>CM020035.1:25442524-26642524 GCA_009769605.1 Bucorvus abyssinicus | reverse complement strand
AAGAAATGAGAAAGATCTTGTGCCCTGAGGAAACATTGATAATTTTTATTATTCTTCTGAAGTATTTAAATGAACAGTGGGAAAATCCAAAGAATTTTAACATCAGCCTTTGGAGTGAAGGAATACATCAAGCAAGCGGAAAAGCTTTTGACATGGGAAGATGAGGCTTCTGCTGAGCGTTCAGAAGATGTGATTAGAGCGTGCCCGTGGCCAAGAATGCAGATAACACCACTCTGGAGCAGGTGCCAGGAAGTCCAGCCTCCAAAGAGCTGGGAAGTCTGGGCTCTGCGAAGGACTGTGAGGACCAAAACCTGCTGTATCAACAGCAGCAGGCACAAAGTAGGAATTATTGTTCTTGTCTTTGGGAATGAACTGCTTATTGCGTTATTAAGAGGCACACACCTCAGACCTTTCTATGCTGAAACATTTTTTTGATTTAGGCACACAGGAAAAGTACTGCTTCCTGGTGAAATACCATTTTCATGTGAAAGTGTGGCATGGGTTGAAACCACAAACAATACCTATTTCTTTGCAATGGACAGTCCAGCCAAGATGTGGTGACCTACTCAATCATTTCACGTCCGTTAACATTAGCCACTAATATTTAATTAGAGGTTTAGATTAAAATGTTTTTATTTCCTCCATCATCTAGAAAATTATCACTTTTGCAGATACCGTCATTTTCATCCAAGAACAGAAATCACATTTGGATCTTAAACTGATCTCAGGTATCTGTTGCAAATCTAGTTTAAACTCATCTCAGACAACAGCTGAGACCCACTGAATTTTCCGAGCACCACTGAACTCTGATCACACTTTGCTTAAACAGCAGGATTTCTGCAGCAGACACTTCTTACTGTCCCAAATCCTGTCCTTACGACCTAACTGTGAACGAGGCTCTACTAATGACGATGCTGTAGAAAACTGTTATCTCAGAGACTCATGGTCTCCCTTAAGCAGAAAGGCTGCTCGTGAAGTGCATGAGTCTGCGAGACTGGCAAATACTCCAGGGTCCTCCTGAGGTGGCTAAAAAGGGTTGAGATGCTTCACTGGGCCATAGGTGGGGTCTCACTTGTCAGCATTGCTCCTTTTCCCTTCCTCTGTAGAGAAAAACACCAAACGATATAACAAGATCAATACAGCCAGAACAGAGGCTCAGAAAAAGCCTGAGTGAGTGGCGGGAGGGAGGAGGAGGAGGAGTTCCTGGTGCACAGCCCACGCCTGTTCACAGCCACGCCAACGCAGGGACCATGATGTCCGCTCTAGGGAGCAGCCAGGGCAATGGGTGGGAGGCGCCAGCAGAGGAGGAGAACAGAATACAGACAGCAAACTGGGTAGCAGAGAGGCAGGTCTTGAGGTTATTCACCTTCCGCAGCTTGCTCTGGAGTGCAGTCAGAGCTGGGCACAGCCTGAAACAATGCTGCAGAACACATGTACTTTGCAAAGAGATCTGGAGCCTCTGTTCTACGTAAGAACTAGAAGGTATTTTAATTCCATCACAAATAAAACAAGTAGATCTTTGTTGAATGACTAAACTGGACTGCACGTTAGCTCCAGTGCCATGAAAGCAAGCTTTCTGGGGAGGTGCTTACGCTGCTCCCAGGCACTTCCCAGGATGGGGGGGTGCGAGAGGTGGAGGAGAAACGTTACCGCTGGTCAGGCTGCTCGAGAGAACGACACCAGAACGTGGCTCCGTTTTAGCAACAGAGCAGAAGATCAGATGTTTGCCTTAGAACGGTGAACTGTTTTGATAGGCACTGCGGGATTTCGATGTGCGGGGCCAGAGCTGCCCTCACACATGAGACATTGACACTCTTGTCTTACGGGAGAAACAGGACGGAAATTTTGGGAAACTGTCAGTGTCCTGGGTTCGGTGTCCCTCAGAAATTGACTGACACTGACAGTTCCTGCCCGGTAACTGCCAGAAGGGTTGAGAGCTGCACCGACCCCTTCACCGTCAGAGCCGAGTGCGCTTCTCCCCGCCGGGAACGAGCAGTCTAAACGTTATAACAGAGAGAGGAGAGAGGCACGGCAAAGACCACAGTATGACCTACGAGAATTTATCGTCAGTGCGCCTGACAGACAAACTGCGGAGTGAGTTTGGAACGAGGGTGGCCCAGACTTTAAGTGCTGCTCTGAGAGTCTGCCTCAGAGACCACCCGCACCCAGCACGGCTCGGCCCTGGCCGCCCTCACCCACCGCCGCCTCGGGGCCGCTCCCCAGGCTGGCGCGGGGTTGAGCCCCCCGGCCTCCGGACGACCGGCCCGCCGCCGCGCCGCGCTTCTCCTCGGCACCTGCGGCAGGCGGCGGGGACGCGCCCCGTGCGGGGCCCTCCCCGCCTTCCCTTTTCCCCGCCTGGCAGCGGCGCGGGGTAACGGTGCTTCGCACCTGGGCGAGACGCGCCTCGCCGCGCCCGGCAGCGATGTACCTGCCGCGGGTGACGCGCCTCATTTCAGACACACTAAAGTCACTTTTTTTCCCTCACAACCCGTCAACGCTGACACGCAGCGCGCTGGCAGAGGGGCTGAGCCCCGCTGTGCCCCCGCGGAGGCTGCAGCCGCCCCGTCCCGCCGCCCCGCTCACTCACCTCGGCTCTGGCGCGGCCCGGCCAGAGCAGGGCGAGCAGCAGCACCAGCACCAGGCGCCCGGGGCCGCTCCCGCCGGCCATCCCAGCGCTGGGCGCTGCCTGCGCGGCGTCCCGCGGAGCTCGGCCCGGGCCACTCGGACTCTGCCCCGCCGTCCGCCCGCGGCTTTTGGCCTGGGGGCTGCTGCTTCGCACCCGCCTCGGCGCTCTCGGCGCCCTGGGTGGGGACAGGGGCTGGGCTCGCCGGGGCGGGGCCACCCCTCTCCTCCCCTCTCCTCTCCCCCCCGCGTCTCCTGCCTTGGGCACCGCCGACAGCTGCCGTCCGTCCGTCCTCAGCGGGCATGGAGTGAGGAGGAGCCGGGAGCTTTTCCGCCTGGGAGCTGAGGTGAGCGCCGCGGAGGGGCAGCCCCGGGCGGCGGTACCTGGCGCCCGTCACGGGCCGTCCCGCCCGGCCTCGGCGCCTGCCGGGGCTGCGCAGTTCGCTGCCGGCTTAGCCCCGTCCCGGGGCGGCTGGAGGCGTCCCCGGGTACCGGCCTGTCTCCGTTCCCCGCCGGCTCCTCCCGCGCCGCCGTCAGGGCGCAGGTGTCGGGCGCCGCCCGAACGGCCTCGGGGCTGCGCGGCGGGAGCGGGGACGGGAGCGCGCCCGGGCACCGCCCGAGCGCGGACACGGCCTGGGCCCGCCCGGAGCGGCCCGGCGGGCATCGGGGGGCTGTGGACTCGGGGCGGGAGCGAGGCGGGAGGCGGCAGCGCCGGGTGCGTGAGCGAGGCGGTACCGGGGGCGGCCGGCGGCAGCCCGGGCCCTCAGCGCCGTCCCGGGGCGCGCCGGGCGCTGACCGGAGGGTTTTCCTTTCGGCTGCGCTCTCCTCTCCCTCGAGTGTTTCTTAAGGAGAGAGAAGTCCCGGAAGGGACAAAGTGCTGCCCGCTGCAGAAGCGCACATCAGAGGAGTCGGTGAGGAACGCGTCTGCTGGGCTGTCCTCATAGCTGAGCCTGAGAAAGGCTTTCTGGATGAAGGGGGTCTGTGGAGCGTGGGCAGCAGGCACCGTCTATCACGCTTACGTTGCTGACAGAAGGACTGCATGTGCTCAGTAACCTCTCTCCAAAGGACGTGCTCCCCTGAGGTGGCACACGCCGAGGAGGTGTGTTGGCCAGACTGGCCACAGCCATCCCCCCTTACCCGCTGTGTTCGTGAGTGCTGCACGGGAAATCCACGGTGACAGCTAGGTAGCAGAGGCTGCTTTTCCCAAAGGTTTGGTACTAGCAGCAAGAACACACCCCTGGAAGAGCAGAGCAGTATGTTCAGTATTAAAAGGCTTGTACATCATCCCAGACGTGACCACCTCGGCCCTAAACTCTCACGCATTAGTGAGAGCAAGCTGGTATAGAGAGAAAGGTACAAAGGGGGGAAAATCCCATTTTCAAGTGAGATTGATGGTGACCACGTAGCGAAAAGAGTCTCTTAGGGGTGAAACCACTAAACAGACTATTTTATTTGTCAGATTCCTAAAGCTAACAACTCTAACAGTGCTCCATTTTTTACACGAGATTACTGAATACGGACAAAAATGGGGTCTGTTGCTGTTTATGAGCCATAAGCACCTATAAATGACAAGTTCCTAACCCCCCCACTGACAGAAGCAGTGGGCACTGTGACCCCGCCGGGTGGCAGTTGGGTGTGCTAGAGGCAAGAAACGGCCCCTCACTTGGCACCAGGAGATTGTCGCATAAAACCGTGAATGCCTTTACGTGAGCTTCCAGGACAGATACGTGACTTGAGAGCAGCGCTGAGCTGGAACAAAGGTAGAACCCAGAGAGACGGTGGTGCCTGGCAAAGCCTTTGGCCAGGCAGGCCCAACATCGATTAATGTGTCTGATGTGTCCCTGCCGCTGCCACAGAGGTCCTTCACAAGAACCCACCACCAGTGCGCGCTCAGCCTTCACGCGAGAAAGCGACTGAAAGTGGCGACAAGTCTGGCTTTTCTCACAGCAATTGATATTTAATGCTCTTAGGTTTGACTTTGTTTCCTCAGTTCTCTGTGGTAAAACAAGGGTAACAGTATTTTCTCTTGTACAGATAAGGATATTTTTGTGAGGAACGTTAAAGTTGAATGAATTTAGTATAAAGGGCAAAGTTTCATAGGGCACTGTAGAAGAAAACATAGGGCTAGAGGACAGGGATGAGAAGAGTGTGGAATACACCCTCGGATGAGGCAGGAGTCCTATGGGAAACAGCACATAGGTACATGTGCCTGTAGCTAAAACAGTGGGCACCATAGCTTGTGGAGAAACGGCGATGCAAGGTGCTCTTTGGCCGTTACTTCAGACCCTGAGTGAAGACTATCTCTTTTCTACACTGAAATCTTGCACCCTTTTTATCTTGATCTGTCATTTTATATACAGTCCCCTTGAAATCATTGGATTGTTGATAAAAAGGAGCCTGAAGAGGAATAATATGATGTAGCGCCAGCAAGAAGCTGTGCAGTGAGACATGTGTAAATGATTAAGACGTATTTTGGTTATCCAGTAATTATTCCTGTTTATATTAAAATATACATCTGATGTACAAACAGGTTCAGAGGGGAAAACCACAACAGCATGGAACAGCATTCATAGACGATCCACAAACAGAAGGGAAGGGAAGACCTGCTGTTTAAAAACAAAAACACAAACAAGAAAGAAAGAAAAAGTGCTGCCCACACAGATCCCTGCTCAGCGTGAATGGCATTAACAAAGGCTTCGTTTGAACGGATTAAGTGGCTTATCACAGCAGCCTGGTGAGTTTTACAGCTCACTGGATTTTTAGCTAGAGCCACGGAGATACATTCTTAGCTATCAACTCAGTGGTAATAAGAAACTACCAGTTCAATCATCTGTAGCCTGTCATAAATTTGATAAGCCTATATGATCATTTATTGCATTGAATTTTGATTGCTGGTCTGTAAGTTTATACCATTTAAGTTTCAGGTATGACACTATTTAAATAGTAGGACACAACAAAGCCATGCTCTTGTCTCCAACCTGGTCAAAGTGTTCTCGTGAAGTTAAATCCTCTCTTCGCAAACTTATTTGATGCATTAAAGGGTGAACTACTGGGATGCAGAGAACTTCCCCACCATTTACTGCTGTAGCTGATGATCTGGCAATCTCAGAGTGTTCAGTCAGTCCTGGGTTTCTCATTTAGCAAGAGACAGCACGAGCTTCTGTCTTCAGTTGCCATTAATTATTTCGTTTCTGTAAAATCTGTGCATTTGGAAAAAAGTAGCAGGCCACGTAGGTTTAAAAAGTGTATAGAGCAAACGTACATAAATGGCTAAAATACGTGAAGTGTGGCAGTGTTGAATTTATCAGTGTATGTTAGCGCATATACAGGTTATATGATTAGCAGTTTGAATCTATGAGTAATTAATAATCAGGGAGGGTAGTTGTGGGTTTGCTGGCACAGTGCTCCAAAGAGTTGGACATGTGAATAACAAAAAACAGAGGCTGACCTCTTCAGGACTTTGGGAAGTTTACTAAATGCCTAAATATTTGCAGAGTGGGAGTAATTTTCATACAGGCTTCACTATAGCCTGGAGAATAGTATCCAGTAGTTATGGCCTTATCTAATTTATCATTTCATACAATGAGTGAGCTCCTTAGTTCTCATTAATAATAAAGTTAGTATTAACACTTAATAATAGTAATGCTTATTTCCTGTATTGCTGCAGAAATTTTGGGCTATTTGTTTTACTTTATCATCTTATTCTTTCAAGGAGAAATGATAATAGACATGATTTCAGTGTTGTAGTCCAGCACCAGCCATGGCTGGCACGGGGCTGGGCTTCCCCAGCAGCTGCTCTGTGATCATGGGGCTATTTTGAGCGCTGCTTTGCTCCCTGACTCATCACGCTCGCTCTCTGAGCAGGAGAAAACGGCACCAGTTAACTCATTTTGGGACAGATGCAGATCACCTCCATCTCTGCTCCATCTTCACCCCATGGTGTCCATGCAGAAATCTGTCTGGAATGGTTCCTCTCTGGCCATTCCTAGTGGTGGGATGGGAAATTGCTTACGGGGGGAAGTTCCAAGGACTTTGACATGGTCTCCTTCATGGCTGGCTGCTCATAGTCAAGGCGCAGAAATCCAACAAGACAAACACATACAGCATGTGCTGACCCTGTCACGATGGTGCATCCCCCTTAGAAATATACTCTGTAATCACCCCAAATGGGACTTAATCCCGTGTACACATTTCTCACATCTTAGAGGCTACACTTCTGCAGAGGTTGGAAGTGTGGTTTTAACTCAGCTTTCTCCTCTTCTATCAGGTGGCTGCTGGTTGTTTTTTCAGCACGGGAAGTTGATGGGGTAAGTGACACTGGTATTTCCTTTAGAGGCGTGATAGAGAACATGGAGCGGTTCAAACCACACACCAAAATGACCTGTAGCTCTGTGGGAAAACAGTGATATTGCTTTCAGTATTCCTGCAGTTGTAACTTTCCTTTCTGTTCCTGCTGCTCAGCTTAACTATTTTCTAGTTTTCTCCTTTGGATTTTTCTAGATTCTGGGTTTGGCATCTTTAGTGCTTTTGGAAAACTGCATGTAAAACAACTTCGCTCATGCACTGAGCCTGGCCCCTTCCTCAGCCCTCCATTACAGCCTATGTCACACTCTAGTTCTCGAGCTCTTCTCCGTATGTACCCTAGATCTGGCACATTCCCAGCTCTCTGAAGCCAAAATTTCACATATAATATAGTCTCAGTATCTACTTTATTTTCCTCTCTGCTCTCTCCTCCATCTTAACTTTACATTTGCAATGCCCTCACTGAAACATCTTTTAACTCTGTTCTCTTTCTTTCTTTCAAATATTTAAAAGCTCTTTTTTGTTGCCTTTTCCCCCAAGTTGTTCCTGTTTTAGCTGAACTGTTGAAACATTTTTAAAAATAAATGTGTTCACAGTTAGAACAAAGGGTAACAGCTTCTGTGTTGTTAGAAACTTGCATTCCACCGACATTCCAGTAGAGGCGAGTTGCTAATAACTAGGTGAGAGACTAGTGTGGGGTAGATCAGTAATTCCATGGGAAATCCAGTGTGTGAAAGAGAAGCAGCCTGAGAGGGACCATCCCACCCTCTTGTTCTGAGCGTTCGGAGAACCAGATATTCTAAAAACAC
The DNA here is from genome assembly GCA_009769605.1 of Bucorvus abyssinicus. NCBI lineage: Eukaryota > Metazoa > Chordata > Aves > Bucerotiformes > Bucorvidae > Bucorvus > Bucorvus abyssinicus. Next base: position 26,634,791 of record CM020035.1, on the reverse strand, counting down.
TGTAGATAGAAAGAACAGAATTTTCTTCCTTATCTACTATTTGTCAGTGTTTTCTCCTTGAAAAGTTGAAGCATGAGCCTATTGTGTTCTGGTTATTGAAACAGTAACGAACAACGTTGACCTTGATAAAATGAAGCCTACACTTAGCAAATATTTTCATGTTAGCACTTTTTACTTGTTTGCCTAAATTATTCCTGAATCTTTCAAGTCCTGGTCATCCTTTTTGAAATTACTTTTATCATTTACGCAACCATCTAATTGGTTAATACGTCCAGTTGGCAATATTTGATGAAGTGATTGTTGTCTGCTGCATATTGGTAAATCCTTAAACCTTTCATTTTTAGGGAGGATATGCATATATTGACCCGTGTGGAGGACAGGATTGCTCAGTTTGCCGGTGCTTCCCAGAAAAAGGATCGAGAGTAAGTGATGATTAGAACTAATGACGATTACTGTTGTAAATACTGTTCGTTTGGGGCACATAGCTGTTCTTTAAAACCAGCATGGTTGGCATAAATCAGCAAATCAATATTCAGACATAAACAAGTCTGAATATAACAAACTAGTGTAATCCTCTCCCTGTGTGAAGTCCCGCTGCCACCAGAGGAAGTTAACACTGCGTGGAAACAAGTTTGCTTCTGAATTAGGTTTGTAATAGTCGTGGTGCCTTTTTTGCATTAAGAATTCCTTGAGCTCAGCCTCATGGTCAGACAAAGGTAATTCTTAACATACACTAAGTTTAGAAATCTATGCTTGTTTTCTACTAAGAGGTTGGTTAAAAGACAAGGTCTGTACCATTTACTGGTGTTATGAGAACTGGGGTGTTTCTTATTTGGGTAAGGGGGTTCTGGAGGAGCTTCCAGGCTTTCTATTTTGCTAACTTAATGCACTAAGTATAAAAAAAATCTGAGTTGTCTGTGCCTTACAAATAATTGTAAAACTTGGTACACTAAAATTCCTAACTGTGCCTCTTGCTATTTGTTAACTGAAATATGGTCCAGTGATGACTCCTTTGTCATCCTGGCTGTTCTTTCTCAAAATAACTATCTATATAGTGACAGCAACCAACTTAAATGTTCTATGAGAAAAGGACTTATTTAGATATGGGCCCTGATTAGTGAACAACTGAAAAAATGTCAGTTTGTGATGGCAATTGTCTCCTTTCAAAGTCCTGATGATAAAGTTTAGGGTTAGAAAGCTCGGCCGTGGTGAATCGGTGCGTAGAAGAGCTGCATGTGCCATTTGTGTACAACCTGAGCCGCCAGAGAAGGAAGACCCACCCTTTCCTTCTGTGCTGCTGCCATTGGCTGCCTGGTTTGCTATGTCATGATCACTGCCCTGGCGTCCTTGGATCCCATCCTAACCCTCCAGGATTACGTCTATACCAAAGTCCCCCATACTGTACATTTTCATAATAGGGGCCTAGGACGCATCTCTCTCTCTCTAACACTGTTAACAAAAGGGCATCCCAGGAAAAGTATTTTGACGAGCAGCACTGCAGTATCTCTCATTGCTACTGAACAGACAGTTCTGGGTACCAAAAACCTGACCTGAAGTGCCATTTAAAAACAACTGGCTGAAACTAGAAGAGATTTCCCCGATTCTGGTTCTGTCTCAGTAGCCTGGAGGTTCTTGATGACATGCCCATAGTCAGTCAAGGACGAATACTCACGGTAGTTGTTACGGCTGTTTCCTGAGCTGTCCTCCCCGCCGCCGGTAACCCGAACCAGAATTCATGCCTTTGCAGTTCGTTTTCTAAATACTTCCAAGGATCTGCACCTAAGTGCCAAACAGAGCGTAATAACCACGTCAACATCAACTCAATGTCATCGTGCCAATGTCAGTCTGAGCACTGCACCGTTTTCTGAAACGGCTCTGAAATACATGTGTGCACTGATGGGTAACTGATGTCTCTCCAGTGCAGTAGGAGCTTATTTCCTGCAGTCATTAAACTAATCAACATGTAAGAAATAGAACTACTCATCAGAGCCTTCACGACATGTGGCTTAACTAAACACCACTCCAGAGACTCTTGCAGGTATTTGCTGTGCTGATGGATAGTGATGAACCATTTTCCATAGGATTACTCAATCTTTATTTCATCCTCCAATCCTGCTGATTTCCAGACTTTGCTGTGTTTGCCTTTACACTCTGACACACTAACTCTGCTATCCTCGCTTTTGTGGAGACTACCCATTACAAAATAAAAGATTTGTTTATCTATCTCATTGTTAGCTTCCTAGAATGCAAAGCATCTCTTTATCTATTCTTCTGTCTGAGTCCTGCTCCCAGGCTGGCCTCTCAGAGTTCTGCATCTTCCTCAGCCCTGGCTGTAAAGTGCATTGGAAGCCTCTGGCGTGGCACAGTGCGCAACCCTAAAGTTTCAGAAGAACTTGGTTTAGTAAATAATCCTCCTCTGTAAAGGAGTTGAGATAGGGGCAGCAGTATGAATTTGCTTGCCTAGCCTGTATTTTTTCCTTCTCACTGTTCAGCACAGGCTGGCTGTCAAAATTACATGCATTATTGGTGAAAGGCCTGGGAACTGTTACCCATAGCAAAGATGCTCTTTGTTCCATAATGTAAATCTGGGCTAGACGGATGCCGTAGGTCTAAGTTACAAGTGCCAGTTTCACATCTGGATAAGAACCTAAGCCGTTTGTTTCGCACATTGCCCACACCCCTCCCCACACACGAATGACAAGGGGATTTCTAGAGAGGGCAGGGTATCTGTCTGCTGGTGAAAGAGCAGTGCTGTGGTATCAGAGCTAAGGTGTGCCCGTCTGGTGAGGGTTTCACTTTGTCAGCAGACTGTCAGGAAAATGTTGTTGCTAGTTTCGTCTGAGGGATTTTTGTTTACACATCAAACACTATGACAGGTATTTGATGACATTGCCATTTTGCAGATTTTAAAACGTTACCTTCCTTTCTAGACTCCCAGGGGAAGCACTGCTCACTGGAACCGTAGCTACTGAGGAGAAAAACTGGTTATTTCTGTGTTTGGAGCAGACTTACAGGCCATCTGTAACAAAGATTTCTACTAAAATTAAGTTATAACAAAAGCCTTAGGGCTTTATTTGTAATTACCAGCGACAAGTGAAGCATGTTCACATTTGTAAAACTAAAACCACTGTAAGCTGTGTAGGACATAACTGTAGCCCTTAAGATCCTTACTGTCTCTGCACTAAAGAAACAGGCTAATAAGAGGACAGACCCCTAAAATTACACCCGGAAACATACAGAGTGGCTGTTGGGAGCGCAGTATGCTCTGCAGTTTCCATAGGGAGGAGGATCTCAAACCCTGCCCTCCTGTCTCTGGCATAACGACCTCTCTTTCTGTCCATCCACTACTCTGCCTGCAGTTTCAGTGTGGTTAGTAAAGCAGCGGTTCCCAGACAGGGTAAGGACACTCTGCAGCTGACTGCCAGGGCGAGGGGAGTTAAGACCTTGCCTTCGAGTTGCCCATTTGAAAATATTTTAAATGTCAGCATAGAAAGTAGACAAGGTAACTGAGGTTTAGCTAGAGGAAAGATGACCATGGGAGTGAGAAAAGGAAACGGCCATGGCCATACGTCAGTGTATTGCAACGCTCCAAAAATGCTGGCTGCTCTGACAGAATTTAGACAGTTAAAAAGTGTTTGCAGTTAGCATTGACCGATTGTAAACGTGTCCTGTGCCGACCCCGGAGTTTGATCCCATTCAATTCCTTTGGCTTTGTTTATAGAGTTAAGTAGATTTAGAAAGCAAGCGTCTATTCATGACCCAACCTGATCTAGCTTCTATGAGATCATGTGAAATGCCTGGAGCAAAGTGAATAATAAATATAACTCAGCAAGACCGACGTTCGCTCGTTTGCAGATGAAGCGAGTGGCCTGTTTTCACACTAGGGTTGGGGAGAACCTCGCAAACAGAAATCTGAGAGGAAGGTCTCACGTTTTCTGGTACACAAGGGGTAAGGAGTAAGCGTCCACACAAGATGCTGGTTAGGTGGTTGTCAGTCAGCAGATGTATACCTGAGGGCATTGTGGCATGAGTGCTGAAGCTGAAGTCTTCAGGTCTGTCTTATAGCATCAGAGGGAACACAGACCTCTCCCACTATTTGCCTCAGTCTTGTTGATCTTTTTTCCCCAGTATATTAGCTATGATACTGCTTTGAAATAGAAGATTCCTGAGACCAGTTACACATTTCTGTGGTATTTCTATTGCATTTCACTGACATTTGCTGAGAACCAGAGAAAACCAGACCTAGAGAGATGAGAGCCCCAAATCTGTATCTGAAGCAGAGTACATGTGTTTTTATAACTGGGCAGAGCAGCGGGCAGATCTCTGGCTCCAGAAGTCAGGACCTGAACTGGCAGGGGATGGAGCCTGCTTACCAGAATGTGCAACAGGAACAGGATCACTCCATTCTCCTCACTGTACGGTCTCTGAGGCTCATCTTCATGTACAATGTCCAGCTACAGCATCTGTAAATTAGCATTTTTCCTATTAGACAGGTTTCCAGATTTTTCACAAGTTTTGATGTTTTTAAATTATCCCTTCTTTCATTCCTGAGCATCTTCCTTTCCTTCGTACTTCTGGTTCCCGTCCCAACACACTAACAATAGTGGTTTTCTCAGTTGCTGCACATTGGCCAGCTTTCCCACATGGGGCAAGAAAAAGCTTAGCAAAATCATTCTTTTTTTTCATAGATTTGAATGACCCAAAATTGCCAATCAGTGACTCATTTCAAGAAAAGGAATCAGAGCAAAAGTTTATTTTATTAGCCAATCAGATGTTAATTATTTGTTGTCTAAAATGCTCTGTTTTCAGCTCCCTGCTTTCAGCCATTAACTGTGTTCTTAGAGTTTTGGTGCCAAACTCTCTCCTGCTTGGTGTTTGGTTAACCAATAGTGACACCCACTGGCTTATGGGATTCTTTTCATGGTTCCACAGGGTTAAAACACAAAGTACACCATGAAAAGAGTTCTCAGCACTTCACCGTGAGTTGTGCTGTTTGTTGTGCTTCAGTGCCGCGTCCGTGTGGACACTAAGCTGCATCGTCAGGTACCATGTTCCTGTAGCACATTGGAAAACATGACTGAAGAGCAGAGAATTTGCCAGTAGTTTGCAGCATGATCCAGACGCTGAGAAAAGTCAAGCACCAAGAGTTGTGACAGCATTTAATCAGGTCAGAATCTGCCTGTAATAAAGAAGTTATACTGGACAGTCGTTACCTGACCTGCTGTTTCTGAACAAACTGAGAATAAAGTACATGCCACACTAGCCTGACCCTCACTTGCTGTTTAACCCATAGTCACAGAAAAGTTTGCTCTGTGAAGGACAAGAGGGTGGACCTAATGCCAAGCCATGTACTTTCTCAGATATATCTCATCTTGATAAAGTTGATATTTAGAAGGTTTATTTTGGAGCCTTGCCTTACACTGAAAATGTCCCAGTCCCACATGGTTAGAGCGGAGGAATGGAAAGGTCCCCGAATGGACACCCCTCTAAGCCTTGGTAAGAGACCCACTCTTCCACACAGGGAGAGGACATGGGTGGAGCTTGGAGAAGCAGCAGCTGCCCCCCCCCGCCCCTTGCTGAGCCAAGCACAAAAGAAGACACCTGCCTGCAAACGCCTCTGTGTGCTCTCCTCTCGTCCCCAACTGCTCCGCTTTCCTCCCTGTCTCTGTCCTGCTCCTGCTAAAATAAGAAAGACCGGTTACACACCAGAGTCCAGTGCAGAACGGAAAAGGGCACTGTGGTGTTTGCCCACGCTCTGACCCTGTGGCGTTGCTGGGCATTTTTGTGTCTGTCCATGTGAACAGAACGTAGATGCATTTCGCCCGTCACTGGTGCATCCACCTGGCCTGTAACACGGGGCACTGCCCTAACTGAATGCAGCAGCTTGACTTTTGTCTTTATCAGTAAGGAGAAGCAAGACAGAATTGACTCTGATAGCTTCCACCAGGTTTTTGGATTTCCAGTTGAGACTCCTTTAAAACCAGGCTTTCGGACCGTGAAGTGCTTGGGGCACTCTAAAGAGCAGGTGCTTTTTGGTGTCCCAGGCCACCAAAAAAGAGTAACTCCAAAAAACCCTGGCCACTGCCTTTTTCTTACATGCTTTGCTGCATGATTCTGAAGTATCTGCACTCTTAGGAAGCAAACTTAATTAAAATCAATATAGTCTTGTTTTGTCAAAAGTCCATTTCTTACTGCAGGTCAAGCCCAGGATAAGCTAAAATAACAGACCACAGCCTTGGCATGGGCAGCTCCTGACCTAGACAATTAACAAGGCATTGAAATCCTAAAGGAATTTATTGGCATCAGATGGCAGAGCAGGCATAATATTCTGTTCATTTTGACTGAGCTAATTTGTCATTTCCACATGAGCACGACTACCTTCATCCTCTTTATTTGTACAGCTGTCCTGAGACTGTAATGCTGCGCTAGTCACATTGGATGGGCACAGAGAATAGCTGTGATAATAGACGTTAGGACATGGTATCAGTTCGGTCTTAACAAAGCGCCCGGTCTTTGAGCTGAGAGAAAGGCAGACAATCCGCCAGCCCCACATGGCACGCTGGAGTTGTGTCAGCTGCCAAACCCTTTGTGAGCGCCGGCTGCGGTGGCTCTGCTCTGTGGCTTCACTGCCTCCTGCTGAAGACACAACCCAGGGAGTCGGTTAAATTCACAGGGCAGCAACTAACGAAGACATTTTATCAGCCTACAGGGCTGCACCTCCTGCAAGTCTTCCTTGGGTAATGACGATTTCACAGAAATCGTACAGTGTCTCGGCTGTCTTCTGAGTACTATCACAATTGTGTTTAACTGTCCAAAGGATACAAGACGATTTGGAACATTCTCTTTAAACTCCCAAGCGCAGAGCATACACACGGTGAATTAAAAATACTAAAGCTGCTGCAGGAACTCGTCCACAAAACTCATTGTTAAGACAAAGGTGTTAGAGCATTAGTGAGAAATATCGTACGTGGTTTTTCCCTGCTGATGAACGTTGCCCTTCGCAGGGTAACAGCTAGTCCAGCGTACTAACAGCCCCTGGAGTGAATGGTCTGAACAGTCATCCTGTAGTATATTAGTAGTCTTGGTCATTTCACTGTTCTTGCACTCAGAGTTGCCCGTTAGTTAAATTGGTTGTGCAGTCTTCTTTTATCAAGTAGTTAAAGGGTGTAATAGCCTCTTTAGGAGCACATCAATGAATCACTTCGGTTTCGCCCAACAGAGGATGTGCAAGGCGCTGCCACCAGCCAGGTGGCAACTGTTTGGGCTAGCAGATACTCCAGTTAAACACCCAGAGCCCTGACTGGCCTTTCGATGTTAACGCGGATGCAGGATCGGCAGGTTTTAATACCAGTAGCCCTTAATTTGCATAATATTTTACACTGCTCAAATTATGGTATTGAGAAAACTGTTGCTGAAGACAGCATGCTAATCCTGCCCTGGAATTCCTGCCCGTGACTGCACAGGCAGCAGGGTCAAGGGTTAAGTTAGAGGACAGGGAGGACAAACAGAACATAGATTGTATGAGGATACAAACAGGGACTACCTGAAGAAGTGCAGGGCTCTTCCTCTCCTTGGGACTGGATTCTTGTCCATGGCTTCAGGGCCCGTGGTGGCCCAGTCCTGCTGCCGGCCCAGCATCCGCCTGGAGCGTGCTCCTGTTCCAAGCAGGCAGCGAGCTGCCTGCTGGTTACTCCGTTTCTTTGTGATCGGATGGGATGATGCATCCCGTACACTTCTGCACTGCCCGTCCAGCTGTCAGATCGCACCGATTTTACTGACCTCTTTTAAAAGACAAATAGAGAATAAATAAAAAGAGGTTTAGGTCGCTGCTTGCAGTTCACAAGGTAAGATTTTGTGCAGGCAGAATCACGCTGTTGAAATGTTTGCACTGAGAAGGAAGCGACTCGGTTCTGTTGCTTCAGCAGACTTTGACTCCTGAAGCTAACACACCTGCTTACACTCACCTTCGGGTTCTGTCATTGTGTTTTCCTTCATTCACAGAAATAAACGTACGGTCCGTCACACCTGTGGATGGAGGCTGTGCTGAAACCCCCTTTTCTACCCTCGGGTTGTCTCAGAGCCGCGCGCTCTGCTGGGGAATGCCGGGGCTCCATTTCGCTCTCTTTGACAATATCGTGGTGTAGTGATTGATGAATTCTGAAAACAAAACAAAACACTCTGGAGCTTGGAAGCATACAGTGTGACTTCAAAGAAAGAGGCAACTCTCTTGATTTGTTCTAACTGTGTATGAAGTCCCTTTGTCTAAAACGAGCCATTATTTCTTGGGTGGCAAAATGGGATGCTCAGTGGAGTCTTACACTTGCAGAGGGTGATACGTACCCTGGTAGAGCCAGGAAGACTTGCTGTTTATCCCAGGCACCTCAGAGGAGTGGTGCTGGAGACCTGGCGAAGGTCAAAAGAAATTATCACCTTGAGCAAGTTGTTAAATTTGAAGGTCGTGTTCCTACAGCATCCAACGCGTGGCACAGATCCGCAGGCTGTATGGCACGCTGGTTTGAGTCAGGAGTACATACATATTGTGTGTAAGCCGAGCTTTACCCACACCGCTGGCTCCGACACGCTGCCTGCTGCCAGGTTTGCAGAGGAGCCACTCACTTCTTTGGGCTCTTTTCAGGGTCAGCCTGGTGAGCTGGGAGCTCAGGGTCCCATTGGGTCCTTGGGATCTACAGGACCAGCTGGTCTGCCAGGGGAAAAAGGACGGCGAGGTGAGGATGGACAGCCCGGGCCCGCTGGAGAAAAAGGGGACAAGGTAGGAGACACCACCGAGTGCTCTTCTAGGTGTATCCAGTGTGTAATGTTAAACATTGGCAAGGGAAACAGAACCCGCATGGTCAAAAAGCATTTGCCAAATTGTACTGTTACTCACACAAAATTCTCACTGAAATTAATTACAGCTTTTTTGAAAAATTGTTTCAGGGGATTTTTGCTGTGGATGACAGAGTTGTCAGAAGACATAAAATAAACAGGAACAGAGCCAGTCTCTGATTGTTACATACCACATCATCCTCCTTAACCTCAGAGAGGGCTGTGGGAGGCATGTGGAGCTGGAGGGAGGAGTGTGGTGTTTTTAGCAGTGCTGTTCACTAAACAGAATTTGATTACCACGTACGGAGTATGAACGCTGAGGTCCATATCTTCTGTAGCTGTGCAGTCCCTGCCTTGGCTCCTGGTACTTCATACTCGTTCTAGTGGTCTCTTTCCACTGAACTCCCTACTGTCAGTATCTGGCACACCTGACAGGTTGGTTTTTATGTAAGTTATAGGCAACCTCCCCTTCTCTGTCATTGTCTAATCTTTGGGGAATGAGTGGTGTGAGTCAGCCATTCGCCCTGTGCTCTGCCATGGTAGCTGGTGGCACTAGTCTCCTGCTAAGCCCATAGAACTTCTTTCAGGAACTTATTTCTGACAATTATGGATATTTATTTCTTACAATTATTTTGATTCATATGCCAGACAAGACTGTTTCTTGCTGTACAATATCACACGTTCCTGGTTTTCATTCTTTTTAAGAGTTGAAGTCATTAACTCTGTTTTTTCATGTCACCTGTTTTTAGGGCCCAACTGGAGTCCCAGGATTTCCTGGTTTAGACGGAGTTCCTGTACGTACCGAATGAACATTGCTTTATGAAAATTACTGTTTCTATCAAGTCCTCTAACAGAATAATCCACTCAATAAATTGCTTGGCTTTATACCTACTGATACCGTGTCACCTGCAGAACTGCAAGTGTTGCACAAACGTACAATAGCCCGGTCAGCTTTGGGCGTTCGCTACTGACATTGACCTGCGCCACAGCCCTGAGGCGACTGCATCGTTCTCCCACGGCAGCGGGGTGGTGACAGCAGAGACTTTCCCACGTCGATGCAGCACGTGGCAGTGCTAGGACGGAAAAGAACACGTTTATTTTCCCAGGCTCTGCAGCAGTCTGCTTGCTGCGTTCTGAACATCTCTGAAGGTCTCTCAGATGATGTCCTCTGTTCAAACAGTCTGATTTTTGCTTGTAGTCCTTTTGCAGGAGAAAAAAAAAAGCAAGCACTGAGTCTAGTAATTTTAACCTGAATAGGGACTGAAGAAGGAAAGTGGGTCCTAAAAATACCTTTAGAAGCATATGTTTTTCTGAATGCCTGTGGAAATGGGTGTGGTAAAAGATAGCATCTCTTAGATACAGTATGCTGAAAGGTGACGTTTATTAGAACTGAATTTCAGTGCTGTCAAACAAAGTTAAAATGTTGAATTTTGAAAGCAGAAACAGGTCCAGAAACTGAGTGGGTGTGTTAGCCTCTGCCTGTCCACTGTCCACACCTGGCAGTGGGCCTGCTGCCAGAATGTCTGTGTGACATAGAGGGCACAAGGACAAAATTTAGCACAAAGCAGCCGCTCTCCCCAAAGATGTGTATGGTGTTTATGAAAAATGTTAGCTAAAAAACAGTGTCCACAAATTGGGATGAAGAACCTGAAAGATAGGAAGAAGGTTAAATTGACAAAAACATTTCCTCAGGCTCAGCCTGGCCCTCTTAACCAGCGCTGTCCCTGCTGTATTTGCTACGCATGGAAGAAAAAGATAAAAAATACCAGTTGTTATACACAAAAAATTTCTCCTGATCACAATAGAAAACGTTTCTAATGCAGAGTGTGAAGCTGGGAGTGCTGCGAGATCTCTGTTTCAGATCTGAGATACTTGTTTCTGAGCTGTTCTGTTTATTTAAAAAGTAATTCCCTATTTCTCACGGTGTATCTCCAATAAACACTGAACTGTCTTTCAGGGACTACCAGGGCGTGAAGGACCCAGGGGCAAGCCTGGCTTAGATGGCTGCAACGGCTCAAGAGGAGATCCAGGATTTCCAGGCGAAATTGGTTATACTGGGCCAAGAGGTCCCTATGTACGTGAAGGGCGTTCCTGTGTCTGTGCTCTTCCCTCAGGCTGACAGCTCGTAGCGAAAGGAGCTTTAGACTGAGGCACTCTGGATTTCCAGACAGTCTTACCGAGGCTGATGGGAGCTAAGGATGCTTGGTGCCTTCACAGGTTAAGTTTAAGCTTCAATGTGAAGAAGGTTCCTAAATCCTTGAAGTATCTATGTCTACCCTGAGAGTTAAATTCTGCCTTGTTTCCCCACTACGTAACCACTCCAAAGCGAGTACCATTTCATGGCAGTGCACCTGAGGAGGAGCAGCCTGAAACCATCACACCAGTTATTGATACTTGACATTTCTTAAAAGCCTCAGTGGCAGGGACGTACCTGAGACGAATTAGCAGTAAGTGGAAGCTTCAAGTCCAAGTCTCATAACACTTGAAGACGTCTCCTGTTTGATCACACAAGTGTATTAGCAGTAGATCTCTCCCAAAATCACACCTGCACATTTCCTGTGCCACTTTTCACAGGTGCTTATTCATGGGCTCTGTCCACACCTCCTCTTGCCTGGGTGTTTATCTGTAAACACAGAGATCTTTCCAATTATACTGTTTAAAATTAGCCCTTTAATATTGTTTACTTCCCCTGTTAAAACAGAAAGCATTTTAAAGTGGTTTAAATAGTTGTGCTAGCGGTGCTCTGCTCATGCAGATAAAGCACAGATTCGTGGCAGGAAAGGATATAAATTACTGCAGTTCCAAAGACATTTGGCTGAACAGATCTAGTCCCCAGTCTTTCACTTCTCATGAGAAGAAGTTTTAGTTCTGAATGTTTATTATCTAATCCATTGGTCTAAGAGCTTCCCTGAAGTTCTGTATATAAACCAAAACCAACTGCAATTTACATGAAAAGTCAAATGCCTTCAGTAGGAGCTAAATAAGATGCTGATTCAGCCACAGACAATCAAAAAACATGCAGTGGGTGCCAGCAAAGATGGTATCCAAAGTGTAGCAGTTAGGAAAAACAGTTTCAGTCTTGGACCTGTGATAAATGCTTTGAAATACAGAACCTGATAAAAACCTCAACAATACCCTCATTTGTTACACCTCTCATAGTAACCCCATTAACCCTCCTACTGGTAAAACCACTGCTGCTCAAACTCTAATTTTACCTGTATTTTCTTAATTATTATGGCTTTCAAAATAGTTTTGCCTTTGTGACAAAAAGTCACGAAGTTTAGCCAAGTGACAAAAAGGAAAAATGAGACATGGGACAAATTACAGCATAAATCCTCCCAGTTCCAGGGGCGAGCTCTTTGGCAGACGTAGAGAAGCATTTGCCACCTACAAGGAGTGGGAGACACAACAGGCATGTAGCCTTGGCTATGCACAGTAAAGTTCCAGTGCAAATTGATTTCATTACCCAGCAAGGCAAGACCTGGTAACTGTGTTTGCTTCGTACCAGAATGCGGTTCCAACCTCTCTGGGCAGATTGCTGGGTTTTAAATCAATTCCTTGCAGCAAGTACCGACTTGACTGTGTACCACAGCTCACATTTCTATGTGATTCTGTTGATGATGCTGTCCCATATCATTTTGTGTAACACTATGTACGTACTCGTCAGCGTTACTTCTGTTACCTTGTAGAATCTGTACATTCACCTCTCCAATAAATTAGAAAGTCATTTCTATCTGTAAGCCCTTACCCAAGTCACTTAGAAGGTAACAAACAATCTAATAAAGCTGTCTGATGACACAAGAGATGACACGTAAAATGACCAAAGACAAAGATAACTTCTGCTGTGTTTAATGTGTTCCCCAGCAGCTGCTGTTTGACCTGCCTCCAGCCTGCTGCAGCCATCTCCAGCTCCAGACAGCTGTAACTCTTTGTATTGCCCCCTCCCAGGGATAAGTACTTTCCCTGTTTCATCCTGACTCCAGGGTTTGAGCAGCCAGTGTATAAGATCAGTAAACCAGTGCGGTTTTAAAGGGGTTGAATGCTGTGAACAACAGTATCCCATTTCATTGAAATCACCAGCTAAGTGCTTACCTTGGTTACGTCATACCCAGAACGCTCCGATTTCAAAGGAGACTCTTTGGAAATAATGTCTTGCTGTGTATCTCGAGGCACATACGTATCATGCTTTTAACAGTCCATCGAGCTTTACAGTCACAGTTAGCAAAAGCAGTGCCCTGCTGCTGCTGAGCCAGGCTGAGGTTTTGAGGGTGCTGAGCTTGGCGAAGTTTTGTAAAGGACTCCATAGCAAGTACCGTGGGAACCTCGTTTTTAAAAATACAGGGCCTTCAGGCATCTGAATTATGGTTTTTATGGATTGTGAACCATGTTTCCAAATAGATGGAGATGCTGCAGATTACACGTGTACCACAGTCCATACTTCCAGCTCTCTAACTGCATGCAGAGTCACGCCGGATGCTTCTAAATGACAGCGTGAACTCTGGGAGGAGGCAGAGTGCTAATACGGAAAGCCAGGACCCACGGAAGGACAAGGCAGGCGCAGGGATACACATCACTCTAAAGGCAGGATTGGAGAAGACTGTAGAATAATGAAATACCCGAGAGCTAAGGAGCACCTAACAGAGCAGGAGTCCAGAGGCTGTTTTCTCAGCTGTACAGAAGACAATTTCACTGCTAAGGGCGTTGTTAGATAAAGGAACTGCAAATTGCTCCTGCATGGTCCTAGTGCAGTACCCAGCGGTGTGGGCACCAGCAAAGCACAGCCTGAGAAATGACCGGTCACGTTTTGAAAGACTTTTTTGTCTTTAAAGGGAGATCCGGGGCAAAAAGGAGAAAAAGGAAATTCAGTGTATGTCTCGCATTTTGGAAAAGGACCTCCGGTGAGTACCTGATTGTGGAAAAAATGGTATCTTGCAGGAAAACATGTACTGAAGTGTAATTGATCTTATAACTCCCCACTGTTTAATAAAGCTTAGTGCAAAAAAAAAAGATTAAAGGCAAATGTACAACTAGAACAGATAGTTTGTGATCTTAATAGCTCCGAAGTAAGATAATACCTACAGGAAAGCTTTTATAATGCTTCAGTTGCTAAATGACTGTCATTACAGGGAGACCGAGGTGATCCCGGCCCCCCCGGCATGCCCGTAAGTACAGCCAGTGGGTTCTACACCTGCTTGTTGCCTTGAAGAGCTTTCGAATTTTCCTCCTTAGTACAGCAAAGAAATACCGGGGTTTCTCCCTGCTTGCCTTAAATAGGAAAACTCCAGAATAAGGTCTAACAAACATCAAGTCCCTGTAGCCTGCCCTCATGAGCAGTTCATGCTGGCCAAAAAGGAGCAGAACCAGACCATACCCATCGGCATCAGCTGTGCCCTGAGCAGCTGTTACTCTGGTCCTCACAGTTCGCAGAGTTTCTCCATGAAATCCAAGATAGTCAGAGATGTGACACCCTCTTCAGTAGTATCTGGTGGATCTCCCAAAGACATGTAGCACATGACCATATTTTGGCCATAAAAACACGTCAGAAGAGAGAGCCTGATTTTGTTGCTGACTCACTCTCGTAATAGCTTTGGGTTCCTCTTCTTATCCCCTTCAATAAAGCGTTCACCGATGAGCTGCAACAAGTCCCCACACTGCAGCACCACTACTGACCAAGTTTTCTTTCAGTCAATTAATAACCTACGTGTGCGTTGTCCAGGACCTGCATGGTGTTATCCAGAAACGGGGGCAGAGCTGCTCCAGCGACAGGGAGGTTTCTGGCACGGTACAAGCCTCAGGCGATGGGTGGAATGCAGCAGCCCATAGGCTGAGTCCAAGCGAGGCAGGCACTGGGAGGGACTCGTTTTGTGGAGGAGAGGGTACGCTCCTGGTATTCCCCAAACAGACCTGTTGCCATCTTTTGCAGGGACCGAGAGGGTCAAGAGGTACCATGGGCCCATCTGGACACCCAGGCCAGCCAGGCCTGCCTGTAAGAGCTCCACGGTCACGCAGCCTTGCGTTTGCAGGACGCAAGTAAATTCTGTCCACGGGTTTTAGAACTTGCCTTACTGTGAATCAAAGCCTAGAAATAATTTGTGAGGCAGATGATAAAAAGAGAGATTTTTGCCTTATGTTACGAGTTGGGAAGTTCAGGAAGTGGAGCATACGTTGTCCTTCCTCTGCCTGCACCCATCTCACCCTGGCAGTGCATGGTCACGGAGGCGTGCTGCGGGTGCTCTCTCCTACCCCGGCCCCAAGGCTGCCTGTGGGGACAGGGAGGTGGGAAGTGAAGGAGTTCAGCCCTCCTGAAAGGAGTGGCCAGGTGAAGTACATCACACTCTGGGACAGGTACATTCCAAGCAGAAATTCTGCCTCTAGGTGCTACTGGCAAGGGGAGGTAATTTTCAAAAAAAAAAAAAAAAACTAAAACTGTCTCTGAGCCAACCTTATTAACCTGGCTTTATTCTCTCTTAAAGGGTGTTCCGGGGTACCCTGGTTTGCCAGGTGAACAGGTAGGCAATGACTTTTCCTGAAGTCGTTAGTGAAACAACAGAGTAATTTATACAACTATTTGACATGTCCCTTACAGTTATTTGTTACCAAGTTTTTCAAAGGAGTCACTTGATTAAATTCTAATGCCAGCATTTTCTGATCATCTTCAAACTGTGCATTTTGTGTCAATTAGGGCAGTCCAGGTATCGGCGTGGATGGACAAAAGGGGGAGCCGGTAAGAAAACAAATATTACTGAATAGATTATTGCTGTGGAATTAGAAGTAGAATAGAGTCTTGCTGGGCTCCCTGGAAGCCATTCGTTTGTGGCTGTGTGCTCCCACTAATTGTGTTAGAATGGGAGGAGAAGCAATAGAAGTTACTGAATCAATCAGCTCTGTGCAGAAGTGATTCCTTCAGAGAGCTGCACACACCAATCAAGTCTATTCTGGAGGTTTTGACAAGCGAAAATCAATGTCAGTGAGCATTTACGTAGCAATTACCTGCGGTACGGACACCGCCTCGATAACAACGCAGTACCCCCCAGTAACAGTGGCTGTACCCAGTCAGTCACCATCTCCTGCTATGACCAAGCAACAGAGGCCAAGGAAAGGGTGCAAGAAAAGGAAAGCATATAACAGTTCCTCTCCCAGTGTCCACCTCTTAGCGTACTCAGGACTTAGAGAACCTTCGTGGAACATTTGACTTTGCTTCTATGGTTTTGTCCAGTCTCTTGTTCAAATTCGTGCAAGTTTGACAGGCACAACTTCCCATAGCAAAGCAGTGATTTCACCTCTGCCTCCACAAAGCCTCGTGCTCCTGCCGAGCCTCACTGAAACCTGCACAGGGCAGAACGTCTCTCTGCTGTTCCTTGGCTTCCACAGGGCGACGTTGGACTCCCTGGGCCACCTGGGTCACCACTGTTAGTTGGACCTCCTGGAGCTCAGCTGTTCAAAGGAGAAAAGGTGTTAATTTCTCTTCATACTCATTCTCAACTTGGCAAGTACAATCCTGTGGTGTAACTTCTGCAAGGCAGGCACAGGACAGATCTTTCTTTCTGTAACAAACCCTCAGCTTCAGCAGGAATCCTGTTGCTCAGCACCCTTCCTGCAGGCTTTCAGGAGAGGAGAGCCCACGTGTACTTGAGCTCACGCCCTTGAGGGAAGACTGTCTTGATGCAGAAAGGAGATGCTGCCCTTGCTTTGGTTTTCTTCTCTTTTTTTCATTAGTAAATTGTACTTTGGGCATCTCTGTAAAGCTGGTTACTCTGCTATACCAAACTAAGTAGAGCAGCGAACAAAAAAACCTACTGTCACGCCTGTTTGGAGGAACAAAGCCCCAGTTAGCAAGTGAAAACATAGATCTATATCCCACTCTGCAGTCATTACCACTGTCAAACCAGCATGAGAGCAATTAAAATCAGTAATTGGTTTTCTTCTGCCTAGTACACCTAGAACAACCCGGAGCTTAAGAAAATGCTATTGAAGAGTTGTAATTCAAAAGTTCTACAGCACAGAGGCACGTCCTGCATGTTAACATACCCAAAACCTTCCCTTGTATGTGCAGGGCCAAAAAGGACTGCCTGGGATAACAGGACACAGAGGGTCACGTGGACCCAAAGTAAGTAATGGGACTTTTTTTTTTTCCCCACAGTTCTGGCAAAGTCCTTCTGTGGTTATTAAGTTAATCTTTTAAAGCATAAGGTGATGGAAGAAATAACAGCATTTGTGCTGTGAAATTTAATCACCACCTAAATCAGTGTGAAAGCAAAAACATTTCAAAACCCTTTGGAAGACCTTTTGGAGCCTGTTCTGTAGGTACCTGTTGAACCTTGCCTGGCAGTGAAGGTCAGGGCTGGTTCCACTTGGGCTACTGACAGGTAATGAGCTGGGACTGAAGAAAATAGCACAGATGATTATTTCTCAAGAAGAGGAATAGAGAAGATCTGTATGTGTTCTTAATGGGGCGTGATGTAAATTTCCCTAGGTATGTGAGGGAAAGACTTGAACTTCCTGCTGTGGGTACCCTCAGGAGTGGAGGAGGCTGAGGCACCAGTTTGGAGAAGAGGCTGCTGTGTGCTGTCTATTCTACATTTTCTTTTCTTCCTGTCAGCATGATTACTTGAAACGTGGATGTGCCTGGATGCTGAGCAGCAGCAGCAGCCGCCACAAAAAAGATCCTGGACTCTGTATTGCCAACAGATTTGGAGAAGGAAAATCCACAGGCAGGAAACTAGCAGATCTCAGAAAACCAGAGGCTAACTGGGGACAAAAGAATGAGTCTAGTTCATGTTAAAAACTTACTTAGCTTTGTTGATGTCCCTGTAGATCATAGTGCACTTGTTAGCTGTAAGCAGGAACGGAGAAGTTGAGTGATACAGCCCAAAAGATGCCCAGAGCTTTAAAAAACATCATCTGCTGAAAGCACATTCAGCTTGGAGAAGAGCCCACAGCAGGTTCCTTGGAGGACTGAAGCTACACAGGCACTAGTAGAGGTGCTGTGTCGAGTAAGCCCAGGGACTGGGCCTAGCAAGTGAAACAAGATCCATTAACCTCATAGATAAATGACTTACACGTGCACAAAAAATAAAGTTTATGGCCAATTTCACTGAGCACCTTGTTTAAACAGAGTATTTTTAATGCTCCAGGGTGAACTTGGGAGAGGAGAAAAGGGTGAAAAAGGCATTGCTGGATTCCCTGGATTGCAGGTAGGGAAGCTGCAGAATAAATTACTTCACAAATTCACTATAATTAGGGTCATAACATATTTGGCAGTTGAAGCTTGCATTTCCAAGGAGGATTTTAAGGATGTTTTTTCAAGCGATCTCTCATACTTTCTGTGCAGAGTATGTACAGGTCCTGCCCCGGGACTCACCCTGTCTCAGACTCAAACAGAAGCTCGTACAGACCCTGTGCTTGGAAAGGAAGTAAATCTGTAGGGTTTTCCTCTAAATATTTAGAGGTGCACAAAGCTTCTCTGGAGTAGCACAGCACCACCACACAAATTTCAGGTATCCCATTCGTGTCGATGGCAGTTTTTTTACTGCAGCCTGTGGTGCTCAGATGGAGCAGCATGTCCACTGCTCTGCTCGGGGCAGGAGGATGAAGGAGTGGAGACCTGTCTGGTTTGCTTTGGTCTGTAGTCCCAACCCATGCCCAGCTCTCATGTAACATATCTGAAAAACTTCAAAGTTTTTGGGAAGTGTCCCAAGCGATAACTACCTCAGGGCTGGTAGCTGCTCAGCAATTCCGAACAGGGGTAACTTTCAAGAAGGTTTGACTGTTTTACATCACATTCTTCTTGCTTTTGTCAGGGTAACCCTGGTTCCTATGGACGTGCGGGATTTCCTGGACTGAAGGTAGGAAGATATAAAGTACATGCAGCCCCCTGACCACTGGGACCAGTGAGATTTGGTTTGCTGTTGATTTGTGCAGATTTGGAACTTCCACATCCTCGATAGCTGACACTGCATTCCTTCCCTGCTCTCCTGCTGTCTGCTGCCACAAAAGTTGTGTGTACGCTGCCCGCGTTTCTGCCACTCGCTGAAGTCTGGCTGGAATTGGCTAATGGGCCCTGAAGCTGCAAGCGGGAGGAAAAGCCAGCGGGCCAGGCACATAGCATGATAGAGTTATGCAGCGTGTTAACTCGGTTTGCCATGGTGACATTGCTTGAAATTGTGTGTTACATGCATGCTTTGTTCATCTTCCTGGCTCAGGAAATCCCAGTTTTGCTGGTGAGTCTCCTAAACGTTAGTTATGAACTCACACAACATCTTACTGGAGTAAAGAGCGACAGATGGGGGTATGCAGACCTACCTACAGCCTGCCCTTTTCCCCACCTCCTCTCCCCAGCTCACGTTCAAATCTAGTTAAGGTGATAATGATCACACCAGCTCTTGCAGAAGAGACTTTTCTGCCACAGACTGCGGATGCTATTCTAACATGTCGTACCGTATGACTGCCTGACTGGGCTTTGTTCAGTAATTATATTGATGTCTAAAAAATTATATTTATGTGATCTTTTCCAGGGGGAAACAGGATTTGCTGGTTTCCCTGGACAACCTGGCTATCCAGGCGTACAGGTAAAAAACCCAAACACACACATTATGTAAGTGCTAATGATTCCTTCCCAATGTACCTGCTTGTCAGACCATTACCTTTTAGACAGTCGTAATTACTCTTAAGATTTACTCTTTATTCAACACCACGGCAGTAAATAACAACGTAAGTGAACACTCCTGCTTGGTGCATACGAGTGGGAACATTCCATAGTTACCTTTAACTACACCAGGGTATGGAATTCTCTTCGGCAGGCTGCAGAACCAATGATCACACTGTAACTCTGACTAACAACAACCACCTGCATGAAGGGAACTGTTATGTTTTCTATGGAATGGACAATGCTAAAGCACATTCAGAGTTAAAAAACAGTTCTGGATGCTACTCCAGAAGGAGCAAAGCAGCAGTGCGTCTGGCCCGGGGGAAGGTCTAGGGAGTCACGGGGATAGGGTCCAAGTGGTCAGCAGTGTCTGAGCAAGAGAAGTGAAACGCTGCAGTGAAGAAGGTGGGTGACACTGATGAAGGATCGTCAGTGGAGACAGCAAGGTTGAAAGGCTCATCATCATCATTATTACCACAGAACAGAGGACAAAACCAGCTTCACAACAACGTGGAATCATTCAGCTACTAATTAGACAGAGATATCGCATGTCTTATTTAAACAGAAAAATAATTACAGCCCCTTCTCCCCAAAAGCAGAACTGAACCTTAAGTGTTTTGTTGTTAAAAAGTACTCACCCCAACGTGCGTATTTAACCGGGGGCATCTTGAGACAAGACACTGCCTAGGCAGAACAGTGCATTCTTCTGGCTCCACTGATCAGCCACAGCCTGAGAAGCCATCAGTTAACACTGCAAACAGCAAGCAAAACAGAGTTAATTGTTGGTAGATTATGCTAGGGACAGTTTGAATGCAGTAGTGATTGGGAAAGGTGAAATGAGGATTGCCAACACGTGGGGCAAAAGAAAACCAATCAAGTACAGGCACAACTGAAAAATCAAGTTTACTCATGCAGACGTGCCAAATTCAGAATGATTGCACAGACGCTCTAGTTTTGCTTGGGAAACAATTGGATAAATCCGATTGCTTTCACCTGGGTAAGAATGGCTATCCCATGCAGCGCCAGTTCTCCTGGTCTGTGTCCTCAGAGCCCCTGAACTCCGGTCCCAGGAATGCAACTCCCCACCCAGTTCCCACAGTCACAGCCGGGCTGATTCCTGATCTACAAAGCAAGAAGTCTAATACAATTACCAGATAAAAGACTTCCCTGAAGTCCACTTCAGTCGCAATTCTAAGGATCAGAATCCGAGCTAATGTAGAAATCCTCCAAGCAGAAGTGATTCTCCTTGCCATTAGGAGGCACTTTCATGTTTCCCTGGTACAGATGTTTTAAATTTCTTATAAGAGCTCTGACCATTGATAATATGTCAGACTGTGAAACCTCTTTTCTTAATGCTTATCTGTCTTCACCGAAGTAATTCCCAAATTCTGGTAAAGAATTTTAAGGCAAATTACAGCTCGGTTGTTAAATCAAAACATCTCTACTAAATGGGTACTGATTTACTGTAATCGGTTAGTCCTTACGATGCAATAATGAAGTCAAATACAGCAGTCGCTAGTTCCGAGTCAAACCGATGTGTGATAGGTACATCACTGTTTAGTCACTGGTGTCCAGAAAGATAATTACTATTTTACATCTTTCTGCCTGGTCTTGAATGAGATAAAATGGCATTTCCCCGGTGTGCGTGTCCCATCCTTTCACACCCCACCACTGCTGACACTCGCAGTGACACGCTTGCACACTGCGTATCTGTCAATGAAATCTATCACTGGACTCTTGCAGGGGGATCCAGGAGAAAGAGGGCCCCCAGGTCCTCCTGGAGCTGTCGGGACTCCGCTGCATCCTACGAAAGGTTAGTGCTGGTTTTAACTAGTCTTTCTGCTGTATGAAGGGTGGGGGAACTGTGTTGCTTTGATGTCGGAGACCGATGGCTGGGAATTCAGGGGACAGGAGCCTCAAACATCATCTTCCCAGTGGCTGCATTCTGTGTGTTTGTGTCCCACTGATCTTACTGGAACCACGTTAAACTTACACGTTTCAGGTTTAACGTTTGCCTGAAAGATCTCTACACAGTCACAGCCAGCTCTGCAGGACTGTCCCTAGGCGTGCTTAGAAAAAGCTGTGGAGAGTAAGCCCGTGCTGGGTAACAGATGGCGTTTGACTGGATTTTACCGCTGCGTCGTTCCCAAATTCTAATTCTGCTTGCAGTTTAATTTAGATTTAAGCTGTCAATTCTCAAGGCATTCAAGTCACGTGTGTTTACAATTCTGTGTAGGTCCACAAGGAGATCCTGGATTTCTGGGTCCTGCTGGTGATATGGGGTCAGTTGGACCAGCTGGCCCTGCAGGCCTGATAGGAAGACCGGGAGATGACGGAACAAGTAAGAGAAGTAGGGGATAAAAGGTGAACTGTATACCAGGAGGAGAGAAAGCAGCTGAAAGAAAACTATTTTTTGTGCTTGCTTGATGCAAGTCACCATCAGAAAGGGTTTGAGCTCTACAGAGAGTTCAATAAAAAGATTAGCTCAGCACTTAATGGCCAAAAAAGAACCAAAATGCTCCAAACAGAACATTAGGCATCATTAGCCAAGGAACAGAAGACAAAGCAGAATGCTAGTGGGCACTGAAAATCCATGGTCTGCCTGTACCTGGAGTGCTGTGCTCAAAAATTCTCTTCATCTCAGAAAGGTACGAAGGAAGGTGATGAGGACGACTTTGCTCTGCGTAAGGAACTGAAATAACAGGGGTGTCTGGAAAAGAGATCATGGGGAGGAGGAAAAGAAGCATTTGAAGGTCTAAAGCAGGAGCCTCTTTTCCTGGGAATCCTGGAAAGCCTAAAGATTTAGATTTAAATCTTTATTATATAGAAGCACTTCTTCAGGACCGTTCTTAATGGTCTGTAATTTCCTCCTTGATACCTTGCAGTAATTATTACTATGAAGCTGTACAGGCTATATACCTTTTTTTTTTTTTTTTTAATAGGTCTGCCTGGCCTGCCAGGAGTAAGTGGGGCACCAGGACCTCAAGGTTTTCCAGGTGACCCTGGTTTCCCTGGAACAGGTGAATCAATCGCAGGAAGACCTGGATTTCCTGGACCACCAGGCCTACCAGGACAGCCGGGAAGACGAGGCTTACCTGGACCACCCAGTAGGTTCCACAGCGATTTATACGGCGAGAATCTTTCTGCAGATCAGTTCATCAGCCAATCGATTCGTGGCTTTTGTTGGTCCTACAAAAACCGCAGAGGTCAAAAGTGTACTTTGACAGATAGATCAAACTTTACATGTGATATAGAAAATGTGTTTTTCTTATTAGTCATTGATCAGTGAGATGTCAAGATTTTCATAGTTTTCTGCGTGAATTAAACCCACAAAGTAGCATATACAAAAAAATCCCTAAAGATATATCACCTGAAGTTAGAAACACAGCCCACTGAGGCGGAAACCCAAATCAGCATCCTTTAGTAAAAAACCAAGAGTTGTAAATTTCTACAGTGCATAACGGAAGAAGTAGTGATAATGAAAAAACTGTGTCAACATCAACCCTAGCCAGACTGACTCCTGTAGCACCATCTAGGAGCAACGACTCGCAAAGCATCTCTCGCTTTTCGTGTGAGGCTAGCAAGAGAAGGGAGCAGAGAACAGGTGTCCTAAGCTGTGGAGACAGTCGACCTGGTTCACACTGGCTGCACAATTTGTTTTTTCAAAGGTGTCGTCTGTACTGACAGGGGGATCCCCGGAGAAGCTGGAGCAAAGGGTCAGATCGGCCTTCCAGGAAGAAAAGGTGAAAAAGGAGAAAAGGGTAAGTGTGCCTGGAAAGCAGCAACTTGACTGCGAGACCCCGGCCGGACAGGTCAGACCTAAACTGGCCAGAAGTTTATGGCGCAAACGGTGGAGTTAAATGACCTGTTGGCACTGGGGCTTCTAAGTCTCCGTAGAGTCCTGTCAGCACAGCGGTTACTCAGCGCTGTACGAAGTCCGGTACGCTTCACTCCTTTGAAGGCCATAAGGACACTGATTGGTCTGTGCGCTGCTCACGCAGCAGAAAAAGGACAGTGTTATTTCTTGTGTATTGATTTTGCAAATGTTTCAATGCAGTTTTGACTCATTCACGTAGGAAATCCAGGCCTCTGCTCGTGCAGTGCTGGTCCTCCTGGTCCCCGTGGTGTGCAAGGACCTCCAGGCACTCCAGGAAGGAAAGGACAAATGGGATACCCTGGAAGCCACGGCGAAAAGGGCGACCCAGGCTTAGCTGGTGCAGTGGGATCACCAGGGCTCCCTGTGAGTAGTTTTCGTGAGATCCAGTAAATAAATAACATCAAATTACCACTTATGCAGGGGTTAGTTAGCCAGAGTGCTGGAGGAACTGCCCTGGGAAGGTACTTGAAATTTTTATCTACCTTTGCTTATCACAGTCAAGTTGGAGGACACATTTTTTTAGCTCCTGTCTGATCTCCCCTGCGGCAGCGGCAGCGTTTTACCCTGAGGGATGGAATCCTGTGCTGCGCTTGTGGAGTGGTGAGGAGGCCGAGCAAGGCTGGAGAATGTTCATGTTGTTTTTCTTTTAGTTTTGAATACCCATTGTTCTTCTTGAAAACACTGTACATGCACAAATTGCTCCACTGAAGATGATTTTTCAGTTGTTCAAAGGAAAGCATTTCCAGCAAAAAACATACTAAGGCAAAGAATTGCATGATGGCAACAGGTCAGGATGGATTTTATGTCAAAATACACTTGGGGAGGACAGGGGCTGAAGAAAAAGGAACCCTTGGTTTTATTTGGGCATTTCAAGTCATTTTAAAATTCCTTTTTCAGAAATTAATTGAAAAGCTTAATATATTTGTTATGCTTCATTTGTTTAATGAGGCAGTCTGAACATAGTGCTGAGTCCTTCACTCCCCGAAGCCTGAAAGGCGTTGCTCTTTGTGAGTGTTTATCCCTTTACAGCTGTATTACGTATTGCTTTACAGTCTCCCCTTTTCAGTCACTACTCAGCCAAAGGCTGTTCTCCACAAGGATCAGGCGCTACAGGCAATGCCTTGGCTCTTTGTCGTGCAGATGAGCAGTGAAGCTGAAAGGGAATAAAGATTTTGCCCTTGATTTCATAATTCTTAGAAGGAAAAATTACTATAACCATCAAAATCAAGACTTTTCATTTGCTTGAACAGCTTCCTTGCAATGGAACAATCTCATATCAAGTCCCTTGAGAGCAACCGAATCAACTGCTCGCTAGTAAACATCCCAAGTACCAGTATCATGTGACACCAGGGGATGAGGTTCATTTTTTCCTCAAAAAATACCTGGTTTTCAGCCTTAGTGGCCTTTTACTTCTGTGTAAGATTCACATGGTAAAATAGATTTACCCACACATCCTGCTGCAAGAGCAGACCCTTACCAGTGCAGATACACAAACCGCATTCTGCCTGGAGAGCTCAGAGCACAAGTCAGCATAAAAATAGAGAAAAATACTTCTTTTCCCTCTAAACCTGTCAAGTCTGAGATTCCTAGGGCAGTAGCAGGTCCCTGACTAGACACAAATTAATTTTTTTTATTAGCAGCTTTGCGGTCTGTCCATCAGTTACCTTTCTGTGTCCCCTCCTGGGAGGGGGGCTGCACCCAGCGGTCACCGTGCTCCAGAGGTCCCTTCTGCGCCACCTCGGTGGGCTGTGGGTTGAAGCCTGCGGTGGGAAGAGTTTGTGAATCGTGTGGGAATCGTTTGCATCTTCCCATTCCTGCATTTACAGCCACAGCTGTGGCCACGGACCCAGTACTGCCGTTCCCACACTGCTTCCTTGCTGGAGGTAACTGACGACTTTTCTTTTTGTCACTGGTAAGGGGAGACCTGGTTCTGCTGGACAACACGGTGAAAAAGGAGAGAAGGGTGATCCAGGAAGAGTTAGAATAAAAGGTAACCACACAGTTTATCATTAGCCACCTTGCTTCCTATCCAATGCCTAGGCAAGAGCGGGAGAAAACCCACTATTCCCACTAAACCCCAGTATCTATTCATCTGCTCTTTAATAAAGTCGTTACTTGCGTAAGCCACTGGAAGCCTAGAGGTCACGTATATCCAAACTGCTTTCTGAACACCGTCTTGTTCCTTTTCTTCTTGCTAAACACAGGATCACCACAGTGTTTTGTGGTTTTTACTCTATAGCTGAGCCATAACACAGCTTTAACAGCCTGTCATTAACGCTAACGAATGGCTTCTCATGTCCTGCGATTGCTAACCAGGGTCTGACAGAGGAACATATAGCACAGACTAAAGAGAATACAGTTCCTGGGACAGCAGGAAGAAATACTGTTGTACAGCAGCCCCCTCCTGCAGTGTCATATGCCAGTATCGCAGCTGTTACCTCAGCTTCAACCACCAACATCCTTCCTGGGAAAAACCCAAAGTCTCCAAGGCTCTTCGGATTCCTGCTCCCGCT
Source organism: Bucorvus abyssinicus (assembly GCA_009769605.1). Taxonomy (NCBI): domain Eukaryota; kingdom Metazoa; phylum Chordata; class Aves; order Bucerotiformes; family Bucorvidae; genus Bucorvus; species Bucorvus abyssinicus. Next base: position 26,608,930 of record CM020035.1, on the reverse strand, counting down.
TCTAAAAATGACTCTTGACCAGGCATTGAAGAGAAACAATAGGCCCCCAGCTGCACAACTGAAATTCTTGTAATTAAATAGATCAAAAACTTCTCCACAGATATGGTTACGATTTGCAAAAGCAAAAGAAGCAGAGAACAACAAATTACAGCAATCTGGTGGCAAAGATTAGTTAGAAACGCTAAAGTAATTACTCAGACAAAAGATTGTCCGTCTCATTGTTTGTGAAGAGTTCGCGTGGCTCTGGCTGCCTGTGTTTCTTTACAGGTGTCAGAGCAGGGCAAAACATTTGCTATTTATTTGCAAAAGATTTCTTGACGTAGCAAAATGACTCTTCAGGTTAGAACAGTGTTTTTGTCCTTTATGCAAAAATGACATTTTCATAACTATCGGTGCAAGAGAAATCAAGGGGTAAAAAAAAGAATAAAAACCTTTGGGGAGTATTGATGCAAACATTCTGCATCACGTGGCATTGATATACCCTGATTTCCCTGAAATCAAGAATAAAACTCTCACCCGTTTCAATAGCAAAGCGTTCTCGCTCTCTACAGCGTGAACAAAAGCCACGTTCTTGCGGTGCCTGTAAAGACGTCCTTGATGGAGACCAAGTTGCTCCATGACGTGTCCCAGGGCATCCTGCCTCCCTAAGCCTGAACCCCATTGGTTAGGCAGAGGGCACGCAGGAACTGGAAGTTACTGGTCAGATATGGCGAATGGTTACCCAGCGCGTACCCCAGCAGAAAGAAACACTGCCAAACCTTACTGCAAATGTCACCCCTCTTTCTTTTTTCCCCAAATTGTTTTAAGGAATGAAAGGTGAAAGAGGACCTGCTGGGGCTCCAGGACTGCCAGGCCAAAGGGGTAGTGATGGCAGAGACGGGGAGCTAGGATTGCCGGGGGAAAAAGGAGCTGAGGTACGTTGGACTTTCTCAGCCATTTTTTCCGTTTCAGTTAACATACTGACTTACAAAAGGGGCACCTGCTTCATGAAAAGTACCGTTTTATTCTGCAGTCCCAGCAGATTCATTGCTTCTATCACTTATGATATCCTACATCAAAAATCTTAGGTTTTATCCACTGAAAAACTGCTTTCTCAGAAGTACTGCTGTTTATTTTGGTATTCCTGAATATAACTTCTGCATATACTGTGTGCCAGGACTATGTGATCAGGAAGGAGAAAACCCACAAACCTCTACCCTTCGTTCCCCTTGCTGTCAAATATTTAAAACTACTGGTATCTTCGAGGTAGTCAATTGTGGAAGAGCGGTTTCTCCAGATAATTCTCCAATCGAAAAGAGGAAAGAAATTAGGTCTTGTTATTTCTTACCAACAATTTCTTTCCTTTAGGGCGACTGTGGAGCGGCTCTGCCGGGTGATAAAGGATTCCCTGGGGTCTCAGGGCTTCCTGGGGTACAAGGACAGATGGGATTGCCTGGTTTGGGGTTTCCTGGCCCTCCGGGAGTCAGAGGTAGCCCTGGAGACACTGGTGATACTGGTAGTGCTGGGCCACCTGGTCCAAAGGGACAGAAAGGTAATTCTGCATGTTTAAGAGCCAAACAACAAAATGTTTGGTAGCACCCGTTACAGTTTCATACATATTCTATATAGCGTGACTGATTTATAGTGGAAATCAGCTGTGGCGAGCTCAGTGGTGTGTGAAACCCACTGTTTTATTGTAAAGAAATTTCTGCAACAAGAAGGAAAGAAAAATCTTTGCCTTTACAAAGCAGAACTGTACTACAACAATTTGAATCGTTACCAATATTCCACACAAAACAAGTGTCAAGAACAGGTATTTTAAGACCTCCATCAAAACGTAATACGGCAATAACAACGCGCGTAGAGTCCCTTCTCCTTGCCTTGGCACATCTAGTCGGTCAGTCCCACAGAAATCCTACAGCAAACGCTCAGCCTCCACGGACTCTCAAATCAAATGGCCGGTTTCCTTCTCCCTCTTGCTTCAGGTGAGACTGTCTGCATCCCGTCACCGCACCCTGGCAGTCCAGGCCCCCCGGGTTTTAAAGGTGTTCAAGGTATGCTTACTGATGGGAGAAGTTTGGGGTTTAATTACAAAGGGATTTTAAGTTGCTAATTAAACCAGAAGCTATCCCAAAAAGATAAGCAGTTTTTCAAAAACAGTTTCAAAACCAGTTGTCTCGAAACGTGAAACTGCAGATTCCCAGGAGCGAGCTCAGCTGAGGGGATCGAGGGCCAGGCAGCTGCAGGCTGCACCACCACGCGGTGTGCAGGCTGTACCACCACGAGGTGTGCAGGCTGCACCACCACGAGGTGTGCAGGCTGCCTCCAGAGAAAGGGCCCAGTGAGGGTCCTTGAACCTGTCCTGCCTCGGTTAAAATGCACGAGAGGGTCTGTAAGACACGCAGACGGCTGAGCCGGGTAGGAGCTGGCTGCAGGGAAAAGGGTGTGTGAGGCGGATACGCTGCAAGGCTGAGATTTCCAAAACTCTGTTGCTCATGGCAAGCAGCAATTGAGCCCTAAATTAATTACCATTTGAAGTAATTACCATCACTTTGACTTGTTCCATTTAATTTAAACTCAAAGAACTCACCCAGGAACCGGCAAAATGTTGCTTGTGATCACTTCCAAACCATTTGAAACACCCTAGGAACTCCTGGTCAGGACAAACGGAGGCGCCGGATTTTCAGGCTGCTGAGCGTGGTATTACACAGCTCCTGCCATCGGAAATGTGGGTGGCAGCTAAGTTTACACAGACACGGAAGATCAGGGATTAGCGTCTCGAGCCCCTCGCCCCGTTCCGGCAGCGGCCCAGAGCACAGGAGAGGAGAGGAACCTGAGCTGACATCTGGCAGTCACCAGGCTGATGTTGCTGATGTCGGTAACATTGCCATGCGACAGGAGATTTGCTTTTCGAACTTACTGCGCCGATTTGCAGTCTGCTGTTTATGGACTGGGGCACAGCAACAAAAACCCCAACAACGACACGTTTGGTTGGGACTGCGGTGGTGGCTCTTGCCCGGAACGCTAGAGGCAGATGAAATCCACTCGTCCTCCAAGGACATGAATTTGCATGGGATCACGATGCAAAACTGTTTCTTTAGATCACACATTCAGAGCTCTGCCAGGTTTTTTACTTATTTTCTTTCTGTTTCCAGGACCAAAGGGTTTAAAAGGACTCCCCGGCCGTCCTGGACCCAATGGCTTTGATGGGCAAAAAGGCCCTCGAGGCAGGCCAGGAGCAGGAATCCCCGGGCCAGAAGGTGCATAGTGCTTTTCTTAACCCAGGAGAGCTGCTGGCCAGGCTGTAACGTGTATGCACAGGGCGAGGGGGCGGCTGCCACGGCCGGAGAGAAGAGCAGCACATGCCAATGAAAGCTGAGGGAAGAGGATTCATCACCAGTGTCCCCTTCTTTCCTCCAGCACTGCTGGTGCTGCGATAACCTCAAGTTCAGTGTCCAGAGAGGAAATATTCTCAGAAAACTGAGAACAATTGGTAGCGCTTTAGCAAAGGGGTTGAACTGGACAAGAGTGACAGTACGTGAGATAGACGCTGCCTGAAAGAAAACCACTGTGCTCTCCCACAGAAACAATTTCTCCTCAACCCTCATGTGTCATCGGCTGTAAAGGGGAAATCTGCCGTTTAATGCATGACGTTATTTTTCTTTGCAAAGTGATAATTTAATTCTAGTTAAATTTGCATTATAATATTCTACAGTTCTGGGAAAAAAAACCCGCAACCACCAAATTCCTAATTACGCCCTATTTGAATTTTAAAATCCTACCTACAGGCTTCCGAGGCGACGCCGGTGATCCTGGTGATGAGGGTGAAAGAGGACCTTCAGCTGATGGCAGTCACGGCCCTCCAGGTCCGCCTGGCGTACATGGTCAGAAGGGTGTTCGAGGCGATACCACGTATGGTCCTCCCGGAATCCCAGGCGCCCCGGGACTGCCAGGACCCCCTGGCGCACAAGGAGCACAGGGGGACCCAGGCGTTCCTGGCCTTCAAGGTACGAGCCCGTTTTGTGAAGCATTTCCTCTGTGAAGAGACGCTCTTCACAACAGCCACTTCCGAGCTGCAGAAAAGCATCGGTTCTCACAAACGACACAAAAACTAGAGGATAAGGAAGATATTACAGTAACTGAACTCCTGCGCTTCAAAGTTACAAGGAGGAGCTCTGAGAGACGGCGAGTGATGGAACTAAAACACCTGACAATGTTTTGTGTTCCCAGGACAGCTTGGAACCCCGGGATTTCCAGGTGCCAAAGGTTTCAGAGGCCCAGAAGGTGATAGAGGAGCCCCAGGCTGTCCAGGCTTCCCTGGTCTGCCGTGTGTCACGGGCTTACCGGGGCCACCAGGACTCAGAGGTGCCATGGGCCTGCCAGGACCCCAAGGTACATGCCATCGTCACGCTGCCTCACAGCTCTAAGCTCTGCACATCTTTTCGAGCAGACTGAAAGACAGGATTTCTGTGGCCGGCGGGACAAGCAGTTCCACAGGGGCTGCCCGTTGGTGGGGGTGTACGTTGTGTTTTGCACTTTTCCTTAAACTCACAGGATGTATAGTGTGAGTCTCGGATTTCCCCCTCTCCCCTTCCCATACTGCTCCTTCACTGGCCAAACCGCAGCGTGCTCACGGTCCAGGGATACACGGGAGAGTTCCCTCTTACTCTGCTGGCCTGAGTAACTTCACTGAGCTCCTGTGTGAGCTCCTTACTCTCACATGGAAGTGTTATTTAGGGAGAGCTAGAGACTAGTTATGAATTAGTACGGACTTTTCACAGGGAGCTTCTCCTGAAGTGTCTCTCACTCAAGAAATACAAGAAAACTAACATTCCAGGTGAAAAACCTAGGCAGAGCCAGGACTCTAGCACTGCAGCAGAGTCTCCAAGTTATTTTGCCATGTTTGATGATATTCAGATTTGTACCAAAAACTATCTATGTTTTGGATACAATTGCTGAACCCTTTTCCTGCATTTACACACACAGATTAAAGCTTTTTTTTCTCAGGTTTACCAGGCTTTAAAGGTCAGAGAGGAGACAGGGGCCTGGCTGGACAACCTGGAATCAAAGGTCTCAAGGGCTCTCCTGGCTCACAAGGTCCCCCAGGTCCTCCAGGCTTCCGAGGACCTCCAGGACTTCCAGGCAATAGAGGACCACCTGGTTTCCCAGGACAAACAGGTATGTTAAACATCCTGCAGACCGCCTGACTGGTAACTTCTCTTGTAGGGAGCTATTCCGCCTGCTGTTAAAGCTAAGAAGTACTTTGCGCCCTCCTCCCTTTCCAGGTTCGAGAACAAGAGCCTGCAGCAGGGTAGAGGCCATAACAATAGCATCCTTTGTTCTTTGCCTCATAATAAAATCAAAGGCATGGAAACAGTTTGGAATAGCGGATGAGGGAAAGGCTGTGGATGTTGTCTATTTAATATCACCAGGAAGCGAAGGCATTCCAGGACCCCAAGGATTCCCAGGAGTCCCAGGAACACAAGGCCCAATGGGAATCTCCGGTGTAAAAGGTGAAGAAGGAAAAATGGGCCCACCTGGGCCTGGCGGAGAATGTGGGGATACGGGACTAAAAGGTTTGTAAAAATGTGCTTCCCTCTAGTGAAGTTACTGCCACGTTTAGTTTTGTTACCACTGCGTTATGACTACATTTCCCTTTTCTTCCTCTTACAAGGGTATAGTCACTTCTGCTGTCAGCGATACTAAACCCTAAATCCAGTTATCTCACTTAGCAATGCGTAGCAAAAAATCACTAGAGAAAAGTTAATCCCGCTCAGCTCAGTAGGTGCATTTGCCCCTAAATCAGAGTAAGGTCACTTGTTCAAACAAACCTTCAATTTTGATCTGCACACATCTGAAACTTTAAGATTTTTCAAGTTTTCTATGATATTGTCTGTGTTCTTCAATCTGCGTAAAACATACAAGAAATAATCTCTCTAAACATTAACGTAGGAAAGAGAATAGCGGTCTCCAGGGTGCAGTCCCAGACAGCACCCTGCCGAGTGTACAACTAGTGCCGTCTGTCACGTTCCCGACGAGCAGGGAATAATTCCGATTTAACATCACCCGGGTTACAACCGCACTCACTAAAACCAGGAGAAGGGCAACAGATTGCGTTAGCTGTGATCCTGCTGAAACAACCGAGAACCGCCTTAGTATCTGTGCGCGCTGACTTACGTTCCTTGTGTGTGGTTCGAGGTGAACGAGGACCTCCAGGAGACAGCGGCTGCGTCAACGTCCGTCTGGAGAAAGGGCAGAAGGGGGAGCCGGGGTTTCCTGGAGAGGATGGATTTAGAGGTGGAAGAGGTAAGGTCATCAGCTAAAGCGCTGCAGATGCACAGTCACCTGATGCACACCACGGGAGTTGTTCATGGGTTGGACTCGGCTGCAGTGGCACACAGCCACCTTACTGTGCTTACAGGTTCTACGCTAGCGGGCTGGTTTCTTTGGACAAGGCCATGCACAAAGCGCGAAAGCGTAGCCGTGTTGCAAAGCGGTGTCGGGTGGTTCTGGTCACTGTCATCCTCTGCAATTGCCTGCAGGTGAAAAAGGCAGCACTGGTTTCAGAGGCGCCCCAGGACTGCCAGGGAAGAAAGGTCTCCCAGGACTGCCAGGAGACCACGGTGACACCGGCCTGATGGGGTTTCCAGGATCACGGGGATTCCCAGGACCAAGGGGCTCTAAAGGAATTACGGGTTTTCAAGGACAACCGGGTGACCAGGTAAACAAAGCGCTAGTGAAGTGTCCTGGACTTTGCAGTTACCTTCGGCCTCAATGAAGGTGCTTCTGTTGTACTCACCCGTTAGACGTTCCTCCTGGGGAGAGACCATCAGGATCACAGGAGAGGTAAACCCCTTAATGCGACACGTCAGCGCACGAACTGTGACCAGGGTCCACGCGGGGCCTCTCCCCTCGCTCCTAGCCGTGTGCTGTGATTTTGTTCTGTTGCCATGTGGAATAAGTCCAGGCTACACTGCGGCAATCGGGGACAGAAAACACATGCACAGCCACACCTTTAGCGTTACTCCTAAGAACAGATTGACAAATCACTTACCGCAGAGATCATAGCGAAGCAGCAGCGCAAGTCTGAATTTCATCCATAGCTGCTGCTTCAGAGTTTGCTGTGCGAGCAGCCAAGCACAGACAGGACAAACCAAGTCTCCCGTGCTCGTACTGACAACCCACACCGAACAGAGCCCAGGCAAGCGACACTGCTGGAGAACACGGACACAAACCACACACACATCCCGGACGGTGAAGTTCTGCCCTGGCTGGCAGGCTGGGTAGCCAGCGGGGAGGTTGTGTGAGGCATAAAGCACGGTGGGGTTTTTGGTAGAGGGACATTGCTTGGCTTGTCTTCTGTTACATTTCTTTGAAGAGATAATCTGTGTTTTGCCAACAGGAGAAATGCAGAAATCTTTACGATGTTACTGTCTCATCACAACATATTTCTAGTTAATGTTTATAGTAAATTCTGGGTAACACACAACAATATTCGGTACATTTTTATGGTACCTTTTAAATCAAATCACTCGAGCCATCTGTGGGGAATTTAAGCTGTTCAAGCCAAGAGTTAGCATCAGCTGTAAAAACCAGTTCAAAATGATTAGCAGGTCTGATCCGCCGTTTCTGGGAAGCGCTAGTGGTGGGTGTCAGAGGTGCGACAAAGACACGTGCTCCTCTGCCGAGCTCAAGCACCGTTCTGCCGTTCGCATCGACTGCTGGGCTGTTTCCCAGTGGGAGAACCGCTGCACGCATCCCATGTCAAACGCTTCCGTTGTTTTTCAATACATCAGGGTGACGTCGGCTTACCAGGAATCCCTGGAGATGCAGGACGGGCTGGCCGAAAAGGATCTAAAGGTAACCAGTTTTTATAGGCACACCTCGGAACAGAGCACCGTCGTTAGGATGGAAATGCTCCGAGGGATGGTGAGCGCTCACTGGGAAAGGAAAAACGGGGCAGAAGGGAAAATAATCAAAACCTGAACACCGTTAGAAATGAGTCTGATGTACCTGAAGGCAAAACCTGCAGTTCAGTACATTAACAGTTTGTGCCTTTTAAAGTAGGTCTTAATAATTTAGAAAATACATTTGTGTCAAATTTCATGGAGTTTAAAAATTCCAAACATACAAAAATCCACTCATAAGGATCTATAAAATTTGTCAGATCAAATCAGAGAAAAAGCCATCGTTTCGGGTCCGGTATTACACAGTTAGGTAGTATTTTAAAAATAGCTCAGCAGGATTTATAATTTATTTTATGTCACTGATCCTCAGGGTTTCCCAGGCTATGATCTTTGATTCCTTAGAGCTTCTGGAAACGTGCTGTAACAAATCAGGCAGAGTTCATACCCGCACATGCAAATTGTTCTGCTGAAAAGTTGAAGTTTTGCACATTGTTTTTTGCATAGGTCGAGATGACTCTGAAAAATTTACCTATAATACTTAAATTTTAAAAAAGTGGCATCATTCATCAATTCCAAATTCCCTTGGAGCAGGATTTCATTACTATTAAATAGCAAAATCAAGTCATTGCCTGGAAAAACCATTGAGACAGGAGAAATTCTTCTCTCAGTTACATTTTCCATTTCTTCAAAAACTCAAGACCTTCCCAGCCAGGGAATATATTCCCACTAAAAAAAGTCAAGAGCCGCACTCAATATAAAGAGAACTTTGATGAAATGTATTGAAAACAAATTTCCTGGAAGTTATCCTGAACACTCCAGCAGGAAATGGCCTGTGCAGGTGGGGATCGCTGTGGCAGGGGATTTTGAGCAACTCTTGGTGCTTCCTCTCAACCCTTCACCGCAAGATCAGACAGGGAAGCTGGGGACAGCAGGAACAAGCAGGAGAGGTCAGACGTGTACACAGCCAGTAAGGCAGACTTGCTCGGAGTTACCGATTCTGTGACAAACAGGGATTCAGCACAGTTGGAAGGAAGGAGCTGGGCTGGCGAGCGGTCCCCAGCCAGTCCCTACCAGCCCTCTACTGGGCACCCAGACTCGTGGTTTCGCTGGGCTGGTTTCGCACATGCTCACCCACCTGCATGAGCAGTTCTCTTTGTTTACTAAAGCCTTAGAGGGAATTTGGGCAATGGCTTTCATTGGCAGTGTGTGCTGTCAGCACTGGGAAAGTTCCCATCAGCTCTGGGGTTGGTTTTGGTTTTTTCCTGATGGGAAACATACCTGACCACTGCCAGCAGTCCCACCGAACACAGCTGAGCCAGAACTTCACGGCACACTGAGCTGGGAGGTAGTCTGCATGTGCCAAAGCATTCTTCACCCTGTGTCCTCTCAATCCCTTTTATAGCTGGTAATACCTATGAGTAAATCATCTGATCTTACAAAATTGCCCAGCTTTGGTTTTGTGGATGAAAAGGATACTTGTATGAAAGTCACTGTACCTCCACAGGCGAGAGAGGTGACCCAACTCCTCTGCTTGGTACCCGTGGTCGAAAAGGGCCTCCCGGAGATCCAGGATTACCAGGTACCTCTGTCTGAGTGACAAAAAAATGGGACTCAAGAACTTGTTTTCCCTAAGCATTGTTAGCAGAGAGGGAGCTCTGCTTGCTGTGCGGAATTCCCAGTATTCCAGGGACTGGAGAGGCATCACCATGGGCAGCGTGGAGAGCCTGAACACAGGGGGTGGAGACCACTGAGGTCTAGTACAGCACTGATGAACATACCAACACCTAGTGGAATAAAACCTGGCTTGGCCACATCTTGCCAGCCATTTATTTGTGCTCCTTCAGATACCACCTTAGAGATGTGTGTAAGTCATTGCTCAGAAATAGATGCAAGGATCTGATGTATTTCAATAAAATGCTTTTTCTAGCCAAGAAACCCCTTAATGAACCTTTATGTTTTTATAATTAAGAGATGAAGAATGGGCAACTTTAAGCAAATAAATGCTAGATTATTGTTTTTTCTTGAAGGACTCTGTGGATTCCCAGGAGAGAAGGGTTCACCTGGTATCCAAGGGCAACCTGGAAGGCCAGGATCCAAGGGTGACCCCGGACCCCCAGGAATACCTGGATTTCCAGGTAATGCCAAAATTTGAAACATAAGTACCACATAACAGCTCAAAAGAGATACGGAACAGGAAAATGCAGCTGAGGAGGCACCTCTGAGGAGGAGCACAGAGAAGTCAGAGATCACACGAAGGCTGTACTGAAAACTATTTCAGTAGACTGCCTGTGGACAGCAGCAACAGTCTGCTCAGGGTCAGTTCTTCACACATGCCCATACACCTCCAGCTACCCCCAGTTACCAGTGCACTGCAGAGCATGGAAAAAACCAACAGTTTAATAGATTCTGCATATTCACTGGGTTTTTTTTCCCCCCTCTCAGGAGCTCCAGGTCCTCAGGGATTGCCAGGAGAGCCTGGAGAAAAAGGGAAACCTGGGATTTTGGGACCTCCAGGATTGCAAGGATTAGCGGGATCCCATGGCAGAAAAGGTAAGCAGTGAGCAGAGCAGTTCTGGAAACGGACAGCACCAGACAGACATACCCTGTCAGTGGTGAGGAGGGAAAAGCCCTCACTGGGAGCATGATTCTGATTCTCTATTCTCTTAAACTACCAAGAGAATTAAGCCAGTTCCCATCACCTTTGAAAAGTAACATGCATGCTACCTCAGAAAATTGGGCAGAAGTTAAGGAAAGAAGGAGTTTGCAGTAACCGAGACGTTTCATGTCAGTTATGGTGTGTTCTGCCTTCCCACCACCGAGTGCCACTGTTACTCCACACAGCAGCTGGGGATGGGGCTGTCATCACTATGGGTTAAAACAAGTTTGTAAGGTAACTTGGGTTCGTGGTGTTTTCTGCAAAACCTGATTTTTGGTGGACTTAAAGTGCTTCCTCCAAGGCCTAATTCACCCTTCTCACAGTGACCGTTATGTTTATTTTGAACAGCAGGTCATTTACACGGGTGCTTTTGCTGGAGGACATTAACAACTTTGACTAGACTCAGAATGACAGATTGACATTTTAAGTTAATACTTCATAAAGAAAGGTAATCAGCTTTGTATCCTCTCTGATACATACAGTGTGCTTCATAACCAGTACCTGGACAGGGAGAACAACTGTAGGGACCCACATGCAGAGATGGGTAGAGAGGACAGGAGAGTCACTTTTCCAAATTCAGCCCAAGGAAAAATTGAGAAAGTTTCTTACAAACTACTGGAAATTCAAATGAAGAAGGGAAGCCATTTTTGACTGCTTGCAGTCAGTAAGCGGTGCTGATGTAAGCTGCCAGGACAGGTTCCTTGCTGGTGCATCCTCTGCAAGAGAACGTTTCACTGTTGCAAACACCATTTGCTGTAACAGAGATCTGCAGTGACAGGGCTGTCTGCATTGAGAGGGGTCAAAAAAATAAAGCATTCTTCTGCTCAAAACTTCTCAGCGCCAGACGGACTCGTTCCTTGTTGTGAGCCCCGAGACACGCTTTCCCCGTGTTGTGCAGAAGTTATCCCAAGTCCTGCCCAGGGAACGTAACAGATCAACGCACGTGCTGCTTGGTTCGGCAGCAGGTCCGTAGAGACCACGCTGCCTGCTAGCCTTTGGATACTGCGTATTGCCAGCATAGTTGAGGAGAAGGTTGACACCTTTGAAACTGAACCAGCAACCAAAGCTGTGTGGGATCGGTATTCCAGTGCTACTGCAGAACACAGACCTCAGCACTGTTTTCAATAAACGCTGTTACCAGCCTTCGAGGTTAAATGGTTAACGGGCTGCTCGTAACTAAGTACACGGCCTCACTAGTCCAATCGCTTCTCATTTACATTAAACATCTTGTGCCCAAAGAACTTCTAGATTAAAAAAATTAGTTAAGCAGCACCTACCAAAGCATAATCCCCTTTTCTTCATCACAGCAATAGTTTTTCTAGTGAAGGGCTTAGGCTGGCAAGCCTTACTTGTGTGAGCAATCCTTGATGAAGCAAGTCATGTCCAGACCATCAGCAGAATGACTTGTGTGAGTGGAAGCTGAATTGGGCTGTAAAATACAGAAACAGTGGTTCATACATCGGTCAGCCAATTCAGCTGCACCTCAAAATAGGGGACTATAGCAATCCAAAAATCTAGAGTTACAAGTGCTGATATTATAATGGATTGTTGGCAAACGTGGAGAATTTCCCTGGAAAGCAAGTAAACCAAGCCATCCAACCTGAGTGAGGGAGCTAAACGTCAAGGAAGTTTTACATGGTGACCTGGGTGCCAGAAATAGTTAGGAGTTCATAATCACCTTAAACCACCACCGTTAAATTCCCCGGACTGGCACGCACCCCTGACATGCATTTCAAACCAGGAAATGCCCCAAGCACCAGCAGGCCACAGAAAGCAGGACTGAAACCAAGAGGTCCTGGGAAGTTAAAGAGCAGCTAATTAAGGGCACAGAACAACGACAGGCTGGATTACTGGATCCCGTACTAGAGAGAGGATCACAGACAGAGTGTATTAGCAATGGCTTGCAGGGGTTCAACAATCCTCGATTTAAAATTTTTCCAGACTGGTGTTTGCTGGAGGCTGGATTTTTTCTCCTTTCTTTTCATTCCTTTGTTAAATTTTAACCAAAATAATTCAACCGTTTCTGAGAACAAAGCTATGGGATTATTATTTTGGTGTGTCTGTTAAAGAACTCTAGTGCCCTTTTATTTTTCCTCTCAGACAACTCATCTTTGAATTTGGCAGGTGAAGCAGCCGATGAAGGGCATTTGTGTGGCTGTTCCTACAGCAATTCGTTCCTGCCAAATTTGACCAGCTTATGAACTTTAAAAACCAGATCCGTTCACATGTGCTTACGTAGAGCCATAAATCCTCCTGTGATTTGCACCCGGGATGTTCAGCAGATCTGGGCACTGCAGGACACACTGGGATCAAGCACAGGGACCGAGACAGAGAACCTGCATCTTCTGTGCCAGGAAGTATCTAGACAGGGAAAAGGAGATAGACAGAAAGATAACTCAGACTTGTGATAAACCCACTGCGACTGGACTGGGGATGCTGCGTGGCAGGGAGAGGAACTGGTGGGGAAGGAGATGAGGCAGAGCTGAGGAGCAAAGGTGGAAAAGAGGCAGGAGCAGGCACTGACAGTATGGGTCACCTTCTTGATGACCCATGTCCACTCCCATCTGCCCCCTCTGAAGCAAGAAGCACCCCAAGGCTATTCCTTGGTCTGAAACCATTTTGGAACCCGTTACCAAACGACCCGTCGGTTTCACCAGCTCTGTCCCCCTGGCCAGGCAATGGGGTCCACCCGCCTTTAGCAAGTGTTCGACCTCACATGTGATCCTTCCTCTGTACCGCTTCCTATAAAGTGCTGATTAACGGCAGAGATATTTCTACCCTCCACTGCAAAAACAAACACAATCTCAGATTAGTTCAACTTAAAAAAACCAGATAAAACTATGTCATCTGTGCTTTAGCAGTTTGTGAAAAAGCACAAAGCAAAAGAGATCTGCTAGCGTGAGCAGTGGGCCTGTGGTCTGGTCATTTAGTGAGCATCACCAGGGACAAAGCTGCTCTATGCTGTCTCAACCACAGATTTATTGTCTTCAAAGACTTGGTGCTGTTCGGTTCAAAGAATTTTTCTAACCGTGTGATGCAAACAGCAGAGTTTTCTGTGTGGAATCTGTAAGAGCAGCCAGGGGAGGGTTTAGCTCCTGTCTAGAGCAGCTCGATTAAACTGCACTTACATCTTCTGTTCCAAATGTAAGGAGGTTACAGCTGTACAGCTACCTGAGGCCGTGTCTGCAGCCCGGTCACGTGCTGATGGCCCAGCTAGCTTTGGACTGGATGCCCGTGGGTAGCAGAGTGGTCTGGGCACAGGGTTCACTCTAGAGTATGTCAGCCCGTACTGAGCTTCCTGCTGCAGTACAGCAGTACCTAAAGGACTGACAGGTCTGGTTTCTGCTGGCTTTGGTGGGAAGCAGAATGAAGATAGCTATTTTCACATTTTCCTCTCCAAAAAGATGGCCTCAGATGTAACCTGACCTCATCTTCAGTTGCCCGTAAGAATCAAATCCAGCAAATACCCTGTCTTGAGCCGGAATGTGTTGTCAGAAATAAAGATGTCATAATGTTTAACTGTGACTTTAAAGGACGACTGTGGCACCCAGTCATGCCTGTGACACCTCTCAGGTCTTCCTGGACTGCCCGGACTGGACGGCCTGGATGGACTCAAAGGTCAAAAAGGTTCTGCAGGAACTCCAGGTAAAGAAGGGAATTATCTGTGTGGAACAGAAAATCTGCTCTTACGCGGCTGAATGCGCAAGGAGCGATGCACGTTAGGTTGATGTTTGCCTCGCCCAGAAGATATGAGGAAGGCCCAGGCTAAGCTCCTGAGCACGCCTAGTGAGACACCTGCAGCTATCTGCAGGGAAAACTTTAAAACTTCCATGACTCACGCAGTTATGCTGGAACCTTGCAAGGCTGTTTATAAAACAAAAACATTCAGCGCGCATGATCCAAAGGACAGCCAAGTCTCCAGGTTTTGTACGTAGAAAATAAAACTAACAAATTAAAAGGAGACTTGGGAAATCCCAGCCCCATTAAAGTCTGTGGGAGTTGTGCCACAAACTTAAGAGGAACCTGGATTTCACTCACATGGGTCTATTCGCAACTTCCCCGAGGTGCTTTTGAAGCAGTATTAAAAACAGTACTCGTCCTACCTAGCGATTGCACGTTCATGCTGATAGAAAGTGAAATTTAGGGCTGTGCAGTTCATGTTCCAAGCTACAGACAATAATGACACCGTGTAAAATAACCCCTGAAGAAGAGCGTTAAAGCCGAGATTACTGTCTTTGAAAGAGATGAATTAGGGCCAGATTCAACAACTCTCCATCCAGCTTCCACGAGTGAACCAGAAAAACAGCACTAGGCAACCCTTGCAAGGGGGAACATCTGCAGCTGGTATTGCTATCCTGCACATCTGCATTTGTACTTGCTGGAAGCTTTACGTACATAATTGTTTCCCTACAAAGGTCAAAGTGAAACAGGGCCCCCAGGATACCCAGGAGAACCCGGACCAAAAGGAGACAGAGGTGAACCTGGATGGCCTGGTATTTCTATTCCGGGCCCCCCTGGAGAACGGGGATTCCCAGGATTTCCAGGTAAGAAAGGGGTTTCTCCTCGGTGGTACCCAGCAGAGTTGAAATGAAGCTCACAAAAATACACAGTTCAGGCTTGTAAGTTCCCCGTGGTCACTGAGGGGTTTGGGATGCAGCTAGGAGCAATCTGTGAACGCTGACCCTGTCCCAGGCAGAACCATTTCAGAGCCCCCACTCTTACACTTTCACCACTTCTCCCATTGTTGGAATTCAGAAGGCAGCTCTTTGGGGCAATATGCCAACGTGTGATGGTGCGTTCTTGAGTTTAAGTAGATTTTATGGAAATAGTTAGAAATTTTTTAAAAGATAACAAGTATTTTCACTTCTCCAAGATATCTTTAGTAGCCCAATCGCAGGTATGCTCAGTGTGCAAGTCAGAGCACATGTTACCTCCGTGACTTCACATGTCAGCGTTCTTTTAGTTAGTAACTTCTGTCATCTAAAATAACCTCAGATTTTTTTTTTCCCTTCATGTTTTTGTAAAATGTGATCCCTTAGGTAGAAGGGGACCTGTTGGACCTACTGGACCTATGGGAAGATCTCCTGACAGTGCTTCCCCTGGTCCTCCCGGTGATCAAGGACCACCCGGTTTAGATGGTATCAGAGGTATTAAACCCCAAAATACCAAACTTGATCACGTTCAAAACCCCTGAGGCTACCAGGAGTCACTGGGTTGCTGTCTGTGGCACAACATATAAGAGCGCATGGGGACAAAGAAAGCAGTCAGTACCTCAGTGAGTGCTGGAAAGATCACTAGGGCAAGGATGAAATGCACATCTCCAGATTCCATTCTCTGGCCTGCGGTGTAACTCTGTACGAGTCCTGCTGCTACAAGACACCTCAGTTTCTGCGGAAGCAAAGAGAGATAAGATTACTGGTCTCTCTTCCCAGCACGGGGGATAAAACACCTCATCCAGAAGCCTGCCATCGTTGGTAACCCCCCCGAAAAGCTTTCTGACCAACAGCCAGCCCTGGGAGAGCTAAAGCAGGCAGCTCTTCTGTCAACATCCATTGCTGTTACAAGCAGGGGTTGCCAAGGGATCCAGTCAATTCCTGTAGATCCTGGCCCTCAAATGGAGCTCTTGCAAGTTTTCTGGCCCCTTCCATTAAGTGTCACCTGAACCCTTCTTTACCCAGTACAAGACATACTTCCCCTTGGGGCTGGCCACTGGAAGGGTAGGCAACACTAAAGTACAGAGGAACAGTGTCTTAGTGCATGGAACTTCAACTTCCTGCCTTTTGCTTGCACAGAATCCATAGGTTTGGGAGCTCCTCCTATTGTTGTCTTCCTTACAGTGTCTTGGACAGAGGCTAATGCTCGTATTTCCAAAACCACGCAGGGGCTGTCCTGCATCCCTGGGGAAAAACCCCAGTGGAACACGGGTATTTTTAGATGTATATGCTTTGCGCATACATTAAGAATAAAGTTTTTTTACCACAGGTCATCCTGGGAATCCTGGTCCTCCTGGAGAGACTATCTTTGTGCGTGGAGATCCAGGGGATACGGGTGTTCGAGGGGCACCAGGTCCTCCTGGGCAGCGAGGGCAACAAGGAGCCCGAGGTCTTCCAGGGAGCCTAGGAAGAGCAGGCCCAAAGGGTATGACCTGAGATTTCATGTACTTCATGTGTGCACCTTCTCCGAATGCAAGCACATGTAACTGCACAACTGTTTTCTTCCAGGTCCTATGGGAATCCATGGCCCACAGGGTCCACCTGGTGCTGTAGGACAACCAGGAGACGAAGGTTTTCAAGGAAAACCTGGTCCCAGAGGTCCCCCAGGTACTTACTTATGAACCTGTTGCTCATTGTCACTCTGTTGTTACTGTGACCCTTCTATTCATATATAATGTTACTAACACTGACTTGCATGCAGACAATTTAAACAATCTCAGAAGAAACCCCACACTTGATTTCCCGTTTGAGCTGTATAAAAAGTTCTGCACTATGTATTTGTGTCTGATGTCACCTCCTGTAAGCAATTCCAGTTGTCATTCCATTCTTTATTCTAATTTACATGCCTGAAACTTGTTTCCATCTGCACCACAACGGCCACAACCCGCTCTCCATTTCTCACATCCTCCAGGTTTCACAGGTCAGTTCTGACTATTGATTATTGATTGCTGAAGGTATTCTTGGCTTGGCTGCTAGGAAGAGTAGAGTAGTTTGTGCTGGCTTGGGTAGACTTTAGGCTCTAACTCAAATTAGTCTGGGGCACATGAGACAAACTGTACACCAGATATTTGAAAGATATCAGCTACATACACGTGCTACCACGCGCTTGGTAAAGCAAAGCTGTGCTAAAAGTCTAAGAGTAAAATGAAAAGCAGTGAGGCTCAGTAATCCAGGATTTTAAAATACTTCAAGGATGCACTTGAATACCAACACTAGCTAACGGGTATGTTGGTTTTTCAGGTGGGAGCTATGAACCAATTTTCTGTCTCATTTACTTTCCTATCACCCATTCCAGGTGACCCTGGTGAACCAGGAAAAACAGATGATTCATGCCCTGCAATCCCAGGGCCTCCTGGGGAAGCAGGACCAAGAGGAGAGGATGGCTCTGCAGGATTACCAGGGCCAATAGGCCACCCTGGACCCCACGGTAAGCCGGTCTTTCAGAAGCTGGGACATCTGTCTTAGCCTTTTTGACAAGAAATTGAAAAGGGTCAGAGTGTCAGTGTTACTTCGCCATGTTTCACCCTGTCTCTTCCCCTGAAGCACTAAAGTCTCCAGAAACACGCAGGGGGCTGGGTAACGCTGAGGGGGACAGATCAACCCAGCCGAACCAGGCTGCTGGAGCCCACCTGCCCTGCGCTGCCTGCTCCTGGGCCAGGGAGGGCAAGAGCATCAGGCCCTGCTGAGGACAGAGCTCTGCAGACTGTCTTCTTCCTCGTTACCAGCAAATGAAAGAGCAGTGCCTCAAAGCCCTCCCACGGTGTGGACAGGTTACACCTGGAGGACGTGAAAACCAGACTGCTTTAACGTTTAGCACTAACAAATCACAAAGCTCTGCTAACCAAAGTCCTAAAAGGGCACCGAAGCCCGAGAGGCAGCTATGACAGCACGTTATAGAAGAGTATGGTGATGCATACAGAAGAGAAGGCTCAGGGAGACCTTGGAGCGGCCTTCCAGAACGTGAAGGGGGCTACAGGACAGGTGGGGAGGGCTGAAGGCCTGCCGTAGGACGAGGTAGAACCCTCTGACAGCGCAGACGTGATGGCCGTTCCGTCATGGTAGTGTCTGTTAGTGCTTTGGTTTCCACTGTCCACCCCACGAGCGCTGTGGAGAGGACAGCAGACCTGTGCTGCTCCTAATGCCGGGCCTCTGCGCTGCGGCAAGGCGAAGCTGCTGCAAGGAGCATTGCCGGCAGGGTGGCCAGCAGTTCTGCAGCTCCGTCCCGCAGCGTCATTTCCCGGTGGTGTCAGCGCTGCCGACAGCCCTTCGCGTGCTGTCGATGTGCTGAAGCGCAGCCCTGCGAGGGGAACGTGCTTTGTGTTTGTCCAGGAAGAAAAGGAGAAGAAGGGTCGTGTGGCCTGCCGGGCCCGGACGGCTCTCCCGGCGCACCGGGACCCCCAGGGGACCAAGGGGACAGAGGAGAGCAGGGACACGCGGGGCCACAAGGTAAGGACGAACGTGACTTTGGGTGGGAGACGCGTGAGATGAAGCGTACACTAAGTGTTGTCTCTGCTCCCCCAACTCACACGCGGATACACCCACCTCGAGCCCGGGACGCCGGGACGCTTCTTTCCCCCGTCTCAGTTCCAGCACCGCAGTGACATTTGTGAATGATTTCATACATTTTCTTCCGATCTGTCTTTTTATATGTTATCTCAGCCCCCCTTATTCACAGAAGGGCAATTCGCCACGCACGCCGACACACGGCGTGTCAGCAGCTGAGCGTGTGCCGGAGTCCGGGCTACGGCCACAACTGCCTGCGAGTAATTAACGCTGTACGTTAACGGGGACTGCTGCTTAATACACGAATGGCTCAACACACAAGTGAGGAAAGGGCATCGGCTGTCACTGCCACCGTTCAAACTCAGTCAAGTCAGCCAGCGAGAAAGTCTGGGAAGTCGTTGCCCACCCTGGTTCCGTCTCAGTCCATACAGCACAGGACGCCGGCGCAGATATCCCCCATAGGGAGGATACCATGAGTCTCTGGTGCCTCTACTGCCATGACAACCTGCGACGTTGTGTCACATTCAGTCAGGAACTCCTCACTGAACACTTAAACAGCAAAACTTGAGCTCACGCTGGCTACGTGTTCACACAAGTAAATGCCTTTTACCTTTTCTCCTTTGTACAAGGTCCACCTGGCCAGACTGGTATCCCCGGACCACCAGGCCCCCATGTCAGATCTGCAAGTGGGTTCTTGCTTGTCCTTCACAGCCAGTCAGACAGAGAGCCTCTCTGCCCGCAGGGGATGCCGAAGCTGTGGACTGGCTACAGCCTGCTGTACCTGGAAGGACAAGAGAAAGCTCACAATCAAGATCTCGGTAGGTCCCACAGTACACATCCGCTCTCCAGTGAAGGTCTAATTTGGAGAGATCCAGACACTGACAGACAAGTCCAACGGAGCACACTAGAGAATCATCAATTACTTTTCTTCCCTACAGACTCAGAACTAATTTACACTGGTTATAATGAACATGGTGATGCTGCCCTGTTACACAACCCATTTAAAATGGCTTTTGGCTGCTGTGCAGGTGAAGGAAAAGAGAATTTGTACCTCTAGGTAATTGTGACCAGAGGCTGGAGAGATGAGGGGGTTGTTTCACTCACCCTGGCTAGTCACATGGGGCTGTCTTTGGACTCAGAGGTTTCCTAGGTCTCATCTCGCCACTCTGAAATCACCGCCTGGGGATCTGCTCCTCATCACTGCAGAGACAGCGTGGGACAGAGAGCTGGTTCAGTGGGGTGGTTACAGAGGACAGCGCAAGCAGCTTCTGCAGATAGAATTATACATCACGGGCACAGCAGGAGCATGTGCTTTAACAGCCAGAAGCTCATGGGGTTTGGAACAGACGGAGCCAAAGACAGCTCCTTTTGCTGTCTTGGGTCATTTCTTCTGGAATTCTGACTAAAATTAACAGTCTAAATGAGCTGTGCCTGACTGCCAGCCAGAGACACTGATTGGCAGCAATTTGCATAGAAGAAACTTGCTAAATTCTTGTCAACAAGAGGCAGAGAAGTCTCCTAGGAGGGAAGATCAAGGTCCTAATAAGCTGGACAAAAACCCCAGAAGCATTTAGAAGAGCAATAAAAAGCTATTTTTAGCCCAGCAGGGCTGTTTGGAAACGTTTTCACTGTTGTGTGTTTGGCGTTCCCCAGGAGAGCCGGTTGGTAACGGAATGCCTTAGAGCAGCAGTGAAAATAGAATTCGAAGGGAAATACAGTCCTTGTGACCAGGGTGTCCCTTCTGCAGGCGTTTTCAGAGCAAGGAGAATCCAGATCCTGTTAGTACTGGAATAGCATCTGTGACGAACAACGCTGCCTTCTGTACAGCGTCCCACGTCCTTCAGGAAGGCACTGGGGGTCTGGGCACGACAGCAATCCGACATCACG
Source organism: Bucorvus abyssinicus (assembly GCA_009769605.1). Lineage (NCBI taxonomy): Eukaryota > Metazoa > Chordata > Aves > Bucerotiformes > Bucorvidae > Bucorvus > Bucorvus abyssinicus. The sequence goes on along the minus strand of CM020035.1, from coordinate 26,588,285 downwards.
CACAAAGCTCAAGGCAGAACGTTCACGCAGTGACTGCTATTAACAGGGTGACATGAGACAGTCCTGACTCAGTGCTGGGAGGAAGCTCACCTCAGCAGTGTGCTGAACCGTGCACTAGTCACCTCCTAACTCCCACTGCTGTCTGCCCGACGAGGATTTCACAGGATTGGCTCTGCAAAATGCCCCAATCCTTTTATTTCACATTGGGAGTCTGTGAAACCTTTCTGGAAGGCAGCGGAACAGCTGCTGAGACTCCAGCTTAACACACGGGTGGCAACAGCTCGTCAGGCTTTACAACCCTGTCCCGTGTATCAGCGCTGGCATTTGGATTCTCCCTGCTCCTAATGAGTTTGTAAATAGCTAATCTCCTCTTAAACCAGCCGCCGCCTCTCGCCTCATTTATATTTCAGTGTTGGCACAGCCAAGACATTTGTTACCATAACTGTTCCCCCTGATGACAAACTACACCAGATTAAACACCGATTGTGACACAAATATTGTGGGTCCAAGGAAGACAATTCCCGGCAGCAGCAGTGTCTGTTTCCAGTCTGGCTGGCTGCTTCGGTGACAGGCCGGGGGCGTTAAGGTCAGGGAATGGTGTAACCACCGCTCAGACCAACCGTTCGGCAGCAGCACTGGCCACAAGGCTGCTTTCCGCTCACCTAGAAAGAAGTGCGGTAACTCTCGCCATCTGTGATTGTCTGCAGGGCTGGCCGGATCTTGTCTTCCTGTGTTCAACACCATGCCCTTCGCTTACTGCAACATCAACCAGGTCTGTTACTACGCCAGTCGGAACGACAAGTCGTACTGGCTGTCGAGCGCGGCCCCTTTACCCATGACGCCGCTCTCCGAAGAGGAGATTCAGCCCTACATCAGCAGATGTGCTGTCTGTGAGGCCCCGGCCCAGGCGGTGGCAGTTCACAGCCAAGACCAGTCAATCCCCTCCTGCCCCGCCAACTGGAGGAGCCTTTGGATCGGGTACTCGTTTTTGATGGTAAGTCTGGGCACGTGATCACACACAGCAGTTTCTTTCACGCAGCTCTTGTGTTCCAAGGGTTCAAAGGTTCTTAGCTCTGAGGAGGAAAAAGTCCTATGCCTGGCACACATCAAAGAGGAGAAGCCACAGAAAGACGAGGATTAATTCTGCTCTGCAGCACCTGGCTGTAGCTGGACACTGAAGTCACGGCCTTAAGCTACACGTTTAACATCGCACAGACTTTGCTTGTCTTCAGTAGACAACAGGATGGTCACATACAGTCATGCTGCTCCAAATCAGAGGTCCAGGTCTTTCTAGTGCCATCCGCCGGTTACGCCCGCAGCAGTTCAGAGAACAGCATAGTTAGAATCAACCCAGATTACTCTTACCTTCAGTTTGATAAACACCAGAAAAGTGAGCTGGCTCAAGACTCCTGAGATTGACTCCCTGCAGAGCAATGATCTCCTCCCACAAAGGCAGCTTACTCCAACCTCAGGTCACCAAGAGAACAGTCAAAAGCAAATAAAGTCAGAAAAAGGTTATTGTAACTTAGTGATTTCTCGTGCAGGGTTACCAGGTTCTTCTGTTGTTCCTTGCAGCACACTGGGTCTGGCGATCAGGGTGGTGGACAGTCCCTCATGTCACCAGGAAGCTGCCTGGAAGACTTCCGATCAGCACCGTTCATCGAATGCCAGGGCCAGCGGGGAACCTGCCAGTTTTTCGCCACCGAATACAGTTTCTGGCTGACAACCGTGCTGCCCGAGCTGCAGTTCACGTCAGCCCCCCTGTCAGGAACTCTGAAAGAGGGGCAGGAGCAGAGGAGAAGGATCAGCAGGTGCCAGGTGTGCCTGAAGCATGGCTAACGCATGAGACCAGAGCCAACAGCTGGGGAGAGGAGCCACAGCACGCTGAAGGTTTAACCAGTGTTTGAGGTTCGGATGTAGCGGCAAGCGTGTGGCACTGTGGGTTTGTTTGGAGCTGCCAGGCTGAGCGATGAGGATGTGCTGAGCCCCATCCACCCTGCACACACATCCACAGGTACTAAACCTAGTGCAATTAAAAACCACAGAACTGGCATGCTGGAGCCTGCTGCCATCACATACAGGGAACCAGGTGAGCTTGGAGGGTGGAATCGAGTCGGGAACACCCAGGAAACCACTGTGCAAGACCCTGGATTTCTGTTAGAAGCAGCAGTTACAACAAGAGAACATGCATTTATACAGCATATTGTAAATATTTACTCTATAGATCGGGGTGTGGAACACACCGCTGTCCGAAAGCCCCACACTGAACTCCCCAAGCTGCGGAAACTCACACCTGCTGTTCCTGAGGGACAGGGAAAGTGTCACTGTTAAAAACCCCATAATAAAAACAATGAACAAAGTCTTTTACCACTGCGCTGCTGAGCCGGTTTGTGGCAGAACTGGTAACGGGGCTGCCTGAGCAACGGGAAGTAGCACATCTGTTTAACAGCAGATTATGTAGGAAAATACAAGGTACCTGAGATAGCTAACCCTTAAAAAGCTCAATGTATATTCCCAATTAATTTCTAAGGGCAGTTAAATTAAATTACTGAGCTCCAATCCAAGCAGCTGAACAAAGTAGTTTCTAGCATTAATTGAAAAGAAACAGTAGCATGGTGGTAACAAGGGTGAACTTATCCGAGTGAATAATGGGAGAATTGGGACAATTCTCTGAACTTGAAGCTAATGAATCTTGTTCATTTTTTGCTTTTTTTTTTTGTAAATACACCACCAAAAAAAACCCCCACATCACCTCTAAGATCCTTACAGAATCACAGCTCTAGGGACACATTTTATTTTTTAAAGCATTGATTGTTAAAATGTCTAAGCTCAATCACTGATCAGCTTTTGGGAAGTGAGAACACGTTTGTGCCTTCTGCGTTCAGCTACAAAACCAGAACGATTAAACACCCATTTGAGTCTCAGTGAAACCACATCACCAATGGAGAATTCATCATCACGTGCAGAAGGGCCACAAATGCTCCTTTTCCCACTTAAATAAGCTACATCTTGTTAGAGTGGAATGAAATGTCTTTCCCAGCCCTTTTCATTGCAGTGTGTTCACAGAGAGGTGCCCCCAGCAAAAGGGTTTTCAAAGAAACCAAGACCCACCCCCCACTGTCCCAGCTCAAAGACAACTCCGACACCACCGCGGGTCCCCCAGGTCCCCCCGATCAGAAGCTGGGCGCACATGCTCAAGGAGCAGGATGGGCACATTCTAGATCCAGCCGGAGGAAGAGTCCGTCCGAGCGTGAGCACACCAGACTGTGTGCCCCCGTCTGCAGGCTCTGGGCAGGTCAGAACCTGGGGAGAAGGGCAGGAAGTATTTACCGTGGGGCTTTGGTACCGACAGCCCCGAAGAAGGTGAACCCTGAAGAAAGCCTTCACACCGTGTGACTGCAAACCGTCAGAGCGAGACCAGCAGGATGGAATAAAACGGGATTTTGGAGTTGGGTCTGTGTTCACCTGCTGGAACAAGTACACAGAAAACTCTGAAATAAAACACCCGAGGGAATCAACAGAGGGACCAATAATCTAACTCAGCCACTTCATGGCATTTTACCATCATGCTCTTTTGATTTAAACCCCTCCCAAGGTCCAGGCATGCTTCCCGTTACTCTGACGCAGTTCTGCACTCGTACCAGTTACATTTTGGTGTCCTGTAAGAACAGACCATACAGGAGATGAGTTTAAGCTACCACTGACAGGTTAAATACTTAATAGGTGTGTAAATTCCCGTTTCATGCTCCGCTGACTCAAGGGCATTTGTCAGGAACATCATAGTAGTTCAGAATGAAATTGCAGATCAGTTGGTTAACACTACAGAGCAAGTAAGGCAGCCCGAAGTGTAGAGCAGCACGTGCTTCAATTCTGCCGTTGTTTGTCCAGTGACTGCAAGCAGGAAAATAACTGCTGAATTATTCATGGGGGACCTAATTATGCAATTGGGTGTGAAAAGGAACAACCGAAACCGTTCCTGAGTACAAGTACTCCTAAGGACAGCAGCCTTGCGCTGCTCCTCATGGTCCAAACCACCCCAACCTGGCAGTCAGGAGCTCTGGGTCTTGCGTAGGCCAGTGAAGTGACGGACACCCTCCACAGCAGACAGGGTTTTGACAGCATTTCTCCTGCTCTGGCTGGTTCATAAGCACCAGAGAAACAAAGAAAATCATTACCAAACCAGCCAAACCCCACAGAACCCTTACAGTCCACACTGTGTTTAAGGCAAATTAAACAAACCTTTTATCCATCAACCCAAGCTGTTTACTGGTGTGAAAAGCACACACCCCCCACCCCACCCCCCCAAGCTTTCTGTATTGGAAACTGCTACTGGGAGGATCTGCAGCTCGTTCCCACTGCGTGTTAAGAACTGCACAGCAAATTGGTACTTCCAAATGTTTGACTGTTTTGTGCTTAATTTTTCATCAGCTCAAAACAGTCTCCTAGCAGGGTCTGTTTTAATAAAGCATTCCCTTCTTTCTCCAGACACATCATCATTCCACAGACACACACATATCACTCAGTGAACCAACATTTAGGCTTTTTTCCTTATCTCCATATGTGCAGTATGAACAAATTACATAAGAGTTAAATTCTCCCTTTCACTTCCAAATCAAACCAAAAATCCCAAAGGCAGAACCTTTCTGAAGTGGCCCGTCTTCTCTTACACCCTCTGTCCAGGAAGTGGAGTGCCTGGAGCAATGCTCAAGGGGTACGTGAAAATAAACAAGGTGGCACCAGTCAAACCCTTCAAAGAACAGACCACAAAGAACTGGGGAAGTCCAACACACTGTTCTTCCTCCACATCTTCATCCTGACTGCGAGAACCCTGTTTATCAGCAGTAATATGTTAGATCAGTCAACCATTAAATTTCCAGAGCATGCCTGTCAACCCATCTGCTGATTGGGATTAATTAAGGGGGCCAAATTTTGTCCACAGTGCCTGATCACAGCGATTAGAGGAAGTGGAAAAATTCAGAAGAAATCACAGCTCGGGCAGCTAAGGGATCCAGAACTGAAATATTCTATACAAAACTGCCTTTTGTTAAAGAACTGTTAATTGATGTAAGCTGGTCAGGCACTGCAGGGTGTCAGAAATAGGCACCGTGGAACAGTCCTTGGTGCAGACCAACCTCAACTGCTGTCCCTGAAGAGAACAAGGGTAACAGCACATCTGGCAGGAACCCATCTGCCCCTTCCGACTGCTGTCAGCAGGGCTCTGACACCTCAGCTGATGGGGGTCCCATGGTAACAACCCCACTAACCAATCAGTCTGTTAATAAACCTCCCAAAATACATCATGTGCCACAACTTCCCGATGATCCAATCCCCAAACTTCTGCTAAATGCCAGAGAAACACAGTTAGTCCCAACATAATCACTCTGACCCTCAGCACCACAGGTCTTTGCTTCCAACAACACAGTGGCAGCTCTAATTTAAAGCATGCATTAATTACTAGAATGAAAAAAGACAGTTTAAAATGTAAAAAAATATTTATTTCAATTTTGTATAAAGTCAGAACAGCTGGACAATTATTAGTACTGACAATTTTTGTGACTATTTAATGGCAACTGTTTCTACCCTCACTTCACAAAGCCAAGTGCTTTTACGCTGTCATCCTGCCTTGGTTTTAGTGAAGTGTTTGGGGTTTTTCACTTGACTCGTGGCTAATCCAGTGGGTTTAAATAATTACAATCACAGAGCTTGACAGACACACTGATCTCCACCAACGCTTCTGACCAGAGCATTAGAAGATCATCATCCTGAGGAACCAGTGCTACTCCCTCCTCCTTTACATGTAATTGTTGTCCGCTGAGAAAAGTACCCTCATTGTGCAGGTTGGTGACACCTACTCGTAGTGAGGGCAGAGAAGTCAGCCAGGAGCATCTGCTGCTTCTTCTATGGCTTTGGAGTCCCTGCTGCTGCAGGAACAGCACACACACACAACTTCTCAGCCTTCCTAAAGGGGCAAAGAGGCGCTTTGGAAAAGTGGAAGTTCCCAGACATACCCTCTCTGTATGGTGTATCCACCACCCTGCCCATAACACTCCTAATGAATCACTCCAACACTGAAGGAAAGGGTTGTATTTAAAACATAAATACTAAGGCTTGCTTTAGGAAACACTAAGTGGTTACAACTCATTTTAGTCGTGTAGGAGCTCCAGGTAAAATGCCGTGTGTTACGAAGGCTGCAGCACGGGTGTTGCATTAGGTAACTCCCCGGCGTAAGGACAGCTCCGACTGCCCCTCACACAGTCTGCAGGGCTGCTGGGAAGTGTGTGCCTGGGCTCCTGTGAGCCTGCTGTTGTCAGAGTGATCATTTCAAGTGACCATTCACAGGCCAGTCCCCAAAAAGGTTGGTTGGTCACCACAGATAAACAGAGACAAGTCGGTATGAAAAAAATTGCATAGTTTTACAAATGTATAAAAATAGGAAATTTTTTGCATCTGTGACAGATGAAGAAAACCTGTTCTCTGAGAACACGGGTGAAAAGCCGAAGAACTCTTGAAGCTACACACAAGAACTGCAGGAAAAAGGCAGCACAGTAAAACCAGTCTCTTGTCTATTCAAGGTGCATTAAGATGGAGGCTTCCAAAGATCTCATTTCGATTCCTACCTCACCCTGTTTATGCAGCTTCCAATTTTGAGCCTGAACTCAAAATCCTCTGCCGTTTTGCAACTAGTAGTAAAAACCTGGAAAAATATTACAGCAAATCTGCATATTACAAATAAATCTGCAAATGTTTTGGGAACTCTGAAGAGCACATCACAATTTGTACCAGCACCTGCCAACCTCATTGTCTCTCAAACCTACGAAGCCTTTGCCTTCGCATTTCCTCCTCCGAATGCTGCTCCGGTGGAAACCAAAAGCCGTAGGGCCGCCGCTCAGTGGGGTGTGTTGCTCCACCAGAATCTAGGAGACACCATGAAAAACAACTCTTGTTTTGTTCTGTACCATGAGAAAAATGCACATACACCCTGCAATCCAACACAAAGGAAACAGGGAGCTCAATGTTTGTAGTTCTGCTGGTTTCAGGGCTATCACCACTTCCAGCAAGTGCTCTTAAAGACACTGAAACAAAACAAAAAAACCAAACCCAAACAAAAACCCAACCCAGAGAATGCCCTAACAGGCACCAGCCTGGGTGTTCACACAGTTCACAGTCCCTGCTTGACACAGTAAACTCCAGACTGCTGAACGTTTCAGCGTCCTCAGTACGTCTGACTTCGGGCAAGAGCAGCCTCTGGTTTGCTGGGGGTGGTGCAGTCGGACAGACACTGCCCCATGCACAGCTGTTTCAGAAATAAACTGCGCGTGGCAGCTCCACTACAGAGGCCCATGAGCAAATTCATGCGGGCAGAAAGAGCCCCCCAGGACCACGGGTCCTCTGCCTGAGCAGCCCCAGAGAGAAAGAGGCAGCTATTCGGGACACTCTTTGGGATCCACATTCAGTCCCTGAGCACAGAAACAGCTCCCAAGGTCGTGGTCACACACCACCGCAAAGGGCTCTGGGCAGCAGGCGTGAGGGGCTGCTGACCAAGCGCAGGTACAGGTGTGGGGAGGAGCTCACTGGCTCTAACAATAACAGCCGCCTCCACAACATTCCAGAGCACTTCAACTTTCTCCTCAGGATCTCATTTACATCAGCAAGCATGAACATGGGAACCCACAGGTGGCTGCTGTGCCGTTACAGTCGTTTTCCGGGTGAATTTCAGTCGCGCCGTGCCTGTGTCTGCCTGCAGCAGACACACAAGGCATTTGCACGCCCAGCGAACCGCAGGGCTCTGACAGCACCACCGTTCGGTTTGCAGAGCACTCACCAGCCAACGGATGGGCTTGTGCGAATGCTACAGCGTGTTGGAAATGTCCCTTTCTGGTTTGCCAAGGAGTCAAACTCTTGGGAAGTGCCTCCAGAGGCGACTGTGGCTGATGAAGTGAGATGCACTGTTTAACAGGCTTTTGCAAATTCATTTTAACATCCTGGAAATTAATTCAATCTATATGTTAGGTTATTTTCAGCTTGTCCCTGAGACAAATTTGAAAAATATTTCAGCTGTTACTCTGGCAGTTCTTGTTTGACACAAGAACACACAAACTGGGAATGGAAAGAGTATAAAGAACAGTTCCCTTTAGTAACAGGACCTAAATCATTGCAGTCTTAAAACTGATGCCTACAGGAATCTCGTGAACAAGCCGAGCAACTCCTCCTGTTGCATCAGACACTAATTATTACTATCCCACAGAACTCCCACCTCTGTCGTGCAGACTGTTCAGCACGGCCCGTTCGAGCTGCTCCTCTTCGCTAAGCCCACCCGTGTAGTCGTAATAGCTCCCAGGCGTTCCGTGCCGATAACCTGCAGAGCCGTAGTACTCTGTAAAACCAAGGCAGAATCGAGAACGTGAACTGCTGTCCTTGGCAGGAGTGCCAATTCAGATGCTATCTTCATGCTTCTCCCTTCCACAGATGATTTTGATTTAGGAAAGAAAAAAGCCTTTAAGTCATCCTGGCTACATTTAAGACAATTCTGCAGAAAAATGGAGCTGCCTGCAGGACACCTGTCAGCTGTTAGACACACACTGTGTATTCCCCTCACTCCCCTCTGCACCAGGTTCATCCGAATGAACGTTTTCTCAGCTACAGATTTATTTCTGGAGGCTTCAGAACTGCACACATGAAGACTATAAAACTCTGCTACTAACAGCGTGGAATTGTAATGCTGTTTTCTCGTTCATCAGACAATACGACATCCTATCGCTGTAAATCGTGTGGGTTTGATGGTTTACACTGTCATCACGTTGCAAGTGCTCGGAAAGCCGCGATCTCCTATTTTACAGCAAGAAGGAGCTCGGAAACAGCGATGTGTTCAAGGTGTTCCTATTAATCAAAATAAATCTCCTAGTACTTTATTCATGAACTGCACTTAGAGAACACTGAATTCAGTTACCAAACACAAAATGCGTTAAAATCACACTTGAAATCGTTTTTTCTAAAGCCATTCCCTTGTACTGTTTCACAAAATCTGTTCTGATCATAGCTTCACCCAGTTTTCTGTTTAAATGGGGTTTAAAGGCAGACAGTAATAAAATCAGCAAGACCAGAAAACGGAAAGTTAATCACAATGGGCATCGTTAGCCTTTGACACCGGGGAATTCCTTAGTTTGCAGCTGGCCGCATTTATTACAAGTATCACACACCAACAAAAGGTTCAATCTTTCATAACGACTTCTGCCAACAGGATGAAGATGTTACAGAGCAGATACACAGGGAACGGACATAGCAAATACACCTTCTGTTACGCTGCAGTTTAAGTCATTTTAGAGACATCAGCTCAGTATCAAGAACCAAACGCCGTTACACCTAAAGCCCAGCTGGGAAAGAGGATAACCCAGGTGAACCCGCTCCTTCACCTCCCTTCTGCCCACTCAAACTCATCCTGTTCTTGGAGCAGGTGCCCAGGGAAGGTTACAAAACACAGCAGGGGAACAATAAGCAGGCTACCCATCCCTTCACTTCGGTCCAGCCACAGCCCCTCCACTGTCCCATCCAGGCAAGGCCTCCGCCTATTCCTACACACCCACATTTAACAGCTCCATGTTCTGCACAAGACGAGACTCAAACGAGCGACGGTCAGAGCACGCCAGTGTTCCCACTGCCCATCCCACACTGGCAAGCCAGCCCACGCACGTTCTGGTGAGGAGCGGTGCTCTGCGCAGCCATTACTGGACTGACAAAGGGTGTGCAGAGGAAGAAGCTCCTTGACAGAGGGGAAAAAAACCCATCCTAGAGTGGAACAGATAAATTTGGCCGATCAGGGCAGATCTACCCAGGTTCAAAGGGCTGCTGTCAGTAGACACAAATTCCCCTGCTACACAAGGGACAGTACTTCCCTAGGGCAGCGTTCTAGGAAAAGTCAGGACCTTAATTTGCGGTTTAAAGCCTCTTGTACAAAATACATCCACTCAGTTCCCCAAAAGGGAAAGATGAGGCGCGGCCAGAGTTTACATCTATACTTATGTGCAGAGTATTTTGTATATGAAATACATTTCATTTCACTAGTGCCTCTAAAGGTTTGCTATCATCAGCAAAACCGATTTTTAAAGCCAGAATAAGTTTTTAGGTGAGTGGATGAGAGTACGTACCTGAGTAGTAGTCCCTTGGCCTGGCAGGGTCACTGAATGAGGAGATGCCACCTAGAAATAACAACACCACGTTTATTACTGGAATAAAACCACCACATTGTCTGTGTTTATAAAATACAAAATTCAAATTTAAAGCACTCCTCCTTTCAGTCTGTTCTGTAACATACAAAATGAAACCACAGGTATCTGCACTTTTTCGGCACCAGTGAGAGAACATGGTATTGGTAAGCTGGAATGTCGTTCCAGATCCGACAGTGCTGTGCCACGTGTACACAACACACAGGCTGGAAAAACACAGACCAACCTACTACCAAGTGTTCTCCAGAATACCAACGAGTAACTCCTGCACTGAGACTGTGCATGGTAAAAATGGGTTACAGTCACTAGATCTTATCATCCACATTGAAGAAAAAGGGTGTTTTTTTCTTTGCATTCACTTTAATAACCAGCATATCTTTAATTGCCAAAAAACTGCTGGAATGGCCTAGATTTCTATATGCCAGACTTTAAGACTAAGAGCAGGTCCTATGCAGACTTTATAAAGGGAACAAAATTATCTACCTGCACAGGCTTTCATGATCTTCTTCAGAGGTCCCATAGTGTACATCAACCCAACGAGAATCCCTGCCAGATGCCCAGCAAAAGACGTTCTACGGAAAGGAAAATCTTGTCAGTCATAGGAAGGAAGGTTTGTGTAGGGATCAGGAGAGTGAGTGCAGAATTTCCTCTGTAAACCCATAAACCAATTTTCAGCATTCAGAGTTAAAACTCTTGTGTTTAATCAGGTTTACACACTAGGAGTAAAACCTTTTGAGTCTGGCCAGGATTAAACACTATCTGTAACTTGTTCAGCTCTTATGAAATTAGAGAAGCCAACACACTACATGTTATCATTTCCTAAAACATGCAACTACGAACAACTCTGTTCACTGGATTTAGACTGGTTGTCCAAAGAGTCAAGTGATAGGAGCTGTTTTGCCTTTATAAAGCAGAAGTGACGCCTCTGTTGAGTGTGAAATATAATTTTTTTTTTTTTTTCAAACACACACCAGTCAAACCCAGCAGAGTTACACTGCGGACAGCATGTGCATCCCCAGCACAACATCAGGCAGCGGTGGCAAAAGCAGTTAGACTAGAAGAAACATTCCCGTGATTGCCACAGGATAAACTACTGCCTGTTCTCCTGCTGCTTAATAAAGAAAAAGTCAGATAATTTTTTTCCACAGTACAGTTTTCAGGTTCTGTAGTACAAGCTGAACTTTGAATGGGAACAAAAACAGGGTTCTTGACTTTTTACATGGCATGTTTTCTCTCTAAATGTCAACGAGCTTTATCAATATTAACTAATGTTCTCCCTGGTACCAAGAAATTCAAATGAAGTCTCATTTCACTTTGTTTGAAAACACAGCTATCCCCAGAGATCCTGTTTATCTCACCCACTCACCTCATAATGATACAGTAAGTCTAACCACCATGTCCTGAGGACATCTGCCATCAGGCCCACGTGCGCGTTACTTCAGCAAAAATCTCCTAAACAAATTAATTCCGATTTTTCATGTGGCTGTGTAATTTCCATGAGAACTGCTATCACTAGAGGGAAAGCCACATGCACTGCACTTGCTTTTCACATTCGAGAGAGTCTGACCAAAGGTTTACAAGCCTCTCTGTTAATTTTTACATTAATATTGTTCCAGTACCCTTACAGTGAGCTCAAATCAATCCTCACTGAGGGTTAACATACTTCATCATACATCTCAAACTCCTCCTAACTCAAACAGTAGATGCACTTACCCTGGGGCAATTAAATGAATAGCCACCAGCTCCACCCAACACGCGTATTTACTGGGTATCTGCACTCCCAGGACGCTGCTGACTCTCCCTGGGTTGTAATGGTTGTTCAGAACTTTCAAAGCAAACAAGACTCCTGCCAACGAGAAGAAATCACATAAGGAGAGAAGGACTTGCACCCAAATAACAAAGAAATGCGAACAGCTTCACTCCCAGAACCGCAGGGCCACACAGCTCCGCGGCACCACCGAGCATACCCTGGTGTGCCACAGCAACAGTGCGAAGCTGGTTTTTCAGTGACTTAAAAAAAAGGATTAAAAATGACATTTGTACAACATCAATTCTAAGTTACTCTTTAGAACGCTTACTCGCTGGAGCTATTTGGGTATTCACAACACTACTTTAAAATGGGAGTTCCAGTTGAAATAACTGACAAAAGTTATTGAACTCAAAAAAATGTTCTGTGAGTTGAAAAAAGCCACTACTGAAAACAAGACAAACACATGTGATGCTCAACAGTAGGCTCAAATTCTGAATTAATGGAAAAATCATCTTACATATACTCCAGAATCACTTGTTTCTGAAAATAAAGCAGATAAATCACCTTTAATCACAATCAATAACCATTCCTTTCTAATTGACTGCAACTGTTTTATCACACAAGCAACAGCCAATATGACAGAATGAATTCACATCGTTTACTGCAACTTCCAAAGTCTTTTTGAAAAAGTTCCTCTCAAGAGAAAGCTCACAGAGTTGTCTGAAAAAATTCTGAAGAATCCTCAAGCGAAAGATTTGAGGTGGAAAAGATGGAGACGAACATCAGTGTAGATCCAGTAAATGAAAACACAAAGGCTTCCCTCCCCTTCTCCCATCACAGGTATCAAAATTCTTTGACCCATCCAGGGACAAAAACTCTGTCATTCTGGGATCAGCTGTGGGCAGGAATGTTCGTGCGCCCACACACACACTCGTGCTGCTTGCTGCTGATAAAACCAGACTGGTTCAAGACATCTGAATCTACTGAGGAGGAGAAATACTTGATAGCAGCAGCACAGTTCAGGAGTCCGCTCCATCCAACCCACCCCAGCTCACCAGAACCCTGCCTGTACAGCTTCCATTTCTAACTGTGGGTTTGGGGGTTTTTTGTTAAGATTTAAATGGCCATTGGAACTGCCTGTCCTGGTGTATTGTCATGTTCCATCCAGGGGGACAGGGGGCAGCTCTGCTTTTTCCTTAAAATAAAAATAAATCCAGGCAGAGAGGGCTCAAGATGAAAAGCTGAGCAACAGGGTAACAGGCTCCCAGCAGGGCTTCTCCCAGCCTCTCACCCGCCTCTTTCCGCTAGTCAAGGTGGGTCACAGCTACAGCACATCAGAGCTGTCCTTAAGCACAGGCAGCCAAACCCCCTCAGGGAAGGGGTTGCACTCAGGGGCCCTAAAGCCACCAAGGCCAACCTTGGAACTGGGCATGCCTCGTTACCAAAGGGTGGGTGACCAGACAACCACCAAGATGTTCCACCTAGCACCAATTCAAACAGCAGAAGGAACCCTCAGAGGTGTTGAAGCTCCTTTCTCAGAGGTTGCAAGGGAGGGCTTGCCTCCTAATGCTGGGTCCCAGCGACAGCAAGGAAAAGCCCTACATATCTAGACAGGCAGTTCTGCTTCTCCACTTCGCTTCTGATTTTTTTTAAAGGGAAGGATTTCATTGACTTGAAACTTTGAACTTCTAAATGAGAAAACAGGACCAAAATCAGCTGCTTGGATGCTTCTAGTGGAAGCAAATCTAGGGAAGTCTCTCTACAGACAGGCAAGAATAATTTGAAGATAAAAACTTTAACATGATAGGCTTTTCTAGAACCCACCTAATGAGCATTATTGGCATCAGAAATTGAAAGCTTCAGACTTCAACTAATCAGTGACATTAGACAGAACACATAACTCTGCTGGGGTGACTGCATTTTTCATGTTCTCAGGTAGCGACACTGCTGGTCACACAAACATGACCTGAACCACATCACGTTCACACCCAGAGCACATGCTTTGTATGAAAAACAGGATGACTTTACTGACCCAACCCCATACGTGCATACAGATGTACACCAATCCATTTTCTGCATGCAAATATTGTTACATCAGACCTACAAATACTAATTTTCCCGTAAGTAAATTGGACTGGCTCCATGCCTTACCTGAAAAACCGACAGCACAATTCATTTCATACGAAGGATCATCCAGGATCTTCGTCAGTGTGAACTCCAGCACCATATAAACAACTCCAACCAGCACCGAGAACACTGCGATGACGTATGCAAACCACACGCTCTTCAGCTTCCTCTCCAGCATTATCCCCTTCCAGAGCATGGAAACCATGTTGTAGTACAAGTGCCAGTCATCTGCGTGGTGGACAGGAGACAGGAGCAAGCGCTGCCACTTCTGCTGGTAGAAGCCCTCACTGACGCTGATGCACACTTCGGGCAGCGGCCGCACAGGGTTCAGGAAAAAGAAAATATTCAGCACAAGGACCCCGAGGGTAACAGAAGGAATGTTCTGGAGCCCAACCTGAGAAATCTGATAGAGCAGCAGCAGCAGCCCAGCATTGACTCTTCCCTGCCTTCGCTGCATTATCACCTCTTGGTCAAAGCAATGTGAAGGTTATTCCAATCTCCGGTCTTCTGTTGGACTTCAAAACCACAAAGGTTTGAAAGTCCTGAAAGAAAAAAGAGAACTGCACTATTACTTGTATGCAGGGACATGTTCAAGCTCATCACTGCTTTTATTGACGCAGCAAATTCTTCAAGCTGATCAGCTGAGACCTCTTTTTAAAACCAGACCAAAAATTCAAATGGGAAAAAAAATTGATAGTTTTTAAACTGGTACAAGACACAAATAAAAGGGATTTACACAGGTAATCCAGACAAGCATTATGAGAACAAGGTTCACACCACAATTACAGCAGTGCCAGCAATCCCTCCAAGAACGGGGAGCATTCAGAACATCAGCCACACACGTTGGGTGCTTGATTATACAGGAAAAAGACTTAAGAACAAAATTGTCATTATCAAGAGCCTTCTGGAATGCAACTCCCTTAAAATGGACAGAGCTTTCAGCTGTCCGAGCATTTTTCCACAGCCTCTACTCTGCTTATGGCAAGTCGAGTGAGGCTTAAAACAACGAGGCACTTACTGCTCTTTTCTGAAAACACGCCACCCACTTCAACAGGCACAAATTCCCCAAACAGGCTGGAAACAGACACTTGTCTCACATCCAGACTGCCACGTGTCAGCATTTTTGTCACCTACTCAAGATAAACGTCTGAACTAAACTTTCTTGGAATTTGTTTGTTTTGTCCTGACCAAGGGCAAAGCCCTTCAACTTTTATTTGAACTGTGACAGGCCCCCTCGCTCACTTGGCAGCATAAAATATTATGACTTCATATTGCCGAAAAATCATGTAACAAAGTCAATATTTTGGTAAATGCCAGTTGGAATGAAATGTTACGCTGTCTTTTTCCACAGCTGTAGTTTGAATCCCCCTGTACCCTCGCTCCCCCTAAAACAGACACAACTACCCTGAACTTTTAACTTGGTTTACATGAAGCAAATCCAGCCCATTGCCCTTCCCCTTAAAAAAATAAAAATCACACTGTGACATCAGCCTAGATTTTCGTTAATGAGACGTGTCACATCTCATTTCCTCCAAGGGCAATCGCAGCCCTGACCTACAGCTCTGGCTGTCGTCTGCATGGCACATCCTGACCTCCAGCTCCATCACCAACCCGCTCTCTAGAACCACTTTGTCCCAGATGCTTTGCAGAGGTGGCCCTCGAGCACTGGGCAACTCCTGACCAGCAGAAAAACCCCAGGGTTACTCTTTCAGTTCAGACCAGGAGCGTGGTTTGGAAGTGAGTTTCTCCGCAGACCTCACCATGGTTCACACCGTGGAGCTGCCTGAGCACGCATGACCTCATCTCTGCAGGAGAAACTAAACCAGGAGATGTGTTCCAGGAAAGAACCCAGTGCTCTCCAGAACATCCTGGGCATTCAGCCTACATGTCCAGACTGGAGCTAGACCAATGCCAAAAGCACCTGCACCGCATCACGGGGGAATAGCGGCTCCTGAGCACCCACCGTGTCACACCAGAGGAGCCTCCGCAGCCCCACACCACTTGTCTCTGAGGTACAGGCTCAGGGCACAAAGACCTACCCGAGAAAAGACGGAAACAGAAACTGGGATTAGGGCAAAGCAGAGGCCTACAGAGGACGCAGAAGCTGTAAACCTTTTTACTCTTGCCCCCACACTTCGGAAGGGGACAGGGGAGGCAGGTGTACCAAAAAAACCACTACCAGAAAACCCTCAGAAATGAGACCTCATGAATCAGCCTGTTGCCACTTCAGAGGCAGGTTAGGAGGGGGAGGAGGTCAGCCCCAGCCAGCAGACGAGCTCCCAAACACGCGGCCAGTCCCGCAGGAAAGGCCAGGCTGTGACTCGGGTCTCGCAGCCATCACTGCATAAAGAACGGCCTCTGGAGTCATCAGGTGTGCTGCAAAGGGCAGACTGCGCTCCCACTCACAACGGAACCCTGCCCCTCCTGCTGAAAACACACCGCGCTCAGAAGGGGGTAGGAGAAGTCGCACACCTGCAACGCAAGCGCTGGATGCTGGTCTCGGTCAGAACAGCCTCGCTGAAAGGCAGCAACACAGAGCCCAAGAGCAGCAGCCCGCGGCTGCAGAAAAGGCTGCCTCACAACCCCTCTCTGTTCAGTTTATTACACCACATTTTATTTTAAACGTCCTTCAAGGTTTTCTGTGAGAATGAGCAAGGTCCTCTGCCTCTTACATCTGCTTCAGCATGAAAACTGAAAGCGTTTTATAGTTCTTTCATCCTCTTAAGTACTACTACGAAGCAGCAGCCCTTAACAAAACAGGCTTTCAAGCTACCAACTTCAGCTTGAAGCTGACAGTGGTGTTCTGCAGGGTGGGACGACAACTATTCCCAACACAGCACAGACACGTTAAACAACACCTGCCATGAACGTTTTGGACACCTTGCCCCAAAATAAAGGGGATTTCTGAGGAGAGCACACAAGGGACCAGGTCAAATCTCGTGCTCTGCCTCACACCTTAGGTAGGAGCACCTGAGGCTGTTGACTGCCTGTCTGGGTACTGACTGCTCTGAAACACCAGCTGCTGCTGACCCTCGGTGGTGGGTTATGCAGAATCACTTGATCATGATGTTTCGAGGGGAGATAAGGGACATATCAGGTCCCTTCTCAGCCTTGTGGAAGGGTCACAGGGAGGTTCAATAAATATTCTGACCACCCCCACCTCAGACCAGACAGTTTTACCTCTCAAAACACCAGGATGCACCTACACATCACCCAAGTTAGAGGTGAAATACGGTTTTATCGTTGTACCGGTGAAGGGGAGGGTATGGCACAGTTCGAAGAAATAAAAATACATCAGAACTGCAGAGGACTTCACATGAGACTAGTTAAAGAGTTTTAACTTCACAGATGTTCAACTACTTCAGTGAGGGCCAGGGGGTTGGGGGGGGTTTACTGGACTGCAACACCTAACAACTGTTTAACCTCGCCTGACCAGCATCCTCCTCTATTGATCTCAGCAATTTTACGATGAAGTCAAAAGAAAACCACCAAAGCTTCCCTGACTCCACCTGAGCAGTGTGAAGCACAAGGGCTCCTGCAAGTTCAACGTTCCTTCGTTTGTACTGCTTCGAGGAAAAGTTTGTAGAAGGGCGGGCAGGAAACTGACTTTGAAAAGAAATCCGCTTTGAATAATATTGGCTAAACACACAAACAATTCCAAAATACACGCTTAGGTGTTAACTCTCGTCAAGACCTCAAATGTCTTTGAATCAACAAAAGGCAGCTCCAGGAACACTATCAGGACATTACACCGCACCGGGCATCACCCGGTGCGTTTTACGGACCCCGAACTGCCTTCCCTGGGTACCCGCCGAGCGGGGCAGCTCGCCCAGCCCAGCCGAGGGACACCGCCGCGGGGACGGGCGGGTCGGCTGTGGTTCGTACCGTTTTAACGAGGAAAGAAAGGAATACGGTTGTGCTCCGGTTACTTTTTACATCAGCTGATTACCTACCCAAACCCCCGCTGCGGGGACAGGGGTAGGGGAAGCAGCCGGCTCTCCGGAAGAGCAGCGCAGGGGGGCTTCGCCGCCCCCGAGTGCCGCTCCGGGGCGCGGGACCCCCGCTCCCGGCACTCTCTCAGGCTCCGCTCCCTTCCACCGCCCCAAATGCGCTCCAAGACCCCGTCGCCCGGAAAGGCGGGGCGGGGCGCCGAGAGCTGCTGAGATGCGAAATACCGGCGATTTTCGCCGTTTCTGGGGCTCGCTCCGCTGCCCGCGGCGGGGGCGAGCCGAGCTCGGCGAGGAGCAACTTACGAGGAGCCGGCTCCGGCAGCCGACGGCTCCGGGGCCGGCCTCCACCAGCCCAGACACCTCCGCAGGGCGCCCGTGCCGGTGCACCGGGCAGCCTCCAGCAGGGGCCCGCCGGACGCTCCGCCGGCTGCCGCTCGCCTCCCACCCTCTGCCGCGCAAGACCCCGCAGGCCGCCCCAGCAGCCCGAGCCCCGCCGGACCGGGCGGGGGAAGGACGGACGGAAGGGGGTAGCGGGGGCCACGCCCGCCGGGCGGAGCCGGTGGCCGGGCGGAGCTGACGGGGTCCGAGGGCGCCAAGGGCTCCGGCACCGCGGTGGCGCGCGCCCCCTCCCCGCCGCGACACTCACGATCTCCAGCGCGCGCAGCAGCAGCCCCGGCCCTACCGCCGCACCACGTGACCCAGCTCCTCCCTCGGCGCGGCCGCGCATGCACCGGGAAGGGCCGGCGGCAGCCCCGGGCAGCGGCGAGGGTTCCGCCCAGGAACCGCTGCGGTGGCGGAGGGAGGCTGAGCGCCTCTCGTTCGCTTTATCAGCGCGGCAGGCGGGGTGGGTGGGGGCGAGCACAATCACCGGAGATAAGGCGGGGAGCGCAGCGGCTGCCGAGCATAGCTCCTCAGCGAGCAGGGCCTGGAGAAACGGCTGCAGGTGGTGAACGGCGCCCGGCCGGCCGGGGGGATGCGGGCCGTGTTCGTTCTCCTGACACCTGTGGAAGTACCGCTCACCGGTGCTGCTGACCGTGAGACGCGTGATCACAGAATCACCTGGTTGGCAGCGACCTTTCGGATCATCGAGTCCAACCGTTCCCCAGCACCGCCAGGGTCCCTAAACCATGTCCCTCAGCACCACATCCCCATGTCTGTTAAACCCCTCCGGGGATGGGGACTCCACCTCCTCCCTGGGCAGCCTTGGTCCAATGTTCCAATGCTTAATGACCCTCTGCGTAAAGAAATATTTCCTCATACCTAACCTAGCTCTCCCCTGACACAACTTAAGGCCATTTCCTCTCCTCCTGTCACTTGTCACATGGGAGTAGAGACTGACCCCCACCTCTCCACAACCTCCTGTCAGGCAGTTGTCAGAGCCAGAAGGTCTCCCCGGAGCCTCCTTTGCTCCAGGCTCAACCCCGCCAGGTCCCTCAGCCGCTCCTCAGCACATTGTGCTCCAGACCCTGCTCTGGCTTCGCTGCCCTTCTCTGAACCCGCTCCAGCCCCTCAACGTCCTTCTGGCAGCGAGGGGCTGAAACCGAACGCAGTACTCAAGGTGTGACCTCACCAGTGCCAAGGACAGGGGCACAATCACTTCCCTGCTCCTACTGGCCACACCATTTCTGATAGAAGCCAGGATGCCGTTGGCCTTCTTGGCCACCTGGGCACGCTGCTTGGGAAGTGTCCCCCTGCACACACAGAGCAGTAACTAGCTCTGTAAGTTTTAGACTTTGCTTTTCCCCAAGCATTAAAGGCAATTAGAGGAGCACAGCAGTGTCCCTTGTGCAGGGTGCTCTCATCCCCGGTGCCAGGGAATGCCCCAGCCCTGGTACAGGTACCCCCACAGCCAGCGCTGGCATTAGCGATCCAGCAGGGAAGACACGGAGCAGATTATAAACACCTTACAGCTGTTATTATTACAGGTTAATATTAATTATTAAGTTACAGGTTATCATAGTGGCGTTGGCAAGGGGATGGTGCAAACAGGTGACAGATGAATCACACCAAACCCACAGCCAAAGCTGCGGGTAACCGGCCTGGTTTTGCCGTCATTTATGTGGCACTTGGGTTTCATAGAGCATTTTGGTGATTCGTACCAGTATGTCATAGAATTTATAAGAAAATTGTGTTCTGCTCTTCCAAAACCAGCACACAGCTCAGCAGACTGGCAGGCACGAAAGGGGCTGAATTCCTAGAAATGGGGTGGAGATCAAGTTAAAGGAGCAGAGTTTGCCAAAACAAGCAACTTCAGCACTGTCGTCCCTTCCAAGAAGGAACGGAAGCCAAAAGAGGAGGGCAGAGCCGGTGCGTGCCACCGGTTAGACGTGTTATCGTAAGCTGCTCCTGAGTTCTGGCCCATTCAGATCTGTTAGCTAATGCTCACCATCCTAATTCATAGAAATCTTGGGATGTGGCAGTTTTAAATGCCTCGACTGGCAGACTTTCTATGGTACACCAGTGTTGTCCATACTCCCTGGGACCCCCAGTGCACCTGGAGCAGTACTTCTTGTTCTGTGAGGGGACTGGTCAGTGTGTTTAGGGGAGGACAGAGGACAACGAGCTGAGCGGGTATTTCCCTATCCTCCCCGTGAAGGTTTCCATTTAAGCACTACACTTCTTTCTTTTTTGTGTTTCTTCTAAATGATTCTCTGAATCAAGAGTTTCATTACTGTGATACATGCGGTTTTCCACCTGAGGAAGGTTTTTCCTCTTCCAGTCCATGTTTTATGTGGTTGCTTGTTACTGAGACCTGCACAATGACTTAATCAATACAAAGTATCCTCCAGGCAATGAGGGACCACAGGAAAGCGCAGCATCATTAAACTGAATTACAGACAAGCACTTAAGGAGACAAATAAATATTTTGTTCCTGTAAAACTTTGCTTTCTTATAGCTCTGATGATTGAGGTAGTTACAAAGCACGCATGGGGCAGCGGTGGCAGAGGAAGAGACTGAGGAAAGTGCTCTCGTTGAATGGAACCAAACTTCTGCTGCATGTTGGAAATGGGTTGGGAGCTGCAATCCAGAGCTGTCCTCCCGGTGTGGCCCGAGAGCCCCAAGGCCCGGCCGGCTGCAGAGCTCTCCGGACAGGCAGCACCCGCGCAGGCACCGAGCAAGAAATGTGGTTCCCCTCTGGCGTGAAAACGTGAGGGAGAGCTCACAGAGGAGAACGCAAATGTTGGTCACCAGGGAGAAGTGCACAGGTCCCCAGGGACGCCCTGCAGACAGAGGAGTGATTTATACTTTCAACACACACTGGCCTCCCCCTGTTGTCTCTCTATTTCTAAAGAGCTCTTACTTAACTATTGAATATTAATAGCTGTCATGAGTTCCATTGAAGTAATTTGAAAAAGTCATCAACCCTTCTGGAAAAAGTTGCTTGTCTGATTTCCAACATCCTCCTAATCAAATTTTCCTTTCCTGTTACTTAAAAAAACTTTGATCAATCCTGCAGTTCATCCAAAGCTCCCATGACAGAATGTGCACGTTATCACCCTTCCTCTTCTGTCTGTCCTTCTGCCAGGATTGTACATGAACACCTTCCTGATAAAACTGAGGAGCGATACTGAACCCCCCCTCAGCTGATGTAGTCTTTGGCTCCTCTCCCGTTGTGGGACATCAGCCCGCTGCTCCGGCTAGGATCATATATTTAATCTCTGGCATAATTATCTAGAGCAACAAACCACTCCGTAACTTTCAAGGTAATCTGAAACAAAGCACAAAGCTCCTCTGTGAACTAGAGCCTTCTTTCATCTGTGAGGCTGCAGAGCTGAAGGAGAAAAATGTCTCCATCAACAAGAAAAGGCACCTAACAACAACGTTTTATTCTAGTCCTCTTCCCCCCTGCAAAAATACGTGGGCAATGGCTTACACATGTGCTGAGCACACACGAGTCCCTCATGCAGAGAACTCAAATTCCTATTTGTGAAGGGATCGGGGACGCGTCCCTTTTGGTAGCAGCCTGTGAACCCCTCTGGATGGAGCTGCCGATCCGCCTGGCTCGTGGATTTATACAGGCAGATCCTTAACGGGGATTGAAGGGCTGGACAAGATTGTTGGGCGAGTTTTTCAAAACTGTTTAGCATTGGCTTAACTTTCCTTCGGTTGACAGCAGTCCAGGAATTCATTATGGACTTGCCGGAGACCAAATTAGGCTCGTGATGAATGCTTTGGAGAGCACTTGGTTCGTGGTCATCACACACATTCAGATGGTGATCCAAAACCAACTGGTAGCCTAAAGCATGCTGAAAGATGTGGCTGTGCACACGGGTCTGGACCCTCCTCTCCCCTTAATGCGGCCAATTAAACTGCGTTATGATTAGCTACAATGTTTTTCTTCTCATCAGTTAATGACCCTACACCACACTCCCAGCTCCTTTCAGGCTCCCTTGCTGGTGAAGGAGCAATCCCCGGCATGACTCTGGGCAAACCTACAAAAGCCTGGGTTCACTGGGGAGGAGTGGAGCTGAGCAGGTTCTCTCCCCTCGTTAGCACTGGTGTGATACCTGCTCCTGGAAAACCCCTCTGCGCAGGTATTTACTCCAGGGCTGGAGCTGGAGCTGGAGCTAGTCAGGGAGCGTGCGGGAGATTTCCCAGTCGCGGAGATCTCCCACACCGATTGTAAAGGGCTGCAGAAGGCAACTCGCGCTGCCGCCCGCAGAGCTGCCGGTGCCCCGGGCCCCGCCGGTCCCGGTCTCAGCGGTGACAAAGCCCTGGCCATAGCCGAGCGCCTGCTGACACGCACAGCCCTACGCTTCAGAGGAGACACACCGAAACACTGCTGGGATGCGAATGCACTTGGCATCAGCTGCGGGAGCTCCTGCACTACTGGTAGTTCACCAACAGGGAGGAGAAGTGGTCCGCGTTGGTGTCCACGGCGCAAAAGGTGGCCCCTGAACCAAACGGTGGTGTGCGGGTGCTCTCTGACTGCAGAGCGCCGCTCGAGGGGGGCTGAAACGCGCCCCGTGTTTAAGCGCCAGCCCGACTGTCGGTGCCGATCAGCCTCACAGGTTATGGCATCTGTCTTTTCTCAGCTTAATTTGTAAAAGTGAGTTGGCTTACCAACGTGATCTGAAGGATCTACAATGTATTAGAGCTGTCAACATCGCTGAGTATCAGAATTAGGATGAAATCACTTCGTTTCCTTAAGTTACGAAGGCAGGCAGGCCCCCAGAGGGTTTTGTTACTAAAAATGCCTTCTTTCTATCTGAACTTTGGGTTTCTGTTCTGTTTCTGCCACTTTGAAATGGGTGAGGCATGGTGAGAAGAGGACGGGACAGGTCCCATCCAAGTAGGCGCTCTGCTGGTCAATGCAAACTGGAATTTGTGTCAAGGCCACGGGAAAGGACAATGACCTCAGCTGTTTCCCTGCCCTCAGCAGAGCACTTCACGTGCTCCAGAAAGAGGGGAGAAAACGCTCAGCTCTTACAGGCACCAGGAATAAAGTGCTCCGCATCATCACCAAACCATTGTGCAGAGAGCGTCTCCGTTCCAGCTGTGAATACGACAAGCCCTCAGAGCTCGTTGCAGCCACTACCATTAATCCCTCACCTCATACTGACGTGTGGAAAGATGGTTCCATAAGGAAGCTCGGTACAGCAAAATGCCTGTTTGGCATCTTACTTTTTCAGTACGTTGTTCGCATCTGGATCTGACCTGGTCTAGGTAAAGCGAGCTAATCAGGGCAATGCTATGAAAACACTCTCAATTCTAGAGGAACTTGCTGGCATTTACGCTGAGGAAGAGAGGGAACTCCTCGAGAGCCTCCTAAATTCTCCACAGTTTGTACATGTGCCTCGTGTAAATCCAGCCTGGTGTAAACTAAAGCGGCTCAGCCTATAACTCGGTGGTTCTTCAGGTTTAAGATTGGTTGCACACAGCAGCTAAAAAGAAGGTTTAGCACTGTCAGCCCGTCAGATACTCAGACACCAGGATTAACCCCCACCGCGTTGACTTATTCCACTCCCATGCTTGAATAGCATTAGGGTGAGGTAAGAAGTAAGAAAACACCCAAATCCTCCAGTATTCAGGTTGTAGGCAACATTTCTGCCTGCCTCTGAGATGGTGTTATTGCTTTCCCAGCACATTCTCCCGCAGAAAGGAGTCCGGATTTAGCCCCATCCTGCGTCCTTATGTCCCCTGAAATGCACAAGGAGGGAGAACGGCAGATCACAGCCAGCGTAAAACTCCCTCTGTGCTTTAGAGCAGATTCTGGCAACGCTTCAGTGCTGCTCGGCCAGACCGTGATTTTCCTTCCCAGTTCGGGGACTGAACCTACCAGTAGGAAGCCAGTGGGAGCTGGGAGACATGGCTTCTTGGAGGGTTTGTGGCACTCACCGCTGCACAGGCAGGGAGCTGCCCATCCACGCCAGCTTGGGGTGCCCAGCTGGGGCTGCCCAGCTCCAGCCTTGCCACATGCCACTGGCGCCAGGCGCTGCGGAGCCCCGTGCCAGAGCCCGGCCCCACTCGCCAGGCTCCTGCCTTTCCTCCTTGCCCTCGCACAGCAGTAACACCTGATCTCGCTCCCAGGGAGACAGCTTTGGAAGCAGGAGTCGCCTCGGGAAGCACAAAAGGTTTATTTTAAATATACGATGAAAGGAAAACTACCAGCATTTTTTCCAGTGTGAGAAGAAATGTCTTAAGAAAAGAGGTTTTGTTGTCTGCTGAAGCGTTGGACTGTCTCCCTCCACGGCTTGGCTGGCATCGGACAGAGGCGCCATGGGTCAGGAATTCATTGAGGTGGCTCATCTCAACCCCAATAGAAAGTAGATCCCATTCTTCTGTTTTTAATCTACATGAAATGCGTTCAGCTTACCCTGTTGGGTAAACCAGACTTAGCACAGAAACCTGGCAAGGGCTTGGCTGAGAACTGATGCGTTCAGTCCAATGAAGGCTCGAGCACTAGTGCAGCAAGCCTGGCCCACCGGTTCTTTATGCCCAAACATTTCCAGATCTTTGTTTTCCCCTTTTGGCTGGCATTTCCTTCTCCAGTGTGATAGACTTTCGCAGATTTACTGTCCCAGGAGCATCGCTCGTAGCATTTATAGAAGTTTGTTTTTAAACTTCTTTAAACAAAGTTCCACAGAAGCATTGTTTAGAGTCCGTCATTTCCATAGACGTCAGAAGTTGACTGTGAAACCATTAGCACCGGGCACTTAAAACAGCCTCTCCTTAGCGCCCTCATTAAGCATTTAGTCCCTTTAATTGTATATATTATTTTAGCACGTGAATGTGTGGCCATGCCCTTTGTTTCTTCACACATTTTTTTGGTAAGTCTGTAAATGTTTTTATGCCCTTGTTCCTCTTGGAAGGAAACCAGTCAGCTGCTAAGAAGTGGTATGAAATCGAACAAAACATCTCCTGACATCAAGGGATTGCGTCAGATCCTGTGTGCAGTTTGCTTTTGGGCTGGGGAAGGCTGCCCCGCTCCCCAGGCTGGCGCCCCTTGGCAGGGATGGCTCCGTAGCCCATACAGCGACTTCCACCAGCGAGTAGGTCACAGACCTGGGAGACCAGCCGGCAGGTCAAGGTGGGACTTTGGGCAGCTAGAAACGTGGGGTATTGACTCTGCTGTCAGACCCGCCGGCTTCTGCCATTTTGGGGACGTGTGTCTCTACTGCCAGCGTTGCCCACGGTCTGCGCCTCAAACCGGGTTGTTGGCCCTGCGTGAGATGATGTTTTTATGTCGCTAGATGAAATTGCCCTCGCTGACACTCTGCCTCCATCTCTGTGGTGCTGGTTTATAAATCTACATGGCTACAACGCTCTCTAATTCAGCGTTAAGAATAAGCTCTGCATTTAACGCAGATGTTAGCGACGTTAACTCGTGCCTCCCCAAGTATGGCAGGCAACTCTTCGCAGCGTTAGTATTCTATTGGCAGAGCTTCCTCCGAGAGTGACCCTCCCTTGAATTAGAGCTGACTGAAAAAGGCAACACACGCATTAAATATTAATAGAGTTTTCTCATGGAAATATTCAGAGGACACATCAGAATTGTCATTTAGCTTTCCCTTCTGTTTGTGGAGTATCTGTGATCATAGTTTTCTTCCATTCATTCCTAATTTAATGAATTGGTTATGAATATTTGAAAGTCAAGCTGTGCTGCTCCGTTGTTATTCACCAGAGAACTCACGCAGCACTTTTTACATATTCAAGCATTTATGAGGCAGATCCTCACCTGTGATGGTTTAAAATTTTGTTTCCGTGAATTCTCTGTGATGCAGCTTTGAAACTTCTGTTTTAAAACCAGTTGAACCCAAATGACTTTTACAAGTGGCCGGAATTATGCGTCTGGGGGAGAATTTGGCAGCCCAGACTCCACCAGAGGCAGACGCCCACGTGCAGGACTGACCTAACAAGGCAGCGGGGCAGCAGCACAGATGCATATCTCCCAGCGTGGCTGCCCACGTTCAGATGTTGAATGATACTCTGGTTTTTAGCAAATCTAGGGAGAGGTTTGTCCCCAGTAACTGCAGCCCCTCCAAAGGGCTCTTCATCGCGCCCTCCCTTAGGCAGCTCCGGAGGTGCCGGTCCCCGGGCAGAGAGCAGCGAGGCAGCACGGCCAGCCTGGATGCACCAGTGCTGGGTGGGTGGCGCTGGGTGAAGTCAATGTGGTGAACAGGGCGAGTCTCCGGTGTGGCACCGGCTGGTTGTGGCAGCCCTTGCAACCCAAAAGTGAAGCCAGTTCGGAGACATACGGCTTGACCCAGGCACAACGATCAGCACATGCCTCTCTGGTTCTTGTGATCGGCTGCGGCTCTCGGGGAGTTGGCTGGTTTATTAACGGAGGTTGTTGAGTTCAAATGAAGCCATTCCTGTGTTCCCTCTAGTTGAGGTCTGTGTGGTACTAAACGCTGATTACTGCACCAGTGCAGGGCTATTCCAGCCTTGTTAGCTAAAAGTATTGGAATGACTTGCGGAATGGGAACCGCTGTTAAAAACAGTGTGCTGCCTTTTTTTGCCTTTGAAAAAAACCAGAACTTGCTCTCTGTTCAAACTGAGCAACAGGGCTTCTGACTCGGCTAAGCAACGCCAAATTCGAGATATTTTAAAGTCTCTTAGAGCCTCTCATGAACTCTGGAGGAGCAGCAAATAATATTTAATCAATGCTGAAAGAGATATAATGGGAATTAAGCTCTACAACATCTCAGAATATTATTGCATGAGGTTTTCAAGCACTGTTATCTTCAGGAGCACTTGAAATATTCATGTATTTAGGCAATTGATAATTCTGGAGTGCCTCCCAAAATAATACTGGATTTTTCATTTAGGGCTTTTCAAAGCAGAGCACTCGCTCCCAGAACATCCAACATCTGTAAGGCGGTTTAGGCTCGCAGCCCAAAAAGGGAGGCACCGCCAGCCAACATTAACGGTGTGGATCTTAGCGACATCGCACGGAATCTGATGCATCGTAGGGCAGCGCACACCGAGATGCCAAGCACTGCTCTTTTTTTTTAGAACAGATGTAGCCTCGTGCTGTTGAGTCTTCCTATTCAGACAGACCCATGAGAAACGCAGAGCATGTAGCGCATTCCTTCAGAGCAGGGACTCCGAGGGCGAGTTAAAATACCCAGCGTTACTCCTCTGGCTGTGAACAGAACTAATCCATCCTGCACATCTCTATCTCTCCGTACAGTGTGACAGATTCACAGGGCTTCCCGCTTTTTCCTTCGTCGGATGCGCAGTTGAAACGCTTCCCTTTGCAGCGTGGGCGGTCGCAGTGACCGTCCCCCTGCCGTCAGGGGTTCTGCACACACAAGGCTCGAGGACACGCCGTCTGACCGGGACGGAGCAGACAGGCTCTGGGTTTGAGCTTCAGAGTGCTGCTGCCTTTGACAAGCTTTTTGTTTTCTGTGCAGCGCTGGAATCTGTAGCTTGGCTTTATCAGTAACACAGAGCTGGAAATGCGACAAGGGCTTCACAGACATTAGCGAGACGTGTCCTGGGTCCCAAAGGGCTTTCGGCTTCCCTAGGGCAGCTTCAGGACAAGCACCAGGGGAAAGGCAGCCAGCCTGGCACCCATCCCCATCCCCACTCCATTTCTTGACCTCTGCATTCGGGTTCATTCCTCTATTTAAACTGGGATGTTCCACTGACAATCTCTGCCACCGGCTTCACCGGTTTTCACGCCTTCTTTTAAAGGTCGGCCAGTACGGACTGGCCAGCTGCTGAACTGGGCGATGATAACTCCTCCAGAAATAACGATTGCACGAGCTGCAGAAACAGCGTGAAAGTTCTCGTCAGAAATACGAAGATGTTTAAAAGGGACCACCTTACCATTTTTTCCAGTAAGAAATAGTCTCTGGCTTTCAGCAGCAGACAGCCAAACTGTAACCCTGCCTCTGAGAAATCCTGGGCTCTATTTATTGCAGAGCTAGGAGAGACACTGGCTTTTTGCAGCGTTTATCAGCTATTCACAAGTGTTAATGTTTGCAGAGTTGCAGGGTTGGGTTATGCATCTGCACGGCTATTTGGGGAGAGATAAAGGCAGCTTTAAAAGAAATGCCCCATCTCTCTGCTGCGGTATTATTAGATGCTCTGTGGGTGGGTTCTCGCTTGTCTAAGGCTCCATTCCAAAGATCTGATGTGTTGTCCTTCAGATACTACTGTCCATGCAATCGGAGAGGTGACAGCAGACCATTGTCTTCCCGAATGAAACATACAGGAATGGTTCTCGGCTCCCTGTGTCCCTCTTTTTCTTTACATCGCTCGTTTCTTGTAACTTCAAGCCTGCTTAATATAATTGGCCAAAGAACAACAGTTCCATTCTATGATAACTTTATAGGTCTCAAATTCTTTTTGTTCCACCCTGGAACACACAAAATATGGTCTTTGGAAAATATCACAGAACAGAACTGTTGCATTTGTCGATTTTAAATTGGAAAAAAAAAAAAAATCTCATTTTTTGAGTCACTGTTTTTTCCTGTTCTCTCTCTGGTTGGAAGTGATCTGCACCACGGGAATATTCACATTTAAAACCTGTCGAATCTGTGCTTCTTCAGAAATTTATGTGCTTTGACAATGCAGACTGATCCATGGAAATTTATTTAGTCAGAATTTTCTGGCCGTTTTTGTTTCAGCACTGGGGAAAGTCTGGTTATGGGCAAGGACTTCTGATACTTGCCGAGGCATCTGCCAAGTGTGGTCTCTCTCTCCGATTTATTCATCAACTTTTACTGCAAAGTCATTGTGCCAGGGACGACTGTATCACCCTGCCATCCCCAACCCAAGCGGCAGTCCCGGGACTCGGACTGACAGGGGAGCCAAAGGGTCGATGTACGAGCACGGAGGTGCTCTGTGCTAAGATCTGACCCGCCTTCCATCTGCCAGCGTCTTCGTTCTGACCTTTGCACTGCTGGCAGATCTCGCGGGCCGAAAGTAGCTCCCTGGACAGGTGGTTTAAATGCTACTCACAACTTGTTTCTCCACGAGTGGTTGTGAGGCTTTTGTTTGCCTGTTTGCTTAGAGCCAACTTGGGAAGAGGTTGGAAAGGAAACCTCTAAAATAAACCTTTCTGAGAGTGTTTACTCTGCGTGGCAGATTTACATACGTCTGTATAATGAGGTGTGGGAGCTTTGCAGCCTTCCCGAGGACACGTCAGCTCTGGTGACGTGTACAAATAAATGGATACTCATAAAGCTGCGCTGACGTTTGCTGATCCCGTTACACCGCAGATTTACAGGGCAGCCTCCTGTGTTCCTGTCCTGGTGGCTGTTATTCTTGCGTAATTTCCACCAGCCACCTGACCTCCGTGTTTTGGTCTTGCTCGAAAAAGCGCTGGGAACCTGGCCTTACTGGTGTCAGTGGTGAAACCCCCATTAAGTTCACCAAGAGAAGATTTTCTGAGCACTTTTATATAGCTCTGAGGGGTTGGTGTCTGTGTGTTCAGCAAAGGAGGCTTTGGCATCTCTCAGGTGAGCTGTGTTGCACAGAGACCACAACAGGAGATGCTAGATGGCAGATTTATCGGTCAATATCCATTGTGCAAATTCACAACCCCTGTCAATGGAGGCAAACCGCTGCTCTGCCGCACAGAGAACACTGCAGCCAGAAGCCACTTCTCTAGGGCAGGGTCTTCAGACCCAACAAAGGGTCTTCTGGTTTCAGCTGTTGGGCTTCCCACCAGGCCCCGTGTCTGCCTAAACCGCCCTGCCCTGCGAGCCAGGCAAGGGGCTAGGCAAAGGGAGCTGGGGCAGACAGCTCTGGCTCTGCAGACCCCACCTTGCAGACTCGAGAAGGCGCTAACAAAGGAAAGCTGCAGGAAGCCTCTCACACGGCTAGTGCATCGACGTGGGTATCTGGCATCATCTTTCCTGTTTATCACCAGGCTATTCCTACATGGTGTCAGTAGGAATTCGGTCTAAATTACCTAAAAAGTGCAACAGATGAAGAATTCATTATGCTCTCTGGGGAAGGAGAAAAGATGGCACTGAACTACCTGAAGACAGAGAAAAAAGAAGACAGCATCTGTGATTCTTCTTCACTACAACTGGTGTTGCCCTGCACTGTATTTCAGGAAGGTCTTTGCTTTTGTCCTGTGTTGTGCTTGGGATTACAAAGAGAGAAGAATAAGCAAATATTCAGGTACAGATGACGCCTGTGGCAGAACCCACTCCTACAGAAATACTGAGAACATGGGACCAAATTAAAAATGTTTCTTCCTACTCTTTGCGCCGCTGGAGTTTCTCTAATGTCACTAGAAGACTCCAAAAGTAGGTGACAATCATGGTTTAATATGTAGAATGTTATTGCTGCAGAAATTTATTTTGCTTAGGAACGTTATTTAACTACAAGCAATTGCGTTCTGGAAGTACCGTGACTGAATCGATGTTCGCTGCCTCGTCTTCACATGTCTACGTGCCATCTAGCTGCAAGACCTCTCAAGCCTGACAGAGCACAAGCTGTTGTGTGGAGGCACTGCCAAGGGGAACTGTGGAGGGCTGAAGTTTTGTAACCATACTTTGAGGTCCTCGAGCTTCAGCTAGGGGAAACGGAACTCCGCTCAGAGGCGAGTGCAGGTGGACGTGCCCGGGCTCTGTCTGCAGGGTGCACCAGGCTTTGCCTCAAGAGGTTTACTGCAAGGGACAGCACACCTCACGGCAGCAAGGTGCCAAGGGCTTCCTTCACGTGTATGGGCAAATGACCACGGCTCTTCCTTTTATACCTTTGATATTAGGTATAACAAGCAGCCATGAAACGAGGGAATTTCCTGACGCAGAGCCCGTGGCCCCTGCACGCACTCTGTCAGCGCAGCCAGAGTCTGGTCTGACGCCAAAGGAGCGACCTTTGCGGGGAAGAGCCGGAGAGGCAGCGGGGCCCAGGGCCCATCGACACGGCCAGAGGCAGCGCAAGGTTCACCGCCTGGGCTGAGCGTGCGGAGAACGCCGGGTCCTTCCCTTAATTTTACACCGAGCCACGTATCTTGCAGGGTCTGTAGTGGTTTCCTTAGGAGAACTGAGGCTGGAGGACCAAACTGCTTTGTTCACCTGGGGGTTTTCATCCCAGTCTTGACAGATAAAACCTCATCGTTAAGGGTTTACGAGCTGCCTGTTTTAAAAGGGCTTCTGGAACTTTTAAGAGATGTGATTGTTCCCCAGAACTGTTAAAAAACAACTCAGTGGGCTGCAGCACACAGTTCTGCATGGCCTAAGGCTGGAGGCAGCCACCACAGGTCCTTCAGCTGGCTGGGAGATGAAAGACGAGGCTCACAGCAGCAGTCCGAGCTGTAAAGGGTTGCCCCACGCTTAACAGTGTAGAAAAAAATAAGAACGGTATAAACAGAACTAAGGTTCGGCTATCAGTAGTATGCGAGGATGGCTGCTCAACTGGTTATGAAATGCCGTAACTTCTCACCCTCACGGGTTGCATCATCAAGACTTAAGGGGGGAAAAATGCTGTTTTCAGGAATTAGTTTTGCTAAATGTTTTTGCACAATGTGTATTAAAAGCCAAAAGCATCGACAGGCATCACCGGGGTGAGGCAGAGTACCAAAATCCACTGCAGGAAATACATACTTGGAGGAGGATGGGAAATGCATTTGGTCCCATTTCCTTTTTATACATACCAGTAAATTTAGGGGTTAATCAATGGTGGCATTAGAATTATAGAGACAGAAAACTAATGGGAGAGAAATGAATTGGTTGAAGCTTTTATGCCTGCTTTTCCTGGTGCAAGAAGGTAAAAAAGAAAACAAGTTTTCTGAAACGAAAACAGAAACACAAAATTATGATATAAATTAAAATCCAGAGAAGACTGGCCAGAAAAATGCTAGACTTAAATGAGCATTAAAACAGCACCAGCTTGTTCCTGGGGATCTCGTGCTATTTATTGCACGCTTTGCTAATGAAAGGTGCCAGACTCGCTCTCTTGCTGTGTAACAGCACACCGAGGGGTTCTGGATAGGGTACAGGACGATACGAGGGTGTCTCAGAAGCAGAGGCACAGCCAAAGGACACCATCTGGTAGCCAGGTTTTAGTGAGCAAACGCAAGAGGTGCTGGAAGGTTACGACAAGCACACCAAAGCTTAATAACGCAGAGACATGAATCCTCCCTCCCCTGCCTGATTACCCCAGCAGAAAGTCTGCACCAGCCTGTTCTCTGTAAATGATTCCATTTACCTTTTTTTTTTTTTTTGCTGGGCATGCTTGTACAGCATTTAGCGTGTTTTCAGCATCACCCGACTAATAAATTAACAACCACGCAGAAAAAAATATGCTATTACCTCAAACTCCGTCTTCCCAAGCTATGGTTGGTGCCTAGAATTAATTTTATGCAGGCAAACTGTACTCTTAAGTGAAAAAATGGAAAGAAGCGTCTCCTCCGAGAAGTCTCACCAGGGGTAACTCTGGCACAGACAGGAGGGGTTTCCCCGTGGCCGTTCGGTGCAGTTCATTCCTCATGTCTACGCGATTACCAGAAGCTTTTATCGAAGGCTCTGTGCTCCAACATGCATGAAGGTCGGTGGAAAGGCAGGAGCACTTGCAGATCCCTGCTCCCAGAAGATGTCCACCAAGTACTCCGAATCCCCAGATCCCTTACCATGCCCCTTGCTGGGTCTCTCCCAACACCAAAGGTACTTCGCAGCATCAAGATCGGGGGAAAATAGTTTGTGCAAATCTGCCCAGCTGGGATATTCTTCCTGCCCTCCATATTTATATACTCTCTACACCAGCTGATGTTCACACCAGGAGTGCCCCTGCAGTGCCCTGTTTGTCAGTAAGACAAAGACAAGCCCAGCTTTCACCCCTCTGTCCTCCCTTTGGGACTCCATCCAGCTTACCTTGTCCTTCTGCGCCTGTTTCATCCCACTGGCTTAAACAAGTGTGACAGAGACTCCTGACGTTACTGCCCGGTGCCCTGGCCGTGTGCTGCTCTGAAAACGCTGAAGCAGAAATCAGAGGCTCGAGGTGTCTTCAGAAACTCTGGAGCTCTCCTGGAAATATCTCAGTGAATATTCATGGGCAGAAGGCGGCAGCAGGGCTGGGGAGGTAAGAAAGGCATATCTTTTGTTATTTTAAACACATGTACTTGTCTTGATTCATAATGGGAGTTTGGGTGGGAAGCGCAGCTGGGAGGCCAGAGGAGAGGCTTGTTCTTATTATGAAAATATGTGCTAACTGTGGCTCAAAGCAGGGAGGGAGGGCGGGACGGTACGTGATGGAGAAGCCACCTGCAGTGGAGTGGGGAAGGAGGAGGAGAAGGGCACAAGGATACTACACTTTTCCTACCCGTCAACTGAAAACGTACCTGTTTCTTCTCTGGGGACTGAACCGCAGCAAGCCAGGCAGCCCCAGAGCACTGCAGAGCTCCGAGTCTGCTGCTGGCAACAGCCCGCATGGCTTGGTTCTAGCGCCTTTTAGTCCGACTTGTGCGAACAACTGTTTTGGGGTGGAATGAAATGTTCCAGTTGACCCAAACCTGACATTGTTTTCACTCAGCCTCCTCAAAAGCATATTCTTTCCCTTTCACGCATCGATTCGTATCGTGTTTGTGTGTGTTTAAAGCCAAGTAGTGGAAATGCAGAGAGGCATGATTTATACACACAAGAAACTGGGAAAGGTTCTCTCCTTCCTCCGCAGTGAAAAATCCAGCAATGCCCACATCACCCTCCCATGGTGTAAAAGAATTCTCCTTGAGCCTTTTACTTCCTGAGAAACGTTTAACCCCCAGGCTCAGGGCGATTCTGAGCGGCAGGTTATCTGGCCAGGGCTCTGGGTTAAATGCCGGATGATGTACTGGCATTCACGTTGGTAAGGATTCGGGCACCCCCTTGCTCCCCACGTTGGGTAAATGTCCAAATGCTCTTTTTCTCAATGGCTGCGGTAGAGCTCCGTCCAAAACAGAACAGCTTCATCAGGAGAGACCCATAGCTTGGAGTTAATTAATCTCAAACTACTTGGCAGAGATAGTTCAGGCAGCAACTCAAAGAGCATTATTTGAACTGATAGACTAATTGCTGCTGGTCCGGGTTTTTTGCAGCCTGACTTTATTTGTCGTAGTACCCAGCCTGTAAGTGTGGGTCACTAGCACAGTGGGACCTGGGTCCTCAGCTGCAGCCTTGCTGAGGTGTGCTGGAGCGGTTCTACCGCAAGCGCCTGGAGATACACCTTGTTCCGCAGTAAACCATACAGACCCCAGTGGGGACAGTACCTCTTCTGAAAGAGTAAACGAAGCTCCACTGCTTCCAATTCCTGTGCTAGTTTCCTCTTAACCTAAAGGATTCAGCCCTGCTCCTCTGGAAATGGCTCCTGGGCCAGAGACCCTCAAGAGGAAATACAGCGGGGTTTGTTTGCGTTTTGTTCCTCTTAAGCCTCGTGGGAAGCTAAAAAAGCAGAAGGGCTCATAATTCCTGTTGGGTACCTTCTGCTTCCGCCTTTGGAAAATCCCGCTGTGATCCTACCTGCCTTGTTTAGGTGTCCCATGCCTTTGAAACCTGCTCCTAACACACTTCATCCTTTATGCAGCAAAGCACAATGGTTTATGCCTGGCTGAATGAGTAACAGGTCCATTAAGGAGGGGATGAAAAGTAAAGTTTGGGTTGCTGCTGCCTCAGTCCCAAGAACCAAGAGGGAGTTTTGGTGAGGGAAGAAAGAAAGAAAGAATGGAAAAAAGTTAGGGACATTCGGATATACTCTGAGTCTATGGCCAAGTTTCTCCTGCTCTCCCACTCAAAACAAGTCCTCACTGCCTGGTGCTTTACGTGACTCATCGTTAACCACAGCTCGACCGCTCTCTTCTGCTCACCCAGTGAGCACACTTACAGCCTCTGCCAACACTCAGGACTTGCCTGTCTCTCCTGGGATAATTTTGGTATGAAACACTACAGACGAATCAAACTCTTCTCCAGCTCTTCTGACTCCAGCATGCAAACACAGTAAGCACATAGCTATAGCCCAGATTGGCGCACAAACTCTTACAGACTAAACATTTGTCTTAGGCCCCACGAAACGTTCTGCTCATTTTTCTGTTCTTCACACCCAAAAGCCGCCCAGGAGGTGCTCTTGAGAAGAGCTTTACAGTGCGCTTCATTGAGCAGCGAAAAAAGGCTCCTCAGGGACCATGCATGAGGCAACGTAGAGGGTGAGTCAATTAGAAAATCATCCGTGTCCCGTGATGGAGGAAGCTCTGTGGCTGCGATCTATACTACAGCTTTCCCATAAATAGAAGTGAGGAAATTGTTGCTCCAGAACTTGAATGTGCAGCTAATTTGAGCGTGATCTGACGGAGGGCTGTTGCGGAGTTCCCATTTGTTATTATCTGGTGATTAAGCATAGCTTGTACATCTGAAATGCTTTGTCTGTTCACTCCGCTGTTAGCCTCGTGGCAGCAGACGCCGCACAAACGCACCACAGAGGACGATGCAGGCAGCGATTTCTCTCTAGTCTGGGGACTTGCAAAGGCTTCCTCAGCCCTCATAATTCTCCTCATTAATCCCTTGACTGCTGTCATAAATCTTGTATTTTCATAACTCACTCATTAGCCTAGACAAGCAACACGCAACCCTCGGCAGAGCTCAGGACCCATCTTCTGCACAGTGCAGAGAAAGCAACCAGTATGTGGCTCCTTCACCGGAGGCTGAAGCCCCACACATCCACACTTTGCTTTTCACTGCCCAGAAGAAAGGGTCGATGCTTGGATTTCCGAGGCTCAGTTCTCTTTTCTCACCCTGGCGTACTTTCATTCCACTTAATGAGAGTTACTGTATTCCAGTGAATAGGGAATCATTAATCATACATTGTACCTTCAGACAAAACCCACAGACACTGTCCTTGTTCTGAAGGAAACGCCTCCCTCCTCCTCTCAAGTCCCATATTTCACAAAAGGTTTCCCAATACTTGAAGACTAAGCAGGGACTGGAAATGTGCGTCTCCACAGGCCAGGGACTCCAGAAAAATAAATAATTAGGCTGCCACCAGCTGTTGAAGTTAAAAGTGATGCAACTGCTGAGATTTGCGTTTCCATTCACACAGACAAGATAAGCAATAGTCAGGAAGGGATTTTTTGTAAGTTCCAAGTTATTTGATGTTCTCAAATAAGAGTTTTTAGTCCAGAAAACACACACACAAAATAAACTTTCCAGCATGAATAAATGTTAAAAGATTGATCTTTGGTGCGTAATTCATAGCAGACATACAGAAACTGGTAGGAAATATTTTCACTTTAAATTGAAAGGCTGCATGAAGAGGAGATGGTTAACTGGGAGCGCTGCGAGCATCAGTGAAGGCCAGCTCTTACCGTACTGAAAAGCAAGCGCTTACCTGTTTGTCTGGTACTTTGCCGTCACAATCTCAACAGCAGATCTGCACAGTCTTTTTCTGGAATGCTAATATCACAATGAACTTATTTTTCTCAGATCCGTTTAGAGAGAAAACAAGCCAAGGATTCGGTAAGCCCTTACATCCCTGGAAGTCTTCCTAGAGCGCAAAGCCCAAAGGACTGTCTCCAAAAGCAGCTAAGGTTAGAAGGGGCACGCAGCGAGCACGGCGCGGCTTCCTCGCTGAGCTGCGAGGGAACAAGTTACTTGTGTGCACCCAGTTATGTGCTGCCATCAGTTTTCCCAGTCGCTGCGACAAGGAACGTCCTTCGATTTGGACACCTGGCGCCTGGGCCACAGCCACGTCTACCTATCGCACTGGTGTTCGTGTATGCAGCTAAACGATCGCTACAGCACCCAACTCTTAACGATGAGGAGGCTCAGAATGAAATTAGAAAACGAGTTATTCCCTGCAAAAGGGCTGAGGGCGGCTGTCGAGGGTTTCCAGACCAGGTGCCAAGGGATGTTCTTCCTCACACATCACGGTGAGCCGCTTGGACACCCACGCCTTGATGACACAAGCCCATCTTTTACCCTCTCCTCTGAGGTGAAGTGCAAGTGCTGCTCAAAGTACTGGGGAACAACCGGTTTTCTCAACAGAAGTTACGCGACCCTCCCGCCTTCCTCAGACTTTTTCCGTGTCTGAGATTTTGTGACTGACGAAACGATGACAGCTGCATCCTTTCTGGTTTCTTAGAGGAATGCGGCTCCCCCTACCCCGGAGGACGGAGCGCCAGGGCCGAGGGGAGCTGGCAAGAGAGAGCGCGTGCACGGTTCAGGAGAACAAGCGCTCTACTGGCTTCCTGAAAACGTCCAACCAAAATATAATTACTAAAACAGCTTTGAAAGGAGAGAGTTAAATTACCGAGGGTGGCTGTGATCATTCTGCTAGCTTAAATTTCTCCGGTATAAAAGAGATGAATGAAATAAGACCTGGGCGCTGCTAATTAACTCCGCTGCCCACAGGTAATGACCACGTGCGCCATGTAAGATCTCTGCGAAAGCAACATTTACACACCTCAAGATGACAAGTGCGCAGATTAAAACCATTTCTGCAGTTTACAGGGACGGCAAAGGCCTTTGATAGCTAACCAGGAAAATTATAGTGGGGGGCGTGAAGGAAATTCTGCATGCATTTAGACGTAATGACTTGGACAACGTTTCCCTTGAATTAGTTTGTGTTAACGGAGAGCAAAGGGTTTGTCCTGCTGGGCAGCCTTTCAGCGGGGATGCCCTGCCTGCCTCACTTCAGATCTGCAACATGATGTGGTTTCAATTAGCGGTAGCACTTGCAAAGCTAGTAACACAGACATTTTGGCATGAAATCCGACTCCAAGGCGGTGAAGGGTACTTCAGATCTACTCGGGGATGGGTGGAGAAACACAGTGCATTGGAAGCAGCGTTGATTGTTTGTCATAATGGTGCCACTTCTAAAAACCTCGCTCTATTTTTATAGCTTGACGTCTCATTTCTTCTTTGCCTCCCTTTCAGAATTTGCTTTCCACTCATCCAGCAACCCTATCTCCTGTCTCTTTTGTCACCTGGCTACTTACTCAGCCCTCAGTTAAGTTTTTCTTCAGGCTTTTAGGGCAGCCAAGCGTCCCAGCTAAACACGATCAAAATACTATAGTACTTAGAGTTCTTCACGCTCGCAGAGGCCTCTTCATCTTCAAGGCCCTGTGCAAACACCAGTCCCAGTAGGAACAACCCTGCATTGTCAGGGACTGGCTGGTTTAATTGTCCGTCCGAACCCTTAACGTTGGGAAGCAGTTCTGAAAATGGCCTTTTAAGGCAAATGTTAATTCCTTTAGCTCTGCAGGAGGAAAGCTGAGTTCTGCTGCTGTTCCAGACCAACCTAAGCGCCTCTTGTAACGCATTTGCTGGCAGAATAAAACCTGCACGTGATTCTCGGAAGTTTCCCAGTCCTACTTATCCTAGATCTCCTGACAGGCAGGTGGCATTCTGAGGAGCAGAATAGCAAATGTCACTGCTGTGGTGATAGACATTCCCAATACTCCACATATCCACTGAAAGAGAAGCGTTTATAGAGGGATGAGAAAGGCAGCTGCTGGACAGGATTTCAACATGTGGAACTACAATATTTTTAGCAATAAAGTCATTAATTTGTCTCACTATCACATCTGTCACGGTGCTAAAGCAGTTTTTACCAAGGCTTTCCTACGTGCTACTCTAGTCTGGGCGTTGTCAACAAACAGCGTAGCCAAAAGGAGATGGCACGGGCATGAGGACTGCTTTTTCTCTGGAGTTCCACTCCTCATCTCCGCTGAAGGACTTGTGTCTGTGGTGCTGAAGCTTGGAGATCAATAAGGACCCTAAGGAGGCTCTTTCTGCTCCAGCTCACAGAAGGGAGGACACAAATGATGCCACTCACGCAGTGCGGTTCAGCTGCTTTAGAGCTGAACACCAAACGCACCCCACACTTCCTCGCAGCCTCGGCAATGGGAGCGTCTTGCCTTGGTAACAGCCTTCTTTCTACACGACACGTCATCCACAGCGATCCACGACCGTACAAGCAGGCTTCCCCCACCGTCACTCAGACCCTGTAACGGCTTCGTTGAGTGCTAGCAGCAAAGACGATCGTGTTCCACTGACCTGAGAGTAGCTTAATGCGCTGTGCCGTTTGCCACCACCCCGACGGGCCTTTTCTCTGTGTGTGCGTGTGATTCGTATGCGTATTAATGCTAATAAAACACTTCTGGAGTTCCCCAGAGGTAGACACGGCCCCTTAATCCTTCCCTGTTCTGCTGGGGATAATCATTTTTACAACGCGAGATCACCTGCGCCCGCGACGTGCATCTTAACGCCTCTGGCTGTTACCGAGAGCCCTGATGATCCCGGCAGCATCCCGGCAGCATGCCAGCAGTGCCCTTCGGCTCTGCTTCCCAGGTTAATCAGGCTAAAAGACAGTTAACTGGATTTCCCAGCGGGGCCTTCTCACGCTACAAACCAACCCAAAGATGCTGCTGGAATCGTTCACCACCAGAAAGTCTGCGCACTGGGACAGGCGAGGCAGCGCCGCCATGAACAGAAGGGGTGGTTTTGTCTGCGAGCGGACAGCACGGCCCGCTGCAAAACACAGAAAGGAGAGTCGTGTTTTCTGAACAAAGAAGTCAGGGCAGCCCCCCTCCTGTTCGGGCTCTAATCCCCTCTCTGCCGAGGAGGACGGCGCAGCAGCCCGGCTCTCTCCCTGGTGAGGCGCGGGCAGCGGCCGGCATTCAGCGCCGCCGCCCTTTGATCAGCACAGAGCTGTCGGCTCCCGCCGCCGTTTTTTCTACCAGCCCTTGTTCCTGGCTAAAAGTGGAAGTAATACCCTCTGAAAGAAATGCCCTAGGTGTCCTGCAAATCGTCAGTCCTATTTCTCCCCCCGCTGTTTTCCAGCGGCCCACCCTCCTGGCCCGAGCGCCCTCGTGCTCGACGCCCCCTTCCTCTTTCCCCGCTTTTCCCAGAACGCCGGTTTGATTTGATCCGCGGTTCAACGCGCCAGCCTGACCTACGGGGACCTCGCTGTCTGAGACTCTACCACTGCGCAGACAGGGGGACCTCCCTCTGGCAGCAAACAGCGCGGGCTGCCGCGCGGTGATCTTCCTGTGCAGGAGCCGAGAGCCCTCCGCGGGCACAGCCCGGGCCTTTCTGGAGATCAGCTCTTAATAATTCACAGCACAGCTCGTCCTCTAAAGGGAGCGCGGCCCCAACGACAAACGGAAAAGGCCGGGTGGTGCTCGGCCGTTTCACGCCGCTCACCAGGCCCTGCGTGTCGGCGACGCCGCTGCAGCGCGGCAGCGAACAGCGCGCAAATGTCGCCGCGGCCAGACGGGTCACGCCGGAGTGTTCAAGCTGGCGCCTTGTTTACCGCTCAGCGGGCCGGCGGTCTGCGCTCCCGCTCCCCGGGACCCAAGACGCAGTTGTGCAAAGGGAATAATTCACAGAGGCGCGCAATCACAGCCGGGTGCAGAACGTCAGCCTGGCGGGTACCGGCAGCGCGGAGCAGGGGCTCTGGGGTCTGCGCCGACATGCGGGGGGTCGGAGGGGAGGAACGGGGGAGCCAGGAGCAGCGGCCGGGTGACAGATCGCTGTTGCTGGACAAGGCCGCGTCCTTCGGGACGCGCAATGCGGCTTCAAGACCTCGGCCGTCTCCCGCCGGTGCCTGCTGCCCTGGGCACGTCCCGTGCGCCCGCGAGCGGCGTTTGCCAGCGCCGGGGCGGGAGTGAATGCCGCTCGTTGTTCTGGCTGCAAAATGTCAAACTGCAGTGGAAAGAAATACAGCATTGCAGTGGCGGAGCGCGGAGGCCCCCGGTAGGAAAGCAGCAGCTATTAAGTGGAAAATTCCTGCAGAGGACGTGTTTCCATTTCTAATGCGAAGAAAGAGGGTGTTGTGTGCGGCTGGCAGGTCTGTGGAAAATACAGAAAACACGGGGAAGATGAGAAAATGACCTCATTGAACTCTGAGGACTTCAGCAACCGGAGAGCCTCGGCCAACAGAGCACATTCCTGCAGCGCTTCTGCCCAAGCTGCAAACTGACCCCTCCGTTCTATCATCACCCACCCACCCACCCCCCGGGTCACCGTGGGGAGGGAGACGGGGATCTGCGCTGCGGGGAGGGTCGGGAGGGTGAGCAGTAAAAACCTGCTGCAGTAGGACAGACTATGGGGGGGAGCTGGCGCCCCCCTCCCCACCACCTCCCCAGCCCACAGGCAGGGCTGGCGGGAGGCGCAGGTTTAACTGCGCTCCGAATACCAGCAGAACGATGGCACTCGTTGTTTATTATAGCATGAACTATTTCAGTACAGCAGAAATTTTCCATTTCAAAGGCTCTGGAATGCTGCAGGGCAAGGATGGGGTTCCATGAGCAGAGGGTGGCCACTCTAAAAGTTGGGGAATTGGGGAGCGGGTGTCTTAGGGGTGGTTAAAATCGCATTCTTTGAACCTGGCTGGGCGCTCTGGGGAGCACGTTTAGGGTCTGCGATAGAGGCCCCCATAGCGATGGCTTGAACTGCCTGAGCTACCACGTTATATGCACTGAACAACCCCTCGGGTGGAAACGCGGGGGGTACCTAACGGCCACGGTGGCTGCTGTCCCACAGCCCAGCAGAGAAGGACGCTGTACGCCAGCATCCCCCGCCTGTGCCGAAGGGTCGGCGCTGGGGGAATGCTTCCCTCCGCTGGTTTCCAATAGCTAATTAACTGCCCATCACAGAAAGGAGGTTATTAATTGGCAGAACAGCACTAAACTGTCAGTCAGAGTTCACCATAATATTGCCGACAAATCAGAAAAGGGCTTTGCTGTGGGCTGATGGTGCATTTGTTGTGGGAACGTGTTCTCCGCTCCCGTGTCATTCCAACGGGCGCTTCCCATGGATAGGGCTTTTCTTGTTTACGCTGTTGAACTCCTGTGGTCTCCCAGTTGCATGTGATCCTACGCACAACCAACGCCTGCTTTACCGCCCAGCAGTTCACAGGGACTCTGCCTGCCCCAGGCACGTTAGTGCTGAGAGGCCTGACGGTGTTCGCCGGGTTAGCGACTGGACGATGCTTTCGGGAGCCGCGCAGCTGTGAGCAGATCAAGGGCTTGGTCTGGAAGGTGCCTCTTCAAAGCACGTGCCTAGGACTAGGCAAGGTGCAGATGTCAGCAGCAAAGACAAAGCAGCTGGCACCGGTCAGCGGCTATGGATGCACATTCAGATTTCACGTGAGCTGCTATTGGGACCCAGTGTGGGTTCGATGCTTCTGCCATCAGGTTAGGGACCGCTAGCCAAGAACGCTCCGAGGTATAACCCAGACACCCCCACAGCTGTAGGAGCTGACTGCATTCAGCGCTCAGCTTCCCTCACCAACCCGTTCTAGAGCGAGATAAAGTGAATTACAGATGGGTGCTGAGGAGGGAGTGAGGCCATCCCAGGCTTGACCCAGAAATGCACCCCGTGCCTCTCGCAGCACTTGAAAGATGGGATGAAACGACCACCTCTTCCTTTCCAGTTTGACGTCTCCTTGAGTGTCTGGAGCACAAGGCAAAAAATGACAGAATTACGCACTACCAAAAAATCCGTATGCCCAAGACTCGTTTTGCAGGCACGCTGTAAGAGTGGTTTGGACGGCGATCAAAACGGGTGGGTGAAGACGGGTGCAGCGGCTGCGCCAGGCTGCAGCCCCCCCAGCAGCTGCTGAGCCTGGCCTTCACGCTCCGGCTGCCGCTGGCTCCAGGTGCGGAGTCACACCAGCAGGAAACAGCCCTCATCTCCGCAGCTCAGCTCTGACCACCCGTTGGCCCGGGATCCAGCGCTGTTTCCATTTAACCCCAGCGGCTGCATCCTGCAGGCCCCCACGAGCCCCACGGCGCTGTGTCACCGTTCCCTTCCTGGGAGTGTTTAACCAGGGCGGACCGTACAGTGCCGCGTTTCTGCACCGTGCCATGGATTCTGTTTCTCTTTTCCTTGTGCTGTGTAACTAAGGGGCACTGTAAGGGGCACGTAACTTACGGAGGAGGAGAACAGCTTCCCCCTGCGCACTCGGATGGGAAATGGAAGCTCCCAAAAAACTCAAGACAAAAATAAACTTTGTGAATGACAACAAGCATTGCCAAAACAAAGGAGTTTCCCGCACCCAGTAAAAAGAAAAAGGCAGATTTTTGCCCATCCTTACCTGGTGGCTGCAAATGTTAAGTAGACGACAGACGTAAGGAGCGTGCCGTGTATCGCCAGGCTCTGGAGCTCAGCACCCACCGCAGGATTAACTCCTCTGAGGAACGCGGGGCTTTGCTTACACTTGCCCCCCGCTTTATACAGGTTGTCTGTCACATAGTGGCTCAGCTTCTATCAGAGCTTCTGTTTTACGTTCAGTTTACAAGAGTTCAGGTATCTAAAGAGACTATTTTAAATAAAAACTCAGATAAATCTGGTGATGAAGACCAAGCCTGAGCCAAGGGGATTGCAGGCAAGTCGTGTTCAGCTCCTGCCAACGCACCTCAGTCCAGCCCTGCGTTACGCTTGCAGAAGCGTGCAGAACTGCCTGGTCCTACTAACTTTTGCAGGAGTTTCATGAAGCACAAAAATAGGTAATAAAACAAAAAATTAATGCTTCGTGGGTTGCCCTTCTTTGCATCACAGTGTCAAAAGACGTGGAATAAAAGAGCCACCAAAATCATTGATCAAGATCTGGCCTTTATATCTTTCTTCTTTTATTTTAAACCATCAGATTCATCACAGTTGGGAAATGTGAGCCGTCCGCGTGGCCAAGCAGGCTTCAGCGCTCTCTGCATGTTCTGACCATAATGGAAATAGGACCCTTGGCCTCTAGCCGCTGACGGAAGCATTGAATCCCCAGGATTTTACTGTCACATGTCATATGGGCCTGGTTTCCTACCTTTTATGAATCTAAGAGCTTGAAAAAAATTTTGAGAACATTGCCTGGACAAGACCAGAGCATGAATCTGTATCCCTCCTTGTTTCACAGTTCAGACGACTCCCAGTTTGGACGATTGGAGGATGAGGACCCCAGGATCATCAGGTGTTTAGACACCGTGTCTTGGGAAAGGCATTGGGCTTTCGGGCGCTTGGAGGGCAGCTGCAAAGGAGGAGGTCATCTGTGTTTTCCGTGGCCATTGGAACAAGAATTGGCTAATATTGTATTAAGACAGAATTATCTGGCACTGTATTAAAAACCTTATGTTGAGTGATAGGAGGAGGTCCAAGTACAGAACTAAGAGCATTCCTCTGAATGCAG
This sequence comes from Bucorvus abyssinicus, assembly GCA_009769605.1. Classification (NCBI taxonomy): domain Eukaryota; kingdom Metazoa; phylum Chordata; class Aves; order Bucerotiformes; family Bucorvidae; genus Bucorvus; species Bucorvus abyssinicus. The sequence continues at coordinate 26,543,685 of CM020035.1, read as the reverse complement.
ATCCTCCACCTACCAGAAGAAATACGTAAATCAGTGCAAGCGTGGGTCAGTTCATGCTTGGAAGAAGGTCTGGTTTGCCCAGGGGTTGAGCGCTGCTCAGCCAGCGTTGGCTCCGCAGGGCGCTGCCAGCCACGCTTCAAAAAAGCGTGGTGGTAGAGCAGGCCCAGTGTTTGAGAGCCACAGGAGATGTTAGACCTTGCCATTGTGCTTCTCGGAAGACCTAAGGCACAGTTGACCTCCACAGATATAGACAGAGATACGTATTTTTCTTACAGCAATGGATCTGGCAACGAGGAGCACTTGATTAGACCTGTTCACTGAGCAGAGCTGAACCCTTAAAACGGAAACAAGGCTGAAAATCGCCTCCTCTGCTGTAACAGTTTCCATAGAACGTCCTCCAGCTTTACACCAGTGACGCGACGTTAAATCACACGTGAGGCAAGACAATACAGATACTAAAGATCTGAGCCAAGCTCAATCACCCTCAAGGTTTCTCTTACCCGAGTCCTAAGGAGAGCTCCTTGGAGTTCATTCGTTTCTATGATGCGTATTACTGAGAGAAGTACTGAGAACCGCAGGGTTCGGGGAGAAGCGATAAGGGAGGCTATTAGCATACTCCCTTTTCTGCTTTTGGTTGTGATGCGCACGAGTATGATGCTGACCTCGCTCCATCCGGCATGGTGGGAACGTTTCCTCGTGCCACCGACAAGCATGTCATCTGACTCAGCCCCATGAGCCCCCCACCACACAGCAGCTCACTGCGAGGATTAGGGCACACCAAGGCACTCAAGCTCCGCTCCTGTGGCTTTGGGGAGAAACACCACGTTTGAACATTCCGGCTACAGTTCCCTTGGCAACGTACGTAACAACAACGCAGTCAAACGGTGGGTTTCTGTTTTCTTAACCCTTCCGGACACTGACTGAACGAATACTTCCTTGGGGAAACAGTTCAGTCAACCAGATGTAGTCAAACACTCTCAAACCCAGCAGCCTTTTCTCCTTACAAAAACAGCAGCGGCAGAATTCCGTGTCAAACGGATCTCCTCCCCTAGCATTAAAGGGTTTAATTCAAACACACACACAGACCATTAGCAAACCCTCCATAGGCATTTGCATGAACAAAAAGACAGTAAAAACCAATCCCTAAACATCAGTGTTTCTTCTCCTTACAGAGTTCCTGTAGATCAGAGGGCACAGAGAAAAATACACACGAAATTCTATAAAGCACATAAGTACTCTTAAGAAACAAAACAACATTAGCATTTGTGTAGATTACAGAACACAATATTGTTCCTGTCAGTTGCAGCAATAATAATGTCTATAGCAACTTTATAATGATTCCTCCGGGAATTTGAAATGCTTCATGAATATTAATGAATGCTACGCAGTAAGAAAATTTACACCATCTTTGTGAAATGCATGAGATCTGCCCCCGAGATCGTTGCTCTGCCCAGCGAGCTGGAGGTTCTTGTGATGCTCTGTAGCGGCGGCTGTTCCACCGCCCAGGAGCGTGGCAGAGCAGCCTCCAGCTGAATCCATGCGCAGGGTGGTGGAAGTCACCAGACCTCACCGGCACCTCACAAGGAGCTGGTGCAGATTTGGGGCTCTCATTAGGAGGCGGAATTAATGAACGTGCTCACAAGGCCTCAGTTAATAGCTGAACAGCAGCAGGTTGATTTAAGACAATGGTCTGTGCCCTGTTGTCCTTCTCAGAAGCTGAGGTTTATGAAAGCAGTAAAACCTTTAGCCAAGGGTGGGGTCACCAAACTGCTACGTAGCGGTTGTCTGAAGAGAACCTACCTTCCTTCCGCAGCACACACGAAGTGACCTGACCTACTTGTTCAGGAGAGCAAGAGGAACCATCAGGACCTACAAGAAACTCACAATTCCTGAACGACCGGTGCCCCAATGCACGCTTACTTACACAAAGGAAGAGACTGAAGCTACAGAACTAAATCAGGGATCAAAGAGCTGTCGGTGCAGTCTAAAGCAATCACAGTCCGTAGCCCAGCTTTTTCCTCCTTTCTCTCTGTAAGCTTTAATTTTTGTTATTTTCAAAAGGAGCCCGTGCGACCTTCCCTTAGATCTCCCATCCCGCCATGGCGAGGCACCTGGTCACAATTTGTAGCTTCAAGCAGATACAAGAACGAGCAAGTACACCTGCAAAATTATCGGAAGGCTCTTTAGCCTTAAACATCTAAGGCTCCATCGCCCCAGCACTGCTCTCCATCGATGGAGAGTGCTCATTTTCTCCTCTGCAGCAGCTCCTGCGTAGATCTCAGAGAAGCAGCAGACCCCCCACCTCCACCCCCAGCCTCAGCTCACAGCAGTTTGTTAAAGATTATGCAGCATCCTTGCTCACGCGTGGTTGCCAGGGCATCCTTGTTCCCTCGCCAACCGCTATACCGAGGCTTTACTGGCAGCCATCCAGCCGTGCTTCACGTGGCAGCCTCTGCAGCAGCAGAGGATGCGTTCTCCCTGTTTGCTGGAGAAGTCGGTCGGCTGGTGGCTTGTCTCCTAAGGGCCCCAAGCACTTGGGGGAGCAGTAACTTTTCAGAGAGGTCTGTAAGGCAGGGAGCCTCTCGTCTCCCCATTCCCTACAAACCAGGATTCAAATCTCACTGCAGAGAGCCTGGATTTTGCGCTAACCCAGCTTGTGTGGATCCTGGACACGCCGGCATGGCTCTGTGCCCAGCCCGCACAGGCACCGCGCCACACAAGGCGCTGCCTTCCTCAGCCGGGCTGGCCACCCCGCTTATCCCCGTGCGATGTGGAGGTGGTGCCTTGCTTGGGGGCCGACAGAGACGGGTTCTTAGCATGAGCCGCTGTTTCTACATACCCCGTTTCCCCGAAGGTTTTACAGCCTCACAGCCACGCCAGCCCCAGCTAATGTTGCTCTTCATGTCGGGTTCTAGCTGAGGCTGCAAGCACGGCCGGGGAGGACGGGCCAGACACGAGCCAGGCCCAGTTCCCAAAGCGTGGAGCGGATCAACAGTGCAACTGCAGATGTCGTTAGGGGAGCTTTAACACCACTCCTAACAGACGAGCTAAGAGCGATACGCATTATTAGCCCAGCAGTCGGGATTTTTGCAGGCTGAGGCTGCCCTAGCTGTCACCCAAAAGTGCTATTTCATAGCCGCGGCTGGTCCCGAAGACACCTATCAGAGTAGGGAACAGATTAAGGCGCATCGTCAGTGGATGACATTTTATATATATATATATAATTATATACGCGCACATGAATCCTATGTATGTGTGTAGTGCTTCTGATAGCAGCTGAGCTGTTTATGCTCTGGCCTGGCTAGGGGAAAGGCCATTGCATTTGCAGCTCATTAGATCTCCAAAGAAATAGTAAACACCGCGTCTGTGCTATTAGGTAAATATATTAAGAGGCCAGAAAAGCAATGTGATCACAAAAGAAAAGATGGCAGATGAATGAGAGAGCTACGTCAAGCCTTACCCTGCTACCACCCAGGCCGGCTGATCATCAGCATTCACCCTCCGTGCGGCACCTACACTTCAGCGTTTCAGGAAAAAGAAAAAAAAAGGCAAGAATTTGGCTTTTGTTCACTGTGTGAAAGGGGGGTGCGGAGCTCCTCACACAGTCCCACAGGACACACAGAACTCAGTGACTCGCTCTGTACAACCTTTCACTGGAGGAATGTGCCGGCAGCAAAAGGATTTGTGATACTAATTAAAGATTAGAAAATCCTCCTTTAGGAAAGTGCCCCTTGGCAGAGGATTGCAAAATAAACTCACCGTATTTCTGTCCAAAGGGACAGAGAGGGCTGCGTTTCTCACCCTAGTTAGAGAAAATGCACCCTGTTTGGGATAAAATGGGTCATAAAAATGAGACGTAGAGCACTTTACCTCAGTGCTGACGGGTCCAAGGGAGGAACGGTCCTTTAGCGTCAGGGCTGAAAAGTAACAGACATCTACATAGAAAAAAGCCTCATGTAACACAACAAGCGTTGGAAAAATTGGTGGCCCTCTTCCTGAAATGAAGCAATGAACAAAGTCACTCTTTTGGTCACAATTCACAACGGAAGTGAAAATGTTATAACCAGTCTTATGGCTGAGGGGAACGTAAACTATAGTTACAGCACCAAATTGCACCAAAAGAAAGGCTTCCAAAGCTGAGACACTGTTTTGAGACCACACTGTACCCAAACCTGAAACTTGGAACGTTCTGACCAGCTTTGTTTTGCGCGGACCCTGTCAGAGGAGTGAAACCCCATCAGCGGTCACTAACAGTGCGGCTGGAAAGCGCCGCGTAATGCGCGGCGCGGCTGATGGAGGTGAACGCGCACGGCATGCCCTAGTATTAATAAGTGTACAAATAACGGGTTATCCCTCACGGTGCGGAAGGGCTGGCTGTACTTACGGGTTTTTGGAGCCCCGTTGCCGTGGTTACCATCCAGCTGTCTTCCTGTTTAACATGCCTGTTTGTAAGGTTGGGGTTCAAGTCAAGTTCACATGAAGCAAAGCAACCAAGTTTTCAGATGCAGTCTCTAACGTGCATCATTTTCTGAGGGGCCAACTTGAAATACTTCTGGCACGATGCTAAGAGATGCCAAGCCCCCTCAATGCCCCGCACGCAGTGACCGAGTCCTGAATGATCTGCCAAACGGCACCTTCCATAGCAGAGTCTCCATGTGGGAGTGTATTTGTAATCAGAGATACTCAATCGTATTCTTTTTTTATCAGACATCTCAACATTATTTCCTGATTTGATTTCACAGTGCGCGTTCTTTACGGCTCTTCACCTGTTTTGATACTAAATGGGCCAGTAAATTACAAGCTTTATCTCCTAAAGCCTAGAGTTAAGCATCATCAGAGAGCTGAAGATGAGCTGTGAGCAAGTTGGATTGAAGGAGCCCTCTTTGGCCCCTGATCCCAGCGCCAGCGTCTGTTCAGACGAGTGGAAAATGTTTGCTGCTCACCTCAGCGCAGAGCTTCCAGCTCACTGCACAAGCGATGCACTTCCGTACGCTCGGCGATGGGGTCTGCGCTCGATGGAAAGAGGACGAGAGCTCTGCGATGAACTCCAGACGCACCTCTTTGTTCCACCGGGGGCTCTGGAGTTCTGGAACCCTGCACGAGAGCAGCTCCAGAGCCGGTAGCGATGACTGGTAACGTCTCTCACGGGCTGCCTTTGCAGAGGAGGGTCCCCTGCTCCTGCGCCGTGCGAAGCACCGGACTGACTGCGGGCTGTCCGGCGTGGCAGGGTGAGCCCTCTCCGCCAGCGAGTACCTTCACAGCACAGACGCCTGAGAACACTGTCACGAGCCCACGGGTTAACAACGAAGCAGCAGCGGGGCCAGTAAAAACAAAGACTACTTTTTGATTTGTTCATTAAAATCAGATAATTATTTAGAGCCTAACTGATCAAATGCTGCACTTCGAAAAAACAATCAGTCCCCGTTCTACCTGCTCGATGTTACACGGTAAAACGGCACAAAAGAAAACATCCCAGAGCCCTACATCTTCTTCGTTATCTTCCCTGGTGGAGGGAGCGAGTGAGTGCAGAGGTGCGAAATTCCAGCAGAGAGGAACACGCTGTTTTAAGAGGAAGTGCTGACATACAGGCTACAATTAGACAAAAAACGACTGCTGACATTTAAAAATCATTACAGAGAGGAAATTGTGAGTGTAATTATGTCATCACTGACACTGTTCAAGAGTGCTGATGCATTTTTGCTGATCAGAATCAAGTGTTTATATTTGTAAATAGAAGGCACTTAGCAGCGCTATCAATGGCAGTGTTGCAGCCAAGAGCTGCGGAGGACGGAGCCAAGGCACTTCGACAACAACTTCTTCTTTCCTTTTTGTGGATTTTCAGTATTTTGATTTCAGGACTGTTTCTTGCTAACAAAATCGTTATTTAGCATTTCGGATGACTGTCGGATCGGGGTTTGTTTGCGGGGTTTTTAGCCTAGAGCAGGGGGAACGGCCACGCTGGGGCCAGCCGGAGGGCTGTTGTGCCAATACGTGTCCTGCGTCAGTGGCCAACGGCAAACGCCCAGGAGGATAGAAGAGAAGAGTAGGTACGTAACGATACCTGCGGCACCAGTCGGCCAGCCTCCAAAACCCGCTGCTCAGGGACTTCACAGACAGCTCAGACCCGCCAGAGTAATGAAGTATTTCCGACTGGCTTTGGAAATAGCCCGATACTGGAGTTGGTGCAAAGGGAGAGGTGATGTCAGCAGGAGGCAAAACATGTCACTGTTACCATTTACTTGGAGAAGAGGAGTTTGCTGACTGGGCTAATGCCAGGTTCTTGGCACTGTGTTGTTTAACACAGTTCTGCCTCCCATCCTGCCATGAGTCCTCTACCTGTGACATAGTATCACTCAATGACAGGGAAAACGGACCGATCGATGACACATACCAGTGCTCGGTTTGGAACAGATAAACCACGTGAAAGAGTTTGCTTCTGGCTCATTCCAGACCCAGACTTTATGTTGGAGATTTGGGAGATTACCTTTAAATACACTTTAGAGATGGGAAAGCAGAAGCGTTTGCAAAGGCTCTTGAGGGAGGTAAGGGAAGGTCTTGGCTTCTGCAGTGAAATGTCCACAGTAAAAAGTGTCTGCACATGCTCGTCCTCCTGAGGACGGCCTTTTGGTCGCAGTATTCCGGAACATGTTTATGGTGGAAAATAAGAAAAAGACTAAAAGTGTGAACAAGATAAAGGGTGCTTAATAAATGAGGTACTCCACGTTATCGACACTGTTATTGGTGAAGGCTGTGGCAGAAACTGAACCGTGAACATTGAACGTCCACTGTTCAGGTTAAACTACTCATCAGCCTGCCTCTACTGAGCTCTGAAATTCCCCTCAGAATCTCTTTGCTGTTTTTGTAAGAAAGCAATAAAAAAATTGGTTTGTCTTTGCCTTTTTTCCCCGTTTTTTTCCAGTCCTCTGTTTATTGACTTTACCCTTTGGGAAAGAGGTTTTTTACAACCCACCTCTTAATTTTCTGGGTGTCCTCCTGCAGCCAGCTTTTCTTCTTCTGACATTGGGTCCATCGGTTTCCATCAGCATCTCGGTTTCCTGCATGTCGAAACGTATACCCAGTCAAATCGCATTACCAGAGCAACGGCGAGCAGTTCCGTAGCCACCGCATCAGCAGAAAGAGCTGCTTTCATCATGTCATTTTATGACTGGATGGATAGTTTAATTCATTTTTAGGGTGATGAGGATTTCCACGTCAAAACAGGGAGTTCTTTGTGCCATTAAACCAGCAGGAGTCAGTAAGTTAGGAACGATCCACAGCGGGTGCTGGGGGGAGGCCGGGCCCACGGGTATTTCAGCAGGGAGCAGTGAGGAACCCGTGAGAGAGCGGGCTGCAGGAACAGGTAATGGGGCTTCACTGGGGTGTGAAAACACGGCGGAAAGAAGAGCACTGAGTTACTGTGGTTCATGTTCTAACATTTACCTACAAGGCTACTTTCGTCTTTCCCTCCCCATTCACTAATCCACACCTTTCTAGGTTTGCTCTCTCTTGGCAGTCAGAGTTTTCCATGTTATCTGAGTGGAAAACTTAGTTACTGCTTGTAACAAGCTAAAGAAAAAACATTTTTCCTGTTATCTGCTTGTTTTTGAAAGACGGAAGTTGAAAAATTCAGCTTTCTCTGCCACACACTTATTAAACACATCATTCCAGAACAGCTGAACTTTGAAACCTGGCGACGTCCAGTAGTTTTGATCCTCTCTCTAAGGGCATTTGAAAGACACGCCGTTGTCTGAAATGTTAACGGACAGAGGGTTGACAGGGTATTGCTGGGTATCAGGGCTGTCGAGTAGTTAGAGCCCCACTCCTACCAAACACGAGTCAGTGCCACTGGACAGCCCTGGAGAGGAATTCGGCACCAGTGCAAGATCCGACCCCAAACCCAGAGCTGCAGGGGGCTGCGAGAGGTCCTCTGGTGCACCCTCAGCAAAGAGCCAAATCCACACGTTGTCTTCTCTTGTAGCTTGATGATGATGACTGTGTTTTGTGGGAGATTTTATTTATTTTAATTTTTTTTAATTTGTATTTTTTTTAGTAAGACCATGATGGTCCTTCCAGAACTTCCCTGATAAAAATATATCCACCTTCCCTTCTGGAGACCTTCCCCTAAAGCCTGACCCGAATCTCCCTTGCCGTTACCTCTGTGAACACCCACCGTGCAGTTCTTCCTGCAGGAAGAACCCTTCCGGTTCTGTGGTTAGGAGGAAGCATTCCAGGAAGCTGCCAGCCTCTGGAATGCAGCAGTCTGCGTTTTCTTCACCTCACCTGACAAGCACAAGTGGTGTCAGTCTCCAAGTACTGCTGGGTACTTCCCAAAAACCCACTTTCCCAGTGAACCACTGCATCAGCACCGACACGAGTGAAAACGGTGTAAGCAATAATTCCCCAAAATTCCATACAGCTTATGCTGTCCTTGCAAAACAATTTGTCAGTCTCTCGTTCGCCAAGCCATTGTCAATACACCACAACGCAAGCCGTGAGCTGCTGCTCTGACAGCCAGTCCCGCGCACTGGCGCCACGTAAGCAGAGAGGCCCCTGTCAACAACAAAAATTAGGAAAAACCCAAAATTGTGTTTGGCCAGTCTTTCCATGGACCGCTGACCACAGTGAAGTGGGAGCTGCAGAAGCTGCGTGCAGAGGAGTCAACGTGACCATGGGAAGAGCCCTGCGGCAGCGCCGTTTTCTTGCGCTGCGCATTCTTACCGGTGCAAGCAGCGAGGGCAGGGACAGCGCTCAGAAGAGGTTCCACCGCAGGACTCCGGGTGCGGCACAAGGAGAGACTCCGCAGCGGTCACAGTGACCAGTGCAATCCCGTGTCAGTCTGTGGAGGTGGCATGGAATGATCTACCCTGTCAGCTTTCAGATGGGGACCAAACGTTAAGCCCTTTGATCTCCACGGCGAATCATTATCGGTCCAGGTTGTCCTTTCTCAGCACCAGCCCAAGGCAGGGGATTTGCCAGTACACCTGAACAAGACAGTATAATCCATAAAGCAACAGAGCTGCTCTTCTTGACGCTACTGCCATAGAAATGCTCAATAACCGTAACAGAAAAGGGTGTTGCCTGATGTTAGAGTAAGCTTTTCTAACAGGAACAATTACTACTTGACGCATTCCGGTTTGAATGGCTTCAGCTGAGCCTGCAACTGAGTCACGGTCACAGATGAGACTCTAGCAATCAGCTCAAAAACCTGTTAAATCTTTCAATTCCGTGAATATAATATGCTATTTCTGCTGTACAATGAATTAACTGAATATATGACTGAGGTGTAGATAAAAACGTGCAGCAGCAAGTCTGAGGGCCACGTCGCATAAAATAAGAACAATTTAAAATGGAATAATGTGATTTATCAGCTAAAGAGTTTCAGCTATAAAAAAACCTCATTCTCTTCCCCCACAGTCAAGTACAACCAAAAAGAAGATCAGGAAATCTGACAATGTGGGAGCAGAATAACAACCACCAAAGAATGGTAAGAAAGGGAGACGAGAAGATACTATCCAAATCTGATCGTGGAAGCATTTTTCTTCTGAAAATACTGTGAATTAGCACTATTTACTCAGGTTCCAGGAGTTAAATTTCAGTCGTTGTGTGTGGGAAATACATTACGCAACCCGTAAATCTTAATTTCCGTGTTAATTGGGATAGCTGCATGGTCCTTTTGCGATGCCTCACATCAGCGCAACGTGTTTGTCTCTTTTAGAGCTGATCAGAGCTGGTGACACCGGTCAGCGTGACCCTGGAAGCTGGTTCATGTGCTGTGCCTTGTGTCTATTTTAGACCAGGCTCTTACAACACCGAGCCAAATTCCCTTCAGAGCTGCACTAAAATGGTGCTACCTCTTGGGCTCCTGGGTCTAGTAAGTGAAATAAAAAATTACCGAAAAAAACCCCAAAGAGAAATGAGTGAGAAATCCTCAAAATGAAAAATGTCTTTGTTTTCTCCATCTGCATGTAATTCAGTGTTTCGAGAGACCAAGATCTGGGGAGCAAAGTTCACAGGTGGTGGAACAATCCCCTGGCACCTCTCTTTTTCCCTCTTGGAGAGGAGGGATGACTCTGCATGGAGCAGGACAGCTCTGGAGCTGCTCGCAGGAGAGACCCCCGACCCGCTCCTGTTGCTGGCGGGGCGATGCAGAGCTTCATCACGCTGCAGCAGATCACCTTTGTCTTCGACAGCCTGTTTTCACAGTCACGTCGTACAAGAGGGTTTAGGAAAGCTTTTCGGACCGTTGTAGAGTAAGTAGGAACATGCCATGAGCGCACCTGTGAGCAAGACTAAGAAACATTCTGGTTTGCTTCTGGCCGGCTGGCTACAGCCCTGCAGCTGAAGGTTTCAAAATACGCTTTCAAACTAGAAAATCCTCACTGAGCGCCTCCTGCAAGAGTAAACAGCCAAAGCCGCGTGGAGCTTCGCCCCGTGTTCACTTGCAGCGGTGACCTGACCCGGCCTCGCGGCTCCCAGCCCCTCGCGCCGCGGCGGGTCGAGGTGACAGGCTGTAACCTCTCCCGGCTGCTCCTGCCTGGGGTGGTCACGGCTTGACCCCCTATGGCGAGGGGGGTACTCCTGGCCAAACTGCATCACTAACAGGGCAAGGAGTCAGCCTGACACATGGGATATTTCCAGGGCAAGCAAAGGAAGACAGAGTTGCTTTTTACTCCATAAATACACACACACACACACACACACAGACCCACTTGTGTGTATAGGTGTGTAATACCTTGCTAGGGGAAGGCTTCTTTCTGTTGCACTTCAGACTTAGCGCGTTCTTCCGAGAGAAAAGCAGCCGTCCCCCTTGCTGGAGAGCTGCAGCGCAGTTCGGTCCCAGAACGCCGCTGAGCCACTCGAGCCGGGCGGTCTTTCGGCTGCACAGCATCCCATCCATCACATGCCTCAGAACCGGCACGCAGAAGGCCAGAGACAACAGGAGCTGCAGAGGCGGGAAAAGTCAATTAGCAGGAGAATCCTCTATGAGAAAAGGCCTGCGCAGAGTCACCACGTTGCCATTTGGAATCTCCTAAAGTCACCTCCTCCCTCCCTGGGAACAGGCTGTCTATCTCAGGGTGAGAGGGGAGGAGTCACTTCTAAGTCCCCTAATTAGGCACTGATAATTCAACAGAACACCGCAGGGCTCTACACGAGGTAGCGCTAAGCACAAAGTTGGCTTTATCTCCTTTTCCCCACACCCCTGCCCCACCAAAAATCTCAGCTATGGCAAGCCTCAGGGCTCGGAAAGAAGCTGTTATAGTTTGCACATAGTTTCCATCCTGGAAGAAGGCGCACCCAGCAGAATCTGAACAATGCAGCTGCAATCTCAGTTACAGGGGCATAAATTAGGATCAATTCCACTGGGGTCAGAACAGTTATATCAGTGCGAGACACGTGAGGCTTGAGCCCGATGAACTGCGATAGAGTTAATTCTCACCCGCTCTCCTGTAAGTCACAGCAGAACCTGGCCCCTGGCTTTCAGCTGGACTCTGTCCACAGTGGCGTTGAATTTCAAGAGAATAAATGTGGAGATACTGATTTTATTGGAGCTATTCCCAAGTACAGTAGCGCCAGTTTTGGCCCAGGGACTATTTAAGGTCCAGGCACGGAGAAGTGGCCAGCAGCTGAGGTCCTGCCATGCTTTGGCCTAGGTGGACTGGAACATTCCATCACCTTTGGGTGTCATTTGGGGTCCCCCGTTGATCACAATTTCTGCTCACACGGATTAAGGCAGCAGTTCCAGAAATGGAGTGGACATGTGGAACGCACTTATCTACCTAGTTCCTCTCCCACCCCCAGGAGTATTTTTTGACCTGTTAACTACCAGAACCTGATCCTGCTGTAATACAGGAAACGTGTAACGGTGACACCAGCGGCCTCAGCGAAGCGCCAGCTGCAAATAGCCCTGGAGAAGCTGAGCAGCCAGAGAGGAGACCAGCCCTGGTATGCCAGCTGCTCGCTTCGCATGCAGGTGAACGGCTTTCAGAAAAATTTAAACCAGTTGGAGGATACTCGACCCATCTTCATTAAGGGGAAGAGGGAAGGAAAGAAGAAAGGCAATAAAAGATAAGCAGCACCATGAGCACAGGCACCAACCTGAGCAGCAGATCCTTCCCCCTGCGGCAGGAGCAGCGGTACGGGCAGCGGCGGGAAGGCAGAGCTTAGCAGAGGGCTAAAGAACCCCTGGTGCAAGCCTGAGACCGAGATGGGCACTCAGGGAGGAGGCAGAGCGTCCCGGCTGATGGGCAGGAGGAAGCGGCACCAGCTCAGGGTGCTGCCTCTTGTCCTGGATGGGTGAAGGCTTGGGGCAGCAGCTCCGCGCAGCCGGGTGCTCTCTGCGAGGCTGGGAATTACAAGGTGAGGGAGAAATGGAGCTGGGCACCGTCAGTCCCTAACGAGGCACCATCTCCTCTTATTTACGGTCCAGCTGATGCAGAGCTCAACGAATCAACCGCTCGCTGACAAATAACAAACATGCTGCACAAACACCTTTCAGAGGGAGTGAGACTCTGCCTAAATTTGAATGGAATTTAGCAATAGTCCCAGATGAAATAACGCCGAGAAAAAAAGCAAAATGTCAAAACACTTCATCGTAGTATTTTCAAAATGGAGTGTTTCATTCTAGAACTGCCAAAACACTTCCAAAAACTTCCAAAACAAAGCTTTCTTGCTGTCCATTTTAAAATCGGCCTCAATTTAAAAAGAAAAAAGCTTGAAAATGTGTGAAACAGCCCGAGACCAAAAATGAAGTGACTCCTTTGAAGCTGAACCAAATATTTTGTGTTGCACAAAACTGTTACTTTTCCTGGTCATTTTTTATCTTGGCAACATTTTTTAAAACCTTAATTTGACCAAAAATAAAATACAGTTCTGAAAAAAACAAAACAACCCTATAGATAGAACCTTTGACTAAAAACTCACGCATTGCCAAGCTTCGGTTCTAGGTAATCTTCTGCCCAGTTCCTGCCTCTCTGAGTTTAACGGAGCAGAGTCCCAAAACCTACTGGAGCTTATTGATTTATTTTTATCTGGAAAAGCTGAAGAGATTTATTTTTGTAATGGTGAAGTGACAAAGGTTCCGCCTGAAGACTCCCAGGCAGGAGCCCCTCTCCAGCCACGCAGACGGCAGATGTGGGTGCTTGATGACATTGGTGTTCCCCCTGTATCAGAACCCAACCCCGCAGCTCGCGTTCAGCCGCAGCTCCCCGAGCATCCCTGTGGCCCCGGCTGCCCGCACCCAATCCAAGCCCTGTGGGAGGAGCGGAGGGAGGAATCCGCTCCCGTCCTCATCGGCACTGCTGTCCCACACCGCAGCCGTTGGGCTGCGCAAGCTCTCCTTGAGCTCGGCTATGAAGATGTGGCGGTCTGAGCCCCCTCACGGAGCGCGGGGAAGGGAAGCCCCAAGCTGCCGCCCTCCCAAGAGATGCGGCAGCAGCCCTCCAAATCCATCCTTTCAGCCAGAAATACTTGGCTGGCAGGTGTTTGGCTTGCTGATGAATAGCTCTAATTTTCTACAGAAAGCAGATACTTTTTTGTGGAAAAAATATTCTCACAAAATCTAATTTTCCCTTTAAGGAACAGATGGCGATGGAAAATTTTTAACCTATAAGATGTAGCAACACGTGTGACTTCTTTCCCCAAACAATCTCTCCTGCATATCCCCTGGCTTGCCTCGCTACAGAAAACTGCACTAAACGTCACTGGCTCCAGCCCCCAGACATTGCCCGATCGCCCAAGCTCTGCCCGTGGGTTTATTAAAGACATTTCCGTGCGTGCACGTCGCTTTTTCCTCATAGACCGACCCCATTAGGGGTAGAACAACATACCGCTGTGCTGCACGTCACTGGATACTGTCATCAGGGTCCTGTGCCAGCCAACGGGAAGAAAGGTGCTCGCGAGGACCTGTGGAGACAAAGACCCCAGAGCAGGTCAGCAGGGACAGGGGTTTGTAGCGACCCCAGAGGTATAAGGTAGTTTATTACCCATACGCACGTGCAGACACTCGAGAATTTACTGTCCTCCAAAGCAAAAAGCAAAGATGTATTATCACGGTAGTGAAAGAAGCTCCTCTCCTGCTGTCTGGGATTTGTGGTGACTCAATCACGAGGAAGGAGTTGCAGGGTCAGGACCCCCCCTCCCCACGGTCACCAGCCTTCCTTTCACCCGGTGGGTCGTGTGGGCACAAATACTGCAGGCTGGATCCGTAACTTTGAAGTTTTTCTCTGTTGTGGGATTAGGCCAGAACCACAGAATTTTGGACAGCGCGGTGCTTGACCAAATTCATCGTCGTCGTTCTCTGTGAAAGTCAAACCAAACAGAGAGCTTTTCCCCATCCAAGGGATGGTTTCTGACTTGCCTTTGACCCTTTCTCTTGGTATTTATGTTGGCTCTGGTTGTTTGATTAGACCTGTAGGAAATCTAATTCAAACGATTATTTTTAAAAGACAAATAAGGAAACTCTAAGTTTTTTTTTAATATCTCCTGCCTTTCTTCCTGTAAACGCCTTCCAGATTTAGCTTGACATACTTACGCGTTTCAGGATTACCTGAGGGTGAATTCAAGTAATACTTTTCTTTGGCCCTGTTTGTCAGTATTTCGATGTGTATTAATTAGTTTTAAGTCTTCTCTTTGGGAATATTTGATATAAAATAGAGGTTTTGGAGATCAAAATCAAGTATACGTACATATGCACGTATGCATACATACATATACAGTTATGTATACATATGGGTACATCCCTACATGTGTATATGTAGCCCACAGAAATTATTCATAGAATGTAATACGTGTTCAACTAGCCAAGTGCAATAAACACGTCATTCATTATTTAAAATTATATTGACCTTAGTGATAACTCTTCCTGAATAAGGAATGTCGACTCTAACCACAGGAAAACTTCCTGAGTTTGACAATGTTTTAGTAGAGCTATGCCTGAATTCGAGAGAGCTTCACAGAGGGAGGCTTCGGCGGCTGATACGAAGGGAGGAACTTTTCCTATCAACAAATATGGTGGCATCTGCCAGGTAAAATGTTGTAATAATCCTCTGGGTGCTACTTCCCTCCACTCACGTTGGACAGTTCAGATTAACACCATGTGCCTCTCTGTAGAATGAGCTGGAAACCGATGTAAATACAGCGAGAGGAAGGGGGTTCCTTTTGCAGCCGTGTTTTCCCTGCCTTCCCCGGGCGAAGGGTTGGGGGTATGTACAGATCATGGAAGAGGAGGAAAAGAGCCCCAGGAGCAGGTGGAAGCATAGAGTCAACAGAGCTGGGGGCAGGAAGAGAGAAGGAAAGGCAGGGAAAGGGTTAGGGAGCAATCATGGGAACGGGGGGCGGGTTAATTTTCGATAGCATCAATAGACAAGGGGGGTTGTCCAGTGACGCTGAGGAGATGGCGGTGTTCGGCAGTGACGGCAGTAAGTCAGAGAGGGGAAGGGTTCTCGTGGAGATGAGGGGAAGAAAAGCGGAAAGGGGAATTGCCTCTACACCTGGAGGTACACAGGAAATGACAACAGCAAGGAGGGAGATCTGGCGTGAAAGGAGCAGAGCCGGCCAAGCCCGAGCACCGGCGCAGCTACTACTCACTGTTCGGGAGCCAGGACGGGGACCACGGGCCACGCGGCTCCTGTGGCTCTGCCACTCGGGAGGCACAGCGGGGCAAAAGATGGGCAGGAACAACTTGGCTTTTCAGTCTACTCGTCCGACTTCAATCCAAGCTGCAGTCCAGCTCTCCTTCAGCTCCTGCCTGGCTCTGCGTGGCCCCGTAAGGCTGGCCCGGCTGGCCGCGGTGCAGCCTCCCCGGAGGACAGCGGGTGTGTTTTGGGAAGCTCTGCCAGCTGCTTGCTGCTAGATTGAGGCTTTTGTTCCCTTCCCAGCTTCGGAACCGGCCTTGCTTTGTGCTCACACGGCCCCGCCTGCCCACACCTCACCCCATCCCCGGCAGGTCTCCTTTGTGGGCCAACAGCCACCCACGGCAACGGGTTGGCATGAACTAGGAGCGACTGAAGTTCTCTTTTCCTTTGGGAAATGCCTGTAGATAGAGAGTGTTGTGTAGCGTCTGCAGCTTCCAAGTATCCATATGCAGGATGAATTAGTCAAAAATTATTCCCTGACTCTGTGTTTACCCTGTAGTCATCTTGGCAGAAAAGATTGTTTACTTATTTGTCGCAGTATAGCAAAACCTTTACCCCGCTGTTTGCAAGCTTTAGCCAGCAGATGAGGAAGAAAAACGGCTCAAAATTCATACTTGTACCAAGCTCATTTATGACTGAATTAAGTTACAGCGTCAGAAGTAGCTTGTGCTGTGCTGCACTGTCACCGCTGTGTTAAAATGGATGGTGTTGAGCCTGTGCGTTCAGACCCACCCGCTCCGACAGCCGAGGAGAGACCGAGTCACGGACACCGGCTGAGATCCAGCTGGAACTCCAGAAATCCAAACGATTTCTGGGGATCGGCTTCTTAGATAAAGGGCAGTGGTGAATGCTCCGTTACACCACAGGTACAGTGTTTGTGTGAAGAAAATACAGACCCAAACGGAGAGTCCGTTTCCTACCTGGACAGACGGATGAAGTTACGCTGTTCCTCACCGAGAGCTCTGGGCTGGGCTGTTATTTGTGAAAAGGGTTCCATCTTTTCTCCCCCGTGGCTTTTGTGTTTGGGAACCCAGGACTAATACCAATACTCTTTTCAGCCTTTAATGAAGAAATATGTTCCCGCCGGAGGAGGATGCTGAGATAAACAGCACCAAAGTAAGGGAAATGTTTGCAGGCCATCACGTTGGTCCAGTTTTTAACGAAAACATGGGCCAGAAACATTGCAGGCAGATTCATTGCAATCCACCTCTGGTAAAATAACGACAGAGTACTCGTAGTTACTCAATTACAAGTGCCAGAATTCAAACTAAACGTTATTCCAAACGAATGGTTCCGCTAGCTGAATCCGTGGTGTGACAGTGACAGCTACAATAAAAATCAGCAATGCTACGGTAACTTTTTTCCTTTCAGAGAATTCGTAATGTGTTTTTAATTAGATAGAGTCCAGTTCTCAAAAATCACGGGACATTCCTGTGTAACCAGTCTGCTGCTGCCTGTCCACCGGTGCCGGCAGCAGATCAGCGCTGACGGTGGGTTCTGTCCCCCGAGCAGGGGACAGCTCCAACTCTAACTCTGCAGGTTCTCCTGGGGGAAAGGATTCCTCAGACCAAAATTGGTTAGTAGACTGTAAACGAGGAGGTCTAATCAATGGTCCAAAATATACAGATACTGACGTCTGGGGCACGTTCTGGCTTGGGAACTGCATGGCTTGGGTACAAAGAACTGTAAGAATGGTAGGTGTCTTCCTCAAAACTGAAGGAGGGCAGGGATTCGGTATTCTCTCTTAATCCTTCCTTCGATAAAATGGAATCCCAAGAGTTTGGCTTCAGTTCGATACCAGCACCGAAACAGAGAAGAAAATAGCAGAGTCAAATCAGAGTCTGGCTCCGTGTGTTTAGAAAGCGCAGAGATAACATTCCCAAGAGAGACTTTACATCCCACCGTCCCAAACCACGACTCTGATCCCAGTGACTGCTCGGCCACGACAGCGTTTGTCCCCCAGGTAACATTGTTTTGTTGAAGATGCATAAGCAGACACGCACCCCGAGCACAAGGGGGCTGCGCACAACAGATCGCTGCGGTAATAAAGTTGCTGGAGAAGAGAACAGCTCTTTTTCTCAGGAGCGGTCCCGTTTACGCCGATGGGGCGACTGGCTGCGATGAGGGTTTGGGGGATCACCTCCGTGCTCCTGCCCTCTTTCCCCTTGCACATGACTAGCACTCGGTGGATCTGCTGGCTCTGACAGCGTAGGGGAACGGTACTGTCGTACACACACACCATCGTCACACAAGATGTTTCAAGAGCAAACAAGGAAAAAGACTTTGCACTGACCTTGTGTGACCTACAGCCCTTCCAAGGTCACTCACCTCTGCCCAGAGAGAGGACACAAGATTTTGTCTGGCTTGTACAAAAAGTACTGTTCGCTGAAAAGAACATTTTTAAAAGCATGTTTCTATTTCCTAAGAATTAGAGTACGCGACATTTCCCTGCACCAATAAACAACACGACGTCAAATAAGGTATTGTGCCAGTAACGATGTCAAAATCTTGTTGAAAGATGAACGTGAACTTTATCAAACCATTCATGTGCCGGGTGTTCTGAGGGAGCCAGCCTAGGCTTCCAGGCGTATCATTTGTGCAAGAGAGAATAACTATTTCTCATCTCTTTGCCTGAAAATTAGTATCCAAAAGATGTGCACAGGAAAACAAATTTTCCCGTGTCTTTGCTACAGGAACTGAATCCATTGATCCTATTAAACGTGAGTTGTTTTCCTGGCCGCTCTCCCACAGCGTGGAGAGCAATTCAAATCACGTTTCTGTGAATGTTCAGCAGCTGGCAAGTGCTGGCTGCTGACTACCTGCCAAGCCGACACCGAGCCCATGGACCAGACGTGCAGCATTAGACACCTTCTCACCTGCACGGAGCAGAACGGGCCGTGTTTATCCCCATTAATACGCGTCTCAGCTTCCACAGTGCTGGAACGAAGCGTCTTCCCTAGGCGACTGCTTCAGCAGTACCTTCGCCACTTGTCTGCCTTTGCAGGTCCGTTCGGTGGAGAACGGGCAGTCGACTGGGAGCAGCAAAAAGAACTGATCAGGTGAGCCCTGAAAACGCGGTTCAAATGCAGCACAAGTTTCTACCTCGACCGTTCTAGCAACACAGAGAGGAGAGACGCGTTCTGCGTGCCCGAGCACGCCAGGGAGGTGGATCTCCCACTGGCGTCAGGCGGTGGCTGCAGCAAGACGCCACCATGGCCTTTGTTCTGCTGGGGTAGTTTCTCTGCTTACTGCTCCGTCTTCCCCCGCACTGAGAACGGAGCTTGCACGACCGCGGCACAGCAGTGCCGTAGCACCGCGGCAGGCATCGGAAGGCCCCATAAGTAGGCAGGCAATTATCGCGTAGAGGTCACGTGGAGAAATGTAAAACCTACCTCTTGAGCTGAGCTACCTTCTGAGACAACACCAAGGCCCTCCTGCGAGGGACGGAGAGCTCTTCCTGCAGTGCTAACGCCAGGGCGTTGTGGAGAAGGCAGCCCTGCCAGAGTCACATACCACCACGGCATTCCCCAGCCTTCAGCACCGGTCTCTCTCTTCAGTGCCCCGGAGCCTGGCGTAAGGCTCAGTTGGGTGGAAGACGCAGCCAGCCCCAGAAGTGGCGGTGGCAGTCATTGCACCCGAGTAACCAACTGTCCTGGTTACTGCTCCCAGGGGCTCTGGGGTGAGCGTATGCAATTGTCACCTTCTCCTTTGCCTCTAGAAAAAGCAGCTTGCCCATCAGCACCAGCCCGCGGTTCCCCGGGCTGGCATGGGGGCGAGGGGAGAGCCCCAGCATGGCTGGAAGCGACAGGATCCGGCCAGCAGCAGGACTGTGCCTCTGGGGCACGGAAACACTCACGAAGCTCTGGGGCTCCTTGGTGCTTTCCCCACCACCTTGACACGCACAAGCCAGGGAAGCCGCCACTTGGATATGGGCCGGTACCTAACCTGCAACGCGTTGCTGTCAGTAATAATTGAGAAATGGGTTAATTAATTACATGGTGTGAGTGGGAAATAAGAACTGAGGTGACACTTGGACGAGGAGCCTTTCTCCGCTGCGGAAAAAACAGCACACAGTTATTTTTCCCACAGCCTGGAGAAGGCCTCGTGTCCTAAATGTCACCTCTAATCTGGTTCTCTGTCTCCAGCGGATATTACACTGCCCTGCCAGTGCCGCTGGAGTTAAAGACAGGGCTTCCGTTATAAACCCATTTGCGGAGGTTTGAAACTCAACCATAAAAATTTTGCTCTTGGCAAACCGAAACATATTTAGATTTTTTTCTTCCTATAATTGAAAAGAAGAGATTTATATTTTAAAAATAAAATTTTTCAAGCCATGAGACTATAAGAGAAACATGCAATGCGTGGAGTCTGAAATTACTCCAAAAGTACTGCTGACACTAAGTGGGACAATACTAAGCTTTTCTTTTATTATTATTCCAAGTGCAGATATACTACAGCGGCGTTTTCTTTTTTAAGAATGAATCGTTATACAGTCGGGCCAAATCATGCCAGGTTTAAAACTGTGAGTAAATCCTTGCAGGACCGGGTCAATAATCTGCATTTTGTAAAGGCTCCTAAGTACCTATTTACAGGATAAGACGTAACCACACTGCATCCCCAACAAATAGATCCATAGCAAGATTTTGGAAAGCTTCATACGTGTAGTTACAGGGGCCAGTAACCTGCCGGTTGTTTTCACGTGAAAAGGGCCTCTGTTTAGCTAAGAAAACCTTCTTCACACTGAAATAATCAGATCTGCCTTATCTGTCTTCCTTTTTTCCACACATCATGGCAGCAAAGAGGTGTGTCTAGAGTTTGGCTGAGACGGGGGAGGTAGGGCAGATGAAGGTATGAAGGTGGGTTAGATGGCTACCAAGGCTTGAAGAGCACTACTGTAAGACCGGGGAAGAGTTATGTAATGTGAGACAAAGGGGTTCTGGCAAGGACTGTAGTAACGTCATAAAATTATGACTCCTGGAAAATAACAACCAGGAAATCCCGCTGGATGACTGAGCTGCTGCCAAACAGGGGAAAACCCCATTATTTGGATCATGAGAAATAACGCTAAAGCAAATAATAGAAAAATACACTTGACAGAGAAGTACCGCTGGCAGTATGGGTTTATTCCTTCCACGCACTTTGCTCTTCATTTTCTGTGCTGAAAGGCACCACCCTTCCAGCAGACGAAGACTTTGATTTTGCAATTGCCTCTTTGCCAATGAATCCTTTTGGAAAGTTTTCTGTAGAGGAATATCCGACTCGGAACGTATGTGTGAAGAGCAAGAGACTGCAGTAATTCCCTTCCCCGAGGTCTCAATCGAACCGGTGAATGCCGATCGCCTTGGCAGTGGTGTGGAACTGGCTCGAGGGGCAATCCAGAAGCACTGATAAAATCAGATAATACATTTCTCTTCGTAACAAACTGGATAAAGACATCTTTGGCTTAAGGCGTGTTTGTATCTCTCCGTGTATACTGTTGACCTCTAACACAGATTGTTGTACTACAACGCAATAACGAGGAAGACAACTATCATTACTCTGTCGTAGCCTGCCTTGAATTTCGTTGTACACACTAGTATAGCCCTGCTCCTAATTTATTTATTATAGATGACAATTTTCTAATGCTACTGCAGCTTCAGTTCAGTTCACACCTTTACTTTTATAACTCCAGTTTAAACATTACAGGGGAGCTTTTATAATCCCTAGGCAAAGTGCATTAAAGTCACTAAGAATCACTTGGGACCTGGGTCCAAGCCCTGCTGAGGTGACTGCCTCTCTGGCCGTTAATGAGTTGGGAATGATTATTTCCTCCCCCTAAAACTCCAGCAAATTCCCATTGATGTTGACAGGAGTTGCAAGCGTGCACTCCCTTATTCCAACCGCTCAGCCGTCTTTCATCTCTTCCAGCTTGAGATAAAGGTTGCTGTTACGCGTGCATGTAGCTCGTGGCAAGTTTTATTCAGCATAAAGATTCCGGTGTCTTGGCACTGATGGGAAGGTTCTGAACATTGCTCCCATCCGCCACCTCCTCGCTCCCCGCGGTGCCCCGTTAGTGTCAGCGAAGCTCCTGGAGTAAGGTACGACATGGGCAATGAGATCAGAATCTGATCTGTGGCTGTCCTTTAAAAAAGGGGGGCCGAGGAGGAGTTCTTCTACCCGCCTATTGGAGGAACACAATGTCAGCTGCGTTCCTGACTCTTACAGGAATTGTTCCATCTTCTTCATAATTGACCTGGCTTGTAAAGAGTTTCAAGTGGGTGGCTCCTGAAAGAGCACAGAAACCGTGCTGGAAGATGTGACTGAAAGCTTATTTCTGTGAGAAGAGAGAAGTGAAAGACTCTAATCCTAACGAGGCACAGAGTGAAGGAACCATCGAGGAGATTTCACTGGCTTAATATGCTGAAAGACAGGAAAGCACGCGCTCCGTGGCCTAAATTCCAACCACCTTTCTCATGCAAGAAACATCATGGGGTTTAAGGAGACCGAAGTTTCTGATCCTTTCATCTTTTTTTAATATCTTGTTCAGAGTTGCAGTCTCAGCACGACGCGGCTCTCAGTTTAATCACTGCGGCTTTCAGGAGGAACCTCTCAGTCTTTCAACTTCTAAGCATTTAAATTTATGATTGTTGCCTTGCCAAGGGATAGGAGGCAAATCTGGGCTCCGCAGGAAGATGGATCCCTCCAAACACGCAGTGAACCCTTGGTGAACGAATTGGCACATGACACCACAATTTGTGAGGGAATTCCCAGCAAGTGACCTGTCCCTTTGCACAGTGGCGGCGACTGTATCCTTCCCTCCACACAGTGAAGGGGTGGGTTACACTAACCTGCAGAGGGAAGCTGTCAGCTGTACGTGCCCAGACCTCTCCACCGTTGATTTTGTAATTAGAGATGACTGTACGTTTTGGGAGGGAGAGATTGCCAAGGAGGGAACTTCACGTGCGGAATACAAATGTTACAGTACCTCATCAATTAGGAACGGTTGACAAATGGGCGCGGGATGATGCTACAGCGTACGGTGCTTCGGGAGTGGTCAGAGAGAAGATGGCACAGGGTATCTATACTCATCTTTCGTGGGTTTAACATGATCCATTGCATCAGCAGGACCATGAGATGGATGCAAAAGTTTAAGCAGGAGAGAACAGGAGAACAGATGTGGCAGAAGAGGAGCTTAGTGAACAGGGATGTGGTACTACCTGTAATTCACTGCTCAGAGAACACGAACGTTACCTGGAAGAAACACTGGTAGGAGGAAGTGGGGGGCCATGCCGGAACCAGTCACGCTCCCTCGCTGTGGCACACAGGTACCCGTCAGGAGCAGCGGACAGCCGGGCTTCCACCCCACCGCAAACTTCACCGAGGGCTTGTACGCTCCTGTCATCAAACGGGAAAAAACAGGGTCAGTCGCTCTTTGCCTGCCTGTTTCACGGGGCGAAAGATGAGTTACGGACAATGAAAAGGAATAAACAAAAAGAAGGATGAAAGCAAACGGGGCCGAGTACCCTGATTTTCTAAAATGTTATTATCAGCAAATAGCTCCCTTTTAAGAGTAGCCCTAATTGGCTATTAACAACAGTAGCTAACAATTTCAAGGCAATTAATAATATTTTAAAATAATTAGATGGCTAATACATTACATTAGAGCACACAGTAAGCAGAAGTCTTGCTAATTATATATCTTATTCTCCCTACTTTGCTTAATGAAGGTGTCTGGCTTTTAGATTAATTCATTCTGGCTCTATTTTTTTTTTTTAAATCAGTGTAACTAATCCTCCCACACACTATTGTAGCATTAAAGCAGAAAGATGTGGATGAAGCAGTGAAAGAAACACGAAAAAGAACATTAAAATGAAGATTGAGTTCCAAGTTTCAGGAGAAGTTGCACAAAGTAAAGAATTAAGATGTGGGAAACCAGAGGGAAAATGCAGAAGCCTGAGTCAACGTTTATTTAACACCTTCTGCCTAGCGCTGAAAACGTAAATCTCTGCGCAGAGGTAATCACACCCAGATCATTTGGATTTTAGACCAAAGCAACTCTTCTGACAACAACGTTACCGCCCCACAGCTTAAGTGATTGGTTTTGCTGTTTTCTCCAAAAGCAGGGAGAGGAGGGGCCTTGGATAAAGGGGCGCGTGTTCCAAACTGGGAGCTCATCTCTCCGGAAAGAATAGCAACGAATACATCGTTCACAGTCAAAACCTTCTCCTTCGCCTGAGCCTACGACGGCAGTTCGCTCCCCAGTATGTGAGCGTGTCTGTGTGCTCGGCACCTGGGGTTGCACCAGGGAACCACCTTCGCTGCCAGCCACGATAGAGTGGTTTTCCTGCCCCGTGTACCACGAACGTGCTGTATCGCGCATTGTCACCCCGGGCCCAGAAACAATTCCAAACTCCCAGGGAAAATGACCCCTGTTTTGGAGAGATGGAGGTGGAAGCAGCACCTCCTTCGGTGTTCCCCGGGGAGACCGAGGGCACCTCCGTGTCCCGGGCTCAGCCCTGCGCAGTCCAGCCCTGCACGCACAGCTCAGGGCTCTGCCCCAGCGCTGAGAAAACCCTCCTCCGGTTGCTCAGGGGAGCCCGAGCAGCACTGACTGGCTAAAACATTCTAACAGCACGAGGAAACTCGAGGGCAACCCACCCCTTAATGACCCTGCTGCATCTCCTGCTGCCCTCCTACCTCCACGAAATCCCCTCCTCGGGATCCAGCAGGAGCTGTTAACACCACGAAGGACAACTGTGCAGGCAACAGGACACAATCACCAAGGGAACGGTTTCAGCGTGCAAATGTCTCTCAGAGACCAGACCAAGGTCCTGTTCTAGCTGTGAGCTTGCCCTTAACTTACACACAAATGGTGCGGCCACAGGAGCTGGCTGTGCTATGGAGTATCAACCAACGCCGTTACACCAGCGACGCCTTACCTGTGCACGTGAGGCGCAAACCACCATGCCTGTTGGACGAGCCTGCTGGTTTGTGAACATCCAGAAGACACGTGTGCTCGTCCCAGACACACGTGCCCCGGGCACAGTGCGCAGCAGCGTGTCCAGGCAGCGTGCAGCGGTCGCTCGCAGGTACCGCGTACACCGGCACGCACTGTCTGTCGCCTGAGGTCAGGCCGGTCAGACACCCCCAGCACCCTCCTGCCCTGCGTCTGCCCTGTGGTGACGAGGCAGCCGCCCTTCCCCAGGGCTGGCCCTTCTCACAAGGCTGTTGTAGCCCTTTTGTTTTCCACATCGTAACCGTGATAGCGGACGTTGGCTCTTGGGAGCCAAGACCCGAGCAGGGCCATACGAGGCAGGTTAATAATACAGGAACATGTAAATGCATCTTGACTCTCTGAGCGTGGTTTGGTTTTATTTCCTGACTAAGTGGTGCACACGTGTAGCTCATCTGTTGAGGTCATCCCACCTTTGTGAAAAGTCTTTGCACTCAAGCTTTGAGCTGCCTCAAAGTGCTTTTTCATGCTGTGACATGTAGTGACTGACCAAACCCTTTCCTCATCAGAAATCCAAGGGATAGTAAATAATACTGTAAAAGACATCTTAAAGGTAAAATTTACTAGTAAATTTAACTAGGAATTTACTAGTGAATTCCTTTCCAATCTCTGTAGTAGTTTCTCTTGAGTACTAATTTGTATAAAGCCTTTTTCTTCTTATTTCTGCTGAAGTCACTGGGGAGCACAAGACTAACATGAGACATTTTACACACACATCCACTTACCAAAAAATAAATAGATTACTAGTGGTTACAATATGTTTTGCTACATACCCCAGAGCAGAGATCAAGACTAACCCCGGCCCGCAGATCACAGATAGCTCAACAAACTTTCTTTGTGCCTTATCTGGCTTTGGTACCCACACAGGGACCCTCAGCTTCAAGCAGCTTCGCAACTGTTACAGAAGAGCAGAGCAGCACAGGCTTGAGACGAGGGCTCAGTGGTCGTTAGGGTGAGCAGCAGCTCCCTCCAGTCAAAACCCCCCTGCTTTAATATTCAGACTAATTATGGTCCTTTGAGAAATGATGTGACAATGGGAAAAGGGATCAAAGAGCTTAGATATATATTAATAGATCCCTTATATACACACACTTGTGTGTAGGGCAGCAGTCTGTCTCTATACGCTACTCCCGAAAAGGGCAGAATCCAGTGAAGATGGCAAAAGATGGGGGAAACGCCCTTTCTGGAGACTCCCATCACTTGGCAAACGCTCATCACTGAGCTGCCAGCAGAGAACAGAGACCTTGACCCACACCAACCTCGAGGGCTGATACAGGGCAGCGATGCTGCCGGCTGCCCTTTAAACAACACCTGAGAGAAGCATTTCCCGCTTCCATCCCCTGAGAAAGAGGCAGCGGGGCGGGAGCACAGACACCCTTGCAGGCAGAGGAGCCCCTTTTCAAAACAGCCAGAGGAAGCGCCAGGTTCGGGGGCACCGAGTACCTGATTGCAGGGCTTATTCTGCTACTGCGTGTAGATTCCTCTGGTGTGCGTTTGGCATGACGTGTTATCCTAGACTGATCATATGTTCACAGATTGCAGGGCGTGTGTGAAAGCCTTTTTTGCTGTAGTTATTGGGCGCAGTCACGTCTGTTACCTGGTACTCACGCAGAGAAATCTGTAATCTGGGAACAGATGGTCTGACTGGGCAAGTGAGAGAAAGAGAGAGAGAGAGACACGCTGTCTGGAAGACTGCAGAGTTTTTCACTCCGAGGAGATGAAAGAGGAACGAACGAACCCACCACAGCACTACAAACCATGAAAATACGGAAGAACGTCAGTCCTGAAGGTCATTCCTTTAGGAGGCAGCAACTGTCCGTGCAGCACGCGTGCGTCTCAGCACCCCGAGAGGAGCCCTCCGCAGCTCAGGCAGCCAGAAACCACGGGGCTGAGGACTTCCCATTCAGGACAGCGACACGCTCCGCAGCCCAAGCACACAGTCTGAAAGGCTCTGAGGAGACACAGAGCACCTTCTGCTCGGCATGGTTTACAAAACTCAACAGCAACAGGTCGGAGCGGAAACACTCACACCCCAGCCTTCAGGCACTGCCTCTGCGGGCATGTTTGGAGCTGGGACTTTTTCAGCACCCTGAGAGACACAGAGCGAGCCTGGCTGTGGAGTCCGGGTGCTGCTGGAACTGGTGACATCTGCCATGAGGACAAGCCTGTCCTTCCCAAACAGTTACACGAAACCGGCCGTGGGCACCAAAGCAGCACTGCGTCACTCCAAAGTAGAACAGACTGGATCGAACCTGACAGACCATCTCATTCAGCCTCCTCGATCTGGAATTTTGGTAACCAAGACCTCAACCAAAGCTACGGGGTGCTGCCCTGCCCCCCGCGCACCCTCCTGGCTGGCCTGAGCCCACACCTCCGGGTGGGAGCTCCGCTGGCCTGAGGAGCTGGGGCTCTCCTGGCACAGGAGCGCTCCCGGTAACGCAGGCACGGATCACGCTGCAGCTGCCACAGCACGGAAGTCACCAAGGTGCGAAAAACCCAGCTGAGGGCACAGAGGAGACTACCCTGACAGGCACTGAGGGGAAACCAGCCCTGGCGACAACCCCCCTGGCCCCGTGCATCACACACCGAGGGGATGCTCAGCACGGGCCCTTCTGAAAGCTTCTCACACAAAACCTGCCCGCGGGAGCAGGAGAGCGAGCAGAACCGAGACGTTTCCTGGTGTAAGTCACTGGATGAAACCCGTGTTACTACCCTCACGGAAACCCCATTTGCAGAGATAATCAAGCCCTCATCGAAGAGGACCATTTCTCCAGAAAGGCGAGGAGCTGCAATCTCACCACACTGTGGTCTGAATGAGAGGGAATTTTTAGCCCTTTCAGCCTCCAGCTGAATAACTCGTAACACATCAGACGAAGCCAATTTTAAGAACACTTCGGTTTTCAGCCAGCACAAGATTTCACATTTGGGCGCTACCCAGCACTTCAACAATTCTGCACAAGACATCCTCGTTGTCAGACACAGACAAGCTGCACTGTGGTTTACTCTTCATGCCTCCAGCAACGTGTCAGTCCATTTGCACAGTTAATTTCCAAACGGGACCAAACGGGTTTTTGCATCTCAACAGAACCAAGTAGCTTCACCAGAACGTTAAAGGGCAAAATCCCTCTCCCCTGTCCTGCTGCCAGTCCCGGGGAACGCAGCAGAGGCAGAGCGGAGGAAGAAGATCCAGGATGAAACACGCTACCAAAGGTGTGAAAAACCCGTTCTTTGACGGGAACACGGTGCTCTACCGTACCTCATGCCTACAGCTACTGAAGAGGACGACGTCCTTTTGGTCAGCCTCAGTTATTAAAACAAATTGCTCGGAGCCAAAAGCTGGCCGAGACGCTCCGCGGAAGACGCTCTCTTACCGCAGAGACGAGATCTCGCTGTGCAGGGCTTCGGCTACGGCTTTACGTGACTGCCACGTCTGCTGTGTGGGTGGTGATCCTGCAAACGTGCGAAAAGGGAAAATACCAACCTAACAGCCTGGAACAAGCACCTCTGCTCTCCCTCCCACCTTTGCCCCTTTCTGAGGCAGGATGAACCCACGTTACACGGGTACTACGAGGGCTGTGATGCCTTTCTTTTCCTGCCCCACGGCCGCAGAAGAGAGGGCCCTGTCTTCAGGGAACAAGCTTCCCAGCCTCTGACAGTCTCGTTATGGCGCAGGGACCGTAATGCACCACCAAGCGGAACTGGGCACGGACAAGACAGATGCAAGAAGTTTTGAACACCGCACACGGCTCACGGTACCCAGAGCAAAATCCACACTGGCTGTCTTCTCACTGGAGAACGGCGCTTCTGAACCTTCACAGGAGCTGCAGCTTTCGGGAGAGGAGGAAAGGACAGCGAGCTTACACCCTGAGGGCGGATCACATCCTGGTTTTAAACAACAAGAGCAGGGAAGCAGAAGAGCCACCTTCAGCGAAAGCTGAACAGTGAGTCTCAGGACCTGGTCAGAGGTGAGGCGGAGATGGGCTCTAGGAAAAGGCCGAGAAAAGCACAAAAGGACCCCAGATTAACTCTTGACACGCTGCCGTGGTTTGACAGACACGAGCACAGGCCAGGACAAGGCCAGGCTGGGGACGGCGTCATGTGAAGAGGGTCTGTACTTGCCAGCAGAGTGGGCGCAGACACACGGGCCAGCAGACAGCTCTGCCGCAGAAGATGGATGTGCTCTCAGCCTGGAAGCAGATGGCACATTTATTACTCTTCAGTTGGGCGCTGGTGCAAGAGCCAGCAGGTTTCAATTACGAGAACGAAAAAGCACTGGGAGTAAATAAGCAAAGCACAGTCTTATTACAAAGTGTGTCTCAGGAGTATCCTCCACCAGGAAAGGGAAGCTAAAGGCATCCCATAGCCCTGCTGTGACGGTGATGTTTTGGAGTAGCAAGGGGATTGAAGGAAGACGTTGGAAGTCTGCCATGGGCACACAGCTTTAGGGAGAGCCCAAGGTCGAGTTGAAAGGGCCCAAACAGAGCAGGTGCTGCGCTAGCTTGTTGCTCTGGAAGTTATAGCAAGAGCCACTAACAAAGTAAGCGTCCTGAAGAGATCGTGATAGGGAAAAGAGACAAAAGTCTTAGTTGCTACAAAAAACCCCAACAACCCAAGGGTGAAAGGGTTAAATAAAGAGGTAATAAAAGATTCATCTTCCATTATCCAAAGGGAACAGATCAGAGACACCAAGTATTTCTCTACATTTGTCATGCTTAGCAGGCCAGGAGGCTTCTGGACCCTGGAAAACTGCTGAGACAAGGTCTCAGGCAAGACTGGACGTTTCCTCACTCTGCCGGGGGAGCTGTACTGAAGTGGGGAATGAAGAAACCTGCGTTCAGAAAAAAGGGAAAAGCAAAAGGTTTCTGAGGGTCTGTGTCTAGAAGTCTAGTCTGAAAGCAAAAAAGCTAATGGGATCTGTTACCCACCAACCGTGCTACCAACCCACCGCATCGAGGCTCCTTACCCGTGAAACTGCGTCGCTTCGGTGCGACACTGAAAGGACAGAAGGGGCTTGTTTTGTGTCACACCTTGCAGCGGTCTCTCCTGGCACAAACACAGTGGAATTAAACCCGGGAGACACTGGAAGGAGACAAAGAAGTCAAGTCCCTTAAGCTAAATATGAAACAATTCCTGGGCTCTCTACCCATTCGATCATGCCCGGGTAACCTCTTAGATGCTGTACGGTTGTATCGGCCAGTGCGACCATGGTGGCAGTTCTGATGGATAGAATTGTGACCGTAACGGCAGGTTCCAAAGCTCTTCACTGCTGGTGCCAGCCCAGCATGCACACCAACACCCTGCAAGAGCCGACACCCGTGTGGAGCTCAATGCTCGCTGTTGGTAAGAGGTTACTTGGCTCAGAGCATAATGCCAGCTCTTGGCAAGGCCCTGGGGAGCCTGGAATCTGTGGAGGTTTCGTTTATTAGTGCTGATGAGTTAAATCACGGGATTGCTTTTAACAGTATTCGAGGGGAATGTTTCCAAAGAGCCGCCTGTTGCGAAAGCCGACGGTGACGTCTCTTGCAGAACGTTTCGGAGAACTCCAAGCTGGCAACAACCAAAGTGCAACCCTTTCATCAGGAGAAAAGAGCCTGTGTTCGGTATTGAGCAACCTCTGCAGACCCTGAACGTGCTCAGCACCGTCCAGGGTACAGGTCACACAACAGGCCACGGAGAGCAGCTTTTGCTCAACGACACTGAGGACAGGACCGATGTGCGCACATTGGAGGCACGTGAATGCTCACCAAACTTGTCCAAGTCAGGACAAGTCCTGCACAGAGAACGTCGCACCCGTTACAGCTGGACAGGGCATCCTTTGAACCTGCTGTTTGTTTTCTGTGCTCTTGCTTATCTCAAGCATTCAGAGTACTCCTAACACTTCACTGTCGCTCCTACTATTACAAACTTCCACTTTGGGAAGACCCAAAGATGCCTTTTCTCTGCAAGGAGACAACTAAGGTGGACGCTGTAGTGATGCTGGGATTCACGCACTGAGCTCGGATGCAAGAACCATGAGTCCAAGTCCCGGCTCTACCAGTATCTAAGGCCGAGCCAGTCACACCCCTTCCCTGGCTAGCGGGACTGCGTGTTCTCCAGCACTAGGTTTGCACAGCTCCTGACAGGCTCTTGTGATAACTGCAGTGCTGATTAACCTCAGAAAGCAGCAGGACGCAGGAGGAGGGCAGAACTTTTGCTACAAGCAGGATTCACTTGACTCTTCTTGAACAAAGCTTTGCTTTTCTTCAGGAGAACTAAATCTTCTAAAATCAGGTGATGTCTCTTACCTGCTACCCTGTTCCCTCCAGCCCTACTCCTATTGCAGAAGTCTTGTGAAATTGCTGCTTCTACAGCCAGCACAGTTCACCCCTCACCCTGTTGAAAAGCGTGTCACCGGCACTGCTTCCATCTCTCGAGTCACTCCCTACAATCTTTTATTACGGAGCAGTGCTCGCTTTTCCTCAGCTCAGGTTGTGGTTTTTCCTTTTAGTGGTTTAGTTTTATTCTCGTCCCCTTTCTGAAATCCCTCAAAGATGCACCTTAAAATACACGTGGGTGAATAGATCTGCCTGTCCATGGCTCAGGACATGGAACAGCTCCTGATCTCAGCCCCAGAAATCTCCTCATGCCCTGTGCCACCCGGGTAGCAGTGGGACGCAGCAGTGACTCCCAGCAGGGATGACTTCATGGGCCATGAAAGCAATCGCGTGTACGGCAACGCTGGAGAAGTTGAGGGGTGTATTGAAGAAGTTGTTCAGAACCCCATGAAGCACGTTAGAATGACAGTCTTCCCAGGAACACTCCTCTGGCTTTGTCTGTGTTCAGAAAATTGTCTGGAGCGGTTTTGACCTAAAAAACTCTCGTCAGACTGCTCCATCAGCTAAAGGTACCCGGCTCTCCTCTAGCCCTTTCTGTTCCCGTCCAAAGGAAGCGGGACTGCTCTCCTGCTCAGAGGGGTGAGTGCTGGGTAATTCAGTCTCTGAGCACACACAGCCCGTGGCGTCTCTGCTGAGCGTGCCAGCCAGCGCGGCGTTGTGAAAAGAGGTGTTTAGCCCAAGTGATGTAACCTGCTCCAGTTCACTCGGTGTCTTGCAGAGACCGTGGCTGCCGTTCAAAGCATTACACACTCTACCCCGAAACCGATTCAGCCCAAAGAAAGGAAGAGTTGTTACAACAACCCCAGCGGTGCCAGGACTGCACAGAAGGCTGCGACGCAATCTTTGGTGTGATTATTTTTATTTCTATAGCTCAGCAATGCCTGCTGCGGGAACACATGGGGACCCGCTCTGACTTCACCCGCCCTGCTGGACCAGCGAAGCAAGCTGCCGGTGCAACATCAGCCGGGGTAACCGAGTACGGTACCAACCAGGTCACAGTTTTACACCCAGGTAGCGCTCCAGCCAGGACCTAAGCCCTGCTAGCTTGGCACGGCATGAACACCGCGAGGGACAGCCCTTGTCCAGGCATGCTTACAAACTAAACAGACCAGACGGGCTACACGTAACAGGGAAAACAAAAACACAAAGGAATTAAATGTCTGGCCAAGGGTTGCACCAGCCAGTCAATGGCAAAGCCAAAAACAGCATGCAAGTTTCTTAGTCTGCTAGATGTGGCCACAGGAACTATGTGGCCCATCAAGAGCCTGATTAGGCCCCAGACTCTGGCAAGACCTGCCTGAAGTCCTTCACTTACATTTAGGGACATTATTTGTACTCTGCTCTACTTTGCTTGCTGCCTTTCTCCTCAGAATGAAGGAGCTCCTTCACACGAATGGGGAAGGTGATGAGGAATTGTTATTTAAGATCTGTCCACTTTGCCCTGGTGTTTGAGGGCAAAAAAGAGCAAGGTTTCCTCAGAACGGAAGACAACTGTAAGAAAATGACTGTAGAGCCTATGAGGGACTTCTGGTCTTAGGTGTCAGATGTTTAAAAATGCTACAAGTCACTCATCCTCACTAGGTTTGCTTTTTCCCTGGTATCTGCAGGCCATTATAAGCAGGGAAGAAAATGACGGCTCCTCCCCACCTGTCAGGCTTGCCCTGATAAGACAGATACTTCTGCGTGATGCACTGCTGCAGAACTCCACCACGCTATAATTAGCGGCTGTGAGGAATCAACCCCACAGCTGTCAGCACATCCATCTCCAGCTCCAAAAGGGGCTTGTGATAGCACTTGGAAAAATACGGACACGGAGGAATTCTGAGCAAGTTACTTCAGCTCAAAGGGAAATATTCATCTGGTAAGAATACCACAGTTGGGACCTTCGTACCATTCAGTCTCCGCAGGACCAGGTTAAAGCATCTAAACGCTAATGCTAAAAAATCCTTGGTGCTTTAAAAGCTTCACTCCATCTTTTACTGCTGCTTTAATATGATTTTGATTGACCGTAATCACTGAGGTTTTTTTAAAAAGTGCTTTGGAAAACTACATCAGCAGTAATCTTTGCAAATACTATTTCAATAACTTTAGAACCAAATTAGTGATTTGGACCAACTATTATCTTAATGCATTAAAAACAAAAAATCCCCAAACCCCGAGTCTCAGAAGGGTTTTCGAAATGCCTGCATCATTAACTACTAACAGGCAATAACATAAGATGTTGTCGCACGTAACGAGGCCAGGCTGCACTCTCCCCACCTCTGCAAAATTAACAGAATATTTTCTCAAGGGCCTCAGTATTAGTTTTCCCCACAAGTCTTTCAAGGTGACAGAGTAACAGAGGCTGTAATACCAGGTATGGGTTGAGTGGCTGAGACCAGCCCAGAAAGTTGATGTAGACTGGTAAATCTTCCTCAAAATTATGTTAACTGATGGATAGACGATTACCAGACTGAGCTCTTGTCACTGGCTAGGAAGGAAGTTAAAGCTCTGAGTTGGTTTAAGCTGAGTTGTCTTCTTTTTTTGTTGGAGAAGTTGTCTTCCTCTGAGAGATGCTCTGCTCCTAAAATGCATTATTCTGTGTTACCTGTAGAACATTGCAGGATATTATACAGGCAACTACAAGGAAGTGATCGCAGCAGAGACAGTTATGGTTTAAATTAGACATTTAACAGAGCATTCGGCTTTAGACCAAAACCCCCAGGTCTACACGACCTGGATTAGAGCTTTTTCCACGCTGATAAAGCTCACTCACTCATCTCATTCAGGACTTGACGGTAGTTAGGGAAGGCAGGAGGAGGAAGAAAAGGTGAATAGCACCTGTCTCTGCAGCTGGTCCGCAGGCAGACCTTTAATATGCTGCCTGCTGGGGAGCCGGGACGGTCTCGTCTTACGCTGAGCCTTCAGCACAGGATGGAGTTTGCAGAAAGGAATCCTGCAACTAGGAGATGTGAGGCTTGGGCTTTGGCCAAAACCAGTGGAGAACAGCATTAGATGAGAAGTTCCATAAATCCAAATGCATCCAATCACTGCACAACACATAGCTTTGTGGTCTGAAAGAATTTAAGAAAGAAATTTAAATCATCTCTGCAGAGCTACCAGTTGTTTCTAATTTTGAAGAACAATCACTACTTTACCCTTAACTACCAGCAAATGCTTCCCCAAGTGACCACAGTCACCCGTAAACAGACCGAATGTCTTCACGTAGGAAGAACAGACTAAACCTGCCAAGAGCTGATACGCTCCTCTGAAAACTGCTTCATGCCTGAAGCAGAACTTCATCTTTCACAGACCAACTTGACCCTAGTAAGCGGCACCAGTTTTGCTTTAGGTTACATCCTTGGAACCTCCTGGAGTACAACTGAATAGTCATTGAAGAAGAGGGACACCAAAAGGTAGGTAGAGATGTACACATAACGTTATTGCAGGAGACATTGAGAGTACGGTCTTAGTAACAGCAACGGGAGGCTGCGGCAGAAAGCAGTAGAACAAAAGCTGAAAGTTGAGCTGGAAATTCTAAAGCAGTGAAACTCTCATAGTTTGACCTCCGAAATGGAATGGTAAATATTTTAAGATCATATACAGACACGGTTCGTAGGGGCCCATTCAAGTGAGGGACGGGGTTCACAGTAACCAGGCTCTTCGCTTTTTGGGGTTTCTTATTTTATGGCAGATCTCTTGGAAAATAATATATATCCATAACCGGTATTTCAGCTCTTTGTTGGCAGGTTCACTGCTAGAGAGTTAATGTCCTAAGACTCCTTTAATCTCTAACTTTATGGTTCTTATTAAACAAATGATAAATACAAATTTCCTCTAGACACATGGGGGGAGGGAATCACCAAAATAATGGAAAACGATCCAAGTTTCCAGTCAGTTGAAGCCTCCCTAATTGGCTGGCATGTTTCTCTGCACTTATTACAGCGAGTGCCGCCATCTGTTTCTTACTTCAAAAGAAATAGTCGGAATGATAAGCAAGCTCACAAAGGAGGAAGCCTTATCGCGCAGATAGAGTATTTCAAAAAGCGGAGTACCCACTAGCTCCCTGCGGACAGAATATTTCCAGTCTTGACGTGATAATTACTGGTAGAAAAACTGTGACAGGCAGATACTCAACCAGCTGCCGTTTGCGGGTGACAACGGGGCACGTACCGCCGAGAGGTTTTCCACTACTCACTTGGGTTTTGCCCTTCCAGGGTCACAGTCTGGCGCTGCTTTGGGATGAGCCAGCATCACCGCATCACAGGCTGCCTTGAAAGGGGAACCTGAGGCAGAGCAAGAACAGCAGCACGTCGGTCTCACAGGCCAAGGAGGCGTCTGCACCATCGCGCTGGAGGGCACTACTGCGGCCAAGGATCCAGCACGGTTCTCGGGCAGATGGACCTGTGCAAATAAGTTCAGATACATTCAGAGGAGATAGGGAACCTGTAAACAGAGTATCAAAAAGCACGGGACTTCAATCAGCTGCTCTGTGAGCTCCGGTGACTACTGCACTAGCCCCATGTGTCTGAGGGAACTGTGCTCTAGGATGTCTCACACAAATAGTTCTTAATCTAAACAAAAAAAGCAAACCCACCATAGCTTGGATGAAGATACCTTTTGCTTCCAGAAGTGTCATCATTCTCCTGCCAAGGGAGAACACTTAGCATCTCCTATCATCGACAGGCAAACCTTAAGCTGGGCAGAGCTGCCAAGCCCCACGCGTCACAAACGTGTCTCCTGTGCTAGCAGAGCTGCTTTCTGATGAAGTCGTTGGAAAACAGCCTGTTGGTACTGGGAAACAAACAGCGAGTGCTGGAGGGTATTTACCATGCAGTGGACACGCACCGCAGAACGCCGTGCCTGCTGCATGACAGCCAACGAGGATCGCGTCGGGCACAGGCTCTACGATTTCTCTTGGAAGGGAAGAAATGTCATTTAAGGTACCGAGTACAACTGGTCAGATCAGAGCTGACAGATCCGTTTGCTGACAGCTTCAGCCCTTTTCCCAATTACCGGCTGTTTGCATACAGACTGCTGTTGTGTTTGTTACTGTAACTGTGGAACAGACAATGCAAATGCCTGAGCCAAAGCCCCAAACTCTCGTCAGCTTCCCTGGGCTTTGGGAAGGGGCTGTAGATGGACGAACTTTACCCAAAGAGCCTGTGAAACGCTCTCTTGGACTCTTTCCCACTGCTTATTTAAGCTATGTAACTGGTCATTCACATCACGCTGACTGATTTTCTTCCAGACTAAATATAAGAAATCTTCTAATTAGTCATTTAATAGCAAATAATTTTTACACGTGGATGAACAACCGTAACCATGAGACTAAAGGAAAGTGAAGAACCGCCGTCAGCCAAAGGTTCATGGCAGTACAAGCACCCCTGAGTGGTTGATACCAAAGGGCTGCAGTAGGTCCGAGATGTTCAGAGCCCAAGGCAGAGTTTGAAAGTGCAGCCTGAGTCCATTCCAGAAGCCATGGCATGGACCACTCGTCGGAAGCAGAGGCGGTCCCAGAACTGACTGCACTGCAGGCAGAGGCACTGGATGCTGAAATCTCCAGTTAACCTGTCCTTCCCGTGAATCAAGCACTGGGATTAAACATGTAACTGCTTCATTTTTCAGGACCTGGAATTACACCCTTTGCCTCTACAGGGGACGTCGTTGCTTTTATAATCCACCCCGCTGTAGTCTGTTATGGTTAACAATAGTAATAACATACCTGTTCCTAAGCGCTCCAGGAAAAACCCTTCCGAGGATTTACCACTTAATAGTGAGATCATGATACACTTACCTTCACAGAGCAACGTCCTCTCTGCCTGATCCACCCGGCTTTTCACAGATCTGTTTGAGGACTCGTGGGACGTGCCAGCTACAGAAGGCTGTCACAGTGTCTGAAGC
The DNA here is from genome assembly GCA_009769605.1 of Bucorvus abyssinicus. Classification (NCBI taxonomy): domain Eukaryota; kingdom Metazoa; phylum Chordata; class Aves; order Bucerotiformes; family Bucorvidae; genus Bucorvus; species Bucorvus abyssinicus. The sequence continues at coordinate 26,506,804 of CM020035.1, read as the reverse complement.
ACTGCGGATCCTACTTGCCCATCTGAACACACCAGAAAGCTTCTCCTTGATATTCAAGTGTTTTTTAAAAATATTCCCTACCTCTCCTGTTCATAGAGTAACTTTCTCCGTCTTGCCCATCAACTATTAAGAAGTGGGTGTTAAGGTGAGATTCTCATCAACAAGCTGTCCTGGAGCAATACGTGTTCTTTAATGTACAGAACAACGTAAACCGCAGCGCGTCCGCTGCAGGATTACCACCTGCCAGCGCTACAGGGATGTAGACGTTCAGGACTACCTTTCTTTTTTCCCTGAAATTCCTTCTCCTGAAAGATACCTAATGCAGATCAGATATCCCAATTATTTACACGACATCTTGCATTGAAATCCCTTTCCAAGAAACACCCCCTCAGAGCCCTTTAATGACCCAGAAATTTGTGAGCAGTTGGCTGAAGCTCTGAGCAACCACAGAACACCTTGTGGCCCGTCACAACGGCGATTTCTCTCTCTTGATTCCGATGTTTATTTTCCAAGTATTGAATTATAATGTTTACTACAAGGAGCATACAAACACAGTAAAATCAGTCATCTTTAACGTCACAAATACGCCTGAGCTATCGGTGTGCTACTCGATTTACATTAATTTGTTCCTTCTTGGTACTGCCTCGATAGCAGCGGGTAATGAAGGTGAAGAAAATAGCATCAGTTTGAGTGTTCAGTGTGACACGTAGAAATGTGTATATAAACAACCCCAAGAGCTCAAGGAAAGGGGAGCTGGCAAATAACGTAGGGTATGATGAGCTGAGCCAGGAACGCGATGTTGGCCTGTTTCCATTGCGGTTTTCACTCCAGGGTAACGTGTGTGATTTGGAAAGCTAGCAATGTAACTCTGTGTGGGGATGGGTTATTCGAGGTAACCGCTGTGTTCAAAGGATGGCCTATTTTTATAGCCACAGACCAAAAATGAGGTCACATGCCACAGCTACCTAGAGCTAGGAAGACAGAGAATCCACTGTGGTTCATGTCTCCCATTATCTGGCCCCATACACGTGTATTTTCCTGTTCTTCAAACACACACCTATCGATCTGCTGATGGCATGGCGAGGAGATCCTAATAAAATGTCCCTCCAGCAGAAATACTAACTTTTCATATTCTGTAAGGCTACTGTTCACATCGAATTCCTCAAGACATGCAGGGAAGCAGAAGCAGGAGTGCAATAATATTTGGAACTTCTAAAATCTACTGGACTTCAATGCATTCCTAGTTCACGTGGCAGCCCAGCCTAGCCCAGCCTGTCCGTTTAGTGCTAGATTGTCTCCGTGATCAATCTTGAGCTAACCTCTAGAAAACAGCGAGAAATTTTTAAGCTGCCGCACGTTAAAAGTTATGGTTTGTATATAGAACCACAGCAACTGTGGACTCGCCACAGTACCTACAGTTATGACTACCACCATTTAACGTATTTGGATGTGAACAACATTTTCTCTAGCACTGAACAGGTAAAAGATGAAAAATGTCAAATTCCCCAGAGAACCTTCAAACCAGCCACTAATGAAAGTTTTACAGTGGGACCTTTAAAAGACTTCGGTCCAGACCCTCAACTGTAGTGAAGTTCCAATGAAGGAAGTGGAAACACCTAATTCATGTCAATGGAAAATTGGACCTTTAATTATCAGGTGAAGATAATACAGACATTGAATTCTCATTTTACTCCCTACTGCTTGCAAAGACCTTCCTCTATCCCTCGCGCCGCTTGGCAATGCCACGTGGTCAGGCCTCGGCACAGAGGACAGACCAAAGTCCTCATAATCCTTTTAAAAGGCTCTTGATACCATCTGAGACAAGGGACAATGAGATTTGTGGATAGTCTCAGCTCCAAATGCCCACAAGGAAAACATGACTGTAACCTGCCACAAGTCCCCTTGTCTTTTGCTCTTTTCTGGAATCGTGTAGCCCAGGCAGGTGGAAACACAGCGGTGGTTTCAGGTCCACTGGACTTTTTACAACTGCAATAGTAGAAATAAACCCAGTTCTTCCCCCGACCGACCCCACGGGTGGGCTGTGCCCAGCTAAGCTAATAAACGAGAAGAATCACGGTTCTGTTGTGACCAGAAACCTCTGGCACATCAAAGCGCAGCAACACGGCGGCAGTCGGGCTGTTTGCCCCCCAGGTTTACACCGCTGGCTCTCACGAGTCTCTCATTGCCAAAGCAGGCACAGGAGCAACCAGAAGATAAACCAAAGTGCCCAGAACCAGGCAGGGCGATGCCACCCGTGAAGCCACGCAGCACGAAGAGGAGGTGGTGCTGCCTTCGCTTCCGTTTTCCCCCTGGAGTCAGTAACTAAAGGGAAGAGCCGGTTCAGCAGTCGAGCTCTGAGCTCCAGGATGTTCCCTGAACGTTCAGGTTTTTTAAGGCAAGTTTCCCTGTTCTTACGTAACCTTCGACAGTTTGCTCCAGCAGGCTGACTGAGGGAACAGGATTAACAGATACGAGATATTTTTACTGCTTCACCCAAGATTCACAGAATTTTCTGGGAATTTTAGCACTTGTTCAAAACAACGTGTGATTCTTCACATTGCTCTCAGTGCTGGGAGAGAATTCTGCACGGCCTCCGAGTGGTTCATCCCAAACAATTATTTAACATCCTCCTTCAAACTAAAGCTAGGTAAACTAGCTAAACTGGTTTCTGATAGGAACCAAAGTGCTGTTGTTAAATATCTCTGCAATATCTCAGCGCTATCAACGTGCGAGTCATTAAACTGCTGTTCCTAACGACTGCATCGTATGTCACCGTGAACTTAGCCATGACAAATGCTTTCTGAGTTAACTTACAGGAAATACATTTGTGTCAATTAGCACAGATGATATGATGGAGGAACAAGATCAGTGAACCATAATGACTGCGGTCAATGCCTGCCCTGAACTATGACACCTATTTATCTAAATGCAGTACCTCAGCCGTGTGACATTCCAAACTCTCTTCCTCCCTGCACACGTTCTGACAGACAGTCTGGTTTTCGACGGGGACATGCTCCGCACCCCGCAGGACGTTGGCAGGGGAAACAAATTTGGACGTAAAACAAACGGACATATCCCTGACTATCAAAATCTTTAACATTTTAACCACAAATACATGTGACTGTGTGTGTAACTGTAAAAAATCTTATTACACAAAGTCCTTGTTTCACAACATCGTGGATACCACAGCATGAAGCACATCTACCAATAAATCTGCGTGCAAGGGCAACAAACCAAAACAACTTCCGCACGCTCAGCCTGTGAAAACACATTGCCAGACGCTCGAGAGCAAAGCAGGGATTTGTGGCTGTGGAGACATGAGATATGCAATCTTCGGAGCCAAACTGGTCACTGGTGAACAGTAAAAACCTCATCGTGTCCATTTTATGGAATTATCTATTGCTATTTACCCCAGAAATCATTGCACCCAAAAAATGAAAAAAAACCCCAACCTGAGCAGTGCTGGTGTGTGCTGCTCTCCCCTTCTGCTGTTCTTCAAGGCACGTAATGGAAACCTACACAAAAAAGGAAAATACTAGGTGTCTTACGGTTATTGGAATAATACAGAGATAAATTATTATGACAAGGAGAGAAATGAAACTCAATTTATTTACCCTTTTCACTGTTTTTCCTCTTCCTGTCACTGTTTCCAGAGTTTCTTGATTTAAACCAAGAGAGGGAATGGTTGCTTTACAGGGGAGAGAAAACAGGAGAGGAGGGGAAGAAATACAACCAAGGAAGGAGGATGTAGATGTATCTCTATCTCTCCTCAGTCAAAGTAAAAGATGTTTTGTTCTTTCAGTACTGTATGGGAGTCTCTACCAGGTCTGCCCTCACCTCAGCACACACCTACCTTCCACCAGCAGTAATAACTGCTGTGTGCTCTCCTCCTGAGAACACCATGCTTCACTCGGTCAAGTCTTGAGGCTGGACAACAGATTTAAACGAAAAAACCCTCAGAACGGCTTGTTGACAAGTGATGCAGTACGGAACAGTCTATAAAGGAGAATAAAGAGTATTTAGAATACCTGAAAAGATCTCTCACCAGGGGTAGAAGGCCTAAATAAATCACACAAATGAATAGAAGAGGACTATAAAACCTTCATATAACAGCACGAGGAGCAAACAGTAAAGATTGTGGGTAATACTGAAGTATTGTGATAAAATCCAGCAAGTGGAAAAGGCCCAGAGAGCTTTCAAATATTCACAAGAGAACTCATTCTCACAGCGGGCGCTGGGGAATGCAGATGCTGCAACCCTCAAAGCCAATGGTCAGAACCACACACTTCGAGTCCAGTCCTTCATGTTCTCGCTTTCCCAACTCTGTCTTCTCTCTTCCAGCAGGGGTTTTCTCACCTGGGCATGGAAGCACGGGAAGATACATGAACGTTTACAAAAATGTTTAGGTCTATGGAAGAACAAACAAAGGCAGACATTGATGAGCAGGAGACCACAATCAGAAAAACCCCAACGAAAGAAGCGAGCCCCGCTGGATGCCCTTCCCCGGCCCACGCAGGGCTGGCTGGGGGCACAGCACCACGTCTGGTGTTGCGGAGGAATATAGGCGTTGTCTGCGTGGATCTCACAGCCTTGCTTCTCCCCACCAGCACAACCAGGAAACACGCTTGAGAAACCTCCCCTTCTCTTGTCTGGCAAAAATATGTACCCGTAGGTGATCTTCTCCAGCAAAGGGAGTTTTGATGGTTGCCTAGTGCTGTGCACAACTTGCACTTCCGAGACGAACTCGAGTGACAGCCCCACGCCCCACACCAGAGCTTCAGTGGGACACCAGCATGAATCTCCCGTTGGTTTTGCAGAACGGCTCCACAGCTCCTTCTGCGGGAGTCGTGCCATTTGTAGCGCTGAATGCAGAGGCAGGGTGGTGAAATTTCATCCTTTGGAACAGCCTGAATGCCAGGAAGGCCTGTGACATACACACTACTGCCAGCTGACCACACGCACCACATCCTGGCATGCTCTGACTTTACACTGAGATATCAGAGTAAGAATAGGCTGGATGGAGATGTCCTGATAGGATGAAAACTGATCTGAAAAAATAAAGTCTGAGTTCTGAAGCCAGAGGAGGTTCCACAGTTCAGCAAACAGGCAGGGCTCTCCTCCTGCTGCTGCTCCTGTGCGTGCTGCAGGTCTATTCTGAGAAAAACCCTCACCCAGAGACTGCCCAGTTATCTCAGAAGAGCTCACCGGTGCTGCCGCTTTGCCCTGGAGACCAGGGCTCCAACGCCCAGACACAGGTCAGGGTATCCAGTCCCTTCTGCCCCTGCCTGGTCAAAAAGCCAAGTCTCAGAATGCTCCTTGCTGCTTTCCAGAGGCCTCTTCCACACCTCTTCTCCCCAGATGTTTTCTCCCCCTGCTTTCCCTGGCATCACAGTTATACCTGAGAGCCCCCCCGTATATTGGCAGAGTAAAACTCACACTGAGCTTTGTAACACTGAGCTCTTTCCTGCAAAGCTGGGCACAACTCTGAGGTCTCATCAGCCAGCTTTTAACTGAGAATCTGTCTCAGCGAGGGCCACCGTGCACATGGGCCACCACGGATGGAAGGGGTAGTGAAAAGCAGCACTGCGGTTTGTTGAAACATTTATTTCTGTGTGCAGAGACTTTCCGTGCAAACCTGAACTCCGCCCGGTGCTCCTAAGGCAGGTGAACCGTGTGCGGGTTCACCCGTAGGGCCAGGAACTGCGGCACGTGCGTTGCTGCTGCCTCGGGGACATTCGATGGTTATGGGTTTTCCCCCGTGGAAATCGAGGCAGCGGCAGTTCGCTGCTCTGCGTGTTGTAGAGGAAGCTGGGATAATTCTTCACTGGGTGGCATATGGTGCACTTGCTGTGACACGGTACCTAGACCGTCACAGATCCCACTCCAGTCCCAGGCACGTGTGCTGGGAAAACGGGGACAGCGGCAGATGGGAGCATGTATATGACAGAGGAGAGACTTCTCTTGTTTTCAGGCATGCCTGTACCCCAATGGTGATGTACAAACCTTCCCAGGGTCAACACCTCCAGTTGTCTTCTACTGCAGTCACCACATCTTAGGATTCTTCACAGGAAGAAAGAAAGTCACCTTTTATGGGCAATCACATTTCCTGCCCCCATGACTCTTGCCGGAAGAATGCTCAAGGACGCGTTAGGAATATTTTTTTCTCATTTGCAGCCTAAACATACTCATGACCAATCCACATGCTTGTCCCTGAGCCAGCGCTGCCCTTCAGGCTAAGCCGTTCCCTGTGGTCTCTGGTTCTCTAGTAAGCTGCAGCGATGACTTTTTCTCCTGTGTGGAGGAGGTGGGTAGCACTGGTCTAGGGCAGCACCCTAGATCCACTTCTCCGCATCCCCAAGAGTGACATTCAAAAACCAACATACAGGTATATACTTGTGTTCATCAGTATGTGCTGAACACACGTTTACACACCTGTACACACACTTGTATGTGAACACGAACATGTATATGAACCGTAAGAAACACCACCAGAACGAACACAATCCCGACGACCCAGTACACCTATAAAAATGCTTCTGGTAGCAGCCATGGTACCATATATTTACCTTTTCAAAACCAAAGTGATGCTGTACCAGCGGTAAATTAATTAGTGTCAGATCCCAAAGAAACTAGCGCTATTTTGAAGTGTCATGAAAAACAAGCGTAACTTTCAAGCTAAAAAAAGCCACCTTGTAAAAAGGAGATAAATAAAAATATGAGCTAGAAAAGGCCTTTTGAAGAACAAAAGCAATGTGAACTTCCTGGTGCCCATTAGTCCAGCCACTCCCTCTCCACAGCCCATCCCTGTTCTGGTGACGAGGGCAGCGCTACCCGCATTGCCTGGGACAGGTCACCACGCAGCGAGCTCCCCGGGGCAGCTTGCCTCACCCGCACAGCCAGCTCTAGGGCACAACCTCCTCGCAGGTGGCCACCGAAAAGCTCCTACAGCAAACCTGGATCTAACCCTCCGCCTTCAAGGAAGAACCTGTGCAGCCACCACCAGATTTCAGCACCTGCTGCTGGTACAGGCGGTAACTCCACACATTTTGAAAAGAAGAGACCTCTTACGGCAGTCCTCCGGCATTTTCTGGTTGTTATAAAGCATGTGCGTGCCCATCACGAGTGTGGAAACACGCATGTGATCGCTTTGGCGAGGGTCACCAGATACACACGAAATCCTGAAAAACTGAAATGAGATCCCTAACGCTCAAATAGCCTGAAGCCAAATGCCAGAGATGAGCGTGACAAAAGGCAGACCCAGCACACTGGAGGCACCTCCTGTGCCTCCTGCTCAGCCCTCCCCGCTTCCAGAAGGAGCCACGGGCGCTCCCGAGTGCGCAGGACGGGAGGTGACACCCGCCTTCTGCCCAGGAGCCGCCCTGCAGCACGCTCACGTCCTGCCCGTCGGGGTCTGCTCCTCTCCATCAGCCCTGCCAGAGCTTTCTCTTTGCCTTTAACCACCTTCTTTTATTGCTGCATTCATAACAAGGGGAAGTTTTGATTGCTGACACGGTCCGTGGCAGCTGCGATGGGCTTCGCACGTCGGCGTGAACAGCTTTTAGTTGTTCATTATTTATGGGACAAATTTTACCCAAAGGGTCACAAAGCCACTCTAGGTTTTGCCTGTCAGCGTGTCACAGTCAGGCTGCTGTCACGGTCACCTCCCCCAGAGAAGACCCGTGTTAAAACTGCACCAGTAACAGTCCCTGAGCACGTGCGATGTTAAATAGCGTGCTGAAGCCTTTTTTAAGAGTGTGCCTCTTGTTTTAATTGCAAAGGGCATATGGCAAATCTGCCACGTGCAAATTCAAGCACGAAATTTTCATAGATACCAGTGTCAGTAAAGGATTAATCCAGGGGGACCAGTGCGATTATTCTGGCAAACAGTAGACCGCAAAAAACAGTTCTTAAATACAAGTTCAGTTTAGCAAATCTTTCCGACTGTATAAGAGGAATACAAAATAAACCATTCAGGGTTTTTGTCTTAAATGACCTTTCTTAAAAAAGTTTTTAAAGGGTAAAGCAATAAGAAGGTGGAATGAAATATTCGAACAAATTAAATGTTTCAGGTCAGCCCAAAACTTTTCCAGGCCAGAAACCAAACAGAAACATCCTGTAATCCCACAACACTCATGAATAACACTGAAATAGGTATTGGTTACAAACAGGAATAGATTTGCAAAATGGGACACCATGCTGCCCAGAATCCATTCTCTTGATTTACCAATTGTAAACCTGCCTCGGTGTCCTATCCTGATTGATTTGCCTTGAGTCTAATGCCACTGTCCGCTGAAGTGTTGAAGAGCTTATTACAGCATCACACACGAAGAAAGAGCCAAGCCTGAGTCTCAGGAAATCACGTTCAAAGCAGAATAAGACTAATGGTTACGATGGCCTAAGAGACAATTCTGCCTGACGCTCTGACTGCCCGTGTGGCTTCACCCGGGGCTGCCAACGCGAAATGTTGCTCTCACACCAGCTAGTCACGAAGCAGAGCACACCTAACACTGAGCCCTGGAAGAGATTGTCGCACTCACAAAAGCTGTAAGCATGGAAGGGTATGAAATAGCGTCGAGTCCTCTCAATACCTACCACTGCTGCTGCTGCTCTCCAGTACAGGGAGGTGGAACTTGCTGAGAACGTTGGAGAGAAAGCACTAAGGCATCAGTAGTGGCTGAAAGACCCTGGAGCAAGACAGGGATTGAGTGGGGGCACAGGGCAGAGCATGGACAGCCGGGGGTGTAAATACAGGAGGAATCGCGTCTCCTTGTGCCTCTGGGAAAGCCAGCCTCCCCGCGTGAGAGCATCGACGGCAAAGGAGAAGTTCCTACCGGGGTGGCATATGGTAACGAGAAGGAGCTGGATGCAGAGGAAATGCTGTGAGGAAACAAGCGGATTATCTAGGGAAGAGCAGCCTGGACTCACTGTGGCAAGTTGTGATACGCGAGTGTGACGTTGGCGTTAGAACTCCAGACCCACGCAACACTGATTGCTGTAAGTATGGAAAACAAACTCCTTTAAATATAAAAACTGTAAAGAAATTCTCTGGGCATGTTTCAAGGGTATCATACATTATGGGAGGAAACGTAGACTTGAAAGACAGGAATCTGTGAATAAAATATCACCACTACAGAATTACCCAGCGAGGGTGAAATCCTGCCTGAGTGTTCCCAAATCCACCACCCACCTCCCATGGCGAGACTGGATCCTCCCTTCTGCCTCCCTGACAGCACGGGAGGGGGTTGCTGCCTCTCCAGTTTGTCCCTGCAGTGGGGTAAGATGAGCAAGGGTTTCACCTGCACTGTCCTGAATACTTTTAGATCCATGCCCTATGCTCATGCAGAACTGCTCTGGTGCTTGCTTTCACCACGGGCTTCATCAGGAGGTGGCAGAGGCTCCCCATTTCACCTCTTCCCCAGCCACATCCAGTGCAGTTGGCCCTGGTTCCCCGCTGCTGGAAACCACAGCCGTTCTGTCAGAAAGCAGCTGTCACTATAAAAGGTAAAATACACACCCCAGCATGACCAGTGCCATTGGAAGGCTGCTAAAGACCTTGGTCAGGAACACCGTGCCCTACGGGACCAACCTCATTTCACCCCTGAACAGCTCGCTAGAGATAAGAGAATCAAAACTCAAGTGGCTTGGTCTTGCTGTGAGACAAGTCAAGTCCAGGAAAGCTCTGCCTGCCTGGGAACGAGGAGACCAAGAAAAACAAACACCAGTGGTAGCCTGGGAACTGAGGAGCCTCCGGGGAGCCGCCGAGGTGGAGCGTCCTCTGACAAGGCAGCAGGAGAGCTCGGGGGCTCTAAACACGTGCCAAGAAAGTTGGGAAACAACTGAACTGAATTCTGGGCCCCCTCGGAGAGCGTGAAGTAACGGGACCCTGGGGAGGCTGTCTGGCTAGGAACGGCAAACAGCAGAGAAACAGCCGGGGCAACAGAGCCCAGGGGAGCGAGCGGGGGGCTCCCCAGGAGAGCGAGCGGGGGGCTCCCCAGGAGCCTCGCCCTGCAAGGGCACGCACAGCCCCACCGGGCAGCAGCTTCGTGCAGAGCAAATGACTGCGTGCGGGGGCCGGAGTCACCCCGCGGGTCCTGCCAGTGAACCGCAGGCGTACCGCTTCACCGCCGTCTCTTGGGGCACGTCCACGGCGCACGTTTGGCCTGACGCCTCAGCTCCGTGCTTTGGCCTGGCCCATCTGCGGGCCATTGCTGCCGAGAGTCCAAATTCGCACACAACCAGCACGGCTCCCCGCTGAGAGGAGGCAGCTGGGAGCAGGGGCACTGAGGAACCCCTTCCCAACCCTCTCCTCAGCTGGGGCTGGCGCCTAACGCAGAGCGCTGCTCCTCAGCTCCCGCGCAGAGCCAGCACGGGTCAGCCCGGGCGCCGGCGGGGCAGAGGGAGTGCTGTCCTTCCATCGGGTAGAGCTGAGAGGCACCGGCCGGCGGGGCTGCTCCGCTCGTCGGCTGCTGCTTTCTGCTCCCAACGCCCATTTCTGTGCTGACCCCGCACCACAGCACCCGAGCGCACCTCCAGCCCAGGCAGGGCTCTCCAGAAGAGAATCCTTGGTGTCACTGACCGGGCTGAGGGCAACGACACTCTTGACTCAACAGTGCGGAGGGCTGGTTAGTGGGCATTGATCCAGGCCCGAGCCCAAGACTGAACCCAACGCACCAGTTGTCCTACTCCGCCCCGACGGCAGTCAAAGGGGGGTGAGCTGCCAGGGGAACAGCCCAGTGAAACAACGGACTCGTCCACAACTAACCGTTACCGCCAGAGCGGAGGCAGCACTAAGCGAGCCTACAAACCTCCCCACGTCGTGAAGACACTGGCGGGGCAGAATACAGCACAGCTGGGTTTGCATCAGCCGCTTCCACCACCGATGCCAGTGGGCGCGGTGCCCAGCAGCGGACACGCGCACCTTACAGCCTGGCCGAAGGAACACCCCGCTGCGTTGCCTGCCCTGTGGATGTGCCACCAAAGAGGGCAGCAGGCAAGAGTGCTCCCAATTAGACAAGAACGGTAATTAAACGCTGGAAGAATGCTGGTACAAAGCAAACGTCAGATTAGCGGCTATAACTATTTTTCTGAAGAGCACAACTCCCAGAAACAGTGATACAAAAGGGATTTGATAAGGAGCACGTGCCCATGTGAACGTTGGAATCTGGTCAAAGCGCACCGTATTTCGGGTTGTAACGAACCGTGCGTTGGGTATTGACTGACCAAGAATAACTCGGTAAGTAACAGTGACATAACAAGCCAACTTCAGAAAATCACAGTGTTTGCCCGGGATTTACAAACAGAGAAGAGGCAAAAGTCGCCAAAGAAGTAATTCTTTAGAAATTAGTCACTCAGCTCTAGCCATGATAATTAATTACAAAATTAACAGGCATGTGACAACAGGCTGATTGGTTTATAATGTGCCTACCCTGAAATACAATTAATTAAGGAAAGACAGTTGTGACAACAAGTAGCTGAGTAGTACAATGAAATTACATCTTGCGCTTTAATTATAAGAAATTGTATCCTCGCCAGCCTGCCCAACCCCTGCCCAGGCCAACCCCTGCGCTGCAATCGAAGAGACAACTCGCCTTGGCTAAAAGGGTGCAGAAGATAGAAATCCTTGTCGAAGAACATACGCTGAATCCACAGATAGCACCCACCTTCTTCGCTGGTCCCGGAGACCGATCGTTAAATACAGATTTTATGGATCGGTAACAACATTTTAAGAAGCAGGGAGAAAACACCCAAGGCCAGCAATTGTGTTTCCGTCCCCAGAGCGGACTGTGAGGCAGCACGGTCACGGTGAGAAGCATGTCTGGTGGACACCAGGGCTGCGGTGATCAGCCGGTGGTCAATGGATCACCCTCCGTCCTATGTAACTGGTTAACATGAACCAAGTTATACCAGGGGGGTTTCTCGTGCCAGGATTAAACGCGGTAAACTACGACACTTTCACGCGAGATGTTGGAAAGCGGCTTCACTTTTCCCTAAGACTGACCATCCGCTCAGTGAAACCTTTCTCCACAGGCGAGGGACAGGCACCACCGAGGACAAGCGAGCAGCGACAGAGTGCCGTGACATCGGAGCCAGTAAAATCGCCCTTCTGCAGCTGCAGTCTGCAAACTCAGACAGAAGATTTTTCAGTCCGTGACATTTATAAAGCGCTTCTCCCATATGGACACCAACACCAAATAATGTATGAGTTCAGCACGTAGCCTTCGGCATTGCTAGAGAAGTGACAGGACATGATTACGGGATCTGTTTTTGTACGCTCCTCTCATCTACTACTCAGACTTTTGGGAGACTCCTGTTTTTCTGATAGCTCATCCCTCTCACACTGGAACTAACCACACAGCGCCCTCGTGCAAGCCTCATTTCCGTAGGCAGCCAGGCTACAAAGGGGCATCCGGATTCACCTGCTTCCAACCCCCACCGCATTCATGTTTCAAGTGTTTCAGCTCCTTCCTGCAAGTTCAACCCAAGTACCTCCCTGAAAAGCAGGGGTTTGGGCTTCCAATCACATCCCAGCCTCAGAAGCTTCAGAGATTCATTAACCTCCCGTGAAAATACAACAATGCGAAGCAACTCAAACATTTGAAGTGACAGCACTGAGCACTCCACTACCAAAACACGTCAGTGTTCTTTTGGACTGGTGCCCTTCCTACGTTCCAAATTCACAACTGTTTGAGGTTTTGCCTATTCTTTTCCCCTGCCAGACTATCAACTCGGTCGTTTCTCTTGGGGATTTGCTCATTTTGATGCCTTTCAAAACTGCCTTAACACCAATGGGAGCTCTCTCAGTTCTGCTCACACATTTAGTGCTCAGGTGATTTGCTCTGATGGTGCCGGTAACCTGGGACATTGAAATACGTGACAAAAAGCTCATGCAAAAATAAGCCCTTCAGAAATAAATCTGAAAACTGGAAGCGAGGCCAGGGATGATGCCATGTCTCTATCCCTGATGAGGTCCTGTCACGACCTGGCTTTCTGGAAGGCTGGGAACGTCGAAATCATCGCACTTCTTAAATGAAGGCACACGGAAATCAACCTGCGTTCTTGGGCTTTGGGAAGCGTGATTTTCACTTCAAACATCATTAAAATGAGAAATGGATCGTTTAGACACTGATCAATGGACACGACATTAAAGAAATAGTGCACCTCATTTTTCTTTTTCTTTCTTTTGACATTAAGAGTCTTGTGACCAGCATCAAGAGACAGCGTGCGCTCTATCAATATTATCTGACGATGACGATGACCCGTCTGTGATAAATGCATGAACTGAGAGATTTGGGTATTTCCATGGCAACCTTAGGTCTTTGTTTGTCTAGTAAAGAAAAGCCTCATCAGGAATACCAACGGCAGGCCCGCTTTCTTCCCTTGCACGTAGGAAAAAAGCGGGACAGAGAGTGACAAATAGGGAGGCTCTCACACTTGAGAGAGACACGTTTTCAGTAGCATAAACGGGTTTCTGGCTACTGGGAGTACACTACAGTTACGCGCTCTGTTGTAGGCAACTCACAGCTCCTGTCCATTCCCTGGCCACTAATATAAAAACTAAAGACACGTAACTTAACTCCTCAGCCTTGATTTGCTTGTACACCCTCAACTACAGCTCCAAGACTCAAGCCGTAAGTGCTTAAGAGAAAAAGGATCACGGCATCATCAGCGGCATCCCAGCTTCCTGAAAACCCCCTCGGGTCACCATCCCTTAGCTGCAGCACTGAAGACACAGGTCCCCGTACGCTGTGCTTAGGGAAAGGTACATGACAAATACTTTCTACAAAGGAAGGCTCAGGCTTTTCTGAGCAGCAGAATGAGTGAACTATGAATGGTGAGGAGTAAGAAAGCACGTGGTCATCGCTTTAGCAAGGTCTTTGGTTTTTCTTAGAGCCCATGATTAATAAACAAGCCGCTTACAATGAGCATGTCAAGGTACAAGGGAGTGGAGGTGCAGAGGGAATGGGACGGTGCACATTCACCGCCCACGTACTAACCTGGCTCACGTCCCACAGTACAAGCTTTAATCTGGCCAAAAGCTTTGCTCAAGGCGCTGTTCAAGGTTCATTCACCTGAAAGGCTGCTCCCAGTCGATTCAGCTGTCAGTGAGTGCCTGTTTATTACTGCTGACCACACACCATTCCTCTTGGTGGTGTTAGCCCCCATGGACCACCTCTTCTAGGGTGGGTCTTTGAACTCTGGAAAACCCAACTTGCTGCTGGCCCTGCCCCCTGCATGGTGCTGACGGACCTTCCTAAATCATTCTGTGGAGTTCTGTCCTTAGGGAGCTGCGCTCCGTCTGAAGCAGCCGTATTGCTGAGTTTATTGCACAGTCAATCGAAAACGCTGCCTGTTGTTCCAGAGAGCAACTTGGACTGCAGCCTTCCCGGGACGAGCTGAGATAAGCAAAGAATAAATTGTTTTATCTGAAGCTGATGAAGTGAACGCTGTTCACATATTTCTGTCTCTCCCAAGAAGGACAACGCATCTGCAGTTATGAATTCCTCATGAAGCGAGTTGGGCAGGCTGTGGGGAGGTGGGGAACATCTCCGTACCATCACGCTGCACATACAGACACTACTGCCTGAACGGCTGTGAAAGTCAGGGCTCTGCCTAGCAGAAAATTTCCATCGGCTCAATTAGCTGCTGCTCGGTAGTCTCTGCAGGGAGGACGATAATCAGCGGTTGCTGCTGGAGACGCGGGACAGCTCATGCACTTACAGATCTGTTAAAGCCAAGCACAAATACTAGCAGTCAAGAGAATCAAGCAGATTGCAGGTGCTCCTTGGAGAATAAAGCCTTCAAGATGCAGCGACAGCTACTTGCTCAAGAAATCAACCCGTGCCAGCACCGTACAGCCCACATTAAGCTGCAGGAACGTCTCATATTCCTGACTGGAAAAGTCCAGACAATCATGTCTCAGCCTGAAAACCTCCTAGAAACACCGATGAAAATGACTTTTCACCATCAAAAAGAAGTATTCGCCCCTCAGCAAGATGCTACATAAGGAGCGTCCCGGACACTGAACTGTGGTTTTTAATCCTCTTACTTAAATAGGCACAAGCCCAGCAATCTCCTAAGGTGCTTAGCGCGGGGTTCGGCTGTGACAATCCGTGCCGGTACACCGGTGAGGGGAAGGCACCGTGCAGACACGCCTGCAGCCGCGGGCAGAGAGGGCTCCCGGGCTGGGTCAGCCGGCTGCGGGCACCGGGTCACCGCATCCTGCCACCCTCCCGATGGCGGGGCTAGAGGTGGCTCCGGAGGCCGGTGCGCAGCCTGGGCTGCGCAGCCCACGATGCTCAGCTGGCCTTGCCTGGCAAATCCGCAGCGAGGAGGGGACCAGCCTGTGAGGCGGATTCCAGACTAACAGCAAACTCTCTTTTACTCTTCTGTTTAGATTTTTTTAATGGCTTTTTATTTCTGGAAGAGGTTGTCTGAACCCAGCAGAATTCCTGCTTGCAAACCGCTGCACAACAGCAGCTGGACCCAGCTAACACATCACTGTTCTCCAGAGCACTGTAAGCAGCCGCCAAAGCAAGGACGAAAGCACAGTCTGTTCATCTGTTTCCTCGTCTTCTCCCCCATCCTTTTCTTCTATCCTCTTTCATTCTCTTATCTTTCAGCCTCACTCTTCACCCATTGTATTTTCAACTCCTTTTTGCAGTTTCCCCTCCGCCGCCATCTCTAACTCCTCTTCCCCAGCTGTGCTACTTCAAGGACGGATCATGCACGCTCCTGTAGTTCCTGCCATGAGTATCGGAGGGACAAACCCTCCTCTTAGCTGTGGGGCTCTGCTTGGCCTTGCACCAAAATACCACGCCGATAACGGGAGCAAAAAGCAAGACCAAGCCCAGGTGCACAGCTTCAAACAGTAAAAATGGATGGTTTGTTCGTTTTGGTTAGTTTGTTTGGGTTTGGGGGTTTTTACAACTCTTTTCTGCAGCTGTAAATAGTTAATATTAGGAAGAGCAACTGAATACACATCGATGAGCACTTACAGGGTCAGCAAGATACAATTTAGGAAAAATACGGCACACGAGACTACAAGAAGACCAAATGTCTATAAAGCCGCTACAAACCACTGTGAAATCTTGGGGGTTTGTAGCTGGTTTTAATACCCTAACTTAGTTTTTCTACCTCTGTAAAGACCTTTTTTCTAGGCCAAATTCTCGCTGTGAACATCAGAACGAGCAAAAGTACACACAACTTGGCACCAAGAAGAACATTTGTGCAACTTTGAAAAATGTCAGAAATGAGCAGAAAATAAGTTATGTGTGATGAGACCTAGAAAACCTGTTTGTTCCTGGTAGCTGCTCCTCGGCAGCCATCAGCTCTGCTCTTCAACCAGACATCAAAGGGCTGAGATTCCACAATAACTTCTGATGTCGGCACAAGTTCGCTAGTTAAGGCTGAAGATTTGTCACATGAGGAGTTTATGCCAGTTACGAAGCACAAAAAAGCACCCGCGCTCATGCAGGCATATGCTCAGTATTAAAACAACGAGTCCACCAGTTCTCCTCCTCGTCCGAAGGTTTGACTTATTTTATGAGAAAATAAATAAAGATGAAAAATAGCTCCAGTTTTGCAGGTAAAATGCTTGAAAGAAACAAACGTACGTCAGCAGTCGCTTTGCCCACAGGAATAATCTTCCTGGACTCCCTTTTCAGCTGGTACATTCTTCAGCTTAACCCTCACCTGCCCTCCTCATTTTGCTGTATCAGATACTTTTTTCTCTTCAAATACAGGCTCCTGGTTTTTATACCATTGCCCAATGGACAAGTTGGTTCCCCATGACACATAACGGCACAAAGTAATTCCTTGTGGATTTTTTAAAAAAAATCAGGTGAGAGATGATCTAGATTTTGCCTGTTGTGCATCTTTTAACCGCTCCCTAACACCGCTGACCCTTTGTGAGGCTGTAATCATCCCCTCAGGAGAGGGTGAGCAGACCCCCGGTTGGTGCAAACCAGCATAGCTTTTGGAAAATGGTTTTCCAAATGTTTTCACAGGCAAAAGCTATAGAGTCTGAAACTTTGTAGGTATATGAAGTACCGGAGTGAGGATAAGCAAAGCCCCGTTGCTGCACTTCCCAGTGAGGTGGTGGGGCCGGGTGGGGAGGGCTGCGTTTACCTGGAACGGCCGTGAGCGTAACTTCAAGCGATGTTCTCCAAAGCATCACAACCGGGTGCCCAAAGCTCCCTGCCTGCCCAACAGCCGCCTGTGAATTTCCTGGTGAAAAGGCTTTCCCCTGGGGAGCACCGAACATCTCACGGAAATGGCGCGACACCTTCCCGAGTCAGGCAGGTTCCTGTCGGAAACACCACTGGTTTCCTCCCACCTCGCCAGATGTGCCGCTGCAAACCCACCTTGCCAGACTCTGCAGTGCACAACCGCCACGCCACGAGAGCGGGCAGTGCTCACAGCTGGCGCATTCGGGGCTTCCCGATGTGCTGCCACACCTTCTGGAGCCTGACAGCTGTCATGGCTCCAAGCTGAGCAACCCTGTGAACTTCAGGGAGCTTCCCAAGCTGCTTCCAGCAGGACGGGAGCTTCCTGGGGTGCCCCAGGGAGCCACCAGACAGACGTTATGGCAGCTGTTGATTGTTTCAGTTAGGAAAACTCAAAACACTTTTTAAAAAAAAATTTCCTGAGCTGAAAATTTCCCCATTTTCCTTTGAGTGGAGAATTTTGAAATGTCGCTTTTTGTTCCAATTCAGCACAAAACCATACTGGAATCCGCGTCTCCTCCAGCACCCCTCCCCATCGTAAAACTTCAGAGTCTCGGCTCATTCTTCTGTTTTCACTGCCCTTACTGAAAATCACCCTCGGATGAAATCGCCCGTGTGCGTGCAACTCTTGCGGCATTTGACGATACCAGAGGTTTAAGTATTCTCATCATATTCAGCACACAAATGTCTGTTCAGAAGTTTTGTTCACGGTATTCTAGGAACGGCTCCTCTTCATACAAATGCCCACATCAGAATGCTGGAACGATACCTCACGCATAAACACGAGCATTTCTGGTTATTCAGGGTTTGCTACTTGGTGTTCATTCTTCTCCTTGTAAAACAATTTTGTTTATCAGGCGAAAAACGGCCAAGGATTTCTGCGACCAACCCCACGCTACACACATCGCCCAGCAAACGGGCCACGCGGCCAACCTCGGCCGCAATCTGCAGTCTTATTTCCCTGAAGTTGATCTGTAAACACTTACAAAACAATAGAGTTTCTCACGGAAAGTTGGACGTACAGAGAAAGAGCGAGAACCACCTGCTCCGCACCCCGCTACCAGCTCTTTGACCTGCTGGGGCAGGCGGCAGCGAGGAGGGAGCTCTGCCCCTCGCCCCTCTGTGGGGCTGCCCGGCACAGCAGAGGCTTCTCCACAGCTGCCGCCAGTCTCCCACCGCTCCCCAGAGCGTGGGAGCTGTGGGGCTGCTTGGGAACACACCATTTGTGCTGGAAAGTATCCGAGGGCTTTTGAAACCCCAGCTGCCACGAGCAGCTCTTGGGAAAACAGGATCCGTACAGCCTCGGTGCAGAACTGTGTCGCCGCACACCACCACAAAAGGGTTTTGTGCGGCGGTAATCGGATCCCATCCACAGCGTCCGCTTTAAGACAAATAGGAAGTGATGAACGAGCCTCAGATTCTCCTCGGTGTGCAGCAACAGCCTGGGTTTTGCTAAGGCTGGAGGTGCGGATGAGGACTGTGGTGGCCATGGCTACCTTTCCTGTCCGGAGCACTTCTGCTTCCAGCATTGTTAGCAATGCCCTCAGGTCTGCTCTGTATCCTCTGGGCAATGGCTCACAGAGGCTCAAGTGAAGACAGGGCCAGGTAAGGGGCAGCCTCCTCTCCGTGAGCACCACCCAAGAGCCATGCACCGAGGGTGATGTGACAGTGACACCTCCGCGCACTCTGCTCCGCGGCAACATCCACTGCTGGAGCTGTTATGCAGCCACGGCCTCACATCTCTCGGAACTGCTGACCAACCCCGAGAGCCGGCCAGCTTCTATCGGCAGGTGAAGAGTGCCGAGCCGAGCGAGGACTATGGCCTATCGCGGCCAAGAGCCACCAGCCGTTAGCTGGCATTCCTGTTTGCTACCTGAGTCCTGTCAAAGTTGGGTCTTTTCTCCCGTTTTCAGGAGGGGAAACCGCAGGGATCCCCTCGCACTGGGACGTTGTAAAAGGGAGATGACCTGCGGAAGGCTAAAAGTAGGCAACGAGACAAGGAAACAATGAGCTCCTCCGCCTCGACCACCACCTGAGCAGTCTTTCGGGAAAAAGAAGGGGGAGCAGAAATGGCACATTGCCGCTGATCTTTGGGAGCCTTCCAACTCCGGCTTTTCAACTGCCTCGGGTGCACAGCAGGGCATTCGTTCTGGGGTTTAGCGGGCTGTGCCAGGCTCCAGGGGAGAGGCGGGCAGCCGCGAGGCTGTTTGGCCAGCTCCACGCTCACCTGGCCCGCACACGGAGAGCGGGGCACAGCCGCTGCCCTTCCACAGGGGTCCTGGCTGGCGCCAGCGCAGCCACCGAGGCCGAGGTCAGCGACTCGGATGTGAGGCTCACGTGTCCCACAGGAAACACAAGCAAATGTTCTACTGTTCTGAGAAACACACAGGGCTGTCGGCACCAAACACCTCAGAGGATGCTCATCAACAGGTCCATCCCAGAGCCACGGCCAGAGCAGTGCTGGGCTCCGGCGCAGCTCGCCGGGGAACGGTTCTGGCAGCAGACGAGTACTCAGCCCTGCTTGGAAGTCACCCTCAAACAGGGCGTCTTGTCCCATCAGGGCGGGTTTTGCTGAGAGCCGACAGCAGAACTTTCCTACTGGCTTTTAGGCTGTTGAGCTTACGACAACCCCACACAAAGTACGGGGTAGGAAGTACTGTTGCTGCTTAGTGTTTTACGCCCTTAGGAGTGGCTCTAGTCCCTTGAGGATTCACAGTTTAAGCCTTGGATTGTCAAGCCAGGCTTATATTGGCAGCAGCAAAAAGAACACGAACAGAATATGAAACTGCCAACTCAAAATTCAGGTGATGGTCAGGCTGGTGGAATACCGTAACGGGTATTTGTTAAATGGATTGTTCAGCAAGTTTGACAGATCTAGTAATTTCCACTGTAATTTAATATATTTATTATTTCATTGCTGAAAGAATTATCTGCTGAAACGTTGTACAAGTGTTCTTGAACCACTGTAATAACATCAGCCAAGGCCAAAACAATTGTTGTAAATCTAGTTATTCTGAGAACTGGAACATTAAAGGTCACTAAGTCTGGCTGCTGGCAATGACATTTATTTAGCTTCTGGTTCCCACAAGTGACGTTCAGAAATGTCTTAGGGGCGTTTTTGTTTCAGGAGGGTCCTGTTAGGAGAGCGGAGGCATGCTCTGTGTCTGTGCCATGAAGGGCAGCTGCCCAAAGTCCATTAACACTCTTTCATTGGTGAATACTAAAACCGCTTCCCTGAAGGATGTTTTGCTGCTACTTAGTCACTTACACAGCAGTTCTGTCAGGTTTTTGTGGTATTCTACTACTCACATCAGTGTTTTCTAAGGTGTTTCTAAGAGCAGAGGAGTTCCCTCTGGACTTGGAGCTTTTTTGTTAGTTCCTCAGGAAGCCACTAAATCGGAGCACTTAGTGTAGAAAATTCGATCCTACGCCCTATTTAGTACGTGTTTATGTTCTATTGGAATAAAGAAACGCGCTACAGATAGTGAAATTCTGTTCTTTAGCATGTATTTACGGTCAGGCTGCAGCCATAGCCTTTGGGCTAGCTGACATACTTGAAGCGTTTTCTAAAATAATAAGTACATTGGAGAAAAACAGAGTTAGCAACATGAAGCCAAATTCTAAGAGATTTACCACAAACGCTACCCTTATTTCCTCAGTTCGCTTCTTTGGAGCCGAGCTGACTTTAATTAGAAGCAGAATTGGGGCTGCACACTTAGCTGTGAAATGTACGTTAATACACGGCCACGGAGCACAGCGTCAAGCTGTCTGGTGTCGTAGAGACTCCCACGACTGAACCCGCTTGACACAGCACAAACCGTCACATCAGGAAGACTTAACAGCACGGGTCCAGTCCAACCCAGCTGGGACCAGCCTGACCCAGGAACCTCAGCGAGGCTATAGTTAAAGAGCCCTGTGCTGCCCGGGTGCAGCACACCCTGACCTGCAACATGAACCACTCCACCGGTGCCGACAAATCAGTCAACGGCTGAAGACGACCTTTCCTCGTTCCAAGAAAGCCAGCCTATCGCAAACACTCGGCACGCACCTTTTCACCCCAACAAAGGATGTAATAAGCCCCTGGTAAGGGACAGTTATGATGAAGAGTGTGAAACAATCTGCGCTACCGCTGTTGCCATCAGGTCTGCCAGAAAGGCACAGAACAGAAAACCGCAGATGCCAGGAAGAGGGGAAACAGCTACCACATGAGATCACCGACGGGTTCTGAACGAGTCCCGAACTGCCAGCCCCCACCGCTGACTGAACCCAGGGCTGCCGGGGTACTCAGCGCCCCCGTGATGATGCTGGGACACCGTTACAGCGCACCGGGGATGCACAAGATGCAGACATGCTGATCAGCAGGAAAGACCCCCAAACCTCTGAGGGTTTCCTGGGCCTCGGCCCCAGGAACGGCACTTCACTGGAGTCTTCAGCATTGAGCAGCGGGTCCTACTGCCTCGCGGACTGGAGAGGGTCAGGTTCAAGAGAAACCAGGGGGGTTGTCCATCGCCTCCCTGTGTTTGACAGTTGCCTGAGCATTTCCTGGAGATAGAGAGGCGGTGCTCGAAGGTCAGTACGGTAAGACCTGGGGGACCTCGTAAGAATTAGTGGAATGGTGAAATCCCCAGAGGTATGAGCACAGAAAAGCTGAGCAGGAATCGGATGTGCTTACATTAACATCTGACTCATTTGAAACAATTAATTAGGATTTCAGATAGAAAACGCTCTCATTAAAGATTTAGCTGAGGCAGAAGAAATCACAACAGGCGCGTTACCAGACCTGACCCCTCGCTGGCAAAGAGCAGGTTTAATAATGCTGATGTTTTTCAGACAAAACAAATGGGAACCAGATGTTATTTTCCTCTTTCCATCAGGGAAAATAACTGGAAGTTCAGCACACTGTTGTGTTTGAAAAATTATTTTCTAATCAGAGATTTGTTTTGCTAGTTCTTAAGAGAGTTGTTCATGCCTCTGGCTTGGAACCGCCTCGTACCCACCGTGCAGCAGTACTTGAACTGCCTGCCGTCCCCCTGCACATCTCGCTTTGCAAGGAAAAAGCTTCTCAAATGCTCAGGTTCACTTTGAAAATGGCACATTCCTTCCAGGTTTCTCTGCCCATTTGTGAGGCAGAAGCCTCCACACGCCAGTGCAGGCTCTGTGGACTGAGGAGCCGATACGTACGAGCACGATGCTGGTGCTACTTACTGCGAGATTTCTTACAGCTTCACCTAGTAAGCACCAGACTGTACATTGTCCACTTCCTGGTGTGCACACAAGTCCTTTGCACACGCACGTGGGGCTAAGATTAAAACCCTCCTTTTCAGTCCTCAAATGTAGGCAAGTGGTGGGTGTAACAATGCTGCCAGCAAACACGACCCGTCTACCAGTAACCACAGAGGTCTACACAGAATCACAGAACCACCTGCTTGGAAGAGACCTTTCAGATCATCGAGTCCAACCGTTCCCCAGCACCGCCAGGGTCCCTAAACCATGTCCCTCAGTGTCACATCCCCACGTCTGTTAAACCCCTCCAGGGATGGGGACTCCACCTCCTCCCTGGGCAGCCTGTTCCAATGCTTCAGTGTTCCATATGGGAATATTTTGTGTTCTGAAAGGAGGGGAGATGCGCAACAGCAGCAGCAGTTCAGTCAGCAGTGAACGAGAGGGGCAGGACCACAAGAACAGGCTTCCCCATCCACCCAGCCTGCCCCGCAGAAGCCCTGGCCACAAATCCCTACTCTCCCAGGGCATTCCTGCTCTGCCAAGGCCCTGTAGCCGTTTCATGTCTTCCTCTGCCCTGGTCTGTCTCGCTGAGGCTGGGGCTCTGCAGGGAGCGAGCCCGCAGGCGGCACCGTCCCCTTCCCCTCGAGAGCCCGGTGCCCCATGTGGGTGCAGAACAGAACAAGCTCGCTGACGCTTCTGCGTGTACATCGCTGCGATGATAGCGTGGCAGGGAACTTGTCACATTCTGAACGTACTTGTGAAAACCCCGGTCTCTGCGCGCTGACACTTACTCGTGTACCATGTTTAAGGAAGCCGGTCTGATTCCCACGGTGGGTCACAGCACTCGGGGTACGGGGGCCTCTCGGTCATGCAGAACTACACCACTTTGTGCCCTTCGCTTCAGATGCTACAGAACTGCCACAGAGCCTGCTGTCTCACCCCTGCCACCACCATCTGGAGCCCTTCTCTTCTCCTGTTACTCAGAAGACCCTCTGGTATTTTTAGGAATATCAGTTTACTCTTTTTAGAAAAACATCTCTGGGAGTACGCCAACACAATCCCCCGCAAACCTAGCAGATGCGTTCTGTGAAGACACCTTGCAGCCATTAAATGAAGTGACTGCTCTCAAGTCCATCACTTCCCACTCCTTTTCACATCCTCCTTATTTTTCGACCTCTCAGTCTATACCCTTTAACAAGGACCTAAAGACACGAAGAACAGCACAACACTCTGCCTGTAGTTTGCCTTCAGTCTTTCCCAGTTCCCCCACTGCAGTTTTCATTTCCAACGGCTTCTTGGCATCCCGCTCCCTAACAGCACGCTATTAGCACTCCTCCACTGTAATCCCCTCCTTAGCTGCCTAACCCAACATCAGCATTAGCATCTGCGTTATCGTATTATCGTGTAATGTAGCTGCATGAAAAATTACAACAGTTGTGCAGCGGTTCCAGCATAATTACTTAGTGCCACTCAACGTGAAGTGCTGCAGAGAGCGCCTGCGTAACCGAGTAAGCATCTGAACTCTGCTCACATCAGGAGCCTCTGGAGCAATGTCACCGTAGAAGCTTCTCAATCCTGTCTGCGGCTGATTTGCACCAGTGGCCTGGGAAAGGGAGCCAGCACCTGAGGTCTGCTGCCATTTCCACTGCTTGGGGAAAAAAACCAGTGTTCGATGACTAACTTTACACCCTCCAGGGGTGTTCTTCAGCCCGAGACACAGAAATCAGAAGGGAAAGAGTAAACGCCTTTTCCCAGCAGACTTCTATACTTAAGTTTCTGTTTATGAATGTAGAGTGTATCCAAACGAGAAATGCCTAAGCATCCTGATGCCTGTTCACTGGTCCAGTGCCTGGGCACATCTGGAGAACGACTGCAACAGGCTGCTTTCATACACGGGACTCTTTTCTTTCTTGAGTAACACTGCTTCCCATTTTCCTGCCATGTATTTGTTAATAAACGCTGCGGAAAAACTGAAGTGGAGCATTAATTATAATCCAAATGCACCACAGACTGTTGTAACCAGCTTGCATTAGTTAAAATTTAGATATTTCCTTTACAGATTAAAACCCGCTACTGACTTCGTAATATACGAGTCTGTAAGATTCACATGCGTCGCTCTCAAAACTTGACAAAATATTATTCTGAGAAACTTGAAAGATGCAAATCACGGGTATCTTTGGAACAGCAGAAACTCCAGTATATAGATTTTCACACCATGGCAAAGCGCCTGCATCTGTATTTTGTTAGTAGAAGATCTATATACCAGAGAAGACAGACACATATACACACACGCACGCTTTCTACAAGATAGATACAAATCTAAGTAGCAACAAGGTTCACATTTCTCAGTTTCCTCTGAATTCTTAACCTTGGATTCCCAATTAGTAGCAGCAAAGGAGAAAATAGTGGAGATTTTACCCTCTGACCAACTAGATGCTTGTGATCTTTCCCCTTCAGTCTAGCACTCGCCTGATGTAAACCGCTGCAGCATTTCCCGGACAACTGGCAACTGCTCCACCCAAAGCGCGGTGGGTTGTTCGGAAGAGGTCATTTTTTCCATTTTGCTTAGACTAGATCAGCTTTACGGTAGACTACAGTAACACACCAAACGTTATCCCCCAACTGGTGCCACACTACGTACAAGACAATAACTTAGGCTAGAGTGCCTTACGGAATGTTCTGGAAACACTAACGCAGGCAGGAAGGCTCACGGATGGAAGCGCGGCTGCCCATACGTTCCTGAGACAAGAAGTTTGGCCGTTCTTACTTACCTTCTGCTCTCTCCTTGGGAACACATGAGAGATGTTGTTTTTTCATTTAAATAAGGGAGAGAGGAGGAAAGTTAGTGTCAACCCCGTAAAAATGAGAACCAGAGCCCTTGGATTGCCATGTACCAACTGAAGCAACCCGGTTTGGGGGGTGGGGGGCGGTTCTGGGGTTTTCCCCAGTTGTTTGGCCTGTCACAGGATGAGTATTTCACTCGACCAACCTTCCTGGTTTTCACTCCTGCTGCGTGAAAATTCTTGCACCAAGAATAAACTCCTCTTTTCCACATCAGCTCTGGTCTGCCCTAAAACTCAATCCCAACCAACCCCGCAGTGGAGCTGCTGTGTTACTGGAGCAGGTTCTGTGACTAACGCCGTGACTTTAGTCTCTTTCGCTTCCTCTCTCCTTTGGTGCAAATACGAAAATGATTTTAAAAATCCCCCAAACCCAAGAAAAGCAGCTTTCTCTCACATTGAAGTGCTCAGCCAGAAGCTCCCCAGAGGCTTCCATGATAGCTCATTTATAATATAATTCATCTAGAGCAGTTAAGTGATGCTGTTGTACAGTTTAAGTGCCTTTGCTAATTTTCCTGGCTCTGGGGAGTTTTTTATCGTATGTTTCATTGGAAGTGATATAAATTTCAGAGCGCAATCAGAAACATGCCCTACGGAGTGCAGGGGGACGTCTGGACAAAGAACTTCCTCTTATAAATATACACCCTGCATCTTTCTGTAGTCCCTCTTGTAGTAACCTCTATGTTCAGTTTGCTCCGCTTATTTGGGATTCTGCTACAGACTTAAATACTGACGCGCACACACACACGTTGTGGATATACTGTTAACACACTTTCATATTTATGATCGAACACCACACACGTGAGAACGGAATTAATCTTTTTCTTGGCAAAGCCCAGAAGCAACCAGTCTTCCTAACTCTGTGAAGCCTGCGGCTGAAAGGCACACACGGACAGCACCACCTCTGAGATAACAGGATGAGAAGCAGATTTCCCAGAAGACCCATCATCCCACGGCTGCACGGCAATGGGTGGGACACGCAGTGGCCCCAGAACAACCCAGTGACACCCATCTCAGCAAGCCAAGCTGGTTCCCATCTTCCCACAGCTGAGCATTCCAATTACCTAGACCTCCCTGGGTGTCTCTGGGAACACCAAGCGGTCCACCACGACCAAAAGGCTATTGAGCTAGAGCGCGAGAAGCGTCATCTAAAAACACATATTCTGCTTCAACTGGGTCTTGTTGAATCGGTGCAGAGTTACTCATTAAAATTTATGGCCAGCTTCTGTAGTAGCCCAGACGATCATTCCAACAGCTGTAAAATATACCATTGCGTGAGAGACCAAACATGTGGATTAGACCAGGAAGTGTCGTAAATCATGAACACAGAGCTGCAGAGTAACGCGAGCAGCCAGAATCGCCATTTCCACTGACAACACCTAAAGCCACACCAGTTCCATGCTGCTGTATTTTCTTTAATACGCTGGATGCCTAGATGGGAGGTATCCTGCTGTCCTAGACCTAAAGGGCCCTTCAGAGAGACAATGAGAGACGGAGAAACATTTATTCTGTTTATTAGCTTCCAGAGCCCAGTGTTTTTCATAGTATCTAAAGTGGAATCTGGTGCCACCCTACTCCAGGTGGGCACAGACCGGAGCTGGGACTCCAGGACATGCATTTAAGGTGTAGGAAGGCCTGAAGTGTTAACGCTGCCTCAGAATGGGGAAGGACATCTGGGTCACTGGGCCCCACTGCTGTGAAAGAGCTGGCAGATATACCAGGTGATAAAAGGTGCTGTAAACATACAGACCTAAAGAAGCTTAAATCACACCGATGAGATTGCTTGTAAGGATGCCAGAAAGCATCCAGCCAAGGACGGTGGCAATCTAGCAAGTAATGTCATTTTATTGCTCTGTGGACGCCGGTCCGTTCTAACGGCACGCGAGCAGATCCAACCAGAAGGGAACAGGACGGGGAAATCGTTTTCAGTCCTGCAGTTAAAGCAACCCAGTAGACCAGCAGTATCCAAGTAGAGTGCTAATAGACGCAATAAATTTCACGCCCTTCTCTGTTTTCCTCTTAGAACCATGGGAAAACAGATGGGCTCTCCTGCATGCCCCCCAGGTCAAGAGATTTGTTGAACCAAAGGAAGAGAAAATGCCAGCAAATGCCCTCTGGTAGCTTTCAGCGCTCCTCCTCAGCCTGCTGTATTTTCCCTTTATCCCTTTAAAGATCTCACTTAGCAAGCCCGAAGTACCAAAGTCTAGGTATAAAAATAACCCAGCTTTGGCAAACTTCCAGGCACATACCAGGAACGTAGGTGAAGGCAATTTCAGAACGAAGGGGAACTCCTTCGGTGTCAGGGAGCATACTGGAAGAGAAGGGAATTTTTTTTTTCCCCAGCACCTGCAGCGGTTCCGGGTGGTGCTGGCCTCTGAGATCAGCAAGAGCCAGCACTTTTCCAAAGCAGCTGCAACACATCTCTTCATCACCTCCCTTTCCCTGCAGATGCTCTGGGGTCAGAGCCGCTGAGATACCAGGAGAGTGGCTGTTCTTGCAACAGCAGAAGTGAAATGCGTTCAGAAGAAGTCACAAGAGATGTGGCAGCAAGACAAAACGTCCTTTTCACTTGAAAAAGTTCATTGCTTTTGGACGGGGCTGCTCCAAACTTCTAGGAACTTCCCTGAACTAAACGTTTTACTGTTATAAAGGTGCGAGGTATCAGCCAGAATAAAGTAAGTCTTTTGATTTGCTTTCTTCTTTTTGAAGTTTTACACAATCTCTACATAAGTTTTCCGGGTTTTTGAAATAATAATTTTCATGAAAAAGTGGCACTTTGCTCACTGAAATAACTGGGGAAGCTGCTGTACTTCAGTGAGCACTGAGGCCTCCAACATCCAATTCTATCATCCCTAAAGACATGACCCTGCACCACTAAACATTACTGGGAGTTATGCCATTGGCTTCAAAGGGAGAAGGAACAGGCCCTAAATAAGCAAAACTTGTCGTTATTACTCCAATGGGAGCAATCCTGTCCAGCCACAGAACGTGCCTCTATCAGCCAAAAACTCAACAGAGCTTTCTAAGTTGTACCCATGCACTTCGTACGAGAGCGCTCCCTGTTCACACGTGCACGAGCCGTTCCCGCGTGTGCACCGGCTCACTGTACAGAAGGGACAGGGGACTCCGTGGAGAGCCCGTGTGTGACCTTTTCCTGTGCGCCTGCTGGGTTCGGTGCCTGCACAGACCAACCAGGAAGCCTCCTCACCGACCACATTGCCACAGCAGGTCACAGGAGTCTTATCACTAAGCTCTCCCCCTCTTCTGCCCTCCCCTGATGTCTCATCATCTGAGGAGGGGTCGGGATCGCAGGGGCTTTATTTCCTTAGCAGCATCATTTTGACACCGCCACTGACCGATGTGCTGACGAGGGACGCAGACGTGCCTGAAGCCACTGCCCAGGGCAGAAAAAAGGCAGAGGAACAAACCCCATCTCCAAACAGACGAATTGCCTCTGCGGGGGGAACCTGATCTCTTCGCAATAGTGCTCACTGCCCACGTAGCCACACGCGGTAGAGCCTTGTGAGACAGAAATGGCAAAATCTGTAAGATCCGTATCGGGGGTCTATGCCTGTAGGTATTTGAAACTGGGATTTAAATTCGGACAGTGGGAGAGCAGATCTCGGGGCACTAGAGAAGGTTCTAGCAAGCAGCTAGAGCTGGGGGTGCTCAGACGGATCCCAGCTGTAATAAGCAGTGATGAAAAGTTAACACAACTCTTGGTCTTTTTTTTTCCCCCTCATTATTATTTATGTCTCACCCTCCCAACCCCAAAGCCACCAAGGTCAGAAGTCTTTACTGAACAGATGCCTAAACTGCATTCAAATGCCATTTCCAGAGCGGTGAGGCTGAAACGATCTAAACCTAAAGCACTTTTGAGAAGCTGGGCATTGCATTCTGCTTTTCTACATCAAGTGAACATTTCCTCCGCTTCACCAGCTTCCACAAAGCTCAGAACAACATCTCCAGAATTTTGAACATTCAGCTTTCTGTTGGATTTCCCCCTGCACTGCAAGCACAGCCTTACCCCGCGCGGCAAAGGAATCAAGGATGGATGCAGGCCAGGATAAACTTGCGAAGTATCTCATTGTGGGTTTTCCCTCCTCACTTCAGGATCCATGGCTGCATTTGAAACCACAGATATGCACAAGAATGACTCTTCTCGGTGTGAAACAGCATATCCAGGTTCAGCTTTTAAGCTAAAGGAGTTCAAACCTGGTGCTAGGTTCTGGCACGAAGGGCAGAGAGCTCTAAATCGCTGAACGAGGAGAGGAAACCTTCAGCCACACAGGAGACAGGTAGAGAAGAAGCTGCTGTGTCTCTCTTGGCAGAAAACAGGCAGATTCATCAGGGACAGAAAGGAACTGCAAGAGGCTTGAATTCAGCACCTCAGGAGTTAAACTTTAAATAATGAGCTCCAGAGATGATGCTAGAGGGTACTAAATCCTGAGACACCTACCACAGCAAAGCGCAGCCCCTTCCCAGAGATCCCTGTCAGGTCATGGATTCAGGGAGAGGGCGGTTTTCGAAGGAAAGGAAATCTCTTGGAGAAGGACAGTTCCAAAACTGGTAGATAAGGATTGCTGTGAAGGGAACGGAACGCTGGAAAGGGAACGTGCCTCCACCCTGCACAGAGGGGATAGCACATAGCTGCCTGGAAGACAAAGAAAGAAGGGGGGGAAAAAAGCAAAGCTCGTGTTTGATGTTATCTGAGACGTGTGCTCTCCTCTGGGAGGTTTTGAACACAAAGAACGTGATGGACGTGTGCGCACACACTGCTGAAGGAGCGCGCCTGCTCTCCCTCAAGCAAGCACCGAGGTCCCCACCCACCCCACTCCTATTAATCAGCGACGCGTTGGCTGACACAAGGAATCCGCCAGCCCAAGCCCCTGCCCAGCCCTGGGCAGATTTGCTCTGCTGGTGAGTTGGAGGACAAGGATTTCCCGCAGTAACGCTCCCGCTGGGCGAGCTGGAGGCCTCCCGTGGCAGGAGGTCCATCTGTTGGGCTCTGACACGCAGCAGCTGCTGTCGAAAGCTCCCCACGGCTTTCGCAGCCGCACCGACCAGTCTGCTAGCACTGGCTCCCTATTTTAACGGGGTCTTGAAAAGAGAAGTTTACGCCCAAGGGTTCGGAGGCGCCCAGGGCTCGCTCTTTTCTACCTCACACTGCCTGCACGGAGACGGTCGCCAGAAACACCTCCGTGGGTCCGTGCCTCTGCCCGGTCCTCTGCTCTGATACCTGTGCTAAAGGTGAGGCGTGGCAAACAAGTGTCATTTGGGGGAGCCGAGCGGAGCTGAGGGAGAAAAGAACAAGGCACGAACAGTGGCGAATTCTGCACAGGCTTGTACAGCTGCCACAAGACAGCGAGGTTTAGACCGCTCCTTAGAGCCATTATTTTCTGAGCAGGCCGAGAAGGGAGCTGGGATTTGGCCCATCCAATAGCTCTAAAATCAGCCCTCGCTGTCTCCTGCTTTGAAATAGATCCGTGTATGAGTAAGAAACTGCTTGTCATCCCTCTATTTCACTAACAGTCTGCATTTCGGATTTCCCTCCCCATCTGGCATTCCTGCCCATACCCACCCTGTTCCTCTCGGAACACAAGGGTGCAAGAAACGGAGGAATGCCAGGGGCTGCTAATGGCCTTTTTCAGTTCTGCACAAGTCAGGAAGATTTTACAAGCTGGCATCTTGCGTTAGTCCCATCTCAAGGACCAGCTGCTTTCCCCCTCCACCAGCATCCTGCCAGACCCCTGGAGCCTCCTGGTTAACACCGAACTGCCAGTAACCCCTGGACTTCAACCTGACGGAGCGCTCACGGAGGACCTCAGCCAGGCAAGTCCTAAGAGCAGTGATAAGAAGCTGGGATTGCTATACCAGGGAAACGAAGGGGAAATCTCCCTGAAATAATTTAAATCAGATTTGTGCAACACTGGTCAAGACCCATCGCGCGGGGCAGGATCTCCCCACGCAGGCGTTCCCATTAGGGCGGCTATTCTCCGTGGCATGTTCAACGTGCCGGTGAGAGGAGAATCTGTTCCCTCTTCTCTCCTCGTGACGCTGGCTCTTTAAATGCCACAGTTTCACTTCAGTACACGCTAATTCTGGGCAGGCTCTTTGGAGAGCACCTTTTTCACCAACCCTCTTGTGAGGGAGCGCCGAGATCACATCAGCATGACAGATCAGCTTCCTGCAGACTGACCTAAAACCTTCGGAAACCATCCAAGGGGCAGGCGCGGTTGCGGCAAGCCCCATCGCACCCGCTCAGGGGCATGGCCAGCTGAGGTCCCCAGCACCTGAAGCTTTCAGGGAAACACCTACGTACTTTGCCAGAGCAAATCATGAGCGAACGCATGGCCAGAGTAAACCCAAACCCGCAGATGGATATTGCACCCTAGAAGCTCTCAGTGCTGCAGACTCACTCTCCTGCTATCCCGGACAGACGGTGAGGCCCTGGCAAAGTCTTCTACGATCTTGTTCTCCACAAACATCTCTATTTTATCCACCCAGCCTCCATTCTTCTCTCTCCTCTTGTTTTAAGCCAGCTAAGCCCTTCCTCCGTTGTTGCTTTTGTTCTCTTCGTCCTTCACTCCATTTAAAAACCAATTCCTGCAGAGACTGGGGTACTTCCTTTCCTGGCTCTGATAACACTCTGCTGCTAGAAGAAAACACACCTTTTTTCCCACCTGCTTCTACTTCAGCTCCCTCATCCATGAAAACGCACACACAACTTCCCCACTACCGTCACAGTCTCTAATACTTTTGGATGAGACTTGTTCACAGCACTCTGACTGTAATTTATTACAGCCCGTCCTCCCTAAATACCATTTTCCTCGCCGCAAACCAAAGATCTCGCGTTCCTGGCATCTAGCAACCCTGCAGTATCTCTGTTGTCATCCTGCCAAGATCTTTGCAGGTTCTCAGCAAATCTGTTAGTCTCTGCTGGGGCCAGCTGCTGTCTACAGCCCTCGCATATTCTGAGCTTCGTTCGATTAGCGACGCCCCTGAATACATTACGTGCTTCTGACCTCAAGGGTAATCAGATGGAAAGACACTTCTGCCGACCATTGCAGAAACTTTAGCTCACAAGCCCTGAAATTCAGGTTGTATAACATCACGATGGGTGAGAAGGGATAGGGTCAGAAGAAGAAAGGAATTTTCAGCCAAGTCTCCTTAAAGATTCAAGCTTGGCATCACGTCCAGAGACATTTATGCCCCCCTCCCAAAGAAACAGATGAAATCTCAGAAGCTGATGAGATTTGAACGGTTACCAACTTTTAAAAAATGCCTCGGAGCTGTCAGCATTCCAGTTCCGATCCATCACAGCCCACACCGTATTCACATGATTCAGCATTGTTTCGTTAGGTGTCAGATTTTATACACATCAAGAGATTTTTTGTAAAACCGTGGAAAAGTCGGACTGGTTTTTCTCTACTGGCCAGCTAGGCTGCTCGATCTGTTGTGAAATGGGGCATCCAAATCAGCACACACATGCCCTGAATACTGGGCTGCCTGGTAGAGAGGCCACCGTTCGGCTACCTGGTCCCCCAAGGTATGCTGCAGGCTCACCTCCTGGCTCAGGCTCTAGAGCTGGAAGAGGCAAACCCCAGCCCTCGAACCCCAGATCACATAAGCGCAGCGTGACTCGGCCTGTGAAAATGCGGGTGCTGTGAAGAGCAGTGGCCCTAGGGCTAGGAGAACACCGAGCAGGACTTTACGGGTCAGTATGGGGATTTACATGCCTGACCTGGTGGTGCAGTGTCCATATTCTCCACAGGAACTCGCCCAGAGACCTCACTGTGCCAAAACCAGACATGTAATAGAACAGGAATTTTTACCACCGAAAACTCCAAAGAAAAAGGAAAACCCGATCCCCAACAAGCTGAGAAGTAGCGGGGGAAGGCACACGTGCCAGCCACGCACAGACCAAGAAGAAACCGCAGGTAGAGAGCTGGTGCAGCCCTGCTGCCCTCCAGCCACTGCCAGGGGTGCTCAGGTACTGCACACCCCCAGTCCCTCGGGCTCAAGTTGAGGGAAACGGCAGGTCTGCAGCTGCTGCCGGATCCAGCTTTCAGATGGCTCATTTATGCCCTTTCTAACAGCTTTTAGCTTCGAGGCAGCATTTGGATACTCTGTCAAACTAAGATAATTCCAGAATAAACCCAGGCACGGCAGCTTTCCGTTCCCTGGATTCCAGGGCTGGATCGCCCTTTCTGGAAACCAGGTTCTGGCAGCTCTGCCTCACCCGCTGGTTGTTGTCTTGTGAGCACACGAGAAACGAAAGAGCCCATAAACACAGTGGTGGCAGCAGAACGCAGAGGGGCTCAGCTGGTGCCCGGGGGGACGTGGAAACGTTTCCCGCAGCAGATGGTGGCTGGACGTTCTGGTTTAGTGGCCCAGGGCGGGTGGGGGCCACACGGCAGCGAGGTTGCCGTTACTACTGCTGGTTACGGTGGAATAGCGGTTACTGCGTGCTCCTGCCCCTAACTCGGCAGCACTTGCAGACAGGCAGCACTGCCCTTCAGACACACTGTTCCAGCTTCGGCTTGATCTTTATCTTCTAAACAAAGCTTACCGGAACGTTCAGATTAGCCGTAACGCCTGACTGCACAGCCCTTGGTCACCGCGCTTCTCTCTGCCTCTCTTTACCGTCTGTCTCCAGCTTTGTCTCCCTCCTATCCCACGCCCTGTGCTCCCCAACACCAACCCAGGCGCACGGAGAGGAGTTATGTTCTAGTCTTTGGAACAAATGGTGAATCACCAGGTGAGCACCTCAGTGGAGGACGTCACGACAACTGTGTTCCTACACCTACCTCTGATCTTCAGGAAACCCATTGCCTTACACATTTCCTAAATCTTTTAACCCGAAACGCAATACAGTTCGTGATGCAGAGACGCTCCCAGTAACAGTGCACAGGTTCTGCACGGCACCAGCGACACCTCCAGAGGTGGCTGGCATGGGCTCCCGAGCCCTGCCGCCCTAGCGTACCCTGCAGGGGTGATGACATCATTTGGGCTCAATACCCAAACTCCAGACCTCGGCTCTCAGCTGACTGAGCAACCCCACGGCATATGGCGGGGGTACAAAAGGACACGCACGTGCTCAGCTCGCAACCCTTTGCTAACGTGGCTTCCCCTTCAGCCCACGTTAGGCTTTGTGGGAGAAAGGGCCACGGCAAGAGGATGAGGAGAAAGGGCTGCGCCTTCCTGTGGTGCTGCCAGACGGGTATCCTGAGGGTCCCTGCGGAACCCGGAGGGTCAGGAGCAAGGCTGAGGAATTGCTTCTGCAGAGGAATGCACATTGTCGCTGGAAACCGTTCCAGCTCCAGTGGCGTGTATCTCCTTAAGCACTCCACACACAGCTGGGCATTCTGAGTGTCTAGGAAATAAATTGTTCCTTCACAGTGATTATCTATTCCTAGATTAAAAGGCTCCGAAGACAAGTACACCAGAGAGGAAGGCAGGAGTTCCTGCGTGTCCCTCTGGAGTTCTGGATCTGGAGGCATGAGGATGCCAGCTCGCGATGGAATGCTGACGAACAAGCCGAGAACTGTCTGAAACAGATTCACCACCTCAGCAACTAACCGTCAGGCCAGGAGTCTGGCCCTGTCACCTCTGGGCCAGGTAACTAGGAGGGCTAGGGACCTCCTTGGAGCCCGCCCCCGCCCGTGGCCACGCGGCTGTTCTAATAGGACACACGCGTGTTTGCACTCAAAGGTGCTCGTTACCCTGAGCCTATCTTCAGAAACCAGCAGGCTGTGAGTACTCTGTGCAGCGAGGGGAGAGCTCCGGCTTGGGGAGTTCGGGACACCTGCTCGTACACAGGCAGCGTTGAATTCTCCCGGGCAGTTCGTTCTGCAGCTCCCCATCACATGCCCGTCGATCGCCGCCCAGGGGACGCTCCGGCGCTCAGCAGAGCTACACGCCCAACGGCAGAAAGGACACAACTACGTGGGAAGATTACCACCTCGTTTGTTCAATCGATGCTTTGACCACGGGCTCCTATTGTCCATTTCTTCACCCGTAATGCTAGCGCTACTCTGCTGGCCGGACGCAGACGGGTGCTTGGAGATCTGTAGGCACCATTTTTATCCAAAACATATGGGACTGGGGATGCCAATGGTATTCCATACGGGAGGCTCCCTGCTCAAGTAAACAGCATATTGCGTGTTGCAGAAGAAAATGTTTAGGGTTTAGTCCAGGGAAAAACGTAAGGTTTTAATTTTTTAGTCCAGGGAAAGCCTCTTTGATATTAATTGGGTTTTTATATACACAAGATCCTTCATCCGGGATAATGGCAACTAGGACAATATATTTCTCCTCTTATATATTTGTATTTCTCTCTGACATTTAAGCACATGCACTTTGTAAATTTACTCATTGGGCAGAGTCCTGGACTCATTTTTGTTCCTGTGAGGTGTGACAGTTTCTTTGGGGACAGAACTTTCCCATTTGATCCGGCAATATTCTAAGTTTACGGACACGCTTCGCTATACCTCGGATGAGGATTTAGAAGGAGCAGCTCTGTGAATATTCTTCCATATCCAGCACTTGCAGCTCCTTCCCTGTGCTCTGATCCAATCAGAAGGAAAATGCTCAAGTTTCAGATCAATTGTTCCAAAGATTTTTAAGCGTATTAGCAGGATGTCAGTCACGCTAATGTAAGTCACCCTGCTGTGCAAAAGAAATTGCTCAGAAAAGTCACGCTCCCTCTCAATCACAAAGAACCATAAAGTAATCTAGCGTAACCAATTCAGAAAATATCAGACCCATAACGATACAATGGGAAATGTACTGTTGATTAGATGATTTTTAATTAGAATTTAAAGCTCATTTTGCAGTCACTCTACGAGACCCATTTTCATCTTTATCTACCAAGTATTGAAAATTAGAGATTTGCTGTGTGCATTAGTTAATAGGTCAAACACAACGAAATTACAAATGTAGAGATGAGGGAGAATCCCTTAGTGAAACAAATCGACTCTAGAAAAGCCACGATCCAGAGCAGAAGTTAGTGGAAGCTTCCACTAAAGCAGGCACCTCTGCCCCGTCCTCCTGCTTGACGCCCTCCCAGCCCCTGCGGCAAAAAGAGAAAAACACCGAAGGCAAAACTGTTCAGAGGAAAAATGGTACCATTTGGAATGAAACAAATTATTTTATTTTCTGGTCAAAATTACTAGAATGGGAAGAGGAGATAATACCGTTTGTTCAAAAAATGAGAGTAAAAATAAAATGTTTTTTACCAAGTTTCTCAAACTGCTCCAAGGTCCCTTCTCTAGGGGTGGAATAAGTAAAAGGGAGGAAGAGTTTTGATGGAGGAGAGTTTTTGATGCTTGGTTTTATTCCAATTTATGATATACCTGTATGCCATTTTTAAATGAATCTGAACTTTTAAGCTCAGCTTTAAACGCATATTTTCTTTAATAAATAATTTTTTAAAAATATAAAAAGGGTTGGGTAAATGATTTCAGGTTAAATTTAAGCTGAAATGAGATCAAACTTCAGTTGGTCATTTATTCAGGGGGGTTGAATTCACCCACTCTGGACAACACGAGGAATCTATGTGCCTGCTCCTTGCAGACTTCCATCCTGCACCGAGAGTTGAGGCGGGTCTGGGTCAACTTCAGACCTTAACTGAAATTCAAACAAACATCAGGACACCACGAAGCAGAACCCCACTACAATGTCTATCCTCTGGACCGCACTCCACTTGTGTCGTAACGTTTGCACCTTCCCGAATCACGTGCTCAAGCTCCCTTTTGACCAGGAGGTTCACGCCAACCCTGCCATTGCCAAACTTCAGTCATTCGTCTGGTCACAAAGTGACATCGCTGAAACAGAGTTTCTAAAAACCATAAACATCCCAGGAACGGGAAAACAAAAGTGAACATTTTGCTTGAGGATTTTTTCCTCCCCTATTTGGTTCCAAAAGATACAAAAAGAGGTTTTTCCCAAGGGTTTCCCCACTCCTCGGTTTGTTCCATACACCCTCTTCTTGCACCTTGGGATCTATAAAAAAAGTGGAAACAGGACAAGGGACTGGACATAGGAAAACCCCTCTTCCCTGACTGACAGCCAAGGCTTTTTAGTTAAAAAGTTGTTGAAATGGAATGATATTTTGTACCCAGAAAACTTCAGTTAGTGGGAAGGGACTCTCGCAGCAACAAGAAGTGTTTTGTATCCGTGTTTCCAAATTGCATTTTTCCTGCCAAACCCAACCCCATTTTTCCTACCAAACCAAACCCCAATCCTGCCCTGGCTCTCAGGGGGGCTTGACACCGACCTCTGCCCTGGGAAGCGCTACCGGCAGGGACGCCGTGTCAGCGCCTGCCTCCGGCCCCAGCCAAGGGAAGCGGCGATTCCCAGGCTCAGCCACGCATCAGTCCTGACGGCTGGGGGTAAAACGCGCTCACCTCCTCTGAGCTGGCACGAGGCCCGTGCGCTATTTAAACGTCACTTTAGCCTGTCAGCAATTTTGGAAGTACTCTTCTGGGTCTGTCCATAGAGGTGATTCCCCTCCTGCCCAGAACATGTTCCTGTCCATCCCAACCCCAGCCACCAGCAGCTCAGGAAGATCTCCTGTGGTGTGGTGACACCAGCCCGTTACCGACGGCTCTCTGGGATCACTCCAGCTCTGCAGCATGAGCTGTAGCTCCTACAGGCTGGAACACCGAGGCCAGCAGACCCTCGTGCCTTTGCGCACTGACTCACATCTTTCTCTCCATTTTCTTCCTTTTTGCAACTTTAAATGCCTGGGAGGGGATTTCTGTCAGAGCGAGTCAGTGCCAAAATCAGGGCACCAGCTTGTTAAGTAGACGATCAGCCCCTAAGCCGTTGCGGGAGGAGGATGAGATTTCTCATCCTTACCTCTTTTGTGAGTTCACGTCTGAATCTCTCAAGGCGAGCGCGCCAAGAGTAAAGCAGAAACCCCTGAGAGAAACGGTTTGCTCCTGTTGCTGACTGAGAAAGAACAAGGCTTTCCAAACAGACAGATCCGCACGCCACGCTTCATTAAACAGCAGCAGCCTTCCGTGGCT
This sequence comes from Bucorvus abyssinicus, assembly GCA_009769605.1. Lineage (NCBI taxonomy): Eukaryota > Metazoa > Chordata > Aves > Bucerotiformes > Bucorvidae > Bucorvus > Bucorvus abyssinicus. Next base: position 26,468,482 of record CM020035.1, on the reverse strand, counting down.
AATAAACTTCCTCCTCCATTTTTCAGCTGCATTTGTCTGCACCTGTTTTTAAAAGGTAGCTGAACTTCCACATAAACAAGGTATCTGGAGACCGACGGCTGCTAACGCATGCGCCGCAGGAGGAACACGCCGACGGAACCCCTTCGTTACTTTTCTGTTGAGTCTGAGAACATGCGGGTGTTGTTAAAACCAGCCCGGGCTGTGCAGCTCAGTGCAACCGCTCTGGGAGAGACGACGAGGAATTAACAGACGGGATTCACGCTCTTCTCTTCCAACACCGAGAATCTCGCTCACTGAAGGTTTTACTTCATCATCCCTACCCAGATACATGCAAATATATAAGCGGTTTTTCATATGAAAGGCAAATCTTCATATGAGATTTTTCATATGAAATGAAAGGTTTCCAGCAGGATGCAAAGAAACCTGATGCTGAAACCTCGCCCTGCTTTGTGTTTTGGCAAAAACCTGGCACTTGTGTTAATGAGAGGGCTGGCTGAGGTTCACAAAGCTTGAGAACAACTCTGGACTTGTTTTGAAGCGTTCATAGCTTCTCAGTGCCATTAGAGATGGGTCTGGAGGTGCTTCGGGTTGGCGGGTATTCAGAGCCCAGATGGAACAATGAGAGAGAATAACAGAGAGGCCACCGTTCTGGACCTGAACATCACCGGGTGCAGAAGCACTGGGATCCTGGCTGTGTACAAGAGCTCCTCTCAATAAACCAAGGTGAGAAGGGTTACCAAAATGCCCGTCATGCTGAAATGCACACATGGGACGAGTTGAATTCAGCTGTTCTTTGTTTGAATATTGGGGTAAAGTTCACTGGGGGGAAATTGGGCTTCCATTGTGACCTCCAGCAGAACAGCTGCATCTCTCACCGTGATCACTGGAAGTTAATGGTGACCCACCACAAGTACATTGCCTCGTGGGCAGGAAAGTAATTTTTTCATTTTGCAGTAAACAAAGCAAATTGTACCTTGTGCAGGTCTGGTGTGCTTCTACGGGAGCAGAGAGCACAAATGGTTCTGGAGGAAAGGAAAGCCACATCCATAATTTCATTTCCTTATGAAGGAATACCAAGCTTTTCCAGAAGTTTCCCCAGTGTCTCTTCGTGACCACTGACTAGCTCTATACCGCATTATTTTGTGAAAATCAGAAAGGAACTTTCTATCAAGCTCACCACAATTTGTTACTGCTCAGCAGGAACATAATCTGGGCTTCTCGCAGTGCTGTAACCCAATTTAATTCCCCTGTCAGGCTGCGTGATGGATGTGTCCTCAGTGTTTTCAAACGGGAGATAAAACTTTTCTACTGCCGAAGGCGGACAGTACTTGCCCTTTGGTTTGCTGTCCGGGGGCTCCACCACCGCCTGCTCAGCAGGGCTGCCCTACCACGGCGCTCCGCTTCTTGGTCAACACATATAAGCTTTATTCATTTCAAACGAAAGCGTGGAAATGGACCACAGGAATCAAAACCTCGCGTAGGTGAAAGTCCCCAGTCCTCAGGCGCTGGGTACCGTTCGGGATGTTATCCCTTCGCTTTAGCTCTCGGCAGTACTGACCCAAAACACCAGCCAGAGAGCGACCCTTCAGCCGGGCTGCACAGCGCCTCCGCTGGATGAGCCAGGAGGGGCCGGGAGAGCAGCGCCCGCGTCCTCTGCACGGGGAAAGGGACCTTCACGGCCCTCCGCCGCGAGCGGATGGGAAACCCTGCAGAAGTGGGTGTATACTTGGGGGAACCAGAAGCAGCACCACCTTTTTGTCAAAGGAAGTAACTCTGTGAGTGGTTTCAGGGATTAACGAGCGCTTGTGCTGGAAGATCCCCTGATAACGGAATGGCTGCCCGCACCCACAAAGCTCTCCTCACATGTTCCCTTTATACGGGTGCTAAAAATATTTCTGCTCTCATCGCTGCCCTTGTCAAACCTGGAAAAGCCCAGCCACACCTCCAGGTGAATGGGGAATCCCCTCCCAAGAGACACTAATGCATTTCACTCACAGTAGCTTCATGACCGTTCTTCCCGTCTGCGCCAAACCCCTGGTTTTCTATGATTAAATGCAGGCAAAACACCCTCTGTAATGACACTGCGCTATTATTTGAAACTGAGTATTTCCCTTTTGTACCATAAATAATCCAACCCTTTAGATCTATAAATCTGAATCTTTAGGATGAAAATAGAAACGCACCTATTTAAAAAATAACATATTTACTCGCAAATCCCCAGGAAAAGCATGCTTTATGCAGAGAATACCCTGAAAATGTGCGGGAGATGCTCTGATTTTCATACCAAAGCCAAATCTTCCCAGCAGCTGAGCTCTCGCTGTGCAAGCAAATCACATTCAGCCTTTATGGTGACATTCTGGTGTCTCCAACAGTAGGTTTGAGCGTGTCTATAAGGTGTTCCTCCTGTTCTCAAAAAAAGCTTCAGTGATTTTCCTATCATATTGCCAACACAGAACCCAGCATAACAATGGCTGGATAATCCCCCAAACTTCCTGAGACAGAAATAACACTGAGAAGATGGTCAAGTCACCAGATCCATCGCGATTACAGATGACGTTGCAAAACTGGAAAAGCCTTAATCAATTTAAGTGGCTCAGTAAAGTTTGACCAGCCATCAAGGCTGAGAAGTCTATGGCAAGACTGTAGTTGCCGAAAACAAGACAGCATTGACTAAGGTATTAAAAGCTGAGATTCCCCTCTCCTGTAAAATACAATTTCACTGACAAGAGCTCTGGCTGATTAGGACACGCTCAATCTGAAGTGAGAACGGCCACACAGAAGAGGAAAATTGCACTAGACCCATTATTTGAGTTCAAGTGTTGACAAGTCCTCACTCTGGAACACTGTGAGGTACATTTGCGATGTTATAAACACTTGCCACCAAGAATATTACAAAAAGTCTGTGACTTTCGCAAAATCTAGTTAAATTTTGCTATCATTTTTCCACCAGCATCTGTGAAGTTGCATTCAATCGAGCAGATTAAACCTAAAGTATACCATTTTCTACACTTCTATTTAAAGAACCAAAAATCACTGTAATGTACTCAGAGTCTCCACGTAGTGAATCCATATTTATGAAAAACGCACTACTTCAGATCTGAGACGCCTACAAAGCAGGTTTCTGAAGGCAAGGAGTGCATCAACTAGTTCAATAACCATCAATAAACACGTAACAGGACATGGCAAATCCTCCTTAAAAATTTAGCAGGTTTATTACACTTCCCATGGTTGGTTATTCCACAACTAACGTCAAAATTCCTGGTTTTGCTTTTGCAAGGCCAACAGCTATCCTAAGAAAAAGCTCCATTACAAATTACTCTAACAGCAGGATTTTACAATAGATGAACACAAGAGTCATTTATAATGCATTTGCTGCTATTAAAAAACAAATAAACATTTACAGGCTGTGCTAATTAACTTTACTGCTGAATTAGTAGTATTTCTTACGCAGCTTCAATAGAAGAAACATTGCAAGGATGGCAGTAAAGCCAAAACTTCGGGGCAGTAAAGGCCAACGCATTTCAAAACCTCTCCCTTGTCCTCCAAAACCCGCGGAGCTGTTGGACCCCTTGAGAGCCGCACGCACGGGGCTCAGGACCGACACCCCCCGCTGCGCACCAACACCTGCCGGAGCCGTCCGAGAAGGACGTTCTCACGTCAGGAATAAAATATCACAGTTTGAGCCCAGCAGCCCTGCCCTGCCCACACCATCTGTGTTCTCTGGAGCTGACCAACCCGCCCCTGCTCCAGGCTGGGAAGTGAACACCCTTCAACTCCAGGGCACCTTGTGCCCACTCCTCGGGAGAGCAGAGTACTCCATCCCTCCCTCCAAAGCGAGTGGAAATTCAGCCTGGCCACGACTGCAACCTTCACGACTTGTCACAAGGAACACGAAGCATGTATATCTGGGATTGTTTGTGCTCATTTTTGAGCTGGTCTCGCTGCGGCCAATCCCAGCAGTACTCGGTGGCAAACGTAAGGACATGCCCAGTTTGTTCTCAGGAGAACAAGAACCAAAGCAACAAATCGAAAGTCTTACCTTTACTGACATCAGCGGTGGCATCATGATCAAGCCGGTGTGAAAGCAGAAGAGCCTCTGACAGCAGAATCTGTGGAAGAGCCGTTGGAAAGGTTCTTCCTCCTCATCTCAGTGAAGAGACCGTTCACTAAGGTCCGGGCTGTGCTCGGCAGGAAGGGGCCTGTCGGGAGAGAGAGACAAACCTGTTGCAGGGAACTGGAAGAGCTCGGTTCTGCACACCCAGCAGAGAAAGGGATCCTCCTCTTCCCCAATGCCTTCAGCTCTCACAAGTGTCACCTAAACCATTAGTTAAGATACAGGATGACATTCTTTTCTGTTCTTTTCTAGATAATTGCAGTCTTCACCTCCGGGCATGAGAAATTCCAGTTATTCATTAAAATCCTTTATTTACCTCTTGAACTTAATCATCCAGGAGTAAGAATTGTTTATAGTGCCTCATCAGATATGCCTGCGCCTTCTGGGAACTCAAGTTTGGCCTAGAAGTTAATTTAAAATACAGAGCAGTTTCTCTTCCAGCCATGACATGTTGGCTGGTGACCTTACCTGGCAGGAGTCTGAACTGTACTTTAGGGTTGTTTTGAATTTTACCATTTAAAGACATCCAGTCAACCTCCTCCGAGGTGACTATGTTTCTGTTGTTATCCTAACGCAGACCAACTCAAATGCTGCTGCTTATCACAGCACAAAAACATGCCAGGGCTGGAGGTCAGGCATTTTCTCTGATCTAATTAAAACACTACAATTTCTTGCATCTACAAGTCTCTCTTTTTTTTTTCAGCCTACCTACCAATTCATTTGCCAAACTGCCAGTTCCACTGAATGTTTTCAAGTGTCTCCTAGATGAGGAAAAGCATTTCCTCCCAGCCTGCTGAGCGTGTGATTCTGCAAGTTCCATTTCACAAGCACTGAAGACCACAGAGACCTCATGACAGGTTCAGAACATGGGATCAACCTCTTACTTGCTTTTTTCTGCTCAGTTTCGTGCCTTGGAGAAGGGTATTGTATCTAACACTAAGGTTTGTTCCGTTTAGTTGGGATATGACCATTCTAGGCAGAGCACCACAAGTTTTGAGGGCTTGTACTGGCCCCGACCCCAGGGATCGCGTGCTTCAGAGCTGCGCCTGTCCTCCCAGGGCAGAAATCCTGGTGAACCTTGACAGAAACGGACAGGTTTGCTTCCAAACCAGGCAAATATGGTGCTGTTACCAACAAACACGCACACACACGCACGCCCCTTGTGTTGAGTATACACAAACACCAGCACATGCCACCATGTTTTTATAGCACCATCTTCAAAGAGCTTAGAAAATGTTTTGTGTATCGAGTTTTCCAGTAGCTTGACTGCAGCATACGCTGCTGGAGGAGGACTCCTCCGATTAGAAAAGGGTCCGGACAACAGCCACTCCCATGTGATTCCCCTGCAGGATGCCAGGGGAAACTGAAACGGGGCAGCTCACTGGGGTCTTTTTCGAGAGCTAACCACGGTTATAAGTCAACATAACCAAACATCATAAATATATTATTAAACATTATAAATTATTTGCTGCATTACTTGTGATTTGCTCGGGTGTGAATAGATCTAGAGCCCTGTCCACGTGTCTAGAAGGCCGATGTACAGAAGCACCCCGTGGACCACAGGACAAGGTGCATTCAGAGCTCCTCGTGGTGCTCAGCACCACAGTTCTACAGACCGAGATCCTGACTCGCTGCGAAGCAGCTGCTCGACCCTTTAACTGCAGTTCACAGCCCAGAGGCAGCTGGGTGATAGGGCAAGCGATAAAAACATCCAGAGTGCCAGGCTCTGAGAGCTGGCACCACTTGTTCCTTCAGGAGATGGTAATCAATGCAAATCCATGCATCAGTTCTGAGGTGCTTTAATTCCAATAACAAGCGTCCTGTGATTGATGAGTTTTTCACAGCTGTCGTCCCCATCGCTGTTGCATTAGAGCATGCTGGCCGAGCCGGCTCATTCGTCATCAAGTTGCCAACTCCAGTGCATTCCACTTTCTGCAAGGAAGGATGACAGTTGGTAGAGTGACTTGGGCGGCTGGTCAGGGAACCTGACATTTGGCAAAGGATCAATGCATTGGATGACAAGCCAAATTCCATCAGCTTCCTAAAAATACCAGCGGACTGACAAACAGAAAGTGCTTTAATTGCTGGTGCTACTGCCTTTGATTTTTGGTTGCTGATGGGCACTAGATCTAACTACACAGGAACATCTACTTCATGGTACTATTGTTCCCAGAGAAGAGCCAGCCACCCAGAACCTACCAGGAAGGAAACAAAATCATCTGCCTTGGGGAAAAACCAAACAAACAAAAAAACCAACCAGCTGCCAAAAGTTTTGGCATAAAAGTATTTGACCTGAATCCATACAGCTCCCTGGCTGGAATGTTCCATCAGGGAAAGGGAATCCCTATCTTGGGTAGGTATCCCATGACATACGCCTAACTGGGGCCTTGGAGTACAAATGGGTACAACACAGGGGGAGGCCAACGCTACTCCCTCCCCGAGGCATCCAAGACCTAACTCAAAGAATTACGTATCCAGCGGTCAGCAGGACGCAGGCACAGGGTGAATGAAAATGCGCACCAGAAGTGCCAGCAGAACTGCCAGGGCGAGCACAGCTCCGGTACCACAGACACCTGTCCATCAGGAGCTGCGGTTCCCCAACTCACTCCACACATGCCACCAAAGAGTTTTAGGTGCTGTCAAGTTCAGCACCATCCACACTGGTCACCCACAGGGTACAGAACAGTTACAAAGCTGCCCATCATCAACCTTGGTTTGCTTTATAGGGGCTGTTATGGACTCGAAACCCTTCACAGTACCAGCAGGCTCAGAATTCGGCCACAAAACCACGTCCCTGACACCAGTCAAAGTTCTTGGAACAAACCAATGAAAACCCTCATTGCCGTGCAGCTGCGGGGAGAAGTTACCTGGCCAGCAGTGCAATCTTTGATACTGGACAGCACGTTGGGTTCATCTGTTCGTAATTACAAACGTTCATGAGAAGTTAAAGTACATCTGTTTAATACTGAGCCATTTGTAACTTCAGTTCTGGATAGTTATATTTGACACTAGCATTTTTTTGACTCAACCAGAACTGCAAAAAGCATCCAAAAATTTTTCCCATTTCAATAAATAAGTTTCTTATCCCTTTTTCAAGAGGAAAATTAGTTGATGATAAAAAAAATCATGATTTATTGCTCATTGAGTCATGCCAATAAACAGGAAAATACCTGTTTAAAAAAGAACCCTATTTTGGCACAAAAGGCATAAACACAAATACCTGAACTGCTGAAAATGCCACCTGAAATACCACCCGTTGAGTGTAACCGTATGGGAGGAGTAAAGGGGTTTACAAAAACTAATGCAGAGTGGATGGCTGTCAGGAGGGGCTTGGATGTCTGTCTGTCTCCTTCCCTCATCCCTAAATCTAAAGGAACAAGACAAAAGAAGATAGATTTTGATCTCTATGACTGTTATTTTAAAGAAGGGGTTCTAGCCGGACGACCAGAAGAGGACTTTTGGCTCTTAGAGGTTCGGTAACCCAAAGGCAGCTAGAACAACTTTGCTCACTGCTCTCTGTTTTCTGTTTGTTTCAAACAGAGCTGCGGAAGACAAAATTCGTAAGATACGAAGAAAAGCCACGGGAGAGCCCTGCAAAACCTGCAGAAACAGCCAGTGCCAAGCCTCAGCCCGTGGGGCAGCGGGATGCCTCGCTTACAGCGATCCACATTCTGCAAGCAGGGACGTGGAGCTTCACTTCTCATTGGTCATAATCGTTCCCTGAAAGGCAAAGGGTGGAGCTCGCACGCTGAGGAGAGGGGGTTTCTGCAGCTGCACGCTCTGCTGAACCTAACAGAAAGCTGAACCGAAAGAGGCTTATGACAGGAGGGGCATAGAAGAGATGGCAGATCTTTCCCCAGATTTAGCCATAGGAGGATTCTTCGGCAAAGTCATTTAGCATTTCACACCGGGGTGAGAGCCCTACACCTCCGTGGCAGCAGAGAGCTGACCCTGAAAACAGGGATTCCAGCAGTTCACCATCTCCTCGGGGCAATCTCTTTGTGGACATCACGCTTTTATTTTCTGAACAGTTGAGAAAAAAAAAAAAGAGGAGAGAAGGGAAAGCTGAGGAGAAAAACCATCAGGAATAAAACCCCTCAACAGCAAAACGAAGGGACCGTTTATTTGCTAGGAAGTGATCCCCCACAGACAGCAGAAACCAGTTTCCCTGGTCGCCAGGTTTCCATTACAATACAAAGCATACCAACGGAAACCTGTCGTACAGCGTTGGACATGCTTCGCAGTTTTTCCATTAAGATCACGGGCTGCTTGGAGTTCATTCTCCACGTGGTCCTACACATCACTCCATGCACACCAGTATCTTCGCGTCGCAATTAATTGTGCTGCACTGTTTTGCACCTCCTCCTGCATGAACCAGGAGAGGACACACATCCCCTGGTTTTCTTAGTACACCACAAACGGAGTCTTGATACCAAAGAAGTCACCACTGACAAAGCAAAAATTCAAGATCTATACTTGATAGATAATTCAAGAGATCACAACTCTTCATCCTATCCCTGCTGTTCTTCACCTCACAAACACTGGGTTTAGAACTGCCACAATAAATGGTGGGGCTGTGAGTGTTCAGCAGATCTTAAACAAGGATCTTCCATATGCCGGCTGTTGCCTTTTAAACCAGCACACCCATCACCTGTCCAGGAACCAGTGGTTTTGCCAGAACACCAAATTTTCTGCACAACCAGCGGGTGGGTGTGAAGTTTTTCTAGCAATCTTTGCTGTACAGGTGCGGTTTGGTTTCTTTTCCAGCTAGAGAAGCCTATAAGTATGACCGATATTGTCAGCTCCCACTCGAGCGACAGCCCCACTCCCATGTTACTGCCCCGGGAGAGCCTGGGGACCAGCACCCTCCTCTTCCTCAGCTACCTATTGCCCCTCACCTTCCCGGGGCCGCAGCCGGGAGCGGCAGCACAGCAGCTCTCCCCAGGGTAGGGTTTCTCACACCACTTAGGGCCATTCTGTCACCCTGCTCCATAGCACGGGCCAGAATCACATCACTTGCCCTGCACTACTGCTCAAAAGCACATCATTCCTCGTATGCCTGTGTGCCTTATTTATCGATATTGTCATGACTCAGCTGAGCCAAAGCTGGTGCTGCTGAAAAGCAGGAGAACGAACCAGCGTGAGTGTGCTCCAACACCACAGGATGGTGAGGTGCTGGTATTGGCTTCACAGGTGAGGAAGGGGTAGTACATGGAGAAGTCACTCCCGCTTCATTCTTTGTTTATGGCTATAAAGATAAATAAAGGCCACTACAGTTTAAATTTTAAAGGAGCCAGGCCCTTCCTACCTAGTGGCTTTCTCTACGTCAAAACACGATCTTCATCAAAGCACAAGGTTACAGCATTGCAGAAGATCTGCAGAGAACTTGGGGGGAAGAGAAGGCACACCAAAAAAACCCAACCGACCAACCAAAAAACCCACCAGAAAACACCACCATTCTTGCAGATCTTCTGCATCACACCGCGAGAAGAGGCAGCCTCCTAAAACCTCATCCTACTGCGGCCACTGGAAAGCGGAGCTGAAGCCAGCTCTGGTGCTCTGACCCGGCTGCCTCTTTCTCCTCATTTCTGCCGAACTCCGCAGCTTTTCGCCCTCTCCCACCACAATTCAGCACATTCGTTAGGCAGGCTCAGACGGCAGGAGAGGTTTGTCCTTCTCGGAGCCTGGGCAGCCACGTTTTCAGAGGAAACCCCGCGGGATTCCAGTACAGCTGCTCTCTCAGAAGAGCCCTGCTGCTTTCCCTCCGAAAGGGTCAGAAAGGAAGGCTCCAATAACCAACCCAGATCCCGAATTCCCTCCGGAGGGTAAGGACAGCCTCCGAAGGAAATCTGTTATGAGTAAGAGTTCAACACCCACAGATCCAGAAACACCCTAATGATATTTGTGAGGAAAAATTTCTCACTTGGGGATGGATTTTGCACTAGCACGAGGTTTAGGAAAAACCTTCATGAAAGCGACCACTGGTTGCAGACACCAGACACCACAAACCAAAAGCATTGGAGAGTCGATCCATTGAGATTAACGCACATCGAGACGGGCTGTGAAATCACAGCATCCGGAGCACCTTGAGACTCGGGCTCTGAACTTCGATGCTAGAGTCGGAGGGCGAGAGGAATTCTTTCCAGCTGCACTCATGAAAGACCCCAGAGATCTCAAGTCACTTATACATGCACGATGCGGCACTCACTCCGCAGCGGGCCGAGACCCTGCTCTGGTTGCTGTAAAGCGTCAGGTCCTTCGCCTGGAATGAAACTTGGGTGCTCTGCAAGCAGTGCCCAAAAGCACAGGTAACCAGCTTGGCCCTGGATGCCCTCTGCCACACTCCCAAAGTTTAGAAGAGCCCTCTGTTGCCATGGACATTGCTTGAAGTCACTGAGCTTGGTGGAGAAATCTCCAGAGAACGCGTGTCAGGAAGAGAAGAGATGGTCAGCGTACCAATCCTGAGCAATTCCTTTTGCTTCAGTGGAGTTGCTGCAGACTGAAAATAGTGCAAGTGGAAACTGAATTTGTTGTTCTAGAATTGTCATTAAGCTCAAGAGGCCATTCCGATTATTCTCTATTTTCTTTGGAATAAGGCACAGTATTATTTTAAAGTTTTTTCGATACACAGGTGTCCTTTCCGCAGCCAAAATAATTTGGTTTTCTAAGAAACCATCCCATTTTTGCTTAATTCGATTTTTCAAATTCATGGCTTCTAACATTACCTAGAGTTACCAAACAGAAAAAAAGCTCCTGGATTTTCTTGGTGAAGAAGCACTGAGCCGAAAAGATGGTGATCACAGCACCAGAAGATGTCATAATAAAACGGGGAAAAAGGGAACACAGAAACAAAAGCCAGCAAGGAAAGAAAAGCAGCAGTCACTCCTCAAATCTCTGCTCGTTCTAACGGCTCCCAGACGGGTATCACGTGCTGCACAGACCGGCAAAGCTGACACCCAAACCTTCTCCACGTTAGAGGAGAATATTAACAGACTGGCTTTTGCGAACGTACTTTAAAGACCTCAAAAAACAGCTACTCTCCTGGAAGGAGGTGATAATGCAAAATGAAATCATATTAGCAGGTTTTATTTAACGTAAATGTTTGTGTCGGGTTATTACTACCCAAAGGAGAAATACGTGTTTACCCACGCTCCTATGCTCACATGCATGTATACAGCATTTTCTTCTTTTTAAAGTGTCTTTTGTTCCTCGCTTCCCCCCCAGCCCCTCTGTTCTACCTGGTGACCTGAGTTCAGCCCGAACTGTCGCAGGCTTCCACCCACGCCGTACGAAACAAAGGCCACAAGCCAAATTCCCCTCTCGGTTCCACAGATTCAACCTTTAATGTCAGAAGATTTGCACCAGTGTAAACCAGTAATAGATGTTGGCTGCCCTTAGGGACCCGATTTTGGCCGGTGGATGGAGCGGGATTGGAAAGTTGTATTTATTTACCTCAGGAAACTAGAATTCACGTCCAGCTTAGAAGAGATGAGAGAAGTTTGGCAGTCCAGAAAGCTCATCTCTAACGGAATCCCCCCAGCATAAAATCACCGCAGAGAAGAGTCTTCCACAATTCATTTTTACGCCTTTAGTCCCTGTTTAGGAGAGGTCCAGGAGCAGACGAGCTGGATAGGGCAGAGCAGAGCAAGGCGTAAGTGCTGCGAAGGTGCTGGGGCAGGACACGGAACCAGCGCTCCATGCCATCAGCCTGCACTTCCCCGGGCTTCCAGAGCACCAAGTTACAGACACGGCGGCAGGGAAAGGGGAGGGAGGGGAAAATAAAGTGCCCTTTGAGAGTTCTTAACGAGCCTGACAGAAACCATGCAACTGGGGAAGATGTAAATCACTTCTCAGCCGAAAAGCTTGTCAGTTATGCAATTTATCCAGCTATTTCAAAACTGCCACGGAAGGCACTAGGAGCACAGTGTGTAGTCCAAAGGCAATAGTCGACGGATATAGATAAAACACAAAACTGGAGCAAAGGCAGGGTTCCAGTGCCGACACACCCTTAAACTGCAAGTAACAGTCGAGCTCCGTGTGGCCATCAGAAGGGGGCTGCTGCTGCCGAGAATCGGTGCTCCTGGGAGCGAAAATAACCCGGAGTCTGAGAGGAAGCTGCCGGTCAGGGCACCCGAACGGCTGTGAGGTCAAGCAGAGCAGGGTCACCGCAGGAGGCAGTTACCACATTAGCGGAAACATCCCATTACTTCAGCACAGCTGGTGTCAGCGCTCCGTAGCCAGGGCCCCCCGGGAAATGGGTGTGCGCGGCGGAGTAACGGAGCAGGCTGTGTCTTAGGGCAGGGCAGCAGAGCCGAGGAAGGTATCGGTAGGACAGGAACGGTGTCCACGAGGAACGGGTGGGATTCCCAAGAGCACTCGAGAGCTCTGCTCCAGGTTGCAGTTGGCAGCGCCACGCTCACACTGCTGCGGTGCCTGGGCTCGTTTAGAGAAAATGCTAATTAGCAGTACTTGGCTGGTGACTGTCACCCGCCACACAGCCATGCGTGGAGAGTCAATGGTTACGTCAGGAGATTCATGAGGATTACCAGACTCATTCTGCAGAGAAGGATGGTGTGGAGTTGTTTAAAGGAGCTTCTGTAAGACACCTCCTTGGCGCTGTGGGTGAGATCTGGGGGCAGGTTTGCTTGGCAGGGGTTTGCACCCAGTGAAAGTGGTTCAGCGTGTCAGCACCGGGGACCCTCCGCACGGTAAGTCGGAGCTGCTTCAGCAAGTGATCACAACGGAGCTTTTGAATTGATTTCCATACCAGAGGGAAACACCTGTAGCTCCAAGCCACACAACGTACTAGACCCGGGCAAACAAGAACGCTTGACAGCAGAGCCAAGACAAAGAGCTTAGCTGGGATCAACGACCCATTAGAGCTGACTACACACATTCGAAAAAAATATGACATGAAGTGATCTGTATCGAAGGTCACTGCGGGAGCCAGGAAGCAGTGCCAAGGCATTCCAGCAGCCTTCTCCCTTCCTTGGCTTGCCCTCATTCACGGACCGAGCGCCCAGCCTGAGCCAGGGCGCCGTGCGAGCTCCCCCGGGCTCACCCACCTCTGACCACGTGGGGGTCATGTTGCAGAGTCACTTATATTTAGAAGAACAGGTGGGCAGCCCCCTTCCAAGTTCAATCAAGTTAACACTTTATACTTCTTCGTGACTTTCGTAATTCTAATTAGCCGACTGTTGCAACCAGGGTTGGGCTACCCCAGCCTGCTGGAAGCTACAAACGTTACTCCCCTGCAAACATCAACATTTCTCTTCTCTTCCCAAGAGAAATTTTTAATGCATGAATTTGAATACACTTGACCTGTCTTACACCCCACGTGCAGATTTATCAGTAAAGAATGCCCCAACTCGCGTTACAATTGACCTTACTGTGGCAGAGGAGACGAGATTAGCATCATTTTTACACGCAGAGCTGTCTCAACCCCACACCAAACACTCTTTTTCCCACTGGGAATTCAGTGAGGGATTTGGCATCGATGTAATTACAACAGGTTCAATCCCTACAAACTGATGGACGCTGGGCCCTCCCCACTAGAGATCTCCAAGAAGGCTGGGGAGCCATCCCTGGCCTCCCAGCTCCCTCTCTCTGGAGATAGGCACTAGAGCTTCTCCCCATAGCTCGTGAAGAATTAGCCCAACGCTCCTCAGTGTATCATGTCACCAGGCTGGCAGAGGCCAAGGACCTCGCCACCCCCCGGCCACCAGCACAACACCTTTCACTAGCAGAGCTCCCCAGGCCCACATATCTTTGGGAGGTCCAGAGCCAAACAGCATAGCCCGAGAGGCGGCAGACACATCTGACCCGAGTGTGTGAGGGCAGAGCCACCGGCCCGCTCTGCTTGTCAGCATAGCCCAGGTCCTGGCTCCTGTTAGCGGAGGAAGTGGTTACCTCATCTGAATTACTGGAACAGATAAGTGGAGAAAAAATGAAGCTAGAGCAGCCTTTTCACATTTAACTGCCCAGCTGGACATCCTACTCGCCGTGGTACACCACGGGCCTTTCTTCCAGCCCATATTCCAGCAGCACCTCTACAGAAAGCAGAACTGCTGGGTGCAGCCAAGACCAGCTTTCTGGTCTCAGGGAGCTTTTTGATGACACCACCTCGGGTTCACCGTGTCAAGTCTCTTACAAGGGTACCTAAGGTGTATATGTGCCCTGTGGGAAGCCCAGGGCTTCCTGATGGCTACTAACATTCCCCCCCACCCTGCATTTTAAACTCAGAGATGTGATCACCCGAAAGTGCTGACAGAAAGCCACGGGCGATAGTCTCCGTTTTGACTCATGGTGGTTTATGATAATTGAAAACATCGTATCGGTAGTAAACGTGTTCACAAGTGACCTGACGAGGGGGCAGCTCTTGCCACAGCCCTGATGACAAGCAGGGTTACTGTCAGCCGTGTGAAGGGTCATTAGCATTGTCTGTCAGGGCGGCTGCTGCACATCATCCTGCCCTAACAGGGAGCATCGCGGATCTTTGCCAAGTTAAAGGAGTAGAGACAGAACCCTGCATCCAGGTGGGGTTTGCTATGGTCACTCCCACCCTGGGTGCAGAGAATCCTCTAAATTAATGAATGTAGAGCTTTCTGGTGCTTTTCTGTTCCTGCAAAAATCTGAATAAAGTTGGTAAACTGACTGCCTCTGGCGACAGGAGCCTCCTCTGGGCCTGCGAATAAAGGACATGGGCTTTGGGAGTCAGCTGAAAAATCTGAGTTTTCATTTGTAGTCTTTGCATAAGGTTTCTAAAGCAACTCCCTCATGGCATCCAGCTTGTTCACACACTGTGAGATGGGACCTTTGGAAATCTCCTGCTCTTCTGGAGCAGAGCTGGACACTGGTGTAGCCAGTGAAACTGATTTCTAGCATGAGAAAGAGCAATCTCTACCCGCTCCCACCATCCTGATGAGGCTTTTCCCAAACAGACACTGACGATCCCATCTCTCTGCGTCATCCATGGAGCTGGTTGCATTTCACTTCCAGCATATTTCTTTCCTGCTGTATAATTTTCCAAATAACTGTGGCTAAAGTAAAAAGGAGAGGGAAAAAAAAAAATCAAACCTCTAAGGATGCAGAGTACAAAGAAAAGGTTCAGGAAGATCCAGCAGTGAGGAATAGAGGGGATGAGAAGCTAATGAGGACATCACCTGTGTAGCTCCAGTAGCTCTGCACGGAGCCACAGAAGGGGACAAGAAATGACCATCAAGGAGCCAGGAAGAGCAGCACAGGAAACGGCACCAATCGCTAACCCACCACCCGCTGGGTGGCCTCGGGGTCAGATGCAGAAACAAAACCAGCTCCCCGAGACAGCGACAAACTGCAGCCATAATGGAGAACAAATCTGAGAAGCATTTTCAGGGAAAGCCGTGTTCAAAGCTGCGGGCACTGCTCCAGCAGGGTTATTGCTGAGCCCATGAAGAAGTCACGTTTTGCCCCAGGCACAGGCAGGTGCTGCTGGTCCAGCCCCGGTGCAGACGTGACGCCGCGTTCCCAGGGTGGGATTACTTCCACAGCTGAGTACCAGCAACGACAAAGTGCTCGACAATTCCACCGAGTTATTTTGCTGAAACAGGAAACTTTCACAGCCAAGGAGCACAAGATTAGCGGGCACCAGGACATAAAAATGGCCTGCCTGGCTCTGTAGCGCCTCAAAAAGTTTAACATCCAAGAGTGGAGGTCCAAAAAAACAACATATGTGCAGGTATACATCTGCTGCTACTGGGAGTGGGAGGTAATGCAAACAGGAAGCTGGAGCGGATGGAGAGAACTGCCAGGGACACAAGAGAGACCAACTAAATGCTTGTAGTAATGCTACTGTGAAACGCCAGACGCAGGAAACTGAAAAAGCTGTTCAGGAAATACCTGGGCATGTCATTTGGCCTTTTAGAAGCAGCTCCCAACAGTGGAACCTGTTAAATATACCCAAGGGTGTGTAAGATGACAGATCCTTTTTTCCCCCCTTAATTTCCAAGAACATTTTAACAATTCTAGCTTAAACTAGCAAGAATCTGGTACAGTTACTATTCCCGGGAATATTTTCTAAGCTAATTATCGAGGCCCAGGTATTGCCAGAAATATAAACCGTTTTGGTTTTTTTTCTTTTTTTGTTTTGAATGCACACACTAGCAGACCATTTTCCTCCCTCATCAGAGGCCAACAGCTTTAATGATGTTCTGGTCCAGAAGGTAGTCTGTGCAGAGAAAAATCCCATTCTTCTACTGGGGCATCCACTCTGATACTTCCTACCAAACCCCACAAGCCTGAACAAACCTGGCTTCCAGAGCAGTGGCACGTTCCAGGTTGAAAGAAGGGTCTCCTGTCCTCTACTGGTATTTGGGGGGTGCAGAATTCTGAGATGAATGACTCGGCCTTTCATCGGTTATCTGAGGCAAAGACCACCAGACCCACCCACGCCGGGGGACTTGGTCTAAGCAGTAAGTAGTAAGACTCCACAAATGGACAGGAGGTACGAGCGGGGCACAAATACAAGAGGGCGCTATTGGTTCCTTCTGCTCAACGCTCACAGCCGGCGTTTACCTGCATTGAAGCACGTGTATTTTATGCTACACGCAGATTAGCCTGCAGAACTCCCAGACCAGGGAATTACCGGGAACGACGAAGGAAAGTGCTGCGCAGATGAGCACAGCAGCCATTATCCCCTTCAACAGGCTGAAATCTGGTGTTCGCGGGCTGTCAGTTCGGCAGGCGCGAAGGCGCTTCCTTCGCAGGCACACCGGCTCCACACTCCTGTTCGCTGAGATTCACCGGACAGCTCTGAAAACAGCCTCACTTCTCGGAAGCACACTGTGGCTCCGTGGGACGCTGCTGCACCGCAGCAACGTTACAGCACCTGGCACACGTTAATCACAGCACCCCGGGTAACAGCGAACAGGCGGCGGCCGAGGAAAGGAGCGCAGGCAGCCCCCACCCGAACGGGAAATCCCACGGGAGGACCCAGGGTGTCTCAGATCTTCAGCTAGTTCTTAAACACCGGACTATACCGCTCCTAAGCGCCTGTGTAAACTGCGATATTTGGTTCGCATTTTTCAGTACTGGTGAAAATAATTCCATTGTTAACCTCCCATGTAACAAGAACACATTATACCACTCCTGTGCAGAGCAAACCACAGGCTTCCAGAGAAGAACATGCCAAGTAAAAATTATTTTCTCAAAACTAAAATTCTGACACATTAGGAACTCTCCCGAACAATGAGCAGATGCCATTGTTTCCCGCCCGCAACACACCACTGTAGCGACATAGACAAGAGCAGAAATGTCTCTGTGGTTATGAGAAAACAGAAGTCAGATGTTTTTGTCAGGAACCACCATCAGAACTAAAACTAAATTATGGAATTTTTGTTGATCAACACAATATGATGTCGATCAAACGTTTTCGCTCCTCAGTTTGATAACAAAAGAACACTTCGGTCTCACAAAACAAAAGCATCTTCTTTCGTAAGTGGCAGCTTTTGGCCCACACGTGCAGGGCAGTAAAGAGACGGCCACTACTCAAAGTCACCACAGAGCCCGAAGTCACTACAGAAGGCAACAATATCTGGAGCATTTGAGGTTTAGCTTTGTCTGCACCAGAACGCAGGGACAGCATATGCACGAAGTAGCAGTGGTGACTGTCAGCAATTAAGAAACTACACACAGTTCAAGAAGTAGTTAAAAAAAATTGGAGAGATGAAGAAGGGACTAAAAGCAATATGAATGAGGAAGCGTAAAGTAGTCTGCCATCTCACAAAGGAAATACACTTGGCCAGACTTGCTGGAACGCTCAGAGTAACATTAATACTTGAAAACTACATATGATCTACCAACGTCACCTTATTCGTGAAACAGAAGCCACAAAAATGAGAATGGCAGCTGAATCAAATGCAGCCGTACTATAAACACTGCGTCATAGCAGAGCCAGACATCAACGTGTCTGGAGACTCAACAGGAAAATGAATCTAGTAAACAGCAGAGACAAAAATTTCAAGTGTTGGTTACGTTATTCCTTTGTCAGCAAGCATTCTAGACCAAACAGGAGCTAACATTGCAACGACAGCTCTAGGAAGACACCCGCCATGGACAGAACTGAACGACACAACAGCGGGTAAAGTAAGTCTTGAGGTCACTGACTACGCAGGAGTTTGAAGCCTGTTTAGCTCTTTCTGCTATTTGTGACAAAGGAATAGGAAACCTCTTTACTGAGTCTGTACCCCAGGAAATGCTGCTTTCCTACAGGGGAACGGTAGGAGGAAAAGTTTTCGGCTTCCTCTTCTGCCTAACCAGAAAACATTTCAGATAGGGTTCTATCTTACCTTCTGAACTTCAGGTCAAACCTGTTTGATGTTGCCAACCACAGACTGTCTTCTGGTCTTTATGAGAGGTCATGAATAATCTTTAGTCTCACTACGCACACAGAGAACAGCTTCAAGAAACCGAGGCTTCTACCTTTTGGGAGTCCGGGATAGGCTCTTGCCATTGCCTTGCTCAAGAGGTCACCAGGTCACCCAGTCAGAAGATCTGGTTTTGCTCCATCTTTCAGAAAAGAATTCCCAGCACACATCTGAAGTAATTTAAAATCATTTCAAAGCACAAGAAATTTCCTATTTAATTGAGATGTCTGCACACACAGAGGAATAGCTACATTTAACCTTATTCCATGAAGGAGGAGATCCACATGTATAACTTAAACCTTTATTTCACACTTCATAAATATCGGGATACACCAGCACGTGACTGAAAGCCACTAGCCAGCTGTCAAAGAGCAATGGAGTTTTTAAACAAATCCTCCAAACTGAGGTGTTGCCCTGAAATGTATCTAAAAACTTGTCCTGCAGGTCTTGTAGGGTAGAACGTTCCGGAGTTGTAGAGAGCTGCAGGCAGGCCAGGAGAAAAGCTCTGCCCGGGCTGCAAACTGACCGTCTGAGTATGTCAGCCTGGTGCTGAACTGAGACAACCTCCAGCATCCATTAATCAGACCCTCTGCTGCACTAACCTGCTTCTAGGCTTCCAACACGCTAATTCAAGCAAGAGTCTCCTCCCAGGGGACCATCCAGAACAGACGCTTTGTTTGAAGCAGGAGTTCCACCGTGACCTGATGGCAGGATTAAGGACCCGTGAGGTCCAGGTTCCTCACAGCAATTCCATGTCTCATTCCCCTCAGAGCTGGAAACCTAGGACTCCAAAATCTACTTTCAGATTATTCACCTCTAATGCACATGGATGGAAATCTGTGAAAAAAGTGTTCCTTGCAGGGAAACTAACACTTGTGTTTCTGGTAGGACCAGAGACAGCAAAGAAAAACGTGTATTGTAGCTCTGAGCACTTCTTCATTTCGGAGTGGCACAAACTTTCACAGACAAACCAATCGTTCTTTAACCTAGGCCCAGATCTGGACCCAAAAGGTAGGTGGGACCTACTGGGTGAGTGTCCAGGGCCCTTGTCTTACAATCCAGCCCTTTTCCACCACGTAGAATATGACGACAAACCTTCCAAATCCACCAGCAGGAACCCTAGAAGCCAGCCTGCTTCGCAACCGTTGAACGCCTTTACGAACGGGTTGGTGTTAAACCGCCTTTGTCCCTTCAGCCCAGGAGCCCTTCAAAGGCGTTCCTTCCAAAAACGCCATCTCACCGACAAGGCCAGGTCTGCAGCCGCAGCGTGGACCGCGGGTGTTCAGCCGGTGCGCGCTCGGTCATCGCTAGCTGGCAGGTTTCTCTGCCCAGAGGTTACCCCCAGCAGCCCCCGAAACGCTGATGAGCGTGCCCTCAAAATTCAGACACTCGTGTCTGGCTAAACCCCGTTCCCGACCGCTGCGCTCGTCCTTCAGGTGCAGACCGCCACACGGGCGCCTTCGCAGAGCTGGGGCGGGGTGACATCCGCACAGCTCGCTCCGTTGGGGAGAGGAACTGAACCGCAATAATCGCAGCAGAACGCTAGCTCGAATTCCTGCTGTGTGACGATAAACCTGAATGCTTCCTATGCCACACAGCATTTTTAATCGGCCAGAGCTGCTGCTATGTCCCGTTAATTTCTCCACTGAGAAATAAAGCCATCAGTGAGCTGCTAATTGAGAACACCCACCTCCATTCGCTATAAATCTCCGTTTTGTCGTGGAACACAGAACCCGCTCCATATGGGAGATGAACCAGGAGCTACAGCTCAGGCACCTCCTACTAATCCATAAAAACACTCGTGACGCTTCAGGGTTTGTTGGGGACCATGGGCTGTCTCTTCCACCCGTGAGCGAGATCTCCAAGTGGGGCAGTGGAACACATCAAGCATCAGCAACCCCTCGCTCAGTCCCAAGCAGGATCTTTTCCTCCCGAACAGACAAACAGCCTTTTCGAGCACGAGAGCGTACCTCCAGCCGACACAGAGGAAATATTCTTGGGCTCGTAAGCTTCGTTTTGACCAGACCTAATATTTTCAGCAGATGTTTGGTGAACTTTCCGTTTCTTTCTACAATGTGATACTGACTAATTCGTTACATTAGTCCTTTGGAAAAAACACCCGCTGGGGCTTGGAAAGAGACATCTAATGCACTTCAGCTTTCCGTGTTCATTCAGAAATACCCCACCCCAAACGACAAAATCTAAACATAATAACATCTGCACCTTGCACTAACTGTTCACCTGGAAAAATCTGTTAGCTTCAGCGCTCAGAACTGATGTTTGTCTGATCAGTTGGTACCAAGTGATGGTCATGTGTTTAACAGACACAACCGTGCAGTCCCAGAGGAAATCCACATTTTTTCCCTCTCCTTGCTTGGGGCAGCTCTGTCAGGAGCCACAGCTACTGCCACGATCTCGTACAGAACATCCTCTCTTCAGCAGAGCACCAAGTACACGATTGATTCTAATGGCAAGTTAACTTGCTACAGAAAAATGATCCAAGGTTTCCGTTCATCAGGTGGAAAGGAAAAAAGTATTTGCTGTCTCAAATTGCTTGGTCATTTCCGAGACTCTGTATCATTGGAATATATTCTTACAAGTGATTTTAAAAGCTCTCATAGAAGTAAACAATAAAGAAAGAAGCCATAAGTGTACATAATTCTTATCGTGTAAAAAAAGTCCATCTGACATCACATCTGGTTCTCAATGTGCACAGCACTACAGCAAGACCAAGGAACCTGTGCTGATTTATACCAGGTGAGAATCTTCCCCAGTATCTAAAAGTCAACCTCAAAACCACAGCCAGTAGGTTCAGAAACATCACACCCGCGTTTGTTCTACCACGCTCCATGTCAACGCTGGGCATCAGCCCCCAAGGGCAGATTACATCACATGTGGCCTGTCTACTGACAGCCACAGCAAAGAAAATATCTTTCATAAATTGTAGAAGAAATAGATTAAAATCATCTCATCTCTGTAAAAAATGCTTCACGCTGGACTGAAAGAGGGGGGTGTTTCCCCACATGTTTGTTTGAGGGTTTTGCTAAGCGCAGTAGAATGTGTTTGAGGTATTTCCTAGATGGCGCTGGGGTTTTCTGATTTGCCATCTCATTTTTTCTGTGCCTTTATTTAAAAAGGAACCAATAGTACGCATCTGGTAAACAACCAAAACTACGAAACACCATCAGCAAGATGTTGGGACCAGCATAACCGTAACTCCTTCCACTCCTCCTCTTACTGTATGGGAGGAGGGCAAGGGTGACTCTGGTTGCAGGAAAGCTCGCCTGGAGACAGCTGCTAACAGTTTCTTTGCTTTCCCTGCAGGAAAAATGTGACTTTTATCTGCCAGCCAACGTTTATCTCCCTTCTGCATTCTAACCGCTCTGAATTATTTACCGTGGCCCCATCAGCTATGTAAAGAGACCTGCTCGCCTCTCCTCGACCTGCAGGCTGTCAGACACCCTCGTACTGGAGAGGGGCAGAGCAGGGAATCCTCCGTTCTTTCCCAGATGGACAAGACAATAGTTTAAGGACGCCCTCCAGAAGCAAACCACTCATCTTTTACCACCACTGCCACTGCCTGCTACCAGGTGACTGCGGCTGTATGGGGAAGTTACAGCTCTGAAGTTCACCTTCAAGAACGTATCTTTCTTGTATAAAGCAGGATTGATGGAAGCAGTGAAACAGGGAGGAAACAGCAAAGGCAGAAGGTACCCTGGGAGCTGTAGATGTGCCCGTTCTCATTTCAGCTGACTCTGACAGCTGTTGGCTCCACAATTTTGAGCACACCCAAGATTTCTCTTTCCCCTGCTCCTAATTCTACGTTCGAAACAATGTGAGTCCAGAGACAAGCCTCCACAGAGCCCTCCCACAGCTCTGGGGAGATCTTGTGCCCCGAGCTGGGTACAGCCAGCACTCCGCATCACCCAGCCTGCAGATTGTGCCCACGCAGACTGTTGGCTGACCAAGCCAACTGACAGTACAAAGAGTTCATGAACCCTTGCAAACCGCTCACCAAACCTGGCTGCGATAGCTCATCTCTGTAGCAAGGAGTCAGTGACACAAGTTTCGCACCTCCATGAATTCCTGTGTGAGCGAGAAAACACCCTGGCGAGAAGAGCTGTCACAGATTGTTACAGCATCATATTGTCATCTACAACCCAACGTACAAATCTGGTTTGCAGTTTTAGTTGGAAAAAGAGAGAATCATTCATCTAGAAAATTCCCGTCAGACAACCTTTTACTAAGTGAATGCGAAAGCAAACGTTATTAGGTAAATATGAAACAGCAACTCTGGATGCTGGATCTAAGAGGGCAGAAAAGCCACTGACTTCACAGACACACAGACAGTCTCCTCATAATAAAAATAAAAAGCCTGAAATCACTCATGCTTCTGCTCTGAGAGATCTCAGTCTCCCGGGCTCGGTCACCCTTCAGGCAGGCTCCTCGCTCCCCCAGAAGCCTGCTCCTCATCCCCTCTGACTCCCGACAGCGTCAAGCTTCTTTCACCACCCGGCTGGGGCTCCTTCAAGACAGCGACATTCTCCCCTTCGGTATTCACGCAGTAGGGCCACAGAGCAGGGGGAGCCTTCTCACCACGCACTGCCACGGTTCAACCGATGGCTACGACCAGCCTGGGAGTACTTTTTAATTCCAGTACAGTGCTTATCTTTCGGTAATTAACCTGTTTTGGGGAACGAACTCAAAACTCTTGAATTACTCCCTCAGAGCAAAGACGGGAACTCCCCAGTGGGAGACCGGAACATTCTTCGCAGCAGTGGTTGTGCTCATTTGTCCCAACCTAGACTTTTACTAGGGCAAGTCTTCTACCGCCAGTTCCCACATCATTGCTGGATCTGGGCAAGAAAAGGTTCAGTCTAGCCGCCTAAAATACCGCCTACCCTGTAATTAAAGGTAGCACTTCACAGTTCTAGTTGACTGCCAAGTCTACAGTGATCGCATACATGGCAATGAACTCCATCCCTTAAAAAAAATACAAAATGTAGCTAAATTAAAAGTAAAAAAAAAAAACCTTCTAACGTATGAACCTGATGTCATTCAGGTTCAGGGAGCAGCGAATCAGGGTCTGTGTTGCCTCTGCACTGCAGAGGCCACGAAGCAGGGAGCTGACACGCAGCCTGCTGCAGGTTCACTGCTAGAACGGTTCTCAGACCCCGGAGAGAGTTTAACTCCCCGGTGGGCAACACTCCAGCAGCATGAGAATTAGTCAAAACCTTACATGTGCAGTTGTCCCAGACTGCTGCAACTCTGCTGAAGCATTTCTGCTGTTACAGGCGGAAGCAGGGGAAGACTCTGCATACGGCCTGGGAACCGAGTCGGTGCTCAGTGGGCAGGGAACGTCTGGGGTTGTGGAATGGGGGCTTTAGTTTGTCAGCACATCCCAGGATGTATTGCTCATGGGCAGCCCTGATGCAGCACCATGAGTCTCGTTAAGAACAAACAGGTACTCAAAAGGTAGCACAGCTGACAGTCACTTCTCAACCCGCCCTAGAAGTGGCACGAGGAGCTCCTAGCAGGTAGATCGCTGAAAGCAAAGGAAAACACATCTTCTGCTGTCTTTGCTTTTACTCGGCTGCCACCTCCACTGTTCCGGAGTCACACAAGTCTCCTGAGCAGTGGCGCAGGTCTAATCCATGGAGCCCCAGACCTATGATCCCCTTCTCCCACACGTCCAAGGAACCTCAGAGGAGAGCGAGGCTCTCAGCCCCGGCCTGACTCCACACTTACCTGGCTTTTCTGCCAGTGGCCCTGTCTGTCACAAAGCCCACGGAGGCTTCATATGGAAAGTCCTCAAATGGGAGTAGGAACAAGAGGAATGCCGTCCTTGGTTTGCCTTTTAATGATCTCCACAGATGGTTTGGACTCAGAGCCCTTTTACTACTACTTAAAACAGAAGTAAGTCACCTCAGTTTGTAAGAGAGAGACTTTCTCTTCTTGTGAAGTGCAAATCCAGGAGCCGTTGCCTAGTACTGGCAATCACATGTACTGTTCATTGGCCACGATGCTTATATCAGGTATCTATATGTCAGATATAACGTATTACTGTAACACACTGCTGCTAAACTGAGAATATTTATGGTGCCGGAAAGGAGCACGATATACACCACACTACTGTGTCAGTTACTGCCACAGGAGACTTGCCATGCTGCGTTAGTCGGAAGGTCCATCAAGCACAGTATTGACTGACACCAGCGTCAGATGTTGAAGGAGGGAGTCCCTATGGGGGCAATTACAGACTAATTTATCCATCAGGGAAATTCCTTTTTAACCTCCATCAATTATCCCCTGAGGCACAGCGATTTCTCTCTCACGTTTTTAATCCTTTCTAGCATAACTCTAGGTTATCTTATTACACTTATAGATCTTTAACCCTTTTTCAAAGTCTGCTAAGCTCATTTCACTTAGTGTAACAAAGTTAAATCTGTCTCCAGATAGGTGCAGATAAACACAACAAAAATACATGTTTACTGGAAACCTATTAATGGGAATTGCATAAAAATCCATGGAAAATTCTGCAAGGCTGATCACTGAGAAATGTATTATGGACATTCCACTTAATGTGTTCCAGTAAACTTCTCTGGATCAGATAAGAGCTGCATTGAGAATGGCGAAGCTGAGCGTCCAATGTCCAAAACCGCAGCCTTTGCCATGTTCTCAACAGACATCAGTGAGCCTGTGTCTGGGGCGGGGGTTTCCGATGTTACGGTACCCAGGACACCACCCAGCTCCTCCTCACAAAGTGGTGGCAGCCTGCTTTGTCAGACCTGTATAATTCAGCAATTTCACAGCGAGGAACACACGAGACTGCTGTGGAATTCAGCAGGAGAGCCGCTGAATTCAGGGAAAGCGGTGAACGCCTCTTGGGCATCCCCGCGGGGCCCTCGGCAGGATGGCTGCACACAGCTGAAGTCTCCTGCTGCAGCAGAGCTGCCAGGAACGGGATGAGGGAAGGAGGCTGACCAGCGCTTCCCTAGCGAGCCGCAGGAGCTGATCAAGAAAGGTTGATCAAGAGCAGAGCGGAGGTCCTGCCCGCTCCACGCGTATCATGGGACATGGGTCACATCGTGGGACTCCACGCGTATCATGGGATATGGGTCACATCGTGGGACTCCACGCAGGAGAACTGCGTGTTCAACAGGACTCACCATCTGACCCAGTTTAGGTCTGGAAAACAGTTATATTCAGATCCGGAGAAAATCTGAAATAGTCATATAATCAGTCCAACATACCCATTAAAGAAAATACTAATTTTAGTATCTTTGAAACAGTGCATCAACTTCCTGGACAGAAACGGGAACCTGGAGTCACACCAAACCATTTGCAGCTTCTCCAGGTATGCAAGGCTACCGGGGCAGGGCTT
This sequence comes from Bucorvus abyssinicus, assembly GCA_009769605.1. Lineage (NCBI taxonomy): Eukaryota > Metazoa > Chordata > Aves > Bucerotiformes > Bucorvidae > Bucorvus > Bucorvus abyssinicus. The sequence goes on along the minus strand of CM020035.1, from coordinate 26,442,585 downwards.
TCTGGCAACAGCTTAAATCCTCTTTGAGGAATAAAGCTCAGCTCCCCTCCGACTGCTGCAACTGCCAAGTTTTTCAAGTGTTTCCTCCTGCTTTTACCCAGGGAGCTTGATGGATGCACAGCTACTGTTCCTAGGGCCCATTCCCATCTCCTGATCAACCAGCTCCACACAGGGCTGTTCTCTGCTGTGCACAGACACGAGAGAGAGAAAGGAGCTCTTCCCCACGCCAGCCTCCACCACCATCTCCTGACAGGCAGGCTCAGCACAGACCGGGCGTGGAAGAGGCACTTAGCTCTCCTGTGTCCTCTTACTGTGAATAAGTTATTCCCAGCCTCTGCCAGCAACAGACATCAGGTAGGCTCCAGCCTTGGCCACGGTTCTTAGAGGCCAAAAGTTAACCTAAAACCTCCTGTAAAACGCCTGCCTTTAACGCAGCACAAAAACCCCCACGTGTGAATAATCGATGTCATGGCTCACCGGCTGAAAAGCCAGAAGTATTTCACAGCAGTCCCCAAACTGACCTTATCCTGAATGTCAGGCAAGATGAAAACATTTGCTTCAAGTCAAGAGACCCCTTTCCCTACAGCCAAAACTACTCTTTTCTTACATGGTTTGGGCTTTGGGGGTTTTGTTTGTTGGGTTGGCGGGACAGGGGGGAGTTGAAGACAGCCATTCAGGGATTTTTTTAATCCCTAAAGAACAAAAATTCACCAAACGGCAATTTGCCAGAGGTTGGAATGACCACAGCAGTTCCCGTTCCCATGCCCAAGCAAGCACAGAAGCAACCTGAGCCCAGGAATCCTGTATCATGCTCTGGTATCGCACCCGGGAGCCGACAAGTTACGAGGAGGGAAGGGTGGCTCAGCAGTACCTCACACCATCCTCGCCGGCTCCGTGACAGCCACTCCAGTCCTGGCACGCTCTTCTTCAACTGAAACCACCGCCTGGATTAGAATAATCTAAGGATAATTTCACGTGAGCTGACATGGGATTTTTCTAATGAACACATTATTAAGGAAAAAAGAATCGCCCAGCATGGCACTAAAGCTGTAATTCTGTCAAGCTGATGGGCGCAACTTTAGAAACAACATTAGTGGAGTATCACAGAAAGGGATTTTTCTGTGGTTTAGAGCTTCCAGGACAGAATCAGCCACAGCAGCTGTGTCGGTAGGACAGAGCAGGGGAGCGCACAAACTTCTCCCCACACCAGACCCTCCCCACGTATTCGGTACAAAAGCCCACTCACAGCTGCTCCTCTGCGCCTGGAGAGCAACTCACCGCAAAGACAAAGAGCAGCTAGAGCGGAGCTACCATACCCCCACCCCAAAGAGGAGGGCAGGAGCCGGGGGACGCACAACAGACGCCAGACGATGCCCCGTGAAATGCCACAGGCAACTCCACATGCAGACGATGTTTTGTTGTTTACCACCAGAAGGCTATTCAGGTCAAAAAGCATTTTAGATTCTGACTCCATGCGACCTGTTTAAAACAGCTTCTGCCAGTCATGGAGAAATGAAAAGGAAGGTGTCTGTTGGCCCTCGGTGCTTATTCCCTCTGAAGCAGTGAGAATCTTCTTTAGGACTGTCATTACTGGCAACCTTTCAAAGCCGCGCAGTGCCACATTTTAAAAGACCCCATGTATAATTAAATACCTCCCTTCCGTGGCAGCAGGGTCAGACACGGGGGGAGCGGTGCAGCCAGTCCCCCAAACAAGGGGCCGCCGGCAGGCACGGTTCACCAAGCATCCTTTTTGAAAAACCATCAGACTAAGTCTGAACTTTATTCCTTTCCTTCGTTATTGTTGCTAGTAAATAGCTAGCAACCCCCCGCAGATGAAGACCTGCACTCGCACAGTACATGCCTGCTCGTATCCTGGCCAGCAGCCTGCCCGAGAAAATCGGAAGGCCTGGCTGACAAACCATCAGCTTCTAAGGAATTCCCAAGCCAAAATAGTCCAAGACAGCTTTTTAGAAGGAACGGGGAAACTTGCAACCCAAGTAGAGGGGCAGTCAGGACAGCTGGCAGGAGGATGCAGGGTTCCAAGGAAGCAAAGGACAAAACTGTCCGTCAAGGAACGGGAGCCACAGCAGGTCCGGCTCCCTCACCCCCAGGGCCAGACTTGGGCTGCCCACACGAGGGAGGCGCACAGGGAGGTCTTCACACCAACAGCACGTATCTGAGCCCACCACACATCTGAGCCCACCACACAACCGACCCGCGGCCAGGCAGCCCGGGAGCTGCTGAGAGCTGCCCAGCATGGACACTGCGCACAGCTGGAGACTACAGCTGTTAGTGCCGGCACAGCCAAACCCCGCCAAATCCCACCCGTTTCACTGGAACCAAGTGTTTGAGCAGGGACTCCTCCCTCATTCCCCAGAGCTGGCACCACTGGGAATCGCGTGGAAGGACAGAGACTTCACCTGCTGAAGCGCTGCCACAGAAACGGGGAGGGATCCCTGAAAATACCCCTTCCAAACCTCAGTACTGCCAGGAATTACAGCAGAGCGACAAAGGAGCTGGTTTGTTGGCACCTGGATCTCAGCCAATACCTCCCCTTCCAGGAACAGCATCAGATCATAGTGGGTAGACAGGGCTGCCGCAGCGTTCCTGTCTAATAGCTTCTCATCCACAGCAGCCCCCGGGACCTGGGGTCACCGGACTGCACCACTCAGAGCTGAGTCCGCACTCTCTCCACCTGTAACTACCCGTAGTCCAGTAACAGTCAGACAGTCCTTTATTGCAGGAGTAGTGAAACGACTTGATCAATGCATGCTCGGCAAGGTTTTAGTTTTAATAGTGTGACATGCACGGTACTGTGAGTCCTATCTTACAGCTCTCTTGGCCGTTATAAAGAGAATTTTCATCTGATTGGCCTTTGAAATGCAAATACTTCTTTTAGTTTTCTTCCATAAAGCTGTTCCAATGCACTTAAAATTTCCATTATAACTTTTGAAGGATTCCTCTACTTAAATTTTAATTGAATTTTCATAGAAGATTCCTTAACTTGGCTTTCAATTATACATGTGGCTTCCACAGAGTTCTTCCCTCTCAGGGTTCTTTGTTCACGTTTTGAATTCCCTCAGACTGCTCTAGGACAGGCTCATTACCGCTGCCGGAGCACTGACTCCTGACACGGCTTCCAGCTCCTGCATGCTGCTGCCCAACAAACGGCGCGTACAGCCGAGAAGCCGAGGTCCGACCCCCCAACACCAGGGTCACTCCACAGGAAACAAGCCCAGCGGTTTTGCTGTTGGTTCAGAGGAAGATCTGTTCACAAATTACACCCCTCCTTGCAACGCAACAGCAGAATGTAACCGCTTTTGGGATGGCAGGGTAAGAAAAATGCTCACCGGGTACAGGAGGGAGCGGGGGGAGATGTAGCAGCCAGCCGTGCCATGGCCAGCACAGCGCTGGAGCTGCCTGTCTCTGTCCAGTCAAAAGAGAATCCTCAAAACGTGAGGGGGGGAAAAAGATCTTTGGAGACAATTATTATCCAGGGAAAGATTAACAGGAATTGGATAATACACCCAAATCTACTCTTTTTCTATTTCAAATGTCAGAAAAAGATCAAAAGTAGAGGTTAAGCACAAGGGGAAAAGGCTCTGGAATACTCCCACCTTTCCCACTTCTGGGCCCTGAGCATCCTTGGCACACCAAGTAGCAAAATGTGATTTATCACTACAACAGATTACCTCACAGCAACGTAATTAAAAATTTTAAAATAAATAATCAAGGCAGCCATCCCCTTTGGTCCACACGTGTGCACGGATTCACCTAACTGAGATGGATCCGAATCACTCTGCTGCCAAAGCACTAAAAAGCAAGACCAGCTCCAGGTAAGTCACAGCACCGAGCGGTCCCTTGGTAAATCTCAGATTGGTGCCTGTCAGCCACCACGAGAGACCCCGCGGGACGGCGACAACGGCAGTAACTGCTGATGCACGGGTCGGGGGAGAGGCGCCCCGCGGAGCTGCCCCACGGAGGGCAGCACACGCAGCCTCCAGGTTCTTTATCTGAAACCCAAAAGCGTCTGGAAAAAGTCACACGTCAGCGGTGCGCTCGGAAGGCACCGCCACTGCTGCTGCTCTCTGCAGCACTCCTGGGAGCGCTCCCTCCTGCCCCAGCCGTAGTGACAGGGGCCTGATCAGTAAACTCCCTGTTACACCTCGTCTCGTTAAACGCCTGCGGTACTTTCCGTCCTTCCCTCTCCTGACAGATCGGAGTGAGCGTGTAGAAGCAAGGGAAGGGAAGCAGTAAGCCCGGGCTCCCCTCGAGCTGCCGCGGGCTGCTTTCCAAGGCCACCCAGAGAAGCAGAGGGACAGAACACCGTAAACGAGCTACGGCTTCAGTCACCTCATACATCTGCAGCAACTGCTTTGGCTCCACGTCTTCAAGCCAACAAAGGTTTTATTAAACACCATTTGTATATACAACCCCTTTTTCTATGGACCTACACAGAGGCTACCGTGATAAAGTGGCTGCACGTGGACTGGGGAGAAGCTCCAGTTACAGAAGCTCGCTCTCTCTGTAGAAAAGCCTTTGTTAGTCTTCCGTCTGTCTGCCCGTCCAGGGAGACAGCCAGGAAAAGCACCTCGCGTGAAGGCTGCAGCGGTCCGAGCACTGCTGGCACCTCCTGCCGCTGAGCAAGGCATGAACGCCCACGGCAAGCCCAGCCCGTCCCCGACGGCACGTTGTATGGGTCCTGCACCGCACTGAACCCCGGGAAGACCCCCCCTGCCCTGCCCACCTGCCGCAGGTAGGAGGGCGACTCCTCCCCGCTCCCAAAGGCGAGAGGGAAGGCAGTTTTTATCCCGCTCCCTTACAGACACCCACCTGCCAAACAGAGACCCCCTTCGTCACCGTTCAACCCAGAGACACGGCACGGGATGGAGAGGGGCTGGTGGGAACGGGCTGAAGATACCTTTCTGTTCAGGCCTGGTTTTCTACAGCCGTTTAATAGGGTGTTTAAGGGTTGAAAACTAAACCCAATACTATCCAAACGGGAGTTAGTCTCAGAGACAGATACATGCTGGGACAGATTGAGATTTATTTTTCAGCAAGTTTTTGGAAAAATCTGGCCATATTGCCAGTGCTATTGTGACTCTCCCCTCTTTAACGTGGGGTGGCACATTAGTCAGAGTCTTGAACCCATCTGTGGAACAACCTCTACTCCCTGAACAGATTTGAACCTACGTCTTTCAGGTGCACGCCCCAGTGTCTCCTATGAAGCTGTCCGATGAATAGTTGTATCGCACTGCTAGCGCTAGAAAAGCCCTTCCCTCCTCAGCCCCTAAGTGTCTGCAGCCCCTTTATTGCTGTCCCAGACGCTTTCCCAAGCCTAAAGGGAAGAAAATGAGGATACAAATCTCAACCACAGCCTCACAGTCACCCGAGGAGACATCCTGCCAACCCAAACTGCACCTGGAAACCAGCACGACAGAGCGAGCTCATCCATCTGCCTGTGGAAGCGCTTGGCTCGTGTTTTGCCGCTCGCAAGATGTTCCAGTTGGTGTGGACTCACAATGACTTTTGTGCCTCTGGAACTGCAGAAACAAACACCTTCACATTTCATCATGCTCAAGACTAGAAATGATTTTCACACTACTCAGTGCTGTGATACACCAGATAAGTCACTCGCTGTTCTTCACCCAATATATAACGTTTCTGTTGATTTTGATTTCCCCCAGCTTTCCTTTCTGCTGCAGTTCCCAGCTCCAGCCCATGCAGCCAGCTGAGCTGTGGGAAGGGCAAACAGTCAATAGGTGTTACATCAACACTGCAAAAACACCTTCCGTTCCACTACACTTTGCATCCCAGTGTTTGCTGCAACCCTTCGAGGCAGCACAGGAAGCAGCTCATCAGGGGGTATTATTCAAGTGGCTTCCAGTAGCAGAAAAAAACAATCCAGACCATCCCATCAGATCAGTAGTTCTGGAGCTCATCAACATATAGAAATACTCCTGGGGTTTTAGGAGCATCTCAACAATAACCAGAATTTCCCTGGCTGAATGGCTCATAGGAAATATTGCTGAGCGCAAAATTCAAAGAGTTTGCAGAAGTCCTCAGATACTACCTGGTTATTGACATTTTTATACATATCCAACACTTAGCCTAGCGCGAACCAGTAGCTGCAACACAAAGAGAGCGTTCTGCTGCTTTTCTTAGGTCTACGTTGACACATTCCTCCTGGAGTTAAGAACGGAAATCAAGCTGGATGTGGGACTCAACCCCTCTCTTCTGTCTATCAGACCTGCAGAGTTACAGAAGCGGTTCCTCTGAAGACCTGCAGAGCCGCTGGGACCTGCCCTTCCCAGCCCAGCCCCATTGCCATGCAAATCGACGACCGTTAGAAAACAAGGAATCGAAAAACAACGTCCCAGGGTCAAAGCCTGCCTCAGATTTGAGGGAGTTAGTCAGGATTAAACCCTGCGCATGCGAAAAAGAACCTGGCCTGTGGACATGGTGATCACCGTGACTTTCATCAGAGGCACAGAGCTGCTATTTGGTTGTGGATTATTGGACACTTCTCACATTGACCGCGGCTAGACCCAAAGCGGTCAGCAGGTAACACAGGAAATGAGCCAGACGAGGGAGAAACAGTCACAGACAGCAGCACGCAAGCACTGAGTGAAACAAAGCAGTGCTGAGGAGCTCCTGCCAGAGCTCTCCCGAGGCCCAGGCTCACAATCATGCTCTCCATTACACACGTTTACGTATTTATTTTGCCAATAGAGTGGCCACAATAACACACACAATTGGTTTTGACACCAGCAATAGGTTTCTTGGCTTTCTCCCCTGATTTACAACCAGAATAACAGTCTCCCTTGCTTTCAGACATGAATAGAAGTCCATTTGCTCGAGCTCGTTTGAGCTGCGCTTTGCCACTAGCTGTTCTTGCCCACATTACATCATTCCATCCTCTACCAGGCAGAGCTTCAGACACTCGCATGCAGCAATTATAAATCTATCTTTTTTTGTACTATCATTTAAAATATTAACCATAATTTCCCTCCTAAGCAAGAAAGTGAAAAGACTCTGGCCACCATCTATCAAGAGACTAAATAATTCCTATGCAAATCAAGTTGCGTTTGTGCTCCATTTAATTTCTTTGCTTCCCCGTGCCAACAGGATGCACTTGAACAGGGTGATAAAAGCCAGCGCACATTTCTGAATGTATAGAATGCATTTGAACATAATTAATTGATGGGAACTATAATTAATATGCAAATAAATCATAGATGAGCATCCCAAAAACGTATGAGGTGATATTGGGCACGGATTGGCTCCGTAGCCAGAGACATTTGCTCCATTTAAAGACACGTGTTGGGCTCGTGAGGACCTAGAACGTCCCTGACAGTCCAGAGTGTGATGGCTTCCTCGAGCAGCACGTGGAGGTGAGACCTATTTTATTGCAGTGGGTTTATCATAAGAGTCCTGTGTGAAATCAGAACTGAAGTCTCAAGCCAGTGACAAAGCCAAAAAAATACCATAAATATCCACGTGACCTTTCACACGCGCATGCACACACTCCAAACGGGTACAACAGCAGTGGAAGGGACTGTCCGTTCACGACCTAAGGGCTGTAAATGAAGCTAAGAAGTGGTAGGTTCTAAACAAAGACCAAGAGGTCACCGATACATCACACAATTTCTAGTCAAACTATGGAGCAGGAGAATTCCTGACAGAGGACGTTGCAGGTACCGCAGTTTACCTACGTTTAAGGGCAGAGTGCACAAGTTCAAGGACGAGAAGCCCCCAAAGGTTACTAAATAATAGAAGCCACCTCTGCTTTGAAAGTCTCCGGGCTACAAACGATTGGAAAGCTCTTGGGTGTTTGGTCGAAGGATTCCACGTATTGCCCTACTTGTAAAACCTTCAGGCACGCACTTCTGGTCACGGCTGCAGACAAGGTGAACCGCGGGTCCAGCACTGCACCGCTCCTCCTCTGTTTCCGTCCTCATGGTGGAATCAATATTGGGCAGGCAGTCACAGCACTGGTCTAATCCAGCACGGTCCAGCGGCGCTGCAGGAGCGTCAGCGTGGGCTTCAGCACGGCACTCACAACCAGCGGGAGTGAGCGAGCAGCCAGGCAGCCAGGAAAAGCAGCCAGGGCTAAACGCAGTGACTGGACGGTTTTGGCACCTCCGCAAAAAGAAAGTGGGGGATTTCAGCCATAAATACGCTGAGTTTATGAAACGCGGACCAACAGGCAGCGTTCTAGGTGTCCAGCCGTGACACAATGGAAGCACGGCCCCATCCCCGTGTTCTTCACGAGGCGTACGTGAGAGACTGAGAGCCGCGCAGAGAAAACAACAGAACAGTTACGAGGTGAGAGGGAGGGCTCTGCTGGTGGTGCTTGCTTTTTACCGCCAGACCCCCCTTTGAAGCAGGCATTTAAAACACCCTCCACGCACCATTTCTGGCAAGCGCGCTTACAACATCTTGTTGACATTTCACGGCTCTAGCGCAGCAAACACTTCCGGCTGTTGGTGATTATTTGTTGTAGACACACCTCAAATCAACTACAGAATATTTAACTCCAGTAAAATACTCTTCTGGGTAAGGAGACCTGAACGTGGCTCCACTACGAAATACGACAGGGAATTCATTAAGGCGAGCGGAGGAGACTCCGCCATTTCCCTCTGTAACCGGTTACCGCAAACCATTCTGCTCTGTGACCTTTTAAATCATAGTGGCTGTGGCCGTAGATGAAACTGCGTATTCCCCCCCATCATCCCCTACCTGCAGAGACGCTTGTTAGTATTCAAAAGTTGAACATCCTGCATCACTGTGGGGAGCTTGACATAAACGCCTCTGTACAGGTCCATACGTGATCCATGCCAGTTACCAACATCGCCAACCACGACTACAAAAATAAAAGTGAAGCCATCACATGCCCTGGCACCACTCCCCTCTCAAAATCAGAGCCTCGACTTTTCTTTGCAGCCACGCTCCTGCCTGACCTTCTCCATCATCAAGACTTCAGGCTGCTTTCTCTGGGAACATCAGTTCTATGCATATTTGATTCCTCAAGCTGTTTCCTAAGTTGTTTATTTTCAAAGCAGAGGTGAAGAAGGCAGCAACAAGAACCGGTGTTGTCTGAAGAGGAAGCTGTGCACAGTCAGTGACCGTAAATTAACGTGTCTATTGTGACACGCCACTCCTGCTGGACCCCCACTATGCCATTCTCCTGGCAGTGGAAACTGCCTTTGGCTTTGGTGGAAGTAGACGTGGATCTCTTCGGCAGGATCTACTGGCCGCTGAGGCCATCAGGAAACTTTCAGTGGGCTTGGGCTTGGTATTGGTATTATATTTCAGAGTCAACTCCTGACAACCTGTCCTAGCTCAAAGTCAAAAGAGTTTTGCCTGAACTAGACCACAGGACAAGTTATTCCATTTTCGTAACCTACAATGGAATTATCCACTCCGGTTAGACCTGTTAATTACTACACGAACTGGAGCTAGAACTGTTCAGTAATTTAGTTTATTAGAGGATAATCATTACTGTAAATGGTGGAACCACCATTCTAGCTCTATAAAACCCTGCAAATCCCAGACTCAGACAGCAGCATCTCCTAACACCAGTTATGGCCAGCTCAAGCCACCAAGTAGACAGTGAATTCCTGGGGGTGACAAAGTCACAACGAGAACAGAAAATGTCCCTCTGGTTGCTCTGGGGTGTGGAGGTCGAGGAAGTTCCCCAGCTGTGTGACAAGCAGCAAAGATGCTGCTGATGGTGCTGCCCTGTACCTGCTTCCACCTTCACCCTCCTGCTGCTGTCCTGGGAGATTCTGCAGCAGCGACCTGGGCTGAGGGACACCCCAAAGGCACACCCTGCCCCCGCCCCCCCATTCCCACCGCCTCCCCCGTCCCCAGCCAGCTCTTTCCCGGGGTCACAGGGCAGCCAGAAATGATGGATTTTGGCTCTCAGGCAAAATTCTGTTCTCAGGGCAATACACCCCGAGCAACCTTGAGCAGCCTGGAGCCAGCCCCTAGAGGTGTGTTAACTTTTGGGTGCAAAGGGTTAAAACGTACATACACATTACCCAAAAGTTCAGCCGTTAGAGCTGAAGTGGCACATTCTGAGCTGGGTGATGGGCAGCAGTCTGTTGGGCAAAGCCAACGGTGACTAGCAGGCACAGCTAGTTGCTGGGAAGACAACAGTAGCTTTAGTAGCCAACGCATTAACATCTCTTTGAGCCTGGACTGTTATTCCCACACTTATAATCGATTAACAGATGACATCTACCAAGAGACCTGCAAACAGCTACAGAAAACCACACTCAACCGCTTGGACTGGGCTCTTTGCCCTTCCTTACCAGGAAAAAAAAAAAAACCTAAGAGAACCACGATTAGGTAGTGGGGAGGTCTCAGAGAGAATTTTTCTGTGTATGAAATCACTGGTGTTTATGCCACGGACCCTACTCTTTGTTTTCCTACAAAAAGAAATATTTTCTTTTTCTTGCACTAAATCACGCACGCACTATGCAACCTGGCCGCCTTTTCAGGGAGCTGACTGCATTTGCATAAACAATAACAGCCTAATGTTTATCAAGTCATTAATTCTTCATGAAGGCACACAGCTGTAGGAAAAGGCTTTTTTATCCTTGGAAAAATTCAAGTGTAAGTGTTCTTAAAGGAAGCAGTCGCATGACTGTAGATTTTGGAGATTAAAGATCATCAGGGCTAGCATATAAAGCAATCAAAACAGAAAATTTGTGGAAAGAGAGAGATTTTCACTGATTTCTTGTTCCTTACTGCACGTAAGTTCTACTTACATACAGATAGAATTTCAGCTCAGAAATAAAAACTTATCCATTGTATTTTAAAATAAGCCAAATAAGACTTTTATTGAAATAAAAGACTTGCAGTGGCATTATCAAATAGCAGACCAGCCGGAAATCCTCAGCCGCGTGCTTGCCTGGAGCGTCTATAACCGAGTCACTCTGGGGAGAAAAGCTACCTCTGCCGTTCTTCCTCCCCATCTTGTCAGTCTCCCCCTCACTGCTGGATCCTTTACGTTCCGAAAGGGACCATCCCAAAGTACAGGAGAGGCTCCACCGTAACGACTACAAGGCCTTGTAACTGTGCTCCGAGGAAAGCGGCAGAACCTTTCCACAAACTTCTCCAGAAACCCTCAGATTTCTCATTTAGCAATTTTACACCCTGGAACGTTACTCTCCTGGGAAATTCTGTGAGGGAAGTTGTTAGTAAGGACTCAAAAGGACTGCGAGCACATTGTGCTCTGCTGTCCCTTCCCTCTCTCCTGCAGAGGTTTCCTCCCCCCGGGGGCACTCGCAGGTGCCCGTTTCGGACGCTACCCTATAGGATGTACGTCACAGTGGGACAGCCGCAGAGCCCGCGATGCCTCCCGCCGACAGCCAGGAGCCCCAACACACTGCCCTGGCACTTCCAAGGGAAAAGGGGACAGTTCGGGGTAGAATTGGGATCCTGCCGGGAGGAGACTGCAGGTATCACTCCACAATCAACGCGTGCCTCCAACACAGAGAGGGGCAAAACACAGAGCTCAGGAAACAGGGACAGCAAATCCTCCCTGCCAGCACCCCGGGGGGCCTCAATGGAATCTCCACACGGGAACCTAAAGTGGTCCCCATTTTCTCCCAGTTAAACACAAAGGCTTCAGACACGTGCCAGAGGCCTGTCTCGGCTCCCTGCACTGGTCCCAGTTTCCTCTTTACCCTCAGGCAACACCAGATTCTGACCTCCTCGCTGATAGTGAACAGCATCCCTGGGTACGTCAACACAATCAGTTCACGATGGAGTGATCCGGAGGGGGATATACCGTCCCACTGGTCACTGCCTGGCGCTTCCAGCGTTCCACTGGTTACATACGTACTCTGTTCTGGGCTAAGTGCTGCAACGGTCACTCCGATGGAGCCGGCTCACTCTGCAAAGCCTTCTCTTGGTTCGTGCACGGAGCGACACCTCAAAGCCAAGGCGGCAGCACCCTATCCAGTGCAATTGGTACCTTGCAGTCACAGCAATCCGTACCTCCAGGAATGCCTCAGCCTCCAGACAGTATGGAAACTTGTAAGGTAAGTGGGAAACATGGTCTTTCTGCCCTGATTTTCTAAAAGGCACTACAGCCTCCTCTACCAGCAACGAGCCACCGCCGTAAACCCGCATGAAGAAAGCCTGTTCACGGAGCAGAGGCAAAACGAGTTCCTGTGCGTGTATCCCAGCAGAGGAAGGACCTACAGACCAAAGGGTAAATACCATTTCCTGCAGCCTGTTTTTCCAGGACACAGCTTGCTCAGCTTCTTGAGTTAGTTCTACAGCGGAGAAGGAAAAGCTGTGAAGGGGTGGCAGCAGCACACCTTTAGGCTCTGGTGGATAAACACCCAGACACCACAAAAAGCCACGCTTGTGTAGTGGAATCAGTGTCAGCAGCCATATGAAGTGGCCCCTTTTTTCTGCTGTGTCTTTTCTCCTAGTATTTATTTTGGTGTGTTCTTGTCTTTTAGCCTCAAACGAGCGAGAAGAGTGGCTCTGAATTCAGCCTCCTAACCGCATGCCTCGCGTTGCCTCAAAGAGCATCGATGGCTCCTGATGGCCAGGGGATAAAGGCCACTCCACTGCTCCAGTCACAGCACAGCACGCAGCGCTCTCCTTGGTCTAAGCAGCATCTTGTACGACATGAGGTGATGATGACGTACAGAGAAAACACATCACAAGAACCGCTACCAGCACAAAAGTGATGGCAGTTCTGTAAGAGCTTCTTGAAAGGCTTCAACTTCCAGCTCTCACAGGTATCAAAGTGACCCCTTCTCCTCACAGTATTACATCCTCTGCCTGTACTGATTACCCCTTTGCCTTGCAGTGCGCCCAGGTTGCCCCACGGGGTTCTCGCAGAGCGTTAGGGACTGCAAGCACTATGGATTCTGGCAGAAACGCTGTGAAAGGGAGAGCAGCAGAAGCAGAGTCCTTTTCACACGCTGAACCACAACAGAACCTCCCACACAGCTGCCCTCAGGGACAGGGATGCTTCACTACTGCAAAGAGAGCAGACGGGGCAGGAGCAGACGTGCTCTCGCTGAGGGAGGGTTTAATACCACACTTAACAGAGCCGGCTTTTACAACACACACACGGCCAGGGGCTACAGCAGGTTCAGACTAGCAGCAAGACCCTCCGTACGCCCCGACCACAGCGCCAGTCTCATGGGAGTGCCCCTGAGCAAGCACTCAGCGGCAGGACCGTACAGCAGCGCTGCTGGGCCAGGAGCTAGGAGGAAAAACCCCGTATCTGAGGCCATTCGCTCTGTTAGGGCTACACGAGCTGCTCCGTTTGCCAGGAGAGCCCCGTTCTGCGGTCAGAGTGCCTCAGCTCAGAGAAAGGAAGGAGGTAAAACACGTTAATCACAGAAACACCAGTGTTACTAGTCCACTCAGATAGGTGAGGTCTACAGGTCTAAAATAATAGAGGGCGCTGCGACAGCCAGCCATAGTCTGAAGAGAGAAACACGATTAAGAGACAGTCTTCCATTCTCCTCTTTTTCCCCCGCCAGGAGGGAGGGACTGAACGTACATCTATCCTGGCCTCCTAACGCCAAGCAGTCGGCGAGGGCCACGGCCGCTGCTGGGCTGAGGCGCGCGCCCCAGCGCTGGTCACCGTCCAGAAGCACCCCGCAGCCACGGCTCCCCCCGGCAGGCTGGGCTGCTCCTGTCAGCACGGGGGAACAGCTATCGCCCTGTGGTAACTGCGGGTGACGTCTAGCAGCCAGCCCCGAGCAAAGAGGGCTCCTTCCTTTGCTTTCAGCCCAACGCAAGGGCCTGAGGTTTCTCCGTGTTTGTTTGTTTTTCCCTGACAGCGAGGGACTGCGCTGCTTTTGTGCTGGAAGCCGAGGGCTGGTCGGTTCTGCATTCCCCTGACCACCAAGGCTCTATGGACCCTTCTCCCCACCCAAGAGCCAAACCAGTAATTTACTTCAGTGACGAGAGGCAGCTTCAGGTGTGCCCCAGAGCGAGAAACCCCTGGTTTAGGACAATGTCTGAGACTACCAGCAGTGGTAGAGACCCCTTCTTGTCTGCTCTTCACCTCGTCAGCTGTCCAACATGACCGAGACACTGCCCAGCGTCCTCGCCGGCAGCCAGTGGGGCTACCGGGCTGCACCTCTGCGGCCCCTCTCCTGCGAGCCCAGCCAACGTCCACAAACAACAGGTCCTTCTCTCCCCACCCCTGTTTTAGCAGCCCACAAGCTGATGAGCCATTTTGTTCTGCCAACGGAACATACGCCTTGGCCTCAGAAGCGCAAACTGATCCTACTGGTAACGTCTGTGGAGATGGACCGACTTCACAGCCACTGCCCTTCACACCACCGCCGCCTTCTACCCGAACACGCCTTCTGCTCTCCCCAACGTGACCAACACTCCCAACCATCCTGCTGCTGAGCCAGAGGCATTGCTTCACACCCCCAAAAGCTCCTTCAGAACAAGTTGCACTTCATTCTCGCTCGGGAGGAGGGGATAGCTCCGGTTGTCTGTTCCACTGCCTAAACGGAAACCTTTTCCTCACATTAAACTGCATCAGCACGCTGCAGTACGCCCTGCCGTGCAGAAGCCTCTAGTCTTTCTCAGTTTGATACAGCAGCTCTCAGCCCAGGGGTTTTCATGCAAAGGTTTCATTTTAAAGGCTCAAAAAACCCAGAACCAAACCGAGGAAGACGACGGTGAGACTGAAGCTGAGATGACATCCAGTGAATGCGGGTCAGGTCATACAGGGACGTTAAGGTGCCTTTTTAAACTACCACAACCACAATCAGTTTCAGCACCATTTCCCTGGCTGATGCCAAAGTTTCTCTCTGGTTTATTTTTAGCATCTTTTCTGAGCATTACACAGTTCAGCCAACCACTTAGCTCTAAGCACATGAGCGGTCCCACTGAAGTGAAAGGTAAGCGAATTATCCTTAGGTCTCAAAAAAATTCATTGTATTTAAGTATAGAGAACTTTTATACCTGCAAAAATCTAAAAGTAAACAATTTGCTATCAAAGTTTAGAGGAAGCACTTCAGCTAGGCAAGAATGTTGACACTCATTGGCTTAGTTATTTTATGGATAAAACACGCAGAAAAACTCACTCCCTTTACCAATCCTTTGGGAGATTTTCATTACTGGCCTCCTGTAACTGCAATTGAAGATAGAAACAAAATATTATTTAACAAGGTTTTATATGACAACATAAAGAGTGACTGCTAGCCGAGTGTTGGTCCAGACAGATTTCTGCCAAGGTCACTTCCCTGCCAAAATACACTTCCAATAACCATACATAAATTTTATTTTTAATAAATAACCACTAAAGGGTTGTATAAACAGAGTAAACTGTGGGCAACTGTAGTTTATAATGAATGTCTGTTGTAGCAACACTAACAAATACCTCGCACAGACTGACTGCAAGTCAGGGCCACCGTCACTAGCTCGTTGGTTGGTGGCCAACCGCACCATGTTGGAACACATCAGTGGTTTCCCTTGGTGAGAAGTCTACATCCTCGCCACCTCAGCTTTGACGCTCCTGGAGCATCCCTCGTGTTTGTACTTTTCAGACATTCGGCTTTGGGAAGCTGACCGGTTATAAAGGGACAGCCACTGACCCGGAAGGTCACTGTGGAAGACTGCTCCCGATACCTCACCCAAAACATAAACACGCTGACACGGAGGCCGTGTGGTCTGCAGTTTGGAATGGGAATCTGGGAATGGAAAACGTCAGCTGCCAGCTCCTTGTGTGACCTCGGGCAAGTCTCTCAACACCCTGATCCTTCAGCTCCCTGACTGCGTAACGAAGGGAGTGATGGAGAGGGCTGCGTGAAGGTTATTGATCGATCGCTGTTTGCAAAGCCTGCCGCGATGCCACTGGGAAAAGCATTAAACTGTGTGTGTTTAAAGGATCGATGTGTGTTACTACATTACCACTGAAATGACGGTGAGCGCTTCGCACAAAAAAGACTGAGGAGAAAGGAAGAGAAAACCAGCTGCAGACCAGCCTGCGGAAGAGCAGTTACACTCGGAACATTACGTCTGATCTTGAAGGAGCAGCTCAAGAAAGCACGAGGAGAGCCTTTTGAAAGAAGAGGTCTGGTGCCAAGGGCACTCGGCACCTTTGCTCTTCTCAAGGACTTATTTGGGGGCCACCCACTGCACAGCAGTCACCACTCATGCCCTTTTCTCCAGGTAAATCACCCAACTCCCTCAGAAAGCTGCCTTGTCATGTTCTTGTTACAAAACCAGTTTGCATTTTATGCTCTCCCCAACACACATACTTCCAGGTGAATTCTGATTTCCCACCTATGCAAACGCAAGGGGCATTTTGCACTTCAAGTGCTGACACAGTTACAACCACGATTTCTCTGAAACATCATCCAGCCAGGATTGATTATTTGCTGCACAGTGAGCAGAGGAAAGAAAGAAAGGCGCTGTCAGGCATTCTCGCTTTTCTCATTAGGAAGGAGGAAGAATAGGCTTGTCTTAGCAAAGACAGACCCTCTTATTAAAGGATGAAATGAGCACTGCACAAACAGTACGTGGAATTCCAGAGATGCTGATACTAATGGAAGAAATAGCTAAGATGGCAGAAAAGACCCCTCGTGTTCAAAACTTCAAGCGTGTTTGTACCAGGTGGGTCTTTTCCTGGTGAGACTCCCTGGGACTTGCAGATGCACATGGAGCATTTGCATGATGCATTCAGCCCATTGCCCTCTCCCCAGAAAATTATCAGTCAGGCTTTTCTTAATCTATCCCATTTCTCAAGCTTCCTCTTATGCGTTAAAACAGTACTGTCATTCCTACCTCCCTGCAGCCAGCCAGCTTCTCGTCTTCAAATTACCGGTGTGTTCTATCAGCATTTTGTTATTGGTGTGCTCAGGGATTATTGTAGAATCAAGGTTTGCAACGAGCTACATATAATTCCAACATGCCTTTTCTCAGGCTCTTCTCTCAAAAACAAGTAACAAAGAAAACCGCCTCAATTCCTGTGACCCCCAAACTTGCAGTAACTGCTTTGATAGAATAACAGGATTCCTTTCATTTTTAGTGTCATAATCCTTGTGAAGTAATGGCCCAGGACCGGGTTCTGGTGCCTTTAGTGAGAGAAAATAGCACTGAAATCTGAGAATCCTTCAATCAACCTTGACAACTCGCAGAGTAAGGCTATTAAATTAACCAAGGCACAGCTGTGAACTCTGAACAAAGACCTCAACATATGGCTCCACACCTTTGCCGCCGCTGTTAGAAAACGTAGGTATTGATTTATTAAGTTTAGGTGTTTAAATAGATTTACAGCCTATTCTAAAGAAAATAATGCAAAGTGGTGTCTCCAGTTAGTCAAGATATGGCATATGTTTCTGCAGACCCAGATATTAGCCAAGATGTGGTATTGCAGCGTAACTGTCCCACGAAACCTGTAGCATCACCTTTAAATGGAGCTGACAGCTCTTCCCAACTGCGGGAAGAACTCCGCCCGCACAGTAAGAGCTGCGCTGAAAACTCACCCCTCCACCTGCCCCTCCACCAGAAGCAGCCAAAACGTGCTCCGCTTCCTTACAGTTTTGTTAGGCGAGGTGATGTCCAGCGGGGACCACACAGGAACTGTTCCTCCCCTTTTGCCGAGGACCGTACAGCAGATACGTGGCCTAAGGCGCTCTAGACCAGAGCTACACAACCAGCGCAGAGCAGCCAGCTCCCCGTACCTGACCCGGGCTTTACACAGCACGCCCAAAGGGAGCGGCACCAAAATCCTACGAGGACTTTGCACTCATTTCACCTTTTTTCACTGGTCACTGCAGCAGCACACTCCATGGCTATTATGCTTCGCTAACCTTGGAATACAGTGTCTCCTTCTGAGGCACATTGGCTCCTTCCAACTCTAAACAAGCTGCAGAAAGGCTTCAGGAAGCTTTTCAGCGCTAAAGCACACACTAGCCCTAACTTGGGCCAACGGGGAAGGGGTTTGCATCGTGGGCTCGATACAGACTGTGGGCTCTGGGCAAGGCCAAGGAGGCGGAGATTTGTTTTTTCATAACTATATATAATTTTTAAGATGTGGGGATCCTTTCTCAGAGACAATATTTGAAAAGATGTCTAACAACCACCAGAGAAATGGCAGGCAAGATGGGGGACACAAGCTGGAGACCAAACCACAGTGCTCTGCACAAACACAGGTTCATGGCAAGCCTTGGGTGACTGCCAGGAACACTGGGCTGCCCAGGCAGCATCCCTCCTCCTCCTCCTCCTCAGGGCCCAGCCACAACACACCTGCCAGCTCTTGCCCACAGCCATGTCTGCATGAACTCCATGGGGAACATTCAACTCTCTACCTACAGCCTCCAAATCCTTCAGACTCAGGGGGGAACGGGGACATGCGTGGGCAGAGGGGGAAAGCCCAGCCCTTCCGTACCATTCTCCAACCTTCGGTTCAGTGTAGCATGACAGAGGAGACACTACAACCTTGTAAAGCAATGGGAAAGCTCCTGCATGGTTTTGAAAGCATCTCTTCCCACACCTCCATCGCCCAGCTCGCAGCACACCAACCCCTCACTCCCAGCTGCCCCCAACCTCCTGAATTAGAGCACGGGTGGAGCTAAGGCAGGCACCACGGTCACTTCAAACACCACAGCGTGGGCTTTAGACACAGCCACTGCTCCAAGAGGGAGTGACGGGGACAAGGCTCTTTAAGAGCCGCAGAAGCACAGTCACATCCTCTCTTCAGTGTTATTTTTCACTCTGTGTCTTGTTCAATTGGAACAACAACTTCAAAGTCTCAGCACACAATAAGCATCAGACAGAGGGGAAGGAGAAGATACAAGAGCTTAACTCCAAGCTGCAGCGAGCTGATTTCGCACCAAACTAGACAAAACACAGCGAGTCTCGAGGCTCTTTGAGAGGGCAGAGTTTATCACAGGTTGCAATTTAGCCCAGTTGGCTGAAATTCTAACTCTCCATCTGAGCCTGAAACTTGGCAGACAATGCAAGTTTCTTTTTCTCCTCAATGACGTGTCTGATTTTCTTCCCAAGTATTCAAACAATTGAGCCTAAAGTTCACTTTCACTGTACAGACGTGAATGATTTGACAAGATAAATTACAAGAAAACAAACAAAAAAATGTTCTACATATAAAGTACGATATGAAGTCAACGTTCTCCTCACAAGAAAGCTATTTCCTGGAGGCAGGATGGGCCACAGCCCCAGACTCACCTGCATGCAGCCAGCGAGGTCCAGCAGCCAGCCAGGGCTCCTCAGGGCCAGGCAGCCCCAGCGCTGGGCACCAGCATGGGCTCAGCAGAGCAGCACTGCCCGGCACAGCTCAGGAAGGGAGCTGGGGCCTGGGCTGGGCTTAAATAGGGCTCCTGGCCCCCGGGGCAAGTGTGGGGCAGCCCCAGGTGGGGCTGGTCAGCACTGTTAAGTCCCTGGACCCTGCCTGGAGAAAACTGTTCCAGAGCCTTCCAGGAGGAGGTGCTGAAGCTCACCTCCAGCTCCCAAATCTGGCACCTGGCCCCGCAGAGTTCCCAGTGACCCCCAGTTTAAACCGTTTCTCCAGTTTTCTCAAAGGGCCTTGCAATCACGCCTGATTGCACAGGCATCGTTTAAGCCTGACGACTAACACATGAGTCTGATGTTGAACTCAGAACCAGTTAAAAGAAGTGAGAGGTGGAAAACACCTCTTTGGTTACACAGTGCACTCCATGCCAGTGGAGAGTTGTTCCCAAAACTTTTCTGCCCTTTGAGATCATTCATGCCGAGAGACTTCCACCAGCTCCCTCGGGAGCAATTCTACACCCCATGAAGCGACGTTTCCTGAGAGCCAGCATAAGTTTTCTTTTGCCCAATTTCATGCCTTTTTTTCTAATAATGCACCCTTCAGCCATCCTAAAAATCCTCTCTTCTTAGCGTCTGGACCCTTGCAGTATGCTAGACAGTTCACACGTCCTCTTCAGTCATTGTTTCCTCTTTCAGATATTTCTTTTGGAAAATAAACTTGGCAGAGAGCAGAAGACGGCTCTATTACCATCAAACCTCCCGTGAATGCAACTGGAAAAAGAAAAGCTCCTCAGTTAAGTACTTCAATGTGCAAATAACACACTTTGGAGTTGACGGCAATCCTCAGAGTGGTGATTCTCAGAAGCTCTGTACATGGAAATCTCACTCTGGGACAGAGAAGGAGCTTGAACCAGCTCAGGAACTGAGGAGGAAGATAGTGTGTTCTCGTCACGAAAGCACGTGATTTGGATTATCTGAAGCTGCTCCTGGCTCTGACATCAAACTACTGTGTGGTCTCCTGTGCCTTTTTTTCCCTATCTATCAGATGGGTTTATGGGAACTTGGCTTCCTTTTTTCCCTCTTAGTCTTTCTTCTGAGTCTCAGATTTCAACCTGGGGCAAGCAAAAAATTGAGGGGAGGAGAGTACCGCAGAAAAACATTCCCCACGAAATGCCTTGAGCCCTAAAAGCGTCAGCTTATGTACCACATATACAGTTCAAATGCTGAAGGAATTGAAAACTTCCTTCTGCTCACTTGAGGAGGAAGCAAAACTCTTCCCAAACTCAAGGAAGAATTTGTGACAGAAGTCTGTCAAAGCTCTGTAGCTTTGCCTGTCCAGGTTTGACTGGGCAGTGAACGGGAGAAGGGACGTCTGTCACACGGCATGATGGGCGGCTTCCTCGCTCTCCAGCCGACACATGAGCACTGGTGTAAGTGGTAGCTGGGCTGTGACTCGAGTACCTTGTTTGGAACCATTCCTGGGGCAAATGTCAGCAGCACTATGCCATGCTGCTGTGACACTGACCAGTTAGAGGAGATGAGAAGCGCCATTTCGTTTCCCTAGTCACTGAACAGCTCCAGCAACCACAACACTCACCAGAACCTAAACCCCAAGCTAAATTTTGTGCTGTTTGCAGCACCTATCTCTGCTCATCAATCAGCTCCTACAGATAGTATGTCTACTAACCACCCCGGCACCAGCACCCACGAGCAGCTGCCATTTTTTTGTCATGACCCAAATTACACAGTGGATTTTGGATGAATTGCAAGAAATGGCAGCTGGATTTTGAAACCAGCATGGGAAGAAAACCAGAACAACTTTCTGCAAGCCAGAGGGAGATTTCTCCACTCTCTATTTTCCAGGGCTAAAAAGCTGGAGTAGAAACTAGTTTTCACAGAGATGAACCTCATGAGGTAGAGGCCCAGGGACATACTTCCAGCCTTTTCCTTGAGTTCCTGCTCCTGGCCACTCCCAGCTGAACATAGGTACCAAAACGTTCTTCAGGAACCGAGTGCCCTGTGCCAGAACTGACTGACTGTGAACGGGTTTGCCACCAGTCCTCCTCTGTTCATTTCATACACCACCATGCGAAAACGTTGCAAAAATTGCCATCTCTACCAAAAGAGGAGGTTCCAGATTGATTCAACATTGCTGATGAGCCTGAAACTCAATAGCAGCCTGCTATGCTGAACAACTGCAACCCCTCTGCCCACACTACGTCTATCAAAAGTATTATCATCCCAGAACTCTACGTTTGTACCCAATTATTTATACAAAGGTGAGGGAAACCATGAGGAATCCTGCTTACCTGTTGTTGGATTTTCAATGGGAGACTGAGTTCTTTCTTCAAAGGACTATGTAGGAAGGAGCTCGTTTGTCTCTGCTCTGAAGCGAAAGCACACATGATTACCCCTCTAATCAATCATGTCCTTTGTATTTATCTGGCTCGGCATGGTTTGTGTTTTCATGCTATTCTGTTTCTTGTAAAGTACCCAGTCTCCTATGAGTAATCAAACAGTTCATCAATCCACACAAAAAAATACCAGTATAAATCAACAGCTTGTCTAAAGGGGCAGCAATGTGATTCCTGTTCAGTGACCAGTAACACTAAAGGAACGAGGTGCATATTTCTCCAAATTCTTCTATGAAACCAGTTAAATTTACAAACAAGAAAGTACAGTGGCAAGATCTTCTGGACCGGTAAATCGGAGTAACTTTGCTGGACCCGCACCAGTTCATATCACGGGGGGTCTTGGCCCAGCGACCAGCCCATCAGTGTTCTAAATACACCCTCCTGTCCTCCTACATGTATAAAAGATGCTGTGTTATCTTGTTGATGTGTCGTCAACACTAAAGGACTTTGTTGTATAAATTTTATATCAATGTATTTCTAATGCCATGAGTAGAACTACAACAGCAGAAAACAAGCATAACAAAGACAAGTCGAGTCCCACACGGACACACAAAACGTCAATGAAAATTAGCCTCTCCATCTACAAAAGTAAACTGACTCATCCGTAAAAACATCATGTACCAAAAGCAATAATTTTAATGAAGAAGCGAAGAATAAACCTCTACATTAGAACTGAAAACAAACGGCAGTGAAAGCAGTAAATTGAGTTAATAAGGTCCAGCAAAACCATGAATCACCCAACCCAGCAGACAGTGTTTGAAAAATACTGAGTGGGAACACGCCGCAGAGACAAGAGGAGGCAAAGTAAACATGTCATGTAGAACAGATGCTGCAAAACGAACACAATGGCTAAATAATGACATGCTAATCAAAGTCTCCAAAGAAGAACAATCAATATATTGGCAAGTTTCAAAACAGCTGCATCTGGGTTTGGGCAACAGGATTTGCACTTGCAACAATCGCAGCCCCAGAGGAGACGCAGGTCCAGCCTGTGCCAGTCGCTCGTGCACGGGGGCCTCTGGGTGCCTGGCTGACACTGCCTAACACGGCGAGTATCTGCGTTCAAGCGCGAAAGCATTCACCTACCCAGAAATCATCTCCAGGGGCAGCATGTGCTGCCACAGCCCGGCTATCAGCAGCGGGCTGCCCAACTTCACCTTCCCACCGGCACTCCCCAACTCAGGAGACCAAAGAACCGAGTCCGGGATGGGTCTTCCTGTGATTGGGGAGGTGACAGGAGCAACCTTAAGCACAACCAAGGAAAATTCTCACCCTGTAACGACGAGACCTAATCCATGAGGCCGGAGCAGTCCGTAGTGAAGTAAGGAATTAGCACTCAACGTGAGTCATGCTTCCAGAAATGGAACCTCAGAAGAGCAAACCATTGGAACAGTGCAAAACGTTCCCAGTTCAGTTAAAGATGTTAACAAGAGTGTACATAAACACAAGATTTCAGAGGCCCTGAGATTTAAAAACACATCCAGATGGTTACAGTTGTGTTTCTCTGGGACTATGAAACACGGACAAAGTAAAATTCTGGTTCATCAGGGCATAACTCAGTGTCTTTGGTTTCTGGAACCAGAAACCGGACTAGCCTTTGGCCCTGATGCAACAAGAGAATTTCAGCCTGAGGGAAATTTTCACAATGAGTGATGAGCCGTTGGAATGATCTCCCCAGGGAAGTGGGGGGTTCCCCACCACGGGACGCTGTTAAGGTTTGGCTGGACAGGGGTGTCTAACCAGGCTTTTCTCAAGAAGGGGTGGACCTGGTGGTCCTTGAGGTCCCTCCCAGCCTGGGAGTCTATGAGATAAATTCTCCTTTTGATAAGCCTGCTGCGGTGATTATGTACACTACAGTGTAAATAACAAAGACGCAGACTCCAGACCTGGAAATAGAGAAAACTGAGGTCTGGCCCCTCCTTCCTGAGAGCCTGGAAAAAGCAATTCCCTCCTAAACCTGATTTATTTTTACGAGCAACAATAATGAGCGGGTTGTGATCAAGCAGAAGCTTTACCATACACACAGCAAACCATTCCCACCAGGCACTAACGTTCCTCAGAAGGCAGAAGGGATTTTTTTTCCCGACTTTTTTCTGCTGTTAGAATCCAGCCTCCCTCTCTTGTTCAGAAATCACAGAAAAACGGCTTTTGTGCAGCTTCACGCTCACCACGGCAGAGGATCGGCCAGCACAGGCAGAGCGTGAGTCTCATGGTAAAACCACAGCACAAGGCACTGCGGATGGCTCAGAGCAGGGGGCACATCGACGGTCCCAAACAGCGCTGGTCGGAAGCCGGGCTCTGCCCTCTATCCGTGCCGTGCTTTGGATCCCAGCGTGGAGCAGCTCAGCAGCTCGCCCAGCCGCAGGGAAAGCATCGTGCGAGCACGCTCCGGCTCCCTCCGCATACGTGTGCTCACACATACAAACGTACCTGGAGGAATCGTCCGTGTGAGCCGGATCTCATCGCTATCGTACGCTGTCTTCAGCAAAACTTTCCCAGTGGTAAAGAAAGACACACCACAGATCTGCAGGGCTGTCAGACAAACCAGTGTAAAACCAGAACCACCCCAGCAAGACACCGAACCTTGAGCTGTTCAGGTGCTTTCCTGAACTAAGGTGGAAGAAAGTGTTTAAGAAGATTTATGCCCTGTTCTGCTACTTTTACATGTTGTACTTAGGACTTACGAGACACATCTGAGAAATCAGATCCCTCTTCACGCTTGTGAGTGGCCTGGGAAAACACAAACAAAACTAATTAAATGCCACAGCTAATTTATTTAGTCACTTCTTGCAAGTGAAATGAAAGGACACATTTAGTGCATGAACTTGTACGTGAAAAGTCATCCCTCTGTAATAAAACTCTTTTTTTTAACCTCCTGAGCTGGACCCAGCTGCTTTTCATACATCTGTAACAAACCTTGTGCCAAATGAACTGCTTATATATTTTTCTAAACAGGCCCCACTTTACTTTTTCCAATCAGTCCAGACAGATGGCAAGTAAAGAAAACACTTTAGTGTCAATCTGGTGGAGACCGTCACTGAAGTGCTTTTGCCAAGAAAAAACAGACTAAACATGAATGAGGCCAAACAGAGAAGCTTGTTTTACAGGCTGGAGGTACTGGGTTTCTCCGGCCTTACAGGAACGCAATAGAGGCTCTAAAGCGCCTGCGAGGAAACGCTCCCCCGCTGCCCTGCAGCATCTAGCAGCGTATTCCAACGGGGGTAGCAATGCTGGGCCCTCCCCAGCAAAACGGGGTCCTGCATCTGGAGAAACACCCCCAAGGAACAGTTTAATTCTTTTGTATGCTCTTGATGTACAGAAAAGTTTCGGCAGCCCGTGTAAGGAGGGTGTTTTCCATCACAAAGAACGGACTCTGTGGGATCTGCCTGCGATGTCGCAAATCAGGTGGCTCCCGCTGAGAGATCTTACCGTTGGATCCTGAACTGGATCTGAATTCATACCGCGCTGGCACACACGGATCAACCTCAGCCTGGGCTCTCTTGTACCTGCTTTGTGAATGCAGCTGATAATGCCAAGAAAAAGGAAAGGAGATCAGGGAAGACCCAAAATAAACACGGTACGTGACAAGGAGCTAGATTTTGCCTAGGAGACATCCTTCACGTGTGCATTATCTGGTACGCCGTGCGCCCGAGACACAAGACCCCCCCGGTGCAGCAGTTTCACTGCTTCGCCCCTGCTAAGACCTGTGCACACACAGTAATCACTGAAGCAAAATCAGTCTGAGTGTAGCACATGAACCTGTCACTGCCGCGGGAGGTTCACCGGGGTTTGTCAGACCCCGGGCATCCACCCTTCACCAACCGCCAACGGATCGGTAAAGCAGCCAGAGCAGAGCGGTCATCACAGCTTCTGAAACAGCGGGTCACACCACCGAGAAACGTCATCCCCGTCACCAGTCACCGCACGCCTCAGGCTCGGGGCTGGTTGTAGAAAACAGCATTTCCCAAGCACTCAAACGCTGGTTTTTATTGCGAAGGCTGAGGCTCTCTTTGCCATGAAGGGAAAAGGCTGCTGGACCATTCCCAGGGCAGACCCGCACGGAGCCCTTTCCAGGGTCAGGAAGTTCCAAAGATAGAGCAGGCTCACTCTATGCCACCTCTCCTCACTCTGTGCCATCTCACTCTGTGCCACCTCTCCTCGCTCTGTGCCACCTCTCCTCACTCTGTGCCATCTCACTCTATGCCACCTCTCCTCACTCTGTGCCATCTCACTCTGTGCCACCTCTCCTCACTCTGTGCCACCTCTCCTCACTCTGTGCCATCTCACTCTGTGCCACCTCTCCTCACTCTGTGCCATCTCTCCTCGCTCTGTGCCACCTCTCCTCACTCTGTGCCATCTCACTCTATGCCACCTCTCCTCACTCTGTGCCATCTCTCCTCACTCTGTGCCACCTCTCCTCACTCTGTGCCACCTCTCCTCACTCTATGCCACCTCTCCTCACTCTATGCCATCTCTCCTTGCTCTGTGCCACCTCTCCTCACTCTATGCCATCTCTCCTCACTCTATGCCATCTCTCCTCGCTCTGTGCCACCTCTCCTCACTCTATGCCACCTCTCCTCGCTCTGTGCCACCTCTCCTCACTCTGTGCCACCTCTCCTCGCTCTGTGCCACCTCTCCTCACTCTGTGCCACCTCTCCTCGCTCTGTGCCACCTCTCCTCGCTCTGTGCCATCTCTCCTCACTCTATGCCACCTCTCCTCACTCTATGCCATCTCTCCTCACTCTATGCCATCTCTCCTCGCTCTGTGCCACCTCTCCTCACTCTGTGCCATCTCTCCTCGCTCTGTGCCACCTCTCCTCACTCTATGCCACCTCTCCTCACTCTGTGCCATCTCTCCTCGCTCTGTGCCACGTCTCCTCGCTCTGTGCCACCTCTCCTCACTCTATGCCACCTCTCCTCACTCTATGCCATCTCTCCTCACTCTGTGCCACCTCTCCTCACTCTGTGCCACCTCTCCTCGCTCTGTGCCACCTCTCCTCACTCTATGCCACCTCTCCTCACTCTGTGCCATCTCTCCTCGCTCTGTGCCACGTCTCCTCGCTCTGTGCCACCTCTCCTCGCTCTGTGCCACCTCTCCTCGCTCTATGCCACCTCTCCTCGTTCTGTGCCATCTCTCCTCGCTCTGTGCCATCTCTCCTCACTCTGTGCCACCTCTCCTCACTCTGTGCCATCTCTCCTCACTCTATGCCACCTCTCCTCACTCTATGCCATCTCTCCTCACTCTATGCCACCTCTCCTCACTCTATGCCACCTCTCCTCACTCTATGCCGTCTCTCCTCGCTCTGTGCCATCTCTCCTCGCTCTATGACATTTCTCACAGCTTTGGTCTTTTCCTCTTCAGCTCTCCTTTTGTAATGCTCTTTCCCCATCTCATCTTTTCTGATACAACGGCTTCTAAGTCTTTCTGCTGACATCCAGCCATTTGAGAATATATTGTCAGGTTCTGCTGCTTCTTCGGTACATCTTACGTGGTGGTCCACCTTTTTGAGGACGGGAAACACCTGGACCTCGAACTGCTGTGTGATGAGCACTGCTGGGATTGCGGCCACATCTGGTGGAAGAGCAGCACTTTAGAAAAGTCTTATCCTAATAACACTGAAAATGATTTTTAAGTCTGAACAGTGATGAAGAGACTGAATTATTTGCCCTGACTAGCTCATTATAAACTGGTGTTGGATTGCCTTACTTCCCCACAAGAGTACTTCGTTTATCAGTGTATTCACCAGACACTGGAATTTTATGCCCAGGCAGATACAAGTCTAAAGAAAAGGCTCTAAAGATATAGACATAGATAAACAACCAGGGATCAGTTTAAAAGATATATCCAGAAGACAAAGCTTCAAAAGATGCTGTTAACTAGATTGCTCGGTGCTAAGGACGTTCAGTAAACAGATTATCTCTAATAAGCTTATCCTGTATTCAACCACTAATGAGCCGATGCTGCGATAAGACAGTCCTCAAAAGCGATGAATTATAGACATACAATGGCAGGCTGGGAGCAGAGCGAGCTGGGAGCCTTCCCTTCTCCCACAGTGCTCCTCAGCGGCTCCCTGCACACGCTCTCGTGGCTGGTGAAGGACGACGCGTGGGCTGGCCACCACCCCAGACA
This sequence comes from Bucorvus abyssinicus, assembly GCA_009769605.1. Taxonomy (NCBI): domain Eukaryota; kingdom Metazoa; phylum Chordata; class Aves; order Bucerotiformes; family Bucorvidae; genus Bucorvus; species Bucorvus abyssinicus. The sequence goes on along the minus strand of CM020035.1, from coordinate 26,414,778 downwards.
TTCTGCTAGAAGCGGATCAAATTAAGCATCAGAACAAGAGGAAACCTCACGGCTCCGAAAGCCACCTGCAGGGTCTGCAGCACTGGCACAGAAGCAAGGGAAGAGCAAACCCAGTGACAGCTCTCCCTGAGAGCAGAGGTGTTTTCCTGGGGAGTGCTTCGTTGTGGGATGGAACAGTTTCACCACGAAACTCTCAGAGGTCAATAACTGTACGATGAGAATTGCGGTAACTGCAAAACCCACCCAAGGACTGCAGTATGAGTTTCCTTTCACTGACATCTTAAAATCAAGAGAATGAAATGATCAGGAATGAGGGGGCAAAAATGACACGAACAGAAGTTGCCCAGCAGACTGATTCAGTCCAGTCTGTGGTATTTACAACCACTTCTTTGAACCGAGAGATGCACTAAGACTTGTGCGAGTCATGAGCCAGCTTCTAAATGTCATAATCAAAGAGGTCACTGGATTTCTGGGGCTACCATGCGTTCAGTCCGCAGAGAGGACCCTAGGCATACTGCGGCTGAACGCCGAATACAGACAGCATCACTGCAGATGCTACGAGCGTGTCTACTACTGCAATACCACAGTCAGCACTGACACACCACTGCTCGCTGCGAGGAAATCGCTCCATCGTTCCCAGCCCATGCCAACGTATACCTGATTTGTGAGAAGGCCAGGGAGCAAAGAAATCCTCAAACCGGTGAAAACCATGTGAAATAATCATACGGATCTCGAGCTGGTGAAGAAAAAAGATTGCCAGTGCTGAAAGAGCAGCAGAGAGGCACAATGAGGAAAGGAGGCTGGGGAACAGAGAGATTGGGGAGAGCTGAGGCAATTACCCACTAAGAAGTAAATTCTTGAGTCGTGTTACAAATCAGCATGTCCTACCAAAGCTAAGCAGGAATGTGCCAATTAGCAGAGCAAACATTCCAGCGCTGAGGGTATCTGGCTGTGACGGCGAGTGCTGGAAGGCCAGGTCCGAGCCGCGGGTGCTGGTACCAGGCTCCAGCCACTGCCCGGGGCACCTCTTCAGAGCCGCACCAGGCCCCCGCCCTGACGCCGGTTCAGAGGCTGGCTGCCGTGCAGAGTGCTGAAAAGCAGCTCAGCCTTCCCATCAGTTCTCACTACGTATTTTTCCACCCTCCAGAAAAAGCATGTTTGCTAAACGCAAACCACGTAACCTTGTTGTCGTGGATAATGCATTAATTATACAGTTCTACAATTAGCAGCCTCGAGTTAAAAATAAACAACAAAGTTCACAGGTTTGCAGGCTGTCACAGGAAAAATCCACAAAGCGTTTCTTTCTGTTTATTTAATCTGCTTGTGAAGTTGCTGTGGAAAGAGAAAAATAATGATGCATAGAAAAAAAATCCTCCTGAGAATCCAGTCATTGATTAAAAAAATGTTAATTAAGAATGCATGCCTTCAGAATGATATCTAATTCGGCATACAGGGAAAAAAGCATCTAAGAGAGAATTAAAGGCGAGTCCCATGATAAAGATGCTTTGGTTTGGATTAAACTGCTGAAAGCCTGAGACTTTCAACACTGTGGAAAAAACCCAAACCCTACATATACCAAAGGGAGCATTAGCATTGTCGGGGAAAAACTCCACACAACGTGATAGCTTATAATTGCAAAGACAGTGGAAATAAAAAGTTCCATAAATCACTTTTCTTCCAGCGTTTTTGCCTTTCAGGGTTCTCTCCTTCTTGGCTCAGCGCTAACGTAAACTGCAGCATAACAAACCTTCACTCTGCAAGCTTGGCTGTCTGGCAAGCTGCTGGAGAACGAAAGCTCAATCTATAAATTAACAAACACTGCGTATCTGAAGGTACCCTCGGGCTTTTAAATCCCAGCGCTGGTAGGTCAGACCTCACTGTTTCCATCACCCTCTTTACCTTGAGCACACCCAGGACAACACGAAGCCCCTTCCCCATAAAGGGAAAGTGTCAGTCAAGACAGTCGAGATCCATGAGCGGGGTGTTCACCCCGAGGGTGTGAGGAAAGGGTGAACGTGCTGGCACGCGCAGAAGTAGGGTCAGGCTCGGGAGTGCGTGTAAAGGATCCCCACGGGCAGATCGGTACGACAGGCTGGGAGTGTTTGAACCAAATTCCGCTGCTCTCCCCAGCCCTGCATTCACACACGACTGGAACAAGAACGGTCTCCTGCAGGCACTGGGTACCGTGCTCCACAGCACGCTGACGGTCCACACACACTGCACAAGCGAAAGAGGAAGTGGCTGCTGCAGAAAACATTCCGAGGGTTTCATGTCTGTGGAATTTCTCTTTCGCATTAGGCAATCCCTTTCCTTCAGTAACTCACAAAGAGGTTACGCACGCACCCTGAAAGGGCAGACTCAGCCAAAACGAAATGCTCAGCTGAGCATCTTTACTTAACGTCAGAGATACAAAACCACTTCCAGCCTTGCCACCGTACGCTCAGATCTTGTTTTGCTTCCTGAAGAGCGGGCAACGCAGCCACAGAGCGGGGCTGGCCAAGGACGCGCTGCGAGGCGTTGCTTCCCCGTCCTCCCTCGGCGCGGGAGCCTGCGGAGGTCCTGTCAGCGGTGACGTCTGGCTGCTTGCGGCGATTTGTCGCCAGGCTGGCCCGGGAGGCCAGAAGGATGTGAGATAAACTGGGGCTTTCAAGGGAGCGCAGGAGTGATGGCACTAAGCTCTCATCACGTTCCATGGAGCGCCTTGAGACCCCCGCCATGGCCCGCGTACCCGCCTCGCGGTAAGCCCAGGAAAGCCTTGCCTGCTGACCACGACAGCAACTGCTGCCTCCACCAGTGCTCCTGCTGAGCTAACAGGGGTCTCTGGGGAAGCAACCGAGCAGAGATGCTAATGCTGTTTATAAAGCCTGGGAGCAGCCAAACCAAACCCTTTGAATCCAAACAACCCTCAACTCTGAGCTCAGAGAAAGAACACAAAAATCAAAATTTTATGTCCAGATCTAGAGCCTTCCTTTAGCGAGCTGAGGCCAGGGCAGATCCAGCTGCCTGTCCTCCCACCGACTGCAGATCCGGCTGGAGAAGCAGGGCCCCCCAAGAGAAGAGCCAGGGGCCAGAATTCGGGCAAGTCTCTGCCTTTAGGACTTGATTTCTCAAACTCATCCAGTGACTGAGCACGTCTGTAGGTAGGTACAAGAAGTTCTCTCAATGGAGTTCAAGGAAGTGAGAAGGAAACTGTTAAGACAAAGGGCACTGTTAACTGAGGTGTGTAGAAATAAAGCATCTCCAGTCCCAGAGAATGTAGCTGAAATCCCCTTTAATTAACCTTGTCAGGACAAAAAAAGGTGGAAAACTCCAAAATCCACATGCAAAAGGGCCAGATGAGGAGCTTTCCGGGGCTGACTCTCACGTGCACCTACATCCTCCTGCAGTATTCTGGATACGTGCAGGAAGTTTCAGTGTAAGCCCAGCCAGTATACAACCCTCCAGTACCACCACAACGCTAACAACTTCCCAAGCATCCAAACTAAACATACTTGACTCATTCTTTCAAAGCACCATTGCCCCTTCTTTCTCCCTGAGCGCTGTGAAACAGAGGCCTAAGTACCCAGATTCTGCTACTAGTGAGTTGGGGCATAAAAAAAAAGTCACTGTGAACGGATGACAGCAATAGGGACGAAAAGGGATCACACTCACAAAACCTCCAAATACGTCAAACTTCCCCAAAAAGATCAGGCATGGCAAACATCAATGAGGATGTTAAGATTAGTTTAGAGCATAAAACTCAGTCTCCTTCTCATTTTTCCCTCAGTTAGTGGCGTCAGATCTCCAAAGAACATTTTATAATGCTGTAATTTCTTTTAATGCTCCTCATCACATGTTTTAGCTCATCTCGGCAGAGACACAACCGTCGGTTACAATAGACCTTAGTACTGGGTGCTTTCAAGTAAGCAATTAGTTCTTCACGCTTTAAATATATACAAAGAAAACAATCTGAAAACTCCCTGTTAACGCTGCATTAGTTCTTTTTCTTTAATTCATTCAGACTTCTAAGAATAGCGTATGGGATGAACAGCTTCAAATGTATGCAAATGTATATATACATATCTACACCGGCAGAGCTGAGCTGGAGTAGACGTGACCCAGCAGAACGGAGAGGAAACAAAAGAGAGCTGCCAGCTTCCCCCGCAGTGCGAGTTCCCAACCGTGCGGGAAAAACCCAAGCTGGTGCCAACACCCCCCAGGCATGAGCATCGCTCCTGGGGTCCTGACCCTGGACACTGGCCGTTTCCTCTGCCGGGACACCCACTGCCCTGACGGCAGGATCAGGCTGGCTTCTCACCGCCTCCCTTCTCTGACCCATCTCGCCCCACCGAACAGAGTTCAGCGCTGAAGGGAGGGAGGGCGGCCCCGGGGGTACCGGGCCCAGGACGGGGCAGCAGCCGCCCCGGGGAGCTGCTGCTCCCACCGGCCTCCACAGCCCAAAGGAGGCACTGAGGCTGCTGACCAGCTTGGAACCGTGCTTCCTCTCAAGTGTGAAAGTCCTCCATGATTCTACAAACCACGGAGAAGGAGAATACGTGGGTTTGTGTGGGATTTTATGCTATTCAAGGAATTGTGTTCTTTTATAGGGATTTTTTTATCACAACGGCTTGATCATGGCTTTATGACGGCTGCCAGCAGAGGAAAGGTCCAGTTCAGAAGTTCTCCGGTACTTAAGTGGAAGACACCACTGCTGTCACTCCCCTGTGGAAAGTCCCCACACATCTGCCCCAGGCGCACCTGCTGCACCCCTCACACCTCCAGCAGCTTCCTTCTGCTCTGTTCTTTCGCATCTCCTTTCCTCCCTGCTGCCTTTGAGACAGCCTGTCGAGGGGATCCCTTGTTCACCACTTTATGCTTCTGAAGTCACCCTGAAACCAATGGTTCTGGAGTCAAGATGATTCAGACGAGGTCTTTTTGTTTCTGGTTTTCTAAACCCATGACCTCAACAGCAAATGGAAACCACCACTCTAAGCTCTGCTGCTCGGTGGGGTGTGCCACACGGCACAGCCCATCTGGGATGCCACTGAGAGGAATCTTCTCCGACGACGGCTCTGACTGTGGAGATTTGGGTACCAATAAGCAAAATAAAGGAAACGCCAAACCAATTGGGGCTTAGCACTGTTTAAACGAAAACCTCTGATGAAAGGGAGGATAAATATTTGCATCTCCTGTTCTCACCATTCCCCTGCTCGCCTTCTCCCAAACCTCAGCAAATTTGTCAGGAGCAGAAACAGCAGCGGCGGTGATTCTGTGAAGGTGAACACGCTGAGTCGGCAGAACGCAGAGCAAACCCTCTTTCTTCTGTGTGTTGTTCGAGTCAGACAAAAGGGGAGGAGGCGTGTGTCCTCTCCAGAGGGGCTTGCCTGCCCGCTGTCCTACCAGCCACACACCTTCTGTTGGCAGTACCCAAACCCCTCAATATTGAACAAAGCCACTGAAGAGCGAAAGAAGTAACTCTTGACGCAAGACTTAGCCAGTTCTTACTTTGTAAAGGAGAAACAAAGCTCCGGCCAGAGACGGGCACTTAGATCCTTGCTAAATCACAGCAACCAGCCCACCTACTTCTGGTTCAGGTACCACTCGTTCCTTGGTGTTGAGCGAGGCACAACAGGGTGTTATTTTTGTGTTACGTATAAACAATCCCTGAACAAAGGCAGAAGCTTCGGAGTCACGTTTTGCTCCTGATAAACTCAAAAGGCAGCCCGGCAGCTGCCTGACTAGCCCAACAAGCCTGTTTTCCAGAGATACCACCAAACGGTGTTGGAAAACCACATCGGCAGGAATTACTCGGTTCTGTGGACTCTCGGGTTGCCAAGTTGGATCCAAAGCCTGTGGCGGGCACTGTGAAGCCTGTCCTGGACTGCCACGGCGCTTATCCTGGACTGCTCCTGCGGAGTATGGACAAGGGTTCGGGCACCCACGTCTAAACACCCCTCCTTTGCAAACTCCTGCACAGCATCTTGCCCTCAATTCATTTTCCTTTGCCTACAGAGCTGGTGTGAAAACCGGATGGCACGTCTGCACCACACGGTGCGGAAATCCCCGCACCAGCTGGAGCCAGCACCCAGCACAGCACCAAGCGGGGCCGTCGCTCAGGTCCTGGGAGCGGCACGGATACAGGAGCATGGCACCTGCCCAGCCGGTGAGCGCAGGCCAGCTCCGTGTGACCCTGCTCCGAGCCCCAGTGAGCTCCTTCGCGGCTCCGTACAGCCCCCACTGCCCAGAGCAAACCCGTCCCTGCGCCGCTGCCTGTGGCCGCTTCCGCACATCACCGCCCGGCTCCCGCTGCGCTTTGAGTGGCTTTGCTTGGTCCGGATTCTCAACACCCCAGCAGGCAAAAACCTCTGTTCCTAAACCGAATCCTGTTTATCCATCCTCACATTGCAGTCCCCAATAAACAGAGCCCCCACTTCTGCTCTGTTCCGAACACGTCACACGCTCCAGTTGTGCCTGAAGCACAGAGTGCTGAGTGAATCCCAGCGATCGCCAGTCAGCTCTTGTGCCCTTCCTTTTGTGTGGAGCGGGGAGAATTCTGCGCTTGAGTTCCACCACCCAGCTCAAAACGCTGCTTCATAAAACAGAACTTGTATACTCTCTGTCGGCAGAAGCTCCTCTCTTGAGTAGAAGGGAGTTAACCTGAAAAAGCGTCACTGGCACGATGGGCTGACTGACAGCCACGGCAATTAGTGGCCAGATTGCAATCGTTACGCACCTCTGCGTCACTGGCAACGGAGATTATCAGGGGGCCGTGCACGTATCTGCACCTAACTGTACTTGTTACTTAGCAGTTACACCACGTCATTGCTCTTAGGAGACTTCTTTCTTCCTGCTTACCTATTCCCAACAACCAAACCCATGTCTTTGATCTGCTGGAAAGGATAAGCATCTCACCGAGGGGCTGAGCACACGGATAGTGAAGAAAAGCTCCTGACACAGCAGAAAGCATTTGCACACACCTAAGACAAAGTCTACGTGCCGAAAGGGAATGATCGGAATAGAAAACATTGAATGGAGCAAACTAGTAATTACCAACAGGAGCAGCGTCCTTTCCTCGCCAATCCTCGGGCACGCTCCTGCCCAGCCATCCAGGGTTAGACGGGTCTGGAGGGAGACTCTTCTGGGTTCTTGTGTTTAATGCTTTGGAGCTAAGTTGTGCTTTCCTGTCCCAGGGGTGCACAAGACAAAGAAGAGGCCAGATGGAGCCCTCTTCCCCTCCCCACCACACCTGGGCACGGGCCAGGTCCCGTGCGGTGCCCAGGGCGGCACGTGGGGCAGGGGCAGCCCGGCCGCAGCCCTGCCAAGAGCTCCTGGCCAGGCAGCGGGGCCCCTGCCAGCTCTCCCTTACCCGGCAGAGACCGCGGCGGGAGGGACCATCCCCTCTACCGCCCGGCCACGCATCAGGGCACCTCCACCCTCGCTGCAACGCTTCGTACGTTCACGGGCCACGATTCACCCCCTTGGAAGCCCTGACATCTTTCTGCACCGCGGCAGCCGTTACCCAGCCCTGCCTGCAGGCTCGAGCACCGAGGCACAGCGGAGCCCAGGGTGTGCCGAAGGGGGACGGTGTGCCCGAGCTCTTGCAGCAGCAACGGCTGCTGCCTGCTGCGCTACCCGGGGATGGGGCTCACTTTGGGGGTGCAGCCAGCGGCTGGAAGGACTTCAGAGGCGTAACCCCGTGAGAGAGGGAGAGCGCTTGCAAGGGAAACACATGCGACAAGCTTCCAGGGCTGCAAAACATCTCCCTGGAGCCCTAATAAACAAAGCAACTCCAGCCAAGAGGGCTTTATTCTGACTGCGACGCAGCTGCACAAGCGGCCGCTCCCTGCAGGGCTGACAGGAGGGACAGGGACTCCCTGTGGAGCAGCCCCCCGCTTCCCCACCACTACGTGACTGCGGGGTCGAAGGGGCGCGGGGAAGTTCACCGGCTCCCAGGGTCACCCCGCGCTCGCCGTCGTGGTGGAGCACGTGCGAGGGAACACACAGAAAGGGACGACACAGGTAAGGAGTTCAAACCGGGCGAATGAGGAGACCACCCTGAAGCAGAGCGCCGAGGACCGCCCTTGGCAGGAGCACAGCGAGCTGCGCGGCGCGGCCGGGAGCAGCGGTCATCACAGCTGCGTCACACGCCGCTTCAAGGCGAGGCATCTGCTCCCTGGGCAGCCCCGGAGCGCGCTGCGGCGAGGGCTGGGAGCTCAGGAGGCCCCTCGGCCCTGCCAGAAGCCGTGTGGTCCGAGTGCAGGCGTGAGAAAGCTTTCCTACTCCCATCGGCTGCGACTTGGCTGGGCAGCGAGGAGAAACCAAAACAGGGAGGAAAATAAAGAAAAAGCCAGAAAGGGCTGCAGCATTTGCTGTCATTGATTAAACTTCCTCGTTCTGTTTTGTGCTCATGGCACGTAATGGAGAGACTCCTTTAAGGCAGAAGGAGACGCTCACGGTCAGTGCTGACTGCAGGAGGATGAAGATGCCCTCTCGCCTGCCCTCGTTTTAGCACTGATTTCACCAACCACGTTACTCTCAGCACAGTAGGTGCTGAGGCCAAGTTACTGGGTGCAACTGGTCTCTTCTGTGGCAGGAGAGGTTACGGCTGCTCTCCAGGATCTCTCTCTTCCCCAGGGGAGTGCTCCAGGATATTGCATCTTACATCTAAACCAGAGCAGGGCTAACACTTAACTGCTCTGGTGTGGAACCAGCCTACAGCAGCCACTGCAGCGGGCACCAGCAAGCACCAGTACCGGGCGTGGCAGCTGGAGAACCCCCGCCTGCTCCTCCGGAGCCGCAGCGCTGGCAGAATCTGGAGGGCAGCCACCCCCGGGCTCTGCTTTGTCTGACTTCTCATTGCTCTGGAGGGGACGGGGATGTTCCACAGGCTCTTTCAAGGACAGCTAAATGCAATGGACAAAACACACCACAGGAGAACCTGGGAGGGAGCCACAGAGCTCCGGCTTGACACGAGCTGGAAAGAATTCCCACGTCTGGATGGCAAACTGCTCGTTCGTACTCCAGGATTTTCTTACCCCTGCCGCAGCGTGATTTCACCCATAGGGAGCTCACGGCAGGTTTGCGTGGGCGTACCTACGTCCTGCTTTCCTATTTCCTGATACCTACTCACCTTTAGGAGAAGTTCAGCCTCTGAGTAGCCTTTGTGTTCTGCAGCTGCCGTGAAGGACAGGAGCCAAGTACACCGCACAGCGCCGCTAAGGCATGTCACCGTCCATCGACAACCATGCTGGCTGCGTTCCCCCCGACTCAGGGTGAGGCTGCAGCCCTGCCGACGGTGAGCAAATCCCGCTGCTGCCAGCCAGAGCTGTGAGAATTCAAATAAAGAAATCTGTTTTCTCGTGGCTGGCAGCATCATCTCCATTTCCTGTCCCCCTTCCCAAAGACCCTTAACAGCAAAGGTATTTCCCAGGCAAACATTTCTGTTTTAGAAGGCAGGGCTCATCTTATTTTAGAACGCGGCATCCATGCCAAGACTTCACACTGTGCTGAATGCATTACAACATCCACCAAAAGTGCAAAATGCATTTTCAAAATGGCCAGGCAATACACTGAATACTTGTGGTCTCTGAACACTCGCCAGTTTTAGTTAGAGGGTTTTTTTTTCCCTATGTAACTTAGGGGCACATTGGAAAAGGTACGTGTAAAGTGTCCTTGTGACCGGCTCTATCAGAGCAAGCAGGCTGGCCCATGCTTTCCTTCACTGAAGCACACCACATCCACAACTACCCCTGGCTTGCCCTTGCCTGTAACGTGGGGTTACTCCTTTTCAACATGAAATGCCATGTACAGAACTGTCAGAGATAAGACAGTTCCAAACACCAAAATCTAAAATCTAAGAATCTGTTTATCTGGGGGAATAGGATGCTGTGACAACCAGGGTAAAAGATGCTGAATTTTTATGAATTTTAAACCAGGACAAGCTAGTCCCCAAAAAAACCTCAATGAGCAAAATCTAGCATGGGACGAGTCAGAAGGGCGCGTGGCTTGGTTGCTGGAGTTACTTGTGAGGACTGGTTTCCAGACCAAACCAGACAGAGGAGTCAGGATCAGATCCAAATCTCTTAAGAAATCCCGATCTGAACCTTTCCTGAATCTCAGCGCAATCCTGAGCTGAGTTTGAAGATGGGTTGGGATTACTTTTTTCCCATTACGTTTTAGTTCTGGCCACTTCTGGTGAAAAAGAGCAGAGAAAAAAGCCAGCAAACCAGCAGGCAGCCTGTGTGAGAGAGACAGAAAGAGGATTAGGGTTCTCCCTACGGAGGGAAAAATAGCTGCAGATGAGTCGAGTACAAGAGAAATCCAGACGAAAGCAGAAGGCAGCTTAAAAGATTTTTAAAAGCCCAGCAGCGAGTACCACTGGAACCCTGATTTCATTAGGCAGATCAAAGATGACAGATCAGAGGGTGTGAAACCAGAGCTGGTTGGTCATTTTCTGACAAAGTTGTTTTTCAAAAGAAAAACGTCAATTAGTTGAAACCAAAGCTTTTGGCCGGAATTAGACACACTTTGTCCGGAACATTTTCGTGGGTACGAGATGGAATTTCTGATCAGAGACATCGCGCCCAAGAGCAGCCAACAACCCCCGCACTGGGGCAGTGCCCTGGAACAGCATTCAGATGCCTGCACCAAAGGTGAGGAGATCCCCACGCTAACTGTCACCCGTGACGGTGAGGCCACCCGGTCTCACAGAGCAGCCTCTGGATGCACCAGCCTGGCAGAACACGTGCCCGGACGCCTGAACCCCAACTGCTCTGCTGATGGTCCTGGATCTCCTGCACAAACCCAGCTCACACCAGCCCTGCCCAGCGTCTCTGCACCCACCGTCCAGCAAGAACGGCCTCGAGCACGAGGGGACCCCAAACCGCACCCGAGCCACTGGCACTCGCAGGGGTGTGACACGTGTCTAGAGAACTCTGTACACCTTGATATCACGAGTTGCTTTGAGTTGTGTCACTTCATTTTGAGAACGTTACTCAAACGCAAATCACATTCATATGTTCTCTATCCACACAGAATTTATTAAAATTCATATAAACAAAAGGTATGAAGCTGAAAAAACATTTTCTCATGACCAAACCAAGAAAACCAAGAGGAGAGGTCACCTCACTTCCTCGTTCCATGTCCTGTTCGGAGCTCTGCATTCACGTGAGCACGCTGCGAACGCTGGGTTTACGAACCCTCTGCTCTCCAGTGGGCAGATGCTCCCTCTGCGCTCTGCCAGTCAGAACGCAGTGCCTGTGGCCAGACCACGGACACGATTTCACTTTCTCTGCAAATTTTTGTTTTCTCTGTGTTCTCCAGTTTCTGTTTTATCTCTCCTTCCAACTGCCCAGAGAGCCCTGCTAACGAACCGTGCGAAGTTCCCCTCAAGAGGAGCCAGATGCTGGTCACAGCGAGGATGAAATTGCACCTTGTTCAGAACCAAAACCGGCTCCCAGGCGCCTGCAAACACCTCAGGAAAGACTTGGAACGTGTACAGAGAACAAACACCTCCAGGTTTCTACCCTTTCCCACTGAAAACCACTTGGCCTCCATGGTTCTTCAGCAGGTAAAGCTGCTGAGGATCCGCAGGCCCCCCGCTGACCCCAGCTCTTGGAGCGCTGTTGGCATCAGCCCCTGTCCCGCGCTGTGACACTGGCACAGCTACGCGTTTGGACAACGGGATTCCTCACTCCCGCAGCTCAGCACGCGGGACGTTTACAGCATCACTCGCAGCCTGGCCAGCAGTCAGCTCTTACGTCGTGCCTCAAGATAAAATAAGGTTTAGATCTGCTTCTTGAACAAATACGATGAACTTACAACAAGTGAAAGCAGATGGAAAGTTCTATTACAAAACTGCTGCAGAAACAAAAAAAAGGAGAAAAAAACTCGATGGTGTAATTTTGATGAAAATAAAATTCAGATGGAATGAGATAATGTGCAAATCATTTGGTGAAAAATACATCTCCAAATATGATTTAAGAGACTTTTCAGTGCCATGGTTACACATTTAATTTCCAAACCCATGAAACGTTCCATTACTGTAATGGCTTTGATTGGCTGTGATTCCGCCAGCTAAACTACTACAGTATTGTTACGATGATAAATCCTGCTGCAAGAAAGGGCTATTATATAAGAACGACTCTTTCGGATATTTATAGAGGGATTTTATTTATTTATTTTAAGGGGTTATAATGAGAGAGGCTGGACTGAAAACAAAGAGAGAGAGAAAATTGGGGCCAGTCAATGTAACGCTCTCAATTAGCCTAAGCTTTTCATATTTTAAACGGTTTCAGGGCTTCAGAAAACCACAGAAGGGCTCCACAGCTTTTTCTGGCGATTTTTGAGATGTGTGTTTTCACCTCGCTGTTATGACTGTTCTCTGATTCCTTCCTGCCTGCCTCCTCTCTCCTGTCCCCACTTTTCAGCCACCTGACAGTCTGGAAACGAACACGTATTCTCCTGCTGTCTTTCTCCTCCTTGGTTTCCCCATTACTGTCCAGATAGGACGACAATTGCCAGGAACAAACAATACATACAACAATATTCAGCTAGCTGGCTGCCCACCCACCTTCGCAGACAAACATCACGGAAAGGTGTGTGTCCGAGGCAAAATTCATGACAAAGGTCAGGAAATGCCAAGCAATCCCCCCGTATTAAGCCTCAGAAAGAATACCCAATAAATGTAACGCTACATACGAAGGGCAATAAAAATTTAATGCGGAGGCTCATTTTCATTTAAATTTCACAAGTGTTGTGGGAAATACCTTTCATCACCACTCCTGAAACCTGAGAGCAAAACCACCGCTTCGTGCTAGGAAGTTCAAGTGTAAATTTGTAAAATAAATCTTCTTTAGTCCTCTGGGGGTAAACCAGACCAGCAGACAAAAGCAGCAGAAGAATAACTACAGCTACGAGCACGTTCAGCAGCAAATAAAGGCAACAGACAGGACGGTGCACAGTTGCAGGCAACAGTCTGGTAAAATCAGATATTCTTTTATCTAGAATATGATCCAAGAAGTTCAGAATTAGAACTCATTAGAGAGGAAGGCAATGGCTTTGTGAGGAGCCCGGGGAAGAGGCTTCGCGGTGCTCAGCTCTATTGCTCTGCTCCCGTCGGCATTTCCCCCGCCCCAGCAACGGGCCGATCCTGAGCAGCCAACGGGAGCCTCGAGCTGGCCCCGCGCAGCCCCGACGGTGCGGTGCGGCGGCAGCCGCCAGAGAGGCAATTCCAGCGGTGCTCACCACAAGCCAGGACCCCGTGTCCCGGTGATAAACCCCCAGCGTACGTCACCCAGCGCAGCCCTGGAGGCCAGGGCTGCTGGGGCGGTCCCGCTGCTGGGGTTGTTTCCACGCCGCTGAGCTGTCACATTGTCACCAAATGTTGGGTCGGAGCCCCAAGGCCTTTGTGCGGCACGGCTCTCCCTCCCAGACGGTGGTGTGCTCACGTTTGTGCGAGCCTGGGCACGCCTGCCCCTCCAGGAGCAAAGCGGGTCGAGTCCCTCCGCTGTGGCCTCCCCTTCCCCTTCGTGGCTGTTTGGTGCCCAGGCAGAGGGCTCGCAGCGTCCCTCAGAACACGGCGTGGGCAAAACCGCGGTCTGCAGGGCCAGCACCAGCTTCACACCACACTCGCCATCTGCCTCCAGTCAGAGCCCTCAGCATGGACGGCGAGTCCGAGGAAGGGCTCTCTCATCGGACCTTTCCAAGCACACCTTCGGCCAACTGGACACGCTTTTACGGCTCCCACCAAGCACTAAGCACAGCTGCACTCTTGGCAGCAAAGCCCTTGCGTTCACAAGCGGCTGAGCGTGGGAATTGTCCCGTTAAAGGCTCTGCACAGAGTGGGACCTACCTTACTGTCCACCCGCTCCCACTGGAGTTCACAGGCAGGCGTCCCGCCTGCAGCCACAAGCTGCTCGGCCGAAGTAGCCCCTTCAGCTCCTCACAGCACATCTCACACCACCACTGCAGCCGAGCTGACTCGACATCCCTCTCGATGCCGTGCTCAGCTCGGCAATACTGTGGGACCCCGGAGGATGAGGGTGCTCTGTGCTGGAGGCTTTGAGAGGGAGTTTGTGAGAAGATGATTCAGAATATGAGTAATTCCAGAAGAGCCTCTAGATTCATTCCCATCGGCCCGACTCCCACACCACACTGCGTGTGGTTCTTCCCACTCACTAATAACAGCTCTTGCCTCCTACATGCTATCAACACCTGACTGTCTTTTCTCACTGCAAACCCGTAAGCTCTCAGAATGCATTCCAAGCACAATTTTGTCTGACACATTTTTTTTAGTTCATTCTGTTAAGGCTTTTTCTTTTTTCCCCCCGTTAGAGCTGTTTCATTTGTAGGAGCAAATAAGCCTGAACGCCTCCTGCCACATCTGCTATCATCCATCATTCACTGCACAAGGCCAACGCCTCTAAAGGTTACACTTCGCACACGGGGATTGCCTCCTCCCACACACACTGAACCCGTCGAGGGAAGCGTCACCAGACAGGCGCCTCGCCACTCATCCCGGCTGTACCCACTGCATGTGCTGTGGCAAGCAGAAAGCTGGGAATTGACTCCTACACGGGCAGTTCTACTTCTTCTGACCTTGCAAACGAACCCCACAGATGTCAGGCAGTGGGCTTTTTTCCCCCCCTTGAAGTACTTCCATCTCTTTCCCTTACGCTTAAGCCTTTACAGACTGTTGAGCCACCTCATAGTCCAACAGACCAGGTTTAAATGAAAAAACAGGACTGAGAGAACACGGCCCACACTCTCCCTGGCCGTGCTTGGTCCAGAACACAGCCCTGCTCCCAGATGGAGAGCACCGTTCCTCTCTCAAGTGACATCGTCACGGCGATTGGGACTCTGGCCAGCCACAAAGGAACCAATCTAGCCAGAATGCTTTAATGCTGGTTTAGGACCATAACGAATCAGAAAGTTCTACCAACGCTACTACCAAAAAAAAAAAAAAAAAAAAAAAATCTTGCCAGTGACATTTCCACACATTTCCTCTGCCTTTAGTGTTCGCTTTTCCCACCTAATGATTAAGCTCAGCAAGGAAAAACCAGGGAAGGTAGAGAAGCTACATTTGAAGAATTTCTGCATATGGAATAAAGAGTTTCAGTGAGCTCCGGGCTGGCTAACACCAGAAAAACAGAGAGAAATACAGGCCAGCATGAACTCTGACCTTCATATTACTGCAACTTTATCCACGTACTTTACCACGGTTTCCTGAAGAAATGAGGCTCGCCCAGTCACGGAAAGCCAGCTTGTCTGTGTCTGATTACAAATTCCCTCTCCTCCAGTAACTTCTGAAGCCGTTGGCCAGTTTTAACCAACTTTGCCAGAAAAGCAGAGCTCTGAGGAGTAAACACCTCCTATTTCCAACGGGCGGGTAAGTGACCCTCTCAGAAGAGCGAGGCCTCTCCTTGCACTCCCACAAGGAAGACTTGTCCTGGAATGCAGGAGCAGCCTTCCGTTACCTGTTCTGGTGGGTGGGGAACAGGCACAACACGGGCAAACAGCGTAGCCGCCACAGGCACCCGCGTCTCACCGTCTCCACCTCGAGGCAGGTCAAGAGGGAGACCAAAGCCAGGGGTGGGAGGAAGAGAGACATCCAGTCTGGTAAGCCGAGCAAAAAAACTGTCCCTGATTTCGGCTAGTGGGGCACAACAGGCCCTCAGGAATAAAGCGAACGACTCCATCCACAACCCAAGGCATGGCAGAGCTGCGGGGAGATGCTCTAGCACCAAGCATTCCGAAAGCTGCCTTCCTCTGGTCCCGTGCTATCCGCAGCACACCCTTGGCGAGCGCACCTTCTGCCGTGACAGCTGTGCTGGCGGGAGGGGGACGCCGGCACGCGGGTCCACGCAGGTGCTGCTGGTGTCCAGCATGTGTCTGGAAAGCTGAGTGTACAAAAAGCAGCGCCCTTTGTGCCCTCTTCGGGGGGCTGGGGGCCACATCAGCAGCTGTGCAACGGGGGGAGCGTGAGCAAGAAGAGCAGAGAGGTCAGTCAGATGCAGAAGGAAGTGGAAAACCTCAGCTCCTATTTTTCCATAGAGCCCCGGTTCTGAGAGCGTGGGGCTTCACCAGCCTCCACATTTCCTGGGAATTTCCCCCCCTCCCCGGGATTTTCCAGCTCTCCTGTAACCAGTGTGCTGCGCACTCTCTCATGAGCCGGTTGTTCCCTGCTTGGTTAAACAGGCTCATTTTGTATTAAAAATGCCACGTGTTTGCCACCACGATCTGCTGATCCTATCCCTCGCATACAGGTCTCTGCACAGTTCTACCGGGGGTAGGAATTCACATACACTAGGGAGAAGGAACACGGAGGGGATGGCCATCTCCCACCCCCCTCTAACCACACAGGCACCCACTCCTGCGCCTGTGCCGGGCAGCACAGGGCTCCAGCCCCTTCGCCCGGATCCCACCGCACGCTCCAGCCCAGCCCTGACCCGCCTCGGCAGGGTGGGCCTGGGGTGAGGTGCAGAGGTGGGGCACAGCATCCCCCCGCCCAGGGCAGAGGCCTCCGGCACGTTCCCTCAGGGACAACGTGCCCGTAAGCGGCAGTTTCGGCACCGACACGCCCCACCCTTTGGGACCCTTCACCGTCTGGCTCCCCCGTTCCAGCGTCACACTAGCGACACGCCAACAAGGGCGGCCGAAGCACCCCCTGACCACGGAGGACCGCTGTTCCACACCGACTTCACACCAGCGCAGCCCGACAGCTGCTGCTGCTGCTGCAGGCGGAAGGCAGCCCCTCCGGAGACACCGAGGAAGAAGGGCTAGGGAGGGCAGCGGCGCTTTCTGTTCTCACAGCGGACGAACGCCAGGTCTGGGGAGGTGCTTTCTGAGGAGACTTGCTGTCTCTCCTCATGCTTTCCCACCCTTCAGGCAAAGAGCCTCTGGGGCCGGAGAGGAGAACCCCGGAAAGCTGCTGGCCATCGTCTCCTGCCCTTAGGAAAGCAGAGGACATCAGAGTGCCGCACGGTCTCTGGGTGTTCCCGAACACAGCGGTACGGTTGATTTACAAAACCTCCAACTCAGCTCCGCTGGGATTTCTTTGTTTTTAAATGATGGGATTTGTTCTGCCAGGAACTCTAGAATGATCAAGCCTCCAGAGCTTGCAAACGACAGCTCCTCTGCCAGCCTCCGAGACGGTCTCTCCCCAGGTCATCCGGAGGCCTGTTACCCATTCCCGGGCAGCGTCACCTCTGGGGACACCGGCCGGTTTTGGTCCTCCGGGCAAGGCTGTAGGAAGCGATCCGAGCCCCTGCATGGCTGGCAAGGCAGACAGGTGTGCTTCCAAACTGTTCAGAGGATTCTTCCATCCTCCACATATTGCCCTTAGCAGATATTTATTTAATTTACTAAAGTATTGGAGATAATCACTATAATTTTCTTTAAAGACATAATTTCAATCTCCATTTAAAACCACTTTATTAGTTCACCGTTAAAGACACACTCAGCTAAAGCATCACACAAAATTGCTAGTGTAGACGGAAACGTCTTCTAAAAATTGCCAAATACCACTGATTTATAACACCGATAGGTCAAATCAAGAGGGGAACTTAGTAGTTTCGAAGTCTTTTTTGGCATGCTTCCTTAGCAACAAAATTTGTTTGCTTCTGAAAACTAAAAAGTGCCAAATATTTTGTCTTGGGAACAGTGGGGTTTGGTTTATTTTCCACACTTTTCACATGTATAAAAGAGATCTGTTACACGGGATTTCAAAACATCATAGCATCTCTTCCTCAAACATCACCAGCACCGCAGGAGAAAACCCGCTTTTCCCCGACTTGTATCCACAGCGATGGTACAAACCCAGTAGGAAACCTCTGAGTCCGAGTGGCTCCTCCACTTCCTGGGACGCCAGCAGTCGGCAGAGCAGAACTAGGCTGTTATTTTTCAGGAGATACTCAAATGGACACAGGTTAATAACGGCAGAACCTAAGGAAGCCTTTTGGTAAGCAGCGTGTCCCTCAGACCCCGCTCTCGGGGTCTGGAACTGTACAGCCCTAAGGGCTCCATCCCACCCAGGGCTCCGTGCTGCACCCTTCAAGCATTCGACTGCTCCTTCAGGAGTCCTTAAAAACGTCAGCATTGTTCAAAACGCCTTTCCTCGTACTCCAGTCTCTTTACCACGCCACCGCTGACTCCACGTGCCAGCAGGAAGCTGCTCCCTGGATTCCTTTTCCAGTGGCGTGGAACCTACAACAATTAGCAGGTTCTGCTCGTCTCTGCTCTGCCTCGTTTTTCTCTCCCCCACAAAGCAGATACCTGCCCAATGCTTAAATCAGTTCCTGGAAATAAATTAAGTGCTATTTTTAACGGGCGTTCATCTGAGGAGAGAACTCACGGCATTCTAATACGTTCCATTCGATGCAAAGCAAGAGTATTTTAATAAATAATTCATATTAACAGAACACAACATTTATTTGCCTAATGATTTTAGGAACACGAGTACAATGAGACCAGATGTACGTGCACACACATGTACTGTATTTCCAGCTTCCCTTAATTTCAATATTCCTTATCGTCTCTGACCTGGGGAAGCTGCTGCCTGCACCAGCACAGAGCAGCGATTTCTCTGCGTCAATGAGAGGAGGAAAAGCAGAGGAGAGCACACCTCACTGCCGCGGTCACCTGGTCAGTGACACAAAGACAACGCTGAAATCTAAAGACTTAGGAAAAATTACCATCTGCATTTCTGTTTCTTATCCTGAAAAAATTTTAGGCTCCGTGGAGCCAGAACGGCAGGGGTGGGTCTGTATGGAGTACATCTGTCCGAGGAAAACCTGCAAGTTTTCTGCGTGGCTACAGTCCCAAAGCGCTGCCCAAGCGGGAAGGCTGAGAGGCAGGCAGTCCGGAGAGACTCCCGGCACCCGCCAGGATCCCTGCGACCCACGGAACGCGTAAGCATTTGATAGCGTTTAAAAACCAGAGCGATCCGTTCATTATTTGCGGAAGTATAAGCTGGTCCCTGGGCACCACCAGAATTCTGATAGTGGGCAAAGAGGTGAGCGGGGTCTGCAGGCAGAATAATCGTGCGGAGAAAAGCGTCAGCGAACGTGGGCCCAGAAACAGGCTCTGCAGCCCCACCGTGGCACTTGGAAATCCTTCAGATGCTGCGGAGTGGCGAAGCACACGCGCTCTCCCCCCTGCCCCCGGAACACGAAAAGCATGGGTACACTCATTGGGCCAATGACCTCAGCGAGAAGAGCGTTAGGTCCCGGTCGAAAATGCAGATTTGCCACAGAAACTCTATAAAAAGTAAATTAAATTTTAAAAAAGAAATAAAAAAATCTGTAAAATGCAAATGTTTCTTTCATCTGTTCCTGTCTTATTATTTCTGTGTTGGATGAGAAGAGTAAATAAATCTCATTTTATATCTGTGACACAATTCCCAGCTGTGGTTTCCTCAAGTCCTTCCAAAGCAGCCTTTTGGCAACTTAAAATGATTTGGCACCGTCATAGTCACAGAAAATATATGTTATTCCTGAAAGGATTATTCCAAGTTTAACTGGCTGTGAGAGCACCACGTCCACTGAGACTCCCAGAAGCGGAGCCCTGAGAGAGCTGATTCTCTCCCGCCTGATGTCCAGCCCTCGCACTGCACGGCCATCTCCTCCAGCATCCTCGGCTGGGAAACGGTCAGCTTCTGTCCTTCTCTTCCACCTCACAAAGCAATCGCCTCCGTGGGAGCGAGAACTGGAAGCCAGCAGCGGGCCCAAGGCTCTGGATGAGCGGAGGGGCAGGTACGGGATCTCTGGGGGGGCTGCGGAGCACAGGCTTTGCCCCGCCAAACCCCAAAGGTACGGCGAGAGCTGTCGTGGCAGGTTTCCCGACCGGGACGCGTGTTCGCGGGAGCTGTGCTGAATCCCCGTTTTTAAGTCCCTTTAAGTGAGGCTCAGCAGCCGTAACTCAGCTCCGAGTCGGGATCCTCCTACGCTGAACCCAAACCACTGCTACGGGGTGAAACCCATTAGAATCCTCAGACGGCTTTTCCACCGCGACACAAACGGGTTTCCATTCTGGTATCTCCTGAATAAGCACCAGTTATTTTTACAGTGCGCCTCCAGCATTTCCCACACGTTCACCAGCTGAATCAGCCCATCCTGAATTTATCATCACAACACCTGCTCTCTGTCAAAGCTCTCTGAGGACCCCAAACAAACCGTCCTCTGTGGGCCCCCACCCCGCTGCGATGCTGGGCTGCTTTTCAGCATGCCGGGCACATCCCAGCCCGGTAACCCGCGGCCAGATGGCCAGTGCACAGGGGGAGACACCCCCCACCCGGAAAGCAAACACACACACACACACACACACACGAGCGAGTCAGAACCAGCAGCACTGCGTGTCTGCTCGTGCCGCCGCAGTCAGCCCAGGACCTGAAAGCAGAGCCTGAGAGCACGCTCACCACGTAGGAACCCCTGCCCAGCCCCGGCTTTTTATTTCTGCCAACAGGTTGAGTGGGGGGCGGAGGGGGGAATAAATCTGAAAAGCACTTCCCTGCCCCCGCTCCACAAATGCATTATTCATAAAAGCCGGGGATTTTTTTTTATTACCTGGGGATTTCATTTCTGTTGTCTTCAAAGGATTGTTTCAGCAAGCGCTCACTCCCCTGCAGGCAAATACGCCGGTTTTTTACACTGCAGCATAAATTACGGTGAATATCTAAATAATACCGGCAAAACCGCAACAAAATCAAATAGCCGAAAAACATTAGGGACAAATTGCCCTTGCACAATTTATTCCATTGTTTGGTGGAGCTCCACAGAGAATCTGGGGCCCCTGGTAGACTGGATCTACATTGATTTATTCTTGCTGTCGCAGGGGAAGCCATGGGCTGCTCCTTTGCCTGCTATACCTGCAGTAAAAGAAGTCCCAGCGGGCTGCACGAGTGGCGATGTGCCCTGACCTCCGGCACAGGACCGTGCTCCAAAGAGGTGAGGGCACTAAGGTACAGGTAGTTGTGCTCGTACATGTGATTGGTGAAGGCGAGGAAAACCGCAGTTTAGAACACAGGAAAGACGATGCTTTTCTTACTCTCCACAGAACATGCCTCTGATGCAGTAATCACGTTTCCAGTCCGAATCACAAACACTCCACTAATCTATCTTGCTCTGAACAGCCAAAATATTTTTATTTGACCTCCTACTAGGTGCATTCATGGGAAAACAAACGGCTCGTACTTGGGGCATGTCCATTTGTGCCTGTATCCCAGAAAGCTGAAAGCAGGCCAGCATTCTTCTGATTGAATAAAGCTGAGCTGTCTGGGTTAAATCTGTTGTCAATATGCCTCGCTCATACAGGGACATAGTTTCCTGTGAAGCAAGACAGAGATTTACTGCAGGCAGGGTACGGACTTCAAATGCATCAGCACGGAAGGGATGGCTAGAAATGTATGAATTCTTCGAGAAACCCCAGATAAAAGTGCTGCACACCTCAGCAGGAAGCTCATTTCTATGAATAATCATGGTCTTGAGTCAACAGACTTTGCCTACTTAAGTTATCTCCCGCATCAGGATCCAATTACAGCGAAGCCCCCAGAAAGCAGGTTTGGCACACTTTACTGTTTTGGTATTGATCTAATTTGGCTCTGGTTTCAATTACAACAGGGAGCATTTTATCAAGAGAGAGACTCTGTGTGTTGGACTTTAAACTGCTTTTTCCCTTACTGTCTCTGCTCTGGCTACCTGGGTAGCTTTTACCACGCTTATTGCTGCGGTTTTAGAGGTTGCACCCATTTTACTAGGAGCTTCTTTACAGGAAAGAAATCAAATCCCGCTTCTCTAAGCAGAAAGGAGCGATCTCAATCCATTTAAAAACTGGGCTGGGGTTTCTGTAGCAACCATTCCAGAGCGATGCAACCGAATTTGACATCAAAGAACAAACGTATCAAGTCATCCTGACAACTGGAATACTTGCTGTAAGAAGAATGCCTACATACATCTGGAACAAAGGCGGATTATCCTAAGGAAATGAGCATTTTATTTAGTAATATATGTATACCGTATCATCCCACTTGAGGCATCTTTTCTCCCATCAACGTGCAGAACTGCCACAAAGATTAGCTGAAGTTCTCCACGGCGACTGAGAGGAGAATAGACCCCCTTAGTTTTCAGACGTACAGAAGAATTATCTCATTTTCCACTTAATGACATACAGAAGATATATGGAAGTAATTTTCTCTCTTCCTGCTGAATTTGGCTTTAAACTCTGCTGCTTTACTTCTTACATTCGTTGAAGGGAATGTTATCTCTGCAGCCCAAAATAGTTACATAGCTTTATAAACTATATCTAAGAAATTCCCCCTGGTTAAAAACACGCACCTTGCGGCTACAAAACCTGAAAGCCCGACACCGGGGAAGTTCCGCTGCGCCGTGCTCTCCCACACCACCAACCGCCTACCTCGATAATGGGGGATGTTTGCTGAATTAAAGGGGGATTATGAAATCATGGCAGCGATTAGAATCACACGCTGCTGAAGGCAGATAACTGGAGTGTTGAAATCTCCAGAAAGGGAGCTGTCAAATAGTAGGAAGCAATTTGCAATGATCCATAGCTGTGTGAATAAAATCGCAAACCTAGTGCTGTACTCAGCTCCAAGAAACGATAAAACTTGGGAGTCCCAGTTTTAACTCCAAAACACAGCCCATTTCACGGGTGGCCACAGCTTCCAGGGACACGTAGGACTCCCTGGAGATGAAGGACCACGGCAAACCCAAGGCACCTGAAACACGGTGGGCAGTGTTCCTTCAAATACGACACGGCGTGATGCTCCTGGGAGACGGCTTTTAAACCTCCCTGCTGGGGAGATACCACCGCTGCGCCCCAAAGAGAAACTTGCAGCGCGGCCCCCTCCAGTCTGACCAGCCACAAGAACTGGGCCATTCTCTTCGCCTGAGGTAGCATATACCTGCCACTCGCCCCTCACGCGGAAAGCTGCAGCTCATGCTCTTGGGGCTATGTGCTGACAACTTTTCCAGGTAAATTTTCAAGCCCCTCCTCTGCCAGAATAGTTTTGAAACACAAACCAATATAAATCAATTGCTGGCGTTAAAATAAAGCACAACCAACACTCATTTTGCAGACACTGGGAACAGCCCAAAGCTCTCGCACAGAACTATTTATTTTAAAAGGATCAGTTGTATTCGCGGTGTCCATAAGAAAGAAAAACACATTTAAATTGCATCAAAAAAAAAACCTGGTTCAAAATAGTTCAGGTGCGTTTCAAGCGTCATTAAAATAAAGGATTATTTAGGCTGCAGTATGCCAAAGGGCTGTCACCCACACTGGAGAAATGGGAGCTGTCCCGTGTAACCAGCACACCTGCCCCCAAGGCCATGGTCCTTCCAAGACAAACCCCTGCAGGAAGGCGTCGGGTGAGCGTCGCTAGCCCAAAGGAAAAAGCTTATTCTGTTCTCAAGGGTCACTCGTGCACAACCCAGTCCCAACAGGCTTCTGACAAGAGACACCACTCAACAATTCCAAGTTACAGCTTTAGCTTTCCTGCCTCCTGCCCAAGGAAACGCCTTTCAACGTGATCCCTAGACTGAAGGACTCGAGCTGCAGCAACAGTGACAGTGCCACCCCAGCGCGTGCAAGGCTTTGCCCAACTCGCAGTTCTTGCCCTGCAGCAAGACAGTCGGCACTGGCAACGGTGCGGGGAGCTGAAAGAGGCTGAAAAATGGGCTGCAGCCAAGGCTTCTGACTCCAGTTCTTACCGTTACCCGCCAGCCCAGGCGGCTGCTGCCTTGCCGGCTGCCCAGCCTCTCCCAGTCAAGGTGGGCACCGCTCCCCGTGACATTAGCCAGGGCTGATGAACCTCTCCAGAGCCTGCCCAGCTCCACAGGGAACTACCCTGCCATCGGGAACGTGCCATGGCATGTTCACGAGCTCAGATCTGCAAGGAAGCTCAGGAAAGACCTGTCTCAGCTCCTCCTAATGTCCAGGATAGGAAGCCCAGCGACTCCCCAGCAGCAGCATTCTCCTCAACAAACTCACACGCGTTAAAACGCAGTTCATCTTGCCCGCCTGCGGCTCTGAATTGCATGAACTCTGCCACCTAAGGTATTGATTCTTTTTGTGAAGTTTGCAGATGAAAACCATCACAACCCCAGCTTGCCTGTCTGTAAAAAGAGGCAGGACGTGACACGCCTCCTCCCGAGCCTCTTGAAGCATTCGTGGGAACGGGCCAGCGTTTCCAAGAGCCAGAAGAAACCCATGCTGTGGCCTGGTTCAATGGCTGGACCACCAGCTGGCCATCCCAGAGGTGGAACTTCAGACTCTTAGACCCTGCCACCCCTCCAGGACTCGCTGACCTCATTAACGCCACCGGCACGAGGGCCCCGGGTGCCTTCTGTGGGTTGAGATCTGTCCTGTCACAGATGCACCGAGGACTGCCCTCCCGCAGCGAACCGGGGCTGTTCGCGAGCACAAACGCGGCCCTGAGAGGGTCGTCCCAAAGTACGTGAGGACGTCAGGCCGCTCTCCCTAAGCCGGGGGTGTTTAACGCTTCGGCAAGTGCTGGGTACCGAAAGCCAGGGTGCTGCGAGCTCTCAGAGCCCCCTGGGCTGTGGGGGCATTCCCAGCACCCGGCTGGCTCCCTTACAGCCGGTGCGGCTCTGCGCGCACGGCGGGGAGCGACCTGCCGCGCGCGCGCCCCTCCTGCTCGGGTTTACCGCTGCCGTGCCCCAGGGGAGGCGAACGGCAGGTGACTCGAGCACCTCTGTCCTCGTTCGTTTCTGCCCGTACGATTTCCTCCGCACAGCCGACATCTGGGGCAGCCCGGGGCCTCTTCACGCGCAGACTCGACACCCCCGTAACGAACGGCGCCAGCCGAGCGGCTCTTTCACGTTCCAGCAGTTCATTCAGCGCCACGCGCCCAGCGCCCCAGCGCGCTCCTCCTCCCTCACCGCCGCGAGGGCGGGGGTGTGCACCCCTGCGCCCCTAAATCTTTTACACCGCACCTCCATAACACCCCCACCAGCACACGGCGCGGACATTTTCTGCTGTTGGGGGGCAAAATCCCCTGGGCTGGGGGAAACCGCAGCTCCCGCCGCTGCCCCGGGCCAGGCGAGCTGTGCCAGCCCCGGCTCCGCTCGCCGCCGGAACAGAACGGAACGGGAAGGCCCTCATTGCCCTCGATTGCTTTCCTGAATGCCCTTACGAACAACAGCGAAAGGAAATATCACAGCCTGGCCGGCGGCCGGCGCCTGCTCGGGGCTGCAGCGCGGGGCCGGCAGCGGCCAAGGCCAACACGCTCCCAGCGCCGCCGCCGCCGCCTGGGCTGCCTCTGCCCACCCACCCCCTGCCCCGCTCCCGGGGGCTGCAGGGTGCCCCATCCCACCCCCAAAACGGCGTGTCCTGGTCACCGGCCGGCTGCCCACGGGGCGAAGAGCCGGGCTTGGGTCTCGCCTTTGGGCTGGGCACAGCGGGAGCCCCCGTGAGAGCAGTTAAAGTGGGCAGCTCTTGGGTCACAGGACTTGACCTGCTCAGCTGCGGAGGCAGGAGGTTGTGTGGTTAACTGGAGATGTTTAACAGGTGGGGAGCAAGGCGGCGGGGGGAATCTATTTAGCTCCAGACCGAGAAACCTCCCGCGAGTTCGTATCGCTAAACCCATTAACTTCAGAGCAAGGGTGATGGGGTGAAAGCCCGCGCAGGGCAGAGGCAGGGCCAGCCGTGCTTGACTCTCCAGGCCAGCCAGCGGTGGGACGGAGCAGCTCCCAGCGGCACAGCTGACACGCTGCCGGCGGCGTTCCTCCCACCACTGTTTTCCAAGCTCCACAGGCAAACTTTGGGAATCACCATTTTACAGGTGTCAGTAACCTGCAAGACATTTCCCCAGCTCTACCAGCAACATGTTCTGAGTTTGCAGGAGGCTCCCTCACAGAGAGAGCTCTTTAAAAAGTAAAAATTAGGGTGACCAAGATAAGAAAATAAATACTGCTGACCTAGCATTCCATTCCCGGGGAGAAACACGGGGAAATGGGGCATTCCCTAGCGCTCTTTGCAAAGCCCGCTCCTTCGGAGGCGGGGTGGATGCAGCAGTGGGCTGGGGAGCAGGATATCTGGACTTCATTCCCAGCTGTGTCACTTATCTGCAGAGCAACCTTGGGATATCGCTGTAAAATGACACTGAATCAAAAGGCCTCAAGGATCTGTGAATGAGAAGTGCTGCGCAGGAACCGGACTCTCCACCGCCTTCCCACAGCGCCGGCATGCGATCCCGTGTCACAGCTGCCCTTTCTGTCACAGCCTGCTCACAGCCCGAAGCCGACAAAGAGTCCTCTGTGGAAGGGGCTTCTAATAGAGCAGTTCTGTTTGCAGGAAATGAGTCCAGAAGAGATGTGTCAAGCCTGAAGCATTCTTCAACCTGGATTTTTGATGGAGTTAAACTCCACGTTACAAATTAAAATCCACAGGACCGTGAGAGCATTCCGGTTCCCTGTACTCTGTGGCGTTGACACCATTGCCTGTATTTCTGAGGTCCCATTTACAGCCGCAGCAAAGGCAAAAAAACATACCGGTAGGTTTGTCTGTTCAGTCAGACAGACCCCCAGGATTCCTATGGCACTGAGAACAGCATCCCTGTGGCTCTAACACCGCTCTCCCCTTTCCTCGGGTGAAAGCGTCACAGAAACCTAACTATGGGAGGACCTGCTCAGCCCTGCCCTGTGCGGCGTGCTCGAGGACGCTTGTTTTCAAGGCGGCGAATCGATGCGCCTGGTACTGTAGGACTGAGGCCTTCATTTAACAGTCTTTAAGGGATTCTTGACTGAGCTTTATCACCAGGAGAGGATCAGCTTAACGTCTGAGCCTCCCAGGAGCCACAGACGTATTTATCTGTCTGAAGGCTTGGAATCCCACCCAGCCTAGGAAACGGAGCCTGGGGCAGCCCACAGGACATAGATCTTACCTTAACGTTTGTGAAGTGCCCGTCGCCAAGCTCTCGAAACACTGAGCTTCAGAAACACCTAAGAACCACGCTTACCGAACGCAGCAATACCATACCAAACCCTTCGCGACGTCGACCAGAGAGGAATAATCAAACTCTTTTGTGGCAAAGCCTTTTTTTCTCTTCTGAAACTAATTCAGAAACTTTTTCATAAGTTTAGAAAGTGCGGTTCTGGCCAAGGTTGGAGTGCCCAAATCAGCAGTGAGGGGCTACGTATACAAAAACATTGCATTGTCACTAATTCTATCTGTTTGCACCAAGTTATTTATTACCTGAACGTCACTGGCCTGTACAGACTGGATCTGACGATTGTTTTCCGTGTCTGCAAGCTATCCACGTGTTGCAGAATTCTCAGCTGTATCATGAAGGTCCACACGGGTCTACATCTCGAACGGCAAGAAGTCCAAAGGAATGTCAGGTACGTGTCTCCAGCTGCAGCCCCTTCGCTGTAAGAGAGGACGAGCGCGTCACTCGCAGTGTGTTGGTAAGTTAAATGAGCCTTTCGTTCCAAAGCAAACTTTAAGACTGATATGGCTCGCAGAACACCAATTCTGGTAAAATTCTGAGTCACGACTACTCTTGCTATAAATGTCTGACCTGGTGGAACTTGAGGCAGCAAACACACACAAGGTCACACGCTGTGGGAACGGAAACGCGTTCCGTTCCTTGTCTTGGGGCTGTGCAGGGCTTTGCCACAGAGTATACTCGCACGTGTGAGGCTGGGCATCTGCAACGGCACCCAGCCCAAGGAACCCACCTCCAGAGCACATCCCCTCGAGGGACTGCTCCTCTGCTGAGCCCCAAAGCCTCCCGACGCAGGGCAGGCCACTATGGGCCAGCCTGGGATCTGAGGCTCCAGGAGGCACTGAGATCACGTTCCCCAGACAGCCAGATGCAAGATTATATTCTTTAGCAAAGCTGTGGCAATTCAGCAAAAATGCATGTCATTCCAAACATTTCAGCCTCAACAGATCTGTGTTTGTAGCCCTTGGCGTCACTGGAACATTTCCAGACAGTTCCGCTCCCGCCGGCTCTGCTCGTCCCCGATCTCCGGGTGGTACTACACCTCTGACACTCGGGCACGCACGAGATAACGAGAGCAGAGGAATGAGGGGACGGCCCAGAGCTTCGGCGGCAGGAATGTCGGAGGGGAACGGTTAGATCAGACCTGGATCCAGCCGTGATGTTCCACAGGTCCTGGCTGACACGCCGTACCGAGCAGCGCTGATAGGCAGGGGCAGAGGGAAGGCGGGGAGGAGAGGGAACCAACAGACTCCCTGGTAAATTCATCCCTGGTGAGGTGATGAACAAGTCGCCAAGGCAATGCCCGTTTGCGGCAGATCAGAGACACCTCAAAGAAGATGACATGGAAAAGGCTGAGATAGGAGGAGTTTACGTTTTATTTGGAGAGGAGTTACAAGTAACGACTGAAACAAGATAAACAGGCAAAGGGCTTGTGGATCTGCTGATCAGCTCTGCCTGTCGAAACAAAGAGGGGCTGGGGATGTTTCTCGCTCAGATTAAGAAACATCTTCACCTTGAGGCATCAGTGCTCAGCCCCAGCAGGACATTTCAAGTCTCCCCTTAGCTACTGCTATGAAAAGGAAGAGACACTGATGAGAACAGCTGCTTTTTTGGTTTCACATCCCCAGACTGTGAAACCTCTGCCCCGGTGGGAGCACAGGCTTTAATCCCACACACCACGGTAGAATGTGGCGCAGTAAAAGAAAATGCCCCTGCTTGATTCTGAGATGACAGTCTGGACCTCAACTGAGAAGAGAGTAAAACATGATTAAAGAACAAATTTTAAAAGATCGTGAGATATCCCTGCCTCTTGTCTACTCGAAGGAAAAAGGCTGCATGTTACAGTGCAGATAGCGTTACATCTAATAAAAGGCTTTATTGTTAGCCCACAAGTACAGAGAACGCCATGGAGAAACAAACCATTTGGCCTCGTCACTTCAGCGCTCTTTACACTGCTGCCAGAGCAGCGTTTTGTACAGAGCAAACCCGGGTCTATATAGACATAGTTATTTAAACTGGATTCAAGACCAAGAAAAATTCACTGCCAAGCATCCACAGAATTGGAGTAAGTACAAAATGACGCTCTGGGCAACCTCTGGATAAAAGCTGAAACTTTAAAGGGTAGGCAGAGCTACAAGACAAGCTAATAAGCTAATTAAGCCCAAAGTGAGTTGGTAATTGTAGGCATCTTCCAATGGAATTACAAAATCCTGAGGGCTGCACGTAACCTCCAAAAGCCCCACATGATTATTTTTTTACAAGGAAGCAGGGGAGCACTGTGCTATGGGAAACAATCTCAATCCTATTAAACTAATAGCTCTTGGTGCTGCAGAAACCGTGCTGCGGAATCCAGCAAATAAAACCTCTTGAAAGAGCCAGGTCCTAGTTTGGAGAGTGGAGGCCCATCTGCCTTCGTTTGCGCCAAAACCAGGTTCTAAATGAAGCTCCACTCCAAAAACTCACACTTGGGGTGGGCACCAGCGCCCGTATGCTGTTTTCGTGTGGTGCTGCGATCACGTGCCAGCAGCAGCCAAAGGAACATCGCTCACGAGACCAAAGCAGCCGAAGCAGAGCGCTCAGCGGAGCCTGGAGAGATACGCCCAGCAGAGCCGACAAGGAGCGTCTCGCAGAAGCAATCCAAAGCCCATTCGCTCAGCTCCACAGCAGGACCTCGCTAACTGCACCCGTCTGGCCAGTCCCGCTAGCATTACCCTGGCGATTCTACGCTGGTCCTGTCTTACCAGTTCCACAGAAACGGTGCTCGGTTTGCCTTCTTTTGCTTGCTTTGGAAGCGCAGCTAGCGAGCCGAGAATCACTCTGGCAGATTTCGTTCTCCATCTCAACCCGTAATAATAGTATGTGGGACAAATAAAGACACCGATTATGTCTCTACCACGTTGCCTGGTTTTCTGCCCCAGCATTTTGTGCAGGAAGGGAAGGGAGGAGATCATTTTGCCGGCCCAGAACTCCCCTACTGCCCAGGCTTTGTCCTAGGGAAGGAAAAGAACTTTTCTCGATAAAAATCTGCCTCAAAAATTGGAACATTAAAGAGCAGTAGCACCAAAGCCTTACCCTAACCTCAAGCCAAGGGGGTTGATTTTATTTTGTACTTGTTTCTTCGAGGTCTGCAAGGAATTTCTTACCTTTTTCTTTTCCTGCTCATTTTCGTGAGCCTCGGCACTTTCTGGGTCTGGCTGGCAGCTACTCCCATACTTCTAGAACGAGCTCCCTTCCTCATCCGACCTCGTATTCCTGGCCAAAATACAAACAACAACTTTCAAGCCCAACAAATGCAGAACGAGCGTTTTTTTCTTATACTGATCAACGCTTCCTGTTGTTCACATAATCAAACGTTTACACAACGTTTACCGATGTTTGCAAAGTCATAGAACCTCACAGAACCATAGAGGTTTTTCTCAGCAGATCTCTTCTTTGTAAATTAATACTTAAGAGAACAACAAATGGCTTATTTAAAGAAAATCTGTAAGCTCACAGTCAGTTCTGAGAGAACTGGGTTGCTTACAGGGGCTTTTATTAGTTGTTCAGAGTGGCTTTCCTGTGAAAAGCGGTATTGATGCGCAGGAAGGGCTGCCCGCTGAGAACCACTCCTACTGCACCCAACTCGGGGCTCTTCGTGAGGGTTCTAACAGACGGCCTCAGCCACTGATAAAAAATACTGTGTATATTCTCTACTCCCTCTCATGAAACGTCTTTTCAAGTGCATCTGTCATTGTGGTTTCCTGGATTTCCTCAGCCTTGCTAGAAAGCTCGTAAATTCCCATGGCCGATAGTAAGCTAAGGAAGGAAATAAAAAATAGTAAATACCCCTTCAGTGGTGTAAGCCCTTTCCTGCTCTTTTTTGGCCGAGCGTGCATTTTAGGAGGTTATTGCCGGCCTTTACACAAACTTCAAAACAGTTCCAGCTGGGAACCCAGCCGTGTGTCCATTTTGCACCCTTGGTTAAAATCTCTTCCACCAAATCGGTCCCCGCTAACGACACGTACTGGCAGGGTGACGTTGGGCTGGCTGCAGCGGGGCTGGGCTGCTGGCTGGTTTCACAGGGGTACTCGACAGTGTCGATGCAATAAATGGGTGAATCCACAGGAAGGAAAATCACTCTTCAACATCGTCTGAATTCCTACAGCTGCAGAGCAGAACGTGCGAAAGAAAGAATAAAATAAATCAGGTTATCTATTTCCATGTGCAGTGACCGGATATTTAATATCTGCTGTCCTTTCTTTCTTTTGCTGCAGATGTTTTAAACACTGAAAACAAAATGCATACAGAATATTTTTCCTACACAGAGGAATGAGTGCGGATTGGGAACCCCAGCGTGCTGAATGCTTGCTCAGGTCACACCTCTTCCTGCACTCCGCTCACGTCCTAGAACTGCTCGCGCTACGTACCCGTTGTGTTGCTGCAGATGAGACCAGCACGCAGCCCAGCACGGCTGTGGCGAGCATGAAACACAGGGCGAGGACCATCAGTTACCAGGTCCAGTTTTACTTTCCACAGAGCACCTACCCACTTGTCTCATATGCTGTAAACAAAGCCATGACTCCTGCAGGACGTCAGTAACGGTGGAAGGCTCATGCCCTCTGAACAGAAGACACCAGATTTTGCTGCTGTAGTTCCAAGAGAAGACGTAGGAAGAAATTGTGACCAGCATAATGCTGCTGGGGGAATATTGACGCTGAGCTGACCCGGAGCAGCACTGGGAGCCGACGGAGAGGTTGAAATGGTGCATTCTGGTGAGGGGTTCAAAAGTCAGGAGTCATAACCCAAGATAATTGTGTATACCGGAAATTCGAACTATTTCACTCAGGGTCAGAATAATGAACTCATGGAATTAGTTGCCAAGTAAGAACATGGAAACAAGTACTGCGGTCTGAGTGGCCTGGAGACATCTTGGCACTTTTATGGAGAGAGAAGGGATTAAAGGATGTAGTGACGAAACAGAAAACTGGGGCTTAAGAGGAACTGAAGGGGGAACAAGGCTGAGAGGTCAAGTGGCATTTCCCTCTCCAGACCTTTCTTTTAGATCATTCTTCCCAAAGACATCGTGTCAGAGCGAATAAACAACCACTAAAGCTTACGTGAGGAATGGACTTCTACTGGATTGAAACTGGGATGAAGCAGCACTATCTCTTCCTCTGCTCCAGAATAAAAGTAGCTGCTACCAAACAAGAACAGACTTCTCTATCTGTAGATGACGCGGCACATTTGACCTGCCAGTCTAATGCAGCACAGAAGGTTTTCTCCCACCAGGCTCTTGCTGGACCCTTATCCTCTCCAGTCTCATCAGAATACCACCCCCGGCCAGAGAAAACAATTAAACCGCAGGAGCCTCCTGTCGGAGCACCCCCGCGCTGTCCACCGCGGGGACACGCTGCCCAGACACCAGCGGGCTTGTCACGCAGGCACCCGCGAAACAGCCACCCGCAAACTGGGCATTTACTGCAGTCCCAGCTGCCCGGTGCCCCGAGCGACCCAAAGCACTCACCAGCCCGGGAGCCAGCCGGGAAGGCAGCGCCGCTCCGCGAGTTCCGGACGCTGCGGAGCGCCCTGCGGGGCAGGCGAACCCCGGCGCGTACGGGCGCGCTCCGGCGGGGGAACACCTCCCACCCAAGGGGACCCAAACCGCGGGGCCACCCACCAGCGGAGGGCTGAGGGCTCGCTCAGTGCCGGGCAGCAGCCCCGCACGGCGGCCCGAGCCGAGGGGAGAGTCCTCCTGACCGCAGCATCCTGCTGCTCGGGGAGGACGGGCGCAGCCCGGCTCCCCCCGGGGCTGCTTTTATCCCCGGTCCCTGCGAGCCGGGGTCCTGCTGGAGGCGGCTGAGGGAGCCCAGACTCTGAGGCACCAAATAATAGCCCTGAGGCGACGAGCTGATCTTTATCCGGCGTTTGTGCGAGCCCTGGCCTTCGTGCAAGCTTTGTGCAAGCCCCTGGGCAGGGGGGTGGCACCACCCGAGACAGGGGCGTTGCCGGAGGCACGGGGAGCTCCTGTGCCAGTGTCTGGGGTGATGGAGCACCAGTAAAGCACTGGTTAGACATTTTCACCCTGCGCTCTTTTCAGAGGAAAGCCTGCGCCCAGTAAGAGGTTGCATCAGCTAGAAACACACTGCAACTGGAAGCGACATACCTGGGTAAAAAAGAGGTGCGTTCTTAACCGAACGTGTCAGATACCAAAGCAAGACATGACCCGGACAGAGATCCTTCAAGGCGAACAGGAGCTTGAGCTGATTCAGCTCAGAACAATGGCAGCAGGAGGTGGGCTGGCGGTCAGGCGCGGGGACTGGGCCACCGGTAAGAAACACACCCCTCAAGAGCTTTCGGAATCGCAGGGGTCTGCCTGGAGCAAAGCCCTGGACTTCTGGAGCACCGCGATCCCCGTACCAGAGGTCCAGCCAGTTTTTTTACAAAAGGCATAGAAAAGATTGTCTCTTCTGCATTCTGCTTTGTCCGCTCAGATCCTGGGATGTGGCATCCAAGAACATTCCTCTGACTCTCCCCACAGAGACAGCTCGGTAACAGCAATTCCCTCAACCCTTCAGCTTTCGGTTACCACCAAAAACTGATGTCAAAATCTTTGCAGGATGTCTTATGAAAACAAGCAAACATTTGTTTGTTTTTCCTCTCTCATCTGCTGACGAACATCATAGAACCACGCTGTCTCAGAACATCTCTGAGCTGCCCTAGAATTCCAGCTAGCCTCCGTTTGTCTCCATCCAGGGTCAGTCTGACACCCCCAGCGACCTCCTCTGAACCCTGCAGTACTAGAGAAAATGCCTTCAAACCTTATCTGGGCTTCATGCAATACAGAAACGTGCTATTTGGGGCCTGATGAAAAGATAAATCAAATTATAACCATTTACCCCGTGTAAAGCTTGCCCCTTACAGCATAAAACCATTTTCTCCAATTTGAATTTTGTTTCGTTAAGCCTAATTTGGTTTCTAATTTAATCTACGATTAATTACTTTTGATATTCTGAGATCTTAGGGCATCAAAGCTCCCCCTTAATTAAAAGAACAATTAATTATAGCTTAGTATTCAATTAGGAGCTATGCATTAGTGGTGTTTTGTATTCTGAGAGAAGAGGGTCACGCCGACACGCGGGCAGCGGCTGCGCAGGGCGCATGCAGCACACGCCAGCAGAAAGAGGGGATTTTGACATGTTTGCTCTGATTTCCCATGACGGGTTCGGTGTCCCACTGCCACACGGGCTCGCTCCTACCTGCCCCCTTTGGCCATTCCGGTGCAGGACTTTGTCCGCTCTGTAGAGGTGTGTCTGACGGAACAACGCGCTGGAGCATTTGTCTACCTGCAAGACCCGTGCTCGAGGAAAACAAGTTCCTACCCTCTCTGAACCCCCCCATACCAGGCGACGCTAAAGTGACTTGTAACAAAGGATTTGAAGCTCATTATTCAATAATGGGTGTCATTCAGATTTCAAATTCTATCTGGTTCTGTTAATTACATGTCAACGATTGTCTTTTTTCTCCTTTTCCAGCAGGAAAATAAGGTACTGCCACTGGCATTCTGCCGGAAAGGTTCAAATGTCAGGGCCGTAATTTCAAACAGAATGGATTTGACTCAACTGATGTGAGAATAAAAATAGCTATTAGAGATTCCCTGACAAGTTGCTGTGACAGGGAAAAGCTTAGAACTGGTTTCACCCGCCTGCCCGTACGACTTCAGCTCTGCCCTGAGCCGTACAGCACAGAATGCAGCACCAGCAGCAGGAAAAGCTAAAATCTCGGTGGCTCGGGGCAGGGCTCAGGTCAGGCTGCCACTGAGCAAGTTGTCCACTGTAAGAGCACACAGCAGTGACTCAAGCTTCTGACAACCCAGCCGGCCGCAGTGCTGTGCTGATGAGTTAATGCACCTTCTGCATCCACCTTCCACACAGCTTTCGACAGCTCCTTCTTGACCACCATACACGAAATTACGTCTCAAACATGGCAGGAATGACTGCGCTGGGTAGGTAACACTGCTTCTGCTTCGCTCCTTCTGGCTCTCAGTAGAGGTCTGCATGGCTGTCAGGGGCAGCACACCAGGAAAACAAGCAAAACCACCAAAAATGAGAGGAAAAAAAAATAAAGAAACTTTAAATGGTGGAAATATGCAGAGATCGAAGAGAAGGCTTTAAGTCGCTGGATGTTCCTCAGCCCAGACAATTCGGTATCATACGACTCCCAGTC
The DNA here is from genome assembly GCA_009769605.1 of Bucorvus abyssinicus. Classification (NCBI taxonomy): domain Eukaryota; kingdom Metazoa; phylum Chordata; class Aves; order Bucerotiformes; family Bucorvidae; genus Bucorvus; species Bucorvus abyssinicus. The sequence goes on along the minus strand of CM020035.1, from coordinate 26,379,617 downwards.
ATATAACTTCTCCCGTTCACAGAAATAAGCGTCCCGTGGCATTTCACAACAGCTTTTGAGAAAAGCACATCGCAGGAGGTATCCCCAGGGGACCAACTCCCCTCTTAAAGCAGTTCACCTTCCTCGGCATCTCTTTTATATCTGAACCTTTATGAGGACAGAACTGCCTCCGAAAGAGACCACAATTTGCACCACGTCAGGTGGCTACTTCTGGTGAGCAGGAGAGAAGGGCTGAGGGAGCTTTCTCCCCAGCTCCTCTGGTACGCTGGGCAGACACCCTCTGAAGACTTCTCAGCAGAAGCCTCCACTGAGGTACTGCAGAGGGGCCAGAACGAATAGGATCACAGGGTCATTTGGCCTCTTTGGAGCTCACTTTCCTTAGTCTAAAACCAGAGAGCCACCCTGCCCAGCTTCACTGTAAACCACTTAAAGAGCTACAAATCAGAAATGGTCAAGAGCTGTCACTCGCCATCATTAGTCAATGGGGAGTCAAGGAGAAGGGGAAACCAGGGTTAGAGATAAATGAGACGACTCCAAAAGTCTGGGAGAAGGCTGCCCCGGAAGAGGGACTTTTGAGGGGGCTATGCATTCTCTCCGTCAAGGACAAAGGCATCAGGAGGTAAGAAAGAGGCTGATTCCTCCTCAGACCTGCGTGTCTTCACCATAGAAGCTGGGAATTAAAAACTCTTGAATTAAGCCCGGCTTGGGACAGATACCTCTCACTAAACACAATACAGACCTGCCGTTTGGCCATTTGATCAGGACTTCCTATTTCCTTACCACCACCGCTCACACACTGCCCGAGATCTTTCAATAAGCAGCTGCAAAACACACCACAAAAAATAAACCCAGGACATTTAAATAAAGGTGTCCTGGGGAGACGTTTTAATAGTTTAAAGGTGTCCTGGGGAGAGCATCTAGCTGCATGAGATCAGCTCATGTGCCCAGAGCCGTCACGTGTATGAAGAAGGTCCTTTAAACATTGAAAGACTGTGTCCTGTCTTCCTCCACTTCGCGTTTTGCTGACCTTTTACGGCTGCCTTCCTCCATTTGTATGTATCTGCTTTCCATCGACCGCTACCAAAACCTCATCTCCCATCAGCGTTCTCAGTTCTCCTGCCATCTTCCAAGACTTCTGCTCTAGCCAAGCTGTCATGCCAACCTGGCTTCTCTGAAGGCACTGCCTGCAGCTAATTCCGTGCAGAAAAGCCACCAGCCTGGAAAAGCAGCAGGGAAGGTTCAATTAGAGGCAGCACAGAAGACACACTTCATGTGCGACCTCTCCCCTGCTCTCCAGTGACATATCAGCCTCCTTGATCATTCCTACAGATAACAGCGAAAATAACAAATGACAGGAGAGAAAACGACTTGTCAAAATAGATGATGACCTGTGCCACCAATTTCCCTATTAAAGGGATGTTTTTGTTTCTTCCTGCACTTATTTCCACTGGGGACGCACCAAGGCTCGACATCCTCAGCCTGTTTCTGCTGTCAGAAAATCGCTCTTTCAGCTTTTATTTCTGTGGTGAGATACAAGATTAAACACAAATTTAACGATCAAAATCCTTTTGCCATCTGAAAGGACAAAATTTGCTGTTGACTATTTCCAAGGTCTTTGATTTACACCTCACCCTCCCCAATGTGTGCTCGCTTGTCTCGTTTGGGTATCTTCACGCTTTTCCAGGTTCTTTCTTTCTCTGCTCTCCTCTTTTTTTCCCCAGATACAAGCATAATTGCATGAGGAGAGCAGCATAACGCTGTTCCCGTAAAGAGGAAAGCCCTAGAAAAGCGGTCTGGTTTACACCTTTCAACCCATCTAAAGAGCTTGAGAAGACGAGGAGAGAGAGTTCTGTCAATGCGTATTGTGGTGGTGTAAGGAAAACCCCCGGCTGCCTGTCGACCTGTAGGCAGCTCCCTGGCTGCCTGTCGAGCTCCCCGGCTGCCTGTCGACCTGTAGGGAGCTCCCTGGCTTTGGTGACAGGCTTGTGCCACTGCTAACCCAACACGGTCCCCATTGAATTCCAGGTGAAACGGTCAGAACCCCCCGGGCTCTCCCGAGGGGGACAGCCGCTTTCTGCCCCCCCACCCAGATCCCCTGCTCGGGGCTCTGCACGCGGAGTCCCAAGAGAGTCATTTCAGGAGCAGCGTTCTCCATTTCTTACACAAACAGTGTACGCTGGAACAGTTACTGCCGAGGATTTAAATAATGCCTCGGTGATGTTTTCCAGACACTCACCATACCGGATTCTTTTCATCCAACAGCCTTTCATGTGACACTTTTATATAAAAATGTTTACAGGAAATAGCAAACCTTCCTTCTGTTCTGTAGGTTACGTGTACCCCCATAAAATGCAAATGCTGAGTGAAGTCATTGAACTACCTGACGCTTACAAATGACCACATCCCAGTATCCTGCTCAAGATCAAACGGTGGCTCCCAGCAGCTGAAGGGGTATTTCAAACACGGGATAACGGATTTTCTTCCTGGCCTCCAACTGCTGCTTTTAACGGGCACCGACACGGTGGAACTTTATTAGCAAAGACGGCGGGCGATCGGGGGTCAGACAAAGGCGGTTTCCATTTGCGCTAGCGCAGGGTGATGCTCAAGCCTTCATCCCTGTGCAAACTTTTAAAATGGGGACTGGGGACTGTCACGGGGACAAAACACGTCACGGAACACACGGTCCCACAGCACACCAGAGCCTGTGCGTGTCCTACCAGCCCTGTCAGCTGGCAAAGCTGCTGGGGAGAGCCAGCCAAAACACCAGGAACCACCTCTGCAAGGGCCTTGCCAAAGAGAGGAAAACGCTTCAAATCATCGGAGAACTTTCAGGGCTCGCTCTCTCATCTGAACAGTTCCATAACGATGTAAAAATGCCTCTTGCAGTCAGTTTTCCCTTTCTCCCATCCTCTCTCCAAAGTTTTAGCAAAAAACTTCTGTTTTTTCCACTAAAGTAAAAACCAAAAGTCCAGAAAGTCTGAAAATCAATTTGCAAGTAATGCCTTTACCAGCGGCGTGTACAGGGGGAGACACACCGAGCCTCTGGCCCAACAAACGTGAGGTTGCCCAAGCTGAACTGAGGGGACACAGCCTGGTGGGGCCGACAATTTCCACGGTAAATGCCTCGATTTCCTCCTGTGCTGGGCAGAAGACAACACGGGGCCCTCCAGCCGAGTGGAGCGACTGGCCAGCCAGCAGCAAAGCTTTCCTGAACACAGCCTTCCTAAAAAGGACCTACCCTTTTCCTCTTTCAGCCCTGGTGGAGAGGGGTCAGGGCTGGGCTTCTCCTCCCTCTCCTTCCTTCCACGTGGGGCTTTTCTAATCAAGTGCTTCAGTCTCAGTCTTCTTTCCTCTCCTTAAAGCAAAACACCCAGCCCTTCAGGACGGGCAGGGCACGGGAAGGCTGCCTGCCCTGGGGCTCCACTGCCAGCAGCCCCCACGCTGCAGCTCACCATGCCAGGGACACAACTGCTCGTGGGGCGGCACGCGCACTGGCTCCGTGACACGATGCCAGCTAAGCACTCCGGGACAGGAGCAATCTGTAGGGCAGGAATTTATCACGTGTCCTTTGCTAGCAGGAGAAATCAATCACGAAGCCACAAAAGCTGGGTACAAAGCAGCTTCGGGCTCTTCACGTCTGCTCCCTCACTGCCAGCTGAGGGAAGAGAGCAGTTGCTGCTAAAGAAAAGGGGCTTCCTATTTTGCCATGTTCCTGGTCACGTTTTTTTCCCCCGAAGGCCTTTTCCCAGCTCCTCTGGAGGTGAACTGGCAGTTCGGAGGTGCTGGCAGTCAGGAGCCCCGTTGCTCTATTCGCCCCGCTTTGATTCTCGGTGTATTTTACATTTACCATCGGAGCTGCAGCCAGCCCCCCAAGCTGCTCGTTCAGCCTCGCAGTTGCACGGGGAGATAGCGCAGCCCGGGCAGAGGTGGCTTTCCGGAGGGGATGCCGAGGTGCATGCTCCGGTGTCTCCCTGAGCGCACCCAGGGAAAACACAAGGGTTCCAGGCAGCTGGCGCAGAGTCTGGCTCTTACGCACAACAAACCCGACTGACCAGCGGTGTGAAGTATTAGACATTTTAAATTGTCAGAACCTACCCAAAGAGAACGCTGTTAGTTTGAAAGAACCTTGTTCCAAACCTTCCCCAGGTCAGAAGCCAGCTGAGCCAGGACCCAGCTCGGACTCCTGCTTCGAAACTAATGCTCCTGCGATCGAGGTCCAAAACCAAATTAAACCCCACCCACAACAGAATTTTCTACAAACCAGAAACTCTGTTTTCCACCACCTTGGAATGTGTTTCATTGAATGCAATAATGAGAATCTTGGCAAAGACACCAGAATTTTATCATTTACTTTTTCCAATGGAGTCCTGCAATATTTATTACCTGTGCAGGATGAGCATAGCAGAGTTCGTTCGAACGTTTCGTCCAGCAGGGAGTTCATGAAGAAGGAAGAACATGGTTTTTAATGAGCAGAACCAAGAGAAACGTGATTGAGACTTGGCCAGTTCAACTTTTTTAAAGGCTGATCGGTTTGCAGTCATCGTAAACTTCATTTCCCCACGCTCGGGACGTGCACCTGACGAGCTGAGCACAGGACCACGCTGCGCGTTGGAGCGAGGGTGAGCGCGTGGCCAGCCGAACATGTTGTTTCGGCTCACATCGCTGGTTCTGGCATTTTTGTCTTGCTTCAAGAAAAAAGTCAGATAAAAGCAAATTTCGAGGGGAAAAATATGTTTCCGTTTAACGAGGGACCATCACTTTATCCATCCTCTGACTGAGAAACGAGTAGCGTCGAGCTCTGGGAACGCACGAACGCTGAAGGAGCTGCTGAGCAGCATTTCTACGGGAAGGCAGGAAGAGTGCCAAAGGGGGGCAGAACCATGACCTCTGCGGCCCACGTGAGATGTCGTGCAGGGGGCTCTCAGAGAAAGCACATCTTGGTGTGCCACGGGGAAATCGTGAATCCTTGGCAATAATTCCCAAGAAACCTTAGAGCACTTTCAGAGCCGACAGTCCCGCTGGGGGAAGGAGCCCCATGGCTCACAGGAGAGGTTCAGAGACGCCAGGGAGCAGAGGGAGGGACTGGATTCAAGAAGCACTGTCATATATAGTCAGATACGGTCACCTGCCCTTTCGAAACCAGCCCCCATCCCCAGCTAGAAATAGAGCTCTGGGATTAAGAGGGGAAGGGGCAGGCAGGAAAGGAGGAACTCCCCCCGCTCCGCGGCTTTGTCTGCAGCACGAGCAGACCACAGGCTCCGTGGTGCAATCAGATACGTGACTAGCTGGTGACATGGCAGAGCTTAAAAATAACACTGCTGAGAGGAAAAGTCAGGGTCCGCTCTGCAGGACACGCTCTGGGGGCTAACTGCGAGAAGTCTGAGAAGTTCTCGGGGTCGGGGGAGCGCAGATCCCGAAAGGTGGATGGCAACAGCAGATCGCTTGGGGGAAAAGGACAATCCCCTGGCTTATTCAGGCGTGCTGGGGGTGCTCTGAAACCGCCTGCTGCACCGGGGCTGCAAGGGGAGGAGGCTCTGAGCTCTCCAAGCGTGCGTTTCCACAAGTGATCAGGCCTTACTGAAGTGTCTAACTGAACACCAGAGCAGCTCAGGAGAGCTGGAGCCCCCAGGATTACAGTTGTTCCAGAACTGGGGCATGGAGATGGCTGAAGGAAAAGCCACTTCTACACAATCCAAAATAAGATGTAATAACATCGTTTAGGAAATATCTTGTTACTTCGCATGCACTGAATAATGGGTAATTTCACAACTTCCAATGCCCGCACTTAAGAGGAGCTTTTACAAACCAAATTCAATGAGATCTGCTCAAGGGACCCTCTTGCAACACGGTGGAACATGCAATATCCACAGGTATTGCAACATCCCATTGCAAAAGAGAGGCTGTTTTCCTCCAAGCCTCCTCATGCCCTCCTTGCAGCCAACGGTGACCACATTAGACGGGGATAGTTTTCTTTTGGGTTAGTGAGTTGAATCAGCTCCATAATCATCTGACAGGCACCCATGCAGCGCGAGGGAAAGAGCAGAACTGCAGGGCCGGGAGCTAAGAAGGGGGCCAGACCTCTCCTGCCACTAACACCGAGCCGTTAGCACAGCTACTGCCGCTGCGCTGCTGCTCACAGGCTGCTCGAGCCAGCAGCGTGCCCAGGAGCTCCAGCACGGACAGGAGGGCAATGCCGCACGCACCAGACGCGCTGTGGCCACAGTTATAAAGATCAGGGAGAGCAAAGCTGCCACGAACATACATTGGCCCAGAAAAAACAATTACCTGTGAGCAGCAAGTTAACAAAGGGAGCTTTAAAACACAGGAGCTCGGAGGCTGAGCACAGCACTTCATGACCGCTGACCAAAGAACGGGGGTATCTTGAAACAGCTGACACCATGCAGGGGCTGCTGGTACCTCTTCCCTCTCCTCCATGGTCTTAGCTGGTCCCTATGCTCTGCTCGTCTTTTCGATGCACACTCCCTGTTTTTCCTCTATATTCTCCAGCCAACTTCGACCTCTTCCTCCAGCCTCCGTGTCAGAATCACTGGGAACGAAGCACTGCTCTGCCTTGTTAGGGAGAGGCAAAACGTGGTGCTGAAACAGTTCATGTGATAAGGTGAACTTAGCCCATCAGAGGAGAAAACTTGGTCCTCTGTGCTGTCATTGACCTCTTCCCCAGGCCTCCCGCTCCAGGTGCCACCTCCGCAGCCCAGCCCCTTCTGTGGCACAGCCTAATTATCCAGTTCAGCTCGCCGGCGGGGCAGAAAACTGAACGTCAGCACTAAAGCCTCCCGAACTGCGCAGGCTGAGCAAGCTGCGGTGGTGCACCAGAGCTGAGACAGGGGAGCGCAGGACAACGCAGCGGAAGGAGCAGGAGTGCTCCTTCTCGCCTGATAAACCGAGCAACGGCCCCAAGCCCTGTATGACTGCGGCTGGCGGAGCACGTACCGAGTCTCTCTTCATGGCTCTGCACAGTTCTGTCACTGGCGCTCGGGCACTCTCACATACGAGTGCGAGGAAGACGTTGCCTGATCGATCAGGTATTTCCTTCAGCTGCGGTTCTTCTCCCTACAGGAAGCCCTGGCTTGTATAAGCCACTCAAGAAGCAAACATCAAAGGGCTCCTCTATCACTTAGTCGGGGTAATAGACTGTATTTGAACTCTACTCAGTGAAGGGAAACTTCTTAAGCCGAGAGCTGAAGTTAAATTTGTTATTCCTGGCAAACTGCCCTGGAGGAAATGGATCCAGGGCAGCCGTTTGTTTGCAAGATAGCAGGGAGAGATCGACACTTTTATAATAGGCCACAAAAGCAGGAGAGCAGGAAGAGTGGCTGGAACTGCTGATTGTCCTAAGATCGACTCGCAGGGCTGCACTGCTTACGAGACCTCCTCTGGTAAGACATTTTCCTTGGAAAGGCTTTGTCTGAAGGCTAACCAGTCCCCAGGTAATCAGGTGGCTGGTCCCAGCTGCCGGTGTCCCGTACCTGCCACCTCTCCCAGGCTTTTGCCTGGCTCTTCAAAGCTGAGAGAGCTGTGAACAGGTAACATCTAACCTTCAGATTAACAGCTTCAGCTCACTGGGCTGTCACTCCTCCGGCCGCAAATCACTACAGCATTTGCCACCTCAGCTCAGGGAAAAAGCCTCCAGAGGCCGTGAGTCAGTGAATGAAAACGGGTTTGGGTCCCATGGCAAAGCAAGGACGTTGCGCTCAGAAATAGATTCGTTTCTTGTGGGAAAAAACAGCCCGGCTCCTTCCTCTCCCATAGCTAATAATGCAAAATGTCAGACACCTCCCAGGCTCCGTTCCCAGGAGATCAATAGCGTTGCAAAGACCGCTTCGGTGGGGTTTCTCCTTAAAGGTTAACTCTCACAAATGGTGACCCAGCAGCCACCAAGCAGAGCTCACTGCCTACGGGAGGATGAGGCGTGGGACATAAGGTGTTGGACCAGTGCTGAATCGCTACGGCAGCAAAAAGCAGCAGGATTTGGGCACTGGGAAGAAACGAAGCTGGGGCAGGAAAGCACGGCCAGGAGCGGGGAAAGGCTGGGTGCAGGGAGCGCCTGTGCTCCCTGCACAGCAGCGACGGGCTCAAAGCAAGGGCACCACTGCCTTTCCGATCTGCTGCCAGGCAACACGGCATGGGCCAGCCTCAGCCGCGCCGGAGAGCCGCTGCCTCAGCCCAGCCGGGGGTCCCAGGTCATCGCACAGCACCATCACAACACCACCCTGTCGTGCCACAGCTCATCAGGAGCCGCTGCTCCTCCTCCACCCTTTGGCACCGCAGGTTACATCTGCATGGGCTTTGCGCTGAGTTTGCCGTCAGGGACCTCTGGGCCAGGGACAGAAGCACGGACAGAGGCGAGGACACCCCCCCAAAGTTATTTCAGTCCATTGTTCTCATTTCACTGGATAATTCCTACACCAAACTCCCAAAAAGAAGCAGGAACCCCCGGACAGGCAGTCGAACTGCGCCCCAGGCGGTGTGCTCCCCTCCAGGCTGTGCCAAGCTCCGGCAGGCCGGGGGGAGCTGGGAAGAGGGGAGGAAATATCAGCAGAGATGGCTCCGCTTGCTCGCATCGCTGGCGCAGACACGCGTGTTTACATTTGATTGGCCTCATCTAAACTTTGCTGGAGGTGGACCATAATATTTACAAGCCAAAAGAACAATTACGTAGCTGAGAGCAGCTAAACAGAGCAAAACAAAACCCGAGCGGAGAGGCAGAAAGCCTGTCATCTGGGGAGTCAGCAAGGGCACCGAGCCGTCGGACCACACACCTTCCCCACGCCCCGTGAACTCACACGGCGGCACCTCTCGCGCTGCCTTTTTTTTTTTTTTTATAAACGCTTCGGGTACTGATTTGTGCCATAAAAGTTTATGTGCGAGGATATTTGCTACGGCTCGTCTGCTTGTTTACCGAGCGCGCCCCTCACAGAGCAGCGTCCCTTCCTGGGGGCCGGTTCACAGCCTGCACCTGCGACGCTCTCCTCAGCTCCGCTCTCAGGGGCTGGATTCATTGCAGAACTCTTTTCCCTCTTCTAGATACCATTAATCATCCCTCTGCCAAGATCTTCTTCCCACACCAGGCTCTACTGTACGTTCCTTGCATTTCCGTACCATGATGTCAGTCCCGAAAGGCAGCAAAGATAAGAGTGGCTCGAGGTTTTCCTTCAAATGATCCCTTTTCGACAAGGCTATATATAAAATAAAACAAAACCATTTAATACTCACCGTGGAATTCGGAAGGGACCGGGTTTGGGGATTCGTGACCCTCTCACATTCCATATCCTTATTTCCTGAAAACTAAAAGAACATATGCAAAATGATTTGGGGGAAACGACTGCAGAAACAGAGCGCCCAAAGCCACAGGGCTGTCTAACCGCCGGTGAAGCAGCCGGGCAAGGACGGGAATTACATCCGCGAGTGTGTGGAAAAGAGTTTGTCGACTGCGCTTGAAAAACCGTGAAATATTTTCACACTTCTCAATGTTTGGGCAAGTGAGATTTTTGCATATCTTTAACACTTTCTTGCCACTGCAAATGATTTTCTATGTTTTAGACTAGCAGAAGAGAATGCTGAGACACTCTTTCCATCATTTGCACGTTTCGGAGATAGGACGGACTCCACAGTTTTCATTATGATCTTCAGTTAATGAAAGAAAGGAACCCGTAATGATGTGACAAATCACACCCTCACCCAACTGCGCTTTTATTTGACTCAAGCACTCAGAGTAGGCACCTTCCAACTCAGGCAAGGTCTCTGCCTTACCTCGTCCTAACGCCCGCTCCGCACAGACTGGGCGGAACACCGAAAAGCAGTGCTGGCACGCGTCCACTCTCAGCCATCGGCCACGGGAACAGCCAGGCGGCTCCGCTCTGCTCCTGGAGCGACGACACGAGCTGTTCCGGCACATCGACGTTTGTTTTACTGACGGGCTTCACTGCTCTCCGTTACCCAGCAGCGCGCTCCGCTCGCCGGTGCCACGGTGGAGCAGCCGTGAGCAGGGCGGTTATTTGAAAACTCTCATGCTAATAAGAAGCGATCGTATTAGCAAGGTGTGCTCTTGACAGCTCGATTTGTTTATCCTTGGGGACTAAAACCCCGAAACCCCAAACCTTTTGTGACACGCTGAAAGATTTGAAAGTAAAACGCCTGAAGTTTTTTTTTTTATGTCTGAGAAAATTGTCCAATAATAATCAGTAGTTTTATGGTTGTCATAAATAAGAGGAGCTGTCTCTGACAGAAGGATATTCAAAGGATTGAGGGCCATTATGTACACAACCATTTCCTTGCTAAGCAGCCTGGAAAAATTATGTTGGTGCAGTATTTGCATATTTTCTGATTATAAATGTTACCATAGCTGTAATATACCAACTTGAGTATATTGTTAAGCCCAAAGCAAAACAAGAAACTAATTGCAGCACACCTCCTAAGGCTCCAGGAAAGCCCCTGTTTCCCTTTGAGCCTTAGGGGGGTTCTGACCCCGGAACACCAGTAAACTCCCTTTGCCATTACCTCAGTGGGATTAGTTGTATTTACCATACCGAGCTGTCTAACGAAGCAAGGAGCACTGGCAGCACGTGGACGCTCTTGCAGGAGAATGCTTCCACCACTGGCACAGCCGAAAGCCTCCGTACGCCGCTGCTGCTCACCGCTTCGCCGCGCTGGGGTTATTTGTGCTGCGCACGGTATAACTGTCAGGGAAAAACCGAGAAAAGAGCCTTGCCGTGGGCAGCGTGGCGAGATTCCAGCCCGGCTGCACGCCGCAGCAGCCACACTCGTGATCGTTCAGAGTGCTGCAGTCCCTGTGAGACCGGACACAGAACGAGCTGGGTCTTGTTAAGCAAACACAGAGATATCGGGTGCAGCAAGCTCCGCGGTGTATCTCCTACTGCCCCGATCCTGCGTACATACAGACCTGCACGTGCGCTCACGGGTGACTCATGATACAGCGAAGCTCAACTCCATCTTCCTGCAGCATACGCACAGCCCCGACAAAGGCGGTAACAACGCAGGGAGTCGGACGGGTTGCGTGGGCATCGCCTGCGCGGGCGGGCTGGAGCCCGGGGCCAGCAGTCCTGGTGCAGTTTGGAAGCTCCGAGACCTGAAATGGGGCGGTAACCTGGATAAGGACCTGAGCTTTCACTTCAAGGGCTGCGGGTGAGGGACGGGGGCAGGAGGAGGTGAATTCTGACCGCAAAGGTAGAACTCCTTGTGCAGCGGAGTCTTTACAACGCCTCAGAGGGAAGAGGAGCACATGCCGGGCACACTGCTTCGGTCTGAAGCCTTGGCCACGCTTCAGGAAAGAGCCCTCACACTTTGCACAATACTTTACAGGTCAATAGTTGCTTCAAAACATGTCTCGTAACAGCAGAACTCGCAGACCTGGCAGTCTCCCAGTCCCAGCGCTGCCTTTGTGCCAGAGAAGTCTCTCGGAGCAAAGGCTGCTTTACTTCGCAGCCAGCCCAAAGAGTTCCTCGGGCTGAAAGCTCAGCTCCGTGTCTGCCCCCCGGGCCCCTCCCACAGCCCCTCACTCTGCCGGGGACTGAGTGACGCCGGCATCCCCTTCTGTGCCACAGGGCTACCCCGGTCTGCAGCGTCAGGACAAAAGCCAGCTTTGGGCAGCTGGGAGCACGCAAGAGCGTGTGACGGAGTCCCACACTCTAAGAGAGGATCTCAGCAACCTCTTCCGTCAGGTCTGTGCCCATTAAGGGTCATCCTGCACGTCTTTGCTGTACGCCGTGAGCCTGCGCATACACTTCCTGCAGTACTTCAGCAGGAGACGTGGCTCACGACACACGGTCCAGCAGAACCGGGAGCAGGACAGTCCCCTCTGCTCATCCTCCCCTGCCCCAGGTTTCGCAGGCTGCTCCGTTTCACCCTGCCAGCATGCGAGAGTGGCAGCCCAGGAGCGGCAACTTTCCAAACTCTTCCTCAGATCCACACATCAGCTGGCAGGAACTCTTCAGAGGTGGCAAGAGGGCAAGGTAGCCCCAAGTGCTGTGTGTTGTTCCGGAACAGCATCTGCAGTCAGCTGCCTGCTCATCAAGAAGTGGTGTGATCCAAACGCCCCGAAGCCAATCTCCCGTGTCTCCTGTCCCTCTTGATCATCTTTTGGGAAGCAGGAAGAACACTCTGCCACTCTACGGTGTGCTCTTACAAGCAGAGTCTTGTTTGTTAGCACATAGTGGGAGCACGGGATGGCTTTGTGAAGAGCTCGCTGTTCCGGCAGGTTTATATTTGACGGTGACAGTAATGGATGGGATCAGCCTGTTCCTCGTTAGCAAGAGACGGGGCTCAGGCTGAGACAGGCAGCGCGGTGAGCCAGAGCTGTGTTCACTGGTGCCCCAACATCACCGCGTTAAACCTCCTCTGGGCTCCCCCTCGCTCCAGGTTGTTGCTGAGGGAACTGGCATGTGGGGGTTTTGTTTTTCCATCGACAAGCAGCAGCTCTGCCCATAGCCCTGCTCAGGAGCAGAGCTGGACTGGCTTCACACACAAATAATGCCAGGGGACTAGATACCAGCGACGCCGCGGGCGACAGGAACAGCTGAGACTTCGTAACGCACTCAGAAGTGCCTCTCCGAGGGAAGCAAAGCCAAGCTCGGGCAGCCCACACGCCTCCGCCACCTCTTGTCAGCAGGGTGCCAGGCCCTGCGGTTTTCGCACGGGGCACGGTGGCGCGGGAACACCCTCCCGCCTGGCACAGCAGGGCTGGGCAGGCTCCCCAGCCACCCGCCAAAGCAGCTACCCACTCCTCTGCTTCCCATTGCTGAAAACAGCCCGTTCTCTTTTCCCTCAGCCTTCCTTTCATCTTCCAGCTCTGTTGGGTTTTCTTTAGGTCAGTTTTAGCGTCCAGCAGGAGCACCAGAGGAGTGGAGAAGGTGGGGACGGACTGAGCTCTGTAGGCAGCCCCCGGCCTCTCGCCTCTGGCTCTGCGTCGCTGCCCTGCCTGCCTCGTGGGGATCGACTCAGCAGCAGCTTGGGTAGGGAGTTAGTTCTCCTCCATTCTTCTCGTCCTGCAACTCCTTTCAATTTCCCCTGGGTATCTGAAAATAACACTGTATGTGTACGTACACACACACACACACAAGCCAGAGTCCTCACGAGAGCTCCCCACATCCCGGGAGGCAGCCAGCCCTGATTTCTCTAAACTCAGCGCGACTCCTGACTTGGGAAGGAGTCTGAGAAGCAGCAGTGGAAATTCGTCTTCCAGCGTTTCCTCTTACCACTCATCGAGGTTCTGGAGTACATTCGCATCCCTGGAAGGGCCCTGAAGAAGCTGAACTGAAAAGCCTTGTTCCCGTTAGCAAATCTGTGACTCTGCCTGTGACTGACCGACGGGAACACGGACGGATGTTATCGCCACCACCGATCCCTGCTGCCCAGCTTACCAGAGACCAGGTTTAGCTCCCGTACAGCACCACGAGGGGTTAAAGACCCGGTATGTTACCCGCTCTGTCACTTGTCACACTGCAGAATGAGTCCGTGAAGTATTCATGGTTCGAAGCAAACACGTGAGCTACCAGGACTGGAGAGGAAGCTGGCGCAGGGGGGACACGGTCTGATCTACCCCAGTGGTGAGGAGCTCAGGTCGCCCACACACTGCGAACCCGCAAACGCGCCGCTGATGTCCAAGGAAAAAGGGCTGCTGCCATAAATCACTTTGTCTGTGGAAATACTCTGAAATGATGTCCTCATTCTCTAAATTTGAGAGATAAAGCGGCCAGTTTCTTCAGCCTCCCTCAATCTTTATCACAGGCACAAAGAAAAAGGAAAGATAACAGAAAGAAATCTATCCGAGGAGCCACTTATTTTTATCTGCCTGGACCTCTGGGCCACAGTTCATGCGGTTTCTCCTCAGCACCATTCCCCCTCCCCGAGACATCACGGTCAGGCAGTAAAGTACTTACGTCACACGAGCGTCAAAAACCCGGCGACTCCTGCATTTCTGAGCGAGCTGAATACGGTGTTGGGGCTCAGCCAAGAACTAGCACCCAGGTCAAGGTTTTTTTTTTTCCAAGGTCAACATTGCTTAAAGGGGGCCCCGGAGTTGGAACAGAGATACAGGACCTGAACTAACCGGAACTGAACGAAACCTATTCGAAATACACCTGGACGAGGCTCTGCTGATGAACTCCCGGGACAGAAACGTCCTTTGCTCTTTGCACCGAGCACAAAAGGGCAGCAGTAGGGACCAAGGACATTTATACAGCGGGAGACGGGACCCAAAGGCAGTTAGGAAGGTTGGCTTCCCCTTCACTTGCTTCTCCTACTGCCTTTGAACGTCAAAGGTCCAGAAGAGATAGATCCTCGTCCTATTGTCCCAAACATCTGGGGCTGGTCAGGACGAGCTCTGTGTTTTCTGAGGGCACCAGAGCGGTTCGCAATGCTGAACGCCAAGTGCTCCCTGGGACAAGCCCTGGTCACCTTCTGCTGGCACCTGTGGAAACTTCTGCAAACAAAACCTCTCAAGCAGCGACGGCCGCGAGCGAGCCTATTGGAACGGGACAGGAACGCTGCAAGGTCCTCTTCTACCCAGAAAAGGCTGTTGTCAAGTGATTTAACCTCCCTGCTAGTTGTAGAGTAAGAACCAAATCGCATCTCAAGACCACGTGGCTGGGAACGAAGAAAAGCCTCTCGCTGAAAGCTTTCATTTGCCCTTTATCACACTGTTTTGCTTCACGCTCTATAAATAGCTCGTGTGCACTGTTTTTCCTTTTGGCCTCATAACGACGAGCTGGTTCCTCGCTGGCTTTGTGGCGTCTGGAGGAAACCTCCGGAGAACGCTCTAAGCGTAGGCGATAGAAGCTCACAAGTGGATTAATCTCAAAACAGGGCTCGGTTGGCACGTTGTAAAATAAGTAATAAAATCAGAGCTGCTCGCAATAGATTCATGTCCTCCTGCAGCAGAAATCAGGAATCGGAGCGGCTTGGTTCCTGCAATCTGATTTTAGTTACCGTTGGGCTGCAGCTTATTTTTAGTAACAAACTGTTTTGCCGAGACAGATTCGGCTGCTCATTAGCATTGGGAGTCTTCTCTGCAAAAAATACATCGTGGAATTTCCTTTTAGCTCTGCCTAGACCCATCCTCTAAATCGCAAACTCAGTTCTGCAGAGAGAGAAGATTTTACTCTCCATCTTGTCGTTGATGGAAGATAAAGACGCTGGAAAGCAATTGCTCTTCCTGCCTGAATTTTCTGCTTAGTATCAGCAGGCAGTTTCCTTTTAAAAAGGCAGGAAAATCTGTTAATCTGATACATGTATTAAGAGCTTAAGGAAAAGCAGCGTAATTGAAAAATGGTTTGAATGAAGAACAGTAAAACACCAGTTGTGTTCCATTTGTGATTTCGTACCACTTAACAACTTCCCCTCCCGAGGCTGGGGGAGCCCTGCGAGCGACTCCTCTAGAGGGGTCAGCGGGCAGGTCGGGATCCAAACCATCGCCTTTACCAGCTGATCCTTCCGGAGGGAGTTTAATCGGCTTTGCTTCCCGTCTCGGCGCCGGTGCCAGCCCCGGCTGCTGCACTAGCAGCCTGGGTTTACACACCAGGCAGTGCTTCCCAGGCCGTTTCTGCTGCGACACCCACTCAGGTAGCCGCCAGCCTTTCTAACGCTCTCATTTCCAGGATGGGAAGTGCCAGCCCGGCTCAGGCCAGGGGCCCCCAGACTCTCTCCAGCATGACGGGAGCCCGTAGCCAGGCAAGCCCTCGGTGTTTAATAGCCGTGAACTCCTACTCTGCAGATGTGCTTAGCTCTGCTTACGAGCTCTTAAAAGTCCCCCCCAGCAAAGCAGAGGGGGTTCACTTCAGCTCACCCCCGTGGGTGAGGAGAAACACCTCCCCTCCGGCACCCTGAGGAACACCAGCAGACGGTGATCCTGACACAGAGCAGCCCCCAGTCACGGTCCTGCGAAGCGCAGCTCCGTGCTGTGCCCCCAGTTCCGTGGTAAAGGATAAACCTGCTTCTGCACAGCCGCTCCACTCCCGGCCTGTTTACACACAGCGCTGCCACACACACGGCTACGTGTGCTGTTGGAAATGATGTCAACGGGCAAAACATCACTTCCAGATGTAAGGGACGCAGCCTCCGCACGGTTTTCACTGACACCACACCAGCCCATTCAAAACTTCTTAACCCCCTCCTCGTCTCCACCCGTGGCCCTCCGACGCCGAGGGGTTTCACAGCTCCTTGCCTGGGCTGATGCGCTGGCTGGAGGGAGAGGTCTGCCAGGGGTGGGTTTCAAGGAAAAACAGATACTGGTTTATATCAAACAGCAGCGGACTTGCAGGAAACGGCACGCTGCTGCTTTGGATTTGCCTCGGTTTTGTTGCCTTCATCTCGACTGCCGTGGTATTCCAGCAGGAATTTGGGGGCTCAGCCCCGCGTATCTGCAGCAGCACCACCAACGGCCCCGCATTCTTCGCATATTTGGTGGCCTGCATCAGCCCAGCTTGGAACAAAAGCTCTTGTTTTGGACACATCCCTGCAGACTGCTGCCTGATCCACGCTGTCTGCTCCCTCCCCAGTGTCCCAACAGACACCACAGATCGCTCGGTGGTTTTTAACAGATCCAGCCCCAGAGAGCTGACCTGACATCGCCTGAACACGAGCTACACTTTGCACCCAGGCTTGCGGGTTTTTAAACTTACACCACATTCTCCAACAGCTTAGTACCCAAAAGGCAAAGAAAATTCAGGCATAAGCTCTAGCAACGGGGGGATTTTCCTCCCAACAGAATCTGTGTGCCATGAACACAAGCCTAGGGGTTACGTGAAGAACCGCTGCAAGCGCTAACGAGGAGTCCCCCCCACACCAAGGGCACAGCACAGCCCCATCGTGACGTCCCACGGCACAGCCCCACCGGCTCCCAGCTCCCGTGCCGCACGCGCGGAAGCAGCGTCTCCCTCTCCCCGTGCACGAGCTGCACTGCTGGCTGCAGCGGGGCGGGGGACAGGCTGTCGCCCACCCATTCATCACAAACAGGGGACGAAAGGTGAAAACCTCTGATGTGCTCCTGGACGCTTTCCCGACTTGCCAGGCAGACGGTTTTGGTACGAACAGAGAGTAACCGTTCTATTTTGAAAAGTAAATGAGCGGAGTTAATCCCCGAGTACCTCGCGTATCAAGGCAAAGTGTTCCTTGGGCGAAAAAAGATCGTTGAAGCAGCAACCAGAGAGGGACATTGAAAGAACATCCAGTCCATCCCAGGCCCCAAAGGAGGAACAACTATCTCCGTGCGCTTTAGGATCATCGCAGGTTTCCTAACCACCCGAGAGATCTTTTCCAGCTCACTGCTGACCCCGCTTTGGGTAGTTGGCTGGGGGGGGTGTCCCCCACCTCTTTTTTTTTTTTTAATGCTGCCTTTGACTCTTTTCTGCTGTGGTTTAATTCTATTAATTCCTGTTGCATCTCCTGCAAAGCTTTCACTCCCTGCAAACAATGCACTGCTCTTCCTTACAGCAGCCCTTCCTGGGTTTGAAGGCTCTTGTGATGTTTCCTCTGGCCTTTTACTCTCTACACAATCCAGACTGTTTCAGTCCTCCTTCCAGGTTTGTTTCCCAGTCGTTTGATCACTCACGCTTTGGAACCTCTCCAGTCGGTCCACATCGTTCTTCCCTCTACCATTCGTCTGGGACGTCCTCTTGGGGCATTATTACCACCTATGAAAGCACGTTTTCCCAGCCAGGTTTTAAAGTGACACCTATTAAGCTGAGGGTTGTGTCTTCAGTGCACAGTTATCTTGAGTTATTTGCGCTTCGAGTTAATGCCTCCCCAGTCGGCCTCACGTCACGAAGCCACGGGGACAGAGAGGTGGAAGGAACTGCAGGAAATCATCTAGCCCATATCCCACCCCCGAGGCACAATCAAGTGACATATCTACACTGGTTTTAAAAGACTCCAGCAGCAAACTCATCGTGACCTCCTGGGGCGGGTCCAGATCCCAAATTCCAAAGCCCCGTTAGCCCCGGGATGGCTCAGTTGGGGGTGAAATGTCGTGTGGGACTGTGTCCTCGTTTGTCGTTGAAAAAGGGTCCACCAGATCTACTTCACCAGTAGCACCAGTGCATAGTGGCACCATGACAGTTACTTATCATACTCGTAAGGACAAGAAAGGTTTTTAAACTATCTTCTAATGATTTGTGCCATTATTCATTTTCAATACCAAAATAAGCATCAGCTTTCTCCAGACCCGCCCCGGCCCCCCGGCCCTCAGCTGACCCCTGTTTTCAAATACGGGTAACGCATTTGCCTTCTTGACATCAGCAGGAGTCTCCACGATCCTTACAGGGAACGGCAGAGAATTCAGCATTGGCAAGTTTTTCATCTTACAGGATATCAAGTCCTGCTGACTGGCCTAACGTCGCCCATCTCTAAGCACACCTGACCTCTTCCTTTTCAGCCCTATTCTTATTCACCGTTTTAAGCACCTGGTCATAATTCACCTTTCCTGTGGTGCTTGAAGGGAGAAAGACATCAAATCGATCACTTTGCTCATTTCCACACTGAGTAACAAACTTCTTCTCTCCTCCGCCACGATTACACAAGTGCTTCCTTGCTCTCTGTCCTTGCTTGGCAGTTTTAGCCTGACTTTCCCCTACATGTCACAAAACCTGTCATATCAGTCGTCAGCAAGTAGAAAAGCACCTTTTCCCTGGTTTTTTCCCCCAGCACAGTAAGCCACGCTCATCCCTCACAGGAGATCCTGGCACAGGGGGTGCCCGGGAACGCTCTGAGCCCACAGAAATCCTCCAGTTCACCCGTTACCGAGACAAAAGGTTTCAGGCGAACCCAGATGAAACCCGACCACGCATGGGAACACGGACCGAGGCATCCTCTTCACCTGTTCCACAAGCGGGAAAGACTGAGAAGCTAACGTAAATAGGAACAAGCTGCAGGACGTCTTCGGCATCTGTAAATGAACGGCCCCGGAGCCCGGCAGGCGCCGGGCTGGCAGCTCTGCCCTTCACCTCGCTCCCGCAGCCACACATCCCCAGAGCTTCGGGGAAAAGAGAATAAACCCCTCCAACCCTTAGGGAGAAGTCACAGTTTGTCTCTAGGAAGCACGAAGCCGCGAATCTGAGAAGATGCCAAAGCTGACGGCTAACTGCCACGTACTGCGGAGGTCTTCCTCCCCCTTTCCTTCAACTCTTCCTTCCCGTTGCCAGGCCGGGCTCCGGTCTGGAGGCCGGTGAGTGGGTTCCACAAGTACCGCAGGCTGTGCTTGCACAAACGGCTCAGAAGCGGGGCTCTCCGATTTCAGAGCCCTGCCAGGAGGCTGGCACCCCTTCAAAGCGCTTCGGGACGATCTGCGAGTCGCCCCTGCGGGGACAGTGGCCTCGCCCCGCTCAGCCCTGCCCTCCCCGAGCTGCTGCCGACACGCACCGTCGCGGCTTCAGCCACGCAACGCCGACGCGCCTGCAGTGCCAAGGCCGTGCGCCAAGGCAGAGCTCACCTGTCAGGTCTGAAGGAAATCAGACAGCCCTCGGGCTCTCAGCGGTTTGGAAGACCTCGGGCCTGGCCCCGCTCAGGAAGGGGCTGGATCCGAGTCCAGCCCGGGGGTAAAGCAGGTGGGGTGACGGGCTTTTTCGGTCACTAACAATAGCTCCGTATTACTTCACAGAACTACAGCATCTGCAGTCATGCTCTTGACTCTAGTCACGTTTTAAAGAGACGAGCCCCGCATTCACAGGTGGGTCTCACAAAACCTGCCTACCCCGAACGAGTTCGGGTACGGCCACTTCTAAAAGACATCATTTTCTCCTTTGATACTGAGGGAAGTCACCTCCTGGAGCTTCCCGCAGAGGTAAAACACGCCGGATTTTGTGTCCTTTCTGCCAACCGGTTTTGAATCAAAACCCTTCACCCGGTCTCAGGAACGGGTGCAAACGTCACCTCCCGCAAAGGCAGGGGCATGCCGGAGGAATGGACTTCTACTAGGAATAGCAAAATGAAATAAGAGACAGGAGGATGAAAAACCAGATATAAAAGTACCAAGGGCAGCAGAACTAACGAATGCTGCCCCAAGAACACCCTCCTGAGCCGCGGGTCAATGGAAAATGTTAACTTACAGCTGCGTTGTGCAACAGAGCTGCCGCAATTCCAAACACGACAACTGGGGGATATATCTCATTTCCCGTGTTCTTACACGTCCTGGCGTTTCAGGTATTACGTGACAAGCTGAGGAACAGTAAGACGGAGACAAGTGATAATAAAGCTGGTGAAAGGACAGTCAAAATTGGACCAAGTGCGATGGAAACTATGGGGAGAACAAAACACGAGCTGCAGTGGTGATCGGAAAAAAACAACCCACAAGCCACTGGAAAATTTGAACCAAGGACAAAATGAAACACGAGACACACGGGCGAGGCGAGGGGCACGTGTTAGGATGGTCCTTGATGGAAAAGCTGAAGGGAAAGGGAAAGGCGAGGCCGGCTGAAAGCACGGCGGTCTAACGCTTCCTCCCCCGGCTCCCTCTTCGGCAGGAACCCGCAGGAACAAACTCCCCACAGGCAGGAACAGCCTCAGCGCCAGTTAGTCACCTTGCTCAGGAACACGGGCAACGACGGCAAAGTCTCCAGGAGTTTGTCAGGAGAAGGAACTTGCTTTAGTTACTCAACCGCCTTTCACCGCACTGACCTGGTGCTTTGCACCGGCACTGCCGCAGCCCCGTCCCTGGGTGACAAACGGCTCACGTGGCTCTCCTGCTGCCACCTCCTTCCTCCTCATGGCACTTGTCTCACCTGAGCGCTTCAGCCACGGAAACGAAGGGAAAGGACCTTTCAAACAAATTAGCAGCTGGCTTCATCAGCTCGCGCTGCTTTCTTGCCATGGGGTGCGGCGAGGTTGGGATGCTGAGGCTCTCCCTGGCTCTGTCGCTCCCACCCACGACCACCATCGCTCTATGAAACTTCAGGTGGATCACGAAAAGCGTGGAAACTGCCTCTCGGGGCCTCAGCCTCCCAGCCACTTAAATCTATGGCTGTTCTTAGATGATGCTACTGAACTGGGGAGCCTGACTCCGGTGCTGAATGCAAAGCTGGGACAGCCAACAGCCAGCCCCTCTCCTCCCCTTCCTTTCCCAGGATCTCAGTACGTGGAGTGTTAAAGGCAAGAGCTCACAGCACGCAGGAGGAGGAGAAAGCTGTCAGCACTATCTCCTTTCTATCTCCTTTCAACGGAAACCAACAAAGCAAGCGCTGCAAAGTCTGATAAAATACAAAAGAGACAGATTTAAGTCCCCAAACAACGCATCATACCTCACACAAACACGACTTTTTTTACATTTTTTAAGCTCTATTTCTCTTTAACAATGCTGTAAGAATTGCAATATTTTTCCTGAAAATACAAGATTTTTGCAATTAATTCACAATGCCCAGGCGTGCCATAAATCACTTTTCATAGCCCTGAACACCTTCCGAAGTCAGTGGAAGCTTCAGAAGCGCAGAAGTAGCAGCGAATGGCTTCGTTCCCCAAAATGCGCCATCACCTCAGAGCCTGATGTAAAAGGCAGCATCTGTCAGTGCCTCGTGGACTTCAGGGCAGTTCTGGGCAGAAACGGTGAAGACACCATCTCTGTCTGTCGCTTTGAAGTAATTCCTGGGCACTTTACAAAAACCTCACCATAAATCGAAGTGTCACGGTGCTGAGTTTGGGTTTGTGTGCCCAGTTTTCCCCCGAACGTCCAGACGCAGCTCCCCAGCTCCCGGCTGCCCTCAGTAACGCACATGGACACGGAACACCTACCTCCCACCTCGCCAACCCACACGCTGAGTGCTGGGAGTGAGGAGCAGCCGCAGGCTGAGAGCACCAGGGAAAGGAGAGCAGTGCAAGAGGAGCGTGTGAGTTCCCGGTGCTACCGGAACGGGCTGCCGGCTGCCATCACCTTACCTGCCTCACGGCAAGTCTCATCCCTTCAGAGACGCAGGAACGGGGACTCTCATGCAGCCACTGCAGTTACCTGTAAACATCTGGCCTCAATTTACAGACCTCCTTCAGGTGTCACCTACACGGGGAGGCAGGTGGCTCTGTATTGCCTATCTGCTTCCCAGAGCAGAGACCCTCACCCCCAGCTGCACCAGCAGATCGCCTCCTCCGCTGAGCAGGCTGCTCTGGGAGCAGGAATCACGCCGCGGTCTCCTCCACCCGGACCGAGGCCCACGATGGCTCTCACCGTGGGAAAACAACTCCAAACTTCCCTGGGTTCACCAGAAACTCCTGAACCGTAGCCACCCACGCCACCCCGGGACGGGTCCGGGGCTGAAACTGAGTCCCGGGCAGATGTTTGTCACGCCCCGAAACACAAACAATTCCGCGCTTCCTCCAGCAGACACTCACCTAAACACCCCCCACAGGACACCTGCATCCCGGCTACCGCAGGAGGCACACCACAGCTGGAGCCCCCCACCAGACACATCGCCTCACGGTGTTCCCTGCTGCATAAACACCTACCGATGCAGATGTTGCCGTGGGTAAAAATAGGAGCGAGTCTTCAGGGGCGAGTGGTGACTTTTGCTTTGCTGGCAGTCAGAGCCGCTGGCCTTTCACACCCCCCTCTTTAGACACAGCCGCTCTCTGACACTTTTCCCAGTTCCTCTTCCCTTATCTCCTACAGTTCCACCTAATTCCTCTTTTCCTTCTTTCTGTTTTCTTTTGTATAACCCGAGTGTACTTTAGGTCCTTAGGGGAAGACGAAAATAAATACAGACAATTGACACTAACTTCTGCACCGAGAACCACCACCGCTGCGGACACTGCCCTTTCCTTCCAGCAAGTCAGTGTCTGAACGAGCCGCACTCCACCAAAGGACTGAAAAAACGCATCTTAAAACCAAATTAATTCAATCCTACAAATTAATTTGTTTTCCTTTCTGTACTCTCAATGCCTTTATCTCCGTTTTCCCCTTCTACTCTAATGATAAAGTTGTTGAAAGTCCAATTCCATTTCCACAGGCATTGATTTGCTGAGGCTTTTGGTACCTCCAGCCCACTCCGGACGCGTTAGCCGGTACAGCAGAGCCTGCCTGGGAAGCTGCCATGAACTCCAGACCATGTCTGAGGTGCAGTTACGCCACGGATGCCACATCGCCCAGGCAGTCCAATGACCTGTCTTCACAAGGGTGTTTTTTGGGAGACGGGTCAGTCACGCGGATCTGTGCTGGTGCCTGTGTACAGACACTGCACAGCTCCGGACAAGGCACAGCGAGTATGTGCTCCGAAGTTACTACACGCCGACCGCAGAGGTGGTCACTGGGAGCAGCTCGGAATGCGGGCAGGAATGCCTTGACGCTGTCCAGAGCAGCGCTGCTGGCCGGTAGCTGGGCTATAATCACGCTGGCTGGAGCTGAGGGTCAGGGCTGAGCTGCAAGAACTCCCTTCTCAGCCACCCATTCCAGACGGACTTCTGGGGAGGTTCAGGTCCGGTGGAAACGTCAGCTGACAGCCGAAAACCGCTCGGGCTGAGGTTTTGCTTTAAAATCCAGGTCACGTCATGCCAGGAGCAGTGCCAGACTTCCCACGAGGCGCAGAGGACGTGGGGATCCTCTACACAGGAGAAGGTTTGAACAACGAAATGTTTACAAAAACCTAACTGTACGCGTTAGAAAAATATTAACATCAATTCATTACGAGCTTTGTCTCGGGCCCGGCGGCTGTCTGTAACGGGGGGGTTGTTATGCAGTGAAAGAAGAGTGAGACAGAGCTTTAAACACCGCCTGCAGCACACGAGCCCTGTGTTTATTCCCAGCAACACATCCATAAATCATCAACCCGAAAGAGGACCACTCCGGCTGTGTGGGCTGCAGGAATCTTCTTGGTCATGACACGTTCTGCCTGCTGCTGCGACCACGGCAGGCAGCCAGAACCCCTCGTGTTTTCCTCAGGTACGTCACCCCTGTACGCCGGAACGGTGGCTCCTGACTCCAAGTGTCAGGGATAGGTGATGACCAGCACGTGGATGGTTTCCTGACAGAGCAGAGCTGGTTTAAAACACGTGTCTTCTGGTGATGCAACAGTTAACGAGTCCCAGGAGTGAAGGGGCTATTGGGCTGAACCAGCGAGAAACCTTCCAGTAACCAAGTTTTCTGCCTGAGCAAGACGACATGAAAAGAACTGAGGAAGCACTGAAGTGGCCACTGAAACCGGGGGAGATACGAAGGGCCAGGTAGTGCTACTGCTCCACAACGTCCAAGTTTCTTTACAAGCATTTCTCTGTGGCCCAACATTGCAGGAGTCGAGTACTTCTGATTCTTTACCTAATCCTCCTGCGAACTCGGTGAAGAAGGTAAAAACCATTTTCATTTTGCATACACAAACCTAAGGCAATACTATTAAATGTTTTATCCATGTTCATACAGCGTTTTGGGAGAGGGAAGAAGAGCACGCTTGTGTCTTTGTTAGCTCTCCCTTTAAAAATACCACAGCAGGCAGAAGTCTCCTGATCTTTCACATACATGTGTCTTGTTGACCTTCTGCTTATCTTCCACCTCAGATGACAACCCTCAGGACGAGCCACATGACTGGGAGACTGGTGATGAGCCAACCAGTCACCAGGCACTTCACACATAGGAAGCCTGACAAGGACGAAGTCCAGGCAAATTGTTTCCTGGCTGATTTAGGGAAGAGAATTTCAGCTTACCTGTTCCTGCAGGATCCTGCTGAGGCGGCACCGGCAGCATGGGTGAAGGAGGTGGCTGCCCGACAAAAGGGCGCTGGCAGGAACTCCATCGGCAGGCTGCGCCGCGGCAGTCATGGGCGCACCGTGAAGGAGCTGAAATTATCGCAGAGCATGCTGACGATAAAGGCATGCCGACAGCACGAGCTGGATTCCTCTGCCCGAGGCTGAGGAGAGCCGGGTGCTGCGGGGATAGGGCAGGACAGCAACAGCGTCCCCTCTGTGGAGGCACAAGCAGATTCGGTGCTCGGGGCCTTCGGGCTGCTCTGAGGAAAAGGTAATCCAGTTCTAGTCCTTGACACGGCAGGAGCATCTACAGGTTGTCAGAGGACACCCGTCTGTCTCTGAAGTTAGTCCTAGCCATATTTAAAGGGCAAATTACCACTGTTGGCTGCTACCAAGCACTAGCTTCAGCTCGTCATTTCAAAGCGAACAAGGAGGCTGCTG
This sequence comes from Bucorvus abyssinicus, assembly GCA_009769605.1. Taxonomy (NCBI): domain Eukaryota; kingdom Metazoa; phylum Chordata; class Aves; order Bucerotiformes; family Bucorvidae; genus Bucorvus; species Bucorvus abyssinicus. The sequence continues at coordinate 26,354,495 of CM020035.1, read as the reverse complement.
CAGAGCCCCGTCACTGGCACATGGCACACGCTACATCAACAGGACCTGTTTAAGCACTTACTCCACATCACCCAGCTCTGAGTGTAACAGAGGGCACGAGTGATGGCTTCAGCGAACAGTCAGCGGGTAGCACGATGGACATGGCTGCTTAGCTCTTAAATATGCAGAAAGCACAGCTACGGCGCTGCAATACACTTATAAACGTGGCCTGAGTTTTCTTTTGGCTTTCTAGACTTGTACTTTTGCTGGGAAGAAAAAAAAAAAAAAAACACTACAGGAGACATACGACATTTTGAATACTAATTCAGGAGATTAATTTAAAGACTAGAAGGGCAAAAATGAACTCAGAGTTCCACAGCATACACGTCAACTCGGCGTCCAGGTGAGCCCAAAGGCAGCCATCCCTGCAGAAGCCCAAGCATGTGAGTGTGGCTCGTGCTCCAGGAGACTGCTGCAAATAGGTTCTCCAACCCCAGCCACTTGCAGCCAATCGCACCAGTCAGTGCTTTCAGGGCAGAGCTTTTGAAAACTGAAGCTTCCCCAGTAATGGAGCCAGAAAGGAACTCAAGTAATAACCAGAAACTTCCACTTAGAAAAAATTTAAAGCAAAGTGAACTCCTGAGCACCCAATTTTACTGGCTGGTACGGGACTGGTCCCATTTGGTCATTCTCAAACTCAGAGAAATGACAGTCTGTTCTGGTGCAGACAGAACAGAAGAATTCATAAAGGATAAGATATGTTTGAGGCATTTATGCTTTGGCTGAGAAGGGTTTGGTTCATAATGGTCTATTTATTAAAGCTTGCAATTTACAAGAATAAAAATCTACGCAAGAGAAGCCCCGAGAGTTTTAGGTTTGGTTACGAACGCGTTTTGCTTCAAAAGTCTTTTCAAAACACTTGCTAAACAGGCCTGTTTAATTTTACTAGGAAAAAAGCCAATTAACATAAACGCAGCGCATGTACCACCATCATTACCAGGCGGGTTCTCTGGCCGTACATCACCAGTAACATGACTGGAAACCCTCCTGGTCAGCACTGCCCCACCCCACCATTCCCATCCCTAATGAGTGCTGCAATTCCTACAATTCTTTAAAACTCGTATTTTATCAACAAGACTTGCTCATCAATGTGTCACCATGAAATACTTCCACCAGGATTAAACGTACTCACCAATGTCTTTTAAAACTCACCAGCAGCTTCCAGTAGCTACAACCCCCTTGTTTCAGTAACTGCCAGAGCAGGCAAACCATCGGAAGCCAGGCACAGCACAATGGCCACAGAACACTGTTCTGCTGGAAGCACCGGAGCATCCACACGGGCTAATACTGACCAACCAACCCAGCAGGGGGAACGCTGGTTAATGCATTAAGCTGGAGAAGGCTGTGGGCAGAGGGGCTGGGGCTGAGTAGTTGCGTTTGGTTTTACTTCAGAATAACCACAGGTTTTCATTGCAACTAAACCCCATTTAAAACATAAAAACAAAACAGAAGGAGCTGAAGATGAAGCGATGAGTAACTTACACATTTCAGTTCCGGCCTGACACACGTGTCTTTCTTTTTAAAGCCAGTGCTGCCTTCTCAGATATTCATGGTTCTTTGGAAAAACATCCCAACGCTCATCACGAGTAACGGGCAAGCTGCTGCGGATCCACTTGCCCCTTTCCTGCAGAGAAAAGCAGCAAAGTCCCGTGTCTTTCACTGCCCGGTATCGGCCTCTTTGGGAGGAGGCTGCTCCGTCAGCCAAGGCCAAGGGTCCCAAGAGCAGCCACGGGTCCTCCTCAGGCTGCGGCCTCACCATGCACCACCACCCTCGAACCCGCCAGCACCAACACTCGTGCAATCGCTCCCAGAGATCTGGAATGATTTAAATATTCTCAAGCTGCAAGACCTTTCTCAAGTGCGTATTTTGGTTTGACAGGGTCAAAGTGGTCATAGATGTGCAGTAACAGCAGCAGATCTAAGGAAATGGGAAGCCTCCAGCAAAAGGAGAGGTGACAAAGCGCTGTGCAATGGCCCCTCACCTACCTTGCAGTCAGGAGAGGACACTGCATTAACCACAGCCTCACCCTGGACGTCATCAAGCCTCTGCGGAGAGAAACCACTTCTTTGAGGGTCCGACAGCCTTCCCGCAGGGAGAGCTGGTGCTCTGAGTGCCTGCCTTCTCCTGGTAAAGGGAATCCTACCCCATGCGACCTGGTCCATGGAGCTGCTCCGCAGAAGCAGGAGGAGGGACCAACAGGGACGTGACAGGGCTTCAAGTTCAATTATCACTTCAACAGTGTTTTACTTGGAAACCCACACACCTCAGTATTGTTCCAGTCCCCAAAAGAATTAAGGCTCTGCAAAGGCTATGCGCAGAAGAGTTTCCATCTGCACAGAACCAGAGCGGAGCACAGGGGAGTTGCGGGACAGCTCCTCCTCACCTTCCCTCTCGCACCGATTTCCAGACAATCCCCTGGGCCGTCCTGTTTACACTTTACGCTGGCGTCTTGCTACGGCTTCCAGTGATCTCACCTGCTGCGAACTCTTCCACGGACCTCCGTGGAAGGTGGGCTGTATCCTGAAGGTTCTCCAGAAAACTGAAACAAGAACTGTGGTGGAGAAATCCAAGGAAGCGTGCTCCCTACTCCACCTAATCACACCTGACTTTACTCTTAAGCTATGGTGAACCCCAGCCATTCTCAAGTACACACTATGGAAGCATCAAGGAAACATGGTGGGACAGTCCGAGACACTTCAGACAGCTTACCAAGAAAACACAAAAACCTCCAGAACCACCACAGCAGATAAAACAGGATCTAGTTTATTACATATAGAAAGAGATTTCCAGAATTTACAAACACCCACATTTTCATTCCAGGGAAAGAGTCAATTTGAAAAGTTCACCCTTTTGCGTTCTCATTGTGTTTTGTAGCTTTCTGTTGGTTGTTTTTTTCTCTTTACAATATATACAATGGAAGACTTTGATTTCTTTTTTCTCATTTTTTTTTGTCAGTTCCTGTGCAATTGATGAATTCAAGTTGACGCTTGTAAATACCATGTACAGTAATGCTTGTCCTCACTGTAGTTCGTACAGACTATTATTTTACAAGGAGTACAAAATTATTTTTTCTTTTGGAAAGAACTCAGCTTGACATCGGGGTTATCTTACAACTGATAGTATCAGTAAATGTGACTGTACAATCAAGGCCCAGGGACCAATGACTCGTATTATATTATTTTCTGAATTACAATCTTAAAACAAGAATAGTACCCTACTCTACTCTTAGAAGCCTTGTTTTAAGCAGGTTTCCCACTCTGTTTACAACAGAATATAGTATATCTCAGTTCCACATCAAAAAAGATGTGCTGTAGGAAAAGTTACGTCTTAATTAAAAAAAGTACAGGTATAAATCAAAACCTATGTTAAATATTTAATACTCTTCAACCAACATTAAGGTTCGTATGCAATAATTTACAATGATGATTTGTCGTACAGGTTTTCAGCAGCAAATGAAGTTGTGTAAATGTGCTAGTACAATACCCATTCTCACCAGGCCGGAGCGGTGGGCACATCAGTTCACGGGGGCCAGCTAAGTCCTTGTGGTGGAGGATGAAGGAAGAGAGACTCATTGTCCAGGTGTCACAGTGCTTCTGCTTGGCACAACACGGGATGTGCAGCTCAGTCAATGAACTCCTGAGGTTTGTGTAAAGTAAACAAACTGAACTGGATGCATCGTACCCATTTACAGAGGAGGAGGAGGAGGAGGTGGTGAGGTCCTAGTTGTGATAGCATGAATCATTTATAGTCTTGATACCCATGAGTTAAAAGCAGGATTTGCTGAGGTTGTATAGGTCATCATTCTGAAATTGAAACAGAAAGAAAATTGGCATCGTGGGCACTTCAAAAGCTTTTCCGCTATTATTTCCCTCCCCCTCCTTTGTTTTTCCCCTTAAAAAGAGTTATCAACCAAACTGGCAATGTTAGCACCTTGGAAAATGATGGCAAAGGCAGCTGAACTGTACTCAAGCATCTGAATCCCAAAAGCACTTGAAACAGATGTTGGCAACAAAATTTGAAGCAGTCAGAAATACATCGAAAACTTGCAGGAGATTCACCTAGGCAGAAACGGTTTAAGTGTCTGCACCGATTACCTCTGACAAGCTCCAGCGACTAGAGACAGCACGGCCACCAGCCTGCTGCTGGGTTCTCACCCACCACGAGAAGGGCTCGCTAGCTATCCGGCCTCCGCGTAGGGTTGCCTGCGAGCGCCACGGCTTGCTTGGGAAGGGCGGCCAAGGGACGGGGCATCAGAATTACCATTCGCTGCTGACATCCAAGTGACAAAAAGATTGTCTGTAAAAAGTGTGTACATTTATCTACAGTCTGCTTCTCTCTCCGAGCGGGGACTGGGCGAGTAACAAGGTCCTGCAGCCTAGCGATGCCCATCACAGGTCTGCTGGGGAATGAACGTCAGGAGCTGCCTCTGACCCTGTCCCACCAGCCCTCCCCACCGCCTGGCTCCAGCCCCCCTGACCCAGCCCAGAGCGTGACTGCCTCTGGCACAAGTCTGCCCACTCGCCTTGTCAGGGGGCTGGAGGCAGGCAGCTCTGCAGCGTGCGGTGGGCACGGGACACCGGTCAGCCTCATGCCCTGCCGGCATCCCCTGCGTGATCTCCGAGCTGCCGCAGGCCACGGCCCAGCCTCCTCTCTGCACACCACAGTCCTATGCAGCCAGACCCGCTGGGGACTGAACGATGCACCAGTGACATGAATACTGGTTTTGTTTTAAACTGGGCCTAAAACCTGATGAAGCAAGACTTAGATTTTACATAAAAGTGAGTCTATTTCTATATTCGATCTTAACTACGCTCCCGGAAAGACAGGTAAACAGTGCGTTTTCCTCAGCACAAATAAAGGCTTCCTGTAGACACGCTGAAGTAAAGCTGAAAAGACTCCTGTCCTGTATTCTTTAATTGCCCAAGAAACAGGATTTACTTTGTGTGGTCCTCCAAGTGAAAGGGGAGCCTATCCCTGCGAATGATGTGTGGTATGCTGGGAAAACTCCCCGGAGAATTATCTCACAGATCTCTTACTTACTTTCAACTTTCTTCCACGCTCACATTGCGATCTGCTGGAATGTTCCTGCCCAAATATCCACACGCAGCTTTGCATAGCTGCGCAGCTTTCAACTGCCTTGGACCTAAAATTAGCCAGCAATGCCATACTTTATTCATAAAGATGAGCGACAAAGGAGAAACGGCTTCATTTACGTGGAGGAGCAACATGTGTGTGATTTGGGTGCTGCATGCCTGAGGTGGGTGTTTTCTACCCTGCTCCTGCTGGCAGGGCCAGAGGAAGAGTTGGGTGCCCACCAGCACGGCCCCACAGCCTGACCTGCCCTGCACGTACAGTACAAGTACAAGGAAACCAAGTAAGAGCTCTTCTACATCGCTAGACCTTACTCTGCTAAGAGATTTTAAGTACATAAATAACAATTTGCAGCATCAGGGCCAAGCACTGCGCCTCATCACTAATATTCAGGTCATCTAAACTCAAATACATCATGCACTGGACAAAACGGCCTGTCCAATCCAATTCCTCACCCGTTCAACCAATACGGCCAAGAAGCCATTGCAATGTTACCAGCAGGCATCCATTCCTGGGGCCAGCCAGAAGAGCAAAGGAAGCGAGTCTGGAGAACAGAACACTTACTTTCCTGAGGAATTCGCTAAGAAAATGACCCTGAGGAAGCCCGCAGTTACGGAAACCCAGTCGCTCACGTGCTAAAGCCCTGCGGCATGTGTAAAGAGAGTGGAAACACACAGCGGGCTGAACTGCCCCAGAGCCTGAGACCTGGCATGAAGAGCCAGAACCACGTGGGACACGAACTGACACAGGCCGCACTTCAGGGGCACGGAGCTTGGCATCACACTCCCGATATCTTCAGCAGGACAACGTGGAGATCTGTCCGTCACCCTCTGATAAAAACCACATTGGTAGCTTTTGTTGGCTTTACTTTCTGAAGGAAAAAGAATTTAGACCCCTTGCTATGGATCACCTGAAATCACTGATTGCAATCATTTGTCTCCGCATCACCAACTCCTCCGAGGAAGCGCTTTCCACAGACCAGAACTGGTGTAACACAGAATGACAACCCGCGCTACCACCACAGGCCAGCGGTGCCCGTTTGTCAGAACGCACACAGCTGCCCGGAGAACAGTACAGAGCTGCTCCTCCCAGGTCACCGGAAACACAACCTGCGAGGCCCTGGATCCAGGGAATTCTTGTGTGTCACAGCCACAAGCCCTGTCCTCAGCTTTAGTGTACAGACACTCTTTGCTGGACTTCAGAGAATATTTCTCCAATTTCTGACAAGCCAAGCTGAATCTCCTATCCTCGGTGAACTATGACAGCACGTGTCAAGGCGGAAGTCTCTTATCTGGCACTGAGGTCATCGGCTGGATACCCCACTGTTTCTTATCGACAGCCATCAGCATTTCCTTACAACACCTGAAACCCATGCAGAAGACAAGGCATTTGATCAGAGTGCTGGGACCGTGGCGAGCTCAGGTAAGGGTCAGTAAAACTACTGACATCACTGCTGGCAACCCAAGAAAAGGGAAAACCTGTGTTTAATCTATTTCCTATTCACCACCAGTTTCAGCTGGAGTCCCCAGTAACGCAGTTTGTGGTTGACTTTATGGAAAAAATTAGTGACGCAAGAAACACGCACGGAAACAAACGAGCATCTTTAGAAGTTACTATGAGGTACCTCTGACAAGTAGCCTCTGCTCAACATCTGGTACAGCATACCCACAGACAACACTCATGCTCGTTCCAGCTGGCAACGCTGTCTCCTCCCATCTATTAGCCCAGGCTGGATACGGCACAGTGAGCTGCAGTTTCTGCTGCGGCTGATGGCCTGTTCTTAAAACCAATAACTAAAAATAAGCTGATCCTTCACTTGATTTCCATCATCGGGGGGCTGGAGAAGGAGAGGGGCACTCACAATCTGACCTCTCTAGCAGCAGAGTGTCCAGACAATTTAATATTCTCTCTTTCCTGGAGTTAACAGAGTTTTCACATAGAAGAGATGTGTTCTTAAAATACACTCTAAGTGTAAGCCTTACTCCTTCCTTACCATCCATCCTCTTTGAAAAGTAACCAAGGAGGAACAGATATATCAAAAGAAACAAAAGCAAAAACTCAGGTGATCTTCAAGCCAATTTAAACCTGTTTGCTATTAAGGGCCAGTAAGGTGTCTTGTCCCTCAACACCAGCAGAAATGCCCTTCCAGAGGGTCACTCCATTCCAAAACAAGCACAGTGGTGCGCAGTTGCTGATGGCACCCTTCCTCTGTGCAGGTACAACCGGCTGCCTTCAGAAATCTCCACAGAGCTAACACCTCAAGTAGTCCCGAAAAGCTCGTTTACCACTCCTATCTCTGTGACACGCACAGTCCTCCCCTCGCCTTCGTGGAACGGCGCACACCTCCTCAGAGGCTGGATTTACCGCCGTGCCGTGATCACAAGCAGTGCCTGCTTACGTTTTTCTGGGCATTACTAACACGGGAAGGATCCTGTTCGGAGAGATCAGAAACAGCAACCGAAATCTGAACAGGCTCAAGCAACTTCTCCTCACAGAGATGCAGACAGGCAGTGCAGTTTCCCCCATCTCCCAGGCCCTCGAAGGAGCGAAGGAATGCAAAGAGAAACAAGGGTTGCTCCAGTATGTTAATTGCAGCCTGAGAACCAACAAAAGGAATTCAAAATAGAACTAAACAAAGTAATTACAACATTGCTGTTTCACTTGACAGGCTGTAATCTACATTTAATAAGCCCAGATAAGCTTGTCTTCATTGTAGCCCAAAATGCCTGTTTCAGCTTTCTTGTGAATGTCCTAAGTGGGGAATTACTGAGGATCTGGTTTCACCAAGCCCTTTCCTGGCAGGCCAAGTCACTGCATTTGGCGGTTTCATCCCCTTTTTCTTCCTCACGTAGGTAATCGCTCACTGATGGAGGAACCTGAGGACCAGGAGCAGACAGCACATTCTTTCTGCTATGAGCTCAGGCACAATCCACTCCACGTACAGCACCGCAAAGGTGTCACCCGCACCACAGCAGAAGGTTCTCCTCTCTTCTCCAGAAACAGAAGGTGGGAAAAAACCAAAAACAAAGAGACGTTTAAAAGAAGATGATGGGCAGAACCAGGTTCTTGCATTTCAGAACCCATTTCCTGGGGCGTAAGTACAGTGGGAAAACACAACCTCAGCCACACACATTCTGTGGGCGAGCTTCCGCCCTGCAAAGAATTCAGCTGCTTGATTTCAACCTCGCGGCTGCTGAATCCTCGTTTCCAATTACCCTTCTGCAAATCTGTATTTCACAGCCCTGTCTGGTTCCCCAGGCCCGCAGCCAAACGTTGCCACTTTCTCCTCTGCTCTTCTGACCTGACTGTATCACGCTCGTTCTCTGCCAGGCTGACTTTCCTCTGACGACATGTTAAACAGCCCTACAGAAACAGTCTCGGCTACCTTGAAACCGCTCTGGTGACACACGCTAGACTGGGCGAGTTCCACCTTAAAGCAAGGATTCGCGCCATTCGGCTTCGCTGGAGCCATTTCCCTCCCCACGGACCAGCACAGGGGAAAAGCAGAACAGACAGAAGAAAAATGGCATTTAAAAGGCAGCCCTACAGAAGCCCCGCAGGGGGATAACCTGGCCAGCTGACCTCCCCTTTGAAACTCTGCCAGTGCAAATTAAGTAGCTCGTCTGCAGCACTGCTGGCAGCCGCACGGGAAGGAAGTTCAGCAGTGATTCTGGATGAAACACTTCCTCAATCCCCAACAACAGCGCATTAAATATCAAAAAAAGGATAATAAGGAGGTGCTGGAAAACACATTCTGAACAACACGCCAAGAAAAGAACGGCGGGGATAAGAGCAAGCAAAATGTCACGAGGCTGACAGAACTGTAACATGGAGCTGGGAAAGCCAAGGTGGAAGCAAAGCCTCCGTTATTGTGATGCTGTTTGCTGTGCCTTGACACAGCGACTGCTCCACACGGCAGAAACATCAGCTGAAAACAGCAGAGGTGGTGCTTCAGTCACGGAAAGGGAGGTGGCCTTTGGGCAACGGCAAAAAGCAACAGAAAACCTTAACAATTAACCAACCACAGATTCGCCGGTTCCTGAAGATACCACCATCAGTCTGAGCTCAAAGGAATTGCATTAACTGCTCTGACCCATCGTCTTCTCCTTTGTAGACCCAAAAGACAACAAATCTTACAAGTCTACACCACCTTACTCAAATTCACTTTGGTAAGAATGTGTTTTCAGGTACATCCATGTACTCTCACAATCTCTTTCCAGTCATTTGCACTTGCCTGAACTAAGCTTTCCACCTCCTCCCTCTCGGCCCCACACTGTGGACCCCCGGAGCCCTACGGCATTCTCCTCTCCCCAGCACTTCAAGCCTGATGTCCAGGACCCCCAACACGGCAGCTGACGGCTGAGATCTGAGCAGCCGCCGTGCTCCAAAGCCTCCCCACGACCAAGTGCGGGGCTGGGGGACAGACAAAACGTCCACCCACCTCTTTCCTAGACAGGATTTCCCTGTGAGGAGGAGGAATTCATGATGTCTCAAACACACACACACGGTGACTGTGACACCTAGGAATTGGGTTTGTGCCTCAATCCTCCATGTCCTGCCTGTGCGATGAGAGCTGCTCCCAGACAGAAGAGCTCAGACGGCGCGGGGGGCCAGGCAGCCGGGTGGCTGGCTGGCACCCACATGCCAACAGATGCAGGGCAGCATCTGGACAAGGTGCTATAAATGAAACATCGGGCCAGCCGCATACCGGAGAGAATGGAAAGAAGTGAAAAAAATGCTTCGCTTCCTGACCACCACCTCCACGCTGCAGAAGAGTGCATTACCTGTGGGAAATACTAGCTCCTTACTACATGGCCTTCAGCTACGAGAACGCACGTGAGCGAGGGTGGGGCAAAAGCGTCAGTGCTTAAGACAACAGATAACGCTTGAGAACTTGGTGACCGTATACATCGCCAGGCACTGTTCCACTTCACAACAGGTTGATAAGATGCAGTAAACTCTACGGGCAAAGAGAATTTTTAGCTGGAAGAAGAAACAAAACTCCAACATAAGAAAATAAGCCTGTCCTGGTAGAGCAAGAGCTCCGCCCTTCCACTGCCATGGCTTTAGCAGTCGAGATGCTCGGGGTGGCGATGGGTTACCCTCAGAACAATGCCCAGCACGTTAATGAGCTCTGAGGCACTTCATGGGCGAACTATTCACTGCACCACTGAAACACTGAAACACTCGTTTGTATATAGATTGGGTTTTCAAAACAACCGTCATCCAATTTCTTTCCAGAAACCATAGTAACGAGAAAATAGTAAACACAGGTTATGAGAGGGCACAAAGGAAACGTGATTGTGATTCAAACCCGTGGAGCTACCTCCAGTTTGAAGGGCATGGACAGAGGAAGCAGCACCAGCAGCCTCTGGGGAGGGAGGACCCTGTTTGGATACAGCTCTGAACTGAACCCGAGTTATAAAAACCATCAGAAAAACCAAGGCTTTTGCTGCTGCTTTGTTAGAGTTCCATCCAGTGAAGCCCTAAAGGCCTGAACAACTGCCAATATTATATTTTACAGTTCCGAACAGCTTAAATGGACTAACCTTCACTGGTTCAGTTGCCATGATTTCAAATGGGAAGCTAATCAACAGTCACGTTAATTATCTGATATAATTTTAAGACCAATCTAGCAATCTGAAACTGTATAATTACGCAAGCGAAAGTCAAAGCAGGCAAAAGTTTTTCTCATATCAGAATTTGCAGCAGACATTTTAATTCCATAATTCTTACTTAAACACTTTAAAAAAAACCCCACAAGCCAAGTGGAATTTTTCCCCATATAATGAAGTTGTTCACAGCAGGACCAGTACGAAGCTCAGGAGATGATAGACACTGTTCTGTTGTGACACCGAAATCTCCCATCCGCTGTCCCATCTGGTGTTAAGGATAACCCTTCAGAAGCTATTAGGGTAAGTCAATTCAAAATTAAAAGCATACAGTAATACAGACTAAAGGCTCAGGCTGCACGTGAAAGGACCTGTACACGCTGTCACAGCTCACTGAGAATTCTTGGTTAGTCAGCGATTGAAAACATCTACCTTGACAAAATATATAACAACTCACCCTTACCACACTGCAGGACTGCACGGTATCATCTCAGAGTGGAAAGCTCTCCATATTCTCACAACCCACGACATGAACTCAGACCTTCGGCCAGCCAGTCTGTCCAGCCGAGAGAGGAGCTGTTAACGGCCACAGATGGCTCACCCAGTCCTCCTAACTGGGAGAGGAGCTGTTAACGGCCAGGGACGGCTCACCCAGTCTTCCTAACCGGGAGAGGAGCTGTTAATGGCCATGGACTTTCCTAACGGCCATGCGTGTCCTCTCTCCATCATGCCTCCTAACAGCTGCCAAAATCTGTGTTACACTCCAGCCACACCACACAAAAACCATCGACGAAAACACCCTGAAGTAACTGTTCATCACACATACAGATTTTCTTTTCCTTCCGAGTGACCTCTCAGTGGCTTGCCCCACTGGCAGCTGAACATAGGCCAGTTGAGGGACAAAGATGTTCATCTGCTGCACCGCAGACACAGCCAGCACAACCCCAAAGACGGGGTGGGTGACGGGAGAGGACCCAAGGGACAGCACAAGGAGCACCGTCACTGGGCAGATGCAGCAAGTCGTGGCAGACTGAAGAACCCTTGGCTGGCACTGGCTGCTCGTGTCGGCTTTCCTGGAGAAATGGAGCTGTGTAACTGGCAGAGCGGAGAGCAGAGAGCAGAGCTCTGACCCTTTAACCATCCAAAACACAGACAATGCAGGCTTTCACCCGGCTTTTTACGTGAAAATCTTCTTGTAATACACATTTTCAAAAGAATAACCAACTTCCTCCTAGGGCACATCCTGGTGGTAGTTTCCAAGCTAGCTCATCTCAGAGTTTTGCTAGCACAAGCTTTGCGTAACTGTTAACACAGCTTGTTATTAAAAAAACTACAACCCCCTCCTCTTTCGCTACTATTTTTATGTGTCAGGTGTCTTCCACATGGGTTTAAGAACACATCCACACATTCTTCCATGCTCTGACTTCCTTTCCTATCTCAGATGCCTCCTTGCTGCTGCAATATTACTTCTCAGCTAAACACTCAAGAGAGGAGTAAACAACCACATTTTCCTGCACTGTCCTTTCAGTCAGAGCAATCTTATGACAACAAAAAGTGATGATATATTCAGACACGTGCATTTTAAATGTTGAACGGGCCACTTTGGTGATAAGATGTGTATGAAACGCAGAAAACACTAACCCACTTCACTGAGCAAAGCCGTGCTTCATCGATGGCGAGGTCACCAAACTAACGCAAGTACAAGAAGGGAGAACAGGGGTTTGGGGAACAACCCACAGTTGCAATTTAGACACAGTGATTAAACTGGGGAAGAACACAGATGTCTCCCGACATTTGGCTTTAAAAGGTTTAAAGGTTCCCCTTCACTTATGGTTCACAAATCGGTTACAGGAAAACACTGCTGCAGCCTTCACTGAGACCAAAGCCCGAATTCAGTCAGCCCCAGACACTAGTAGCAGCAAACAGAGTGAGCCCAAGGAGAGCGGGTACGTGGTGGGTACGTGAGCTGTGGGAAGGGCTGTCCACAGTGCACGGGCTGCTCCCGTGCCCAGCCCCGAGCCCCAGCTGCTGCTTCTGACTCCAGCGACTGCCTTAGTGCAAGCGGTTCTATAAGCCAATGCCGCTCTTCTTTCTTTATGTAGGAAACCAATGGGCAACTACAAACAATACGTTTATAACGTTCTAATCCATATTCCGTAAGACATAAACAAGTGCCTGTTACTCAGAGGCTGCAGAGGAGCGGAATATTGAAGAGCAATAGGAAACAGCTATCTTTTCCTTTTCCAATCGTTTGAATTTCTAAAGCCTCCACTCTTTAAAATATTCTCCATACAAATCAAAACATGTTGTGCCTGAATGAAGGACAAACCTACAAAAGCCGTTTGAAAATGCTGCACTGCCTGCAATTTTATGCAGGCTCCAGCCTGAGTAGGCAGGTACCTAGAAGGGTCCGGCGCCCCTGCGGAGGGCCCAGCGCCCCTGCGGAGGGAGATGAAGGCACGGGGCACCTACTGCCCGGAGCACCCAACCTGACGCCACAACCCTTCCGAGGTGTGCAGCTGGTGCGAGCCTTCCCCTGCCACAAACCAGCGCCCACACACAGCTCTGGGAGCTGCACTTCAGCAGCACCCCGGAGCACCCAGGCCAGGCAGGGAGCGAGGTCTCCCCAGACGGGAAGACAGCCGTGGTGACAAACCCAGACACCATCTTCTGCGTGTCTGCAGACTCTCATGAACAAACCCGCGCAGAACCTGCAGCCAGGATTTCAGACATTTCATACACAATATAAACTCACCGTCCACAAACCTGCCTGAAGGCGACAGGAATCGACGATTTTCTTTCTGCCATATCCCAGGATTACCTGTAGCTGCCCAGCGGTGTCTTGGCTGCGCCCTCACAACACAAGCTGCTGCCAGCAACCGAGTTGGCAGCTCGCTTGCCATGTTTCTAGCAGTTTTGTTGATTTTAATTACTCGGTACAGTTTTTATTTTAACCTAATGAAAAGATAGCTTCTGTAGGGGCTCAGGTCTCTTGTGAGAACAGGAACTTGACTTCTACTTTCCATGACTTTAACCTTTATCAGGAAAAAAAAGCTTAAAGGAGGGCCTGGTATACACGATACTAAAGTCAAACTACGGTAACGAGCAGTATCTGGCCTTCCCATGGTTCTAATCCGTTCTCTGCAGTTGGGGGTGATTGTTTCTGTGACAATCAAATAAAGTCTTAGTACCCATATATGCCAACGTAAAATAAAAGACAAAAAAATTAATCCAGTGTCTACACAAATAAAAGAAAAAAGAAATTCAAGCTCCTCCATCTTAGAGGCTGCAAAGACGACAGGAAAACAGCAGCCGTTTATAAATGGGTGTAACACTGGTCTACCAGGAGGGAACTCGTTACTTGCTTTGACTTTGAAAAGAATTTGTCTGTTCTCCGGATTAAGTTACAGCAGAGAGGCCCCGCCAGCCCCTCTTCACCTTCTGTGGATTCGGCCCCGTTCCAGCCCAGGAAGCTCACTGCTCTGCCTGCTCCACCATGGGCAGGTCCGTGCGCAGCGGCGGCTTTATTTTTAAACTTATCAGCTGGGTGGTGGGAAGTCAAAATCACTGCAGTGGATTACTTTGGTTTTAATTATATTATCGACTGTGAAAAATACCGCTTATCGTTTGAAAGGCCATTACTAAACACATCCTGTTCACAGTGAGGAACACCTCCAACTCTTCCGCGGTTTCACGGATGCCTTTTCTTTTGGCCAAAGCAGATAGGAGTTCAAAGCATGGGCCAGCACTGAGGCCCAGGTACCCCACAGAGTCAGCCGGCGTGCATGTGTGCCTGTGCTGCCGTGCAGCCACCAGCAAACCCCTGGACACGTTAACTGCAGCCCAGCAGCTGCAGCCGCTCCAGCTCAGAACCTCACTGCACTGCCTGTGTGGGCTGGTACACACTCACAATTACTCCTGCCCTACAACTGAAACACAGAGCCCACGGACAGCGTGGAACTGGGCCAGTGAGCTCTTCCAAAGGAAGGGTTGGTTAGTGTTAGAAGTCACAGCGTCAGTTTTCCAGTACCGAGCGTAACCATCAGCTGAAGGAGGGGTGTTAAAAAAGGTGGAAAGATGGTGTTAGCTCTGTTTCATGTACAGCAAAGGTATTTACAGCAACCACAACGAATGCAAAACAAGCAGGAGTATCATACATGTCACTAATAGGATCATCATGCTGCTATTTTTCTTTTAGCAAACCCATGCAAACACTCACACGAAGCGAGCTCAGAGCTCCAGGTTACACTAAGAAACGACGTGAGCTCACGCCACGACAAAACAAAGCATGCCATGGGCTTCACCCAGACTGAGACCCTGCCACCCGCACAGCCCGACTGCCCTGAGCAGCGCTTCCTGCCAGCCCTCTCCTCCACCCACTACCTGACCACTAACCGCTCTGTGAGACACCCACACGTGTTCGCCGGTGTCCGTCCGTAACGGAGGGACAGCTTGAATTCCTTCAGATTGCAAAGTGTGTGCCACACTCGGCTGGTGCTTCTGCACGGCCCTGCACAGCGGTTGGGAACCATCATGCTACGAGCACCTATTTCTGTAGTTTTGGAAAGACTACAACGAGCCCTGAGATAGTGCAACTGAACTGAGAGTTAATGAAAACATTTATTAGGAAAAACACTAAGACAGAAACTTCTTTCCTTGTATTTCGTTTTCACAGAATGTTTTGAAGGAGTTCAACTTAATTTTTCTTTCCCTGTCACCCAAAGGGCCTAACAAGGTATTGAGAACTACCAATAAAAACATCATGGCCATACAGGTATTTTCATGTCAAGCAACTACATGATGCTGCTGCTTTCTTCTACCATGAGAGGACATGGTACGTAGGGGAGGAGACCGCACCGAGTCAGCATGCAGCCACGGTGCATGCAGGGCTGTACGTGGCAGCACTGCCACGTGGGTCTGTGAGCAGAGCTGCTGTGAGAACCAACACCTCCTCTGGGGTTCCTGGCTGGCTGCGGATTGAAACTACAGTGAGAGCCAAGCTGAGCACCACGGGGGGAACGGGGGGTCCGCACAAGCATGTAGCCAAGGAAGAAGGTGCAGGGGGAGCCTGAGCTCATTCTGTGGAAATAAAGGAAGTAAATTAAAGAGTTAATCTTACCCTGCAAAGCAGATTGAGATGACAGAAAGACAGATGCCTGGTTTTAAGTAACATGGAATACAAGGGTGTTCATGGGGCACCAGCTACCCCGCCGTACCTCATCTGAACGCCAATTACAGCAGGCAACTGGAGCTAAATACGAAAAGCCACAAATCTCACAGTCTGAGGTGACTTCCAGGGAGATGTTCAAGCTAACTTTGAGCTATACAAGACTCCAGCCCTCTCAAGGTGACTGTGCTACTGCAGAACACCCAGGACAGGACAACCACGCCCGTCAAAGCACCCTGCGATTGTGGGAACAGAGAGGCTGAAGAGATTGTGTGGGTACTTCACATATTTCTCCAGGAGTGACATAAGGAATTTCCTGCTCACAGGACTTCAGGGATGAGAACTTCACTGGGCAAAATATCAACAGCAAGACTGTAGCTTGTAGCTCAGCAATCCCCACATGTGACCGGCTACGGTCCCTCCTCACTGTGGCAGCGGGATTAGCGAGCCTGCCGTGGGAACACCACCATGTCTGACGTTCTGCAGCAGGGAAGGGCTGGGATCCAGCCTGCGGGCAGAGGCTTGTAGCCTTCAGCACCTCCTAGTTTTACTACAGTAACTCCTCCACTCCACTCTCACATGCAACAGACGGGCTGCCATCCTCACTCCAGCCAGACCTCAGAAGGCAGTTTATCTAACAGCTTATCAGCTGGTTTTCTCCCTTTCTAGCAGGCTCCTTCCTCATTCGACACAACGAAGCTGCCCCTTCCCTGCCCGCAGTGCCGGCCTGCAGCTGGCCGCAGCAGCTGGGGACAGTCGGAGCTGCGTGGTCCCCCCCGCCTCTCCCACGCCCCTGGCTGCTCGCTGGATGCAGCTGCCCAGGGAGCCTTCCCGACATGCTACGTTATGGTCTGATACCTCATCATTAGAGGAGAGTATTTGAGACAGCTTTTGCCAACCTCTCAAAGCTAAATCACCGAGGAAAGCTGCCAGTCCAGCTGCCAAGAGGAATACACAGATATCAGGCAGCTGGATTGGATTTCAGTTTCTGCTCTACAAAAATAGCTGGAAAAAACCCCCAACTTCCATAGAAATAGAGAAACTGGATGAAGTTGCTACGGTTTTCTCGGCTGGGAGCTCCAGCTCTCTTCCTCCAGCAGTGCTCGGGCTGGAAGGCTCTCTGTAAGCATCCACCCGTCTCCATGCTTTGAGCAGCATGGCCACTGCAAGGGACATGGGGAGTGTGGGACCCACCGTTGCTGGCAGGCGGGTTACAGCTCCACACCAACCCCAGCATCTCGCACCTCCTTGCATGCTGCCTGTGTTCAACGTGTTCTCACATACTCCAACGGGAACCAAACTCACCAACATCCTCGTAGTTCTACGCTCAGGTCACCAGTGTCAGTGCCCATAGTGCTACCAACCGCTCTGTGTTCTTCTAGTGCCTTTTTTCCACCACCAAGAAGGGCTTTCAGGTCACCTCGTCAAACCCATTTAATGCAAATTAAAAGACTATTTTGATCGCTAAAGACAGTATTGACACTTCAGAGTATTTTCACATCACAGAGGGTGGAAACGCTAGACACTCTCAAAAATGAACCAAAAAAGGTACAGAGCTGACTCAAACAGTAAACATTAAAGACTGTTCACAGAATAGTAAATATTGACATTTTGAAGTATTTGGAAGTATTTAATAATCTAATAAGAAAGTATTCTCCTGGACAAAGAAGAAAAGCTGGTTTGGATTTTGTGTTTGGTTGGTTCTGAAGTTATTGACCAAGCTTTACTCCACACACTGCTATTCAGTAGTTAGAAATTAAAAAGTTACCCCTGCCCCGCTCCTCCTTCCCCAAGCAGAGGCGCTTTTTCTGTACTCTACGCAGCAGACGCGTACTGCTGAGATTTATGGTCTCCTTCACGGAAAGACTTTCATATAACTTAGGATTAATTTACACTTTGAGCTATCACATTTTCCTGCAGTTATGGAAAGAGGGGACAGGGAAGGCAGGGGGAAAGCAGGACAAGCTCTCGCAGAGCTCATACTCCGCTCATGTTCCTCCAGGACAGCTATGCCCTGGCAGGAAACATTCAGCGGGCTGCATCCACCCGAACCACAACTACTGCTGGCGCAGCCTTCCTGGAGACGGGTTCTAGAGCAGCTGGGCACCAGGCGAAGGCAAAGCTCGACTGTGTCTGCGTTTAGATACAACCTCGCTCTTTTCAGTCAGGAACTTTTCCCACAGGATGAAATACAATGCAGAACATCACATTAAAAATGGGACATTTATTTCCCTGCTCTAAGGAACTGAAGTTAAAAACAAAACAGAAAAGCATCGCTTTTGAGAGGAATGGCCTCGCTGTTTTTTCTATTTCTCTTGTTATGCCATTTTTAGCAGTTGTTCAAATTGCTGTTTTTCAGCCTTGCAGTCTCTCCAATCTTGAAATTATGCAAAAACTCCAAGTTCTCATTATTAATCCGTCTTTTTGATGACTTCCACCCAAATTAATGCTAAAAATATAGCACAGAAAACCACTAACAGCACTAGGCTCGCTGCCTCCCAGTTACCAGTGGTTACCACCCGACAAGCCACCGCTAGACTGAAGTTAACTGTGAGGGTTTAAAAAAGAGCACATTTACTTGAAAACAGCACAATGTGCTACCCCAGGCTGCAGCAGCAGAACCCCTCGAGTTCTTCAGTTACAATTCAGTGCCTTCTAGATGCGGGTTTTACCCTCGCTCTGGAGCAAGGTCCATCCCTGCAGCGAGGGTAACACTGAGATGGGGCAGGGGGGGAAGAGCTCCCTGGGACACAGCCAGGTGCCGAGGATACGCCGCGCCAATGAAGCGCTAAGCAGCACGTTTGGAGCCTTGTTGCATAAAGAGCAGAGTACCTGCTTACCACCACACTCTGCAGGCAGTTAAGTCTGAATAAAATCTTATCACTAGTAGCTGAGCACCATCCCAAACCTCTCCCTGTACTCTGAAAGGAAAATCAGGAGTGTCACCCAGATGGATCACATTTCCAGATGGACTTCCCAGGTTTTTTTTCCTGCCTACAAAGAAGTGCATTTTTTCCAGCCTGCGATGAAGCAACAGCCATCTCAGGTTGCAGTACGGTGAGTATAAGCAAGTACATCAAGAGTCTCCCTTGGAGGTGCAGCTTCTGAACACGGGAAAAAGAGAGACGGTCCACATCTCCCATTTAATCCTTCCCTGAATGAGAATATACTCGTGAGTGAATGACACAGAGATCCCGCTGAGCCTGAGAGCTCAGCAACGTAAGAAATGCCCCGCTGGGGCATTCATGCCCCAGACCAATGCTTCGTCTAGTCTAGAGTATGTCTCAAGAGGGCAGAAAAGGTGCTATTCGGAGAGAACCCATAAACCATGCTCTGCAGCCCACCGCCCTCATGCTCTACCTGCTGACCATGAACTCTCCTGACCCTGTTTGGAACCCGTCTACACAACCTGTTTTCAAAACATCCTCTGGCTACCAGTTGCATAAATCCTCTATGTGCTATGACAACAAACGCTGTCTTTCACCTGTCCTACACCGAGCCCCAACCAGTTTCATCAAGGGTCCTGTAATTCTGGTCCTGCAGGGTTTCTGTCACCAAGAGTTCTGCCTTGGCCGTACCCACCAGCTCCAGGATTTTGCAACCCTTGATCACATCGCCCCGCTCAGCCTTTCTCCTCCCCAATCAAGCCTTTTAAGGGACCCAGCTCCACACGAGGCAGAGACACCACCCCCCAGGACGGAGGGCTGCCCCTCTCTGTAGGTCCGCTGCTCTCAGGGTCCTAACCGCACCTTCGTAACAGGTGGACACAAAAACTGCGCCCGCTGCTCCGACTGCGGTGGGCACAGCAGTGTTTTAAACACCGACAGGATGACACCGTTCTCTTGCCTGAGGGCAAGGCACCTTCTCCCGATGATGCCAAAAGGCACTGTCCAGGGCTTTCTGGCTTCTTTTTGGGCAGCTGCTGCTCCCCATTGCAGACAATGGTTCTGGAGAACTGTCAGTGACAACCACGAGGCCTCTCTTCCACGTCGCAACCCTCAGTTCTGAGTTCAGCATTACACAAGCGTGGTTTAGTAGGATTTTTTCCTTACTGGAAAAAATGTATGTTTAAAAACCTATGTTTACCTATGCTGACGTTTGCCTACTGCGTTTCTGCCCAGTCAGTCACGTGATGGCCCTCTGGAATTCCTCAGCACTGACACAGCATCCGACTACCCAAAAGTAACAGTAAAACCATTTTTCATCAGAACTGGAATTATTTTGAGGCTGGTGCAAGTTAACAAATCAAGCTGTTGGTTTGAGTGATGCCTAGAAGCCACAGGGAAGGCAACTGAGATCCATCAAGACCACCAGAGCTGGTTTTATCATTGTGGGAAAGTTGGCAGAGACAGGAGATTTATTAAGCAGGACAGAAATCAGGTGCAAAATTTAATGAAACAAAAGAAGCCCCACACATCACACCTCCACGACTGATGATGGAGAACAGTACAAAACCCACAATGGATCATTCACAGAATTTAGACTGTTCCTGGCTGGAGCTACTTGACCACCGTTACGGAGGAAATCAGATGCCCTGTAACAGCAGCTCTGGTGATGCTGTATGACCAGACAGCATGTCCCTAATGTCAATTCTATCTGCCAGCTGTCAGTCCCCGCTTTTACCTTACAATGAAAAATGACTGTCAAGGAGATCTTCAAAACTACCTTTTAAAAAGTTAATGTAGAAATCCAGCTAACGCTGGAGTGGTTTCCATCATTGTAACCATCTTCCCAGTACGGATGTAAAGCAGGACATAATGAATAATAAAAGGAGAAAACCTATTAAAGAAGAAAACCAGCTTTTGGTTCTCAAATGAAGAACCTTGCAAACTTTTGTGCACTCTTCAGTAGATGGTTTCTGTTTTGTTTTCCTACAAGTCAGAAGTAACAAAACACGCCCAGTGATGGGCACGGCAGAGCCACACTAAATACACAGCAGCTCTTGAACTTGATGGGCAGTGACACAGGAAGCCCTCCCTTCCGAGCCAAGACCGTTCGGGGCCGAGGAGGGACGCTGTGAGCATGCAGACAGCTACGCAAAGCACCATCACTCTTCTCAGCTCTTCTCCACGCAGCTCAGAACAGGAGCAAATTAAAGATATTGAACATGGAAAGCCTCAGAGAGTTTGGGGAAGAAGTAAAACAAAGGATCTGAGTAATAAGGAATTTCACAAAGTAGATTTCAATGCTATTGCAGAGCCGCCTTAAGGGAGAGCCGCTTGACGCGTTAAGCCGCATGGGGCTCTGCACTGCAGCCTTCAAACCCAACCACAGAATCAGCGGCTCCAAATTCCTCTGGCGAGTATCGGCAAAGAGCAGTTCAGCTGCATCGCTGTTTCTTCACCAACGAGCCATTACTTTCCAGTTCTAAATAGGGAATGGTCTTTGCCTCAACACTGAAGTAAAAACAATTTTTAACATTACTGAAGGACACAGGTCTCTTGGGGAAACCCCCAAACATTCCTACCTGTATGAATTTCTGTCTTCCACTTCCCCTACAATTCAAATGAGCTTTGCACTCAGAGAAAGTCCTTTTCCATGAGCAGACGAAAGGCGCAAACACTCAGCTCACTGAAGTGAGGCCATTCTCAAACACTGCTCCTTTCATCCTAGGGATCCTTCCCTACCTTGTCCAGCTCTAGATGTTCTGCGCACTTTGATCACACAAGACATGAAAAAACCTGAGATGTTCGTAAACTGAAGATGACACTATGACTCCCCAGCCAACTCCACATTGGGGCCGCTGCCTTTCCCTTAGGAACAGTGAAGACTTCAGAGACAAGTCTCTTACTCTACTTTACAGAGCTCCTATTTCAGCTCCTCACATTTTATTTTCCTTACACCTTGGTATGGAGAATCTGTTTTCAAAACATTCTGAAACCTGTGTATGCAACAACAACTTGTTAGCCAGTAAGTTGCCAGTGTACACACAGTTGCGACACTGGCACATGCTAACTCGGGTTTCTGGTTCTTTGCCCTGCACACCCTCAGTTTGTTTAACTTGGGAAAGCCGAAAAAGGCTGCTCCTATCACATCTACCTTGGCACGTACGGCTAGTCCTCCCTGAAACAGCAATCTGCCCCAGGTAAGTCAGTGGCAACAAACAACATCATTTATAACTTGTTTAAGACAGGCAAAGACTATGTGTCAAACACTACAGGTCGTCTCTCTCCTGTTTCCAATTCCCTGCTCTACTCACTAGACCAAACCTTTCCATTTCTCTAATCTGCATTTGCCATTAAAAACCATTAGATTCAAACTCCCTTTAAAACATACAGTACTCAACAAGAGAAAACAGAGGAGCTGGCAAACGAAATTCAAGCCTTCAAGTGCCTTAACGCTGCACTTACAACTTCTGATACTTCTTGTTTTACAACTCTATCCACCACGGCAAAGAAACATTCACAAAGGCCACGTTTCAGTGGTCAGCCTAGTCTCAAACCACAGCCGGGACGTCAGTGGAGGATGCATGGACCCTCAGTTGACTGTACGTGTGTTTACTTCGACCTGTTCTGTGCCATTTGAGCCAACCATCAATCCGAGCTTCCCTGGACCGCCACTTTCATCTGTTAGGGCATTAAGTGATTAAGGGAGACGAAGGGTTAGTGCATCTAGGATGGTTATCTGTTATCCCACATCTCTTCTGGACTGGTCACACTTGACTGCAAGGTAATGGACACAGTATAGAGGAGTAAACTTACAACAGTTTCAGCCAAGACTTTTCTGCGAGATCAAACTACACTGCTCTATCAGACCGTTCAGAGTCTCTCTTGGGTAAATGACACTGGGTTTTGCTGGTAGATGAGCATATCCTCAGGAGCCCTGGAAAACCCACAGGGAGACTGCAAAACAAGAGAGGTGCCAATACCTGCTGCTGAGAAGACGCTTCTGCCCCTGAAACAAGACAAGCCCGTGGCATTGCAGGCAGAGCCAAGACTGCGCGCACAAGCGGCACAGACCTTGTTGTGAGTTCTGCTCACAGCGGTGGAGTGCTGAAGTGTCCCCCTGCAGACAACCCTGTCACCTGCCCTAGGGAAATAAAAGCCCTGTGATTTGCACACCACAAACACCAGATCGGGTGGTCTGAGGAAGAGCCATTTTGCAGCATGGGACAGGAATTCCAGTGCTAATTTAAAAGTCTGAAGAAAAAAGACTTGCAAGGTAAAACAAACTGCCAAGTTGCAAAAGAAACAGTATATATATATTGCCAGTGGTAATTAAAAAAATATTACACACGCACTTTTAAAAAGCAAAGTTCCTGCAGTGCTTGCGAGCGGCGTGCTCATGCCGGGCTGTGCTGACTCAGGAGAATGCAATCCCCCAGCTCGCCATGGAACAGGTTTTCCTCCAACAGCTGATGCCTCCTACTCGCCCACAACCCTCCCTGGCCTCTCCGGTAGCAGCAGACACAAAGCTGCCAGCTGTCCTGTCAGCCAGCTCCAGCGCGTGGTAGTGCTTTTAAAAGAGCAGCAGCTCTGGATGCTGACAGCAGACACCTCGGTACCTGGCTCGGGAGCAGCAGCTGCCCTTCGGCTCTGGGGAGACAGCGGCAACAACCGGCCTCTGCGCTCGCAGGCAACCAGGCGATTCCTTCACGTTTAGTGCTTCTGAGTGACACGTCTCCAGATTAGGATCCAAACCAGCAGAGCAGGTAGCACCAAAAAGAGAATTTTCGTTCTGCCTCTCGGCAGCTGCCTTAGCCCTTTCATTACATGTATCCGTGGAGGAAAAGCAAAGCCAGGCAGCAAATCCACCTCCTGTAACAGCTTCCCTGTGCTTCCTCTGGCGCCTGTGACCCTGCAGCTCTTGACCTGAGGCGCTTAAACTAACTCCACAACAACAACATCTATCGAAAAGTAAATATTTGATTATTTCTAAACCACAGAAAAAAAAGTTCAAAGGCTGATCTAGAAATATTTTTTAATTCCCTTGGGAAGGGCAAGGAAAAGGAAAGCTGCATAGAACACGGAGCCTCCATTAATTCCCAGCCTGGAACTGCCCCACACAGGCATAACGCTTAGATCCCCTGTTAGTTCCTCTGCAATGGTTTATCAGCCTGATGCAGGCAAGGAAAGATGACAGGAACCCTCCAGCACCCCAGGTCAGCCACTCACAAGACAAGAAATAGCCTTCCACTGCTTCTCAGAACACTCTGAAAGATTCTTCCACCATTTACGTGACCTCATCCTTAAGGACACTTCTGAAAACAGCGTTTGATGCCTTCTGACTCACAGCCAGTGGTTTCACTGGCAGCCAAACATGTGCACTCCAAAACACTCTCTACAATCTAAATTGCAAATACAGTACAAGTATATCAAGTTCCCTTTACAGTTTATGGCTTCGTATGCGAGGGGAAAAAACCACTCGAAAATAAACAGACTCAAAGCTCTACCCTACCTTATGGAAAAGGCTTCGGTTATAAAGGGGCTGTGAATGTTCTGTCCAAAAAGATAGCCCAGCTGCCTGTTTGTGCTTCAGCGAAGCTATGCAAACAGCTCTCAGCGAGACACAGAGGGGATCGCTTACTGGCGGTGGGTGAAAAGAGCCAGCAAAAATTCAAAGTAAAAGGAAACACAGAGAGGAGGAAAAACCCCAAAACCTTTTTATCCCCTGAAGTACAAGATGGAATAAAAAAAATCATCTGTTTCAGAAGGATGGGTTTGGCATCAAAATTTGTAATTACCCTCATACCTCCTCTCTCCCTTTCGCCTTTCTGAAGTTCTGAGCTAATTTCAGAGCTCTCTGAACTTCTTCCCCAAGGCAAAGACGCGAAGCAGACTTCCACTGGAAAGCTACCCCGTCTGCTGCATGGCAGAGCACAGCTGGGAGGAAAGGCTGTGCTCTCTTTGAACTCCCGATATTACCCCGTATCTGTTAAACTTAGCTCTCCCTCCTGCATGGCTCGAGTGATCGCGCTGTGTGTTGACGGCTCTCGCTTGGCTGCTGCTCTCTCTCAGGTGTCCCCAAATGAGGAACCTCCTGAGCTACCTGGTCTCACCATCGCCGAATCACTGAAGGTTAGAATTGACAGGGGTGCAGTCAGAAAATCAACGAGTTAGAAGCTCTCTCCCCTTCTTCAAAAGGCCACAGCTCCAGAAGGCGTTACGGGGAGCGCCCAGCTCTGCTGCCCTGAGCAGCAGCCGCGCGTGGAGCTCGCACAAGGTACAGGAACATGCTGCAAAGGCTGGGCAGCGGCGGTGGGGAGGGGAAAAGGCAGATCATCTGTCATCTGCTTTGTAACCAAATATCACTCGATTTAAGAAGGATCCAGTTCTTACTAAATAATGAAACATGTGCCTTTTACAAAGATCACTGTTAAACACCAATCAGCCAGACGGATGACGGGGCAATGGAGGCAATCACACACACGATGCAAAGCTGAGCACAGAGGAACGGAGGCTGGTACACACATCCTACTCCGGGCAACAACCTTCGTGAGGAGGGCTTGAAAACACCCCAGTGCCAGCACTTTGGGACAAGGCTCAGCAGAGCCAGCTACCGGGATGGAGGAGGAGGCAAAGCCCGGGTGCTGGGGCTTTGCGAACAAGGCGAGGCTTACCAACCCGGGGTGTAGAAGACTCTGAATCTCGGCAGACCATGGCATACTTGGACAATGCCCAGGCAGTGCAGTACAGGAACTGGAGTGATAACCAGACATAATGGGCATTTGTACTGTTTGCTCTGCAAGAGCACACAGGGCCTCTGCCGCCGCTGAAGGCCTCGCTTTAATGGCCACGGAACAAAGGAAGTAAAGTGACAGTCCCTGCCCTAGCAGACCGACAGGGAAAAGAGGCAAGTAAATACATCAGAGCACAGGAAATAACTGCACAGGATTTCTCAGTGTGTCAGGAGCCACATCCACAACTTGCCAAAGGCCACGGCCAGGCTAGTTCTCATTAATTAGTGAACATACAGCTGCAGTTGTCTAACTATTCAACATCCATCGCACATCCCCACATCAGAGCACTCCCACCCCAACAGCGAGGCTTCTTACCTCTAACTAGGCTTAGCAGCTCGTGCAGGACACGCAACATGAAAAGAGAGCGCCTGGAGCCAGGCTGGGATGGCTTCATCCCCCCTCTTCTCTTTAAAGAGACCATCACCGAAAGCTTTAGAAACACCTCCTCACTATTGCCATGCACCCGATCAGCATTTGGATGGTCGGAGTATGAGCAATGGGGCACGGAGGTATGGCTTCCATTAATGCCTTCCCGGCCAGAGGCCCTGGATGATGTGGTTACTGCTTCTAAACCCAGGCCACTGACCCGCTGCAGAGATCACCCATCAGGTATCCTTTATATGAGGTTCCAGGTTTCTCTTTTTTAAGTAAAAATTTCATTAACTAATTCTGGTCTTTGGGACCTGCTCTTTGTTTGGCATTTCCTCAAAAGATCCAGAAGGTTTTTCTTTGAAGTTCATTATTTTTCCCCTTCTCTTTCTGAAACAGGATGAAAAATCTTTATTTCTCCTTCTTTGAAAGAATGCCTTGAGTTTTAATCATTTAATCCTATTACAAAAACAATTAAGCACACATCTGTTCCTAACTCTCACGTAGTAAGATGGCAAAAAGTCCAAATCAAAACACTTGCTAGTAGATCCGAGAAACAAAACCTAGAAGATGCTTTTTGGCACACGACAGTGCATCCCCTTCCAGTGCTCAACAGCCAAGTCAATCCCTGCTCTGCTCCCTGCACGGCAAAGTTATATGCTGGGCAGGGTAAACCACCAGTTCACCTGCTGTTGGTAATGACGGGTTCACAGAATAAGCCTCAAACACTGGGTGTGTTCTACGAGCTAACTGTCACGGAGAGTTTAGTGTGCCACAGTTCCCAAGGAGCAGGAGATTCTACGCTTCCGTGAGCAATGAGAGAGGACTGACATCCTTCCAGGAGAGCCATCTGAGAGAAAACTAACCGCAACAACTACAAACCCCTCTCTCACCGCATAGTCACTCCCATTTCTATTAATAACTGGAATGCCATAGCTGAACAACAGAAAATCACTAGAGTAATTAACACTCCTAAGGAGAAACTGCAGTTTCTAACCAGAGGTGCCCAGTGCCATGTCGGTACCCCTGACCCAGCAGGTATGGGACAGGACCACATGAGGAGATGCTTACACTGCTAGGACAGGGGCTGAAAGAGAAACAAGAAGCCCAGGAGCTTCTAAAAAATGCACTAGACTAACCATAAAGATGAGATTTGGCTGCTTAACATCAAATGGGTTTATATAAAACAAAACAAAAGAACCTTTGTGCGTAAGGCTCACTTCCAGCCACCAGACTTGAAAAGCTCCTGTGATCCTAAGGCAGCCCCTTCTGTTTCACACCATCAGCACAACGCCTCGAGACACAGCCATCATCCTGTCCAGTGAAATAAGCACTCTGAAAAATGAATGGAAGTGTTGCAAGATGATGATCACGGCTTCATGTCTCCTTGAAGCCAGTACAAGCCTGTCCTGCAGTTGCCTTAAGCACTCCCACCTGCTTTACAGAGCCCCCCACACACAGCCCCAGCCCAGGGACTGCACAGCAGCACGATGGACTGGATCCGAATTAAAAATGGATTTCTGCCCTCCCCAAGCCAGGTTACTACTTTTAGCCTGGACTAGGTCCCTGAAGCAGCTGCCTGCTCAGCTGGGACGAAGGAGGCGCCAGCGTGGGAGCAGGACTGAGAATGCTCCTTCAAAACGCCCGTCGAAAACGCTGCAGAGGACAGATAAGCAGCACGCCCGGAGCCTTGCATAGCACTCTGTGCAAGTCCCATCCACGTGCTGAACTGACAGGGCACAAGCTCTGCCTGGTGCAGAGGCTGTTCAGAGACAGGACTCAGCACAGGAACACGTCATACACTGCGCTCGAAACCGCAAAGGGCTTACAGGGAGGGGGAAAATCTGCTTCATTCAAATAGAACTTGAGCTGATGACTGAAGCCTGAAGAGCCGTTCATACCTGCGGTCCACGTAAGTAAACAAAGTCACTGAACTTCCCTCATTAAAATTACACCCAGTTGTAAAAAAACCAAACCAAACCAACAAACGAACACCAGCCCTGATTTGCTAGGAAATGTCTCTGTACCTTCCCCAAAGGTGAATCTGTCACTTCATGCCACCGTGTTCTTCTGCCCAGACCAGTCACTAGTATGCATGGTATGAAAACACATGTATTGAATTGCTAACTTTCTTAATGCACAGTTTCTGTCTCTCTGTATGTAGCCTTTAATACTGTGGCATTTTTTTCTTGCTTAATCAAAGCCTTGTGTGTGAGGACACTGATGCACAATAACTTGGGATTATTCAGCCAAATCAGAACACCTTATGATCAACAAACAGAAGTCTAAAACAGGATTTAACAAATCAATGACATACACATGAGAAATATTTCACAAGTGATTTTCATTCCAAATCTTTGATTACCCCTTTTCTCTGGAAAACAATGCTCTGGGCAGATTGGCCTGAACATCACAAAGCACCCAGCTCTAACGCACATGCACACTGCCGCAGGAGAGAACAAGCCGGAGAATAAAGAGTACAGTGGCACCCACTATCAGCTTGTAAATACTGATAAAGAACCTGTGGAAAAGATCATTCTGAACACACAGCACTGCAAACCCTACCTGCTTCCTGCTACTCTGTCTCTACTACTGAGGAGACCCCACTCCAGTGAAGAAAACGGATGTTTAGCTACCAGTTCCTAACTGACAAAATAGCTCCAGGGGTGTGCAAACACATCACCAGAGCCCTGTCCTCCTGCTGCCTTCAGGACAGCGGGACGAAGGACTTAAAAATTTAACCGTGGTCCGGAGAAATCACAACTCAGTCTGTTTTTCTAAGGCACTGCAATCCAAATGGCAAGCGGATCCAAAGGCAAGTGCGGACACCAGGAAGGAACCCTGGGGAGATGAGTCTCAAGCAGAAGGTAAAGCTGCTTCAGATGCCAAATGGCTGGGCTGGACAGTGCTCGGAGAGGAGGTGCCACCACACAGTGTAGGTGAACCAAGCCTCCACTGAACATCTGAAACTATACCCTGAATGTTTTGGTCCAGATCGTCTCGTTCCTGGTTTCCATAAAGTTGCCAATAATAAACTACCAGAGGGCGGCTGAAGGGAGAGTGTTGTGTGACCTCTGGTTCCTGAAGCAGAACGAACCTGGGGCAATCCTGTCACTGACAAACACGTCCACTGGAAGATGCCAAACATTGGCACAGCCAGAGTTACTCGAGGTGGAAGAAAATGACTCATCCATCTAGATCAGTGGATTTTCATGAGTCTGTGAAGAGGAAGAACATAACCTGAATGCGCCAAGTCAAGCTTATGCCACACAAAATTTCAGGCTCTTTTTCCAGAGATGTAAGAAACCCATGTCCATGTTCTCTTTCACGGTTTTTTTGGAAACACCCAGGACACACCTTTGTATTAGAAAAAAGGGGAAAGAACTAAAGTTCCCTCACTTCCTGCTCAGAAAATTCTCATTGTTTGGATGAGCCACTAAATGAACTTCAGCTGTAGAGAAAATGACTCATGAAACAGAACAATCAAAAATTTCACTGGGGCGAGGGGGAGGTGGTATGGAGGAGCTTGAACCTCCCCCCTTCTCCTGGCAAATGAATGACACAGTAGTTTGAAAAAACAAACAGAACTCAGTAAAACTTCTTAATAAATAAGGCTGAAAACAGAAAACTACAGAAAATTGAGGCAAAGAAAAAAGTGCCCAGCTACAGATGAGTGTAGCAGCTCCTGGAGCATTTTAATCCTCCAGCTGTACTCAGATAACGCTGCACAGAGCAGGAGAAAGGCAGAGCAATCTCTAAGAGGTTACTTTAACGTAGATCATCATGCAAGAAGTTCAAAGAGTTAAAAGCAAGTTTTGGTTTACAATCACGCACCTGCCGTTCAGCACACACTCTGTTCTGTATCACACCCCAGGGAACAGCAGGCAAAAGATTTTTTAATAAAAGAACTTTCCTTCCCCAGACTCATCTGAGTTGCCATGGGACCAGTAGGAAATGTTTCAGCAAAGTGGTGTTTCCTTCTGCCAGAGTCAGTTACTCACCAACTCCTCCTATAACCACTGGACGGGACCGGGAGGCAGGAAGGTGTCAATGCTGCCCATTTCTCATGGGACATCTTGAGTACCTTCATCAGAAGGGCTGGAAGACAGTGGCCTGAAGCCATCACACAGATTTTCATTGTCACCTGAAAACATTTTCCACATACATCTGATCTCATCTAAACTAGAGAGGCTAATTTGTCAGCGTGGATTTCGGGTTTGGTGGTAAAGGTTGGTTTGCGATGTCTACCGCAGACAGCTGAACTAGTACAAGCGCTGAAGCAGCAGGTGCCGGTTCCCAGTAAAATACGGCTTGTCTCAGATACAGCTAACTGGTTTCCACCTGGAGAGGTGTGTTTTTCAGTGGACACACCTACACTGCACCAGGGCAAGCGAAGAAGTAAACCCACTTCGGTAAACCCCTTCCAAGTGTAACCCAGCACATCCGTGGAGGCTCCTGCGGCTGGGGACCGGGGTACAGCCGGTCCTGGCCAAGTCCCGGCTGGTCAGGATCACTCCTCACTAACAGTACCGTCTCACAGCAACTGCGCGGGCAGGCGACTTCCACCACAGCTTCTGCAGGTGGCAAAGGAGAGCCCAGACCAGAAGCAGTGGTGTAGGGCAAGACAACCGTGCTTCCAAGAGGCCTCTACTAAGGCACTAATCATGTAAGGTGTTCTGCTTGAAGTTTTAAATAACCCAAGTCCAGATCAGGGAAAAAAGTTGTTTAAATGCTGCCTGAAAGAATACTGCAGCTGAGGTTTCGCAGCTGGTTTTAACCAAACTGGGAGCAAGCTGCTGCCTAGAGAACTGATCTGGCACCCCCTCCTCAAGAGGCCGTCACTGAGCGTTCTGTAGTCCTGGTTCCTCCAAGCATGGAGCACTCCTGCTAATAGTCTTTTGCCTTTACCTGTTCCTTCAAACTAAATGCAAATGCCGAAATGTGACCCAAATCCATAAAGCACAACTAACATCACAGGAGTTATCTGATAAAGGAATAAAAGCTGATCAGCTACTCTAACACACACAGAAGTAAACAAGCTTGAATCAAGACAGATCAAACGTCTCGCCAATCTTCAGGAGAAGAATTTTTGGAAAAGATGAAATACCCAAGGTAGGAGATAAATTAGACATTGAATTACAGATCATTTTGTAGCACTTTAGAACCAACTCATTACTATAGCTAATTAAAATTAATGGGGACTTGCTGTTAACTCAAATAGAACAGTGCAGTAACAGCTCATGGAAAAAAAAGAAAAAACATTAAAGGGCTCCTTCTGAAATGAGGCACGTTGCCCCACTGCCATCGATGTCACGTAGGTACGGCAATCCGCAGCAGCTGAAGATTCCTCCCTTCCCCACCAAGACGGGAAATACTCCACAGCGCACTCATGTAGAATGACCATCATTCCCACCTCCCTCCAAACTACACTTACACAGATATTACCAGTAACACCTCACACAATGTTTTCCCTCTGACAACTCCTGGCACATCGACGCTCTCCGCTCCTGCAATCCCACACTGTGATACTGGCAGACATAGCTTCACTCGTACCTACAGTTACAACCTGGTGACAGCCCATCAAGCTGAGAGACCATGAATCACCCGGGGCCATTAAAACCCAGTTACACCAACTGCAGTCTGAGCTTCCCAGCACCATCCTGATTTCTCCCTCTGCTCCCTTCCTACACAACGCTGCCTTTTCTAACCTGGGGAAACTTCTCCTAGAGAAGACCCCCTACTTGGGCAGCCCATTTACACAGCCTGCCTGTCACTCCTACCCCTCCACGCGTTTAACCACCATGTCTCTGTACCTGCAGTTTTGTCATCTCCCCTCACCCTCCCAAGCACCCACCCTTCCATGTCCTCCTCCAGATCACACCAGGGCCAGTAACCAGGTCTGCTCTGTGCCCACTCTTCATTTCTGCACGATCAAATCAGTTCGAACATATGTGATTGTCATGTATATACTGACACTTGGCTTCATGGAGGATTAGTTCAAATTAAAGTGATTAAAATAATCGAATTTAGATTAGCAAATGAGAAGACTTATCTTTTTATGTCTTTAATGGCCATTCTCGAAGAGCAATAACCACTAAATCATGCTGATCTGCCAGTGTAACCTTTTCATTTAGTATTTGGTACGGTCCCTAATTAATCCATACTGTTACTGCATATTTGTGCGGGTTCTTGACATAAAATTAATGACCAATACAGGCCACTATTTACTAGCTGGTTGAATTCCATACGTACACCTTTTCAAGCTGTGTTTGAATGAAAATTGGGGTGAAACTGGAAGACAGTATGCTCTATATGTGGTTATCAGTTAACCAAAACCTAACAAAATACCCTGAACACAGGAGGAAGTTTCTTAACAAAACCAACCTTGCAGCTGACGACAAGTCCTTTTTCCTAAAGCCTTCTCCTTATACAGCAGGTGAACCTGAGTGGGCTTGGCTGCTACAGACTTTGGAGGTTCACACGTAGTCGACTTTGCACGGTTTTCTCACTAAGAAACTCTAGAAAGGCAGTCGGTTTCCTTATCTGGTCAGTCTCAGTTGATCCCACTCAACTTTGACTAAACCACCCATGTAGTTAGCCCAGTCATACATCAAAACAAAAACAAATTTCTCTGGGTATCTACTGAAGCAGCTGCTGTTCTCAAAAATGACCTTTTAGCACCTCAAACCTGATCCTGGGTACTTCACCAATCGTGTTCATCAGAGCAATGGTTTTATTTCCTCCAAACACTCGATAGGTACATTGATTGAAAGGTCTGTCTTAATTTAGGTAATTCAGTATATTACAGCATGTTTAGCGCTGAACACAGGGTTATTTTTGAGAAAGCGTTACAGAAACTACTTCAGCCTAAAGCACCCCTTCTGCCTTCTCCAGGGATGTGCTACTACCACCTCGGGGTCACCACAGAATTTAGAAGAGATGTAAATATTTGCTCTCTTCCCGGGAACGCGCTGGCTGGAGAGGAGGGGAAAAGAGAGGAGGTGCACATGGGGAATTGCATGAGTGTAATTAGAGTTTTCTCAAGTGGGCAGACGCCCGGGTAGGCAATCCCTTCGCTCCAAAGGGTAGTTCCTAATTAAAAATAGGAACCCCATTTTCCAGAGCCTTCCTGCTGAAGAAATCTCGCACCACCGCTGCCCAATTAGATCAAATTGGGTGGCTGGCTGGTTTTGTTGTGTGCATGATAATACAAAGACTCTCCAAGTTCCTGCTCAACAAAGGCCTGTGTGAAACAGGCTTTGAAGACACAATAACATTCCTCTTGCGAGTTTCAAGCCCGGAGGCTAAAAGCACCAAGTAACTATTCATCCTTCCATCTTGAGACACATTCCTAACCTAGTTCAAAGGCCTGAAAAAACATGCCCTCGCTACATGCCTGCACACCTTCACAAGGGCTCTCCCCTCCTAGCGGAGTTTGCCAGGGAAGAAGTTTCCTACAGAAAAGAATTAAATAGATTTGAGAGTTTGGGTTCATTTTTAGGAACCCTTAAGTTGTTTAAAGCGTTCATGGCTGTCTTTCATGTAAATTGGTGGGTTATGTTAATCCATTTAAGGATAAAGTGTCACTTCTGACATGTTTAAAGCACATCATTCACACACTGGGCACTGCTGCTGGCACTAGCATCACCAGCTCTGCACCTTCTGTGGGAGGCAGCTGTGTGCCCTGCGCTAGAAAAGGAAGAGGGACGATTCTGGTTTGGTTTCTGCCACCGCTCCTCTGTTTCATATCACCTGCCTCTGTTTTCATGTCTAGCTGGTACGATAGATGTAAATCACACATGGCTACCCATCCATACGAAGATATCCAAGGAACGATATCATGTTCACCAGATGATGATAAGGTCAACAAAATACAAGATTATTTCCAAAATACTGACACTAGAACAAATAGAAACTTTCAATGAGAAAAATATTTACTGTTTTCCACCTGCAGCTTCCTAAACAAACTAAATTCCTCTTTATACATTTGATTTTGCTGTTTCTTAGAAATCTGAACATCATTATGTGCAAAATGAGGAAAGAGGGAAAGGCCACAGACTCTACCAGCCCTGGGACATGCCAGGCGCAGCAAAGACATTCTGTCACATCTGTATCTTCTCCAGAACCTAAAAGGTCAATGTTAATTGATATTGAAAAAGGAAAAAAAAAAAGTCTTCTAAAAATCAGTGTGAAGGCTCTTGCACACCACAAGCATCACTGCTGACATGGGCTCCCAAACACCTGGTCAATCACTTGCACAGGAATCATCAAACTTACCGAGAGTGACTGGAAGACCAGAGCGTCTCCTCACTCTAGTGATTTTCAAGGCACTTCAGCAAAGGAAGCGAAGGTTACTCATGCCTAGGCACCAGCACCGCCCTGGTGTGTAGTGCACACGAGGGCTGCTGAGCCCTGAGCCTGTCTGTGAAGCCGAGGGGTCTCCCTGTCGCTTGTTCCCCACTCTCAAGGGGTTAACATTTCCTTTTCTAACACCGCAATCTTCCCTGCAAAGCGAAGCCCTGCTATGCTGAGGGTGAATTACCACGCAGTGTTTTAATCTGAAAGGTTCCCTCACTGATACACTCTGCATGTCTTTTGGCATCTCTCGTACGCAGCCGGGACACGGGAAGCTCGAGCCAGAACGGAAGCAAGCCGCAGCCTCAGCCGCTCCCCACCTCCCTTCCACTCCTCTGCTGTCACCCACAAACAGCGAGACCCCAGCTGAGATATGCCGTAAGAGAAGCAACGAGCTCCATCTCCTATCTCCCACCTGCACTTCCTGAGGTTCTCTAACCCTCTCAGCAAAGACACGTGTCTTCTCCACAGCTCTGGGCACAGTGCTCAAACATGGATGTTACTAGTGACACCCAGATGTCCAGTATCTGGTGAGGAGAATGAAGGAGGTTTGGGTTGGGTTCTTCAAGTCCACAATTCAGTGAAGTAAGGGCAGAAGGAACCCATACAAACACTGACTTGGTGTCCTCCACTCACGCATCTGAGCTTTGCCCCCGCTCAGGGAGCTGTGTCATCGAAGCAAAGCTCCCATGTGCAGACCAGTTCTGTCCTTCGTCGACCAGCGCAGCCAGCGTGTGGAGTTCCTGCCCCACGGTTTCGCCTTGACAAGTATTTGTGCACCACGCTGAAAGCCAGACCGCTGAAACTGGACAAGAACCAAGGCTGACAGACAATTCCTGCTTCTGCTATTCACACGCATTCTGTATTGCAAAGGAAGCTTGTCCAATGCTTCAGTGCCCTGGTGGGTCACAAGCATCTGAGCTAGGCAGAGCAGGACGGGAGGACGGAACAGTCAGTGAAAGCTGCCCGTGTTCCCAGAGCACTACCTGCACTGTAGAGCGTGTGTCATTGGACAGGTCACAAGTACACACACCACAACGGCTCAACAGCTGTGAAGTGCACAACATCATTCCACCCTTCCTGAAGCGTGTCTTATTTGGAAATGGAACAGGTCATTTCCTCCACACCCCCAGCTGCCCAAAAAATGGACTTTTCCAAGAGCTGACGGAGTGCACACAGGCCAGTCCTCTGTGACAACTCAGGGGAAGAGCACGGCTCCCCTGGCAGCGCAGCCGGTGGGCACCAGAGCTTCTCACCCGACTCCCCAATCACCACAAGCAGTTGAACACACACAAACTTTCACTGTCTCACCTGCCTGATCAAAAACAACTCTGAAGAAAATACACTTTGCAATTACCCAAGGTTAAACCTCTACTAATAGCCTTCAGAGAACATGACCTAGATATGTCAAACATGATCAGAGAGAGATATCAAGACACCCTTTAGTTAGTTAAGAGTGCCAGGCTTATTTCAGTCTCCTTGATCTGTTCACACCTTGGCTTTTGTTATATTGCCCATCACTTCTGTCAGCTGAGAGTAAAGCTGTTCAACTTGAGAATCTGTTTTTTTAAGTTACACGTCTCGCATTAACCACCTCTACCTCTTGTATTCAAAATAATAACCACCACAATCACCCCTTACCAAAACAAAACAGTGCTATTCCCTCATGAGCAGGCACTCTAACCTGTCCCATTTCGTACAGATGACCCAAGGCCAGCTCTCAGCTTTAACTGGAACCAGACACAAGGCCTAACAACCCGAGACATGCCACTGTACCCGATTCCATTTTCTTACACCACCAAACCCTCCAAACCCCCAGGCACTGGGTAAAACAGGCACCATTAAAGCTGCGAGTGAGCCAAGTTACCCCTTGCTCGCACTATGCACGATCTATCTGGTGTTACTAGCGCTTGCTTTCACGAGTTCTCAGCCTCCCCAGTCCAATGGAAATGAGGCAGGGGAATAACGGCTTCGCTTTGAAGCTTCAGAGATCAAAGGCACATACCTGGATTCATGCTACTACCCACTACAGCCTTTCCTGTTTCTCCAGAGCCAACATCTAATGGTTTCCTGTTTGGAATATTTTTTATTATAAGAACACAAGCCATCGGTGGTTCACCTTCACAACCCCCCGGCTCGTTCCAGGAGCCTCCTCTTCTCACAGCAGTCCCGAAAGCAGGATCCACAGCCCATTCACAACATCTGTGCATCTGTTGTACTGTGTTTGCACGGCCAGGTTTTGTTAGCGGGGGGCTACAGGGGTGGCTTCTGTGAGAAGCTGCCAGAAGCTTCCCTCATGTCCGATGGAACCACTGCCAGCCTGCTCCAAGACAGACCTGCCACTGGATGAGGCCTAGCCCATCAGCAACGGTGGTAGCACCTCTGGGAGGACATATCTAAGAAGAGGGGAAAAAAAACCTGCACAACAGCAACAGCAGTTGGAGACATGAGTGAGAATACGTGAGAGAAACAACTCGCAGGCACCAAGGTCAGTGAAGGACAGGGAGGAGGTGCTCCAGGCAACAGAGCAGGGATTCCCCTGCAGCCTGGGGAGAAGACCGCGATGAAGGCGGCGGCTGACACCCTGCAGCAGGCTCCTGGCAGGGTTCGTAGAGAGAGCAGCCCATGCTGGAGCAGGTTTGCTGGCAGGACTTGTGACCCCGTGGGGGATCAATGCTGGAGCAGTCTGTTCCTGAAGGACTGCACCCCACAGAAGGGACCCAGGCTGGGGCAGTTCGTGAAGAACTGCAGACCATGGGAAGGACCCACATTGGAGAAGTTTGTGGAGGACTTCTCCAACACAACCCCCACCCCTGTCGCCCTGTGCTGCTGGCAGGAGGAGGTAGAGAACTCAGGATTGAAACTCAACCTGGGAAGAAGGGAGAGGCAGGGGGAACGTGTTCTAAGATTTGGTTTTATTTCTTATTATCCTACTCTGATTTTGGATTGGTAATAAATTAAATTAATTTCTCCCCAAGCTGAGTCTGTTTTGCCTGTGACAGTAATTGCTGAGTGATCTCCCTGTCCTCATCTCGACCCTTGAGCCTTTCGTCATATTTCCTCCCCCCGGTCCAGCTGATGCCAGTGACAGAGCAGCTTTGGTGGGCACCCAGCACCCAGCCAGGGTCGACCCACCACATCTGTGCATGCAAAACTCTAAGCAGGAGGAAACACCGTACAGAAACATGGCTCTCCCCCCTCCCCAGCTCTTGCCTTGCTTTCTCCCTGTCCTAGGCTGGTGTCACCCAGCATGACTTGGCCACCGCAGCCACGTGGCCTTCCAGCTACAGCACCACAGTCAGTCCACCCATCAGTGGATCCAAGTGCTCAAGAGTCACCGGCCAGGCTGGGCACAAACAGCAGCACCCAGTCCTCCAAACCAGAGGTAAGCGTTTGGGCAGGGGAGCGGGCAGGACTGCACTGAAACTGCTGCAGTTGAACAGGAGGAGAGGAGAGAGCCAGAAAGGGCAGGGCCAGGAAAGGGCTGAGAGAGAGCAGAGGAATGCTGTGGGGGCCAGAGAAATGTTTTTAAATTCTATTTGGAAAACAATGCGATTATTTCAGCCAGTATCTTTAACGTGAGGAGAAATAAGTGCACTTGAAAGAGGTTAAAAATACTTCAGAATGTAACGCCTGAGCAACTTGGAGGCGATGGGGAGGGGCGAGGACAGGGGAGCAGGGAAGACGAGAGGCATTAGCGAGCTTGCAGCAAAGCAGCAGCAATTGTTTTACCCATTAGGAGATGAACAGCCAACGTTTGGGGTCCTTGTCTTGTAGTCTGGAATAAGGGAAAATTCCAGAATGGGTAAAACAAAGTTATGCAGATTGTTCTGGCCTTTGGGGGTGGGGTGGAAGGCTGCTCTATGGAGAGGAGACAGAAAAAAGAGCACATGCAGTCCCCTTCTGAGATTAAAAGTGTAAATAATAACCGACAAAAGAGGCGGAGAGCAGACAGAGAACTTGACTCAGCCTTCGCCATCCCCTGTCTGACACCTGCAGCCTCGTCTCTCCCCTCCCAGGTCCCGCTGTTCTCTCCTCCCCACCATACCTGCAAACCAAGATGCTTTTCCTTCCTCTTTCGTGCTGCTCAGACACCAACAGGGGAAACAACCACTGCAGCCTCCCCACTCGCGGCCGGAGCCTGAAGAGCCTCCTGAGCTGCCAGGAGGAGCACGGGGTAGCAGGCCGAGGCCGCCCAGTCCGCTTGGCCGCTCGCTGGGAAGGGCACGCACTGCTTTGAGGAACCAAACGCCCGCACTGCATGTGGAGCTGTCAGGAAAAGGGTTTAGCTGAAGGTGCTCAACAACTTTTCCAGGCACATGCAAACAGCCTGTTTGCAGGCCTGTAAATCGCTCACCTCCAGGAAGATTTTCTCAACATGGCAAAACCTACATGGGCCGACTCCCCTGCCAAACCGAAGTTCCACCTCCAAAGCAAAAAGGGTATGAGGACACGTCAAAAAGCAGCTGTAAAAATGGCTTAACGTGAACAAAATATTGTTGGGTATTCTTCCCTCAGCACACTCAACAACAGATGAGCCAGTAGGGATGAATTCTGCGAGGAAAGTTTCAGCTGATGGTGAGAGATCTGGCCTGGGAAATAAGATTCCAAAGGGTTAATGTCTGAGAAAGCTACAAGCAACTGACAGGGCTTTCTAGTGGGAAGGGAAAGGGAACAGCCATGGCTACAAGCTCCTGGTATAATTATAGCCTGCCTCTTCCCCTGCCTCCCAGAAGAAGCTGTGCTTGCTCAGTCCAACCCCAATTTTGGGCAGTAAGAACCGACGTCAAACTGCAGTTACTCCATCGGCCACCACCTTTCACAACGCTGTGCTGAACACCACCTCATCACATCTTTCAGCACGTTCTTGTATCAGGTCTTTCTGTCCTGATCCTCCACGGAACAGCACAAGCACAGCAGGTCCCTCTCTACCACCAGGATGGAGAACTTGGCCACAGCATTTGTGATGACACCAGGAGCAATTAAAGAAGTTGTCCACAGCAACAGTAAACAGTGTGGTTGGGAAAACAAAGCAGTGAGTACACAGCTATGACCCTGCTCCCCCAGACCTGCAGCCCCACGCTCCTGCACACACCCACGATTTACCCACACGCCAACAGGATTTTCTTGTGCTTGCTCCCCCAATCTTAGCACACAACAGGGTAAAAAAAAAAAAAAATTAACGCTCCCAGCAACAGGACTTCTAGCACAACACACTGCATTCTCTGGGCAAAGCATCCTCCCAAAGGGCCTGGACCACCAGCACTGCTCTAGGCAGATGTTGGGTCCCAGAGGGACAAGAGGCAGCATGGGGACAGCCCAGACACTTCCCAGAGCCAAGGAAGGGTCTGGTCACAGGCAGCATATTGTGACAGCCGGCACAGTCCAGTCAGATACACACAAAAATGACCGTTTCCTGCCAGACACTGTTTGAACCAGAGCAGCAGCATCTGCACTGACCTGAAACCTCACCAGGAACTTTGGCGTGAACCCGGAATTCCCAGGTCACGTCATGCAACAGCAGCAAAGGCGAAAGGATTGGTTTGGGTTTGTTCAGGTTATAGGGATGGGAAACATCGAGAAAGGTGAACAGAAGATGCCAGGCACCGCGCCAGGACCAGCCCTCACCGCTCCTTCGAGCCCAGCAAACAAGCACTGCAAACAGTGTCTTACGCTTACGACACTAACAGCGGTAAGAGATTCATCCCCTCACGGTATGTATTAACTGAACCACTGGGATTGCTGCTGCTGCTCAAGGATCAAGAAAACTGCCAAAATCCAAGCGTCGCCACACAGGTAACCAGGCAGCTACTCACTGGTGCCGGGCTGCAGCCCAGGGCTCCTCACCTTTCATGGGAGACCTCGCACCGGGGTGAGCTGTAACCAAGACGTGTTTGCTATGTGCTGCACGAAGTTCCCACGTAGCAGAAACATCACGCTGCCTGTCACAACGCCCCTCCTCATCTCGCTCGCCTGGAACCAATGTGCAAGAGCCTGGCAGAAGCTTCTCCCAAACTAAAAATGAAAAGCTTCATGGAAAAGCAGAACACGCCCATCAATGCCAAAGACACGGTTCGTACAGCCCGTTTCCACGCCGTTTGTCACACGCTGAGGGCACGGCACAGCCACGCTTGGTACCAGCTGAGACACTGGTGACAGATACAAAGCTCTGAAGGCTCTGAAGCCCCTTTTCAAATTCAAGGCGCCTGCCAAACAAACCTGAACCAACACTCACCACAGCCTGGTGAGGTAGGTCCCGTTAGCCATGTTTTGCACATGGGAAAACAGGAGCTGGCAGGATTGACTGCTTCACCCTTGACCACCACACCAGCAACTACCGACCAAACCAGGATTACAACAGGAGTTTCCCACTTCCAGCCCTACACTATAGCTTACTCACTTTTTTCTTTCCCCTACGCACACATCTGAAGCACACCAAATTCTGAAAAGAAATGTGGCAACACAGTACACCCAGTATCGCACCCCTGCCTGGACAGGAGCATCCGGCGTGCTTTGGAAGCAACCGCTGGGCCATGCCGGTGGGACACCACAGCGATGCTGGGCTCCTGGATGCTGCAAAATGAAGGCCAAAATGCACCACAAAACCAACCTGAAGTGCCCTGGCCACCACTGCTTGGGCTGTGGCACCTCCAGAGGCCTCCTCACCCTGGCACTCTCTCCTCACAGAACCGCCCAGGCCCTTCGCCTCCCCCCTGCTCAACCCCAGCTCACCTTCCCGGCAGGCTCCCAGCTCCTACACCTCCTCCCGCTGCTGGAAGCTGATGCTGGCGTACGCGCTCAGGTCATCGCTGGAGCGGCCGCTCCCTCGAGGCTGTCCCGGGGGCTTCGCCGGTGGTGGCATCGCGGCAGCCTCGGTGGGCGAGTGGAGGTGTCGGTGCCGGCGGTGGCTGAAGTCTTTCACCAGATCCAGGTCGATGTAGTTGAGGCCGTTCTCCAGGGCGGGTGCAGTCCCCGGCTCCCGGCGGGCCGCATCCCCCACAGCAGGCCGTAGCCAGACGTTCTCGAAGGAGGCTGAGCTGTGTCGCTTCACCTCCTCAGCACTCCCTGCGCCACCGCAGGGCAAGGCCACCCCAGGCCCCCCACTGCCACTGCTCGCCATGGCTCCACGGGCAGAGCTCGGCATGGAGGAGAAGGTCTCAGAGCTGTGTCTCCGGCGGCCACCCTGAGGGTCGGCCCGCACCACCTTGGCGCTCTGGTTGCGGCCGGGGCTGAGGCTGACGCGGGTGAAGGCGCTGCCTGCGCCAGGGCCCCCCAGCAGGGAGGAGGAGCGCGGTGGTGCCGCCGACAGCTCACCCGGCGGCCGCAGTAGCTCCGGGGAAGCCGCCACTGCCGTGGCCACCAGCGGGGGTTTCTCGGCGGCAGTGCAGCCCGGCCGCATATCTGTGTAGCCGAGCAAGAGGGCGGGTGAGCAGGGGGAAGCGTTGCCGGTGCAGTCCGGACAGGAGTTCCCAGCAGCCGCCGCCCCCAGCTGCATGACCACGTAGTCCCGGGCACCGGGGGCTGCACCTCGGCTGGGCCGGGACGCAGGAGCTGCCCCCGCGGCAGCGAAGCCAGCATGGCAGGGGGCCCGCAGCGGGCCCAGGTCCATGTTCATGTACTCCTCGGTGGCCTCGCTGCCTGGCGGCAGTGGCAGGCCCAGCCCCAGGGCAGCCGGGGCAAAGGCCGGCTTCTCAGCTGCAATGAACTCGATGTTGACGTACTCACCGGGGCTCTTGGGCTCCGGGGGCAGGAGCAGTGGGGGCTGCTCCCGGGCCCGTGGCAGGGTGCTGGCCTTGGGGCCACCCAGTGACAGCCGTGTCGGTCGCGCCAGGCGGCCCTTGGTCTGCACGGCCGTGTCCACTCTGCGCGGAGGCTGTGCTTGCGGCAGCAGCCTGGCCTCAGTGACCCCGCCACCACTGCCACCGCCACCCAGGCTGTCACTGCTGGTGGAGGATGATGAGTCCTCTGTGGCATAGAGCAGGCGGCCGGAGCCAAGAGCCGTGCGGGGCTGGGGGCTGCCCTCCTCGCCCGCTGCCACTGGCCCGCTGCCACCCCGCCGGTGCACATGCTTGAAGGAGCGTGGCAGCGAGAAGTAGGAGTAGATGGGTTTGTGGTGGGCGGTGGTGGCCGCCTCCTCAACACCTGGCTGCCCC
The DNA here is from genome assembly GCA_009769605.1 of Bucorvus abyssinicus. NCBI lineage: Eukaryota > Metazoa > Chordata > Aves > Bucerotiformes > Bucorvidae > Bucorvus > Bucorvus abyssinicus. Next base: position 26,312,029 of record CM020035.1, on the reverse strand, counting down.
GCGCCCCTGCAGTAACAGTCAGGTGGGGTGCTGGTGGTCGAGCCGCTGGCTGGGGACATGTTGATGTAGTCGCTGCCGCCGCAGGGGAGCTTCCCTTCATTGCTCTCCACTGAGAGTTTCGGGTGGTGGCCTGTGCCATTTGTCCAGATCTTGCTGTAGCCTGCAGAGCCGCTGTCAGGGGAGTAGCTGCCGCTGGGGGACATCATCATGTAGCCGTTGGAGTCCACCGTGGCTGGAGGATGGCGGCCCCCCCTGCCAGGGTTGATGATCTGCTGTGGGGCTGACACGCTCTTAGGGCTCATGGGCATGTAGTCACCACCCTTGAGGGGACCCCCACCGCTGGGCACAGGAGCTACGCCGGGAGACATGGGCATGTAGCCATCATCTGTGTGCGGGGCGGAGTTGGTCCGATGATGGCCGCTGTCGAGGTGGTGCATCTCCAGACACTCCTCTGGGTAGGAGTGAGTGGGCACAAAGGCTGAGTGCCGGTAGGAGGGCAGCCGGCCACTGCCACAGGGGTAAGAAGGTAGCATCTCCGTGTACTCCTCGATGGAGGCTACCGAAGACTGCGAGGGTGTCTTCTGGTGGGAGATGGTGGGCGAAGTGCCTGCAGAGTGAGTCCGCTTCCTGAAAGCCTTCTCCAAGTCGGCAACCTCCTCGCTACCACCCCGAGGACAGCACGGCGTACCGGGGTAGCGGGGCTGCTGCTGCAGGTGGCAGGCGCGCTGGGTGAAGTGGCCATTGGGGGCTGCCAGGCTGCAGGAAGAGGAGGTGGCCTTCCCTCCCATGCAGATGTAGTTGAGCTCTTCGTCGCCCCGAGCTGGCGGGGTGTGTCCCAATGAATCCGGGGTCACACTGCGAAAAGAGCTGCGAAAGTCACACGGGCTGGAGCCATACTCATCAGAGGAGATAAATCCACCATCGCTAGGGGAGCCGGAAACCGAAGCACTGGACCTTCGTGGAAACAGGCAGTCCGAGGTGGAGCCGTGGCCACTCGTGCTGCTGGACGAGAGGCTGACAGGACTGGTGGCTGAAGGAGAGCAGCGTGAGGAAGGCATCGGGATGGACCGGCTGTGGTTGAGTGGAGGATGGAGCCTGGAGTTGCCACGGTGTCTATGCGAATGGGTCCGGTTGGCACTGGGACTCACTGGGCTGCCATCCACAGAGGCAGGCCTCGACATTGTGCCTTCCCCGTCACTCGATGCTCGAACCCGGAAGGAGCTGGGTTTGCCACCCGTACCTCCACCACCTCCAGCAGGAGAGGTGGCCGTGACGCTCTCTGTCCTAGACCGGCGGCTCAGCCCCACCTGGCTGGGTGGAGGGTTGTTGACATGGTGCCTGCTGCGAAGGGGCACAGAGATGGGGTTCGAACAGTTTGAGGAGGACTGGCTCTTGCTGCGGGGCCGGAATTCCTCGCTCATGGCTCGCATGGCCTCCAGGATGGTTTCGTGCATGTTCTGCGCCACCACCGAGTCATCCACCTGCATCCAGAACTCGCCAGGGCCGGTGACGGCTGAGCGCCCCACCTCAATGAAGAAGAAGTTCTCAGAGTGACCACAGCGGCGGATATTGAGCAGCTGCAGCACCACAGCAGCCGCATCCGAATTCAGCTTCACAAAGCTGATGGTCTTGTTAGTCAGGCACAGGCGGTAGATGCCAATCAGGTTCTTTGTCTGGCCTAGGCCCTTAGGCTTCAGAATTACTTGCCAAACTTCCTTAAAAGCCGGGCCAGGCGCCACCTCCCCATAGCTGTCCTCACCTGCTTCCCCCAGCCCCACGTTGCTGCCACCGAAGGTGACGTCGCTGTGGTGGTGGTGGTGATGGTGATGGAGGTGGTGGTGGCCCTTGGCCCTGTTGTGCAACTGCAGCAGCGCTTGGTACCAGCTCTCCTGTTCAGGCTCGCTGTCAGCTGCAATGGCAAAGTGCTCGTCCTTGGTGTAGAGGGCCACCAGGTGCTTGTTCTTGGAGTCAGCCCGTTTGTTGATGTTGAAGCAGCTTTCTAGTGGGATGGAGCGCTTGGGGGCCCCCGACTTGTGTCTCCATTTCTTCTCATTCTCGTAATACTCCAGCCGGGCGGGTCCAGACTCGCTGGCTGCCCTCAGCACGAAAAAGCGTTTGTGCATGCTCTTGGGTTTGCGCAAGTAACCCACCTTTCTGACATCGGAGAAGAAGCCCTCGTTATTATCTGTGGGGCTGGCCATGATGAGAGGCGGTGGAGCTGTTACTGCAGCCAGCAGTCCGCAACACCCCAAAACGGCCAAGCCAGCCGGAAAAGACAACCACCTCAAATAAAATTCATGCAACAACAATTAAAAAAAAAAAACCCCAAAACCAAAAAAGCAGCAAAATAGCTCAGGAGGCTCCTCCGAGCGCGGGACGGCAGAGGGACAGAAGCAGGGTGAGAGCAGCTGTTCAGAGGCAGCTTCCAGCACCGACTCAGAGTTTGCGTTGCTGTTTATGCCCGAATCGCCCTTAGGTGGGGAAGCGCGTCCTTAAAAAGTCCAGTCCCGATCAGTCTCGTCCCGAGGGCAGCCGCCGCGAAGGAGAATCGCATCTTCTTCCCCCGCGGGGCCGGGCTCCGCCGGGCCGGGGCCGGGCCGGCCGCAGGGGGGCCCTTCCCCGGCTCCCCGCGCCCCTTCCCCGTCCCAAGCTTGCCTCGGCGAGCGGCGATTTCTGCGGCCGATTAAATATCCTCTCGGGGGCGGAGATTGCCTTGCCGAGTCCGGGGTTTGCACCCAAAAATACACGCCGCTTCCCCCCACCCCGCCCCTTCTCCCCCCTCCCCAAAAAAAGAGATCCCCCCCCAAAAAGCCGCCCACAACACAACCGCCCCCGGCCCCAAGGATCAGCGCCGGGGCTGCTGCTGCTGCGTCTCCCGCTCGGCCGTGCGGAGGAGGCTGGCGACCCCATTCAGTCCCATCTCGTTAGGCGGAGAAAGTGCCGTCTCCAAGCACGGCGCAGCCCGGCAGCGGCGGAGGCGAGGGGAGGGCAGGCGAGGGGAGGGCGGGCAGCCCGGGCGCCGGAGGAACATCCTCTCCTCCTCCTCCTCTTCATTCCAGGCGGCAGCGCCTCAGCGGCCGGCGGCGCGGCGCGGCTCCCCCCCGTGCCCCAGCCCGGCGGGGCAGCGGGCACCGCCGCCGCGGCTCCCTCTCCGCCGGCTTCTTCACGGAGTTTCCCGGCGCCCCGCACCGAAGCAGGCGGCGGGGGCCGCGCTCGCCGGTCCAGCCCCCTCCGCCCGCCGCGCTCCAAGAAGAACAACACGTGACGGCGCCGGAGCGTGGACCATCCCCGGGGCGGCCGCCGGGCTCCCGGCCAGCCCAGCGCCGCGGCCCGCCCCACCGCTCCCGCCCTCCCTCAGCGCGGCCGCGGGGGCCACCGCCACAGCCGGGCCCAGCCCCGCGCCGCGCCGCCCGCCGCCCATTGGTGCCGCCGCCTGTCCGTCACGGCGGCGGGCGGGCGGTGCCCGGCCGGGCCGAGGCGCGGCGTGAAGCGGCGCAGCCGCCATTGAGCGGCGCGTTATTTGTCACCGCCGCCGGCAGCCGCCTCACGGGCCCGGCGGGGCGGGCGGCCGCCCCTCGCCTGCCCTCCCGAGGCCCTTCCCGCCGGCCCCGGCGCGGAGCCGCCGCCATTAACCGCCACGCCTCACGGAGGAGCGGCGGCTGCCGGCAGTGGGGTGGTTCCCGGGGCCGGGGGGCTCGGCCTGGCCTGCCATCCCCTCCTCTCCCGGTGCTCGTTCCGCTTCCGGCCGAGACGTGGCCCGAGGCGGCGTGTGCCCCGGGCGAGGAGCGGGGCCTCAGCGCGGCCTCCATGGCGGGCGAGGGGGGGTCCCCGGGAGGGTTTTTCCCGCGCCATGTCACGGAGCCCATCGTGTTTCCCCGGATCGGTATCTGCTGAATTCACCGGGGGCGCGGGGGTAGCGCGCCCGGCTCTTCGCCGGGCCCCAGCGGACCCTGCGCCCAGCTTCCAGCTCCGGCCGGGAACGGGACAAGCGTGGCCGAGGCCGAACAATAAACTGCTCAATGCTGCCACCTCCAGGACGGCCCGGAGGCCGCAGGGCCCCTCCTCCGCGTTCGGCAGTGCCCGTACCCGCCCGTGGGGGTGACACGTAGTACAAAACAATACTTCTCGTTCGGGTTTAGGTAGGTCCAAACACGGAACAAATAAGCCAGAGGCTTTTCTAATGCACCTGCGCCACAAAATTGGTACAGCCATGATCTCCCTGACAGCACCTATTTGAGATGAGAGGTTTGCTGGTCAAAAGGTGCAGAGTTCCGCTGGAACAGCTGCAGAAACGCACAGAGAACGCAGACAGGACACCAAGCAGCACTGCAAGCTGCCCTCGAGTCATCCTCTAGACACCACCGTACCGCCACACGGCATCGCGTAAAGGTGTTTGGCAAACAACGGACAACAGGTTGTAACGTTGGAGCAGAGTCTAGCTGGTACAACGCGAGGAATAAGAAGGAAAAATAATAATAGTAATAATCCAGGCTGTAACAATAACCTGTGTCATCATCTCATTCTTTCCTCCACTCCACACCGTGGTTTGTCATGACAAAACCAAATATTTGCATTGAAAATCAATCCGTTAGACACACCTGGAGCTAAAGCTGACTCCAAAACAAACACATTTCCAGCCTGGACACGCAGAATGCCAGGCAGCGGCTCCCCCAGCCCATGCCAGGGAGCTGCAGGACAGACCCGCCGCCTCAAGGCACACTGCGATCCGCTGCCGTTAGTGACAGGGTACGTTACGTGGGCACCGTCACCGCACACACGTGCTGCGCTGTACGTGGGTGCTGCGGCCAGAGGCCAGCACCTAAACCTCCCCGTCCCTCCCCGAGCACGGGGACACGTGTCTGTGCACAGAACACACGTTAATTAAACATTCTGCACACAGTGGGCACGGTTATTAAACAATGACTTGTATTTGCTTTGCTATTACTTTCGTCTAGACTTTGAGCGTCCACTGAAAACCTCACTCGCAAGGGCACAGACCAAAAGAAACATTCCCCCAAGGTGAATTCCATCACCGCCTGTAAGAAAAGCAGCACTGCTCTTGTTCATCCATTTCATCAGTTCACCTCCCAGCACCAACTGACCACAAGCTGCTCACTGTAACCCCACTCCCAGCTGCTCCTAAAACACTTGATCTCATCTTCCACATCCAACTCGTCAATTAAAACAGTTGTAACGAATGTCCAGTTCTGGGCAGGATCTCAGGAAACAATGGCAGATCAGAAAATAAAAACTTCCTGAACGTTACTCTCTCCCGTTTCCTTCTGAGTTGGAATCAAGCTGTCCAGGAGCAGCAGGAACGAGCTGCTCTCTAGGGGGTGGGGAGCGGGTGCCAAGGGGGAGGGAGGCAAGTGGCCGTGACCTCCCCAACAGCAGCCCCCCAGCAAATGAGGTCGGCAGGGCAAGCTGGGGGCAGAAACCAGGATCACAGGATAGGCAAGGTTGGGAGGGAGCTCTGGAGACTGTCCCATCCACCCTCTGCCCCCAGTTTCAGCAGGGTGAAGGGCAGCAAGTTGCTCAGGTCCTTGTCCAGGAGGGGTTTTAGTATCTCCACAGACGGAGATCCCACAGCCTCTCTGGGCAGCCTGGTCCAGCGTCTGACCACCCTCGCAGCAAGAAAGAGTTCTCTTGAACAGAATTCCCTGGATTCCAGTTTGCACCCGTTGCCTTTCGCCCTGACACTGGGCCCTGCGGAGAAGAGCCCGACTCCGTCCCCCCGTCACAGCTACGCTCTGGCCCTCTCTCCAAGGTTGATCTGATTGCGTATTTGATCTGGCTGAGCTCATTTGTAGTATTTACTTTTCTACACTCAACAGTAAGGATGAAACTTGCGTAACTCACCTTCAAACAGCAGGGTTGACTGAACTAGTTAAACCATTAACTAAGTAAACAAGTTGTTAAAGGAGTGGTGGCAATGTCATGATGACAGTGGAAGTGCAGAACCACAGATCTTACATCCCCGACGGCTCCTGCCACCTCTTTGAGCCAAATCAAGACATGGAATGACTAATGAGAATCTTCACAAGTGTTGCGGCAGGAACAGTAAGCACGGCTGATTGTCAGTGGCTGCCTCCCACTTTGTCACGGCAACGAGGACTGGAGAAGCCTCAGTCCCCGTTTCCACACCTCACTCATTGAGATTGTTCCTAGTGTAGTTCCCAGTCCACGCGTAAAACAGTTTTTACTCGTGTCAGTGTTGAGACAGAGCACATATGTTGTATGAAACACTTCAGTTATGTTCTAGTGATCAGTTAACCAGCTTTCATCTTAAAAACCATGCTATTAATCCATACAGATCAGGGGGTTGTATTATTTTCCTACCTCCCTACGTACCCGCATATGCTTGTGTTGAAAGAAGCCAGAACAGGTCAGTCCTCACTGCCCCGCTTTCCATGGGGGAACGGGGATATCCCACCGCGGGGTCCCTGAGCTAACGGGAAGCTAAGCAGGGCTTTTGGGCAGTTCCCAGACTACACTGATCAACCTTCGGCTCTGCAGCTATTATCCTGACATTTTCGTCCTGGCATGTGTTCAGAAAAGGTTTTATTACCTCACAGACTTTTTTTGGTTAATTCTGCTTCCTTCACCACCGACAGGATTGCCTGGAGCGTGACTTCCAAAGGGGAAGTTACAGAATCGCTTATCCCATTTCTAATAATTTTTGTCACTGCATGGCTTAAAGCAATGGTCTCAAGCAGCTTTTGTCTGAGGAAGGGAGGTTCATGAGTCCACGGGGTTTGGTTTGGTTTTTTTACTGCTGTGGCAAAGTCCACAGAGGTGTGGAAATTAAAGCCAATCAGAAGCGTTTGCCCACAGGTACTTGGTGATAGCAGCCAGTCTCAGCCTTGCTCAGTCAGCTTTATTTCGTCTTTCAGGTGTCACAGCATTTCACCAAGAACGATGGACAGAGCAGGAGGCGACGTGTGTGTGGTGCCCGCAGTGGCGTTTGGCAGTCCAAGAAGAAGAGGGGACAAGGTGCTAATCATACGGATCATCCCAGGGGCGAGAGGCAAGAACCCACTGCCAATCTGCTTTCTCTGCTGCAGAGGAGGAAACAGAGCCAGGCTCTGCTGACCCGTCCACCCGTTCCACCTGCCACCGAGGTGGGTTAACTGTGCTTTGGGGCCTGCTGGGTCACAAGCTGCATGGGAAGCGTGCAGCTCAATGCCAGAGATCATCCCTTGGGCTGGAAGGACGCAGCCTGGGGCCGGCTGCCTTCGCGGCTGGTCCTCGCGCTGCAGCCTGGTCTCAGGGCTGGCAGCCTCCAGGCAGGATGCGCTGCTGGTGTGCGACCATTAGCGAGTTCTCCGTTGTGTTAATCAGGAATGGGGGACTGAAAATGGGGTAACAGAGCAAAAGAGTGAGTGGTGGCTTCTCAAGGACAAGGAGTATCACCGCATCTTTCAAAGAGTGTAGCAGCTGAGCTTATCTAAGGATGCAACTTACATCCAGCCATAGCGATCAAAACTCAGTGATTGTTATCGACCTGGGAAGGTCACAGCTCCAGCTGCTGTTCGGGATTCCTTGAGCTTTCACTTGTGTGAGAGGATCAAGCTTAATCACGGGCTGCTGATCGTAAATGGAACAGACCTTCTTGGTCTCTGCTCTTTCCAAATGCAGGTTCAAGGAGTTGCAGCAAAGGCTCAGGACAGTACGTGGTGCTGAGCAATAAAAGGGGAAGCAGAAACACATGCAGGAAAAAGCAATTCTGACTTCACAACTCAGTGACAGGCTCTGAGTTAATTACAGCTCCTTTTGAAGAAGCTCTTGCAATCGTAAGAGGTGGCTCTATGAAAACATCAGCTCCATACTCTTATGCAGTCCAAAAGCCAATAGAACATTCAGAATTGTCATGTAAAGCAGAGAAGACAAAATAGAGAACAATTTTTTTAAGATGTATACTCTATTGTGCACCTTGTCCTTGCATACTGTGGAAAAATTCTACTGGACTTGAGAATAATATTAAAGAATTGGGAAAAGGTAAGAGCAGGTGATCGAAGGTAGCTCAGACTGAGCTAGCAGACGGGGAGCTTCCAGGCTGGCAGAAGAGTGCCTGAGAAGGGATGTGACAGATACCCAGAACTGACATTTCTGGCATGGAAAAGGTGAAAGAGGATTGACTGTTCCAACACAGAAGATAAAGGATGTGTTTTCTAGACGCACCGGTAGCCAATTTGAGTGCAGGTCATTGGATGCCATTTTTCAGAGAGCCCTCTTCAAACTTCAAATATAAAACTACAGCATAGGCACACTCACACATGTTAATTACTAACTTTATGATCTGGCTTGCCCTGGTTGCCAGGAGGTTTTATTGGCATTTGGGGAGGATTTGCAGCAGGGTGGGTGGGGGTTGTATTGAGCACTAAAACCCATTTGATCTGTGCCCACTGGTGAGTAGGCACGCCTGCAAGTTCATACACTTTATCGTCCAAAGGCAGGCACTGGAAGGCTTTAAATCCCGTTTTCACTTTATTCCATTTTCTTTGTACTTTCAAGACTCAGAATTTTCCCGACTGATTTCAGACACAAAGCTAATTTAGGAAATCTTAGACTAAATCCCATCAGATGTTTCGAGTTCTGTCTGCATGAAACAATAACCCAAACTCCATTTTTCATTTTACCTCTATTCACACGTTTCCTTTTCCAGCCTGCTCTGAATAGTCTAGTCAAAACCCATTAATTTCTCTCAACTCCTACTTCCACTTAGCGCAGGTTTGCTGTATAAAATGAAAGGCACCACGTGCATTTAAAATGCTACCACAGTAATTACCACCAAAACGATACATGCCAAATTAGAACAGTCATTTTCAGGGACCTTGCTGAAGAAACTGGTTTCAGTCTAATGGAAGTTAATAACTGCTACTTGATTGGAACATCATTACTATTATTGCTTAAATAAGGTAAAATTTAACGAACAGGTCATGAGCAAGAAACATCTCAAAAACGCCTGCTGGTCCTGGTTCCTGCAAGAGTTGAATGGACTTGGCTGAAGGTGCAGAGAGGAACCGCTGCAGGACCTCCTCCTCCCAAAACCTGAGTGGTCCATGGGTGATGTCCACCAGTCCTGTGCAAACACCTCGGACATGCTGAGCACTGAAAATTACACCAGTCACCCAGGACTGGGCACCTGCCCCTGAGCACTTGGATGTCTTGGTCACCCCAAAGAGGTGATTAGAAATACTGATCTGATTCGAGAGCATGGAAGAGCTGATTGGGCGTGAAGTGATGGGGTTTGATGTTCATGAATGTCAAACAACACAGATTATGGTTCCAGAAACACATGCATCAGTGGGACTCCAGTCAACAGAAACCGCTCTGCTGCATGGAGCATTTAGTAATGGTCATAGCAACCTTTTTTCTTAAATACAAATCAGCAAGAAAGTCGAATGTGCAGACATTATGTTTATCTGCCTTCTTAAAACATGATTTCTCTGTTTATATTTTAGTATGTCAAACGTTTTGGAATTGAGCAAGAGGCTCCAACCCACCGGTCCCACCAAGCCAGCTGTCAGTTTTGTCCTGTAGGCTAAAATTTCTAAGATTTTAAAATTATGGTAGAACAGTACATAGATGAAATCACTGAAATACTCAGCAGTGGTTCATTATGTGTCTAAGATCTACCAGGTTCAAAAGAGACTGTGATAAAATCATGAGGTTTGGCTTTCTTCCTCAGTCCTGCTCCTGAGGTGGTTTGAATTAGAGATGACTTCAGGACTATCACAGAAAGGTCCAATTTTGGCCATTCCTGAGCAAAGCAGGCAACGTGACTGCATGCGACTGAAAGCTGTTTACCAAACCACCTCGTACATTTATCCCTAAATCGGGCTGTCAAACCGTGCTCTTCCATCCTGTGTCCAGCAAGTACTTTGAACAACGGCTATTTAACAGATAGCAATTAATTAAATAGCTGTTAATAGGTATTTAACAGGAGCTTCCTTCCAAAAAGTGTCTTTTGAGATTTTTGTGGGCTTAATAATCGAGAAATACATCCTTGAGTATCAGAAACCAGACGATAGGAAACAGCCTGTCGTCCAAGTGCAGTGTTGATCCAGCCATAAAGCAATTGTTGAGCTCATTTTTTAACATAATTTTTAAAATATATGTCAGTTCAAACTCTTTCATCAGAGAGCTGTGAGATCCAAGTTACTGTTAATGCTAGGGCCAAGGTAAACTCGTTCTGTTCACAGCAGAAAGGAAAGTGAGGCACATATAGGAAGAACAGGAAATGCTAATTTCTGCACACATGTTTATCTGGCAAAGCTGCGTTAGTTGAATTCAGGAAAACCTCACTGAGCAGAATCAGACAAAGAGACCATGAACTGTGAGGCAAGCTTTACAAACCAGTCTCCAAAGAGTTCGGTTTGGTTTAGTGCCGGTAAGCTCTTGCAGGAGACACGTGCCATGTCACGCCAGCACACAGAGCCTCAGCAGTCACCGCCGGGACCGAGGGCTGTCCCACTATGGGGCTGCCTGGGCTCTTTGTGCTCTCCTGTTTCTCACCCCAGATCTGGAGTCACCCCAAGACCTGCATCTCAGCAAAGCCTACAGCTTAATCAAACAAATTCTGACTAGCCCCTGTTGAGGTCAACAGCAATTGTTTTTCTCAAAAGTTAAGCCAAGTTACCTAAAGTTAATGGCATCTGGTCTCCTTAGCGTGGATGTTAAAACCAGAAGGAGCCCCTTGCTACCCTAACACTGCCCTCGGCATGAGGTAGGTAGGACAGAGTGATACAAACCTCTGTCACAGACCACTCCATAAATTTAAGTTAAAACACTGAGCCCACAAATCCATTTTCTTAAAACAAAGTAACACGTTTGTTAACTTTGGATGCCAAAATCCAGATCTTTAAAGAAATCCAGGTGACAAATTCTCATCATTTCCAAGAGAACAGAGAAGGTTTGTTGCATGAAAAGTGGCCCGTGAAAATGCGAACGAGTGATTTGTAATGCTGGTGCTGACGACTAAAGCAAGTACGTTTGTTGTTTCTTTGGCTGTGCTTTCACATACAACTGCACCAAGTATTAAATACTAGTATTTACACGTACAACGAGGTAACTACACGCACACAACTTACTGCTCTGCAGTCAGTGCTATCAGGTGATCTTCTAGTGCTGAAAATTATTTTGCATCTCTTTGGCATGCGCGGTGCTACAGCAGCTTCAGCCATTTCACAGCCGGGGCTGACAGCGAGGAGAGGGTCCTGTGCCTGCTCCTCCCGACCAGCTTTTCTAACCACTTCAGTGCGTTCATTCCCAAGGATGGTTCAGTTAATTTACATCCATCCATCCTCCCCTCCTGTTACATTATTACAAGCCTCAGATTATTTTTTACAAAGCATTACTGGGGATTATGAGCAGCTGGCAGATTCACACACCACTGTCCTTGTCGTACAGCCCAGAAACCCAGTGAGGGTCCAAGCCCCCTCCTTCCAGGGGCTCCCGGTGCAGATGTGCACGCTGGTGCTGACACTGGAAGTACAGCGGGCAGCTGGTGTTCACCCAGAACATGAGAGGAGGGTCTCGGAGCAGCTCACAGCTGCAAGTTTCCTCCTGTGCGCAGGAAGAAAACATTTACCAGTGGGTGGATTTGGGCAGGCTGGAAAGAGCCAGCAAAGCCCAACCATAAAAGCTGGGAAAATCAGGATGATCATGAAACAGGGAGGGGGGAAGCAAGGGGTGAAATAGGTTGCTCATATTTGACTCAGGGTTTTCCTTCATGTCACTACAGCGTGATGAGGAGATGTGCTGCTCAGCCCAGGGCACGGACTGGCAGGACCAGCTCTTCACTTCGCACCCGCTATTTGAAGAAGGCCAGAGCTAAAGGTCTAAAGTTCTGAGCTGCAGAACATGAAGCTGAGGTTTCCTCATTCTGCACAGCTTTTCCACATGAGGCTGCTCCCCGCAGGAATCCAGGCTTTGTCCTCCTTGGCTTTGAGGGCTCTTAGTTCAAGGACGAGATCTGAAGTAAATGCAGAGCAGTTTCACTTATTTTCTCACCCAAGATCTCCCCAGGTTCGCACCATTCCGATTTATGTAGCTGTTTGGATCACTTCTCTATTTATTGTTTTATGTCACAACTAGTGTAGAACTGGTGTAAATACTGTGAAGTAAAACATTGGACTTTATTCAGCATATTTTGCACCCTATCATTTCTCTGCTGTTACTGCCAGCTTTCGGAGGGGCTGCCCTCAGACACCCCTTCTGTGTCCATCTGCAGCTCCTCCATTGGCTTGCTCAGCCAGAACGCTTTCAGGGCTGCACAATTCTCTAATTTGAATGTTTTCACCAAAAAGAAAACCTGAACATGCTACTAAGGACATGGATTTCTGCAGATGACTGCGGCTGCCTTCCTCCTTCCCTCTCCCAGCAGATTAAACTATAAACACAACAATAGTTACTGGACTGATTTGCCTGTTTCTTCTGCTATTTCCAAAAATAGCACCCAGGAGACAGGAACAAATGAATGCTGAGTTTTGTACGGGGACACGATACCTCTTGGGCTTCCTCAGCCTTTAAAAACTATTTAGCAGTGATGACAGATACAAGACTGACACCTCAACACAACGACCCCCTCCCTTTATCTGTGCTATCAGCCGAGCTCCAGATACTGCATGATTCTATAGCTGTGCAGCTCGTTACTGAATTAATTCCTTCCTATAGAAGAGTGATTAATAATCTCAGCTTTGGTTGTTTAAAACAGATGTTTCTGGCCACACAATGACAAAGATCAACTTCAATACATGAGCAGGGTATAAACATCATCTTCCCGAGTCTGCAGAACAACCTGAAAAAATTGAATGGAGAGGTTTGCCCCCCCAGTCGTCTGAAAGGGCTGTCAAGCCTGGGACGGAAAGATAAGTGAAAGTGTCGCCCTCAGTAATGATTTCTATACAGAGAATTTCAGCAGAAGCATCCAGCTTTTGTTCTTAACCTCCAGTCCAAAGCTGTCCATGTGGTGGGAAAAGTAATAAAAAAATAATATCCCGGAGGAGTTCATTCTCATTATGAAACACTTTCCTATGTAACTAATTTCAAATGCCATCTTTTAACTTTAATTAAGCTGCTGCAGAACTCCCCGTTCCTTCTGTTACATTCGAGTGCTGTAGAACCTGGTGTAACCCCTAGGTCCAGCTTGCTAAACCGCACTGCTGTCCTCCACCAAGTCCTGCGTCACCCGTCAGCCACGGCCTCGTCCTGCTTTTGGTAGGAATTACCCTCCCCGCCTTTCTTTTACTACCAGAGAGAACTCCAAAAGCCCGGCTGTGGAAAGGTGTGAGCCATGCTGCCCAACAGCAGCAATACAACGTGGAGCCCTGCCCCGGGCTTTGTAAGGCCTGTGCTTGGTATCTGTGACTTGCGCACACCAGAGCGGGATGGCTTGAAACTCCTCATCCAGATAAAAATGATTTATCCAAACAAAATAAGGATTTGTTAAACTCATGAAGCCTTCTTTCACTTCAGATCTCCCCTCTGCAGAATGATCTCGCAAGCAGGCGCTGCAGAACCACGTATGAGCAGCAAGGAGCAGTCGGGGTTTGCAGATACAGCCTTACCTTTCTCATCTCCACACCTCTATGAAAAGGTCTTTTTTCCGAGGGATTTTAACCGCTCAGAAGTTTCTGGCCACACTCAATGTCAGCCCACTGGGTAGCACCTGTGCCTTTGCTAGGACAAGTGCCTCTAAGAACATCTTCTCAGCAAAGCCAAGGATTTTCCATCGGTACCCGAGCAGGTGACTTTCACCGTAGCAGTGCTGTATGAAATAGCCCCCAGTAATCTTGTAAGAAAAAAGAAAGACCCGTCATAGATCACTGTTCCCAGGTTTAATTTGCGTACGCAAAACTAACGATGCCGGGTGACCTCAGTGGGGAGCACCCCTTGCTGTTCACGGGGAAGGACCTCGAGCAGCAGCACCTGCCAGGCCACCTCGGCTCTGCGGTGCGAGATGCGCAACGCAGTGATGGCAGAGCCGCTCGCTCGCAGGTGGTTTGTAGGGGTCAGAGCAGACCCGCTTCATCTAACGGTGAATTCAACCATGTCATGCTGAATCGCAGCCCAAAAAAACCCCATGGTAACAGGTCAGCACGTCCAGCTTCTGGTGTGATGTCAGCTGCTAACCCTTCTGCGACGCCGTCCCCCGCAGACCTCCTCACCCGCTGCTCCTGAGGATCTCTCACAGTGTCATCTCGCCGACTCTCACCGCGCAGTGAGAAAGGCCGTGTGGCTTCCCCTGTGCTACGTTCGTTTAAAACCTCTCCAGTGCACCTGGAAAAGGGACATTTTCTGTTCCTTTCCTGAACCCGCAGTGAATTGTCATCTCACATTGGGAGGACGGCAATGGATAGTACAGGGAAAGCTTATTTTTCCTTTCGAAATAACCATTGCACCCGTTAGCCAGTGCGATCTCTGGAATTTGCACACTTCTCGTAGCAGCATTTGTGATAGAAAGTTATTGCTCCTCAGGGTAGCGGTGTGAAGCAAACAGCAGAAAATTTTGCTTATCCTATACAGGAAATCATTCACACGGCATGAGGTCTCCTACTTGGCTGACTTTTATTGTCCTCCCGTCTATTCATTTCCCTCTGCTTGGCAGGTTAGTGTCCCATTTCCCTGGTTGATAGGCTGAGCCTTGTTTATGCTTTTGATTCGGGCAGTCCAAACCTGCCAAAAAATAAGGACAATGTCTGTTGAGAGGCTGGATCCTGCTGCATCTGAAGAAAAATCTCTCTCAACTTGGTTTTCCGATGCAAAGGGGAAACCATCTGTTCAGTAGAACAGATCCATAAGCTTAAATGTTTCTGTAACCAACTGATTCTCATCCCAAAACAAACATTCCCAGTTACAGAAGTGGAAGGTAGACAATTACACCAGTACACCCAGTTACTGTAGTGTTTCCAAGCACACAAAAGGGGGAAGCTGAGCGGTTTGAGAACGCCCCTACCCAGACACTTTTCTTGGTGAGGACAAACACACAAGGGTCTCGGCACTCTGAATGCTCCAAGGCACCACTCGGATTTACTTCACAGCAGAAAAAGACCCAAGGAGACCTCGATACCTAAATATTTCAGGAGTGCCCATCTGTTAGGGCACTCCTTGGCGCTGTTTGCAGCACACGCGTTGGCTTTTTGGAGAGCGATGGGCTGTAGGGTGATGGTCAGGAGAGCAGAATCACACCTTTTCAAACCATTCGCTGGCATACGTACTTATTTCTTAATCTATTTAGACCTGACAAAGCCTCAAAAAGCAGCTACCCAGTACTTGAGTTGTTATATGCATTAAGATACAGAACATAAAAGATCTTTGGTTTAGAATTTTGCCAGCTGTCAGCAGTTCCCACTTACTCCACCCCTCCTGCCACCCTTTGGGAAAATGGGGCTCGGTAACAAAAGCCAGCAGCTGCCGCAGCTCCACAGCGCCTCCAAACACCACACCAAAAGACAGCGGGGCCTTTGGGGGTTGCTGGTTTGATGAGGCAGCCCCCCATTTCCAGCTTGTTCCACCATTTCTGCTATACATACCAGCAGTAGCTAATCAATTACATGCTGCGTCACGGAGCAGCAGCCCGAAGCCACTGGGGTGCAGTGGGAACCGGTGTGAATTTGGAGCCGTACGCCCCGAGCAGGGACAGGGCTTGTTGTCTGCATGACAGCCGTTTCAACATGTCAAGTTAATATCAAGCAAATAAACATAAAAAATAAAGTTCAGTAACTTAGTTATCAATATGACTAACCCCAGCATCCTCGGACAAACTGGGTCCACGCCTGCAAAGCCTTACAGTCACGCTTCTCCGCGTTACTCAGCCACAAGCAAACTGTCTCTACCACTTGAAGTCCACCCAGTTCTCAAAGAGGGCTTGCGGCTCCGGCGCTGCCATCCCACAACCGCACATCTAGTCCCGCTGCACAGCCCTTGCTGCTGGGCTGTAGCTGCCCCTCATCAGCAAAGCCTGCCCTGTTAACGAGCAACAAGACTCTTTTGGGAGAAGAGGGGCAGTGAGGACATCCGCTGTCAGGCTGCCCCTGACTCCTACATCCATCCCAGTAACACCAGCCTTCTACAGGCACCAGGAACCGCGTGCTCCCAGCAGGCAGGTTCCCTCGCTCCCCGCGCAGGCGCTGGCTGGCACACGCAGAGCCGCTTTGCGTGCAAGTTTCCTGCTTTCCCCCACAACGAGTCCCCACAGCCCAGATTGATCACAGACCCAGCTGTCCCTTATAATTACATTTTAATGTCTTAAGGTGGTCATTTGCATTTTGGCAACTTGTTTAATAGTGATGACATTTAAATTGTCACAACTAGGCTTCAAAGTTATCAATTTATTAGATGATCAGGAAACTTCACACCTAGAGTGGTGCAGGTTTTTGGCTGCACACTCAGTAATCTGTCAAAGTGCTGGTTTATATAATGAAGGTTATTTCGTAGGGATATGCTTTAGTTAATTCAGCCCTGAAAGGGATTAACTTGCAGAAATTAAAAAGGTTCTGTTTACTTATTTATTATTAGTTTAGACTGACAGCTACTCCAAAAACACACATACTGTGTTTTGTCTTCTGCTGCTTTCTTCATTTCAGTGTATTGACTTTTTCATGCACACATCCATTGATTTCTCCTCCTTCTGCAAATGAGCCTGGGATTTGCAGAATCACATACGATTCCTTCAGAGAAACCCTTCCCTGATACACCAACAGAACCCAAACGCTACACAGATTATGTACTTGGTAGTAGGTTTTTGGGGGGTTTTTTGCTATGTATTTCCACACCTCTCCCCAATGGTGCCCCAAAACAGGTTTCTAACTTCTGCTGTAAATGCAGCAGTCATGAATGGCAGGAAAAATAACCCCAACTGCCTGTTGCGAGGATCACAGTCAGCCCTATACTGCCAGCTCCCTGCACACTGGTTCTTTACTCCTTTCCCTCCCAGCTTCCCACCTCAACCTGATGGTTTCAAGCCTTCCGAAAGCCTCCTATCCCTCCCTGTTTGACCTGCTGTCTGGAGAACCACCACCCCACAGTACAGGCAGGTAAAGCTGGGTGGGCTTACCTAAACCCACCGCACAGCGCCGGGGACACGGCTCCGTGCTGGACACACTCGGTACCTTCTGCCCCGTCTCCAGTCTATGTGCTCAGCTCCGAGATTGGCGGGCACACCCTTGGCCATTCCCCCCACAGCACAGCTCCCCGCACCAAAAGACCAGCCACGAGTGGCTGGATTTGCCAGTTTTCACCAAGGAAAGCCGCTCTGGCAGGGGCAGCGGGGGACTGCCGCTCACTGCCAAGTCCCCGATGTCACAAACGCCACTGCTGAAAGGCACCACGCAGATGCAAGCCAGCATCTCGTGAGCTCCCACCTAGCTCAGGGACTTGTCCCAGTACCGGCTCTGCCATATAATCCTTCCTCAGAGAGAGCTGGCTTTAATACACCAATAGGAGGGGAAAAAATACCTAACGAATGTGCTTCTCTTTACATTTTTGCCTGGCTTTTCCCCCTTATCAGCAGTGTTGCCTTCAAGCAAGCAATTATTAAGTAAACAGATCTCAAAGAAAAGTCATTTCAAGTACAGATTTCTTCCACTGAACTCCCTGGAGTGCCCACTCTGTAGCCCTTGGGCAAAATCCAGCACGAGTTTATTTCAAGAATCGGCCAACGCTCATTAATCAAGCGAAGGGCTGGCTGAGATCTTCACAAGTGGCTGCGCAGAATGCGGAGTCACCTTGTTGTAACTGATCTGGGTGCTCGGCAATGCCAAAAAGCTGCTGGAGACCATTATTTTACAGATGGAGAGAGAACAAGGAAGGCAATTAAAAGATGTATTTCTCAAGCTCATTGGACACAGATCAAAATTAAAGTGCAGAATGAATGATTGAAAGAAGTGTGACAGAAATATCTATTATGCAGCTGCTGAAAGACAAAGCTGCAAATAGACCCTCACAAATTTTTAGGAGAGGAGGAAGAGGTCCCCAGGGCAATCCCCAGGGCAGAGCTTTGACTCTGGGAGGTGGGAGGGTTCATCTCGCTAGTGGCTGAAAAACTTGCCCTTCTGCCTAGAGAGCTGGAGAATCCCCAGGAAGCCGAACCAGTCCTAGAAAGTTTGCGTAAACACCCCTGCAGACTCCGAGCACTGCCTTTACGCCCTGGTTGGTGCCCGTCCCAGGCCGGCTGCCCGCCCAAAAAGCACCATCCCCAGCAGACTCACCAGATATTTCCACTCAGCTGCTCCAACTTGCAGTAAGCTCTACAGCTAATCACGAGAACAGCCCTCAGGTTTTATTGACCCTTAAAGTGCCCTGCTTCCATTGCGGATCCGAACGAGGCGCAGTGCCCTGCTGCTGCCATCGGCGCTGGCTGATCAGAGGAAACACCGTACATTCGCCAGAAGATTCTGTTTTGCCAGGTTAGAGGGAAATCCCTCCTGAGCCCAACCCGAGTAACACCCAGCTACCAAACACAAGCCACTAGTTCTCCGGCGGTTGATTATAACTCGTATGTTATTTTCTATGCTTAAAACACTTCCAAAAACCACTTTGGTCTTCATTTACTTTTCTCCTTTGTACAGCAGCTTTTTTCTACTGAGTGTTTTAAAACCAAAACCAATAATGAAAAATAACCAAAATAGGTAGAGCTTACCGGCTCTGAAGGGCCACTGAGAGGTTCGCTGCCTCGAGTATCGTGGGTGGCTCTTTCCCACTCTGGAACAACCTCCGGGAAGGGGACCCAGCCCCCCTGGGTAGGGGAGTAGGGGCAGGGACAGTCCAGCTGGGTTCCATCGAGAGCCCAAACCCCAGGACAGCCCGGGGAGATGCAGCAGATCAGAAACCAGTCTGGAAAGCCAGGATCAAGCCCTCCACCCAGGCCGGCAGAGCCAGGGCATGGCTGTGGTGGAGCTGGAGACCAGCGCTGCTCAGCCCCACCCAGGGAGGGACCACCCTCCTGGGGCTGACCTTAAATGGGCTCCTGCAGCCCCGGGGCAGGGGTGTGGGCAGGGGACGCAGGTGAGGCTGGTCAGGGAAGAGCAGGTCCTATCAACACACTCTGAGCCTTTGTTAGGCTTCGCTTTGCTAAATAAAACTTACTGTGTTAAAGACAGTGTTAGAAAGGCCGCTGAGTTAAAAACCTCAAAACCCAACCCAAATAATCCACTCCCCTTCCAGTATCATGAATATGATGATGTACTGTGCCTCCTCACCGCTGCTGCGGTCAGACGCCCCAGGGAAATGCCGCTTCGGTCATTGTACGGGAGCAGAAACACAAAGGCTGAATCGTGAAGTCAAATTTTAGAACGGATCTTCCACTGGTATCAGCCCCTCTTCCAAATGCAACCCCAGCCCAGCTCCTGCCTCGCTGCCCCCCTGCGGGGGACGTGAGCCGGGCTGGCAAGCACGTATGTCACAGAACTGAGGTTTTTGCAGAAAGAGACAAAACCAAACAGAACTTGAATTCTACTCGTATATCCATGAGAAAACACAGGGCAAGAAAAGACTTCCAAAAAGGGGCTTAATGTAATTTCTGGAGAAATTCCTTTGCTGTCTTTGACAAATCCTCTTTACAAGGAGTGCCAGACAAAGCCCTCCAGTATTGCCTCTGGATTAGCCCGACTGTGAGAGCTGGGAACCAGGGAGGAGGACGAACCGCCACCCCACCTCCCCGGGGATGCTCATGGTTCCCACCGTCCCAGCACCCTGCAGCCCAGCGGAGCGCATGACGACGGCACCAGAATACCGACACATCCCTGTGATAAAGCAGTTAAAGCATCGTAAACAGTGGGATCACAACACACGTTTCCATGAAGGAAAATGTTACGTGAATGCTTTATAGAAACGGAAAATAATCACCAAATTTTGAGTGCTGCAGCATTAACAGAAACTCCCTGCCGGCAGCAGCGTGTACTTGAACGTCGTGAGTGTATAAGCTGTGAACGATGGGATGTAAATTATGTTGCCACTGAAAAAAGAACTGTGTTCAACAGAATATTTTCTGCTTCTAGTATGATTATGGTGAACACCTTGCAGACTGTTTCAGTAACGATTAGTTAACATTCCTGCGGCCAAGCGAGATGAAGGTAGATGTCTGCATCACGTTTTAAAACCAACTTTGGGTGACAGCAGGTTCCTCTCTTGTTATCCCATAACCAGTGACTTTTTACACATTCCATTGCTTTCACCAGTGATCTCAATTCACATTCTCTTTGGTTTGGTCCCTTTCTTAGAAAGCCCTTCAGCCGTGTAGAGGCGTTGCCTGGTACCATCCCCTTGGCACATTTCACACGCTCGTTTCCTTAACGCTGCCTTCAGGGCTCTTCCACCCCGTACAACAGCTTGGGCTGTCGGCGCCGACAATGCTGTGGTTTAGCTGAAGTCTCTCAACACAACGTGGAAGTAGCTGGATAAGCAGGAGGTGACTCGAAGATCAAAGGCCCCTGTGGCTCTAAGTGCTGTGAAGCCTTTTTGATCTTAGTCCGTCTCTTCCGGCCCACGTTCAGACCAGTACACTCCAGTTTTATTTTCCACCAGATGTTTCTTCTCTTCCTTCCAGCAGACTACATGAACAGACCGAGGACCTGCAGGATACAGTCCTTTTCATGTCTGTGAGCTGGAGAGAAAGCATCTACATTTTTCGCTCCACGTGTGTTATAAAGATCCAGCGTTGGTGGTGGTGGCAGAGGAACTGGAGAAGGTACAGCACCAGCCGAGGAGGAGTTCGGATGGGTGGGCTGCACAGCAAACACCAAGTGAACATCACGTCAAAGACCCCGAAAGAGCGAGCTCTGGATTCGTGCGGAACGTTTGCTGTCGGATGGTACTGCCAGACGTATCGCTCAGGGGGCCGGCCACCACGGCTTCCCGGCAGTGTGGTCTTCTCAGCTCCAGAAGGGTGGCGGTGGTTCGTACAACAGCTGAGTATGAGCCGGGGACGTGTTCAAACCAAACCATGGGTGTCCTGTTAGTCTCCTGGCCGACTCCTACCACTCCCCGTATCAAACTGGGGGTCACTGCTCCTCTCCTCTCTCCACTGTTTGTCAGCACCGTCACGCACCGCCGGCCCCGCAGAGTCATGGTTCCGCTGCTCTGACCGTGCTTGGGCATTCTCCTGACATGGGCAGGCGAGTCCTAACCAGTTCCTTCCCGATTAACACCCAAACTGCTGCTATCGGATTGCCAGCGTTAATTACCACATATCCTTCAGATACGGGTTGGATTGGCGTCTGCGCACTCCGCAGCAGGCTGCTCCTTCCCAGTTACTCCACGTTGAAAGGGTCCGCGCTCCTAATGGCCGCTTAGACAGACAAGGACATCATCCTGCGCCTGCACTGCTGGCCTGCCACAAGCCAGCCCCACAGTTGAACCGAATCACTGATCCGACTCCAGAATCGATCGCGATGAGGAAAACCGGGTGATGGCACATGTGGGGCATGTACGAGCAAGGCTAAAGAAACCATTTCATCAGCTTCTGAATTTTTCCATTAAAAAAAAAAAGTTGTAGTTTGTGAACAGGATTTCTCATTTTATTCAATTTTATGGATAATAAAAATGAACACCAAAGCAAAAAGAAACCCATAAGGTAAATGGTGGCGTGAGATTAAGGAAAGAGAGCAGCAGGTGCTGGGTTTTTTGGTTTTGTTTTCCTAACCAGCTATTTATACAGGCATAAAATAATCCAGAAGACCCATGGTTTTCTTAGCATAATTTGTGTACAAGAAGAAAAAAACACATTTATAGAACTTGGTGGGTATCAAATCCCACACTTGGGTAAAAGGAAAAAGAAGAGAACCACAACCTCCGGACTTGTCCCTCCAGGAACAGGATCTGGAGCTGTGCTCAGGCACCATGGGGGCCATAACCTAAGCTTTGGGGTCTCTCGACTGTGACCCCAATGGAGGGCAACTCCCCAGCCAGATGTGCAGCGTCCCTCTTCAGACCGCGTTCACACCCACTGGTGAGTCGCCCCAAGGCAGCCACAACCAAGGGCTGTCCGGAGCCGTTCTCGCTGGAGACAACATTTTGTCCGATTTACAGCTCTCACCCTTGTAACACCCAACTGGCACACGCTGAACCAGGGTATTTAGAATGGCCTTTGGACAACGTCTCAGTTACCTCAGTTGCCCTACGCCCCGCCGAGAGGGATGTGCTTTGTGTGCAGCACAGAGCTCCAGGCAAGCAGAGCTGGTGTGACGGCCACGCCGGCTGCTCGCTGCCGTTCAGGTGCCATGCTCAGCTCCGATGGTAACACCAGGGAAGGAGCAGGGAACAGGCAGGACAAGACCTACCTTCTGGATGCTGTTGGAAACAGCCCTCCAGGCTGCTTCCCCGGAGCAGAGGCCAGCACTAACTCGCCTGGAGCTCCGGCCTGGAATCGTCTTCTTCAGAGGATGCACTTGTGTCCCCAGCTGCAAGCATGTCAATAGTCCCATTAGAGGGATTTTGCGACTGGTTTTACGCTTGAAGTTCAAATCACAGTTGGTGTTTAGCGGATCTCTGCCTAAGGCGGGCGTCAATATTGACAGACAAAAGCTGGTTAATACATATCAGCTGCTGCTGGTTTGTTTGTTTGTTTTTTTTAAAGATTGATACCATTTTCTACCTTATCTTTTGCTGGAAATAGCAGGAACTGAAAATTCAATTTTGTTTTTAATAAATAATTCATCGCTCTTCTGATGTTTTGTACTTTTTCCTTGAAATCACTAGAACTGGGAATTTCTCCTCTTTTTTCAAAGAGACCTGAAGAGGAGGAATAAAAAACTTTGTTACTGGCCACTGCGTTTTAGCATTTAATTTCAGTAGCAGACTTTGCCTCTTTGTTATCCATTTACAGACATCGAAGTCATACTTAAATGTATCTATAGCAAACACTTTAAATGAATCAATTAAACAGGTTCCTGAAATAAAAGCTACCTCGGTAAAAGCTCTGGAATTTTTTAATTCATTGCTTCTATTCGAGCTACTAGCAATAAATATAACATCTATATAAAAACATTACATAGGACATTAATCCTGCAGCACTAGTAAAAGTGCTTGAAATAATTTATGGCAGATAAACAGCACTACAGGCATTTTCTTTGTCGATCTTTAATAAACCATGAACTCCGGGATCACTACAAGTCCTCACAGCCGATGTACAGTACTACATCGTGTAGTAGCTCACCGACAAGAGAGTAAGAAGGTTTCCCCGTTCCCCGTCTCCTGGGCTGAGCATTTTACCACCGACGAGAGAGGGACGGTTTAAGTAAACCACTTTTGACTTCCGGCTGCTCCGCAGCGCGATCCAGGGCTTGTGGGTGCGACTCACCGCCCCTGCCCCATGGGCTGCCGGCTGGGGTGGGTCTGGTGGGGAGTCAACAGCCAGCAGCCTGCCTGTGACCGCACATTCAGCGTCCTTTCCAGATTGTAAGAGTACGAGCTCTGTAATTTGAGGCCAAGAATCATCACCGGGTTTAACACTTCAGAGGAGGTAGCGCGGGTGCGTAATTTCAAGGAAGAATCCCAGATAATCTCCTGTAACCTGCGCAGACAGCGGAGTCGCCGGACACGCAGCTGGGTTTGTGGCGAATACTCCTGAGGAATCCTGCTGCAGAGACTCATCAGCGGCTGTACGGCTGGCAAACTCTGTCCAAACATCTCTAGGGAGAGAGAGCTGCTGCGTATCTCCAGCTTCTCTGAGCCTTTCCAGTTTGTGAGGCAGATGACAGCACCAACAACTCACTCCTTCTTGTGTAAGAAGGGCCCTAGTTTTGCTTTAAGGCACCTGACTCCAGAATTCTGCAGCGGATAACCCCAAGAAAGAATCGCGTGGGGTCTCTGACAGAATTTGGAAGGTAATTCTTTTCTCTCTTGGTACACACTGTGCTTGCAGCTGGTGACCGTTGCTGGATGCCAGTGTGACAGAGAGCAGACACGTGGGAAGGAAGATGAGTGCGGCTGCTGAAGATACAGATGTGACTTTAAAAACCACGTGGAAGGCGTCACAACTCAAATCATCCCCTGGTCCAAAGGCGACCCACCCATGTGTGAAAGATTACTACATGCTTACATGATCTTCCCCACGGAGCTCTGGGAGAGTTACCAGAGGAACCTGTGAGTCTTGACACACCTTCTGTGAGAGAGATGGGTCCTCTTTCTGCCCACTCAGAAGGCCAAGGCAGGTCCTTCACACAGTGACCATCGTCCTTCACGGTATTTAAGGTTTACAAGGACTGCAGTATAAGAGCAATCTATTGGGGCTGTAAAGCTTGAGGCTTAGAAAGTTCCTGAGCTGTTTGTTGCTGGAGGCTGGAAGAGCATCACGGAAGTGTGCCTGCCCTGCTCACTCCCAGTGAGGTCATCGACCGCTGTCAGAAATAGAAAGGGGGCTGCAGAGACTTCTGGTCCAGTTCAGTAGTTATTCTGGTGTCCTTATCAAAAAAAACCCACAGTTGGGCTGAGTGTGATTTTTAGAGGCACCAACAATCAAAACTCTGTGTGAAGTCAATGGCAATTGTGGATGTTCAAATCTTCCAAAACATCAGACTCTAAGTATTTTATTTATTGAGACTAACAACCAGTTTGGAAATTACCAACCAGTCTGAACATTCCCGTTGTAAATGGCCCCGCATTCCCCTGGCACAGCTCTCCTTTCCAGGAAAACCTTAGGAACAGCCTGTAATTTGTGTTCTGAGGGAAGCTGAGAAAACGCAGGCTTCGGCAGCGCTGCCAGCTCTTGTGATTTTATCATAAACCTGACGGTATTGCATGTTTTCTTCAAGGTCGAGAATCCTGGACTTACGATGAGAATCGCAGGTTACGCGTCTGAAGAGGTAAGCTGCTGGTTCCCATGGCCGTAGAGAAAGCTCCACAACCTGAGTTTTCGGCTCCGTAATCAGAAGACAACAAGCTCTACAATCGCTGTGTGAAAAAAAGAAAACAGAAAAAAGACTCTAAGCCAATCTTGTACTTTTTGGGAACCTGGCTCAGACTTTGAATGCTTTGATTTGGCATAAACGCTTAACTTCAGCTTTGCAAAACAGTCTTCATGTTAATGTCTAAGTCTTCATATTTTCCATAGGAAATTGGCAGGCTCACACATTTTTTAGGGGCCGTAGCTTTAGGACTGGTCAATACGAGTTTGTGAAGACCATAAACCAAGTCCTTTCTATCACGAATAATTCCTTTTTCTCACACCACCTCTGGATCATGACCCTCTCGTTGGCTTTCTGCGCTGAAGTGAAGGAGGCAAATACTTGTTGCTAGAGCACATTGGCGATCGAAGCACGCTGAAGCCGACGGGCCGTTATCAGCGCCGACGGGCCGTTATCAGCGCCGACGGGCCGTTATCAGCGCCAACGGGCTGTGGTATCAGCGAGGTGCTGAGAGCTCTCTCACCGGGTTCAGAGCACCGTGCAGCTTCAGGTGCAGGTGTACAGAGACAACAAGGACCACGGTAGCCGTCAGACACCCACACTGGGAGCCCAGAGTGCCATCCTAGGGCTGCAGCTGACGGACAGTTGGTTGGGTCCCTTCGTGCTGCTCTGCAAAGGGTTTCTCCTGCCTCCTCGTCTGTGGAGCTGCTGCAGGACTTGCTTTCCCTGGAGCTCCCCAGGTGTGCCCTGCGTTCCAGGGGCTGTCTGTGGTGTTTGATACTCGCGTTGCTGGGAGAGAAGGACAGAAAGTTGCTGCCCTACCCCCTGCTCTCTTGAAGCAGGAAATTCCTATAACCAAGCCCTTTTGCTCTGCTTAAGGCTGCAGCAGCAGGGATGACACAAGCACGGTCCTCTGAGGACAGGCGTGGAGCCTGGTGACCCTCAGGTCCCTCATTTACCTGAACTGTCTCTGGTAAAGACCCTGCGGGTTCCTACCTCTCTCCAAGATGACTTAGCAAGGCTGCATCACCAGGTGAGCTGGTCCTAAAGAGAGTTCAACCAGCTACACCCACAGCCTTGGCAAGCAACCGCCAGCCAGAGGACCGAAGGAAACGGCACTGAGCACAAGCCTGCGGGTTGCTCTGTGTTTCATAGCTTGCGCTGTGACCAGAAGGAGTCCCTGGACCACAGGGCAGTCCCTGCCCATCAAAAGCTGTGGTGCCCTCCAGCTCGGAGCCCAGACGCCCCCGCACCCAGCAGCCGGCCAGGCAGAGCTGGGACCTTGCTGCCCTTCCCCATGTGCCCACGGGGGCATCGCCACGGCCACCGCTCCAGAGTCTGGATGTTCTTCACGCCAAACAGAGAGTCATTAAATAAACACCATGCAACATTATTCTCTCACAAGAACGTTGTCTTCTGCCTTCCCCCTCCATACAGAAGATTTCAATAGATAGTGGTGGCGGTTCAGGTCAGGTTAAAAAAAGAGAAGAAAAATGACAGAATAATATTGAACCTCATCTCCAGCATGACTGAATTATAGAATATTATTAGATATTCTAGATTATTATTGATACATAGAGCGGCTTTCGCCTAAAACATAGGCCTGTGTTATCCCCAGCAGAAAATTAATTTATCATTTAATATTTGGAGCCTTTTTTCAGAGAGCAAATGAATACTCTGTACAAGACCATCCTGATTTAGGGAGACTGTAAGGCAAGGGAACGCAGTCCACACAGATATTTCTGGTGTTTTGTCACCAAAAATTCGAGGGGGGTGGAGAAGAAGGAGAAGGGTGGAGGGACCTTCGGATCCCTGACCATTGCTAGATGTCAGTGGTCCTGACAAAGCCTAAACGGAGCTTAGCAGGGAACACCACAATAAGCCTCTGCATTTTTTGTTATTTTATATAATAATAATAATAAATTTATTTTCTTCTATTTTTATTATTTTATTTTTTTTATTTTTTTAAGCAAACCCAGCACTTCCCAGTGTCGTGCTTTCTGGGGTGCATAAAAGGTCACATCTTTACTTGCACCCTAAGCAGCTAGGACTGAAGTGAAGTGGGTTTGAAAAGAAAGACTTTATAATAAAAGCAATGAGCAAAACCGTTATAAAGCCCACGTGGCATTTGCACGCATTCAAGAACCTTCCGTTCACCAGTGCCAGCTGCTACTGGTAAGGCAGGGATTCGCCCTGTCCGGAATCAACCAGAAGTTAATCAGTCCCCGATATCCCTTCGTGGCTGCTGGTCCTCGGGGTTCCCTCGGCCAAAAGCCCGCGCCGAGCCCGTCGCTATCAGGCAGCTCCGGAGGTAACTGGAGAAGCCCCGCTCTGTTTCCGTAGCTACACAACATTGCACAAACATTTTGGTCGCAATTTGTGGCAATGGTTTCGCAGCTATTTGATTAAAATGCAGCGCCGCGCTGCTCGGAGCCTGGGAGTGTCCGATAGCAGGGAGAGCTCCGCAGAAGTGCTACGATTTAAAATTACAGCCTGCCCTGCTTGAAGGGGTATTTTTAGTCTATTTATTCAGAGGATAAATATAGCTCTATACATCACTGGTTTAACGTCTCTCTCTTGAGCCCGTCAGAAAGACGCTTTACCCAGCACCAGACAAAGGTCAACAAACGGGTATCTTGCCTTTCTTCTTTTTCCCTTCCTTTTTTTTTTTTTCTGTAAAGCAGCATTAAGTGCTTTAGAAAGCAAAGTATCTTGTCAGCAGAGGCTGCCTGTCTAACCCCTTTGCTGCAGTGACCTACTTACAGGAAACTCTCCTATTGAAAAGGGCTTCTTCCAAGATCGAGCCTTCCAAACAAAAACGTATCTAAAATTAGGGGGAAAGTGTTTAAGGGATCCCTGAGCAGAGATAATGGAACGAATAAAAGGCGAGCGAGGGGAAAGGGTGGTGAATCACCGCGCAGTCGGGAGGAGTGATGTAGTGCATATTTCTATGAATGGCCGTTCTCTGGCTTTATTACCCACAGCTTGGGGAGTTATTTATTCCTGAGGATTTGTTTGGGTGTCAGGGGGATGTTTGTGCCGGCAAACCCCTGGAAACCGAGGCTTTATGTACACACAAAAGGCGCAGTGGCAGCGCAGGCAGCCACGTCCCCACTCAGCTGCTGCCCCTGCCCCTGACCTGGAGGGACCCTCCCTGCCCTCCCCTCCACACCAAACCCTGCAGCGCACGTCCTCGCGGAGCTCTGCGCTTTGCTCCTTGTGCTCAGCCACCACAAACTCCTCAAGGAGCGGCGGGGCTGTGCAGATTCCAGCTTTGGTGTATGCTGGGGGAATGGAGGGAGAGGCAGAGTTTCTTCTGGGGAAAGCCCCCCGAACTCCCACTTGGAGCCTACCTCGGTCTTACTGCAGCTCGCAGCCCGTACGAGCTCACGACCGCTCACCGGCACGCAGGAGCTCAGTGGTCTGGCTGCGATGGAGCCAGCTTTCTGCGGGGAACAGTCTTCTGATTTACTTTTTTTCCAGTTTTGACTATGTATTAAAATTCTCCCCCAAAATCAGGCACCAGTGAGACGTCGCGAGACGCTGCAGCCCCGCTCCCAGCTCGCTCTAAGTGTGAGTGTGTGTCATGATCGCTGCATGTCCCAGTGCCTCACTCGAAGTGTCTGCTGAGTCCCTCCGTCTCATCTGTGGAATCTGAGGCTACATTCTTAACGTCTAATGCATCACTCAGACACTGGTGTGACTAAATAGCAGATTTACCACAAAAGTAAAGATTACACGCCTGTAGTCCTTACGTCATTACCTGACCCTTCTTTTAGCCCCGTGTTCACTCCCTCCATTTCAGAGAACGGAGAGTTCTGCTTTCTCAGGACCATTAGAATGCGAGGGACCATCTGGAGGACGATTCTTCTTCCTGGGCTGCGCGGTGGCGGCTGTCGCTGGCGGGCTCCGCACTGGCCTGCTGTGTGGAATACATATCGACGTCGAGGGGAGCTGCTCCCGCAGAACAAAGGTGGGATGTGCACGCGGGGCACCACTGAGGAAGAGGAGCTGCTGCTGCTGCTCGGCAGAAGAAGCAGCAGCTCAGTCTCCACTGCAGCCAGAAGAACGGTGTGACGCAAGGGGTTTTCCTGAGGATTGTTATCTCACCCTAAAGAATCCATTGGAGACAAACCCCAAAATGCGTAGCATGGAAAATAAAAATACTGGAGGGTTGCTCCAGTCTGCTGCGAGCCCCAGGCATAGGCTGCTCGTTTCTGGGTGGCTCGTACGGTTGTGTGCCCCCCGAGGACCCCAAGCAGCGTCTGCCGGCTGTGATGGGGTTCCCCTGCGCCCCGCGGCTCTCCCACACACAACCCGTGAGCCTCGGCGTGCAGACAGCCCCTCCGAGTTCTGCCCCGGGAACCTGGGGGGGTCTGCGGTGTTCTCAGCCCCTTGCCATCGCCTGGTGAGTTATTGGGGACATAAGAAAGACCTAAACCTGGACTTTACAAATCTGTGTGAACCAGATTGCTTAGGAGGAGAGGTAAACCTGTCAGCTCTTTCCCCAAGGGCTTTCGTATTTTTTAGTTGCCATGAGGTTAAACACAGATTATTCGTGGTGATTTTATACAATTCAAAGTTCTAGGACTCCCTATAGTACTGCTTCCTACTCCCCCGAGAAAAATGCCATTTCTGACGTACGGGGCAGAACGACAGCAGACAGAGGACGATGGGATCGCTGGCTGACACAGCAGCCACCCCTCAGCGAGGGCTGCACCTGGACCGGGTTCGTCCTAGCGGGAAGACAGCCCTCCCCACGGCACCGGAGGATGTGACTCACGATAATGACTAACAGAACGTTACTTTACTCATAAATCTGACTGTCCCTAATCCATCTGTTATCCCTGTTCCTACAAAAGGCAAACCGATTTGGCCGGCTGTTTCTACCCGGATACAACAGACGTACATGAGTGACTCCCGGCGGCTGCTGGAGAAGCCAGCCCTTCCAGTGGGAGAGCAGGCTGGAGGAGCTCCTTTGTGGCCAAGAGCTCCGCGATGGCAGCTCCAGGTGAGCCATCTAGAGGAAACAGCAAGATTTTCTTAAGAAGGCTCCGCACTAGCAGTGTGATGAATTCCTCTCAAATACATATCCTAAAAAACCCGTACCGAGAGCTGGGAGATTGCCATCTGTTAAATTCATAAACCTCTTACATGCCTTAATTTCCTGTATGCTCACACAATGAGGTTAACAGTTTCCTCTGCTTTTAAAAATGATTTCTGAGAGTGGTTTGGATTGCTTTATGCTAATGCAGTATCAAGAAAAGCCTATATTAATTCAAATAAATAATATACCAATTAAAGGAGGGAGTATAGAGTTATAAAACCTTGGAATCTCTTCCTGCTCTTGACTCTCTGCGTGACACTGGGAAATTCTCTCAACCAGAGTCAGTTTTACCTCCCATAAAGCACGGCTCATAATTTTACCGTCTTTGTAAAGCCCTTTATGATCTTTGGATGAAATACCAAAACGCTACAATAAAGACACACACACAGTAAATACAACGAATGGCCACATTTTGCCTTTACCTCCCTCTTGCTTAATCCTATTAAAATCAGAACTACACGGTGCATAAATCAGGGCAGAGCAAGCGGCCGCCTTTGCACTTTGCAGCCGCAGCATCACCACAGAGCTTCGGAGAGGAGGAGGGAAGGCTCCGGTCTGGAACGCAGCTGGGGGATCTTAGAACAGGGTGCACCCGGTGGGAGAGCTTCACGTGGGCACTCACCGGGGGCTTATTTACTGCCAAAACTGCTGAATTCCTTTGGAGAGCCCCTCCTGCACTGCCCACGAGGCCTGAGCGACCCTTCGAAAGAACCTGAGCGAAGCCCGGGCTGTACCTCTCTGCCGTTTCACTCTTCCCTGTAGAATACATGAGACACACATCAGCGTGTGTCAGGCTGGAGACGCTCTGGTGTGGGATGCTGGTCCACCAAGGGTGGCGGCTGTCCACGTGGAGGCCATCGTGGCTGGGAGCTTCGGGAAAGCAGGGAAAGATGGGGGTGAGGAACAGGCTGGTGATCTTCTCTCCCGTCCCCAGGTTCGCAGGGCACGTTGGGAGAGCCCCTCCGGGAAAACACTGTGTTCTTGTCGAAAAAAACCCCAATGAAACGGATGAGGGCAAGGAGCCAGCAGAGCGGTGGGTCCCACTGGGAGCCGGAATGAATCAGAAAACGTCTTCTCGCCTGGAAACACGGGCGTTTCACGTGGCACGATGCAGTGCGTGGAAGGGGGTGGTGAGGGTGCACGGACAAAGGTGAAAGATGGGGCTTGCCTCTGCCTCAGCCCAGGGGTGGGTCACCACCCTGTGCTGTGCAGTAACAGCCAACGAGGTCAGGATCCGAGAGCATGTGAACCTCTGCCTGATCCTCTGCTGCAGGAGCTGGCGTTTTACCGGGGCTCCAGGGACGGCGCTGACCGGCTTCACAAACGCACTGTCTTGGCTACCAGGGGCTGATTTGGACGAGGAGATCTGACCCCACGACTGTTCCTCTCCAAACCCCTGGCTTTGGTGAGCCGCGGGCCGCCCTCCGCCCGGCTCGCAGCCTGCTCCAGATGCGCACCGCTGTCTGCTGGGGAAGGGGCCAGCTGGACTCCAGTCCCCGTCTGCTTCGGACAGCTGTGGTCTCCTGTGGCTTCCCTCTCTGACCCAACATCATAAAGGCTTGATAATATATGAGAACAGTTCTTCTTCTACCCTCCTCTCTTTGGGAATTACAGAGGATTTTTGTTAACCGTTTAAATAGTGCCCGTAATCGCCCTCGTGTAGTTGGAGATACCTGCTATCAGCCTAATAGCCACTGATTTTCCCCAGACACACGCAGGGTAAGCCTCATGTATGGATCACAGACCCTTACTCCGGCAGAAGGAATAAACTCCATCCTACAGCTGTTTCCTAGGTAACTGAAGCAGGACCAGAAACAGGCTGCGCAGCTAAAAGGGTCGAAACAACAAAACTGCGGCATTTCTTTCTGTCTCCAAACTTTTGATTTTGTGGGGCTACAAATATGACAGAAATGTTTCAAGAATGAAATATGCAACTGGAAAACATGCCCCTATTCTCCCGTAGCCAAAGCCTGTGGTCCCAGGAGTCCTGTGATACATCACCTCTCCAAGGCTCTCAGAACAACCCTGCCCATGCCTGGATCTCTGCCGGTGCCCTGGAGCCCCCTGGGAGGGCGCAGGGCGCAGTCACCAGAACCCGTGTGGCTGTCGGTGTGTCTCAGAGGTGCAATCCAGCTGCTCCAGCCACCTCGGGCAGACAGGCTTCATGTGTAAGCTGCGGGGAGCTCAGCCCCGTACAGGCGACTGGGGACATTTCTGGACTCCTCAGGCAGGGCGAGGGCTCCTGATCGTTGACGAGCTGGAAGGTCCCAGGGGATGGTACCACCTTGTGAACAAGACCCTTCCTTAGTGAAACTGCCCCCAGCGCAGCCGTGCTGCAGGACAAGCAATCGGATCCGCTGGGACCCTCTGCTGCCTTGTTTTGTCCATGACACAGACTGCTCTATTTGTCTATTTTCCATCACGTCCTTGCCACTGGATGTGCCTATCCAAGCACCTGGGATTCTGTTCTGTGATTTAACCTATGGAATGAGCAACGTGCAAGTAATCAGCTGTAAGTGATGCTTCTTTGTGACGTGGCAATAATTTCTTCCAAATACATACATCGTGCTGGTTGAAATAACGGTATTTGTTTTGTTGTGCAGGGCTATGGAACAGTATTTCTGCCTTATGAAGTGGCACCTTTTGGGGGGGTTAGAATCACCATAAACATGTAACGGTAATGACAAAAGCCTGATAAATAAGTATTTAACTACGCTGCTGTGTTAGCCGTACAGCCACGGAAGGGCAGATCTGTTTGACCGTCATCAGAACTGAGGGGATCTAGTGGTCATCTAAGTGAGCATCAAACACTCGGAAGAATCAACAAACTTAGTAATTTTAGTAAAAATAAACTGGAAAGAACGCTGCCTTCAGTCGTGCTACGACACCTTTTGAGATACACGGTTTTTGAGAGACACAATACCAGTGTGGGGAAGGAGTGTTTGTAAGCAGTGACGCCAAGGCGAACTCATGCTCCTGCGTAGAAGGCTCAGAGGATCCTAAACACCCGTGGGGAAAAAAGAGGTCTTCTGTTCTCATGAGGAGCTACGTGCCGTTTTTAGAAAAAGGAATTAGGAGATGTGCCGATCCACCCAGAAAGGGGAGTTGGCAGCCTGGGGTTGGGGCAGCGTGGTGCCAGCTGTGCGCTGCCTTACATCTGGGTGGGCCTGGTGAAGGCAAGGGGGTTATCGAGGGCAAAGTCCCTGCGCCATCGGGCTCAGCCCGACTCCCGAGGGCTACGTGGAAAGCAGAGGGCCTGAGCCTGACCCCTCTGGCAGCAGTTTGAATTTCAATCCTGTTAAAGGCTATCGGTGTCAGCGGATGAACGTGAGCGTTGCCTCTGTGAACGGAGCTAGAGTCAGCTCAGCCACGGCTATACCCCTGAAACAGCGGTGAAACAGCGTCCGATTCTGGTCATATGGGTTCAGTGCTCCTGCTGCGGTCCACTTCCACGTGCAGATGCTGAGTCTGCAGGGAAACAGGCTCCCACCTTGTCTGCGTCCTGGTTCAGCTCAGCAGCTCCTCGAGAACGGCTTGTTCCGCCCTCTTGCAGCGCACCAGCCGATGGGACACGCAGCAGTGACCGCGCACGTACTGCTCCCAGGAAATCAAGGAGAACGAGCCTTGCCCTGAACTGCCACCAGCACGTCCTTAGATGGCTGGAGGAAGCTCAGTTCTCCCCAGAGCTGGCTGGTCAGAAGCGGCAATTAAAACCAAACAGCAGGCACCCTTTGTCACTGAAACGCAGAGATCTCATTCCAAAGCCACACACATTTGTCAAGCAAGGAAGCATTGAGCTGCTGGAGTCACTTGCCTGAATGCACCTATTCTCAAATTTGATCACCTACATAAAAGCAAGAATAGGATCACATCATTTCATTGGCTGCAAGTCATAACCTTGCTTTGAAACCCTGCACTACCTTAAGCTCCTGTGAATACGGCAGGCAGTAAAACCCTGACGTTATTCATCTATCACCCAGCTAGGAACAACAGGCAGCCTCCTGGGGCGAAGCTCGTTAGCAAGCATGGCAGGTCCGGGCTTCTGCAGCCCGGCCCGTCCAGCTTTCCCCAGTAACGGAGAAGCGCTCGTGGGCCAGGCTGGGCACCCAAACCACCGAAGGACACGGCTTTCTCTTCCAACAGAGCTGGCGAGCACCGGGATGGGGCTCTGGCATTTCAGGTGCAAGGGTGCCTCGGTTCCCCTGGCTCATTAAAAGGCCAGCGACGTCCCTCCTGAAGATGCTGTCCTTTATCACAGAGGACGTCTAACGCGAGCAGAACGCTGCAGCCTGCCAGGGGCGCGCAGCTGACGTGCAGGTGGACTGTCTCACGGGGAAGCTGCCTCTGAGTGCGGTTTTCCATACGCTTCTTCCCGCTGGAGAGCCCGATGCCTTACAAACAGGACTCAAAAGCGACCTGCAGAATTACTGACCCAATGACGCACCAACACTGGATGGTCTGATGTGAAGATACAGCAGGGAATTTAAGAACAGGCAGGAGAGCCCCGAGGGGTCAGGCTCTGGGAGAGGAGCCCGTTAACGCTGCCTGCTGAGCTTGCTCATCTGATTTATTGTAACAGACACATAAACGTACAAGAAAGCTGTCCCACAGCTAAGCTTCAGAACAGAGATAAGGCCGTGAGTAACTCTACGCACACCCCCTTCATTCTGTAGTACAAGCTGCGTACAGCGTGACGGGGTGTAAAATAAACCACAGCCCTCACTTGACTTCTCTCGTCCATTCACCCTCACTTCTCCCGCTCCCGTAACCAACGTTACACCGCAGCACGACCAGCTGCCGCCAACTTCTACCAGAGGGCGCCTATCTCAGGGTCATACTGGGAGCTCCCCTCGTTTGAAGTATCAGCCAAACACAAAGGAGCTCATCACGGTCCCCAAGAGCTGATGGGAAGGTCATAAGGTGGCTTGAACCACCCTCTCCCCGGAACTAACCCAGACCACGGGCAGAAGCAGATTTTCCCACGCTGTTCGTCAGGAGGTATCACCACGTCAGGGTGACACCCAGGGCAGGGGCGCAAGGACAGCAGGTCAGGAACCACGGTCCACCCCTCCTTTCCCCTCATCAGCTCGGTGACCCTGGCAGGAGTTTTGTCCTCTTGCTTTTGGTTGGTTTTGGTCTGTTTCAGCCATTCTCTTCTGGCTCTCTCCTAGCCCAGCAGACTGGGTTTTGTTCAAGTCTGCGAGTGAATTGAAAATATAAACCAGAGGGAAGGAGTTTAGCTTTGTTCAGTTCACAGGCGGCACCGTTGACGCGCGTACTTGGAGAGTACAAACTGTGTATACCATTTGAAAGGAAGCGGGCCCCGAGTAATTAACCTCAAATACTGTAATTATCGGTGGTTTTTTTCCCCAGACTCTTAAGAAATCACTTCAACGACTGTTTTGTTATTATGGAAACCTCTTAATATGAAACACCTCGGGTTAGAAATGTTAATAGCAGATGAGCTTATGTGATCACAGAAGGTCTTCTAGCGATGGCTCAGTGGAAGTGGTGTAACTGGCAGGCAGCCACCAGCTCACTTGGTTCTTTTTTTAATTTTAGAGCTCTTTCTTGCAGATTCTGGCAAAGTTTTAAATTTCATTTTCGTACAAAATTAAATGGAGTAACAGTGATGTGTTTTCCTTAGGTCTCCTCGGTGCAGTATTTCCTGACGGAAGCGACAGTTGGTCTTGGTCACAAATACAGAAAGGCTCCTGATTTTCCCCCATGCAGCTGCGACAAAGGCTGCCCTCATTTCTCACTCCACTTGACCTTCCAGGAAGGACCGGCAGTGTGTACACCCCGCCTAGTTTAGGGGACTGGGCTTCTCCTGCGCTGCCTTCCTCCTCGTCCTTCATCCACTTCAAACCTCACTTCTAAGTGCTAGAATTACACTTAGCGGATAACGTGGGACGTGATACAGGCTGGACACGGTTGTGACACTCACGTGAGGGTGTAAACTGTGGGATCCTCATTCTAACTTTAAAGGGTGACAAAAAGAAACCAAACGCACTCAGTGTGTGCCTCCCAAGGACAAATGGCAGGTTTGTAGGACATGTGTTGTTTTTCCTAGGCCAGACTCTTTATTTTTTATGCTATTCACAAGCGTCTGGAGGTTCTCAGTGAGGAGGGCCCATGTCCTGTACAGCCTGTAAGGCTACCAAGACCTGATGATGCTCCGTGCTGTTGGAAGATGGAGGAGGACGTGTTGGCTCCATCTTGGCAAAACGAGGAGTCTGCAGCTACCACCCCAGAACCACCGGCATCCCTAGTCCTCTGTGCCCCAGGCGAAGAAACGCCTTTCCCCCTTGCATTGTATAATCATTAATAGCAGTCATTTAATTGGTTTATTGTCATGACAAGCAACCCTGACACCAAACCCGTCAGGGAGCTGCACAAGCAATTAAAAACGCAATCCTGCAGAAGGCGTCATGAAGCTGATAAAGTGAAGCAGAGTTCTTAAAGCTCCGCCTAGCAGTCTCATGAACCTGAGAACAGAGGGTGCTGACATGCAGGCAGCTATGTCTCCCACATGTAGGTAGCTAGCACTGAAATACGTTGAAAAATCAGGTCTATAGCGAGAAACGAGGGACGCAGGCTTCACTCCATAGGCCTGAATGACCCTTTGCAAAACGGATTATGCAAAAATGTCTCGCATGGCAGCAATAAGAAATTGTTTGCTCTCGGGGATGGCGTGTTCCCGGGATTGAGGCCGTGTGTCCAGACTTTGATTTTTCTGGAACCAGAGAATTGTATTGCCATTGCTGATTCTGCAATAAAAACGCTAGCAATGTTGTTAACTGACCTCCGCTCCCAATTCCTGTTGGTAATACAGTGATTTTTCTACCTCCGGGATTATATTACCTGCCAACACCACCTCAAATGGCCCGGAAAAGAGGGGAAGTTTATTGCTCTGCTTTAGGCCGTGTCTGCTCTGGGTTGTTGAACCACTTTTAACTGTGGTGAGCTTGCATTAAAGGAGTTGGTGCGTCCACCAGGCTGGTTTTCAAAGTGATTTAGTACCTCAGGCTACACTAAGCATCCCTCCTTGGAGCAGGCATTAATCTCTGTGCAGGGAGCCTCTTCCCTGGGGGTTCACGTGGCCCAGCTGCGCGGCTGCCACAAGCCCCGTACTTGGGACCTCGCTCTGCACTATGCTGCCTTGGTATTTCGATGTCTCCAGAGTGCTGAGGTTGCCTCGGCTGGGCGCACTTTCTGTTTAGTTCCCAGAAGCCCTACGGACATCAACATACCGGTATCTGCCCTAGGACACATGCATGTCTCTGGGTTGCTTCATGGATCCCTGAAGATCCGTAGCTCTGACACCTGGCTGCACTTGCCAAAGACCCGTACTCCGCCTCACCACAGTAAGGTATCCCACGCTGTAGATGCTTTCAGGGAACCGCTAGAGCAGAAAGGCAAAAGGTTGAGCAGAAAGGCAAAAGGTTGACCAAAGCTTGACTCAAGGCTGTCAAAGCAAAGGATGCTGGGAAAAGCGCCATAATACAAAAGGCCATGATGGAAACACAAGCAAGCGTCCTAGATGTGAGATGATGACTCTATTTTTGTACACAAGACAGAGACAAAGCCAAAACTAACACGGTGCACATTGTCTGCAGCGGCACTGTGATAAGCACCCGCAACGGAACTGGCAGGCTCTGGGAAACCACTGAGAGCACCCAGCACCTCATTCATACATGAGGTCTGACCTGGAGGAGAATTACAGGGCGGTGGAGACCCAGCAGATGTGGTGGAGACACGCAGAGAGAGCCCTGGAAGGGGAGCCACACTGAAACACGAACTCGAGGGCCAGCTAAAAAACCACTGCTGGGACTCGTCAACAAGTACTGCTGATTCCACTGACGTTAAGGCTGCCGACAGTCAACAGCCACATCCAGGAGGAACTGGTTCTACTGTCATTAAAATCAACTGCAGGACTTCTTCTGCAAGGCCCTACGTAAAGCTGGTGAGTGCGAGGGGGCTTCGTCGCTGCCAGGCGGGGACCTGGCCACAGTGAACTCTTTGGGGAGGACACGTTTACTGAAGGGAGCAGAGGAGCAGGACCCCCCAGTCGTGTTTCTACGGCAGAGAAATAGATTGGAGTTAGAGTTTCAGGCAGGAAAAAGTCCTGCCAAGCCAAGGGAGCTAACAACAGCCCTTGATTAAAACTCTTGAATTCAGCCTGCCTCGACATTCAAATTTCAGATAGAGAGCTCTTGATTCTCACTCCAGTTCTGTTTCAAGAGAGAAGAGTCTTTTCCTTTCCAAATACAACAAAAGACAATAAATTTTATTCGTTCCAACCTTCTGTATGAATAAAGGAGGCTATAATTCCTGGGCAAATGAAAATGATATCCCACAATGTTGCATTTGGATTTCTCTTTTATGCTGCAAGCTCTTTCCTCAACTCTGGAACTGGCTGTGAGCGAAGGGAGAGAGGAGAGCTGCAAATACAGGCTTAGGGGCTCTGTATGCAAAAGGATGAATCGTTAGTGGGCATAGGTTTATTTGCCTGACAACAAGCACCTCGTGCCAGCTGGGTGCCCAGCGCAGCCTGCCTGGCCTCCGCGCTGCTGCTCCAAAAGGTGCAGGTCAGCCTGAGCTCCACCAGTGCAGCTCCCCTGCGAGCCCCATTCTCGATGCCCCAATGTCCCAAACGGCACTGGGGGTTTGCCTTTGTTCAAGGTACCTACATCAGTCCTGCTGCTGCTTCCACCCTCTGTCCTTTCCAAGCCACAACGGTATGTTCCACACTTATATTGTTTCATGTTCAGCACATTGAGCATTGCAGAGTTGAAGAACTTGTCCTGACTAGAGCTACCAACACGTCGAAATACCAGTCCCTCTCATTCCCAGAGACTCCCTCTTCTGCTCTACATCGTGATCCCTGCTGTGAGGCAGCAGTGGACAACTCGGGGTCTGACTGCCCCTCTCTGACACTGTCCTTGAGGACCTCAGAGAAAGCCAAGCACTGATTTCACAAACAAAATTAATTCAGCATTTGTCACGGTATTACACGTCTTCCACATCTATCAGTAGCCAAGCACAGAACCACTCCAACTAAGTATAAAGTTCTGCAAGCAAATCTGGATGCTGGTGGAACTGGTGGGTGAGGCTCCCCCCGGGCTCCCGCGGGCCAGGGCTTGCTCCAGACGGACTGTTCGGAACGCGCTGTTTTAGCCCGGTTTCCTGGGGAAACGGGGTTTGGGCAATCACACTGGGTGTATGAGCGGGTCAGTCTACCCCAGTGACTCGGTGCCCAGTGGACAATTTCAAAAGAGAGCTCAAAGGCACTGCGTTTCCACCAATTCAGTAAAAATAAGGAGACGGGTGACAGAGAGAGCCCGGCAAAGGCTGCGGGGCAAACTGAGCTCCCTCTGTTACACCCCAGATAATCCCCATGGCAGACAGATGTAGGACACCAGATTTCCCAGGCGCGTTCCTAGGGGAGGGTTTGCAGTTTATGGCCGTGATGGTACAGTCTATGTAGCTGTTGTGCTGATGAGCACGGGGCGTGCCTTGGTCTCCTTGGGACCACCTCACCGTGGCTGGAAATCCCACCTCATTTATGAATACAGCGCCCAGGAAAATGCCAGCCTATGCGTTTTTAGGTAGCGTGGAACCATATAAGACCCACATGACTGCTGGCTACCCTGCAGCCAACAAGGCTGTCCCTTTTATTTTATTTTCTGCCATGCAGCTCCTCACACTGAAGAGCCAATGCCTGTGTTCAGCAAATCGCCTCTTTTGGGCTGTACTTATAATTTTATTAGAAAAGCACAATTATGAAAGTGTGCATTTAAATTCATGGATGCTCACGGGTCACTAAAAAGCCTATTTTACACTGGAAAGTGACACTGCGCCCATTTTTCTGAATAAAGCAGATGACACTCTACAGCCAAATGAATCATTTGTTCTGAATTGTCCCCCTGGCAGCAGTGCTTTCACAGTCAGTGCTGTGTCAAAACCACTGGCTGCTCTCTTACAATATCCCGAGGTTCTGGGACACCCGCGTTCTCGGGCCATCCTGCCTCACTCTGCACGATCCAACAAGGATGAGAAAGATTCCGGAATGAGAGCGCGCTCCGTGACCATTAGGGAGTGAAAATCTTCAGTCACGCTGAACAATTTAATGGATTTTGGTTTTCATTTGCTATGACACAGTTTCCTGAGGACACTACCTTCCACTGACTTTAATTTGTGCGTAAATTAACATATAACGCACGTGCACCCGCACTACCTTGACTGCATCGCAGCCCATGGACGTTTCGGTGTTACCTCAGGATGTCACATCTTTTTTTTTTTTCAAGGATTCACTTTTAAACCTAAAGGCATTTTCTCGGTATTTCTGTCTCCTCGGACCCAGTGCTCCGCTGCTGACAAACGAAGCAGCTGCCAGTCTCAACAAGAGCTATCTCCTCAGGAAGGGTAAAGGTGCCTTCCCTTGCTAGCGTGCAACGGTTGGTTTTCTTAGCGCATCGCGCGCAGCAATCTGGTACTTTGAAGCAATATTGCTCTGTAAAGTGGAAGAGCTATTTCCTCACAGATGCCAGGACAAGCGAGAGAAAAAGTGTAAAATAGGGGGGAAAAAGTATTTATAAACAGCATTTATCATAAAAAGGTTTAAAATGAGTTTCTCTCACCCTGGGAAGAACCCGTGTGATTACAGCAATTACACAGAAAGCGCAAACCACGTTATTTAATAACATTACTGCCTGCCTTAGGTGGGATGTCGCTGACACTGAGACACTGTCAGCCTGAGAAAATTCCACGTAACAAGTCAGGATTTTACCGACAGAGCACCTCTGTTTCTCAGTTTTCCAGAGACAAGTCAGACCAGTTGCACCGACCCGTCCTTGAACACCTTCCCTGCTCGCTGGGAGGGAGGATCGCCTGGAAACTGAAACGATCTGGGGCTTGACAGCTGCAGCAAGACACAAGGTGATGGCGATTCCCCAACGGCGAGTTAAAATGCTTTAATGGAACACACGCTATTGGAGTGTGACAGCTCCAGTACCTCAGGTACCAGCTGAAACCTGCCTTGTAAGGTTGATACTTGGGAGCTAAGTTATTTTCAATACAGAAATTTGAGCCAGCCTTATCTCACCTGGGGTCTGTAGTTGAGCATTCACCTGGAGAGGAGGTACGCAGAGCCCTTCTCCTCCCCTTCCGTCCCCAAACTCTAAAGGATCAAAGTAATCTCTGCTCTGGCAGTGAGCGTGGAGAACACGACGCCGTTGGTACCTTCCTTACTGCCTGCTCGGGGTCCCAGGGGAAAGCACGCTCCCTACAGAAATGAGGCACCTCGCTTCTGGCAGCTGCCCTCCCGCCTCTCTCCTCAACGCTTCAGCTCCTGTGAGCCGCGCTTGGTCCCGTCATGAATTGGAAGGGAGAACCAAAGCTGAGCCGGCACAATGTTTCCTTTATCGTAGGTGGAAACACCTACCTCCGTGTAGTGCAGCCAGCAGCCCTGCTCTTGCTTTATTCTGCTGCGAAGTAACCACGCTATAAAGAACGCACCTCCTTCCCTTCCCTTCCCTTCCCTTCCCTTCCCTTCCCTTCCCTTCCCTTCCCTTCCCTTCCCTTCCCTTCCCTTCCCTTCCCTTCCCTTCCCTTCCCTTCCCTTCCCTTCCCTTCCCTTCCCTTCCCTTCCCTTCCCTTCCCTTCCCTTCCCTTCCCTTCCCTTCCCTTCCCTTCCCTTCCCTTTTTTACAAATAACTGTGGCAAGCAGTATTTCAGAATAAAGCTAACCAGCATCAGTATTTTCAGTCACACGGTCCACTTAGGGTTTGGCCATTCGCTGCCGTTTGGCCACCAAACAATCGGTGTTTAAAAACTTGTTCCAGTTCAGCCCATGTTTGCGTGTGTCCAATCCTCAGTCAGCAGACGGCTGTAACTTAGGCAAGTTCAAAGGGAGTTTGGATGCTAAGATGAAAATACTGCCTATAAATAGAAGAATTCACCTCTGTCACCCGGGTCGATACTTTCTAAATCTATTTTGGAAAAAAAAAATTTTGAAGCATTTTCTTCTTTGGCCTTATAAATCAGTGCTTAGTTGTAGTGCTTAGTATATACTTTATGTAATAATTATTTGGGCTAAATACTGTTTGTCTTACAAAAGTGTCAAACTAAAGACGGTGCTTGGACCACCCAGGATGCATAAACACACGCTCTCCTTTTGAGTTAACTGGGTGCCGCTGAAGGGATGACTTGATCCAGGGGGATTTTTGCTGAGATCTGATTACTCTGTCTTGCGACTCATGAACTAAATCCTCAGGACATGCATGAACTACCTACAACACAGATTTTTCAAGACCACATTTATTCTGTTTCATAAGCTAAAGCCCTAATTTCTAATATTTAATAGAAACAATTAATTAGAAAACGTACTGAGAGAGAAATGGCCACGCTGGAGATGTGCACTGTCAGTCAAACAGAAACAACGTAAGATACTCGGGGGCTGTTTGGACACACCTAACGTTACACCCCTGCTCTTCTGAACGACGTCCGCAGCCTTTTGTAGACCCCAGCTACAAGTGCAAAGCAGCAACCACGGCTCTGAGAGTAGCACTTGGTGTACGAAAACTGCCGGCTGGGTCTGCTCTAGGTCACGGGCTGTCGGGGCAGCACCCACGGCACACAGGACGAGTCTGAAGGAGCGGACGAGCTGAATGTTTGACCAGTATCTGGTCAGATGTTTCCCTTCTTCTTGGTGGTTGTGTTAGGCTTGTTTAGTTTTCTCCGCCTCTGATGACAAGTGAAAGATCTGACTTCAGTCTGGATCACATCCTACCCACACCGTCCTGTGATACAGCTTTTCCACTCACGAACAGTTGCATGACTGACGGCGAATTTTCTCCTAAAATATCCCAACTTTTCTGAGAGCTGCCCCCCAACCATTACGACTGGAAGTACAATTCCATAAGTTAACTGATGTTCTGCCTATTCCCAGATTCATTTCAGCTAGAGCATGGCCTGCCAAGGAAACTGTGAACTAAGCAGAGCACGCTCTGGAGAGATGCACAGGGGCTGGTCCCCGCCTGCATAACTGACCTCTCCTACAGCCATTGTTCAAACCATTCTGTATGCCCCTGCCAGCTGACTGATCTTCCCCTCCATCCTGCCCTCCAGACCCGTAGCACTTTGTACCAGCACCGCTGTGGTTTGTGGCTGTTCGGCCACGAAGACCTGCTCTTACTGCAAGTAGTCTGTGCAAGCCATCTACGTGTCAGACCTGTGTTTTCCGTTCCCAGTTCCTTCTCGACTCCTTCCCCTCCCGTAGGCCCATTCTCACAGGGCGCTTTACATCCTGGAAGCCTGGTCCTGAATCAGCTATGCTGATGTGGCTGAATCGCCTCGTGACGTCACCCTCCTCCCCAAACTGTGGGAGGGTTTGTTATTTTTCCCCCGTGCTCAAATTTCCTTGAAAAAACAGACTCAAGAAATGAGAGCAAGGTTTCAGGGGTTTTGTCTTCAACTTCACTCTCGATTTCTTTCGCAGAATGTGTTTGCCAGCTGTTCTTTTATTATTTTCATACCTCTCTATATCCAATTTTCTAGTGGAATACTTACTGTTTGGCCCAAACTCTGCTCCCCGACGTGCATGAGCGGAAGTCACGAGCATATCCAAGAACTGGAGTTGGGTCTAGCTGTTCACCCACACCCTGCCATATCTTTGGGGTTTTGGACCACATCCATTTCATCTTTTCGTAAATGATCTAAGCCCTGTTACCGAGGCAGCTCCTAACAGACACGTGTCTGTAACTAGCAGCAGCTTTACTGATTTTAGCGTTGCTCGGGTCTGGCCGTGGTGAACGGAGTGTGGAGCTGGTTATTTGACACGACAGTCTCGGTAGCTGAACAGAATCCCGTCTCCTCAGACATCAGCGCCGTTCTGAAAACCCCTTCTGCCAGGAAGCCAGGTTACCCGAGTTCTAGAAGCTTCCGAGCACATCTAATCTACGGTACAATGCCTGCGTGCCGAGCGCAGGAGCACTTAGATGGTGTTGTTAGGCTCCCCTCCTCTTACAGCCCTGTACTGTATTTCCAGGCACGTTGTCACCTCACTGTAAACACACGGAACTCTTTCCGACAAGCACACGCAGTCAGCCTGGCTGCAGCGTCAGCTACAGCTGTTAGCTTGTGGAGTTCAGTATTTCGAACCTAATAACGAAGTATTTTTACTTTAACAAGGCAGACAACATTTACACTCTGCCTTCAGTTCTTGCCACTGTTCTGCCCTTTATTTTAGCAACTGACAGCAGCTCCCTCGGGAGCTGGGAAGCCTTTGAACATGGGGTTTAGCACAGCGGGCTGTTCAGTGAACTACATGTTAGGGGAGAAGAAAGCCCTAACCAAACAATTCCTGATGATC
The DNA here is from genome assembly GCA_009769605.1 of Bucorvus abyssinicus. Classification (NCBI taxonomy): domain Eukaryota; kingdom Metazoa; phylum Chordata; class Aves; order Bucerotiformes; family Bucorvidae; genus Bucorvus; species Bucorvus abyssinicus. Next base: position 26,267,703 of record CM020035.1, on the reverse strand, counting down.
AGTTCCTGGTTTTCAGGCAAGATTTAGACCCCTTCCCAAACAGTCAAAACTTTTCCTAGGAAATCACCTCCGTGACCCCCTTAACCTCTTTTCCTCAGAACTTTCCACAGTAACTGTTTTATTATTCAGAGTGTATATTCACGCAACCCTCAAATGCACCTAAAGAATAATGAGGAGACCAAGAGACTGCCAGAAGACGTCGTGGTAGAAATTATCTTTATCCAAAGGTTACTAATTGTTAAGTAGAGGGCAATCAGAGCTGGAAGACACGATTTATGGGGCATGCACGCACATACGTACGCACGATGTCCTGTCCAGACAAAGAAACCAACACTCCCCACCTGCTACAAGAATTATTTTTATAAACAATGATCGTGGAAAAAATCATAAAAAAAACCCCATTGTCCTCTAAGTGTCAGGGGTAGAATTTGCAGATGAGTCCCACATCCTGCCTGTATCCTACTTCAAACAGAACTTTAGCATTTAGGAGACAAAAGGCAAGGAACCCAACCCATCCAACCAGACTTCAGTGTTTTGCCGTGTAAAGCTGCCCACGCCCGGGTGAAGCAGCTTCTGAAGGTGCCTACAGGATTGCGCAGCAAACTGAGCGTAGAACAGCAACAGAGTTCCCACTTGTGGAGAGCTTTTACATGTGCATTTTTCATTTATATTTAAAGAAAAAGCCCACGCTCCTGGCTCTCGTCATCCCTTTCTGAAAGCTCTGACCTGCAGTCTGGTGAAGTCCTCTACAGACAGACTGTCTTTGTCCTTTCACCTCCCTAAAAGCTGCAGAAGCCATTACCTCCTGCCCCGCTTCCAGCCGTACACATCCTGCTTGCACAACGCAGCTGCACAGGAGTGCCACGAGTCTCTCTCTCTCGGTGGAAAAGAAGTTTGAGGTGAAATAGTAGTAGATGTGGGGAATACTTTTATACTTTTTCTCTTCCTACTGCTCAGTTATGCAACACTGTGACTCAACAGCAAAACATTGGCTAAATAGGAAACTTTTTAAAAATCATGACTTTTAGCTTAATTTACACTGAGTTTTTCAAACGAGAGGATTCATTCCTCCAAACATTAATCTTAAGATAAATTGCACACATGAGTACGGCTAAGTGGGAACATTCCTCCTCAGTCACCAAGCGAACAGCGTTGAACTATTTTAAAAATGTAGTAAATAACTTAAAGTAACAGTGACATCTTTTGGATGTCTGCTCTGTTTACGTTGGCAGCTCAACCCCTTATCTCCTTCTCACCAAATTTCTACATAACCACAGAAATGCAAAACTAACCTTCTGCATCTAAGGACCAGCTGCCTGCTCTCCCTTCTGCAGAGAGAGCCAGTCCGCAGCCCTTGGCTTCCGTGGCTGCAAGGCTGTGTCTCCACAGCGATTCTTAAGCTAGGTCGGATCGCTTTACATTTCGTTTCAGTCCTCATTTTGCCGGGGACTTCATCTTTCAAGATGCTAGACTGACCCATGCTTTGGGTTTAGTTCTTTACAGTGGGCACTGAGCCCCTCCACGGCAGAACTTTGACGGTTCCTCCCCCCAACCCTCCGTGAAACAGGTAAGGAAGCGATCATCAACACGACTGAGTGTGGCACCAAGGACCACATACTCACCGATGAAGTCATCTTTTTTTTAATAATGTCTTTCACCTTCACTCACTTGCACATGCCCAACCTGCCTTGTCTTGCTGCACTAGATGTTGTGGAAGCTCGTTACAAAGGACCATTTGTCCTCCAGCCGCGTAACGCAACAAGAAGCATTATTAAATACGCCGGTGATATAATCTCTTCTGAGAACGGTTATATACCACGCAAAGATTTTTCCATCTGTAAGAACGAGTTTAATAAAAAGTTATTAGAAAACGAGAGGCTGAATAATTGCTTTTCCTAGAAATAGCTCGTGTATGCCAAATGCCATTCTGTTTACCTCGACCACCGCAACGATACCTGGACACTTGCCGCTGTCTGCAGGGAACTGTTTTAGTCACACGAGAAGACACCAGCCCACATCAGCCAGCTTTTCACGTGCGATTTCAATCCTTTAAGTCGTTACGATTCTTGCAACGCTTAACCAGGATTTCAAAAGAAAATAGGAAAGGGACCGAGCGTTATTAAAAACTTTTTCATTGAACATTGAGAGTGCCATGGGAGCACTTCAAGAAGGCGCAGCCGCCTGTTCGTTCCTCGTGTTGACCTGAGCCTTACTGATCATTTCCTTCCCACAGCAAAGGGGCTCATCCGCAGTAAAACTCCTTTTCCGGCCGTTCCCACAGACAGCTTCAGCGTGCCAAACCGACACGTAGAGCGCTGCCACAAGCCAGGACTAGGGTCTTACTGGGGGGTTTGGGGACCAGAGTTGATGAAGAAACCTGCCTTATGCAGCACTGGTCCCCATTCTCAAGTGCCACGTTCCATCACGGAGCAGATGAGCATGCCACAGTCCAGGCCAAGAATACACGGTGTGTTCCAACAGACAGCCCTGGCCAACGTTCCAGCGTCGCTGCAGGAACTGGTCTCTGTTCCTAAGCGTTTTGAGGACGTTTGAACACCATCTAGCAATGCAGTTATTTTTTAACATGACTTACAGAAAATTTCACAAGGGTGCTTGAAGGAGGTGAAAGAAAAGCACGTGAGGAACACGCTCAGAACTGGCCTTAGACAGATATAAACTGGTCTCAGCTTTGACCGAGGTAAGCTCCAGGTTACAGAGCAGCCTGGAAAATGAGGATTCATTCAGGAGTAAATAACTGTACCCTTGTTTATAAAACCAAGCCAGGTAGCAATGGGAACCACATTAGAGGCTGCTCACGCCTGCATCTGTCAAGAGAGGAACGGGTTCTGTCTGGGAGGCACCGCAGAGGAAAGGGACCAAACCCACAGCGTCACCCTGCTGAGGGGGCACACCTGGGGCCACACCAGCTTTCCAGGGAGGGTCGTTTGAACCCCCCGTAGAGGAATGTACTAAAGTAGAGGGTCCTGCAGCCTGTAGGACCACCCTACCACATGTCGCTGTCGAATACAGAGCTAGTCCCAAGGGAAAGCAGAGCCTACCACTGCTGCTGGAGAGACTGCCATGCTTTGAGAGAAATAAGCACCTATTTTAAGTGGAATTTGACAAGCAGGATGTGTTGGATTACTGGGGCTTAACGGGCTCTCAGTGGGATCGAATAAGTTTGGAAATATGCTCCCAGGTTTTGCTATAGAGACAGTTCAACCTTGACAGGTCCCAAGATACTGATCTTTTAAGGGCATTATGTACTTAGCTGACACAAGTAACATTTTAATTACAGTTAATCAGAGTCAGATTTTGTTTTGAATTCCCTCAGGTCAAACCTGGCATGCTCCTTTAAGAAGTCTGTACAGAGAGCACAACAGTTTTTTTTTTTTTTCCTGTAACTCATTTAGACTCCTTTTGCCCATGTCAGTTTGACCTTGAAGAGAACATGATGTCCTTTGAGATCCTTTTTAAAAAAAAAAAGTCATGCTCAAGGCCAACAATTCTTTCACTGAAGAGACTCCTGTGTCTTTAGCTGGTGAAATCTGCTGCTCGAGCAGGCAGGACTCCCTGTGCTCCTTGTTTACAGCAGATACAGCTAGAACTGAGCTCTGATTTCAGGAGCATCACCACTAGCACTGGGATTTTCTGAGCCAGCGGTGGGAGGCTGATGAGGTCAGCTGTTAAACATCAGGCGAGGAGATGCCGATCTGTACAAGCTTATATAAGGTCTGATCTTTCAGGTATTTGGACCGGAAGAGAAAGAAGGCTCCTGGACGTTCCTAGACACAGCAAACAGCCCGCTGGGTTTCAGTGAGGGTATTTATGCATTATCCCATTTGCCCACATAGAACGTCTGGTGTTTCTGCTGATACCGTGAGCTGTCCTTCAGATTCCAGCACCCTGCATAGCTCCCCGGACAGCTGTAAAGGCGCCAGCAGCCTCACCAGCGTTTCGCTAGATAGTTCAGTGGAATTAGACAAACAAGGCTGATAATAACAGATATTTTCCTGCCGTTACTGTTCTCAGGAGTTGGGATTGACTACAGGAGGGGGTTAGAAAATCCACAAGAGAAGTTTTCCCTACATGCAGGGTGGTCAGTGCCCATGGACGCTCTTTTATTTGCCTGATCCATAAAGCGTATATAGCAAGTTCACCAAGCTCAGTAGGGATATTCATCCACGACAGATTTATACCTCCACATAATCCTGCCGGCAGCCGCTCGGTCATAGACAGTAAGGCCAAAAGGGACTGTTATGATAGTCTAGCCTGACCTTCTGCACAACACAGGCCAGAGAACTTCACCCAATAACTTATGCTTCAAGACCATAATTTGTGTCTGAGTTACAGCATCTCTTTTAGGAAGGTCTTCAGTCATACCTTGAATACTCTCAGCGCAGCTGGAAGCCCTGCGTGTCTAGGTAAGCTGTTGCAGTGATGAATAACCCGGGCTGATAAGGGACTGCTTTGTCTCTAGTCTGAAGTCACATAGCTTCACTCCTTGCCGTCGGATTTCTCTGCCTTTTCCAGCTGAACTGTAAGAGCTACCTGTAATTTTTCCCTACAAAGTCACCTGACCGCTGTAAGTCACACCTTAACCTTCACTTGCAGAAGTTAACAGACCAAGTAGACATCTTCTAACATACAGCGTGTCCTTGTACTCTAATTAATTTTGTAGTTCTCTGCACCTGTCCTTATTTTTAATGCACCCTTTGTGAAGTTTCTCACCAAAAGGGACCACGTCAGGTCTACCCCGCCAAGAAGACTGTTTCTTACTTACTACACGGAAGCTTGTGCTCAGTGAACCCTCACAACCCCGTGTCCTTGTGAGACTAGGACAAGTTACTGAAACAGGACAGCTATAACATCAGAGCAATTCAAAACACACAGCCATTAAAGATTCGTATAGGTATCTTGGTACGGAATTCCCACTGACAGGACGAACAATACCCGATCCAGGATTTCAAACCATTCAGCATTAATAGCTACTGCTCAGCCTACTGCCTCCATCTGTGGAGAAGCCGCAGTTTGTCCAGTACCAACACATTTTGCTTTGTTCCTTTCACAGCTCAGTACAGAAATACTTGGTGTGTTTTCACTTTATCGGGATTAAGTGATACTGCCCCCAAGTCTAACACTGGACATGGCAAAAGTCGGGATTCAGTTTGTTACTAGGCACGAGAATTTCTTTTAACTACCCTTTACTTGACAGGAGCTTCAGAGACCAGCTTCAAGTATTTTTAGAATGCCTGATTTTATCTAAACTTCATATTTGGGCGTGTCATTTTGAGCTTTAGGCTGCATTTCAGTTCCCAGAACCCTAAAAAAAAAAATCCCCCTAACAACCAAACCACACACTTTTGACATTTTTTTGACCCACTCTTAAAGTCAGTTTTGAGAGGCAAGAAGTTGTTTGCCAGCGAGGTCTGTATTGTTGGAAAATAAATAAATACAAACAGGTAATTAGTTCTGCTTGGTGCTGTTTAGAAGTGGCAGACAGTTAAACAAGCCCCAAAACTTCTGGAAGTTTATGCGTGGGAACAAGCGCTCCAAACAGCACCCCCTAACCCATTCCTTCGCTCGAGCCAGGATCCCTTCTGTTTCTATGCCACGATGTCTCCCGGGAAACTGAGGCGAGCAGCCACCTCTCGGCTCCCCCCAGATCTGCGTTCCCTGCTTCCCTCTCTGCCTTCCCTCTGGTTCTGCTGGGGAGCTCGCGAGTTCTCCCCGACGGATCATCCATTGCGCGTGCACACACCTGCACTGGTGCACGCACGTACGTGTGTACATCTATTCCAGCCGACCTGGCTTTATGTTTTTATTCTTAATTTGGTGAAACGGGAGGGTTGTGCACACCGAAAGCCTTCCTTCAGCCCGCGCACCAGTTCTCTGCCTACGCCCAGCCGAGCTCTGCACCCGGCTGGGGGTGAGACTCAGCGACTGCTGCTGGAAAATGGGTTGTACGTGGACCTCACGGACACGGGAGGCATCAGTCTCTACAAGCAGAGGGAAAAATTCACCTCAAAATGTATAAACCCTTCATGCTGTCTGACTGATACTGAGCTCTTCAAACGTCGTAACTTAGACCTCGGGATCCAAGGGACCGCGTTGCCTTTAGGAAAAAGAAAATGCATGAGGGAATCGCTGTGGACAAACCAAAGCTGCTTGACAGAGGTGTGACACGCCTCTCCGGCACGCTCGGCTGCCCAAACTCCTAACATGCGCGGGGGCACGTGGCCTGATGGCCCGCGAGACAGCCTTCACCCACCACCCCGCTCCAGAGCCGCGGCCACCCAGGACGGCTGCTGCTTCTATTGATGAGGGGAATACCAGAGCAAACGGGGTGCGGGGATTTCTGCTCTAAGGCTGGAACCATACGAGGGCAGGATCCAGGGCAGCTAAGTTCAAGGCTCTCATTAAAAACCTGGCTGAGTTAATTACCGGCATTAACAACTAGGAGCCCGGCACGCTGCGAGGATGGTATGAGCGATGAAACCCGTGCCTCGGGCAGCCGAGCTGGCAAGGCACCTCCTCCTCTGGAATGGCTCTCGCGGGGTCCGGCTCTGCGCCGGAGAGCATCCCTGCGCGCAGGGAGCGGGAACACACCGGGCAAAGGCTTGCTCCAGCCGGTGCCTCTGCCTGCCTGAAGGACGGCGTCAGCAGCGCTGCTGGCAGCCTGTTCGACACCTGGCTGAGCCTGCAGGGGACCGGGACAACAGGGACCTGGCCTGGCCCTGTCTGCTCCCGGTGAAGAAACACAAGTGTGGAGTTTCCGTGGAGGTCAGCATGCACTTGGATCTGCGTTCACAAGCCGCAGTTGTGGCTGTTAGACATCTCATCTGGATCATTTTTCTGCTATATCGTTCACTGCTCTTCTGTAGTTCCGAGCTCGGCTCGCCATTCACAGCTCCTATTCTATTCTTCATTCATGCACCAAAAAAAGAAAAAAAAAAAAAGACTGCGGTCATGCCAAGCCCAACGTTTGGCACTCTCCATCCCAGAGCTAAAACAAAAGGGCCAAGCGCATCAGTACGATCTCGCTCTTGTGACTGCTCGCGGCTGCGCTCATTAGCCAGAGCAAATCCGTTACCTGAGTCCTTCCTTCAAAACCCCCTAACAGGAGTTCTCACCCTACCCGCTCGTTCTGTTCACCTCTTTCAAGTAGTTATTTTGGGCTGATAAAGTCTATACGTTTGTCACCTCTGTGCTTTTGTCCACCGTGGGGCTCTCAAGGAACTCGTGTCTTTCCCAGAATTACCGAGGTGTTTTGAAACAGAAGATACCTCACTCATCGCTTCCCAGAGGTGGGCGGAAGTTTCACCAGTGACAGCAAAACACCAGAGCGATGCTGCACAAAGCAGGCAGAGCAGCAGCAGGGCGAGTCGCTGCCGGAGACGGGAGGGGGTTCGTTTTTCCTGCCTGTTACGCTGACACGCCGCCCAGGAACTGAAGCAGACTGAAGCCCGTCCTTACCCAGCGGTCTCCCAGCGCAGCGGCACCCGTTCTTACAGCAGGAAAACCGCGAGCTGCTCTGCGTCCGCAGGCGGGACTTTGGTAAAGCTTAGTTACTTTAACCCAAAGCTTAAAAACAAGGGCCGTAAAAATTACACCAAGTGGTGGTGTTGGGAAAAAAGACTTAAATTTCATAGCATTTAAATTTTTTCAGACAAATTGGAAGAATCTATAGAAACGTACAAAATATTAAGTCCTTCCAATAATCAACAAAGAAAGTAAAATAAATCGTGACACGACAAAAAAATTTCTTTCTAACGAGAGTTTGCCTGTGAGAAGCTACTTGGAAGCAACTAGATCGGCTCAGTCCTGAGCTAAACTGGACAAAATCAAGTCCCTTTGAGGATTTACTAATGCTGGCAGTAACAGAGGTTTTCTCTCACAAAGCAGCACTTCCTCCAGATGCGATGGGGAAACCACTGACAGGCTCATCACTACGAGGTATAAATTACAGATTAAGTTCTGATGAAAGGAGCCTTGGGAGGACCCAGCAGCTGAGAGATCTCTGCTGGAGTAAACAGCCCTAACAGGAGTAGTTCCACTGCACCCAACGAACAGGAGCACCAACGCTCTGAGTTACCGCCGTAGACTCACGCGGTTAGATAACGACAGTTCTTTAGAGACCTCACTTTTAGCGCTTATTTCTGTTAGTAACACATAAGCTTAAGGTTTTAGAGTCGCTCTTACTTTTGAAGGACTATCACAATGTGCCATAAAATAAGTTTGGTTTTCACCACTATTTTTTTTCTTTTTTGACCCCTCCTTTCAAGCACACGGATTTCCTGCATTTTGTGTTAAATTTGTGCTGTATGTTGTTAAAAGGACACACCTTAACTAAGAGCAGGTGGCTTCAGAGCCCTTTGCATTCGGAGCTGAACGTGGGAGAGCCTGAGCCAAAATGAACCAGAAGCAACCAGAAAAGCGCAAGAAAAATAAATACAGGCTGGGTCGTTCTGAGAAGGGCAGGCAATAGTGATGAAAACTGTTTCCCTAGGAGACGTCACGTATCACTGATATTCTGAGAAGAAGACATCAAGAGGATGGTCACAGACGCCCCCAACAAACACTAAATCCCAAGTCCATTTATATACATGCTGGCTTTTTCGAGAGGATCCTTGAGAGCCTGAGGCTCTTCAAGGAGCTCTGACTTACCTTGGCTCGCAGTTTCACAGCTACTCCTGGGAAGTCTCCCCGGCTCTGGGTGAGATGACCTGGGTGGGTTCTCAGCCCACATCCCCTGCCCTCCCTGAGAGGGGAAGGAAGGAGGTCTTAGCACCGCACCAGGAGGTTTTTAACTTTTTATCCCTCTCCTGAGTCACTCTGCAGCCCTTTCCCAGGCTCCTTTCACAGACCTCCTCCCCTCCAAGGCACCCATGTCGGCTGTACTCCCGCAGCGAGCCAAGAGCAGCCTCGTGTGCTGCCCCAGTGCCGCTGGTGCTGCTCCAGGGAGGGTAACGCTCCCGGAGCTGCCGGCCAGCAGAGCCCGTTGCCCAAACAGGGGCAGCTGCCAGTGCCCACGGGGCCCCAGGTGCTGCGAGTGGCACTTGCAGCACTCCTTGGGGGGTTAACGGGGTGAGAGCTGCGGGTGCACTGACATCAGCGTCCCATGCTGCACAGCTCCTCCCCCAGCCCAAAGCCGACAGGGATGGGTTCGGTTATACGAGAGAATCTGTTTTACCTGGCGGAGCGCAGTACAGGTGCACACAGAGTAACTCGGCAGGACTGCGCCTCTCACCTGAGAGTCAGTGAGAGGCCTCTGAACAGGCACAGGCAAGAACCCAGGAAGCGAAAACCTTCCAGGAACCTGCCTTCTCACCTCTAAGGGTTACGTAGGAGTGAGGAGTGGCTGACCATGAGCAGAAACACCTGGCAACAGCCCCTGCAAGGCTGCTGCAGAGCCAGATAAGAGACTTTAGCAATACCAGTTAATTTCATTATATTGTGTTGTTCTGAAAAAAAAAAAAAAAATCACCTGGGGAAAACATTTAGAATAAGAACAGGCAATAAATATGATAGCATGTGCACTTGCAAGCATGCTCTGGGTTTGATATTCATACGTTCACATGTAGAAGTTAAGAAGTCATGGCAATGTGCATATTGTTGTTTCTAGTAGGTGTTGATTGAACTATTAGGAGCTTCAAGAGATGGATGCTCAAGTCATTATTCCTGTAACACCCCTCATCATTTTTCAGCTACAGGATGATTGAGCAGGGAATTGAGTGAGGTACCTGCTGTAAAACATTGTCCAGTGCCAAGGAAAGGGAAAAAATTGTGTATAAAGTATGCGGGCAGCTAAGGATTGTGTTGTCAAACCTCTCCAGGGCATACTGCCTAACCACCTCGTTGTTTGCACGTCAACCTGTGTCACCCTGCAGGGTTGTGGTCACAGGCAGAGCATCCCGTGAGAACTAAGTCCTGACTTAAGTGGGGAGAAACACTCACTCTCACCCGTGGCAGTATAGGGCACCTCTGACTTGTGCCACCGCGGGGTTGTGATGAAGTAATCCAGGCTAGTTTAGCTGCTGCTGAAGCTCACCGTTATCTGACAGTCAAGTCAGCATTTGTCGGAGGAGGTGATAGCCTTGACGAGAAGAGCAGAGCAAAAGCTGGAACAAAGCGGAGCAGCTTGGGGGCCCTCAGCCCACCAGCCCATGGCAGGGTCTGCAGGACGGGCTTTCAGACGTGAAGACAGCCCGTCTTTTTCCAAGAATAGCCATCTAATAAAATCTATTAACTCTGCCCGCAGACCTTGCCTCCCGGGTACTCTCAGACTGTCATGGCTTCAGGAATGATCCTGCAAACATCTGGCAGCCACCGCTGGCAAGTTCCAGCAGTGCCGCTTCCTGCCAGGCCACCCCTCTCATTTCCCAGCCAGAAATAAAGAGATGTGCTCCCTGGAAGAGTTCTCTGAAGGGAGGTGGCCGTCGTGGTCACCACAATTAGAGAGAGACTTGTAAAAAGGAGGCTCTGGGATTAGAAAAGAACAACCTCGCTACTTTTTATGTCTCTGGTTCAAAGATGCCAGCCCTGCCTCTGGCTGTTGGACTCAGGCTGATTTAGACCACAAGATACAGATTGTTACGGATAAATGCCCAACTTCGGGCCAAAGCAACAACAAAATATAGCTTTTAAAGGGGCAGGTAGAGCTTGGAGAGGAATGAATCAACCTTTCCCAGTCACCCCTGACCTTTTACAGCATGTGAAAACCCAATCAAAGAAAACAAAAAGTAAAAAAGCCAAACTGAAAACCCCGAACCAATCCCAAACCTCTTTTTTTTTTTTTGACTAAACACCACAGCTGGATTTACTAAAATTATAGTCAGGACCACTGGAAAATTGCTAGGGTGATAAAACAGCTTGTATCATAACCACCACTTTCATTCTGCTGGGTGGTTTAAAAACTCATCTCATTTACTCTCTAGCATCCTCTCGTCTGAAAAAAACGGTGCTACACGATCCTTCGCGGTTAGAACCATGGCTGAGTCATTCTACTTCGCCACAGTTGCTTACCCTTCAGAAAGCCCGCTCCCACCACACTGTTTGGAGGGCGAGTGGACATGCTTTGGCTCCTGCAGAGCCATCCCATGGAAGGAGACTGCGCACATCCCCACAGCCTGAAACCAAGCAGGAGGTTCTTTGGAAGCCAGGGACTAGCCAAGAAAATGCACGTGAGCAGGAGGAGCATCTAGACACAGCAAATGCAGCAAAGTGCATTTCAGCAGCTGTCAGCCTCTCTCACATCTGGATCAGAGGGTCTTCTGGACAACTGGCTGCTTCCTACAAAACTGAGTTTCCCACTCCCAGGCTCTCCCTGAGAGATCACGATCTGTCTGCTGCAGATTATCCACCTGACTGATTACTCGCACAGGAAGAAAGAGGGGATGCGAGAGACCCAGTACTGGGAGAAACGAGAGATACAGGCAAGGTCAAGGAAGAGTGTGAAATGGGCTGGAGAAGGGTTGAGGGGGAGAAAGTCTGACAAATAAACTCACTATAACAAGAGCACTTTTCATTGTCTACTCACCAGCCCTGCATGGAGATCCCGTGCTGGCAGACCTGTTACCCTCCCTGCTTCCGCCATCACATGCTATAAACGTGCCAGCTCTGAGCATCAGGCACATGGCAAGCGTGCCCCCATCGCCTTGCCAGGCTCCCTCTGCGCATGCTACCTGTGAATTAAGACCCTGATGTTCCCTCCCGAATACCAGTTCCTCCCTCCCCAGCAATAAAAGCTTTAGCAGTCACTGAATGTGTTCTGTCCCACAACTCAGCATCCCCCTCATTCACTGGTTGGCACCGATTGGTTTATCACGGCAGAAGATGCTCAACAGTTGGTGAGGTCAGTCAGGCAAAAGAAAACGGACACCTCAAACGAAGTACCTCTTTAAACCCACCCCGTGATAAAAGCTGTTTGTTGGCTCTCATGTCTCTGCGGTAGTAGTAGCGGCTCTCACTGAAAGGGCACGTTCAGCTGAGACAGTGTTAACTGATCAAACACCCAGCAGACTCTGCCCTCAGCTCACGAAGACACCACATTAATTGAACGTATCTTCTGCAGCCCCCAAGGGCACTCAGTAAAGTCGTGCATTTAGTGCTGTGCAGGACCTATCCGAAGCCCATCTTATTTCACACAGCAGTCTCGTTTTCCCTGGTTTGGGGTGAATTCCTTCTGCTCTGCGCAAAGAGAGGGCGTTCGATACCACCTGGAAACAGAACAGGCCAGCTTTACCTGCTCCACTGCGGAGCGAGACCTCCCAGTGTCTACGGGCCCACCCCCAGAACGGAGCAAGTGGATGTCGGTGCTTTCCAAGGGGCTCCCGGCAGCCAGCATGGCTGTAGCCGCAGGGAAGGACGGAAGCCCGTGACCCTGTGCTGGAACAGCAGCGTGGCCAGGGTTTAAGCGCAGTTTAAAGGCAGTACCTATCCGCTTGCAGAAAGTGGACAGAATGGGTTACTACCTTTAAAGTCATTATGTGGCTACACATTTTCTTACAGTGCTTCTTCATTGAGTAATGGCATCTACCTCGTCACCTTACGTGCTGATATATACCCAGCTGGTATCAAAACTGAGCTGTAACAGCCGCCTCAGCAGATTTCTGCAGAACTTTGTGACCTCAAGGAGAGGAATTAATCTATTAATCATTGCATCAGTTTTTTTAGTTAAGCTGTTAATCTTTTTACTTTTTTCTGAGGATATGCATAGTTCATCCAGTTTGCCTTATTTCAGGTCCACACGTGTCCTGGCATTTGCTCTGTTGCCTAGAAAAAGGATAATATATATATATTTGTGTTGCCTAAAGCCCACGAACACCCTCAGTCTGATTCTGGAACTTGGTCAGAGTACCATAATACCGCCCTGCCTGCTGGTGTGGCAGATGCAAAACTCCACCGTAAGACACAGAAGGTGCTACTATGCAATAGGGAGTGAAGTCTCCTCACCTTCTCCCTCAATAACAAGCAGCTTTTAAAAAGAAGCAGAAAATTTTACAAGTCATACCTTAGTTTGTAATTAACTAATGATATTCTTTATAATTTAACTTCAAACTCAGTTCCTGGTCATTCAGAGGAGAATTTCCACCAGTGCTGCATGTCAGTGGTAAGCCAGAGTAGTGTAGGTAACATTAAATCATTTGGTGACTGAACTTGTGTTTAAAACAGATTCATTCACTATCCTCTAATTAGAGGTGAAAGTACTCTGCATTATGGGAATCAAATAGACTCTTGGAATCTCTGCTCTCGGGAATTCAGCTACAACCCCTCCTTTTTTTATTCCTTTAGTATGTGCAAAAGAAAGAGGAGGCGAAATAAGTCTGAAATTGAGCTAAAGGAAAAAATACCAATATGCTGAAGGAAGCATAAAACAGGCGGGTGGGGGAACATTTCTAGTCATGGCTCTTTCTCACTGCAAGGACTTAGAACAGAGTGGTTACCGAATGAGGACCCGGAGGGAGGTTCATGTGCAGGAGGAAGAGGTAGTGGCACTGCACCACATATTTTCTCCTTCCTGAAATGCTGCCTTCAACAGATATTTTCAGGTAAGACATCGATTGGTCACCAACTTAACTCAAGGTGAAGTTTTCCTGTTTCTGCAAGAGGACTTGGAAATCTTTCCCAATACATAACCATGATTTATGGAAATTTGCTTCAGGCAGATTTCCCTGTTTTCAGAGGAAATGGACACAAAATGCACTGTAAAATAACCGCTTGGCAGGAACACCCCACCCAACCAAAAAACCGAAACAAAGTCAGGAGGGATATTTTATCGTAAGCCCTATGAAGTAAATAAGAGCCAGCTTTTGCGATCATTAATCACAACAGCTGCTCCTTGCCTCTGCGAAGAGGCTCTCCAGCTTCAGCATGGCTCCGGATGGGCTTGCGGTGCTCACCAGGGTAAAGAGCTCGGAGGGTTTGTCCACCAGCTATTAACAAGAGAGACGAGACCAATGTCTAGTCGCATCGTAGTCCCCATGAACTCAGGGAGGCCTCTGTTCCTCTCGCAATTCCTGTTTTGAAGCATCAGCCCAAGTGTGGCTAGTGAGGGAGGTTCGGGAGTGGTTTATCAGCACACACCTCCTGTTACTCAAGCACGGGCTGTCCAGCAACCGGGCACGGCCAAAGGGGCGAGCAGCAGGATGGCAGAACTGTGCTGGTGCTGCATGCCTGTCCTCATGTGAAACACTTCCTGAAAAATGGCAAATGATATATTTTGGCAGGTTTAAATGAAAGTTTTCCAGGTGCTGAATGAAAAAGTAGAACGTCCTCTTGTTCCATCTTTGTGACAAATGGAATTGGACAACACGTTCCTCTCAATGCTGTACTGCGATTTGACAGCAAGTATAAAGGAAGTAGAAAAGTTTTTATTTCAAACAACAGAGAGAATTTAATCAAGCCCAGGCTGAAAGCCTTGCTGTTAATATTTGAAATTACTCAACCCAAAGTAATTTTAAATGTAGCCTTTTCTCTATTGGCAAAACCAACATGATTAATCTTGGATTTAAATACTATTTAACTCCAAAGCGTTCAAAAAGCTGAAGCCAAATATTGTAACCACAGCTAATCTCAAAACAAATGAGAACTTGGGAACGTGATTCAAACCAGAAGATGGAAGCTGAAAGTTAAACAACATCTGGGAGAAGATGTCCTATGAAGTGCCATTATACTAAAGAAAGACACAAAAAGGAGATTTGCTGAAGGACACTAGTTCACTAAACAAATCCTCCTGTAACAGAATAACTCAGTTCTACGCAGTACCTGAAGCGTCAAATAGTGTAACCGAGGGGCAAGACACAACAGCCCTTCCAGAGATGTGATCTGTGCTCAAATAAGTGTTGACATGAGAATTAATTTTGCTTTGAAGCCCTTGAAGGAATTTTAGTGCATCACAGGCTACAGAACACTGCAACTCTCTCAGTAGGAGTATCTACGAACAGAAGAAAGGATTGACAGCTGCACTGTATTTTCTTTTTTTTAATCCTTTCTCACGCAGCCTGGTTGGAGATAGATGTGCTTACTTTCTTCTGACGGGAAAAGTTACTACTACAAAATACTATGGAATTCTGCTGAAGCAGAAATACTGCTCAAGAAATCATTATTTTACAGGCAATCACCAAATATTTTGATTTAAAATTGCAGGCGGGCTTAAAGCAAACACATACCTGCTGAGCAGGAGTGCAGGCAGGCTTAGACAAATGTGAACGTGCCATAATTCTTCCTGAATTTCTCAAGCAAAGTCTGATCTACTCTCATTTGAGGCCCAAGAACTCGTTAGTCATTTGGAAAGTATTGGGTAAGCTGTTATCAGATTGTTACTGCGCAGGCAGAGCCAGTAAAGTCTCACATCTGGGATATGACAAAGTACCTACGATTAGGTGGGACCTCCACTCTCCAGAGGTTCACACGGTACAACCAGCAGCACAACCACATAACCCCCTGCGTCCCCCTGCACCACGTGGTGGATCGAGTTCTAGAACATTTTAGCTTTAATAACTGCGTTCTTGCTCCGTCTTACCAAATTGATCCTGTTATCTCCAGGTGCCAGACCGAAGGCTTTGTTCTCACACCGCCCATCCCTTCCCAAAGCCCAGCTGGAACCCCAGGGCCCACGCGCCTCCCGGACTCCCTGGCACTCACTGGGGAGATCTGCCCAGCACCTTCAGGAGCTATCAGGTCATGCAAACGAGCTTCTGAATCAGTCCCAAGCTAAGGCATGGTATCATCTGGTTAATCAGGCACTTCATGGATCTGAGATCCTTTGAGAGCACTGCACACACTAGCTCTTGTAGAAAATGTTTGCCATTCCTGTAGGAACCAATGGGAACTACTAACATCTGTTCTGGGAAAGGAAAAAGAGGAACAGAGGAAGAACAGCCCTGCCTTGTAAGAGTTCTGGCAGAGACACCCGATGAATTAACGCCCTGATGGAGTACTGGCAGCTAGAAACTCGCAGACCTATAATCATCCTCCAGGTACTTAATGGGCTTAACTAATAATACCTTTAAATATTGGCTTCATACGAACCATTAGGTGAGTCATAGCTCTTCACATAAATGAGTACCTGGGAAGTTTGCACAGCCCTTGCAGGACACATGGTGAAAGCTGCAGTGTGCTTTACGGAGGAAACTTCATTCCCTAACGTAAGGGACATCGCAGACCTGGCGAGGTACCTGGCGAGCTACCTGGCGAGCTACCTGGCGAGCTACCTGGCGAGCTACCTGGCGAGCTACCTGGCGAGCTACCTGGCGAGCTACCTGGCGAGCTACCTGGCGAGCTACCTGGCGAGCTACCTGGCGAGCTACCTGGCGAGCTACCTGGCGAGGTACCACAGACAGGACCAACGCGGCCTCCCGACGTCAAAACAGATCGCTCACGCAGCACGCTCAGGAATGATCCAAGATGTTGCACCATAAACAGGGTGACCATGAATGTAGAGCATCGAAAAGCGATGCCAAGTGACTGTTGCCAGCTCTGGGACAATTTAGGACCACTTAACCTGTCTGAGGACGAGAGGCATGCAGGCTCTCTGTGGGGCCGGTTTCCGCACAGCTCGGAGCTCGTGTCTGTCGGTGACGGCACAGAAGCCACCACGTATCTGCTGATGCTTCTGGAGGGAGCTGCAGCTCCGCTCTTGCCCATGTAGCGCTTGGGGTAAACACGGAGCATTCAGCCTTGGATGCAAACAGAACCTGCCAGTCCCAAGAACCAGCTGATGAGACAAGCTTAAATAAAACCGGGCGAGTGTCTTTTGCTTCGTTACAGATTTTACCACCTTCCAAACTCCAATTGTACTTCTGCTATTTCCGTTTTTCTTGCCTTGAAACACCGGTTCTTACGGTATTCGTTTGGGGGGAAGTCTGTCCCTTCCATTTTAATCACAACTTCGAGGTCCGTGCTGCCCTACAATTAGCACGGGGGGAGGCTGAAGGAGAGCATCGGCTGCGCCCAGGAGGACCTTGCCGTTTTCTCCTCACTCGCAGCTTTCTAAGCTCTGGGGCTCCAGATTGTTTGATTCCCATTCGGATTTTGCGCCCATGGTGAACTCGACACGGTTGCTAAGATACATATCCGTCTGCACCGTGTTGAGACAATATTATCTAAACACTTTAAAGGGCAGCCTAACAGTTCTCCGTAAACACACAGCTCCGCCGTAAACTTGTTCTCCGCAGCAACAGGCAGCCTGACACCAGCGTGAAACCCAGGGTGTTTCAAGGAGCGCTATGGAAGCCTTCACGAGCATCCTCCCACCACCAGCAGTGCTGCTCACAGCTGTGTTACCACCCTGATCTCACCTCCCTGAGCACAAACCTCCTCTGGCTCGCTGCCCGCAGCAGACCCCCTGCCCGCAGCAGACCCCCTGCCCGCAGCTTTGCATCGCGGGGGCTCCTCTCCTGCCGTGGCTCTCGCAAGGGCACAGGGAATGTGGTGCGATGTTGATAGCCCAAGGACAGCAGTTGCTTCCAGACCTGCTGCAGCAACCTGCCCAGAGCCGGTCTGACCAGGAGCCCTGCCCATGACAGGCGGCACTACATGCTGTTGAGATAAAAACATTAGAAGTTCCGGAGCTTCACGTGGTCAGAGGAAAATACAAGGAGATAATACAGGCCAAGCTCAGGAGGCTTTTTGGGTCATTGTTTGTCTTCCATGCTATTTTGTTAGTTTGGACCAGAACCATACAGAAAAAGGTTTAACGCCTTGCTTGGGTGGTGCTGAGCTGACTTCACTGAAATACAGAGACGCTCACAGCACTAGGAGTTCATGACAGTATGTTCTCAGCGGTCATTGCCTTACTCCAGGGACTGGTGAGCCATACGTCACGACGGCCTCTACTCGTAACGCCGGTTCTCTCCCACGTGTGCACACAAGGGAAATGCCCACCGGTGCCTCAAACAATCGATAAACCAGAGCAGCTCACTTAGCACAGCACGACCTTACAGCAACGTTTTGATTTCGATAGCTGATACAAACCCCAGCAACTCCCATTTCCAACTCGCGGAAGCTAGTGAGGAACATCTTCAGGGCACAAGATCCATTGCTGCAATCCGGAGATGCTGTCTCATGCTGGTGCTAACAGGATCACCCTGGTGCAATCACCTCCTGCACCAAACCAGCAATAATGTTTGCAAAACCAGAAAAAATTATCTCAAAACTGCATATTGTTTTCAGAGCAAAAATATTTGTATCCACAACATACCTTGATGACTCCATAATCTGCAGAGCTGTTTCACAAGGGCCAGACGTCAATATAGGTGATGCAGGTGCTCAAACCACCCGAAAACCCTTCCCCGGTTGCTCAGTTCGTGCCTGCAGGGTCTGGGGTTTTAGCAATTATGCCAAGCTCCTTTGTGTCAGCCTTAAGTTATAGCAGTACCTTTGGCTGTTTGCCTGGGGTTACTCAACCGCATTAATTACAACTCTGGTAGAGGTTTGCTTTCTGCCTTTTAGCTCTACTTCCTCCACTAGAGCCCACTCAGGCTATTCTTCAATATCCCACATTTTTGGGGTCAGGCTATACATTTCTCAGTGCCCTGTCTTCTCTCTTCTATGGTTGTTCAAATTCCTGCATTAACTTCTCTTCTACCTGATTTTGCCTTTTTCTATATGTTCTGGGTCATCCCTTGAGAGATTAAGTGGTGAGATGAGTGGAAGCAGGGCAGGCTGGGGTGCAGCCAACAACTCACATCACCAGGCAAGTCCATAGCAGCAAGGTAGGTCTGAGGCCAGGCAGGACATCGCCCTCAGGGCTGGGGTCCCGGTCAGCAGGACAGGACCACAGCAGAGCTGAAGACCACTGCAACCATATTGCTCAGCAAGGGACCAGTGCCCTTGGGCTGGGCTTAAATAGGGCTCCTGGCCCCAGGGGCAGGTGTGTGTGAGGGAGGGGAGGCTGCAGGTGAGGCTGGGCAGGGCCATTAGGGAAAGGCCATAGTGTCGGTAGGGCTCTGTCACCACACCTGTACAAACACAACCGTGGACATTGCCGTAGGGCAGGAACATGCGCGAGGAGCCGCTGCCCGCTGGGATGTGGTGACAGCTCTTTAGGAGAGGACAGCAACGTGGTCTGAAATGATCCTATGGATTTTAAACTCATGTGCTCACGTGGGTGATTCCTCTCTGCGCACTTGTGAGATCCCCCTCCAGGCTGAAACCGGCAAAAGACTCTCAATATTTATGACATAAAAGGAAAGTCACTGTTTTTTCCATGCAAATATTATCAAGCTTCCTGACACGTGGAAGTAACTATGTACAGGTTCCTTTTGGGAGCACTACCTAATCTGCAGAGATCTCAGCTACTGTGTGGGCAAAGACTTCAATCAAACTCTTCCCACAACCATGACAGCATGATCCCTGCAGTAGCCCTGTAGCTGTAGTAATGAACGACCTTCTAGAGACCATTCGATCAGTCAGGAGCGCATCCTGAGTCAAAGGTGGAAACAATACAGCAAAAGGAGCTCTCTGACAAAGACGGACTCCCTCTTGCATTAAAAGACCTCTGTCTTTCAGAACAGGCCACGTCACGGAGCGTTTGTTTCTGCCTTGGTTTGCAGAGTCCCATCATTTTGTGCGCTTGCAGAGACAACCACTTTTCATGATTCTGAGGGCTTGTTTTAGGGTTTTCTTAATATTCACGTTGTCCATTGACACTACGCCCACAGCCAGCTCTTCTGGAAGACCAGACTGTGCCCACAGATCCAGTGTTTATGTGTCAGTATGCCATGCTCTGCCACTCCAAACTCCCATCACATTCACTGCGTAAGCTACGAGGCCAGGAAAACGTGGGATAATTTGACTTTTACGAAGTGCTAAGATGACAGAGATACAATAATTTTTTCATGGTCACAAGGCAGTTTTTATGACAGCAGGCTGTGGCAATTGCGAGGCCTCTCGTTTCAGACAGAGATGACCATGGAAAAGCCAGGAGAGATGGTGGAGAGCATGAAGAAGGAACAGGGTCCCAGCAGATACAAGAGCTGCGAGTATGATTCTCTGGTCCTAGTCTGATCCCATGAAACTGGAAACTCAGTAAATGAGAGCCTTGTGCAGACCCAGGGCGTTCCAGTTAGCACGTTCTAGGATATGTGTCACACTAGTTCATATTTGTGAGCAAATATTTTCACCGTTTTTGAAAGACAATAAATGAAAGCACTGTTTTAAGACAGAATCGTAGAACTGACTAAAGATCCCGATGCTTGGATGAATATTGCACTAAACGTTCACTTTTCATTGTGCATTCAGCACTGGTGGGTGTCCCCGCCCGCTCTGGGGCCACGGTGACACCCTCTAGTTAGGAGTTATGACGAGGGCTATAATGTAAGGAAAATCAATAGTGTTATTTTAAAACGCTCAGCCGTGAAAGAACAATCAACTGTTGAAAAGACCAGGAACAATCCGTTTCAATGAGCAGCTAATATCAGGTAACAAGGCAGCACAGAGACAGATGAAGATTAAACTGATAGGGAAGAGCATTTAAAGCATTAATTAGATACACTAGAGCTTAATGCCCCTCAGCAGAGTTATTAGAAGGCGGCTCTAAAGTTTCACATTCCGTTGCAGAATTACATCAATCTAATAGCACATGACAAATGTGACACTGAAAGCTATCTTCTTTTCAAACAATTATAATTTGTTAAACTGAAGTACATACTGCTGGCTGGATTCTGCACGAGCACGTAAAGACATTTCTATCCCCCCCGATGGCAATGTGGTACCCTCCAGAGGAACGGTACTCGCATGCCTAAGTACGTGCGTGCCTAAACCTATGGCAAAGTCCACGGCATCTTCAGATCTGGATCTGGACTGCATCTGTGAGGTGCACGTTGTAGAAAATGGGACTAGATTTAAAAAGGGGGAGAAGAGGTAAGGGAGTACCGGAGGCTAAGATCTCCAAGGTTTTGAAATGGTCTCTGAAACACTGTGGGACAGGTTGACACGGGGCCCTCGTTACGGCTTTGATTTACGTTTGACCGTATCAGCCAGCCAGTAACAGCCTACCCAAAGATAAATCAAAGGTGTACAAAATATTCTCAGCCCTGGGTAAATGTAACAGGGTCTTTCTCTATGCTAGCACAGCAGTAAATGTACCATTAATTATTCTTCTCGGCTGCATTATCCAGTGCTCTTCAGCTGAAATGCAGTTTGAAGGACAGAGGACACTTTGTCACAAGCAAAAATCCCAAGTCAGCGTTTTGTCCGATTTCCTGTTAGTTTGTCATGGAAACAGTAAAAAACTTTCCTGAGACACGCCTTGAACTAGCAGAATATGGACGGTGCTATCGAGTGCTGTATATCACCACACCGAGACACCAAAGCATCCTTCCCTCCCCTAACCTCACTAACCTCACTTGGCAGAGCAGCCATTTATCTTGGGGCCATGCAGAGAAAGAAAAACCTGAGCAAAACGCACGACATATTCATTCTTTCTCGGAGAGAAAAGGACAGAAAGGTGATTTAGCTGTGGTAGAAGTCTGTTAACATAAGCAATAGCACCTGGGTGGAAATGAAATAGGCAGGAAGAAAAATCTTTCTCAGGGAGCACAGAAAGCCCGAGATCATATTTGCTTTTCGATGTTCCTAAAGAGGAGATTATGCTTAGATTGTGCTCTCTTGGACTAAAACTTGTCAAAATTGAAATTTCTTTTTGGTACCGCGTCTCAGATTATCACGTGTGTTTGAATTCCCAAACCAGATGGGAAGTGAAGGAGTCTGAAATGTTCTGGAAGAAAAAAAAAAAGGTTCTGGAGCATTAGTTCATTTCAGAAGAGGTTATTCAGGAGGTTTTCAGCATTTCTCGGACGTAGGTGCAGAGCATTGGTGCAGGCAGCTAACTGGAGATGAGCACTTCTGTCTGTGGCTACAAACCAGGCACGAGAGATGAAGCACAGACCTGGGCAGACACAACCTTGCCGCGTGCTGTGAATCGATGGCCACAGAGTTTTGCATGGAGAAGTGATCGCCGCTCCACTCCCCGGTCCCCTTGTTCCCAGTGCCACAGTGTGTACCAGTACACTCCAGACTGCCACAGCCTGCCGGGCAGCGGGCACGGGGCTGCCACCATCCCTCCTGGAGCTCACTGCCGTGCTGGGAACAAGCCAGGCAGTGCCCGGCCGGTCAAACCCGTTCCACAGGGAGTCACTCATCCCGTCAGCTTATTCCACGTACAGTTGTGTCACCACATCTCACACACAGGGTAAGAGCCAGGAGAAGAACGTGCTGGTTTCAGACTTCTTGGATGGGCCACATACTTGAGCAGAAATTGTGACAAAATTCTCAAACGCGGGTGGACCTGAGAGCCAGGCGGAAAGCGAACGACTCTGCCTGCTCCCCAAGGGACATCTCAGCCTCTTTAAACTGGAAAAACAAACACACCAGCGATTCAGCTGTTGTGCTTACCAGAACAGTAAAAAAAAAACCCTGAAGAAAAGCCTGGAAAACTCTGAAAAGAGCTCTTTGGTGGGAGCCGATTCCCCAGGAGTTTCTTTGAATTTCCCCAGCCAGCTGGAGCTGGGGGAGGCTGCACCTTGTAGAGTCATTTACACTCCTCAAGTGGATGTCAAAACCTTACGGACACTACCAGCCCCATCCAACACCCGCTTTGCAGAGGTGTTAATGCCTAAACGAAGCATAAAGTCATAGTCAGTCAGTTAAGAGCAACGGCGGAGGCAGCGCAGGCTCCTCTGCTCCAGGACACTGGCCGTGGGCTCTGTCCCTACGGGGCACCGCCACGCTGCCGTGCTCCTGCGAAACGAGAGCACGGGATGGAGCTTACGGTGGGCACGACTGACCCAACGTGCATCCCGTCAGCACAACGCCTGACCAATCCCCAGTCATTTCTCTTTCCCCAGCCTCACTGCCATCCTCTCCCACCCCTGGGCTGTGTGGCCCTCAGCATGCAAGGTGGCACGGGGACAGGGCCATCAGCCCGGGGGCTGCCAGCTGCTCCAGACGATGGGGACTGGCGGCAGTGCCTGCCTGGCCCCCAGAGCAGCCATGGAGGTGAGGCGGCCACAGCCCCACCAGCCTCTGCCCTCACACCGGGGCTTTGCAGGCTTCAAGCCCTCTGAGTTCAGCCACAGCCTCCAGGAGGCTGTTGGAGACCAAGGGTCTATATTTTTTTTTGCTTTATCTTTTAAATTCTTATTTTATCTGCTGGTTTAAAGGTCTAGTCAGGTATTACTGCCAAAGCAGGTGGCAGGAAGGTGGCAGGTCTGCACCAGTACCTTGCTGGAGTGGGACGAAGCTCCTGGTCTCCTCCTCCGCTGCCTTGGTGGTTGGGGAGGCAGGCAGAGCTCCCCCTGAGCCGGTGCTGTGGGCTGCTCGTGGTGCAGAAAACACACAGGAGAGAGGGGAAAGCTGAGGGAAAAAGGTTTATGGGGAAATTTGTCCTCCGTTTTAATACATGTAATTTAATTTCCTCCTGACCTGTGCTGACGTCCTGCCGGCTGCAGCCAGAGAACCTCTCCCCCAGGACCAGTCCTTCTATTCCTCCACCCAAAGCTGGTGTTGGGGCGAGGATGTTTTGCCCCAGGAGAAACGCGGGCATCAGCCCTTCCTTTGCTGCCCACCAACTGCAGCCGTGGTCCAGTCTGCAGCTTCTCAGTCCCTCTGGTTCCATCCACCCCCTGAGCCGCTCCCGAACCCCCGCGTGGAGCTGGCTGTGTGCGCACGAGAACAGCATCGCCGAAGGCTGTCCTCTACAACAAAAGCGACGGTGGCTCCTGCTCTCTTTGTGTGTTTTCGTGAGGGCTAGCGAGCGTAAAGCCAGCTGAGAGCAGGGGAGGGAGAGCACCGCACCCACAGGAACAAACGACAGCAGGGGGACTCTCATCGTGCTACCAATGTATCTCCCAAAGCACGTCAGGAAGGACCGGGCTGAGACCGAGAGAAGGGGACAAAGGAAGACGAAACTGTGCCACAGGTGGGAGGATGCTACACCCGCCACCCGCCCAGTGCCCAGGATCTCAATTAAAAGGTGACAGGTCTGTAATCTTGTTTAAAGGCAAAACCACGCTGTAAAAGAGATGCTGGCAGGTTGAGAAAAGAAATGCCCCATGTGTTGGGTCTTGCCTTTGAGCAGCGTTTCTTTTCAGTTGTCTTTCGCTGCTGTGAATTTTATGTCCTCCCCGCGGTTCCCTCGCCAGCTCTGCCAGCGCTGGCCGCAGATCTGAGCCCTGCTGGCCCGTCTCTCCTCTCCCGGCAGCTAGACTCCTCGGCTTCGCTCAGGGCAGGTTGCTCGTCCAGCGCCAGACGGACCCCTGTGCGCCGGGGCCGCCCCGCAGCCGCGCTGGCACCAGCGCAGGGCACCCGCAGGGGCTGTGGCGGGGGAACGGCAGCAGCGCTGGACCGTGCCACCGCGGTGGTTTTTCAAATGCAAAGGGAGCAGAGACCCGAGACAGAGCGCTGCGGGCACCCTCCACCTTTAAACCAACTCAGGGCCAAGACGAGTGTCAGACTCAACCACGGCTTTTTATGGCCATGTCTCCTTTCAACAGAGACCTCTGCTGTTCCAGAAACACTGGCACACGGACAGTGCTTCTGCGGTGCAAAGGAAGGGAATGCACGGATTTCAAACGGGGGAAAATGGGAATTTGACCCACATTTTTGCTCCCTGCTGCATTTGGAATCGTCCCCTTTCGCTCCCTCTCTGGTCAGGGGCTGCTGTCTCTCTCCAGCGGCGGTGGGGCACGGCGTGGGGAGCGAGGGGCATGCTGGAAGTCACCCTGGAAAGCCTTTAGAAAGGAGCTAGGACACGGGACTCCAGGACCTGTTCATCTCTAGCCACCCCTATAGCGTTCCCCTATGAAACATGGAGCCTGGGACAAAAGGCTGGAGTGTGCTTTGGAGGACGAGTCGCTCCGCACATCCACACCCGGGGCTAGGGAGAGGAAGAGGAGCGTGAAGGGGCAGCGAAGCTCTTCAGCCGTTATATGGGCCCTGGCAATGGGGTTGCTGCTGAGGAGAGAGGGAAAGCACGTGGCCCCTGGGGCAGGGAAGCTCTTGGAGAGCGCTGTTTGGATCATCTGCAACCTGAATCAGAACCCGCTCCTGCAGAAGAGGTTCCCACCGGCTCCCTTCTGCAGACAGGTCTATACGAACACGGATTGTACCTTTTCTGCATATTCAAGGCAGCCTTTTCCACGGGGACACAGCTGGTCTCCGTGCTATCGCAAGAACAGAACTGTTTCTTACTGGGTTCTTTATTAACTACTTAATTACTTGCTCTTGAAAAATGTTTAAATTATAAAACATCTTAAAAACCTTAGGGGGGAGGTTCTCTCAGTCACAAAATCCATGCTGCAAAACTGCATCAAAACCCACAAAGTATGGAAACACTGGGCACTGGAAGATGAGCACCATCTGCAGGGTTGCACCGGCCCTTCTCTCCCCGCCCCAGCCCCTGCCCTGTCCCCTCCTCCCCCTGTGGAACTTTTGAAGGCTTGATGGAGAGCGTGGTGGGTCCCTCACCCGCCCGTGGATATTCTGCAAACGCTGATCTCTGAAGGCAGGGGGGTGTTTTGAAGCGAGCATCTTCCACCCCAAACTGTGAAAGGGGCTCACAGAAAAACTCCTGCCTGCTCTTCAGCGGAATCTTACCCCAAGGCTTCAGTGGAGGATGGCACTCGTGGCATTAGACCCAGCCAGGCGTGACTTGCAAACATCAACCTATTAAAGCCATTCATTCATTTCCTCCGACAAATGACGCGATTGAAAGCGTGCCTAGGGAACGTTAGAACTACGCATCCATGACTTGACTTTTGTCCCCAGGAACCTCCGGTGAATCCCAAGTGAACAACGCAGCTCTGAGCCGAAACCATCAAATGAAAAGGAACGGCCAAGTATTTTAAACTATTGCTTTTTATTATAATTACACCGGAGCACAAATAAATAAGCACTAAATTATTGTAAAATATTCTCAATGCACTAAAGAAAGCAGAATTGATCTTCAAACGACATCTTATTACTTCAGAAGTATCAAAGTACATTTAATTACATCTTACCTAAAAAAATCAAGTACAAAAATGAAAAGAAAATCGATAGGTATTTATACTGTGTATATAGAAACGGCTAATAATATATGATTACAGTTAGCCTCTAGCTACTCCTTACTTCTACACAATCTCAGGCACATACCTGACAATTTCTAACGAAATATGAAAAAAAAGCAACATGACATTCAGTTTTTCAAGATATCGGTAAATGCTTTCTATCGGAATGAACACGGAATGATTCCATCGTATTGAAAAACCCTGTCGTTTAAAAACATAGTGCCATTGTCCACTCCAAACCAAGCCACCCGAACCGGGAACCCCCACACCGCTCTACGCCTTTCGTTTGTTCGAAGGAGCGATAAAGTAGACATACATTGGCTAATATACGTAAACACATTTTTAGTGCAAGAATAACAAGACCTGTGACTTTACTGTGCTTTCTGGAAATCACAGTGCACTTTACACAAATTGCTACACTATCATGTTTAACTCCAGGAGTTTAAAGCAAAGTAAGTGCATACCAAACAATTTCCTATATACAGTCTTGGCAAGTGTGTGTCTATATGTGATCTGTATGTATACGGGATTGCATATGGAGACCGACTCCAGCGCCGCAGACCCGCGCCACTCCGCGCCGTCCCTCACCCCGTGACGCAGAGACCGTGGGACAACGGGCGACGCAGGGAGCCTCCAACAGCTCTCGGCACGACCAGGCGCCCCGTCCTGGAGCGATGGGTGGGCCGGCAGTCGCGGGATGGGACGGGACGGGACGGGACGGGATGGTGGCGAAGGTCCTGCTCTGGCTCTGTCCGTGAAACTCCGCTTCCCTCCTCTGTGAAACGATTCTCCCGAGCGTGAGGATTCTAAAGTGCTTCGAAGGTAAGTGCTAAGTTGTGTTTTTACTCCTTGGTGGATGGCCGCGCTTTCAAAGAAAGAGCCACTGTTCCCACGGGATACAATGGAGGTCTGGAAGCACGTGGGTGGTTGGTTAGGAAGGACAACCTAAACAGCGCTGAGCAGTAACAGCCACGCAAGGGGCGGTGTTACGGCAGGCGAAGGGTGCAGCGAGTCTGCTGAGGACAAGAACACTCCAGCTCCCCGATCCCTCTTCCCGTCACCTATCGATATGAAAAGGACACGGCACGGACACACATCACTGAACACGTAACCGTACGTTACCGCCCGCCTTCCCGCGAAGGGCCGGCACCGCAGCGCCCGCCTGCCCCCGGCTCTGGAGGGCAGGATGGGTGCTGGGGTAGCAGGAGTCGCTGCGGGAAGGGACAAGAGACGGAGTAGCGGGACGGCTGAACGCCGGCTTTCGTTTTGTCACCCGAGGCTTGGGGCAGCTGGGGAAAGGGCCGAGCTAAGAATTTCACACGTGGGTATGAACAATTCTCCTGCTGCCATGCAATAAGGAAGACAAAGCACAAACACTTTCTGGGTAATGAACCTGTTAACAGATTTCCCACGACCAACAAGTCCTCATCTTCTTTCCAGCAGGCTCTGGAACTTTGCGAGACCTCGGGAGTTTTTCTTCTGCCACTTTTTTCTTCAAAAAAAGAGACTAAGCAGAATATACAGTTGGTGTCTTTTGGATGTGCGGGTATTGAAAGACTCCTTCACAGCCTCCGGGGTTTGGGACATCTTCCGTCCTCTCGGCTGTGAGGAGCTCCTTAGATCTGCGCTTCGACTGCGCTCCCATTCCAGCCACTGTATATTCCTGACACGCACCAGTACCTAACGTATGTGGGTATACACGTACGCACACGTCTATGAGTATATAGAGAGATACATGCATATATCCATATATATGTGTGTACACATATGCATATATACATATACAGTAATGCTAATATACACACACACATATAAACACACACTTCATCTTGTACAGAAATCTCAGTTTGGACATCAAAATATACATTAGTTAATTAGTTATAAAATATTTAAAAACTTTATTTCAGAGGCTGAAAAGAAACTGCTACTGATAAAGCGTTACTCAAACTCAAAACTTTAGCAATATAGATTACAAAAACTTTCTAAGATCTGTTATTTTTGGTTTTTATGATCAGCAATTCCAGCTGTGGCGATGCTGTCGATACAACTTCAAAGGAAAGCCAATACAACAAGGAGTTTCAGACAACACACCTTCTCTTCTCGGCGAATAAAACATTAAAATGATTGTTTCAAAGAGGGACTTTTGTGCTACCAAACTTCAGACGGGTAGATAGAAATTTCAATATACAAAATAGATGCCATAGATCTTTCCTCCCCTGCTCCACGGCACTACGAGCTTCCCTCCTTCTCAACAGAGCCTTCTGGAAGATACTCCACCGCAGGGGCTTCGCCCTCACCATCGGTGGAAGCCACCTCTTTCTCCTGTTAAAACCAGGAGGTCATAATTCTTTGGTCATGCCCTGGGATTCTGCTAGAACAGGTGTAAAGCAATGCAGGGTTGCAGGCCAGCTGGGGAAGCAGCCGGGGAGAAGACACGGCACACCCAGGAGAACGTGTTAGGTGGGCTCTGCTTCGAGGGGCATCTCCCGGCCGGCTGTCGAGGGCTCCGGATTTACCATAACACAAGGAAAACTGACGCGGCGCAAAGCAAGGACGTGTTGCTGGATTTAAAAATAATAAACATGTAAACAGACTCTGTCGCCTTTATTTTCTGGACCAAAGAGAAAGGCGGGCAGGACGGTGGCTGCCGTGCCACTGCCCTGCCCTGCCGAGCGGCCCCGTCGCGGGCTGGACGGTGCCTAGTCACAGTGAACCACGGTCTCTGCTAGTCAGCGGGACGTCACCAAGGAAGAGCTTCTCTTGCAGCGTTTCTGCAGAAAATCTGGTTTCTTGGCCAAGTAATGTTAGCAACTGACTCAGATACAAACCAAGGGCAATTTATCGGACTGATGCGGAACAATTCCTATTTTTAAATGCCACTTGGGCATCGGCACGGAGCACTTTTATTTGCATTGCTTGCGGTTTTGTCGTTTCCCACCAAAACTCTCTCCTCTGTCCGCCCCCCCGCCCCACCTCAAGCCAGGGACATCTAATGCGTACGACTCCAGGTGACTTCTACAGCCCCAGCACCGACTTGCTTCCTACGCCGTCCTGCCCACGGAACGTACAACCACGCGCTTTTGTACAGAGGCCAAATCCAGGCAGCTCAGAGAAACAGAACGGTGGCAGCGAGGGGGGGACATTAGAATACCACATAGAAAATAGGTAATAAAACGGTATAACAGCAACATTATATAGTAAAATTCTTCATAAATTTTTGAATTTATATATATATATATATTTGAACAGTGTATTAGTTTGGGTGTTTTCAATATATTGGCGAAATATTTACATTTCGATATCTTCTGGAACCAAAAAAGTCCCAGATAGATAGGTACGCCCTAATCCAGTCGGGAAGGTCCCTCTCTCTTGCTCGGCAGGCGAGCACGGTTCCGCTGCCGTCCCCAGCGAGTTCACCTCGGGTAAGCCTTAGGGCAGAGCCTCTGCCGTATCAAGAGAGCAGGCTGCCTGTGCGGGCTGCCGGGCGCGGGGCGGGCACGGCCGGGCGCCTGTCAGATGGCAGTGTCCCAGAACACGGTCTGCTGTTTGGAGTAGGGGGGAGGGCTGTATTTCTTGGGCCCCGTGTTCTTTTTCCAGCTCGGCAGAATGGGCATGCTGTCCTGTTTGCAGAGTCCCTTCTCTGACTTCTGCCGGGCTTTTATTTCTTTGCAGAGGCAGCGCTTCTTCTCGATCATATCCAGCATGGTGTGGTCCCCTTGCAACCACTGCATACACGTCACCTAAGGGGGGCAGAAAGAAAAGAAGGAAAAAGAAAAGAAGAAAAAAAAGCACACAAATAACTCTTTGGTCATAGATTAAGGTGTTCCTCTGCAAGGTTAACGTTACCCTTACTTGAAACGCTCGGACTTGTTTGATGAGCGAAAGTCTCGATGCCAACAACAGAAACAAAGTCAGTCTATACTTCCAAGGAAAAAAAAGGGTAATAAAAGGTCCCTTTTTTAACTTCTCCAGAGCACCGAAAGCCAAGAAAGATAAAAGGTTTTGGCAAACTAGCACTGGTTGGGTTTTAAATGATGGAGGAGATCTTAAAAATGCGCACGGAGCGAAACAACATCCTTGAGCTGCGGAAATAAAGAATTCTGCACAGCGAAACCCCTGTTTGATAGCGCTCCCCAAAGCCAATCTGTCCCGTTAAAAGCACGGTGTTAACGCTTCTGAGCATCAAGCTAAATACCACGCTGGGCTGAATTTTTTTTAAATGATGTAATGAACCCCACGTGAATTGCACGGGGTAGCCTATCCCACTCTGTGATGCCGTTTCACTCACTAGAAGGCACCAAGAGTTTAGAAACGTGTAGAATATTTGGAACCGTGATCCTGATCCAGAAAAGGAGGTTAGCGTATGCTCGGCTGGAAGGACCCGTCGCAGCCCCTCTGAAGCCGGAGGATGTGGCTTTGTTCGAGTTCGGCAGGGTGCTCACATGGCTGAGAACATGTGGGTCGTCAAAGGCTTTCGGCTGGGACCGAAGCCGCTGATACCCAACTACCCTGAAAGGGCTCACTGGGCTTGGACGGCACACTGAACACCTGCACATCAGAGAACTGCCTCCCAACACTTCCTCTGCAGTCCTGAAGCGAGGCCTTGAGTCTCCCAGCACTTACTTTCCACATCGGTGACAAATCAAGGACCTGTGGGTCAGTAACGCGCGGCACAGGCTGGCAGGGGCTGTCCGAGCGCAGCGCTGAGCTGGCCATGAGAACGCATGTGCACAGGAACACGCTGGCAGATGATTCACAGGGGAAATGCATGTTCAGCTTGAAGAGTGTCTGAGTACATTTAGTGATGCGCATGCCTTTCCTTCACAGAGCTTCCAACGCCAAGCGTGGGCACACGCCAGGTTCCTAGAG
Source organism: Bucorvus abyssinicus (assembly GCA_009769605.1). Lineage (NCBI taxonomy): Eukaryota > Metazoa > Chordata > Aves > Bucerotiformes > Bucorvidae > Bucorvus > Bucorvus abyssinicus. Next base: position 26,236,783 of record CM020035.1, on the reverse strand, counting down.
CTGGGGACCGGTCTGCTCAGAAGCCAGTACAGAAACTTCCGCTGAGCTTGGCACTTTCTGTGGTCAGCTTGAGGCGTGTTTGGCATTTATTGATAAACACGGAAAACGTTCAGATCCGTAGCAGGACACAAAGCAAAGGGAATAAACGTGAGCGAGCCTACTAATGAACGATGGACTCAGACTTCCTCTCGCTGGGTGCCCAGGCGTGGTCCAGCACTCACCCACTGCCCTGGAGATACTCCTCCCTGCCCCCTGGCTCGACCTCACGGGTCTCTGGACAAGGCTCTACCTGAGGCACAGTTCCTGCCACGCTCCTCCTTGGTCACGGGTTTGTACTTACGCAGCAGCAGCTTCGTTTTGGCTGGGTCCTCCTATGCTGGGCAGGACGGGGGGACACGAGCCTGCACACAATTCCTTACACAAAGTGCTCTGAACACACCGCTGCACACCAGCTTCTGGGCTGGATGTGCCGACAGTGGTGCCCGAGTGCGCGATTCCTCCTCCGGGCATCGGGAAACACCTCCTCTTTTATAACCCACCAGGAACGTACACGGAGCACGTGCCTATGCCAAGCCCTTACGGTACGCCGCGTGCTCCGGTCACCGGGTGTCACAAGCACCACCGGCAGCACGCACGACAGTCACCGTGAGGGTGTTCCTTCCACGTCACCCCCCTGCTCGCCACTGTACTGCTGGCCATGCCGTTGCCGACAGGGTGTCTTCAGGTGGCCAGCCTCCTTCACAGGATTCGAGGGGACGGCAGCAGGGTTTTGACAGGCTAAGCTCTAAACTACCAGTTGCAGCGTCCCAAGCATAGAAATGGTGGTGCGGAATGTATCAGTTACACAGACACTCTGCCACCCCCTGCAAAACAGCCCTCAAAATAAACCCGGGCATAGGCAGCTCCAAAAGCCCGTTTTACACCGGCCACCACAGTGCGTGGCAGCGAGTGCATCGTTTATTAGGAAGAACTTGAGTCCTTCCACCTTCCCAGACACAGGTTTTCAAGACCACTTGTGATTTTTTTAATGTAATTTTTGTTCGATGGCTAAGTCCCTCACGCCAGCATCTTCGTACCGACCACAAGGTACAGTCCGCTCCGGTATCTGCATCCAAAACTGGTGAGACGCCAGGGCTGGCACCGCGTGCCTCAGGAGATGGGGTTCACGGGGCGCCGCGGGGCCGTGAGCCGCGCGGCTGATTTTCTGTCTCAGAGGTGATCTCACACTGATACAGCGTGTGATGCAGAATCAGCATGAACGCAGCGAGAAGATGCGAGGCACTAAACCACCGTCAGTCGTCCCTTGGTTTACAGGGGGTTTTGCTGTTTAAGAGAAGCCGGTGCTTTGCTGCCCCGCGGCCAGAGAACGGAGCTTACCTGCAGCTGTGTGGGCATTAAGAATAACTTTACAAATGGCTAGTAAATTATTTTTAGCTGCTTTAATAAATGCTTTGTATGTTCCTGTGGACTGTACCGTGTAAGAGGTCTGACACACGGTGTCTGTAACGTGCCTGTAAAGTCGACTCATACAACATAGAATTTTCGCCTGTTCCTAAGGCTCATCTGCACGGGAGAAACTTTTCTGCCCAGCCCACGGCCCTTCTGTATCCAGCACTGATACGTGCAAGTCGTTACGGACATGGGTCACCCCCTGGGTTTACTGCGAGTCCCTCCTGTGAATGGGGCTGCGATTTGCAGCACGAGAGTCCAGCTGGTTACGGGCATTTCTACACCTCGGAGCACCTGAGCAGCGTAAGACAGAGATCCGAACCCACCCAGCGCAGGCTGTTACCAAACATCTTTTAACCACAGCAAACTGCCATGAGAACACAAATACCTCTGCAGTTTTGGGTCTGTTCAAATAATTTTCCCGAAGAAGTGGAAATTTGTGAACCAGTAAAAATAATGATCTTTTAAAGTTCTCCTTTAAAATACATGACATTTTTATTTTCATAGTTTAACAAGACAAAGAGAGAATAGAAGTGGGTTATCAAAAGTGGGTGCTGGCAGTCATAGCTGGCGGACACACAAAGACCAGCCACGCGTTTCCAGTGAGGGACGATGGAGCACACAGGGATGGACACAGAGATAGATAAACATACCATACAGACGTACACGGGTGACCATACACAGAGTACACAGAGAGGGTTCTATACAGGTACAGCAAGTGCGAGACACCGCGGTGTCAGGCTCTACAAACACCCCGAGGTTCCGGTGAAATGGGGACACCCATGAGAACACAGCTGGGAGGGCTCGTCACTTCAGGCAGACGTCGCCGTCCCGTGTCGTGTTTGATGCATCAGGCACACGCGGTTCGAACAGAAACGTGGGACGAGACACCCGGTTCCTACACAAAACCGGTGAGATGAGCGGGCATGGGGGCAACGGGAATGCGTATGAGCAGACAAATAGGGGCGTTCCACCTCGAGCACAGGATGGTCGGTTCATTTACAGCCAACGCCGATCTATAAACCCATGCGTTCATGAACTCATGCCATTTTTATGTCTATTTTTCCCTTTAGGAATATTATAAAATTCTTGCCCTGAGTTAAACATAAATACGCACAGAAAAGGGGGGTGGGAAAAAAGGAAATCGCATGCGTCTGGGTTTTTTAAATATTTTTTTAACCAAGGCACAATGTCTTCAATAGTGGTTGCAAATAAACCTCGCAACTGCCATTGTTCTGGTACCGCATCCTTCTCGACGCGACTAAACTAATTGTTTGCACACACGAGTCTCAGAACAAGTTTTGAAGTGAATTTACAAGTTTTAGAAAAGAATAAGTAAATTTGTGAGAAACGCCTTAAAAAGAGATTCCCTGAAGAGGAAGCAATGCTACCAGACTGAATTCCTTCACAGGCAACTGCCTGATGTTTGGACTGAGATTATTTCACACAAATTACGCCATATGTTCGCTCAGTATCGCTGCAAGTTGTTACCTATTTTTAGCAGAGCCCTGTACAATGCTGTAAGAGCAGCTAAAAATGAGATGAAGAACTCCCACCCCGTTTTACCTTCTCGTTGTAGGCAGGATGGGGCAGCGATCTCACCGATCCCGCGTTTTACCGGCTGCGGGAGTTACGCTGGTTCAGCGAGCCACACCTCCCCATCTCACCGACCTGCGGGAGTCTTTTCCTGGACATACTAGTTATTATTAGGTACTATGCCATAGTAAATTCTACGTATAAGTCTGACTCTCCAAAGAAAGGTCTGGGTGCAAAGGCCACGCTTGGCTGGTGTCCTCACACCCGAGCCCTCGGGCTCCAGAGGCACACGGTTCTCACCAACTTCCAAGGGCTCTGGAGGGTCCCTCAGCCCTCACCTTCCAGGGAACAACCACCCGCGTTGTGCTGCATCGCCTGCGGCATCTGTCCCCGTGTATCTCTGTTGAGCTACGAGTATTTTTCAAAGCACTGAAACACGCCGTCCTAACTCAGCCAAAACCAGGCGCAGCAGAACAACCCCCTGAAACCACAGGCCACACAGGTGGGATCTTCTCATGCCTGTCCGATGCCTTTTAAAGGAGTTGTAACTCCCCGTCTGGGAACCAACTAGGGAGAGGCAGTAAAAAAACGTTGAGCGGGAAGCGAAAACCCTCGTGAATGCCGTATTTCATTCTCTGGTAGAACGCTGCTCTATTCGAAAAGTTTCAGCAGCTTCTGTGAGGAAGGAGCCTCTCTGAGCTCTGCCGGCATGTGCACAAAGCCCGTGCAAGAACAAGAGATCGGAGGAAGGGAATGGAATAGCCTTCCTCCCATCCTCTCCCACCGCAGCTGACACAGCGGCAGCCAAGCGGCGCTCGAGGGCGAGGAAAGGTGCGGAGGCAGGCTCCAGGGCTGGTGCTCAGAGAGGCGTCACGCTGTCCCCATGTCTGACAACCCCTCTCTGAGGCACTACTTCTCCTACAGCTGACCCGCTCTCGCCCGTCACTGCTTCTCCCGGACACCTCTCGTTTGTGCCTGAAGCCCACGCTACGGAGCGGTACGGAGAAGGAGAGCCTCCAAAGCCGGGCTTGGGCCTTGGGACCTACCGCAACAGCAGCTCCACCTCCGTCCAGCTTCCCCCCGCCGCCACGAGTCCCCGGCCAGTGCGGCGGTGGGAGGGCGCTGAGCACGCGCTCTCTGACCAGCCGAAATCAGAGCCCTGGCAAAGCAGGACCCACAACGCAGCTTCTGCTGCACGAGCAGCCGGCCGAGTGCTGGAGAACAGATGTTGGGACAGAAGAGCAGGGCTGCCGGCCAGCGGAAGACGGCTGTGACACACTGGCTCCTGGTGCCAATCCGTCAGGGCTGCCAGGGAGGTGAGGGATGATGGATGTGGCAATTCCACCCACTTCAGGGTTTGGGTTTTCTTTCCCCTCTGTTTCGAGCAGCGCTCTTCTCTCTTGGCAGCTTGTACATCTAGAAGCCACGGGCCCTGCGCTGGTCCCGGGCGCCGGTTGTGTAAGAGCGGATTCGAGCTGAAACTCAACACAATGCAACGTGGAGCCTTCCCTAAAGCATGACCGTTCTTCTTGCCGCTCTCATCCAGAACGTTGACAGCGTCTTTAGCTGGACTGACGACAGCAGAATTTTGCCTTCGCGTCTGCAAGAAATTCGTCCTTGCAGGGAGGGAAAAAAAAGGACTGTGTAAAGTGATCCAACCGCTCCCTCTCGTGGGCACGGGGCTCTGTGCGCTCATACAGGCACAGACACACACCCAGAGTCACCGACCTGAGCCGAGCAAACTCCCCAGGAGGCTGTGGCACACTTCAGGACACAGCTCACGCCCCGGCACCCCTTTCTAGGTGGTGGCACTCAATGCGATGGCTCATCTCTGACCCCTGTCCACATTCAGTCTGAACAAGAAGGCAAAACCCTTCGGCTCTGGACGACTGAGGTGTTCAAATGTTCAGGCCACACGCTGGACAAATCCAGACTTCACCCCACGGTAAAAGTTGGCCCACGTCCCATCAGCGAAGTGCTTGTGCCAGGGGTTCCTCCACGGGTTCGCTGTGGGTCCTCCAGGACTGACCACCTGCCCAGGCAGGACCAGCGGAGTTTCCTCCTCCCTGCTGTTTGCAAAACCAGCACCCACAAAACTCAGCCTTTGTCTGCATTGATTTGTTTTCACCTACGCAGACCCTGAAGACTTCTCCACTGGAGGAGCAGGACTCCTCCATGAGAGGCCCGTTTAAGAGACAGATGCAGTTTAAAGTGTTCCCAGTAAAAGTTACCTGTTTTTCCAGTTTTAAGACACTCAAATGCATCTCACTGTATTGGTGGCATGTAAAACTAATTAAAATTCCTGTCAAAGACACAGTGGATTGCACCCCAAAGAGTTTTTGCACTTTCTGATTTCACATAAACCAAAGCTGAAGCAACTCCTGACGTTCACACGCTTACCAGTCCGCCCCACCTGCAGCTGCGTACCTTCTCGTCCACGGCACTGAGCTCACAACGCCCTGGGGTAAGGCCAGCCTTTGTTCTACACACACTGTCTACCAACGTGAGGACCTTATTGATGGCCATGGCTCTCAGACACCACCGCAAATGATACTGTGGTGGATCCCAGTGGCCAACATTAAGCAGGTTTTGGATCCAGTTACTACCCCAAGCCTTATTAAAGGCGATGGTTAAGCTTAAGGAGTAGTTAAGTCCCTTTAGGGGAATAGCTTCAGAGGCAAAAATAGAAGCTGCCATCCAAAGCACTAACAAGCGTGTAGAAAGCGCAGACCAAAACCCCGAGGGAGGCTGATTACAGAGCGAGAGGCACGGGACTGGGACTGCTCCCACGCTGCGGACACACGCTTTGAATGAAGAAAAAGATCAAGTATCAAAGAGGCACAACCAGAACCTTGGCTGCCGGAGCGCAGAGATGCCCGAGGCACTGCCCGGGCTGCGGGGAACGCTGGGCGGAACACACGGCCAGAACAGAATGGTCGCTGCCACCACCCTGGGAATTGTTTGATATGTTTGGCTGTCCTACGTCCAAAACACACAACAGGCTTCCAAAACTTTTGAAAACTCGAGGAAAAATGAGGGACAGAGAGCCAGACCAGAGTGGCAATTAGCACAGGAGTTAGATGTTCCTTCTGAGCAGGAACTCGGGAGTCCATCTCCCCCGAGACCCTGAACCAGCAGCCTGGGGGGCCTTTTTCCCTTTGGCCCAGGAACGAGTACGACAGGAGCTGGTCGTTTCATTGCAAACCCTTCTGTGCCACTGGAGCCACACCAGCAGATCCGGTGGAGTTCGGTGCTAGGTTCAGTCTGTGGCTCGTCAAGGAGCGCAGCGGAGCGTGGAGCCGTCAGGAGCTGGGGACGGGATTCAGCTGACCCAGTACGGAGCTGCTCACCAGCGGTCGTGAGACAAAGCCCCAGCTGAGCGGCCGAGGAGCCCCTGGTACTCGACACAACTCGCAATGATTCCTCCGGGGTTCTGTACACCTCTCACCACGAGCTTACCCTGCGCTTAACCCACAGCGCCCTGCTCTGAGGATGCCGCGGAGAGCAGCCGAACCTGTGCCCCAGCCTTTTCCTCGCTGTATTTCCCTCCCTCCATCCTTTGGTTTAAAAATGGAATGCTCAGAACGTGCATCTGGGATTTTTCAGCTAGGGTACAAATTAAATAATAACAACTGGTCTCACAGCAGAAATAACGCTAGAAAATATTTTTTGTGATAAAATGGCCGTGTTTTAACCGTGTTTGGGTTAGCACCTAAACATGGACTCTTCAACTAAACGTGACCTGAGCCGCCGTGTGAGGAACTGGGGATCTGACAGGCCAGGCTGTGCAAACCGCCTCCCTGCCCACCGCCAGCTGACGCGGTGCAGGGCGCTGCGGGGACGGCAGCCAGCCAGAGGACAGCCAGCCTTCTGCGGGCAGGCCAGAACACGGCAAGGGACATGGCAAGGACACAGTAAGGGACGTGGCACAGACACAGCAAGGGATGTGGCAAGGGACACGCCAATAACATGGCAAAGGGCATGGCAAGGAACATGGCAAGGGACATGTCAATAACATGGCAAAGAACATGACAAAGGACACCGCAAGGGACATGGCAATGGACACAGCAAGGGACACAGGAAAGCATGCAGCAAGGAACATGTCAAGAACATGGCAAGGAACATGGGAAGGACACGGCAAGGAACATGGGAAGGAATATGGCAAGGACACGGCAAGGAACACAGCAAGAACATGGCAAGGAACACATCAAGGACACCGCAAAGAACATAGCAAGGACACAGCAAGGAACATGGCAGGGAACATGGCAAGGACATGGCAAAGAACATGGCAAAGAACGTGGCAAGGAACACAACAAGAACATGGCAAGGAACATGGCAAGGGACACAGCACGGGACATGGCAAGGAACACGGCAAAGGGCATGACAAGGAACATGGCAAGGAACACGGCAAGGACACCACAAAGAACATGTCAAGGAACACGGCAAGGACACGTCAGGGACACCACAAAGAACACGTCAAGGAACATGGCAAGGCACGGGCACGGCAAGGCACACGGCAAGGACACATCAAGGACACGTGAAGGACGCGGCAGGGAGGCGGCTGCCGGCGCCCCCTGCCCGGGGCTCCCGCACCGTTCGACACCACACCCGTTCCCGGGCCCGCCGGGGAGGCCGCTCTCCGCAGGCAGCCGCTGCAGCTCCTCCGGAGCGCGGGGCGGCCCCGGGCCGACCCGCCGCGCTGCCGCCCCCCGGAGCGGGGCCGGGCCCGTCCGGGCGCTGCCGGGCTGCGGCCGCCAGGGGGCGCCAGGGGCTCGCGGTGCGGCGCCGGGCCGGGGCGGGGCGGGGCCGGCCCCCGCCTGCCCGCAGCGACGAGTCGGTGCAAAGCGCCGCTCCTCGCCCAGAACCGGGCTGCCCCAGCCGCCTCCCCAGCCCAGCCCAGCCCAGCCCAGCCGAGCCTCTGGTTGTGCTGCCTCTCCCCGGCCCAGCGGCGCGGCCCTGGGGGGCACCCGGCGTGCAGCCGGGGACAAGCCGCCACAACCCGCTGGAAAACGTGCGGGGAAGCCCAGCGCGCTCCTCTCCTGCCCCCGGCACTCCGCGGGGCCTGTTCGCACGGCTTTCAAAGGGCTCCCTTGGCGAGCAGGGGCTGTCCGCGCCCGCGGGGGCGGCTGCGCGGGCGGTAACTCGCCGCCTTACCCGAGGGGAGGGAGGCGCAGCTCGGCCATCGCTGGGGGTCCAGCGCGGGGAGCCCCCCGGCGGGCTCCTCTCCTCCTGCCACCCCGGGGAACCTGCCGGACACCCTCCTGGAGCCAGACCCGCGCTAACGAGCACAGCCGGTCCTGCTACGGCTCCTGCTGTTCGGCTCCCAAAGCGCCAGCGGGAGGATGCAGCCTGTACCTGGAATTCTGCCCATCGAAGATTCACACAGGTTCAAACACGCCGTCGATGGACTCCTTCGTCTGGTGGAAGGCAGCACCTACAGGTCAAGTCCGTTCGGTGGACGGCAGACCTTTCCGGTGGCTGTATTACGTTCGGATAAGTCACCCAGGAAGGGAAAGCTGCCCCGTTCGGGGAGGCGGTGGCTGCTCTGTCCATCGCGTGGGCCTGCCGTGGGGTGGTGGGTTGTGCGGGGGAGGAGGAGTGCCACCTCACCTTGCTGGGGGCTCAGGCAGGTACCAGGCAAGTCGTGAACTGAGCTGCAATCTTATTGGGGGAAGAGCAGCCACGAGAAGGTTTCGGCGCTGACTCTGATCTCTCCTCTGGACTGCTCCGGAGCAGCCTGGCGGTGAGCCTGCTCTGCAGGAGGGCTTGCGCAGCTCCGCTGCTGGAAGGGTTTTTCCCCTTCGTGACAGACACGCTCAGTGCTCGTGTACCCTGGGCGCGACGGGGATTTCTGAGCCCCCCGACAGGGTGCGATCCTGCGTCACCCTGCGGTGAAGGATGGCAGGATGCAGGGACACGGCGCAGCGGTACCTGGGATTCCAAACGCTGCCTGCTTTACACAAGTGAACGGGGGTCTGTGCGCTGTGGGGGCCCCTCATTTACTGGGGCACCCTCGGACCGTGTTTATTCTCTTTAAAAACCTCGTGTGGTGGTCGACCTCTACCGTCCTCCATCCCCTTGGATGGCTACCAACGACTGGTTCTTGTTTCCATTTCCATATAAAGGCCAAACTCAGCTGGACTTTCACTATTCCCTACTTTATTCACCCGTCGCTTTGAGCTATAACTTACTGTACTTCCACAACACTTCCCCACTCCCTGTAAGCTCTCTGCTAACGTTACACTTCCCCTTGGCTTCCTCCGCTACTTCCTTTAGTCCTGAAACGTTGTCCTTACACCATCGGTAACTTCAGTTCCCAGATAAACCTCTGTTTATCTTCCCACTTAGACCGAGTCGATTCACGACCTCATCCGAGGTCTCTCCCTGCAAGCAGCTCTTCCCCCGAGCACCGGAGCGACAGACGGGCCCGCTCGCTGCCTGCCGCTGCACCACCGAGTTCGAAGGTCCTCCATCAGAGACCAGCCACGCAATTCGCCTCTGCTGGTCAGCTCTTCATTTCCAAGTGATCACTGACGTGCCACCCATACACCACAAATACTAACCGGTTAACCCTCGCAACTCCTACACCAAGGAGCAAACAAGGCGATAAGGCACAGGGGAGTTACATGTCACTAGGTACATAATTAGCCAATATTTGAGCCCAATTATAGTTCAGGTTTCCTTAGCTCAGCCCTCGTTCTAATCACTCAGCATCCTCGCCACTTCCTTGCAGGAGTCGGTATTAAAAATGACGGGCCTTGAGAGCTCAGCTGCAAATCTGATTTTTTTCCCCAAGTCAAACATTTCAGAAAACATCAGTTTGGGGTCTGCGAAGCTTTAAGAAAACTGATTCACAGTAACTGCCCTTTCCCAGCTCTTGTATCCCTGCACGAGCGTGCCCATCTCTTGCAGAAAGAGGTGGGTAATGGGACGTGTCCTCTCAACCTCGGGGAAAGTCTAACTGCTGATGGCGAGGGGGTTAAGGACACCAGTATCAATATGATCAATAGCCGCAGCACAGGAAAATAAACACCCTGTACGCCACGGTCTGGCAGGTACAGAACGGGCCGAGGACCCTGCCATTTCCCAGCACGCTTCACCTCTCCTAGATTATTTGCACGCTGAGATAGAATAGCGGTATAAAGTAATGCTGCTGTCTGTCATGGAGATAAGAAGACTTGTTATTCTGCTGGAATCAGCGTCAAATCCACACCTTAAAAGATTTATGCCGTCTTACTAAATGACAACTTAATAGGTGGGCAGTGAGAGATTGAAGAGCCTGAAGGGAAGACTTGTGGGGAGAGAAAGCTTCTACTAGTGTTTCTTGGTTTTATGAAGCCATGTTCATACCATTCATTATTCAATTAACAAGATCACCCTCTACAGTCACTCGAAAATTCCTCTCATCAGCTGCGTTCCTTTCTTCTGTGTGAAGTGAGGTGGATTTTTCCTCCACGGTTTCAGTGAACCCTGGCTGCAGCTTCTAAGAGGCTCATTATCTCTTCCATCACATCAGCTTCTCCTTTCAAGGCTTATTGTTTAGTTCTTAATATCAACTGAGAGACTCAAATCCCTTCAAAACACCCAAGGTGCCTTTGCCACTGAGCAACCAGCAAAGCATCATGTCGGCTGTGAGACCCATTTAATCAAAAATCATACACTACACGAACACTGGGGCACCCGAAACCTCTGCGAGTACCATTACCCTGATTTCTTCCTCAGGGGCAGCGACGCTTGACGTGATATTTAACCGGCTGTCACTCCACATCTCCATTACGGATCGGATTTTTCTACTGGAAAACGCGCTTCAGGAGCGTGCCAGGTTCTGCGTCCGGCGGGGCGCAGCAGTAACGCACGAGCTCCCGTTCTGCAGGTTAAAGGATGTTAACCGGTATGGCCGAGGCGACCCAAACACAACCTTCCTAGTGAGTAGCTGGGTTGAGTAGATCCACCTCGCTCGCCTGGTCTCTGCTTTGGCCAAGACCTTCCAGAAGCGACTCACCAAACAACTTCATACACGCCCCCTACAAAGCAGCGGGAGTTCTCCACTCGACCCTCACTCAAATTCAACAGGATTATGGGGACTAATTCCCTGAAAGCCAATCGAAAATTCCCCGTCTAAACAAGGGTGGCTGCGTGTGCGCGCACATACATGGATGTGCACATCTATACATATACGTTTATGTCTCTCGGTGCATGTATACACCACCCCCCCAGACAGTGACGCGTAGACCTGTACACACACACAGCGGTGCAGCACCAGCGCGCCCCGAGCTTGACAGAAGGCATCCACGCTCTCTTCCCTCAATTGCCACCCTCGGCAGTTCGTTCTGTCACACTAATAACACAGTGCTGCGCAGCAGAACGGCACGATACCGGTATTAGCATTTAAAATAAAGGTAAGTGTAGGTTTCCCGTGTCTTTATTTCTGTTCCATCTTCTCACTATTGGAGAAATTTGCCAAACCCGAACGCTTTCATTTCTTTCTCGAGGCTCAATCTGACATTTTTGTTTTCGATGAGGAAAAAGTATCTTTGTTGGAGGTACAAGGAGACGTTACCCCTTTGATTTGGTTTTCGATTCCTACCAGTACACAGTAAATCTAACGGCAGTGGACTACCGAAGAGCTGGAGAGGGTCTGGCTGCCTTAACTAAACAAACGAGCTCGCTGCAGGAGCAGGGTTCAGGACAGCGATAAACCACAGCGTAACACAGTCATGCATCAAGCTCAAAACAAAGGTGAGGCTGGCACAATATTAAAGTACAACTGGGTAGAAGTCAGGTATGTACAAGTCATTGACAAACATCGGTGCAAGTGCTTCAGACAAGACATTGGAAAGAAATTTACATAAAAACATAGATTAAATTTATCAAAGTTTGATAAATTTTAGAGACAGTAAAAAAGTACAGAAAACATGGAAAAATAAAAACCCAGCCAATTCATACAGTACAGTTTTACTACATTTATATTACAGAATGAAGACAGAAGAGGATACAAGGAATTAAGAGCAAAGAAAATTCTGCTGGATGCGGCCAGCGGAATTCCATTGCCAATGAGATGCGCACACACAGATGCACGCACACGCACAGGACGTAACGACAACACCCAAAAGAACCATTTACTGTAACGCATGACAGACACAGAGGTGGGAAACGTTTGGCATGTTGCGGCACATGGAGTCATTCCCGATCGGCTAACGATGGTACCTGGCTGGGCTGCAGGTCGCTGGCTTGCCTGAGCGGGGTCACGGCTGGGGGAGGCACACCGGACGTGGACGCAGACCGACCCAGTCTGCAGCTTGCTTTAGGCTCTGCGAGGGGAGAGAGAAGAGAACATGGCCGTGAGCAGCAGCGGGTTCCTGCCACGGGACGCTGACACACGGTGCACCCAGGGTACCCTGCAAACGGAGACTCCAGGCTTGGCTTCTAGCTCAGGTCCTGGGTGTCCGGCTGAACCGTGAACAGCAGCTGAGATCTGAAGAAGGGGGATTAAGACAGAACCCATCCCACATCCTGGCCACCACGACCAAGGACACTTGTGCTCAGCAGACACGCTTCACACAACAACAGACTCTCAGTTTTACCATCGATAGTGCTGCCTCACCGTGAATAACAGGGAACTCTAATCACACCGTGTCTCCTTACAACCGGTTTAAAGAATTCCTCCTGTTCAAGCTCACGCTTCCAAGAAGAGAGGAAGGACCTATGGCTCGTGCAACCCTGGTTTAGCAAGCCTGCCTTGAAGCACCTGTTTTCTCAGGATCTTGCGCTTGTGTCTCTCCGAAACGTATTTTCTCACCCTCGTTTACACCGCTGCTTTGCCCGGGTTTGTTTTGCACTGACATCGTCACTAGCCACCGCTTGGGCCGGTCTTTGAAAGGAGGAAGATGTCCATCGCTAGCACGTCCTAAGGTCACTTGGCACGTCTTGGGAGACCTGAGCACAGCTGGCACATTCCGCCACCCACCAGCAACCCGCCGAACGGCGCTCTGCCAACCTCCCTGATGCTTTTTCATTGCCCCCTCAAACGCCGATTTTCCTCGGCTGTTTCAGCATTCACTAGGGTATGGAGAAGAGCTCTCCACTTAAGCTGGAGCACTTAGACCAATGGCAGCCATCTGTATGGGTGAATATTCATCAGCTGAATATTAATAGGTTGGGTAACATCCAGCTGGCTGAGCAGCACAAATATTTATGCTGCTCGGCGAGTGCATTATTCAGTTCACCCGTTCCCAGCCAGCCCGTCCACCCAGCACGAGCCACCACCGCAATAAGCAGGCGGAAAGGGGCAGGCCGAGCTCCCCGTAACCCCGCGTCCTGCGCAGGAGCTGTTGGTTTGGGCTCGGGCGGTTACTGCGCAGGTTTGATGAGATCTGGTTTTGTTCTGACTTCACGCTGCCCGCGTGCCAGATTTCTGACTGTTTCTTTCAGTAATGCAGATACCGTGATGGATCTCCTGTCTGCTCCCTCCTGCAGTTTTGCCGGGGTTTCAGAGAGGACACGGATCGGGGTTTTTTTGGTTGTTTTTCCCTGCTGCTAAATAGAGGCTCTGTTTTTGCTGTGACAAGCAGAATCAGACACCCAGCACGTACACAACTCCAAGGCACTGTCTGCCATTGCTTCCGAGGTGTTTGCTTTGCTTTGGGAAAGCAGAGAGAAGTGTCATCGTTTCCAGTTTGGATGTATGTGCAGCAACAAGAGAGCACCGTTCCTTGCCGAAGAGACTCCTTTCATCTGGCATCAAAGAAATAAAACCTACCACGCGCAGACGAAGTATTAGCTCCTTTACCTCCCTGTAGTGTAGGTTACAGCATTAAGGAAACCATCGCGATTTCCATGGTGATCCTCACCAACAGAGGTTTCAGAGACCCCTCCATGTGGCTTTTTTTTTGTTTTAAAGTTCAGGGTTATGCAGTGAAAGGGAACGGAGGGGATTTTACTAATAGCCATTCCATTGGTCTCAGTGGGAATATTTCTACACCAAATAAATACTCTATTCTACTGTAATCAGTGCTCTGAGTAATATCTTCACACTGCACTCTACTGCGAGGAAAGAATATCCCTAAATGGTCTGTCGTCTGTGTGGTGCCCGACTCTCCGCTCTGCATTCTGCAGCACCTTCTTTTCCAGCTTATTCCCCGGACTGAGCTCCCTGGGCTGTGATTACTTCAAAATAATCATACTGAGCACTTCCAACAGTAAATTCAGCTTCGGGCTATCTGAAAAAGGAGTAAGAGGGCTTCTTGCATAACCCCGTCCACCGCCCAGCCACGTTCAGCATCTTTGCCTCTCGGTTTTCGTGGTTTAAATGCTCATTTCCGCTTGTCTGCCAGGCCTGCACGTTTCCTATTCACTGCTGCGAGTCTGGAAGGAAGAACAGCTTCTGCCAGCGAATCTCAGGGACGGTTTCCAGGGATTAATTCCTGCTTCCCTCCTGTGGACAATACTGGGACAGCTCAGTATTAATATCTGAAATGAGCAGCTGGGAGACTTCTTGCGAATCCCCCTTTCTGACAGCGATGCGTGGTGTGGAGCGGAGTTTTACGAGGGCAGGCTCTGCAGATGTCTGTCCTCGGAGGAGGACCCATTTGCTCAGGATAACGCAAGCCAACATACCTCTAGCTCCACAGCGACAAAGCGAGCGCGGTCCCCCACCTCTGCCCCGCGCTTCACGGCGTGGCTGGGTCCCCCGTGCTAAACCAAACCTAAGATTCAGTTGCTATATTTAACTGCTGAGACTTCGGTGCTATTATTTTGCACAGCTTCAAATGACACATCCCTCGCACCGTGCTGTATGACCGGGCAGGGACGGGGTGTCGTGCTCGTAGGGGATGGCAGGTCAGCTGTGCCTCAGGCCCCTCTCGCGTCACCTGCAGCAGCCCCAACACTCCCAGCAATGCTGGTGGTGGATCCACAGCCGCCTCAGCGTGAAGTGAGCCCAGACACGCCGCCAGCTGCCATGGGACCAGCCTTACCGGACTCTCAGGTTTAAGGTGGTCCTGCCAATGCCGGCAGGATCGCCCATGGGCGAACGCAAGCAGACAGCCCCGAAGGATGGCGTTAGCGACGAGGATTTTCAGAGGGACTATCCAACACAGAAATAGGGGCTTTCCAAAGGCACAAGTGCTGTCATCATAACTAAGGACCCAGAGGTTTGGCTGGTGGTACTGGGGGCAGGGAGCGGTGGTGGATTCCCCTCCATAAACAAGAGTGCTGAAATGCCACAAGATCTTATGGGGATTTTTTCGACAGGTTTTATACCGATGCGCTGTGGTTTTCTATATTCTCCAGAAACACAACAGCTCTGCATGATTTTTATTTTGGGGCCTTAATGGGAAGAGTTCTTTTATTCATCGAAGGAAGGCTTCATTCTGCCTATCCTAATCTTAATTCAAAAAAATACTCTGGCTGTCACTTACATTGGAGAAGCTTCTTATCCTGTCACAGTCTCTTCTTTGCACATGAAAAGAGAAATATTGCTTATTTGCTACAGCTGCCAAGAAGCACATTTTGAATTAAACAAGGCGATGTGACAGGCTGAGAGTAATCACATGCAAAAAAAAGGAGAAAAAAGAAGAAAAAGAAAACACGCATACTGGAGAAAGGAGTCACACCTCTTATCATCACACTGGCCTGGCCACGCTGGCCTCCTCGAAAGAGATGAGTAAGCTGAACCGTAACTGGAGATTATGAACCTTAAGGTGGAACAAACTATACAGTATTCTGCCACTTAAAAAAAACCCCGTGTTTAGGACTTTGCCTGCAGAAGCCACTTAGTGCTGACGTGGCCCAGCAGCCTGTCCAACTGAACGGTTTCCACCAAGGGAGCAGCGGACCGGTGGAACTCAGCGTTAGGAGATATCCACAGGGCAAAAGCTTAGCAGGTCTCAGACTAGGTCAGGTCACGATAAAACCTATGTCTGTATTAGATGAGAAAGTTTTAAATTAAGATTTGGTCTGAACTGCCACGTCTCAAGTCTACGCCAACGACTGAGGCAATGAGGTGAGGAATGCTCGTGTCCTACTGGCAGTGGTTTTTCCTTAAGATTTCTTGCTATTTTTCTCTGAAGCTTCTGGCACAGGCTACTGTCGCTCCGGGGACTCAGGATCAAAAGGACAATTGCACTGTGCTGCAGAGAGCGGCGTGACTGTGTGCTCCCACACCCTGGAGATCTCCCGGTGCACTGTCCTGATGCCCTCAGCGCACAGCTCCCGGTACGACTCAGTTTACTTTAGGTGACAGACACTGCTACGGGAGAGCCTGTGTGTGGAGAACGTGGGTGACCAGCGCAGGCCAGGTCTGGAAGCACCACAACCCGGGCTGGACCCTGGTGGGCAGGCTGCCCCATAACAGGTACCTTCAGCACTTGCCTTCACCTGGGGAATCCTTGAGGCTTTAGCAGCGCAGTGGTACTCTGACATTGCCTGTGAGGAGAAGGTTTAGGGTTGGCGGGAATACTCGGCCATCCGTGAGCGAAGCAGCCCTCGCTAGCGTGAAGTGGCACTTGGCCACGTCTTGCACCTTGGGCTTGGGGGGCACTGCTCCCTTCCCCAAGAGCTGGAACTCAACAATTCCTTACTGCTGCAAATCCACCACGCCAGCCAGGCGTTCCAGTGAAGGGTGGGCATCTACTGCCCTCCCGATCACCTGCAAGGTGCTCAGCTCCCACACTGATGGGCTGGCTCCGTGACAAGCTGCTGCTGGTGGTGGTGGTGGTGGTGGTTCAGACCCGGGACGCAGTAGGAGTGGCGTCCCTGAGACGGGAAGGCAGCGCAGAGCCTGGCTCCGGCAGCAGGTGGCAATGCAAAATGCTGCGTGGCTGCGGTTAGGAAGAAAGCTGCAACGTTCCAGAAAATACCCGTCAAAGCTCCTGCAGTGGAATTATTGCAGCCTCCTGTTTCTCGGCTCTCCTCTGGCTGCTCACGACAATGGCACTGGCTCTCCTGACTGCCAGCGTGGCCCCACGCCGCTCCCCATAGGAAACAGAAAGAAGCATTGACACATTACGAGACAGAGGAGAGAACCATCAGGCTTTGGAGATGGTGACCCCCTGCGCACCTCACAGGCCAGGAGATTTCTTCACACTACTCCAGCACTGCCCTAATAAACGCCTGCACCCTTCTGAACTAGGAGGCAGGCAGCAAACTGTGGGGTTTCAAGGACAAGTCAGCATGAGAAAAGCAGCATTTTTTCTCTTATCTACGATACTGGAAAGAGAGCAGCAGCAGCGATGACTGTACCGGGGACTGCCCGGATTTTATCTGGTCCTGTGGTAAATCTAAGTTCTAAATTCCCAGCGCAGAATTACTTTATCTCCTGGACTCCCGAAAGCGTTTGTATCCACACAGATGTATTAAATTCCCCTCCTCACATTCTGTTACTGTTCTAATTTAATTGTGACGAACGAACCGTGGCAGTTCCTGTACGAGTTCATCGACGAGAGCTGTGTACGGCATTTTGAACGCAGTGCCCCCCCGACTAAAGGTAAAACATGTTGCTCAGGCAACAGTTAGAGACACAGGGGAAAAAATATTCACAGCAGACGAGAGCAACATTCGTCAAATGAAGTGTCATAAAAACTGCAGGGAAAGAAAAATCATAATGAGCTCTCAGATTTTAATCATAAAAGAAGAGTCAAAATTCCGCCAATAAAATATTTCCATAGTTTTCTTTTGACAGCCCGAGCTATGTAAGACAAAGTCACAGCTAACTAAATCAAGGCGTGATTCAACAACTATTACAGTTTGCTGATGCCAAACGAAGATCGAGGCCAACAGGCTTTGTCTGCTTTTGGAGACCAACCAACTCTTTAAAACAAAACTGATGCCTGAAGGGTGGACAGAAGCGCTATGTTTTGCTAAGAACTTACTCTCTCATTTTCCTTTCTCTTCCGTTCTGCTCCGTACTGTCATCCCGCAGAACTGAAAAGGTGGGTCCACAGCTCTGGTCTCGTTATCAGATGTCCCGATGCTTTGATGTGGTACCTTTAACCCCACCCTCTCACCTGCATTAGCACAGATGATGCTCTGATACACTGGGAAGAGAATCTTTAAGGAGGCTACGAGCTAACCTGGAACATTCCCACCTCATTCCTGGTCTTACGCTTACTGAACATTGACCGAGAGGCTCCAGTGCTACATGTGCCAACTGGTTTGAAGTGGGTATTTCACAATCCAACCAGTAAGCAGTGAAGTTACTCTTTTAGCAGAACCATCACACCTCACAAAGTAACAACGCGGTGCTCGTGCCAGAGCTCTACCCGTCTGTTCGTAGACGTCCAGTCAGGCACCGGTTCTGTCCATGTTAGCCCACTTATAAACAAGGCTGCGTTATTTCTCATGCTTTATGGCAATTCTCCATTTCGTAGATATAAAATTCAGTAAATAAAATGCAGCACTTCTGACATCCGCAGTCACTTTTACAGGGGCTCCTGCACAAGCACAAGGCCAAGGCTGCCCGTGTCCAGCCAGGGCGCAGATCGGTGCGACAGCTTTGTTTCTGCACAGGGCGCTGCTGTGGCTGTCCGTGGCAGCGGAATTTCTGAACTTCCTGGGGAGATCTTTTCCCTTTTCAAGGTCAAGCAGAATTCCTTACACCTTTGAAACATTTACACGTCTACGTTACCTGCCACCACCCCAGTCTGGTTCCAGGACAGAGCACGTGGGGACAGCGCCGCGGGGATTAGTGCAGCAGTCGACGGGCAGGGCACATTCGAGAAGATACCTGGCAGTCTAAAGACTCCGGGTGCTTACCTATGTCTTTAGAGATCCTTCAGGATCCTTCAGGATCTCTAAGGGAGACTCATGAGATCTCCCCTGCTCTGCTGCTTGACCTACCTGAGCTGTTGCTTCCAGCCAGCATGGTTGGGCTGACGGAGGATCTCCCCAGCCTGCTGGACACCACGGGCGGGCCTGGCGTTCCGTCCCATTCCTGAGCTTTCCCTGGCTCCCTGGAGGAAGCTGTCCCGTGATGGCCTCCCCTCTCTTTGTTTTCCAGCTTTGGTAGTGGTTCGGTGCTGTGACTTCTGATCTTCAGCTCATCTAGTGGTTCTACAAAACACACAAGTGCACATTTCGTTACCGAGTGTCTGCTAATCACCCATGTCATATAACAATCTTCTGCTCAGTGTTCCATATGTACCAACCACAAATCCTTTAAGGACAATCTATATCCTGATTTTACCACCTGGGCTGAAAACGTGTGGTTTATGTAGGTTTCAATACACTTTTAAGTTATTCAAACCACACACAACGCAGCAGATGGATAAAATTCAACTTTTATATTCCACGAAGACACTTTTGAGACTGGTATCCTACCAAATTATACTTTTATTAACAATTTGTGGAAATACTTGAATCCTCTTCAGCTGTCATTTCACTGGGAACAAGTTCCTCAGACACTTTCTAAGGACGCTCTCTCCTAAGGCAACATTGTGCCAGCAACACCTCTGTACTCCTGATAAGCTCTGATAAAAAGCACATGATCTACAAAACTGTCCAGCTTCAATATTTTGGGTGTGCCCTGCTCCATAACCCAGGGAATTAAAATTTCACCTGGCTGGAAAATCCTCAGAGTCAGAAAACAGTTTCTGCCTACAACACCGTGAGTCAAGGCGAGGAGGAGGAGCTCAAAAGCCAATGGAATGGTTTCTCCAGTGAAGCAGCGATGTCTGCTTGCTTCACAGCCGGTGTATTTCATTAATTACTACCAGTCCGTGGTAAACATTAACGGTAAGGGTATCCTAATACAACCGTCAAGATTCTTTTTCTTTAATTACTCACAGTAGTAACGCTCCCCGAGAACACGATAAAACGACTCCAGTTCAGCAGCTCTCCGAACTAGGATTTGGTGACGTTTTGTGTGACAAAGAACTTCAAAACCCAAACCTCTTCCCTGAACTTTTGGGTCACTTACCTCCTTAACGTGGGCAAAAAGACACTGTGACAAGAAGCCGAACCGCTTGCTTTTCCGAGCGGGTAACCCCACGGGGTGCGAGGGAGCACCAGCAGCTGCATTGATGGAACATGACATCTACCAAACTACAACTAGAGCTGAACCGTTTCAGTTACCAACAAAAACGCTCTTGGATTTTTTCTGAGCGTTGATCTGCCAAAAATAACGATGTACTTGCTCACATAAGGTGCAATCGCATCTCATTTTTTTCTTTACCCCCATAACATTCACTTCTTTAGGTTCCTCCTTATCTGGGAGAAGGAAAGATACGAACAAAGTTTCAAAATTCTTTGGAAACGCCCCCAGTCCAGTTTCCCACCAACACAGGATGCTGTCTGGATCGCAGCTCTTCCCTCACAGCAAAACAAACAGAAAGCCAAAAAAAAAAAGACAGAATTCTGCCCTGCAAGTGCCCACCAACGTAATGCTTCATTCAATAGATTTATTTAATAAACTATGTCATCCGGCTGCTCCTGGAAACGCCGTGATCACCCAAGAGGAAACCTCCTCTGCCTCACTGCCACTACCTGACCACCCCCCTGGAAATCCCAGCCCTCACCGCAGTGGAAACACTCTCTGGAGTGTGGAGCTGAGCATTTACCCACTTCGGTTCACTCGACGGAGACGTGTTTGTACTTGTTGCCTGATAAAAATGATTTGTGCATTCTTAGTTTTATTATCGGCAGTTCTCTGCGACCAGCTGGAAACCATGGAAATACCCAGACTAAACAGAGACCTGGCTTAGGCTCTACTTCTTTATAAGGTGTAGGAAATCACTTTTCAGCTGGCTGTCTAGACTTGGGAAATATACATCCCGCTGTCCCTCCGGGGGGGTTTTCAGTTCTCCGTTTATCTGAAAAGCAATATATCCTAAAAATGAAAAGCAGATTGGGTCAGATACCACCGTCCCACAACCCATCGCAGAGCCGGAGTCGTCATTATTTGGAGATCGCTATCGCTAACCTTGATGCACAGTCAGAAAAACAACAGGTCAGTGTTTTAGACAGTTTTCTCTAAATATTACTTCCCTGCTCACTTGAGAGTACATGAGAAATGAGAAACCCAAACCACTTTAATGCCTCCCTTTTGCTCAAGTATTTTGGGAGGATTTTAGAATAATTTCAGCTTCTGTAATAAATGTCAATGGGAATCATGCTCGAATTCAACATAAAAATCCCTGCGCTAGCTCTTGCTCGACTGAGAGAGCACCTCAGTTCTAACGTGCCAGTGGCAGCTCCAGGAACGCTCAACGCTCCCCTCTCCCCGGTCACGGCGCATTACCGGGACCTCCTGGGGACTGTCCCCATCACTTGGATGTTCTCATCCTGCTGCAAACGCAGCTCCGCGGAGCAAGTGTCTCACAAAAGCTCTGGCGAGGCGTGGGCAGGAGGCAGAAGACGCGGGTAGCTGTTGGCTGGGGTTACCTGTGGGGGTGACCTTCCCACCGACTGGAAATCAAACCATGCATCGTGAACAGCGTCACCTTTACAAGAGCTGCAGCAGGACTTAAACGGCCACTTCAGCCACATCGATCCCCTTCCAGAAAGCACCAACTCTAACCAGTCACACACACGTTCTGCTGAAAGGTGACAGTGGCTGCTGCACAGCTTTTATTTTTGAGTTGAGAAGTGCAGAAACAGATGGGATCTAAGTTACCTCATGCTGTTAAAAACCTTAATTTGGAATCAGGCGATACTGGAGCTCAGTGTTATGCTGGGAGCTCCCTCCGTCACATGATGGCCACGGGCAAATCTTTTCACAGTCAAGCGCTGTATTTTGAAAGCTGAAATTATTATGGAAAGCATCTTTATTGTTCAATAATTCCTAAGCCAAAATAGTACATAAAAATGTAAATTTCAAGAAATAATTCACTGCTTTAAATATTTATGGACACAGTTGGCTGAACTGCCATAAAGGCGTTCAAACGTTTCAAGCGCTTCCAGGTGTCATTGTATTTCAATATTCAAAGAGATGCATTTTTCTTATTTATTTCACCTGAATCTCAGGCTTTTCCACTTCATGAATAAGACAGTCACTAAAATCTCTTAGAGATAATGTATTTTACAAATAATTGACACGTGCGATTTCCCCGCTATGAAAGATGCAGACTAGGCAAGGCTGGCACGTGAGCCGCGGAACTGGAAAACTCGTCAAAGCCAAAGGAAGGGGGAAACAAGCTGCATTATTCACCTGAAAAACACAGCTACGGGAAACCCCTCACCTGGAGAGCCATCACTCGCGTGAACATGGACTCTGCCCTTAAGCACAAATTAACTTCAGGCCCTAGTGGCTCCTTAGCGTAACGCTGGGTCGTAGACAGCAGAACCTTCATCACCAATAAACGGCAGAACCTTCGTTATGGCTTGGGGGTTCGGGGAAGGAAGAAAAGCCATTGTCTTCAGGAACTTAAAGGGAGGGCTGCTCTCTGCCACCTCTCAGCTCGGAGCCGAGAGGTATAAGCTAATCACCCATGCATTATTCATTTACTCTTTTCTCTGTGTTTGTTATAAACCCAAATAAATAATACATCACTCCGGGCACAACCGGCATGCTGGGGGAAGTCAGCGCTCTCGCTCGCAGGGTCTGAACTTCAGCACACGCATACAGGTGTGAAGCAGAGGAAGCCGCTTGGGATGGGGCGTAGACGTGACTCAGAGCTCCTGATCTCCAGCCCCGTACGTCAGACCTCACCTCCAGGGCTGCGAGGCAGGCAAGGACCTGGCCGAGGGCACAGGAGCATCCCAGGGCACAGCTGGCCATCCAGAGGGGTGGAGATGCAGGATTGACTGTGGCCAGCACGCACGTGATGGTCAGAGACACATCCCAGGCTCCAGCTCCTACCCTCGTACGCGGGGCAGAGCTGCGGAGCTGGCTCACCCTGCTCGGCGAGACTCATCACCAGTGTTGCACCCAACCCTGCCAGCACGCCAGCAGCCTGTGCCCGGCCACCTCGGGCCGACCACTTCCACAGACGTGCGATGCAGAGCAGGGCTACGTCCTGGAGGGAATCCCACCGTTTCCTCGTTCTGCACGCTGGGGAGCTTTGCTTACCTTTACTGCGCATTTGAAAACTTGAGCTGCCTTTCGCTGCCTTTCTCGAGATGGGGTGTCTGATCTGCACAGCTGTGAATGCACCCCAACCTCCCCCAAAGCAATCTAAGAGGCTCCTCATACAAGAAATGGGGATAATTCTCAGTGCTTAAGCCATTTGTCCCCAAAAAGAGGAGTACATTATCCTGTCAGTGACAGCCATTTCCTCATCTGTATTAACTATGGTGGTTTGTCTATTCTGACTTCATCTGCTTGCTAATTAAGCAGAAGTTTGCTTTGCATATCAATTTTTAATACCCTTTTTTTACAGTTAAGTGAGAGTTGCGGCAGCCAGCGTGTTCAATTAAAAGCAGCTCTGACCTACTTCCATGCAAAATCAATAGAAAGCCTGAAAAAGTCTCACAAACCAGCTACCGTTTACGGAGACGCGGCTGAAACGCTTCCCAGCGTTCACCGAGCACGTGCTCCTGTGAGCAGCGCCGGGGTGGGGCGGTTTGGTGAAATCACATCACTTCTGTGAGATGACATCTGCCAGCCACAGCCCTGCAAAGGGAGGGGAAGGAGGCGCTGCCGGGGAAACGCGCTCCGTCGGTTTTCTGTGGCTGTCCCACAGGAAAACAAGATCGGAGAAGAAAAAGCCCACGCTGCAATTAACTGAAGACTGACAAAAGAAGGACTAGATTCATACCACGAGATCTTCCAAAGCTTTAGAATAAAAATATTCCGTGAAAATCATGAGCGTTATAAACTGGTCAAAACAAAAAGTAGAGTAGAATAGAATTACGTTTCAATACACTTCAGCTGGCGTTGTCAGTCACTTAAAGGATGAAGTTTTAAAAATTCTGCACGGTAAGACGTACATTTAACATTACTCGATGCCCTAGAGTAAGAGGAAAAACCCTCCTGGGCATTGACGATGGATTGAAATCCAGGAAACCCTGTTTGGAGTCTTACCCAAGGAGAGCCATTCGACCCAGATGACTTGTGTTTGGGCACGTATTATAGGAACAATAGAACATGTCCTGTTCCCAGCCAAAAAAACTAAAATACACAGACACTGCAGGAAAAACGTGTCTGGAGAAAGTTCATGACCTGAAGTCTCAAAGCTTCACTTCAAAGATATCAGTCTCTCAGAGAAGTGCTGACTATAGCAAACGTGTCAACACTTTTGTGGTCAACCCTTCTGCTGAACACCAGCCCTCCAAGTCTCTCGGCAGTCTGAAGGCAGGGTTTTTCCACGGTTGAGCACTTCCGTTCCACAGCGAACGCCTTCAGCCGGGTTCAGCGGCCAGTGAGAACCTCTGGTTGGTCGGGAAAATGCAGAGGCAGCGGTGGACGCTGGTTGTGAAAACTGGGGACAGAAACCCTCACTCTCATATTTGGACGTTGAAAAATCAATTAGAAAGTTGGAGTGAAGACAAATTCTTTCCTGGCTATTCTGCCTGTATTTTAACCGCTCTATCAAAACCGAGCTTTGCTGCGCAGCCCCCGTGCCGAGCCTGGGTCGGGGTCCCAGGCACTCTTTGCTCCTCCAGCCAGCGCTCGAGGCTCCTCCCGCTTACAGAATGAACCCCACTCGTCATGCTGTTGTTTCTTGACTTTTAACGATCACCTGAGACCCTCCCCACTTACATTTTGTGAACTTTCGTTTTTCACTCTTGCTGGCTGAGCCCTGACTCAAGGAAACGAGTGGAACAGCCGCAGAACGGCCTCGCACAGCGCCGGCCGGTGCCTCTGCTTGCAAGACATTAGTAGTACTGCTCCCACGAGCGTGCAGAGCCGCTGGTGTGACCGGCACAAGTGTCTCTGCACATGCTACAGCACATATAAATTAAATATAAATCAGGGAAATGCTGCCCGAACAGTAAGACAGCTACGTGTTTCCTGGAGGAAGGTAGTTTTTGAGTTAGGAATTTAAGTCACACGCAAAAACAAAGTCATTTCCATCTCCAGCGAAATTAGAGACGCAGCTTCTCTTTTTCAGATGAGCAGTTACAAGAACAATAGTTCTCCTTCCTCATTCTTAAATGCCAGATAAAGTGCTAATTGCATGTTTTAACAAAAAAATAATGATTGGGGATGGATAATTCTGTTCAAAGGAGTGAAAGTAACCTTCACCTTCGCGTCAAAGCGGATGTAAATGAACCTGATGTTGAAATAGGTGTTGTTATCCTGACAATTACTTCCTCAACACTCC
This sequence comes from Bucorvus abyssinicus, assembly GCA_009769605.1. Lineage (NCBI taxonomy): Eukaryota > Metazoa > Chordata > Aves > Bucerotiformes > Bucorvidae > Bucorvus > Bucorvus abyssinicus. The sequence goes on along the minus strand of CM020035.1, from coordinate 26,211,596 downwards.
TGCTCTTCTTACTTCACCTGCACCAGGGTGTTCGTACACCCCTACGGACTCATGGCTCAACGCTGGAATCGGTGTTACACGTAGAACCTGAACACAGCTATTTCCAACGCTGATTTCTCTTGTTACCGGTGGACTCCTGGAAGGTGCAGAGAAGACCCAAGGAGAAGCATATCCACCTTTCCTCAGCTGAGAGTCTAGAACTGTTTATGGGGTTATTATGGGTAAATTAGATAATACACTGACAGGAACGAGCAGCATAAGGTGAGCATCCACTATCTTAGTCTTTGTACTGTTCACTGCTACCTTCTGGACACCCAAGGGCCGCGGTTTGCAGAGGGCTTTTGCCAGGAGCAGCAGCCTCAGAGAAGACCCCTCTTGCCATAACTCATAATGGGATCCCCTGCAGGAGATCTTGTCGCATACTTCAAGGACCTTTGGATTGGGCCTTTAACGATGGGGTTTTGAGCTCGCTCTGCCAGGAATCAAATCAGACACGCCAGAAAATGAATGGTGTTTAAAAATGGAGATATAAACCACTTCCCCCCAGAAAGGGTCAGTCTTTGGTACGCAGGCCAGCAAGGTAAAGGCATTTTAAGAAAGTGCAGTCAGAAGTACTGCAGGATTTTAGAACTGAGGAAGGAATCCTTGTTCTCTCCTTTATTCCGAAGTTCCCACCATCTTCTCTTAAAATCGTGCAGCTTCTGCAGTGAGAGCTGTGGCTGCAAGCACAGATAAGGCATGTAATTAAACCCCATCTCTTGTGACGATGCAGCGACAGCAGCTCAAGAGGTCAGGAAACCACGTTTCAGACCGTAAGCCGCCATGCAAAAGACTTTCATTTAACAACGATGTCGAGCAGCTCCTCTGGCTATGACGTAGATACTCCAGCTCCTGGGGAAAAAGAGCGGATTTTGTTTCGCAAAACTGTTTTTTTGCTCACTATAAACTTTGGGGGAAAAGTTATGTTCTGCTCTCTTTGGAACTTGCAGAGTGTTTCACCTTCCTAAGGCTCACAGTCCTTGTCCTGGGGCGGGGTGTGTGGCTGAGGGGACCTATTTCTCTTAAACCCTGTGCTTTGGTTTAAGCGAACGGGCTGAGGTGCTGTCTCTACCCTGTCCCTACCCGGGGAACGCGTCAACGTGCATCCTGCCTCTTAAAAGCCAACACAATAAACGCAGGTCTTCCTGCTAACGGCCTCTGGTTTTACTTCTAGGATTTCACAAAAATGCACTTGAACCCTAATGCAAAGAAAATCTGCTTCTTAACTTAGGAAAAAATCCCAATTTTGGGTCCAGTGCTCGGTTCTAAAGACAAGTTCTGACAGATCTAGCTGCTGCCTTGGAACAGGAGCCCTGCACTGCTGAAGCCGAAGGCAGGAGCACCGGCTGGTCCCACGCACAAGCCATCGCGCCAGCCAAGCCGACCCACCAAAAGATGCCCTGCAGTCCCCAGCCACCGCTTCGATCCACACTCCTGTGAACCTGCTTCTTCTCCCTTCCCTACAGCCACGTGCACAGGCAGCACTTTCACATCGGAACTGCTTCAAACTGCTGCCTCTCCAATCGCTGCGATTCCCTTTCAGTAAGAGGCTCTACAGAAGTCCTACAAACCGAACCTGGCACCAGACGTTTCCTCCAGCAAGAGGCTCCACGTTATTTTAAAATAAATTATCTCCAGCTGACACCAGGTTAATCAGACAACCCCTTAACAGCTCTGTAGCAGATAAAGTTTAAACACGTCTCTCTTCAATCCAGCCACGTTCTGTAGCGTTTCTACCCTCCTTTTTTCCCCATAGTTCAGGAGGACCCTGACACCCTACATTGGTACCACCTTCCCCAAAACACAGGGAGAAATTTAAGAAGCTGTACTCAGCAGTTTCGCTGAAGGGACATTACCATGATGCTCACGGAAAACACCACCAGATCAAGCATTTCTTACCAGTTATCACTGAGCACCCATAAACCGGTCGTAAATCGTGTGGTCCTGTTGGAAACAAGATGACAGTATTCTCTCCGCCTCACCGTCCTGCTGTCTGGCTGCACCACTCAATACAAGCTGTTCTAGTCACCAAGGACACATTTATTTCCTTGAAGCCACAGACACAGATGGTGTAAACTGGAGTAGCTCTCCCGATTTCAACTAAGAAGCGGTGATTTATAAGTGCTGAGGATTTGGCCTAAAGGTCAAGATACTTCTCTGGCTTAGCAAGCTCTGTTCAGAGGGAAAATAACAATAATAATAAAAAAAAAATCAATGGCACTTAAAACTCCAGACCTATTATCACTACCCACGTCCTTAAGTGCAGCACGTGTTACGTCACTTATTCACACCATGGTGAAGTAGGTGCCAGTAAGTGAATTTAAGGCATTTTTTTTCCTTTATTTTTAACAACTCTCAGATGCCTTACACTTCCTGTACATTAAACCTAAAGCAAAAATGTGTTTTTTCAGTCCTTTACCTGAAACCGTCCTTTACTGAACTCTAACAGAAAGAGAATAGCTTTATCTCCATGAATTTTTCTTTTTCACCCCTTACAAGTTTATTTCTTCTTCACGAAAAGCTTAAATTGCAAACCAGAAATTCTATCAAGCAGTCAAGTACTACAAACAGAAGGAATAAAAAACCCCCTATACGTAATCAGAAACAGCAGCTGTTTCCAGAAAAACCTGAGCAATTATTTATGAAATTATGTCTTCTTCAATGCTTCTGTATACGGTCACAGTCCCAGGAGGGCCCGTTTCTGATGAGCCTGAATTGCTGAACTAGAAGAGGAGACAATGTCGTGGTACCAACCAGCAAAACCATTGCGTCTTGTCTCAAAACGCCGGTTTGCTGTTCTAATAACTGCACGTAACAAATACATTCCTTCATCTTAAAAACAGAGGGGACATCCCACCCGCGAGTGCCTCGGGCGAGCGATGCCTTTGAAACGGACACACTGGCTTCTGCGTGAAAGCAGCAAGGCAACACCGGGAGGTGCGTTTCCATCAAGGAACGGGTTCCTACTGGTTTGTCCCTCCTGAACAAGTTCTCAGACCCGGCATTACCCTTGGCACCGGGAAAGAACTGAGTTACTGGCACGCAATGCAAAACGGGCCGGCATCGGCGATGCTTCGGCAGGGGATTCGCAGCCGGGGACGCACAAGTTGTCGCGTGTCCTTTCACAGGTTTCTCTGTACCTTTGCTTCACAGCTCATCCCCCTTCCTGCTTCGAGTGAACCTGGGTGAAACGCGGGTCTCCTGCCTTTGCTGCTTAGCTGAACGTCACACTCCGATCTTCCTTCCCAGTCGTTTCCTGCGGTTGTTGACTGGGGAACACGTCGGCTTTCACAAGTCAGAGGCTCCAGCTGGCCGGGCTGGCGGATCTGGATCGCAATCCTTAGTCCAGCGCCCCCCAGATCTCAGGATTACTGGTGGAGGACAACGACAGGTATGGCTGAAGCGGCACTCCAGACCACCCAGCTGCAAAACGGGTCTGTTTTTATCCCCAAAAGCTCGGCTCCTGGAGGATGCTGACCACAGCTGGTCACCCCCACGTTTACACTTCAGTCATTTTCAGTTGTGTCTCACACCTTGGCACGCTCACCCCAAGGGGCACGTCCCTCAGCAAAGGGCAGAGTCTGAGACCTGGCTGACAGCAGGGCAGACAGCTCATGGCCTTCGTGAGTGCAGGGGTACCGAGCTCTTGCCCTGAGCTCACACGTGAGCACCTGAAGAAAGCACTTCTGACGCAGCAACTCCTTAGGTTGAGTTTATCTTGCCAGGTAGTAACTGACGGGCAAGGACAGAGCCTTCTTCGGGCTTTATCTACGTGCAGCTGCCTGTGGTAAGACCAACCCCTTCCAGTGGTGAGGAGGCCATCCTCCTCAAAGCTGGTGTTCTCTCGCCCTCTATTCCTCTTCTTCCGGCACTTCCCCCTGCTCCCTCCTCTAGTCTTTTCTTTCAGACCTGCTTTCAGGACTGTCAAACAAGATGCGACTGCTGCGATCACCTCGTCTAACCTCATACGTACCGCGGCTCATCAGACTAGAAAAGCTGACTTCCAGTGGAGCAGCTGCTTCACCCGTGACGGAGAAGCCAACGCACCTCTGCCCCTGAGGTTCAGGAGTAACTGCGGTCGTGCAGTGATTTCTGTGAAGCTGTGCCTGTCTCCTCAGGCGGAGCACAGCATTCCTACTGCATGCAACCATCGGCTACAGCGCAGAAAAGGGCTGGAGAATTAGCCTGACATCCCTTTAGATAGAACTGCAGAGAACATATTAACCTAGGCAACATAAAAGTGTCATCGTTACTCCACTACACACTGTTGCTCAACTACCACACAGCTGAGAGTCAGTGTTAGACTGAAATCCTGCCCTGTCCGTCCGTGTCCCTCGTCCTGAGTTTGATGCCCAGAGGTGGAGGTTAAACAACCACACAGACCCACCTGGAGGGAATTTTCCCGTGACTCATTTCCCAATATACTCTTTTCCAACGTACTGTTCTATCTAACCCAAACCTGCTTTTGAGCTCCCTGGAAAGCACCAGCATTTAAAAAAAAAGGTAACAATTTCTGAATTTTTACTCTAAGTCCATGATTTTTCCATGGGAGGGTCTCTGGTGCCTGAAACCAGCATGAGCTCCTTTTTACCAAGCTCAGCCTCTCCTGCACCCCTCCCCACACTATTTGACAGCTTACAATAAAACATTTTAGATTCCTAACGCAGTGGGTACCAGCCAGGAACAGGAAATGTTAATCATTATCCCAATTTTCAATTGCTTTAACCAAATTTTCAAAGTAGCATGTACATGAATTTCCTCCCTCTCTGTGACTAGAAGCTGAAGGGCGAAGGTCTCTGGTCGGCAAAAGCCCACGCTGCCATGAAGCCCCGCAGAGCCGCTAAGGACAGGGGCCGTGAGCTGCTGCGCATCGCCTGTGCCCCTCTCACGCCTCCTGCCCAGAGCCAGGGCTCGCAGCAGAGGTACCGCGTAGGTTCTGCAGCTCGTTGGGATGAGCATTTGCAATACCTGCTCAAAGCAGGCTCCAAAGCAAAGGGGATGTGTCACCGAGGGGTCCGTAACCTCCTTCCGCCAAGGGCGCACTGCAGCAGCCCGAGGACAGCCGGCAGTGCTGGACCCTTTGAATTCCCCCTGACGACTGGCGTGATATTTCACAGCGTCAGGGCACACGGCCGCGTTCTCAGGAAGGGTTAAAGAACAGTCAGTGACAATTAATGATGTCTATCTTCTCCACTCTTCCACATTTTTCACGCTCTATATCCTTCTTCAGTTTTCCGTAGGGGTTCTCTCCACCTCTCTGCCTTCCTTCGCGATCATCTTCCACCAATCTTTTCGGCCCTGATTTGGCCTCACAATCTGTTTTTCTCTGTTCTTTTCTCCCCACCTTCATCACCGTGCTGTAACGCACATTCGAGATGCTAACGGCACACAGGAGGGTTTTCAGCAGAACAGGGCGCAATAAGCGAGCAGCTTATAAAATCCGGAGCCGCACGTCACAGCGGCAGCCGCTGGGTGCTGAGTGCGTTCAGCAGCGTCTGGGGCTTCCACGGAAGCTCATCTCCTCAGAAAATGTGGCCCTGAGGTGACAGCCTCCGTACTACCACTGATTTATCCCGATTTCCCACTAATGCAATTCCAGTGAACTCTACAGGACTAAAATGGAGGGGAATAAAAAAGGAAAAATGGCAGAAGAGTAAAGAAAATAACACGGGAAGGTTCAAGGGCAGCTTTGCTTGTTCGTCCAAGCTGCTGCCTGGAAATGAGGTTTGTGCAGTCCCTCTGCTCCAAAAGAAGCCCACTCGAAACTGCCACAATTCCGAGTTTGGACTCAGGTGCCGAATTTCCACCAAGTCAGTTGCAGTAATAACAATAAAGAGGAGAGGGGATTTTCTCTGGAAGTGCCGCAATATTTTCCAAATACACTCGGCTGAATACAACAATTAGCACTGTGATGGGTTTTTTTGCACTAGCATATGGCAGCGAGAGCTTCAGACAAGTCACAGAGGGCCGAGCCTTGGAGGATCCAAAGAGAAAGTTGCCTGAGATGTGCTCAGAACAATCTTATATTTCAGCAGCAAATATTCTTAGTTCCCTAGCATGGTTTCATAAGAGTCATACAAATTCTTTTTTTTCTGGTGTTTATTATCCTCTAGATCCTGGAAATCTTCCCGCCTGCTGAGAGCAAATGACACTGAAGTGACAGCTATAAAACCACGGCAGTCCCAGTCACTCCTGTGCTCTGCATTTGCTCTCCTGTAGCTCAAAAAAATAATCCCGAACTGTACGAGTGCCTTAGGCTTCCAGCGGGACTTCCAGGGGCAAGATTTCTTTAACGGCTCGTACGATTTCTCCAGTCTACACTATGTCTAATCACAGCACGTAGACATGACCGCATGGGCAGTGGCTGCTCTCAAACACCACCACTGAGATTCTTCAGGGTGCATCATTGTCATGTAGAACTGCAAGACCCGAAATGCGAGATCTGCGTGTGTTCTCTATAAATCTTAGCGCGTCTCCTACCTCTGTGGTATCTGAGCACAGACCTGGCTCCTCTCGGTGCAGTAGTGCCTCAGGATTAGGTCATGCTGTAAACACCAGACAAATTACAATCGGATTAGACGGGCAGTCTGTTCATTTACTCAATACAGCTGCACTCCAGAGCCTTTTCACCACTGGTGACCATTCACAACGTGAATGTTTTGTCCTGAAAGTAAAGGAACCCAGTTTCTATTTCATCCCTCTCGTCTCACCATTTGTGATGAACAAGGAGCACATTCCTACCTCCTAAGGAGCCAGCTGAAGGCTCCTTGAGAGGCCAGGAAGAAAGCTGCCCTTGGTACAGGTCTGCAGGGCAAGATCGCCTTTAAACTTATCAGTGGCAAGTCCCTGGAAAGGTCTGCATTCAGCTGCGCTCAGGGGGAATATAGAGAATACCTTTCCGGAGGCAGCTATGAGACAGCAGCACAGATTTGCTGAGATTTCCCAGGACTTGCACACCTGTTGCAGGAATTGCTTATAAATAACAAGCATGTTTAATAATGTTCGTTATTGTCTGCACTTTGCCACAATCTCCCTACCACTTCACTGCAATTATTTACAAATGTCACATCACACCCCTCCTAACTGCTCCAAAGTACAAGAGTTGTCTTTTAGGTCCAAACTTGCTCCCACCCCAGCCACAAATCCGGCGTTACTGTATTTTTATTACCGCCATCACTTGGTGAAACCCTACTGAATCACGGAGCCAAGACTTTCGTAAGACAGGCCATTAAAATGTCAAAGCCAAATTAAGCAAACTGCTGCACCAACTCGTGTTCCCAGGATCGTGCTAACGCCATCCTCACCTCCACCTTCTGATTTCAGAGTCGTTGTTCCTGGTTGGCACAGAGATAAATAAGATAAAAGAAGGGCAGAACTGTTTCCATCTTTCCCTAGCTCAGAAGCACCTGTACGCTCTGTACGCACGCGGGACAATGATTTTATGACAGCACATGAAAAGTCAGTATTGGCTTAAGGTTCTCCTGCACAGCCTCCTCCTCTGCTTTTCTCTGTGTGGGGGCGGCGCGTTACAGCTCCTGTTGGTTTCCAGATCGATTTGCAGCATGGCCTCCCAACCAGCCACACCAGCACAGCTCAGCGGGATGCTCTGCGGCACAGCGTGGAAGGGGAGGAATGGTTTAAGCTGGTACCTCTGGTTGCCATCGCATGCACCATGATCAGTGGCCAAGTTAAGGGTAGTCAATGGATCTCTGGCAAAAAAAACCAGCTACTGTTTGGTTATTTTGCTACAAGCTGCACAGATAATTCCCTGTGTCTCGGGATCCATCAAGAAAGGAAGGACGTGACGTGGTGGGAAGATCCCAGCTCAGGTGGGACCCTTACAGCTGTGGAAAAGTTCATGAAAACTGACTCCTTTTGCAAGACCAAGCCATAAATTATGCTCCTGCAGTGCAGTACACACTATATTCTTTAAAATACAGGCACTATTGCCTTTAAAACGTACCAATACGAAGACTAAAGTAATTTTAACAGTAGTTGCTCTTCTTCCCATCACAAGATATTTATATAAGGAATTCAGACTTCTGAGGTATTTGGTTTTGGCAATTCGGTAAAATACAGTAAAAAAATACAAGAAAGAACGAAGAACAATTACATCAAGAACTTACTTTCTGCAGGTTCTTTAGATCTTCTGCCACTGGAGGACTTCCGCAGGAGACTTCGTCCTGAGGTAAAGAGGCTGGTTAGTTCCTCCAGAGGACTGGTGGGTGTCCGAGAACGGGAACCACTCTGAGATGATGACCCGTAGGTACTGACCGAGGCATTTACCATCTTTCCTCCTTCTTGCAATGTGTTTCTGGCTGTAGAATGAGGCACTGATGGAGAGCTTCTTGAGAGGCTTCCTGAATGTACAGAGTCATAAGGTGGAGGTCTTTTGAGGCTTAAGGGGGTGAGAGACCTACCCATACTGACAGGAGAAGGCGAGGCAGAGTGACTTTTAGGATAACCATGTGGAGACTGTGTTCTGTATAAGGTAGAAGGATGGGGAGGAGAGGAGGTGTGCCCAGGGGTGCTAGTTCCATGAGACACTGTCTGGTCTTTCTCCAGTTTTTGATGGCCTGGTGTATGAGGTGGCAGTGAAGATGGAGAAGCTCCAGCTTGTTGTTTGATGTAAGACACATTTTCTAGAACGGGAAGCTTTGTGACCTCCAGCGGAGTCAGAGGAGACTCGTCAGAATTCGGGGAACACTGCACTGGTGCTGGTGGGAACACCAGCAGTGGAGGTCTGTGAGAAAGCAGATTTGGAAACGGTGGGGGTATATCACAAAGCAAGCCCTTGGGAGTAGATGGCACTGAAGACTTGGTGAAATCTAGGTCAGGCACTGTGGGAGTAGCACACTGAGAAGAACAAGTGTGATGGTCATATTCACATTGACATTTTGAATCTTGGCCTACATCATCAAATATAGGGTATTTCATCTCCTCGTAGACTGCTTCGCTTTGGTCATCCTCGTCTTTTTTGAAGTCTCTGAGAATATTCCCAACCATTTCGATATAAACAGGCTCTTCTTCCTCTGTGTCTGGGGCAGGACTGCTGACCTGCGACAAAGAGGCATCCCTCGTGAGGGCCGACTTCATAGGGCCATGCTTTTTAATATACGTTTCATCAAAAGATGTGCTTAGCTGAGTGTTTGGATTTCGTTTCGGCTTAGGAGGTGGAATCTTCTTTGTGTACTCATCGCTGTGAGGTCTTGGTTTGGCTGACACTGAAAACAGAACAAAACATAAATTCATCGGAAGGCTGCAAATATAAATTTATCAGAAGGATGGAACATGCTCTGTCAGCCGTAGGAGGTCTCAGAGTCATAATTTCGGAATGGATTTCCAGGGACCAGCCCATTGCTGGCTTTCTCTGGTAGAACACTACAGAAATAACACCCGATTCCAAACACTCCTCATCTTCCCCCAGAATGCTCTGACGCTCCAGCATCAAGGAGCTAGCGAGCACTTCCCTTCCTCCCAGACATCTGTTCTCTCCCAAACTCTTAGGACAGGGGACTTTCCATTTTTAAATATTATGCTTTTCAAATATCACTGTGGGATTTTAAAGACCCAAAGAGATGCCAAAGCCATAAAATTAAGTACCCAAATGAACTTTTGATGACTGGGAGAGAACAGCGAAGATCCTGGACCTTTGTACTGGAACGACAGTGATGTAACTCTGCAGTGACACAGTGATGAATCAAGACCTTTTATTTATAGTAACATCTTGCATAAAGCACAACAATTCTCTCAGTGCTGACTGGGAAAGAAAACACCCACGTACAAACACTGTAGAATTTGCTGTTGGGATAATCCTTATCTTTTACCTGGACCCAGTCCCATGAGCGAACGACACTTCAGTGAAGTCAAGGGGGAACCAAGTATCTCACAGAGTCAGACCCTTCCCAAACAGGCTATTCCAGAAACAACAGACCATTTTGGTTTGAAATTATAAATCAAAACACTGTGATGAAACTCATTTGAAATGAAGGGTCAAGGGTTTCTTTGACATTATCCTTTATGAATTAAACAATAAAGAAACTCGTGGGAATGGCATTTTGTTCACTTTGCATAAATAGTTAATAAATCATCTCATTAAATGCTGGGGTTAATAAAATGCCTCGTTAAATGTTTGGGTGAAGCCAGTTTTTATCCTAAGCGGACTCAACAAATCTATGCGAAAACAAAGTTTAGCACGTACACTAAACTTAATTTATATTCCTACAGGGCGAACAGCTCTCGTGTTCAAAGCCTTCACACCTCATTGCTCAGTTTTAAGGCCAATTTAAAATGGCCAGTTTAGGAGGGCAGCTTTCCTGCCTTCCCAAACCGGGCTGCTCCGTGCAGCTCACTGCTGCAGACCTGCTCCTGCTGCTCTGAGCTGCCCACCCACCTCTCTCCACGCACACGAGGCACAGCGATGAGGGCGGGTGGTGAACGGGACACCCCAGGGTTGCTTAGGAGTGAGGAGCTGGGAACGTACACGTGTGCACGTATACGAAGTAATGAGACCACTAGCCGTCAACAGAATTTGTTTCGTAGCATATAAGCGAGGTACAGCAAAGCAAAATGAGAAAGAACTCTTGCCAGAATTAAAAAAACCCACACAGCAGCCTCAAAAAATGGGATTACGCATTCACGATGGTTCCAATTACCGCGTTCTGCTCTGCAGCAGGGCAGGGACCGGCGAAAGCTACCTCAGACGAGAGTAGCTGGTAGCTTTTCACTGTGTGGATGTACCCTAACGCACTTTAAACTTGCCCTTTTAATTAACCCGAATTAACTTTCTTGAATGGATTAGGATAGACTTTTGGGAATGAGATGTAGGCTCCCCGAATCATTCGAGCTTTGCAGAAAACCACTCCCGATGCCTCTGACAACAGCATCAGGCTTTTCTTGCTGCGCTTCCAGCTCACTATTCCCTTTCTGTTTAGCCTGTATTTGTGCATTATGTCCGTATATAAACTTGATTTCAGCCCTCTCTCCACACCTCTGTCCATCTGCTTCACCACCCTGGCACAAGCAATCTCCATCGGACTGGTGTCACTAAGATGAAGAGTCAGCCACTGAGCCTGGCACAGGCTGCCCGGTCGCTTCGGAGCATGCTGCCCCGGACCTGAACTCTACCCTGGCTAAAGGATTACAGGCTTGGCTGCACTCAAAAACCGTGTCGTTGGTGTTCAGAGGCGTTTCGCAGTCCCCGGTTCCCTGTGCACCAAGCTACCACCCTTAGCGGGTACCTGAGACACAAAGGGCTCCCTCTGCTCTGCCTCCCTCGGAGCCCTGCTCCTGTGCTGTCCTCCTCGTCCCCTGTGCCACGGGCGTCACGCTGGGAACTCCTCTGTCTCACAGCCATATCCCCACTCTTCCTCCTCCCCCCATCTGGAGAGATGTTCACGATGGACAAAGTCATCCCAATATGCTCCTGTGCTGGAGGTCACTCAAGGCTAGCGTTAGCTGACATTTTTACCTAAAAATATCTAAAAGGGGTCAAGAGTACCGTGTTTTCAAACAAATCACTAGAAACAGCGCATTTTGCCTCTTCCCTTCTGTTTTCACAGTGGTGCTGCCACATGGTCTAGACGTGTCCTTAGGCGCGGGGGTTTGCATGTACAGCAGCACAAGTTAGCACGTCACAGACAAGGAAATGAGAAACGTCATGGACAAAATGATTGACATTCTGCCATCAAGTCCGGTAAAGTAATTTTGCACGAGTCGAAATTAAGTACGGCAGCCACACACGCAGCATTCTCGTCTGCCATTGCATGATATGCAGCATTAGCCTAAAATACCTCGGTGACATTATCAACAAAAAGGTCATACGACCCAGCCTGGCTCTATGACACTCGGGGAAAAACACGACAAGGTGAAAGATGGACCTCCCATTTTCCGTTAAAAGCTTTTTACCTCTGCCACAGTTTATTTTATTAAAGCATCCACTGCCAGGAGGGGAAAAGTCACTGAGATCTTCTTCCCTCCTTGACAAACTGGACTTCTCAAGCTAAAATTTAAACCCAAACGCTTTACATATTTTATAAACCTTACGAAGACATAGAGGTACCTCCCATACGCTCCATGGCACAGGAACATCTGGTGCGGTAAGTCTTCCTAGAGAAAATCCGCAGGTAAATGGGGAGTGTAAATAGTGAGGGAATCTTTTCATCACAACTGGGAAGAGAGGAACTGCTCGGCACCAGCTGGGAACTCCCCTCAGCTGCACTGGGCCATTCCGGAGGCAAACCGAGATAGCTTCAAGGAGGCTATGATGGAAGACGCTTACCCTGTTTATTTCACGAAGGTTTCTACTCTGAGACTCAGCTCCATGGCAAGGGCTGCTCGCTGCGACAGTGGACTGTGGGGCACGAACCCCCGTGCCAGCCCAGAACAACAGAATCCTGCAAGCAAAGGGAGCTGGGCAAGGCAAACGAGAGGAGCGGGAAGGGTTCGTACAGCTCCTGGGCCACCAGCGCCTGGCCGGGATGGATGCAAAGCGCTGGCGTGATCCCCCAGCCAGCCAAGGGAGGGTATTTGACAGCCTCCGGAGAGGAGCAGGCAAGAGTGCGTTAACTACGTGACATCTTTCAGGCAGGAAAAGCTTTCGGTGCCTGCTGGGAACACGCACCCCCATGAAAAGCAAACCACGCTGACATACTGGTGACACACGCACGCCCTCTTGGCATCAGAACCGCCCAAACCACCGCGGCTGATAAACGGGAGGCATGACCATCCTCGCAGACCAAACGGAACTCCACAGAGCGGACGCTGCTGGGGCAGGAGCTCTCCGTGTTCAACAGCGTCCTACTACCGAGCCATTGTCATAAGAGACTGCAAGGGAAACAAAACACGAGGGGTGTAACGACTGCGGTTCTCGTCCAGCGGCGAGAAGCAGAGCGCTCAAAATAGCCTCACGCAGCCCTACTGAATAAGCCGAATATGACATTTTTGAAATGAGGTATTTGTAGCGCAAAGGTTACGCATCGCTTTCAGACGTGCCCAGCTAATCCGTCTTTCGGAGTTAATGCTGGCAATCCAGCCGCTTCTGGTCATCTCACCCTGCCGAAGGGCTTTCGTGCTCTCTGAGGAGGGACTGAAACATGAAAATGCGTTAGCAGATTGGGTTTCACTATTTGCTCACCGTATAACGAATGAGTGAAAACGTCTAAAAACGAAAATGAATTTTGTCATTTCCTTTTGTCCTTTGGGCGTTTACCAGCTTTTGCAGTTCAGAGACCAAGCGATTTATTGTGCTGCTCACCGCAATACGGAGAATAAAAACACATTTAACAGGAGCATTCCTCCCTTTCAAGTTCTGCAAAGGGCTACAGCTTTCCATTTCTTTCTCAATGAAGGAGTGATTTGGGACCTAAAAATATTAAGAATTCTTAAAAATGTTACTTTAAATGCAGAAGGAATTAATCTCGCTGTATTTGGAGGGGTACCTTTATCAAAAAGAGCCTCCAGGAGTGAAAGGAAATAGAATTCCTTTAATTAAGCCCTGAACGTGCTGGATCCTGAATCAAAGATGCACAGATTCCGATTTACATCACATAATTCGGCAGAGAAAACCCAGCTCCAGGGCAGCTCAGAACCTACACGTGTGTGTAAGTCCAAGGCTAGGAGCAACCCCACCGGCTTTAACGGAATGAACCGTGTGTTCCACGTGGCACAGGATCTTAAGTGCATTTGTGCACCGGCGCTTACGCTGGGTCGGATTTCATTATCTCTGCAGATGAAGCTTGAATATTCTCAGGGAAACTGAATTTAAAGTGGCGCCGTCCTCTGAGCTGTGCAAGAGATCAGCGCTCGGGAGTCCCGGGTTCGGTTCATCGCTTTGTCACGGGCCACGGGGCCATTTCACCCCTTAACGCCACTTTTCACCAACCACCTTCTGCCAGTGTAGGCTCTAAGGAATTTTACAAGGTCTTTATTTTAATTAATTTGTTTATATCAGTCCTTGCACGTCGGTCGCTATCACTGGAAAGCAACAGTGGGAAACAAAAGCAAATTTAGATGTATTTATTGGAGACACGCAGTGCTGAAGGTGCAGCTTTTCTTCCCCAAGGAAGTTTTGACGGCGAATGTTCCTACGCAGCCATAAAACATCCAAAGATGCCTCTTAAACCACTACAGAAACATCATCGCTGTGTTGAAGTAACATCAGAGAACATACCTCTGTCACAAAAAACCCCCTGGCTTTTGGAACTGTTCTCCCGGACCAAGTCCCTTCCCTGCAGGTTACCTCCTCCTTTTCCAAAAGATGCTGGTAGGAAAAAGTGAAGAGGGAAAGAATGTGGAATAAAGAAAGGAACCATCCGATTCAAAGAGCTTTGCAAGCAATAGTATTGGTGAGTGTTTCGGCAATAATTACCCATTATTTGCAATCAAGCCTTTCTGTACTATTCACTGAAGAGAAAAGTGCACCTGCTTGGTGGGGGTTCTCGGGCTCTTCTGGGGAAGCTTACAGGGAGCCGGGCACGGAAGAGTTAAACGTGGCCACAGCGCAGTACGGAAAACAGCCTCAGAGCAGCAAGAGGAGTAAAGCCCTTCGGTTTTCAAGCAACATTTGTGGAATCTTGCCTGTCAGCTTGGAGATGAAACCTGGACGGCTTTTGCTGCCTGACCGTAAATCAACGGCTACCGCTCTCTTGCTACAGCTCCCACAAACTCGTTTCACACCGAGCGCGATGGGCGCCAGCGGCCCCCGCCGCCCCCCGCCAGCACCCCCGCTGCGGTGCAGCTATTCCGGCTGGGTTCTGTCGGAGCTGTCGCCCCGCTCTGCAGCACCCCAGCCCCACGCAGACAATGGCGAGGCTCTGCCGCTTGTCTCACCGCGTCTCCACAGGCTGTGCCGCTGATGACGGCGAGCGCAGCAGCATTTCTGTTGACCTGCAGGAAAAGAAGATCCCTCTTCTGCTCAGGAAGGGACATTGCTGGGTACGTGTGAAGAGCTACGTCCCGCCAGCACGCGCCTTAGACACCTACGTCGTATGAGCTTGGTATGTAGCAGACACCGCTATGACAGCAATAAGCCTCCGAGGGATGAGCTGCTGCTGCATCTATTATCTGCTGCCCAAAGGGCACCGAAGGCCCCTGCGGCATCATCTGGCAATGCCCCAGACTGAACGCAGCTCTGGGCTTCACAGGAACGCGCTGCTGTTGGGTACTAGCTGTCGCGGCTGAGGAGGTGATGTGGGAAACCACTTGGAGGACTTTGAGGAGCCTCCTGGAGAAGGCACAGTACAGAGGCTTTCTGAGCCAGTGTTCAGAGAGACGCTGACTGCAGCTGCAAGAGCCCCCGGCTCTGGGTGACTCCTAGATCCAGGACCTGCACCCCGAGACTGGAGACTGAAATGATTTACAGGGAAAACGGGAAAGGCGGCAATCAGGCTAGCGAAAGAGCAAATGCTTAACGAAACGGTCGGTTTAGCTCGCCCACTTCATCTATCCAGAAAAAATAGTCTGCATTTGCTTCCTTGATTTAATTGCTGCTTTGGTTCACAAACACTCTGTCCAGAACACTAGCAGTCACTACGTGCAAAGGCTCAAATCGTCTGCCCGGAGCCAGGAGACTCTCCATTTTTCAGGTCCACGGTAACGCCGATCCTCTGCTGGCAGAGACAATAAGTAGGTCAAACGCACTATTTGCTTACATAAGTAGCAATCTGTCTGCCGAGCTTCTAGACTAACTGCAGCCCATTAAACCAAGCTGGCAGACCTACCGAGGTGATACCCTGCGTCACGCGGACCTGTACTTGGACACAATGCTTGGAGCACCCATTCCACGGGCGCAGCAGCCCCACAACGCTGCTGTGCTTCCTCAGCGTCTCCTACCAGCAACCGGCAACCAACAGCCTTCACTAACCTCCTCCCCTGCAGCAATCCTGCGGGCTCTGCACAATTCTTTTCCTTGAGGCCACTGTATAAAAAGCCTCTTCTGCTGCCGCTGCATGACAGGCCCTTCCACCCCGGAGCTCGCGTTTCAAAACAAAGCACAAGGTTGATCGCAGGGGTCAAGCGAGCCACCGCAGAGAAAGCGAATGAGCCCCAGCGAACAGGAGTTCATCTGAAGGGGCACTGCTGCCTCGCACAGAAGGACACAAGGTGACCCTGCAGAAGCAGTTCCTGCAGGTTGTCACCGAGCAGCTTATGGGTGAACACGATGGTGGCTGCGGCGGGCAGAGCATCGTCAGAGCGGCTGGCAGGCAGCGGCAGCAGCGGCAGCGCCTGGGGCTGTAACAGCTCCGCGGTCAGAGCTGAGCGCTGCCGAAACGCTCAGTGCAATCGGCTCTAGGACGAGAGCCTCACAGCTATTCGTTTCACTTCCATCTCCACAGGGGTGACGCCTCTCTCCTCCTCCACTCCAAAGAAAGTGTTGACAAAATTACAGACAAGCCACATGTTATCAGCTCTCTCCCACGCAGAGTCTCTGGGGGCCTGGCACCCACCGCTTCAGAGGATGCTAGAGCCTGTAGCAGTGTGATCTATAAGGGTCAGGCAGCAGGGTCACCACCATAAATCCAGCCGGTATGGCTGCAGCACTGCCTGGACAGGGTTGTACGTGGTTCCAGACGAGCTGCTCCCGTTTCAAATGCCAGGCTGAACCTCATTGTGCCACCTGAGAAGTGAGAGGGAGGATGAAAAGGCAAAGATGGAGCACAAGGAGGAGCAGAGGAATTGCTGCCAGAAGCTGTTCCTACCTCCCCCACCACTGCAGAACCTGTTCGGTTCAACTCACAGGCAGAACTAGTGGGAACAAGAAAGAGACCTGATTAAAAGCTAGCGCCCTGCAAACAAGGGGAAAAAGACGAAGAAGCAGAAGAAAGGAGATGGAACAATAAGGAAAAGTGGAGCTTTCTAGAAAAAAATGTTCAGAAAGCTGAGGTAAATGAAAGGCAATTAAAGTAAGAGCAGTACCACGGGCTAAAAGACTTTAGCCAAGACCTCAGGGGAGAAGCAGGCACCAACTACCAGAGTACGACTGGAGAGAGAGCTCCGAGATCATCACTTGCTCCCAAAAGCTCTTTACAGCATCGAACTGTGTTATTATCTCCCCTTGTCTCTCCAGAACCTCGGAACACCGTGAGCTTCCATTGTTCGCAAAACCTCCTATTTCAGAAAATAAACAGGCTAGACGTGTTTGAAGCTTTCGAGTCCCCTCTAGTTGGTATAGCTTCAAGTTTGTGCTGGGTGCACAGTTGTATGTTTGCTTTTTTTTGGTTGTGGGGTTTGTTTTGTTTTCTTTTAATCAAAGGGTTATTTACCATCTTATTCACCAAAATCCCAAGTAGTAAGAGTCTTCCATTGCCATAAGCAAGAATATAACCCCGTTAAAACTCTCCCAGCTGAGGAGACTCGTGGCATCACCACACTGATCCTAAGGCCAGATTTACAGCCACAGCATCCTTCAGGATTCTGCCAAGAGGAAACGTGAGACAGCTCCCTTTGCAGTCGTGCACGGAGGAGAAAACGCCAGGAATCTTCTTCGCCCCACAAAGCCCTGCCAGGGCAAACGACCCAGACACTGCTGCCCACACAGATTTGAGCCTCCTCCCACCCCGAACCAGCAGCCAGCTGCAAATCACGCTGGACTTTGGGCGATGTGCTTCTTGTTTGACCTGCCAGCAGGTCAAAGTTAACAGCCATTTTTAAAAGCACAAAAATTTGCCATGCTTGGCTTTTTTTCACCTCGTGCGTCTCTACAACGCCCAGGCTGGTACACTGAGACCTCCAGGCAAGCTGATGGCACGGCAAAGAGGAAGCTGTGCTCGGCGGAGCTGTCGCTGCCGTGCCCGCCGTCCCACCGCAGCACTGTTTGTGCACGCGTGAGCTGAAAAGCACGAAGTGCCAAACACAGTTGTGGCACGTCAGGCATATGTTGCTTGTTGTCATCCAGCATTAAGCCAAGCGGAGGAGATGAAAGCAGCAAACCAGTGCCCCAGCCAAGGCTGCTGTATTGCAACAGTCATCAGAAAGAGCTTCCCCATGGAGCAGAGGACGGCGTGGCAGGAGCTCACCTGGAGCCAGACTGAAATCTCTTGGGATATGATTCCACTAAGCACTGCGCGTTCCCAGTACAGCCAGCGTCAGCGCAGGGTGTCTGCCCCTGCCAGGGTCAAACTCCCGGCAGGAGATGCTCCGAGAGCTCAGTCACGCTCCACTCCGTAAGGATTTGTCTTCCTTGGTTGTTTAAGTGAGAACAGAATTAGGGCACCAGTTACGTATAAGGCAAGACAAAGAGGTGGAAATCCAGCGTATTTGCTGCGGAATAAAAAAGTGCAGCTGATTTGTGCTTCTTCCTTTAACTCCAGATGGGTTTTGCCAGACACCTCTATTATCACAGACCAGCTCTGAGAGGAAACAGGGGCTTTAGGATTTCAGTGTGATCCCTCACACCCTTACTCTTCTGTCTGCACCATCTTTCGCAGGTAATGCCAAAGGCAGCCTGGAAAACACGAGTGTGGCACGAGGACTCCAAAACCGTTGTTTCTGTAGTTTCACGGGCATTTCGTCTTATTTAACAAATTCTGAAGGGCTGTCAAAATGAGGCAAGAGAATTTCCTGGATTTCTCCTCCTCTCCCGGCCCTGACTTCGGAGCCACTCAGTGATGCAAAATAATACGAGAATCTAGTGCTCCCTAGTATGTCAGCTCACAGGTGGACGTGCTGAGAAGGCCCAGCATTACGGTTCCCTGAGGTATAAACACAATAAAAACTGAAATACAATCACAAATGACACCTTACAGCTTTGTCTAGCAGTATTTCAGGCTTCACATACAGCAACCTGACGATAATTAATGGCTGTGTTGACACTATAACCTCCCAGTTACACAGGGGCTCTCTATGGAGGTTGCAAGTTCACCACGGAGTGGACAGGAGCACCCACACGACAGCTTTCCTCAGAGACTCGCTCTTCATTGCGGTCTTTCTGGTGAAGGTTATTGATTCGGACACCTCGAGAGCACAGCTGAGGTTCTCCCAGGGCTGGGCTGGCTCTAGCAGCAGCCTAGTGACTGTCATACAATGTGAAGCCTGCGCTCCTACTCTCTCCTAGATCCCAGCTGACTCCAAGAGTAAGCGGCTCACATTTCCTCGCCTTGTTGGCGTGTCCAGGGACTACAGTGGTCCTACGCAGCCAGCAGACCTCAGGGCGGCAATGGCCTGGAGAAAGTCTCCTGCTCAGCACGTCTGCGTTACACACACCACTGCTTCGAGGTCCTACGTGGTTTGCTAATTCCGGGGCAGAACGGGGTGAATTCACAGTTTGGACCTGGGGTGGCAACCAGGCTGGTGGACCCTCCCGAGCCCTGGAGCCCTGGGTACCCGGGGCAGAAAAGGCCACACGCTCAGCAGCAGGCACGAGTGTTTAGCAGGGCTCGGCTCAGGGCAGGCAGGCTCCTCCTGGGCCAGCTGCATCTGCAGCCAGTCTGGTAAATCAGCACCGCGCTCCCTGAGCTCGCATTATGAAGGCTTTTCCATTACGAGAACATCACAGCTCCCACCGCCCCTGCGAGCAGGGAGAGGGCTGTGCTGCAGGGGGGCTGCACATCTCAGCCTGCGCTTTCTTCCACGGGTCTCTCAGCAAATGAGCAACATCCTAATGCGGAAAGAGACATGAAGAATATATAAAGCAACTTTGTTAAATTAAAAAGGCAAAAAAAAAGGGCACTAAGTACGCCACACAGCTAAAGCGCCAACTGCCAAGCGCTGGGCACAAAGCAATCCCCAAGCGGGCAAGTAGAGCTTCACGTCTCCTACCACTGCCTGGTCTATTTTCTGTTCAGTGCTTGCAACTTCCATTAACGTTAATGAGTATGCATATGTGCCTGGAGGGTAAGAGCGTACACCCTCTGCGGCTTCAAAACTTGTTTATAAATCCCTCCAAAAATCACAGTGTGTTCATTGTTCTGCACGGAAAGCTCTTACAACAGCCATACGAACTGCTGCTTTCATTCCTGCCTTCCCCTGCCGCCCGCCCTTATCTGAGGGACCAGAAAACAGACCCGAGAAGATGAAGGGCTGGAGGAGATGGTACGCCCAGGAAAGTCACCCGGCTCGGGGAGCTGCGGTCGGAAAACCCAGTGGCTGCAGGGAGGGGCAAGCTGAGATCTCAGAAACGCCAAAGAAAACCAAACCCCCAAACACTGGAAAACCACCACCCCCAGCCCCACAAGCAAAGCCTTTGAAAACATCTAAGCTATTAAATGCAGGAGATTAGACCAAAATCTTTGCCACGTCCTTCCCCTAGAGCACGGGTCAGCTACAATGGGGGCCAAACGCCGCTGCCTCAGCAGATTAAGGTACGTGGAGGAAAACAGACCCACGTGGCTGAGCACCAGCCTGCTTAGACCTGTATAGCTGCTGTGAACACTGGCTGCAGCTTCTCACGGGTCAAAACGTGGGGCTTCAAACACAAAGCAGGCTGGAGGAAAGAGCAAAAGGAGCTAAAAACCATACACTGCACAACACGCAAGCGTTCGGGTCTCGCAGGCACCAGGACAGACGGTGGGTCCAGCCCAGCACCCTCCCGAGCAGCCCAAGCCCTGGTAAGACGTGCCTCAGGAGCAGGACAGCCCATCCTGTCTTCCATGCAGCCCTTCCCCTCTTGTCAGACCTGCACAGCATCGCAGCCCACAGCGACACCAGGCCCTTGCAAGAGCACCCACACAGGTGTCACGCTCGCTGCATGGGGCTCCATCAGGCTTTGCTGCAGGATGCTTCTGTCCAGACCTGCCCACCCTACTGCCCTGCCACAGCTCCTGCCCAGTAGCAGGGTGATGCGGCAGCACCCACCTCTTGAAGATGGGTCCCTAAAATAGTGCATTCTGCTACCTCAGCCCTGGCAGGAGGCCAAGCAGACAGCCCAGAAGCAGCAGCATCCTACCCTGCCCATAGCTCTACCCACCAGAACTCATCCGACAGTCCCATTAGACTGGTTAGGTGTGAACGGGCTCATTAGCGATACTGCTTCCTTTAGTGGGGATGAATGAAAAGATGCAGGAGTGAAACCTGGCTGTGAGGAAGGACATGATGTGGTTACTGCAGAGGACGCTGTCTGCAAGTTCAGGTTAACACATTATTCACTGAGGTAGGAAGTAACAGGAAACCAGCATCACGCAAAACAGCGTAAGTGCCAAACCCCTTTAACCCGAGTTCTGTTTAAGGAGAGCAGCAAAAGTTCAAGTTCCCAACGCAGCGTCACCAGTGTAGCTGACAGAAGGCGAGATTTATGAGCAGGACCGGCTGGCCTGCAACCCCAGCTACAGCTCCCGTAATTGCCTTTCTCCTGAGGAACACTGTCCTTACAAGGTGCCCACCTTCAGAGATCGCTGAGCAGCAGCGAGAGGCTTCCACCGCCGGGGCTGAGAACGCAGCAAGGAGGCTTTCCCCTTCCACACCCCACCCTCAGGAGGAAAACACTACACGGGGTGGGTCTGAGAGGGGGGATCCCTCGTGGACCATGATCAGGAATGACCATTTTCATGTATCAGACGGAACCTTCCCGTGGGCGCTGGCAGGAGCAGGATGATGACCATGAACAGCATTTTGGAATTGCTGCTCTGGGTTTCAGTTTGCATTTGTGGGCACGTTTGCACGTCCGTGCAAGCACACACAACTGGCGTTTTCATTACCCACAAACGCATGTGCCATGTCTACAGAAATGTCATTATATTACCTGTGTGCATGTATTTACAGAGCGTACGCGTCAGCCACAGTACGGAACAGAATTTTAACAAAAAGTTAACTTCTGAAACGGAATTCACCTATACCTCTTCAGTGAGGTTTGCACCGCAGGAGATCTGCAAACCCGCCCTGTGGACACGCAGCGATTGGATCAAAAAACACCGCTTGAGGCTGGTCACATTCGCCAACGACACCCTTTTATTAATTCCCTTTCCTGTAAGACTGAGCACTGAAAGCACATCGATTGAACAAACCCCGGCATGCTCCAAATAAAGAGCCTTTCAGGATCAAGATTAGATATGCCTTCCACGCCAAAATGTTATTTAAAATCACCCTTTTCTGTTCATTTCTCACTTCCAATGTGTGATGTATGGGGCACAGCTCCATTTGTTTGCCATTCCTACCAGAGTCTGAGAACTCTGCAGAAAAGACAACCCACTCTCTTAAACCCAACTGTCTAGAAATGTGTCACGGAGGAGAAATGCATGTGGTGGAAGGCAACCAGTGGGTTCATACAGAGGTAGCTGGAAGAGTAAAAAAAAGGAATACTGAAGCAGAAGAAGGGACACAGAAGTGTGGAAACTCAGCAACAAAATTCAACTCGAGTCCGCTACAGCACCACGTGCACCCTGCGAGGGGACAGGGCGAGCTCAGCCTGGTCATTCCCAACCACCCCAGAGCCACCGCCAAGGCCAGCTGGACCGGAGAGCACGAAATGCTGCGTGACTTGACACACATGGCAGGAATATTCATTCAACAAGGCAGAAAACGTTAGAGCCGATTGTACTGCCCTGCCTGCAAAACAAACGGCAGCCAGCCGCAGCCGTTCTGGTCGTGCAACCTCAGCAGGAAAGAGTGCTGATAAAACTGAAAGAATTACAATAATACTTAAAAGCATAATGTTTTTCAGAAGAACTGAGAAACTTAAGAGCTCCTGCCTTTCGCCTCAGACCGAGAAGTTTGTGCCATCCATCCTCTCTTTGTATTGAAGACTTGAAAGACTTTGAGGGGAGATCTTAGATCTGACACAAATCTGAATGGTTTCTACGTAGGCTTTGGTCCAGTGAAATTGTGGTAAACTGCTTTCATGAGCGGCAGCTACTCAACGCCTGGCTTTGCCGCGTTAGTTCAGTGAGGCTGAAGCGACGGGCACTGCAGAGGCCGCGCTAAGGAAGTGACAGTAACTGTGACATGCAAAACAACAGCATAAAGAAATTTACAGGTTTGTTGAGAGCTTGTGTCCAACCTCGCAGTCGTAGACCCAAGTGCCACCAGCTGAATTACACGATCCTTTGCATCTTTCTTATCGCTAATGACTTTTTAAAATCAGATTTGCTTAAAAGGGGTTGTAGCATGAACGCAATTATTGAGTATTGCTGGCTGCAACCACAAGCGAAAGGGATCTGCACCAAGAGCACAACATGCTGCACGGGGTGTCAAAGCTGACGCGTCACACAGCAGCGGGGAGACCAGCGCTGATCAAAAGCGTTTGTCCCCGAGGGCTCCTCCTTCCAGTTCACACTGTGAAGCAGAGTCATCGTGATCTCCCCGGCAGGGAGTACAGCTGGTCCTACTGCTCCACACAACGCCGCTCCAGCGCGGCAGAAAGGAAGGCGAAGATCCCTGCAGCGTGCGCTCATCTCTGCTCTTCAGAGCAGGGAGTGATACCCTCACTCACCACATCCCTTCCCTTTCTTCTGAACGCTGCAGTGGCCGAAATGTAACTGGGAGGAACGGGCAGAGAGAACGTAGACTCTCATGCAAAGAGCAGCTATGGGCAATACGTTATATCATCCTGGCTTCAATTTTTACTGTCGGATGGTATTTCCTTGCTGCAGAGCTTCATGCCACGCAGTATCTGTTCTAACAAATCCTGCCCTTCACTTGGTCGAGGAGGACCCTTTGCAAAGCTGTGCTTCCTCTAGCACTAGCGATGTGGTGACTTGTCCCTGGCTGGCACACAGGTAACGCTGTCCTACCTGCCATCTGAGAGCAACGCCTTTTCCCCTTCATTTTGAGTAAATTCACCTCATTCCCCCGTACATAACTGGCCAGGTAAGCAGCACGGTTCTGCGAGAAATGTCAGAATTACCCACCAGTCCAAAATTTAGAGAATAGTGGTGCAGGATATCCGCACCGGCTGTTACACAGGCGGGAGAACGCACAGGTCATTCTTAACTGCAAGATTATCAGCTGCATAACTTTAACACTGGGCCATCAAACCTTTTTTCCCAAAGAACGACAGCGTTTACCTTCAGTCCTGTCCGGTAGTTTCCCACTTTTACTCGTCGTTGTTCCGGTGTTGACTGTTTCAGATGAGGTGCTCAGTTTGGTGTTGGGGTCTCGCTTAGGTTTGGGCGGCGGCTGCTTACGAGAGCTGCTGCTTTCGTCATCGGTTCCTCCGACAGAATGAAGAGACTGGGATCTCACAGTAAAGCCACTGGAGCAGGGATGTGGCAGTCTGTCCTGAGGAGCAGGCATCGTCATGAATCCCATGCGGAAATGCTTCCCCACGTAGCTTCCTTCATTGCCTCTCACCACTTCTCCACCTATGCTGTAAGAGAAAACACGCGTGTGAGTAAACGACCCGCCTTTGCCTCCACCGTACCTGGAACCAGGGTCTCAGCTCTGCCGGCGGCGAGCAGGTCGTACTTTTGACTTTGGAAACAAGCAACACTCTCTTCTCTTCCCAACGCAAGATGACCACTGCAATAGCCTGGTTTTCACCATAAGCTGCCAGCAAGGGAAACACAGATAAACCGCCCCACACGCACTCAAAATGTTACAAGAAGAAATTAAGAGAAGTTTTTGTTCAGGTTTCATAGCATTGTGACTGGAATTCATCTCTAGAACAAATTCCAAACGTTGGAAGTCCGAACTCCGTTTTCAGGAAGACAAGAGGCTGCAAGCAGGGCAAAGAATACTGCTTCAGGAATGTGACATCGCGCACCGATCCGCACGCGGCTTTGACTGCAGACACCCCTGCACCTCGTGAAACAAGGCTCCTGGGGGCCCATCAATCATTTCCCCTCAGGTCAAAGAATGGTGAGAGAAAGAAATGCTCTAAAAATTATTTGGATATAGGAAACTGAACAGTAACATCTCATCAAATCCACATGAAGCTGCAACACGAGCAGCATCAGACTAAGACGCAGGCGTAGGAGATGAAAAGGCTGTGGGACACCAGGAAGAAAATAACCTCCAACCCTTCAGAAATCCAGGGACAGAAGAAGGACAGCTCAGCTGAAGGAAGCGCTGTCATACCCCGCACTCGGCTGTACGCTGCTCCTCGGTGAGTTCCTGTGCCGTGGGCTGGTGCAGTTTATTTGGCGCCGGAACACATTTCCTTCTTTAAGAGACAAGAACATTTCTCAGCGGTTCATGTGACGAGCGAGTTAAGGTCACTTTGTTCCCTGACGCCGTCCCCCTCTGCACTGTAGGTAATACACGAGCGGGATCTAATTGTCCTAAAAGCATCAGATTGGCACCGCGCAATGACAACTTTGTGCCGGATAACGCAGAACCTTCGGTCGCTTACTGCTGTCCTTGCATTTTTATTTAATTTCCCCCAGTGGAGAGGCTGACCTTCCAAAGCAGTAACAACCAAACAGGTCTCACTGGACACGTGCCATGCTCTGGGGGCACTGACAGCCACCCGCACAGGCATGCACACGTGCACACACGCATGCACACGCTGCCCTGTGTTCGTAACCAAGTGACTACTGAATCCTAACTGGCATCGATTCCAGAGGGATTTGCAGCCAGAAAGATCAAAAGGTAGAACTCATCAATTTGAAGATTAATAAGAAAACCTGTAGCTAATTTAAATGATTAACTCTGCCTCTACTAATCTTTCACAAATTGTTCGGAAACGAATTTAACCCTCTGGCGCTGGACTGCAGAAAGGGCCTGTCACATTATTTAAAGACGAGTAATATCCAAACATGCTGAAGATCGCGGGTTTCCTGCCTTAAGTCCATTGGACAAATCACGTCTAGCAAACAAAATTTCAGTTCGCCACGTCCCCCCCATTAAAACTGTCATTAGGTGACACTATTTAATTAGTGCATTTACTTACGGCTGCATGGAGGTGTTTAAACCACACTCTGTTCTGGATGGACCTGCACGAACTCCACTGAGGTGAGAGGTTTCACCCTTTCCCTAAGAATACACAGAACTGGGTTTATACAGAGTATGGTTTTTTGCCAGACCGCTGCACCTTGTATTCCAGAAGTAAAAACTTTCAAAACCGAAGTCCGGTGTCTAAATGCACTGCCTCATTAAACAATTAAATCACATCCTTTTTCCTTCCCTTCCCCTAATTTTTTCACTCTTTACTGAACTCCTTTCAACATGACGGATGACAACCTGTCTCGCCAGCTTCCGACGCTTGCTCCAGAATAAAGAGCCTCAGCCAGGTCAGGGAGAGGTGGCAGGTACAGATGGGAACAGACCTTGGTGTTCACCACGGCTGAAGGAGATCTGGCCTCGCTTTTCTATGTCCTCTGCTCAGCCACCAGACAAAGCCCGCGGGACACCACGTCTCTCTTTTCACCACGATTAAAAGAGAGTCCCTTTCTCTTGGAGCGTAGGAGCCAATCTCCAGCTGATGCTTAGGCATGGTGAACCCCAAGCTGAAGAAGAGCAGCCTGTCCTTCTTGGTCCTGGACCCTGGTTGCCAACGAGGACCGCTGAAGGGTTCGGTTTGCTACTTAGCCGGTAGCGATCATCGCTCCACTTGGACTCGAGCAACGCGCAGTGCTGCCGATGTTCCCTCCCGACACCAGGCAGAATCAGAGGATTTGTTTACAAGCTCCTGCTTGCCACCGCAGGGTGAGGAAGGTTTATAGGCACAACGACAGAGACAGCGAAGGGAAAAATTGTGTGGCTCTCAGTCCATTATTTCTGACAGGAAAGAGCCTGTGCTCCTCATTGTACCGATAATGAGGTCTATCTCGTTTGAAAACTGTACCATGTGGGTTGCTGCGAGTATTACGCAGTTTATTAATATATATGGAAATACGGATTTGGGTTATTCCTCCGGGAAGTTTCAATTTGAACTTGGCCAGATTCAACTGCTTCTCTGACAAAGAATTATGTACAGCGTTCAAATAACCGTCAAAGACACAAGACATTTGTCGACAGAGAGACAGGAATTACATAAGAGAAAAATTAATCATACGATCACTCTCATCGCACACCTTGAGCAAGGCTGACTTTGTGCTGAGAACGCGCCTTCCTTTCCAAAACCCGAGCAGCAGCTCCAGCTGATGGAGCTGAGGAGCCCTGTTACACCTCCAGCACCGGTTCTAGCTGTCAGCTGCGATGGCTGGGGTCAGAACCAGGCCAGCATCAACCCACGCTGGCCTTGCTGTGCCCGCCTGGACGCGATCTGTCGTCACCGCAGCCCTGGGCACATCGCAGCTCAGCTCACTGTGCTCCGCCTGCTCCACTCTATAGTTACTAGAGATAGACCAAACTACCTGCCTGCAGAGCTACAGAGAGGAAAGTCAGCTATGTTATTCATTTTATTACACGTCACAAGAGGGCAATTGATGGAGGAGCATCAAAGCTGAACGCAGAAAATACTCTAAATGGACAAAACATGGGCAAGGTCATTTCCATCTTGCTTTGCCAGGAGTCATAACGTTCCTACGGACTATTTGCAAGTTGTTAGGGTAGAGAACTAAGAAAAAGGACTTCTCATCGCTCTGCTGAAAAATACATGGCAAAGGAAAAAGCACCCAGAGACTGCCTCCCTCAGTCGGTGTGGTCCTTTTAATTTGCATTGTCCCTACTTAGCATTGCAAATAACAGTCTTTAATTTACTGTGAAGGTTCATTACTTGGTCCAGGCAGAAATTGAATTAATTCCTGGAAAATAAATTAATAGTTGTGTGAAAACTTTTGTTTTACTTGGTGTCAGTGCTTTAACTATAAACACTGCGGAATATTAAATCCCTCGGTGCGGTTTTAAGGGGTAGGAGAATTCTCGGGAATATTTAACTCCCGTAGTCAGAATACCCTAGAGCTACGTTTTCTTCCCAGCCATCCATCTACCCGTGTTCTTGGTATTCATCCAGAAATTCTCTTATCAGTTCAGATGTACAATGGATTAGTTCCATGCCTCAGGCACCAAGAACCACTTGGTAGTTCTCCTCATCTTGGTACGGTTTCTATTTTCCTTCCTGTGCTCCTTCACGTGAGATTTTCTGACTTTTTATCCACAGTTCAAAAGGGGACCCACGCCTGGTTACGAGACTTGGCCTCCTGAGCAGGAGGCAGGGGAACGTTCTCTGCTGGCGACGCGGCAGCTCGGCAGGTCTTTTGCCACGTCCTTGCTGTGATGCACCCAGCCCGGGACCACAGCAGGTCACCGACCTTCTCCGAGTGCTGAAGCTCCAGACAACCAGGAGCAGCCGCGTCAATAGCAGCCGCTCACTCCACTCGAGCTTGAGGAAGACTCAGTCCCAGAGACTGGTTTCCTAGCTGGCAGGAGCTGAGCTGCAGGCTCTGCAGAACTGGGGAGAACTATGAATTAAGGGCAAGCAATGCACGTGGACGGCCAGGCCCCTTCCCCTGGGGAGCTGCAAGCCCACGCAGTGCTACCCCCGCGGCATGCAGCTAAGCCACTGCCTGAGTCAGAGACTGAAAGGAAGAGAAGCCACCAAAAATTAACTGCGATACCGGAGGAAGGTTTTTACCAGTCCATCATAAAAATGACTAATCATCAGCAAAAATAAAGGAATAAAAATACTTAAGGACCGTATGTGAGCTGGCTTGGCTGAGCAGCAGCTGCTCACCCCCCCGGTGCATCTCCCTTTCCTGGTTAAGAGAAGAGCTCCTGTTATTTTAACCCCTTCCTTACTCTTGCAGCAGTGATCACCCAGCTCCTCTGCTCGTAGCGAACGTTCCGAGCAGAGAGGGCTGAAATGGCTTTGAAATGTCTATCCCCCATCAGAATAAATTATACACACTTACACTAAGGATGACACATTTTACTTTGTATCTGAGAAGCACTTTCAAGATTAGCATAAATTATATTTGTAAATTAGAGGTTGGATGCCAAAAAACAGAAGATACACTATTTTTATCCCCCTAAACATGATTTCAGCAGACCATGAAATGTAATACTGAAGAAAGAAGGGCAGGATCACACTCATGGAGTCAGGAGCTGCACGGTAAGCATGGCTTCGCACAAACCTCCACCGGGTTTATACGGAAATTAAACATACAAATTACACACACTTCTATTTTTTTCTTAAATCAGACTTCAGAGGTCCCACCTGTTATTCCCAAGGAATACACATACATGACTCTTCTTCTCCATTATTTTTCTGAAAGACTCCAAATGACTCCCGACGATCTCGTATGATTAACCGAGTCCCTGCTGAGCACCCAACAGTCAGCTGCGGATGATAAAAGCAAAGCTAAGCAAGCCTGGCCACAGCAGGTTTTCCGTAAGGTGCCAGATACCCTGACTTGGAGCGATGATCTGCTGTGCTCCACAGTCAACTACTTTTGGAATGCAAACAGTTGAAAATGCTAGTTTGGGCATTGAGGAAAAAAAAATAATCATAATCACCCAATGCAAACCCAACGCACTTTATAAGAAACATTGATAAATACAAACTACAGATGGTATTTTTACAGCAAATCTGATGTAACCTTAAACAGCGTGGGAAGGAGTAACTGAGGAGTAAGGCCCTGATCCCCAGGGAGCTTAACAAGATGGTATGTCAGGAGTTTGACCAGACGTGCGGGTACCACTTCGTATTTCCCCGGCATTCCTTCCGTCTCTGGCAGGTGCCCCAAACCAGCGATGAGCGCGTGGGGCTCAACATCCACGATGGCCTGATGTTGCCCTCCTCAGAGGACCAACACTGGCTGCTGCACCTGGGGCACGGGGTCTCCAGTGCTCCAGCCCCACGTAGGACGGGTTGCTAACTGGTGCGTATGGGAAGGTTTGTACGTTGTGAATCCGGAGACACGCAGCAGGCAGAGGGAGAAGCCCTCTGCTTTCATACGACTACAGACATTTTTAATTTTGCATGGGAGATGCACAGCTAAAAACCAGTAGAGGAGAGCTCGCGTGCTCAGAGTCACCTAGAATTAGACGCCAGCCTTGCGCAATGTTTAAACTGAGTGCAAATGCATGTTGGCGTTAATGGAGCGGGGATTTGCGCCCTGTCAGCGACGGGCGGAGCCGGAGCAAGGCTGTGTTTGTGTCACGCTCAGTGGGAAACCACGCGGCACAGACTCCACTCTGCCCGAGCAACGGCGGCTGAATAAATATTTCAATGAGATGCAGGAATAAATTAACATATAAAATCACTTTGGTGGATTTTTTGCAATAACCGTTTCTTCGCTTTTCAGTCTAAGAGTCGTAATGGGAGGCAAATCTGTACAAAGGAAAGCAGCCTTTTAGGGGATCAGATGCCAGGAGAAGTCTAAACCCGGACAAACGAGTGAAACGTGCCAACGGTCCGAGAACGGCAGTTTGTAAACCGAGGGGACTGCGCCTGCCGGACGCTACACCCTGTCCAACCCTTCCAGGCTCAGGCTCCTTTCAAACAGGCTCTGGACAGACGCTCCTCTGCGTCCCTCGAGCAAGCACCACTCCACCTTCCTTTTAAAATCCAAGCTCGAACACAAGGAAATGAAGGTTTTAGATAAAGGCTTCCTATGGCTCCAGCCCCAAAGCAAAAGGAGTTTGATCCTGGCCTGGAAGCGAACAGGAAGAACATTTCATTTGGAGGAAAACCCCTCACAGGCATCACTTCAGTGTGATCCACACCAAAACATACAGACCTGTTGCTGTTGTTGTTCAGCTAGTGACCTGAAACTCCAGTTATTCACAGAATTCTTCTGATGGTTTTGTCATTCCTAACTCGGTTCAAAATCTATTCCCCGGGCTGGTTTGTCTCCCTGTTTTCTTTCCTAAGTGCCACGTGAGAAGCTAAGAAAGGGTACAGGTACAGCTTTCGTCCAGGAGGCTGGGGAGGGTGCTCTCCCCACTTAGAGTGCTCGTGCGCTGAACACTCGGGAAACAAAAAAAAAAAATCAAACTTCGTGCAGCTTACCCTGCCCTAACACCTCCTTCCCTGGACGTCTGTCAATCCGGTAAATGAACTACAGGAAATGCTGTGCATCAGCTCTCAGCGTCAAAGCCTGGAGAGGCTCATTTGCTAGGAGACAAAGTCACTTTGAAAAAACCTCTCTTTTTTTATCCACCAAGTGACCATTATTGCCACAACAGAATATTAATGTGCTTCGCTCCTAAATTTAGAAATCCGACTATGAAACAACTCTTTCCCTCTCTTGATGGATGTCAGTTTCTTCGCCAGGCTTGTCAGAAGCTGCTTACTCCTTCAGGGAAATAAATAAAAAAGGACATTCTATTTTCAGAAACGCACTTGATTTAACACTGCACGTGAACGCCACTCCAGCAGAGACAACCGGCTACGATCAAAGCTGCCAACAAACGGGCCAAACCCAGCACAGGCTGATTTTCATCACGCTCAGAATTACTTCTGCAAATGGGATGCTCAGCCAACTACTCAGTTTTGGTCACCGCTGTGTTGTGTTTTGTGGGTTTTGTTCTTGCAGGGGCAGCCAAATAGTTGAGCAAAACCTCGGTCCAAGCAGCTCTGACTCCGAAGGAAGGTGGTACTTACACACCGCTTTAGTGACCCAGACCTACACTGCCCAAAGGGTTGCTCAGGTTCTGGACCTCGTTTTACCAAAAGACGACAAACCAAAAGCAACGCGTCGCTGCTTTTCTTCCTGCGAAGAATTATTATGAAACTCTGCCAAGCTGCTGGTAGTACATTTTACATTTCAGTGTACGTACATTTCTAGGTCACGCAGGCCCCTTGGAAAAGCCTTCTACCTAGAAACCATCACCCTGACATAACGTGACCTGGTTTTCCACCTCCCAGCGCGGCGCTGCAGGCAGCGATCTACTTTAAAACCATGTAAGCGAGCAAGGGGCTCAGAGACACCTTGTCTGTCTGCACCGGGCGCTGCAGCCCAAAGCAGATAGTCTGCACAAGGGGTGCCTCTCGTAACAGCAATTAACCCCGCTCTTTGGTTCTTTAACCAGAAAATACCGTTGTTGCCTGCTCTGGAATTCACCGAATCACAGGCTACCTAGAATGGCATGCAGAAATGTTAACGCTTCTGGCGGTGACCAGCCCATTATTCTCTAGAATCCCTTTTTAGTTCATTTTTTACTCCAAAGTGAAAGATAACAATTGTTAAATAAAACACCTAGTTATGCAGCCAGTGGATGCATCGCTTTACAACAGAAGCAGATGGTGAGAGGTAAGAGAAGATAGAAGCCACACAACAACATTATTGCAGCTCTAAAAAGCACCTCCTAGAATCCGTGGGGAGCTAAAGGGCAAACCCAGCATGTTTCCCACTGGGGCTCTGAGTTACACCGTTAGCCGTGGTCAGGTTTTCAAGTTCTGCTTTGTATCCGCCAGTAACACTCTTAAAATGAGAGCCAAGGCTCCTTCGTAATCCTGCTGCTGGACTCTGGAAGGGGAAACCAAACCCTAAGGATTGTGAGACACTAGAGAAAACACTCAGGCAATCAAAACCGGAGTTTCGCAGATGTGTGGGAGAGATCCATTCTATTCCCCCCTCAGGTATCACAAGGGGGGTCATACTCCATAAGTGTATCTAGGAAAATCTCCAGGATAGCTTCAATTCAAGACCCAGATCGACTTCTCGAGGGCTCATGAAAGAATAGTGTCAAGGCACGAAAATAGCTCCTAGGGAGAGACTCCCTGCTGTGGAAGTGACAGAACGGGGCTGTCTGATGGATGCCAGCATCTATAATTCTTGAAATGCAGATAAAAATAAATGCAAATCATAATCTTTCATAATACATATGAGTGAGTTATGCATATGGTTATTAATCGGTGTTTATTGCCCTTCAAGCTGAATAGGGAACAATTAGGTCCCTTTTTAGCAGTGGTAGTATGGGGCATGTAGATATATAACTTTGATTTACAGAGTATGACAGGCAATCAGTGTGTGTCAGAGACAGCCCCCATCCGTGCAGGGACGCGGCGAAGCCACATTTGAATTTTCTTTTTTAGGACTGCACAGATGAGTGTTTCCTTCATGTTCTGAACACAATGGGATTGGGAAATAGCCTGAATTTCAGGCTAGGAGAAAATTGATTGCTTCAAATTATAGGAGAATGAACAGCACTCATTTTATTCCTCACTTTGAGCAGAATTGAGCAGCGCTTACCAGAAAAAGGAAAGCCAGGCTTATCCCCAAGTCTGTTATTAGACCCTTCTTCCACTTGCACACACCTCAAGTAGTACAGGAATGACAGCGAGAAATCAACTATTCTCCTACATTTTTCACTCTCATGGCAAACATTTAAATTTGGCTGATGAACTGAAAAGAAAAAAGGAAGTATACTTTTTTTTTTTGTGATTAAAACGGGAATACAGCCAGGAAATGAAAGACTGAATTCCTGTGTGAATATTGGTGTACAACGAGAGCTGTTAAAGATCCCAGATAAAAGACATCGATATTAATTCCACAGTTGTCAGAATATGAACCCACTACCTATTTCAGCTGGGAGAGGTCTGATGGCAAAGCCATGAAGCCACCAAAGAGCCAGGCTTGCAGGAAGCCAGCGCCTAAGCAGATCACACCAGTAGCGACTTGCTTTTGAGACCAGAGGATTAAATTCAATGTAATGTCTCAAGTTAGAAAAACCCACTGCAAACCTGAGAAACCTGAGCACCCCCCAGTCGTCTCTGCCCCATTATCACAGTCACATCACACCCTTTGTCAAAGCCAGGCTTGGACCCTTCCCACTAACCCAGCAAAGGCGTTGGCAGGACTACAAGCTAAGAGCTGGGTATCAACGAACCCTTCTGTTCTCTGTGGAAATAACCTCAACCTTTCTTCTCACAGGCCAGGTCACTCAGCGTGACTGCAGTGCACGGGGATGGCTGGAGAAGCGGCCGAGGCTGTCCCTGGAGAGGAGCACCGTGCCTGCCGCAGCTCGGGGCTCCGCGGCAGACAGGTCTCCGTCCTGCTGTTCCTCTGTCCTGCCTTTTAATTGCAAAGTGCAAAGTAACTGAGACACAAAACGGGGGCTAAATCACCCACGAAACAAAGTTCTTGACATTCAAGCTCCTCTAAATTTCCTCCCACAGGTACAATCCGCACACTTTATGCAGAAAGCTCCGGTCTCAGTGAGTGCCGTTTTCCAGTGAAATCGCTCCAATACGTAATTTAATAATTCCATTTGTATTCTTTGGGAAAAACAGTTGTTGATCCTTCCTGTTTCGCTGCATTTTCTGGGGTTTTTTTGCTATCTTCCACTTCTAACGTGTGTTTTATTTTTATTATCATTATTCTGGTCCTTGCCAAGTCTGTCTGTTACCTGCTCATTAGAACTTCTGGAGCAGAAAATGTTCCTGCAAGAAACTGATTTGAGTACCCTTCCATTTATTGTCAGGCTGAGTGAGTCTATAAACTCAGATTATTAAGACGAACTTGGAGAGATGTCTCCGATAGACTCTGAATCTTGTTGTATTGTGGCAAAGGGAAATTCACCTGTATAGGTTTAGCTTTATGCTTGGAAGGCTGAACAGAGAGGAGGTGATTGTAGCCCCTTAGAGAAGCTTGTCTCCCCTGGGGCTTAAAGGGACTACCAAGCCAATGGGCAAAACAACCTGGAGAGTTTCTTTGTTGGAGGTACCAGAGGGACGCATGGCAACCAGCAGAACAAGCCTGTTCTGATGACTCCACACTGGGAACCCACTCTGGAGTTCTCCAACTTCAGAATCTCCAAGAGCAGGCGTACACACGCTCTTAGTTCATATTGCGAATAAAGCCACCAAGTAGCTCGGTGAGGTGAACCCACAGCAAGCTCCAGCCACCCTGAGTTTTTATACACGTTTTGAGGGCTGAGTTCCCTACAAAACGATTGTGGAGTTCTTATTCCACTGCAGTTATGACTATAAAATATTAGTGATGTGAAGGGAATTACAACACATCACATGAGAAAGACCTCCCATCAGTTAGCAGCTGGACCTCCCAGCTATCTGAACAGGCCTCGTTGTTTGTCTCCATTTTTTTTAAATCATATTGAAGTTATTTACTAACACTTAAACTAAAAGAAAAAAGAGAAACAGAACTCCGGGAGTTTATATAATCACAGCTAAAAGGTTTACAGCATGTACATTTGCCCCAGTTTATTATTAAATACAGCAGCAGAAACCAACTGTGATTTTGCAAGGGCAGGAGAAAATTAAGCAATGTCTCATCTACGACTTCCAACTAAATTTTAAGCACTCAGGCTTTTAATATAAATGGCAATTTTACTGCTGGCATTAGAGATGTAGTCATCCCGATCTCCAAAAACGCCCACCACTTTCTGGGCAGCTCTGCGAAATGCGTGTATGTTATTAACCACAGGACAGGTCATCTCAGCACGAGCAATTCCTCGGCTGCTGCAGAACCCCGCGTTCTCTTTGGGTACCGAAATTCACAGCCAGAGTCCAACGGAGGCTCGGGGTGGAGCCACCAGCCACCCACCCTCACTGAAACAAGGTGGCCTCAACACCCTCCTTCCCCTGCCCCGCCTTTATTTCAGCCGCATTGTCTCCTGAGGCAGGGACAGGGGGCAGCGTCCCGTACGCAGTACCACCAGCCCTGGCCCCAGCAGGCTCCAGTCTCCTCAAGAGCCGCAGCAGCTCAGAAGCACCTTGCGCTACCCCAGCCATGCCTTACTGAGAAGATCACAGAGTCACAGGACTGTCTGGTTAGCAGAGACCTTTAAGATCATCGAGTCCAACCGTTCCCCAGCACCGCCAGGGTCCCTAAACCATGTCCCTCAGTGTCACATCCCCACGTCTGTTAAACCCCTCCGGGGATGGGGACTCCACCTCCTCCC
Source organism: Bucorvus abyssinicus (assembly GCA_009769605.1). Taxonomy (NCBI): domain Eukaryota; kingdom Metazoa; phylum Chordata; class Aves; order Bucerotiformes; family Bucorvidae; genus Bucorvus; species Bucorvus abyssinicus. The sequence continues at coordinate 26,175,938 of CM020035.1, read as the reverse complement.
TGGGCAGCCTGGTCCAGCGCTGCACAACCCTCTCTGTAAAGAAGTTTTTCCTGATATCTGACCCTGGTGCAACCTAAGGCCATTTCCTCTCGTCCTGTCACTTGTTATGAGATATGCACCAAGGGACGTAGGCGTCCAGCCCCACCAGGGCTGTAGCCAGCTGACGTTTCACAACAGTTGAGCTTAATCTCGGGACAGGTTAGCACTTCACTTCTGCAGCACACACAAACGCCGGTCTGGACGCTGTGCAACGCACCAGAACACAGCCCCAGAGCCTTCGGAGCGGGGTGCAGCACAAACCATCACCTTCAGCTCAGCGCAGGAAGGAGCTGTGGACACTACGCAGACCCCCCAGTCACACTCTGTTGACAGAGCTGGCGATGGCAGTCTCCGAGAAGGCCAAGCCTCTGGCCAGAGAGCACAGAGGGGTTTGCAGCGAGGCCTCGCAGCTGGACAGCAAAGGCTGAACGTGCTTTTGGCTCTTCCACGGCTGTCATCTCGTTCTTTCCCACGTTGCTCTCCAAAGTTCCCCAGCACACTGGCAGGAGAAGCAAAAGTCTGACAATATGTAAAATACGAGATTATATAAAAAAATAAAACACCCCGTGTTGTGAATATGATACAGCCCTCGGCCAGCGACCTGTGAATGGATTTGGCTATCTGGGCAACCTGCTCATAAAAGACATGACAGACACATGCAGGACTGTGTCCAGTCAACACAGCGAAGTCCCACGGCTGAGGGGACCAGTAACAACTGGAGAAAAACAGAGGCTAGTTATTTTGCCTTTCAGAAGGCAGATAAGCAGGAAGAAAGAGGCAGATGAGAAAGAAAGGGGGAAGTCCTGCCCCGAGCATGCCAAGACACTTCATGGATGGATGCATATTTGCTGCACTGCAGATACACTTACACATAATAAACCTGAATTCATTAATACCAAATATTTACGCTCAGCTTGTAGCAGGTCCAAAAAAGCAATTATGATACATCACGTTGACGGAGAGCGTAAAGCCATTAAAACTTGGATCACTCACACAACACGCTGTGTCAACGCACAGTTAACAATAACATCGCTGGTACCGCACGTTTAAATGGGGACAGGCCAGCGCTTTCTAGTAAAGCGATGCAGGACCTGTGTCTTGCTATGACACCCGTCCTGCAGTGAGATCCCTCTAACTGAAAACGTGCTACGGGACAGCCACGAACACCATTGCCGTTGTCCATTAAATCCAGTGGAGTTCATCTGGTAAACTCAGAGGGAGCACTTGGGACTGTACTTTGGTTGAAATATTTTCCCTGCAGGCTAATGTGTTATCGGTGTCAATCACAGAGGACTTAAACTAGAGATACGTACCAACGTAGCCTGAAACACAGTCCAAATACACCGCTGGAAAACTACAGACAAGCTGATGACAGACAGAGGGTTTAGGGGAAGCGGCTGTCCAGTTTGGCACTGGGAATACATTACTACAACGACAGGACCTACACAAGTCACAGGTGTCCCCTCTTCCCATTTACCCTTCTCTTTGGATAACCCCGTACATCAACACAGGGTGCCACGGGGAAAACATCCGCTGCCAAGATGAATGGTAAAAGACAGAGTATTAAACCAGCCATTTGCAGGGCCCAGATCCAAAGACACTAATCCTTTCATCAGGATTCAAACTGGCAATATTCCACCGAGGAGGACATTTGTTCTCTCTCTGGACGGGATATAAAACCCATCTGTTGAAGACAGCAAACTCTCTTCTGCTCTCAAGGAAAGGCGTAAACCCATGTTTGCCTTCTGCATGTCTCCAGAATCACCAAAGTGACCACGAGTACGACGACAATCCTACGGCACTGTTTGGGTAGATGTTGTAGTGCTCAGGTCCAACTCGGACACGAGATTTCACTCCGCATTTCATAAAGCCTACTGGTGATACAGGAGCATGCAGCGCATCTGATCTACGCCAGAATCAAACATACCTACTGTGTTTTGATACACAAGAAATCCCAGTTTTGCCATTTTGTTTATTCCTGAGGCTGAGCCTGAGCACTTCTACCCAACGCTCAGATCGACTGGTGTGTTGCTACTTTGGGCAAACACACGCTGTAAATGTCCTTGTACGTACAAATCAATAAAGATGTCCCCTGTAATGCTCGGCTTGGTTCCTAGGCACTAGGATGTTTGCACGATGGCCAAAGTCAAATAAATCATTATCTCCTCTGGTAGGAATAAAAGTCTGGTCGTTAACTTGGATGTTGTATCTCCCCCTTAAAACGCGGGACAGGATCATGATACTACCACTGGGACTAAACAAGTGGGAGTATTTCAACGAGCCAAACAAAAATCCCCCTTCCACTTTACTTAAATATAGAAGGCCCAGAGGAGTATGAGACGAAAGGTTAAAACTGAGACCTGCATTCTCTCCCAGGTAACTTATTTCATCACTGTAAAGAAATGCCTTCAATTCTGTGTTGGCCATCTTACGTAATAGAGAACCTCATCCTGTAGGTACCTAGAGGTACAAGCAGAGTATTTTCAGGGCCGAGCCTTTGGTACTAGTACATGTTTATACATTTTATAACATGAAATATGGTTCAGGCAATTCAGTCCGAAAACCATTCATTTTTGCTAAACATACTTGCCATGTTGAGATGATTTTTTTGGATAACAACTATCTTTTAAACAACCATGTTTTAAACAGTTTTCCATAGCTTAAAAATAAAACGACGGCTTGATAAGCCGTGTTTTAGCATCTTCTAATGAGAACACTATTTTCTAGAAGCGTGATATAAAATACTACTTAGCAGAAGCCATGACGCAACTATATTTTCCCAACGCTTTATAAAGCACCCTTGTGCACGGTACAGAAAAAGAAGTACTTAGTATTAACATCAAGCATTGCTGGAACTCATGCTCCTAGGAGTCCGTGCAAAAAGCAGCAAAACACGCAGCCTTTATGACTTTCTATTCCTCAGTTTCAGAGACAAGTCATGGAAATAGGTTATAATAACGACCTTTACTCTTTTTCAAAGTCAAGTAATCCCCGTTTTTACAGTTTTCCCTTGTGTTGCTGTCCAGATGAGAAGCAGACCCACTTCAGGAGATGGTTCGTCTCATGAAACGGGAGTTTCCTGCTAGGAGATCAGGACTTTCCTAGCTCCTTCTCCTCAGACCAATCTCCAGGGGACTGATGTGCCCAATTACAGACTTTTCAACCACTGGAACAATTCCCCCGTCCACCATAAAGTATCTCTTACTGACCGGCATATAACCTCAGGTAATTAGGTAGATTCCTAGACGGCAAGTACCCAAGATTAGTCTTTAATCTCAAGGGAAAGAAAAGCGACAGAGCTTTTAAGAGATTCTCAGGTAATTCACTGAGACATTACACCCCTCATTACAGTCGTCTTAAACGCAGCAGAATTGACCGAGTTGGAGTTTCTGGGATGAAACGAGACACAACCTAAAGTGTGATGAACAGCCCCTTCCTTGGCATTCCCCTGCTCCCCACTCCCCCTCCTCAGACAGGTGATAAATGCAGTCTCTCCATTTATTGGATCGTATTTCATCAGACACAAATGTATGTGTCACGACACATCTGCTCACTCCCTCCATGGCCTTTCCAGACCCCGCTAATGGGGCTGCAGCAGGACAGGATCCTGCTCAAGTCCCCATACAGCAGAACTTAGGACAGCAAGGGATGCTGGCACAGGGAAACCCCTTCAGCGGGGTATTCGCTCCGGACCGACACGGAAAAGGAGTGATCCATTTCTAATAGACCTCTCTAATTCAATTCTCAGCTGAACAGCAGAGCAGTTGCTATTCTTACCTGACCTGAGAGATCCTGGCACGAGCAAATCCCCGAGTAAATGTCTCAGGTCATCCACCCTGATCTGGGATCGGTTCAGACTTGGCTCACTTTAGGGCTAAACATTGTGAAAAGTCCCAGACAGCAAGATTCCAAGTGGGATGGTCATAGCAGAAACCTCTTATGCCGCGCTGCTACATCAGCCCAGTTCAAGTCACTATTATTTCTTTTCTACTGCAATTGCCCTTAAAGGTCCCACACCAGGACGCAACTCTCTTCCTACAGACCGTGACGAAGCGAGAACCCAGACGTAGTCATGAACCCAGGAAACCAGCTACTGATAACCCCTCCATTCTGAAACAAAAATCCTCAAAAGCAATGGTTTATAACTATTGAACAGCTCAGAAGCGAGCCACAGAATTACCCAAACAGCTATAACGAATCTACAGGTGTACGCATGAAACCATAAGCGCCCTTTTCAAAGTTCAGTGAAGTTCAGATACAAATCTAAACTTTGTCTCAACTGTGAAGACACAGAGTAAAATACTAAATCCAAAGCCATTTCGCATCTGGTTAAATCTAGTTTTTGGGCTGAGCTTCACTTCAGAAAAAGACACAGATAACTGATTTCAAAGAGAAAGAGAGAGAACAGTAAAATGAACTATGAAGGGAAGCCTCAGAGGACCTGAATAACTCCTGACATGTATGACTCTGTATTGCTCCTCGTGCGGATCAACTCTAATGCTTTAGCCAAAAAAAAAAGAAGAATTCCAGCTTATGTAAAAGAGGTCAGTTAATTACCTACGGATGTTTGTGTGTAAAATACATAAGAGTACGTAGCTACTTTCCAAAGTACGGTCAGGTCTATTCTTCTCGAACTGCAGAGCTGCTCAAATTTCTGTGCCTTAGATACGCAGTAGAAAACACGTGCACTGATTTTACTTAAACAATTTGGAGTTTGAACTGCTCTCTTATTTAGCTAACAGCATATAATAACCATAAGAAGAAGCCACGAAGTTATCATCTTATTTGCACAAATACCGTACTAGAGTCAATGAAACCCTTCCAGATCTACCCAGTCCATGGCGTATAAACATTAACAAGACCCTAATGAGGATCGAGTATTTTTGACAATTTTATTTCCAGCTAATTAGCACTGATGTTTTAGTACCAGGACCTGACTGCACTGTATTCCGCAATAAAGAATGATTCATATCTACATTCAAATAAATAATTCAGTGAAGAAAGATGCATAGAAGTGCTTTTGTTTATAGTGCTGTCAAAATGAAATACTTGGGGAAAAAAATGTTAATCGCCATACACTTCTAACAGGTTGGGACTAGACTAAGAGCTATGCACAGGGAATCAGCAAGCGACGCTGCAGACGCAGGGTAATTAGTCAGCAGAGCAGGTTTCTTCCAATCTGACATGTAAGGGCCAATTTCTGGTGTGTCTACGTGCTTCCATGTCTGCAACAGGAGGAACGTACAACCGAGAGACTGCGGCTACAGCAGTATCATTAGGTGACATCTTGGGTGGTTTCCTTTCTCCAGACCTTAAAGGGTCCGTGGAGGCTGGGGGGCTGCTGGCAGTAAGGAGGAGAGCCCTGCACTTCATCCTGGTTGTGTGCTTGCACAACCGGCACCCAAAACCAGAGTCAGGTTCCAGGACCGTGCTCCACCCTGGGGCTTCTGCCACGCTCCCGGGCAGGGCAAACTGTGGCCAGAACATCACCTACCTGCTGCACGAACACAGAGGTACAGCGAATCTGCAGGTGCAAACCCGAGAAAATGGGATCACTGTGCTTGGAAACGTGTATTGCCACGTATAAATGTTCTGCGGACACGCAAAGCTATAAAGGGAGCACGTACAAGCCTCAGCATTTACTGCAGAATCTGTAGGTGACGCGAGCTGGAAAGGCACCAACCACCAGGCGAGTGAGAGGCTGCGCATCCCAAACCAGAGAGACGTGGCAGCAGTAAAGCAGTAAACCCGACGCGCTCTGTGGACAAACCAGTTACTTGACCGAAGGTGATGTGACGACAGACACCACCCCGAGGCACGGCTGCTCACCTCATGGGTGATGTTTGTCCGCCCTTCTCTCAGCCCTGCTTTGGGCCAGCTCTCGGCTGGTGCAGACCAGCACAACGTCAAGGGGCTAAAGGAAGGACCCTGGCTTACAGCAACGAAGGATCTCTGCTTTGTTAAGTACAAGGAGGAGGGAAATTTATTAGAGTAGTTACTTTAAAAGGCCAATTACAATTTTATTGAGGAAAGGCTTCAGCAGCTTCAGTTATTTACAATTTAACAACCATGCTATGAATTAGATTTACACAGAGTTCCTTTTTTTTAAATAATTAACCCTATAAACAACAAAAATTGAGTGGTGACCAAGACAGTTTGGAGCAGACTGTTGGTATTTTCCATTTGTTGAAGCCTTTATTATTACCACTTTAGTGACCTGAGCTTAGACATTGTGCTTCCTTTTACCATATGTCACTTCTATTCTGCCCTTCTGGATATGTGTGTGGGAAGGAGCGGGACTGGAAAAGTTAACTCAGCCAACTAATTAAAGCCTTTATTTTTACACAACTAACATTCATGCAGTGGGAAATAAGAAATTAAATCTCATAATAAAGAATCAACAGCATTAATGAGACCTTTAATAATGAGAATAGCCTCCATTTTAGCTGTGGTAAACAAAAGCTGATGCAACAGACCCGTGGGTTTGGTTCCGTAGCAGAGATTCACGAACCTGACCCGGTACCTCACCCGAGGACAGCGAGGTCTCAGCTTCTGTGGGTGGAACCATTCAGCTCCTGCCCTACTCCCCGGGAGGACAGGAGTAACTACACTGATTTCACAGCAGTTTAACGCATCAGTAACATTCCAGACATCCAGTTCAGCCTCGGAAACTACACCTTGACATACACTGAGAGCGGGGCAAGGTGAGAAATCGGGCCAAGGGAGCAGCTCCCGGAGCAAGGTAGCTCTTGCCCGCAGACAAACGCGCGCTCCTCCCACACAGCCCTTCGCGGCAGAGAGAATCATTTCAGCCCATTCACCCGCAACCAGCAAATCCGCCAACGGAAGAAACGAAGCGTTCTCCTCTGCGCTCGGATCTGCAGCATAATGAGCTGAGATCCATCCTCTCTGCCATGAGCATATTAGCGAGCAGCTCCTACTGCCTCCAGGGAAGGAGAAAAGGGGGATGAGACAACTCCATCACGCCCACACTAACTGCTGCACCAGCAGGATGGGGGCACGGCGGGACTGGAGCCAAGAAATGAATTGGTTCTCCTCTACCCAGCCAGCTACAGCTACTTCTCCTCCCTCCCTGCCTTATTCCTGTAGCTGTTACCCCACGCTTTTGCTAAGTACACCCTGGACCGGCCAGGAAGCGAAGGCACCTCTGCCCTGTGGCAGCAGCTCCTCCCCCGTGCACAGCCCTTCCCCAAGGTTCTGCTGCCCTGCAGCAGCCTTTTCCCCGGCAGGAAGAGGAGTTGGCCATCCCCAGACCTGAAGAGAAGGCGCGCCTATTTGAAGCAGGCTCCAAATGCAGCAGAGCTGCCTTGGTTTTCACGAGAACCAGTCGGCCAGCCTGTAAAACCGACTGGTCCTGACCACCGGATCCTGCCCGCTCGCTCCTCACCAAGTGGCCAGGGCAGCTCCCTGTTTGCTCCGCTCTGCAAACGCTGGCAATCACAGCTCGCACGGACATGAGAAACAGGTACGTGGGCTTAATTAGAGCTGAAAAGATTCAAAGACAAATATTTCCCTTAGAGAAAACTCATCTCAAACCGTACTTCAGACACTCGGACGGTTCTTTGCGCTGACAAGAGTTACCCACGTTGCGCTGTGCTGGAAATCTTTAAGGGCAGCAAAGGAATCTGGAGCTCCGAGCAAGCTCTAATTGAGAGGCACCACCGATGTCTGTATTCCCGTGATCCCGACACGCTTCCTAACCAGCCAGCTGGGAGTGTGGCCAGGCCAGCCACGCTTCGGTCCAGACCAGAGGAAAAGCTTTTGGGACGTCCATCCCTCTGCCCCAGGTCGGCAGCGCTAACCGTGACCGTTATGTTACGCAGAACAAAGAATCAGAGCCCAAACATAACCCAGCTTTTCGCAGCCGCTTCCGTCCCACCGCACCGTCCCCTGCCTCACGCGAGCTGCCTTCCCAGCTCCCTACAGCCTACTGTCCCTTCCAGAAACAGGAGAGGTGTTTCTGAACACCCTTCATCAGGCGTTGTTTGTGGACACAGCTGAAAACAAGGAGTGTCTGTCCCACGTCACCCTGTCCCCTCTCCTACCGCTCACATCGACTCCAGAGAAGCGAATTCCTTGGCTGATGGCAGAAATCCCACAGCCTCAAAGGTGGAGGCACGATGCGAGTTTGCAGGCTTGAGAACGTGGCTCGGTAAGGATTTATCTACCGTACCAAAATGTGGTCCTGGATAGCAATTTTCTTCCTCCAGCTAAATTAAAAATCCAAAGTTAAATGTTTAAACCACTAAAACAGAAAATCTGTTTTCTTCCTGAGCAGACCCCATGTGGAAACCTCAGAAGTCTGAATCTTCACAAGCAGATTAACTTCGGCATCTCCCACCATGAAGCAGGAATATTTAAATCTAAAAATAGCAGGCTAAAGCTGTTTTAAGTTGGATAATTCAGCCGGAGGTGGCTCTCATTTCATCTAGCTCTACCTAATTTGCTACAGCTAAAACCTTTTTGAGACATGCTGAGCAAAAGGGACAAGCAAAGCATCCCCCTGTCCACAGCTTAAACCTCCACGTTAAATCCTGCAAGTCACTGCACGCATCCCGGCCCGCTTCCAAAAGGTCATGGCCAAGCCATCATGAATCACACATCTGCACAATTTCATCAAGCAGGACAGACATTATATTAGGAGCTTCCTATAGCAGCAAGCAAATCTTTTTGCCCTGGTTCAGCTTCCTCCCGCCAATGCGAAGCCAGCTTACAGCGGAGAGGTGAAAAGCTACTGCTCATCTGTTGGAGGAGACAGAGGAGATGCCTCCTCTTTTTGTTTTTGTACTCAAAGATCAAGGAGAACGCACGGCATGGGGAGGCTGTTGTTTAATTATACAACAGCTACGGAGAGATAACAGTCTCTTTGAAGTGCTTTAACTTCTGGGCCACTTTCTCCAGTGAAAAAAGGAGGAAAGATCCTCATCGCTCAGAATGCTGCCAGCTTAGATCTGGGGGAGGAGACAAGGGGGAAGAGTGTCACACAGAGGAAGATATACATTCAAACTGATTAATAAATGTAAACACATCATTAGATTAAATAGCAGGTTAGTTTCCTGACAGCCAGCTTGTCAGCAGCAGAGAAAAGAAAGAAAGAAAGACTCACAAAACCCCAAAGCAGCAGCTAAAACGCTGGAGGTGGTTGGAGCTTGTTCTGTTGGAGTTAACGCTGGCTCTGTCGGAGTGGTGAGAATCCTTCCATCAGGTGGATGCAGCGGGAGGTCACCCCAGGTTGGTTTCTGCAATGCTTTGTGTCGGTGTCAATTAACCGACTCCTACTTTATTCACTTTATGCAGAACTAGAACCTGATTTTTAGGAACATGGTGACTCTTTCTGCCCTGCCCAGGACTAGGACCCGAAGTTCTCCCATGGGGGATTTCTCATTTTAAGGAGGATGTTGTGGCCTGCGGTAGGCAGGTACACCCTCCTGCTAGCTATGGAAAGATGACCTTTTCAGCTATGGAAATATTTGGGAGTAGCTGGGGGTTAGGAAAACTTCACAAGTGTCTCAGACTGGTCAAATCTGGCACAGCAAAAGGGATACGTTTTAGATGGGTCACTTCTTGAAGAGGGACGGCAGAGTACACCGACGGCATTTCTTCCTCCCGCTGAAATCCTTTAGAAATGTGCATTGTCAACAGGCTGACTATGAACTGTAAACCGCATCTTTAGGAAAGAAAGATCTAGAGCAAGGACACAAAGAAGAAATGAAATTAATCCCACTGTCTCCGTTATTTACTGAGTGATTGAAAATCTCCAGCTGTGGACTTCTCCATTCAACACCCCAGACGTTTTTTCAGACATAAGGACGGCTGAACTTCGTCAAAAACACGGACTGATAACCCAAGCAATGAAAGCGCTGCCAGTTAAATGATACAGCTGATTAGTACCCAGCAAAGCAGAGGGAGAAGGGAAAGCTGATCACTTAAGCACAGTATGAGAGAGGACATAAAAAGCAATACCTTTTCCTGAGGTCTTCAGATGTGATCAAGTAACTGTCAGCTATTGCTTACAGAACTTGGGCCCTTTCCATGACATACACTTCATCGTATATACGAGACAAACACCTCTACCTGCTTTTAAATGAAACGTTGCTTAATTAAAGAAAGCAAGCTTTTTTATTAAACAGTCTGTCATTTCTCCGTGCCATATGACACACGTGGTTTGATTATCGCAGCAGTAACTTACATTTATCTCTGTGTACTTGCAAACACTCCCTGGAGACCAATAAAAGGGCATATGGCATAATGGCCTCTCTTCAGCTGTAATCATTATTAGTGGGACGTATTAAAGCACTGAAGGGGAACAGAGGGCTTGCAAAAGATGAGCCCTTCAGCAGAGATGCGTTTGTTTCTAAATCAGTACATCAAAGATGGTACCTTATTCATCACCTCCCAGGGAGGGTGCAGCTTTGGGAAGCGCTACTTTTGACAGCAAAACCAGCTTAAGAAGTTCTGCCTCCCCTTTTCTTCTTTCACAGCTCCAAAGTTCTTCAGCTGGGCTAATATTACAGTTTGGGTCACAACCAACCCTTTTATCTGGAGGCACAACAGGAATTTCTCCTCAGTAAGCACGCTGCTCCAAGCGAGCTCTGTTCTTACCCGGGAAGGCTTGTCTAGACAGCAGAAAATGTTTCTCTTAACTACCAATCCCACAGAACAACTGGTTGTATCTTACTGGGAAAACACAGCTACGCTTCTGTGGCTCAGAGCCTGGCAAAGCTTAAGAGAGCATCTCACTGGCAGTGACATTTGAATACAGAATTAAATTGGGGGAAATTTAACTGAAGGTCTTTGAGAGCTGTCTGGATTCAGGGAAATACATGACTGAAGGCCAAACACCAAGGTTCAGCGCCTCAACTCACATATGGGATATGTTTTTAGTTCAGAGACTGGGCTAACATCCAATGCTGGCAATGGGGATGCTCAGTTCCACGCTCCTTCCCAGTGGGTGTAAATAAGGGAACTATTTCTAAACAGACCTGCAAAAATTGCTGTCTGATGCCATGATCGTAACAGGTGACCAAGTAAGTATCATCACCACAAATTACACCCACCAGGGAAGACACCCAACTAAACCACATCTTTGTGGGCTTCTGCTTGAAGGTGTCAGCAGCTACAGACCCACCAATGCTTTTGTGTTAAAGGCAGCAATGGCAAAGCACAGCATAAATACCCTTTTCTCCTACAGAAAAGGTATTCCTTGTGTTTTGGGAACTATTGGGTGCAATCTCGACCCTCCGATTTAAAACTTGAGTACAGTAAGAAAACCAAACACCATGATCACACACTAAGAATAACAAACACAAAACAACTCATGGGTACTCTATAGGCTGAAATTTGTTTGCACAAATTATTCAGTGAGCCCTTATGAATAATGAATGCATTGTGGAAGTCACGACCAGCTTATGAATGATTTATGAACTGAAATATGGGCTGAATTTGTCAGATAACCTTATTTTCCACAAATCACTCAACCATCTCTCACACTAAATGGTACCAACTGGTTTCCAAATAGCCCTACCTGCAAAATATAATCTCTGCTTTCTGTGGCAGGAAAAGAGCTTTTTGAACCAAATTTCTGGAGACTTTCCGTAATATTGTCTGTCAAGCCTTCGCTCGAAAATGAAGTAATTATCCAGAACCAATACTAATGCCACCCTGTATTTTAATTACCAAAGGCTATAACGTGACAGTTTGGCACCTACCTATCAATCCCAACTCTGCAAGGAGAATATGGGTGGAAATTACCTATCACATGGTACTTGATAGACTAGGAATAGTCCTGCCAATCACCATGCCTTTAAAAGGAGTCATTAATTTTGAGTGAGTTGTCTGGGAGAGAGTGAATAACTAAAACAACCACAGCAAGTGAATGAACATGACCAGAAATTTTAAATATTTAATTTTGAAGTATTTTTAAATGCTTAGGAAATTAACTCGAACTTGACAGTTTGTAACACAGCCTCATTTCTTGAAGATTTTGCTTTATTGCCCGTTTAACTAAGGAACCTGAAAGTAATTTATCGGTGTGCACAAGACTTCCACATGGCAGGTAGCACTGGTACCCAGAAATGTTCCTACTGGATCGGACCCAAAGTCTAGCTAGTCTGTTCTCTTTGATGGCACCCAAGGATTACAGAAAGCTGTGAAAAACCTACAGCAAGAAGCAGGATCTCCGTCATTCTCCTACACAGCAGAAGGGCGAGCTGCTCCTCTTGGCCCAACCCCTCTGCGGTGGCCGAGGCACTCGGAAGGTGCAGTCACTGCATCCTCCGGGCATCGAGCACTGCCCGTCTGTGCCCTTTCGCAGCAGTCACGAGGCACAGCGAGACTCCTCTTAGTGCCCTCGTTTCCCCAGCATCCCCCCAGAGCCAGGACAAACTGGGCTGGAGGTGAGCCAGGGAACATCCTTTCAGAAAGCATTGTGATTTTACCAGTCATCCCTCCAACGTGCAGACAGCAGCGGCTTTAACACACCATTACTGTCAAAGAGCGCGCGGTGCCTACTGCTTTAATTTAACGCTCTCAATGTGCTGAGTGAACACCAGGACGCAGGGAGCCTGCTAGCCATCGCACGCGATGTCAGCAGCCACCTCGCTGCTCCTCCTCAGCCTGTCACACCTTCAAAGAACAGAGATGTGAAACAGCTGGCACAGGCATCAGACGCAGGAGGAACAACCGCTCAGGTGGGACTTCATCTCCCTTGGGCTGAACAACTCCGCAGGGTGGAAAGCCACTAATGATCACGCAGGGCTGAGCTGAGAAAGACAACGTGAGTGTATGGGGTTGTTGCTTATGCAGTTGTAAGGAGGGATTGCTGTAGCACTGCTACAAGACCCGGAGCGCTCGTGACCTTTTGTTTTGCTTACTGCAATCTCCGGCCGTTTCAGCAGCACGGCGGTTCATCGCAAGCAGCAAGCACCGAACTATTTATTTGGAGTACGAATGAATAATGAATAGGAGCTGAACCAGGACCCGACGTCAGCATTCTTACTCTAATAGCGCCGAAGTGCAACAGGCCACTCACAAACAAACCACACAGAGATGAAAGAATTGCAATAAATCATTGGGGAAATGCTAAGTTCAGGAATGAGTTCATCCCAAATGTTACTGCATTAGATCTGATGTCAGCCCTCTGCTTCATGGGACTGGGGAAACTGGAAGGAGATATTAATTACAGATCTTTGGAAGCAGTTGGAATTGATTTCTGGCTTCTCATCTGGACAAATGCAATGACACCGAAGCAGAAGAAAATTTATCATATTTGGCAGAGGTGATTCGTTGTCTTTTTGTTTACAAACGCTATCCCAAATCAAGAGGTATTCTAACACAGCTGAGACATGGTCATGGATGTATCACTAGCATGGTCAGGAACTGGTTCACTTGAGGCGATCGGATCACCTTCGCTCTAAATACAAAACTGTCGGGGGTTTTGACCACCCAGGTTTTTTCCTCCCACCCGTGTGGGTATAGAATGGACCTGACCACAGACCCAACACACATTCACATTAAAAAGCAACAAGAAGCATATCAAAAGGATCAGCCTGCAAGGAAGAGGATCAAGACAAAACTGTCTTAATTCTTCCCCTCGTGCATAGCCATAAAGGACCTAACAGAAGAGCAACAGAACCCTTACAAGAATTGCAAACTTCACCTTACAGAAAATGGTCTCGGATGGTGCCTTGTTGAGCAGACCTCTCTCTCCTCCAGCGCTTTAAGGCACTTCATAGATACCAAAAAAAAATCCCCAGAGGGAAATGCCAGAGACTGAGAAGTCTGCTCCAGAAACCTACTTGCTTTAGGCTGAAACCTAAATTTTTAATCATCTATGCAATGATGCAATCATCTATGCAAACTCCCGTGGGAGGAAACTGGCTACTTAAGAGTAAGCTCAATTCACTCCTGAATGCTTCATCAGCTTGTAAGAGACATTTTTTCGAAAGAATGCACGACTGGAGCTCACATTCCCCTCCTACGTACAAGTGAGTGGGCTCAGAGCGGGGTCTGAGCGCACGCTGTAAATTTTAGCCACTACAGGCTCAAAAATGCTCCTATTAGGATGCGTTTCACTGTTTCCCATACACACAGAGAGGAAGATGAAAAGGGCTGGAAAAAGTGATTTGCATCCCTTTCAGCAGAAAGTATTGAAGAGACAAATGAGGACACGGCAGTGAAAGCAAAGCAGCTACCAAGCCTTAGGTGAGGCAGTCGGAGAGTATGAATCACCGAAGGAACTTTGCCTCTGCTTGTCAAACAAGTGATTCACCAAATTGCTTCTGCTGGTATTTGACTGGTTCTAATAAACACCTTAAAGTCTAAAAAAACCACAGTGGTAAAGCAGCAACATTGTAGAGACCTTTCCTTCTCTTTGCTGAAAGCTGATAGACGGTTTCCATCTACTACAGAGGACATGGAGAGAGGACTCCAGTTCCCAAGCCAAGGAACGGAAAGGGCCCATTCTGGGACTGCGAATCGCCAACAGCACCCGATTGTATATGACCACCCTGCTCCTCTAGTTTTGTCAGGAGGCACTGAGAATTTCAGTGCCTTCGCTGGAACTCTGTTCTGTTCCTGCCTCACCGACTCTGCTGGTGGAGAGCTTCTTTCACAAGGCTGACGACAAGCACCAGGAAACAAGTGGCACCTTGAACGACTGACGGTTCATAAAGCACATTGACACCAGCATGGATCAACCACTGCTGGCCTTCGCACGGCCCCTTTCACTGCCTTTATTGGACTAATCTAAGGCGTGCTGCCCAATCGCCCCTTACACGCTCCACGGGAAGCCTACGGGGTCCCATCTTCCTGCTGTCTCAGCGCAGCAACCACGGCAAACCCCGAGGACAGGACGAGCACCGCAGGGATCTGGCAGAGCACTGGCCATGCCGCGTGCAGGTGGACAGACACGGGCGACCGTTTTAAACGGAATTAATGGTTTCAGCATCATTTTGGGGTTTTTTTTCATCTCCTAAGTATCACTCACCCATTTACAGCAAAGCTTATCTGGAATCCTCTGACAGGATACTTTATGGGAGAAAATTAAGCAGGATTTTGCTGCAAGCAAGACTTTCTGCAGCCTCTGCCAGTTTTGATACTGGTTTCTGTGGAGAAACAACAACTTAGAAGTGAGCGTATCCACTGAGTTGCTATTCAGCGGTGACATCTGAAGTTTTTAACACGTGGATGTTTCAAGAGGTCTCACAAAGTGACCTTTAATTTCCATGTTTTAAAATTACATGTAGAAAAAGAAATACGTGACCTTGACTTTTAAATTAATTTCACGGGGCCAAAGAACCCTTTTTCCTCCCCCTTATTTGCATGAAAGGGGCAAAAAAGGTTGAAAATAACCAACCTCCCTTTCTGCTTTTGTCACTGCATTTCATTTGCTCTCAAAGATGACCCCAAAGCGATTCTGAAAAATGACAAAGAGAAAAGAGTCCGGAGACTCAGACTGCTGTACAAGCAGGGGGAAGTTCAGGTTCCATTCTTTTCCATCTTGACAGTCCTGCATCCAGAAGTGTGTCCGATTTAAACGACACTGATTTTCTCCTGACTATATATTTAGTGTGGAGTAGAAAAAAATTTAACAGGCACCGTGACACAGAAACACGTAAACCTCACTGTGGCACAGGCATAGCTTGCAGCCAAAAGGCGTTGTGGTGCTTATCACAAAGTGCAAGAGCAACACAGAACGTTTTAGAGAAAGAAACACAAGAAGGATTCAGTGAGTCACGCTGGCCCACCTTAAATTAACCTCAGCATCCATCAGCCATGGAATCATAGCACGGGGATGCCGAGGATGTATCATTTTCAAGAAAGTGCAGCCCTAAGTCTTTTCCTAGAAAACCTGTGTGTTCTGCACATCTCATTTGTTCACGTTTTCTGTGTAATCACTTAAAACACACACGATGTATGCGGATATCGGGAGCGAGAGGGAAGTGAAAATAACTGACATCATACATTTCGAAAAACCCCGCACAGGTCAAACTGAAAGCTCTGGTGTCATTTTCAAATGCCCTTCTCAAACCTGCGTTTGACAACAAAATGCATTCGGCTTATTTTGTGAACAGCTCAGAATTCAGGGCAGGCAGGGCTCTGCCCTCCTGAGTGTTTGGGAATGGTAAACAAATTGGCAGATAATTACGTTCGGTCTCTTAGCAACCTTAACTGTCTTGCAATGAAGTTACTGGGCTTTTTTCTCAGATGCATTCTGGTAATGACATTATTTCCACAAATTTTAGACCCAGACTGACAAGCCCCTTTTGTACAGACCCTCCTGGATCAGCCCATCGTTAAATGACAGCAAAGCTCAGCCAGTGAAAGCCACTGTCTTGTTTATCATCTCTTGGGAAGACAATTCACAATAAACATATACCGGGGACAAACAAATGACTAAGTAGGAAGAGGCTAGTCAAAATATTTTGTCACGAGCCTAAGTAGCCTTTTCCACTGCTGTAACTGCAAACAAACAATAGAGGAACTTGTGGTTTAAACACCGACCTTGAGATAGCAAAAATCCCCATTGTCTACCTGGAGAAATGAAATTTGACATTCTGGAATGGAAGAGCGGTTCGGGCCAGCTTTTCAGAAAAGACTTGGGTTTGGTAATCTCTTTGGAAAATGCAATCCCACGTGCAGGCATGAAGGAATCTGGAAAAGCCGGTTCTCTGCCCGCACGTGGAAGGGGAATTGCTGCTGTGGCTCCTCCAGCTCTGCAGAGCAGGGACAGGCTGCTCTGAGCCGGGCAAAGCCTTCACCACATCCCAGCGGCCTTCGCTCAGCGCCTTCCTGGAAGAGAGCGATCTCCTCCTTCTCTTTCCCTCTTAATCATATCAGAGCAGGTACTAATAACAAAGTAGTCAAAGATGCTGAAAAGTCAGCACTGTCATAAAGCACAATTAAAACAGCAGCCTCAAAGACCTGAGCCTGCCAAAGGAGCCCTTATTACACACCGCCTGAAAACATCTCCGGACTCCAACGCTGATCTTGCATTAGAGTCCTTGTACAATCAGTGCATGGAGGAGATGCAGAGGCAGAGCCCTTTCTTCCCTGTGTCCCTAATAACACAGCTCGCACCACTGCTCCGGCTAATGGTCCATTTACGCACACCCCTCTCTAAAGTGATGCCCAGAACCAGCTGTTGTTCCCTTACCAGGGACCGGCTCCACAACAGAAACCAAACCGAGAACTCATCCGAACCAGGACACAAGGAAGCAGCAGTCGCTCGCTAAAGAGCGTTAATTAAGTATTTGCACCTTGACCGATTACTTGGGAAATGAAGATGAAAATCTGACAGACTGGAACTGGTCATTGAAGAGAGATTTTCCTGAAGTTCAAAAGCAACGCCATAAATCACAAAAAGGATTAATTTCAGCACATGGACCTGAGAGCTGGTCTCTCTGCATCTCCTGGCAAATTGCATCCGTACAGCAGGTGCTGGAGACTAACGAAGGGGTTTGGGAGCAATTACTAGTCAAGACTCATACGGTCTTCTCACTCTGTTTTGTCGCTGTGCAGGGCGTTGTTCTCCATTTTAGGCCATGGACCTGGGCTCAAAGGAAGCTCTTGCCACAAAATCCTCAGGTTCCAACTAGGAGAGAGAAAAACCAAGCTGCTTCAGTCAGACACCTGACAGAAACAGTGCCACGCATGACTTCTCTTAAACATGCCAAGGCTGGAAGCACTTGTATCAGGCTACACTCTGCTGGGTGAGGAGTTAGAGACCACTGTCATCACCACCAGGTCCGAGAGGACGTGGCGTGTTAAGCAGCAAGGAGCAAAGGTGTTTTCGGGCAAATGGTTTGGGAATGCTTTGTTGATAACTGGAATGAACCAGGGTTTTTTTTTTTTTTTGCTCTGTCCTCACTCTCCTGTAATGTAATAAAAGCCCACAGGAGGTGAGAGCAGGAAACGTGTCCAGAAAAGCAGGATATTGTTCACTCAGCTGCACCAAAGAGCCCCCTAATTTCTAATTAAACCAAATCTAAGTTAAAAACCCCACCACTTTACCTTCACATGGACTTTCTTCCAAATAGAAGACAGAAATAAAACAGAGTCTTGCCAACCTTCGGCCATTTTTTACAAGCTCAACCCAGCATCTAAGAGGAGGGGAAGGAACTGGGCAGGACGACGCTGATGCAAACGCGACGGTGCTCAGACCCTGTTTCCCCGTAAGCAGCTGCCGGGGCTGGAGCAGTCACACGCCGGAGCAGTGTGTGTCGGCTCTGTGCCGCCTGCCTACTAAGCCATGAAGCTCCGTGGCTGCACTCACGTGCGTCATGCGATGCCGGGGTTGCCATGGCAAGTACACATGCAGTTCTTGATCAGCTCCACAGACCTCGCACCAGTCAGAGTAACAATGCAGGAACAGGATTTCCTAGAAAAAAAGCTGCGTTTTGCTTAGCCTAACGGTCGGGGTGCAAAGCTGAACCGGTTTAAATGACCTCGCAGATGGTATTTGTGATACCCTGACCAACACCACCTCCTCTCAAAGCAGCGGCCACGTAACACAGCCACTGGCAGCTCAGCCTCCGGAAGCAGCTGCGTAGAGGGCATACCCTGCAGCCCTGATTTTCAGAACACGTTACCGAAATACACAGAAAACTGCATTCCTGCCCCAGCCCTCAGAGCGCAGGTCAAACCGGTACAGAGGAACAGGGGACCGCTGTTCCAGTGCAATAAAAACCATGACAAACCCACGATGAAATCCAGCCACTGCTTTTCTCAGCATGGAAATCCACAGGCTGCCAGGCAACGCGAGAGACTCCAGCGGAAGACGGTCCTGACGCCCAGGCAGAAAACACATCAGCAGTTTTAACATCTGGTACCTGCACTGAGCAGGTTGGTAACACAACAGGCTGACAAGACCTGCCATCCCTAACTCCATGCTGGAATGCGGCTGGAGCTGCCTACACCCCAAAGCCAGGTCGACAGAGGCGATTCCGTGATTCTCTCTGCGTTTCCTTGTAGCAAGAAAACCAAATAAAAACTAAATTTGAGTTAAAGCCAAATGGATTCCCTTCAGCCCTGCCCCGGCTTCCAAACTCTTCCCATCACTCACACGGGGCTGGACCCGAGACCTCTGGCACCATCGGTGCCTGTAATTGTCACCAACCCGGGGCACCAAGTGCCGAGCTCGCCCGACACAGGAAGAACTCAGCGGTGCTCTGTTCTTTCCCCGTTAGAGGATACTCTGTTGGGGCTTCACAGGTTAATTCTGGACCCTTCTCTTTTTCAACCTCATCCTTCTTACTCCACTTACTCTTCCTGTCCCCATACACATCTCCCTTCCACAGTCTATCCAATGGCACTAAAAGGGAAAATCTTCACTGCAAATCACTCGTTGATTTGAAGGAATCAGAACACTAAACCACAAAGCGATGCTCCAGGATTCCCTCTCCGTTACAGTGGGCTGCATTCAGCATTGCTCGTTATTATTTATAATCAGATGTCCATAAAATCGAAGACCTACATCGCTACTGATCCAATCAAGACGCTTCTCCCATAACCAAAGGGCACAACACATTATATGGATTTTACTAAAGCTACCTTGAGTCTCTCCGCATACGGACCGCTGAAATACTGGCTGCAGTTTCCAGAGGCAAATAACAGATTTTGTCACGCAACTTGGTTTTGTTTATGACAAAATTGCTGACATCTCTTTCCAGTTCATCTCATTACCAAAAATTAGAAAAATGAGATCACCGGTCAGAGCCCTACTAATGTGATTTTGGTGTTAGCAGACTAATTTTTAATTAGCCTCTCTTTGTTTACTGATTCTGACTTGCACATTGCGGAGGGATGCAGGATCATCTCAGGTGACTAAGATCACGAACCTCCCAGGTCCCCAACGCCTCTCTCAGCCCTGAGCTTTTCCGCAGGAATTTCCTTCTCCATAGCCACATGCAGAGAGGCAAAACAAACTTTACGTTTAATTATAGGAGATTATTCTCCAGATGGACTACATTTTTAAACAATCTCTTCTGCAATACTAAAGGACTCAGCAGTTTCCTTTTGTCTTTAAAGATTCAATTAAAAGTATGTTTCAGAAATTAAATTACAGCACGAAATTAGCTAAGGGTATGAAATAGTGCGTTTGCCCGAGCATTCAGGGAAAGGCTGTACAAAGCAATTCACTTAATGGCCCCCAACATGTGATCTTGAGTTAATAACTAAAGTGCCCTCAGCTAGCAGAGGATCTGCTGGCAAGAGACGCCCTGCATCACCCTCCAAAAGGAGCGATGGATTAAACTCACGTAAATCTTATTAATCTGTGGTAACCCCCCAGTTACTCTCATTTTTGCTCTTTTAAAATGTTCCAGTTGTGTCAGGTGACAGGCTGGTAAGCAGGAGTGTTTCTGTGGGGTCCAGCCCGCTGTGCCCTTCTCAGTTGTGACATGACCCAGCAGCACCCGCCCGAGCCCGCTGGAAGCGTCAGTCTGTCTCTGGCTGTCCGGGAGTAACTCACCACAGACACCGGGGATCCCCTCGGCGTTATTCTGTGCTGTACTAACAGCGGGAAGGAGACGAGCGGTCCCCTCGCTCCTCAGCTGTCCCTTCGGTCACCTGTTGGGCACAACTTCAGCTGGTGCCGTGAGCTGCCTTTGTGCCGCGTGTGTGTGCTGGGTTAGTGCTTCAGAGCAACCTCCTCTCCACGTGGGGTCTTTGGGTGCCGTGCAATCAAATCAAAACCAACTCCACTGACGACAGCCTTCTGCGGGAGCAAAGCAGTTGGCTTTGCTCATCCGCAGGCTCCTGGCACAGGAGGTGGCTGCAGGCTCGGTGGGGGGGGGGGGGGGGGTGTGACCCTGTGCTGAGGACACACTCCACACGGTGGGGTTTGGTTGGTTGATCTGTCTTTGGGTTTGGGGTTTTTTAATATATATTTTTAAACCGACTTCACTTAGGATTATGAGTCAAATTAGAGCGGAAAGCCAGAAGGAAAAATAAAAGGCGTCTCAAGTTAACTATAAAACCTACAGCTAGTAATGTCTCTGCAAACCGTTTCTTCCCTAATCTCTCCTTACTCCCATTTCAATCCAATCTCATGAAAATCTAACCAGCGCACGTGCCCATTCCTGCTCTCATACAGAGTTTAGCCGCTGATCTAAACGAGATGCCCACCACTGCCTGCCGCAGAGGTGTCTGCGCCGACACTGCTTTCGGGGGCACACCCCAGAGAGGGCTTCTCTTAAGGCTAAACAGCCCAGTTGAATGACCAGGCACCGTACTGCATTTGCTTTCCTGTGGAGGAAGATAAATAGACAGTATGAGTGTCAAAGGGTGCTGCGGAGAACATGCGAAGGGAGCAAATGCCTGTCAGCTGCTACACGCCATAGTAATTGAGCTGTTTTACTCAATGGATTCCTCCACTAATGAAGTCCATCCTGGATTAGTCCTGAAGGCGCTATCTGGGCATGCTTGAGAGGGTCTCTCCTTTCTTTAACCCTTCACAATACCAGGGTTTGGTTATTTCTGCTCTGTGCAGTTTCATAATATACCTGGAGACATTTTCCAAACAAATGCAAACCTTTGACCAGAAATAGCAGCACCACCAGAACCCTGGATGGTTCTGGAAAATACCTGCTTCCCCACAGCTCGACACGCACCTCTGACTTGCTAAGAGGGACCTTTTGCTTAGAGGCAATGCTGGATAATTTTAACTACCAGGTTAAAATTACAATCCTACTGCCTACAGTTAAAACGTAATAAAGAAATAGTGAGGAAAAAAATCTAGAAATAGAAGCGGAATGGGAACAAATGACTAAAAATTAGACACGAAGACCCACACACTCCCGGCACCTCTCAGCGACGGCATGCCAGGGACTGGCTTGCGGTGGCAGAGCAGATCATCTCCAAATGACTCAGCCTGATGAGGAGGCACCGGCGCGGAGGCTGCGGGCGAACACACGCCCAAAGGGAACTGGACCAGGGCCAGTTCACACCTTTACATCGGCGGGCAGCCAGCCAGCCTGCCAATACCCATAGCAGGGAGTCACCTCAACAGGGTTTAACAAAAGGAAGAAGGGGGTCTGCAACCCCTTCAGAAGTCCTCTGCGCTCTCCGATTTTGCTTTTAAACACAGTGAGTGAACGCTGTGCTGAAGTGCACCCACCATAGTGGGACAGTACACACTTGAGCCATTTGTGGAATGACAGAGGGGAAGAGATCACAAAAGTGCCCCAAAAAATGAGTAGAAGTTGTAGGAGCCCTAAAATCATGGAAGATTCATTGAAAATAACAGCAAGATTTAGATACCAAACCAATCACGATTTCTGCTTTATTTCCTTGGTACTCGGGATCGTCAAGCAGGCAACCAGCCTCTCTGGGAAATTTCAAATGACATTTGTTGCACGACTGTCCTAAAATAAAACTTCTCAGAATAACAGCAACAGCAATATAATGTAGTTTGCATTGTGTCTGTTGTTTATTTCGTGTGGCAATAATACAGGCAGCCATATGGAGCATTTGGAAGGGAGGATTTGTTGGCGAGATCATCACATCTGTTTACTTATAAATGCAACAAAAATACATTTGGAGGTCACTGACTGCACAACCGTTTCACTTACTCTTGATATAAAAAAAAGCTATCAATGCTACTCTTTCTACATCAACCCGACTTCAGAAGAGACTCGGTGATATTCTCATGAGAAGAAGGGTTTGAAATTAGTGTCTATCGCACCTCACCAGCTACTTCCACCACAAAGATGGTATCACCACAGTAACGTACGCAACGCATCCAGGAGAAAGATAAAGAAAACAACCAGCGCCACAGTTAAGCTTCCTCAGAACACATACCCTGTGATTAAAGGAGCACACACCACTGACCTCATACCCAAAAATCACATTCATGGAGTGACCCTGGGAT
The DNA here is from genome assembly GCA_009769605.1 of Bucorvus abyssinicus. Classification (NCBI taxonomy): domain Eukaryota; kingdom Metazoa; phylum Chordata; class Aves; order Bucerotiformes; family Bucorvidae; genus Bucorvus; species Bucorvus abyssinicus. The sequence goes on along the minus strand of CM020035.1, from coordinate 26,153,008 downwards.
TTAAAACGCAACACAACACCCCCCCCACCACCACAACACCCCCACCCCAACACACCAGACCAATAACACAGCAGGTTCACAAGCCTGTGATTTAGAACATCTCAATAACGTGCTCACAGGTATTTCACCCGAGCCCCTCACCATGATCTGAAGTATTTAATGTACTTCCTTCACCTTTCTCTTGAGGTCTGGCTGTAAGCACATTGTAATCCAGTGAGCATAAATGTTCCTGCAAATTTAGAAACGTCTAGTTCAGAACCCAACATTTCAACTACAGACAAATGTTCAGAAAAAGAAACTACTTCAAGCATTTCAAGACTAAGTTCATAATGATATTATTTTACTTGAGTTATTTTGATTCTGGTAGAAAACCCCAGCACATCCATATACTCCAAGATCACACACATTTCCTCAGTTGAACGGAGCTTTCCGCAGTGAATAATCCCATGCACAGAAATATTTTTATATTTTCTCGCTGCTGCCCACACTTGATAACACTTAACTTTTAGCTGAAGGACACATAACTTACGTCTTGCTCATGAAGGAACCTAAGGACAGGAACTACAGAAAACTACAGACAATAATACCTGAATTCGACTACTTCCACAACCTTAAAAAAAAAAAAAATCAAAACACAGAGCAAGAGAAAACCATGACCTTACTTGTGCCGCTGGGTCACTCTTCAACACTTGCTTTGCCAAAAGAAGGCGAGGTTGGGACGACAGCTGTTCATTACAATTCCTCCTTTATTACAAGAGCTTAACTCTGCCCTGGCTGGCTGGCCCATTTCTGCTCGCTTTAGCACAGAACAGTGCTCCTACAAGCTCCTCCTCCTGACAGCATCTGTCTGGATACTGCCCTCAACAAGCAGAAACAAGGCTTTCCACAGAGCTGTTTAGGTGCTGGGAACAAGCTACTGGTAAGGGGAAACCATGGGAAACCATAAATAAATAGTTTGAAGGCTAAATCCAGGACTTGGCAGGTAGAAATTCGTGCCCACTATCACCATCAGCTTTACACCAGCGCAGTCACATCTTCACAGCGTTACAAATCAAAGTGACAACTTCCCCGACAAACGGTAGCTTGAACAGCACCTAAAAACTGGAAGCCAGAAGTTTGAAAGCAATGTCTCCTGTGGAAGTGTGCAACCCCAGCCACTCCCTATGATTAATGCAATGTGTCTCAGGCTTCCTGAGGAGGAGGAGGAGAAGGAAGAGGGGCGCTCATTATTTGTTTCTTACCAAGACTTTGTATTTATCCAATTAAAAAAGCACTGGTGAGGAATCCACACAAGACTGCGTATAATAAAGTATCTAAACATATGTATTTCAGTCCTGGATGAGTCAGAAAGCAAGTGCTCATTCTAACAGCTGCCCTGTCCAAACACTCACCTTCTCCCTGGCACCCCAAGCAGCTGAGGCAAAGCTGCCCTCTGCTCCCAGAACTGCTGCCCACGGCAGAGAACACACCACGACAAATGCACTTCTCAGTGCTGCAACCTCACTGCAGCAAAAACGATAGAGCTTCCTAAGTTTATTTCCAATTTATAAGCTCTGTGGGCAATACGCCAGCATGTTCTCTTGGTCTGGATACAGCCGCCTGAACAGACAATGATCAAGTAGTGAGAGACCAGACGAATAAAAGAGGGAAGAGAAAAGGTCTAAAAATGAGGTCCAAAATATACAGACTAACATATTTTATGGTGACTGACTCTCAGCTACTCATCAGCACATTAATCTTGTTTTCTCTGCACGATCGCTAAGTACCATACCAAAATTAGGTCAGAAATTCAGATCAGATCAGCTGACTCAGCCCAGCAAGATCAGACAAAGACTAGTTGCTTTTCTTTTCCAATCCAAGACGATGTGTTTTATCCCCTGCAATGCACAATAGATCCGCACATTTTTCCCCACAATTAACCCATCAGAAGGACACACCATGAGATAGCAATCACTGCGAAGGTGCATCACTGCTACAGAAGAAACACAGCACAGTGTATCCTCAGCAGGCAAAACACACAATCAGATGGGGGGGTGTGGGGTGTGTTATGTCATTTTTCAGATCTTGCTGCCAAACTGTTCAGACTAAAGCATTTCCATGAACTTAAGTCATTCAGCCTGGTTATGAGATGGTTTAGGTAAATAACAGCTGCTTCCAAATAGTCTTGTGTGTCAATACCACCACTTTATTAGATAATAAACTACTCATTATTATGTTACTGTACACGACCAGCCCTCTTCTAAAAAAGACCATCTGAGCACTAAAATTAAATAGCTTCTCAAAAAATTCAATAATCGCACTGTTAGGTAATTTTCAGTAGGCGCCAAAGACTTACAGCTGCTTTATTTTGATTCCCACAAGGAAAAGAAGAGCTTTTGGTGGACCCCCCTCCCCTGCTCAAACTCTACCTGCGGCTCATCACAGGGGATGACTCCCTCGTTGCTAAGGAGATGGTTTTCGGCTGTTGGCAGGCTCCAGGCTGGCAGCACTGTTACCACCACTTGCTATCTAGGCCACACTACCAGGAATTAGGGATGATATAAATACCCGCCAAGATAAGGTAAAGACTTAAGGAATATAGTACAGAACAAAAAAGAAATCAATAATCCTGCTGTACCTTTCCTGACTGCTTCGTTTCAATAGACAACGTGGTCTTGGATGAATCTCAGGAGGTTACTGCAGGGAGCAGACTCGATTGCAATCAGGCTAAGTGACTTCAGACATCACGGTTCCTGTACTCAAATCAGATGGTCTCCCTTGGCCTGCCATTGCTTTTCGTTTTCCTAATCAAGGGTTGATCACAAGTATCTCATTTTCCTTTTCCAAGTTTACACAGGAAAAAGACTCAAAGACAGTGTTTTCCAGGATTTTCTAAGGTGTTTTTCCTACTTTGTTTCCTCAGACAGGTATTGCTTACCCTCTCAACATGACTGAGATAAGCCAAGTGGGGAGGGAGTAGAGGGGAAATGTGGTTTCCCACAGAAAAGCACAATATTCAAGCACTGTTGATGCCTCCAATCCACATGCACCCACACACCGTTCCTCTGATAAACCCGCTACAGTGCTGGTCATCTTCCTTCTGTCTTCTGACCCCAGCTGGAGCGCAGAGTTCTGTTCTCAGTCATCTCCATCCAGCAAGAGCAAGAATTTCATGGTTTGGCTCAGCCCTATATCATCTGTGCTTATCCAAAGCTCTTCATCAAATCACTTCACCAAGATCAATAAATAAAAGCACACAAACCAACCACAGGGTAGGAAATGCTGTTTACCACCATTCAAATGAGGTAGAGAAGCTTGGCAAGAGGACTCAAAAGAACCAGGTAGGTCCACAACTTACTCCTCATGCCTCAAGAAACTTGGGGAGAGACAGGTGAACAGATGGCAAGCATGAAAGTGAATGTGTATCCAGCATAAATCAAAACAAACAAATCCCTCCTGCATTAACCTGCTGCAAAGAAAAACATTTTCTCTCATGAAGTTGTGCCCAACATAGCTCCTGCTATAAGCAGCCTATGCCTCTGACTCCCCAGTAGCTTGAATCCCCCTGAAGATCACCCAGAAGCTGAGCTGACAAGACAATAGTCCGGAAGGTACCAAAACACACACTGGAGGGGCTCATTCACCTGAATTGCACATTCTTCTTATTCCCCGACCAAACAAGCGACGATCCAAAAAGTTCTACTCCCTGGAATGCAAACAGCCGTGATTTTGCTTAACGTTGCTGCTTCTCCCTCCTCTGTCAAACAGTATCTGCTGCTCTTTCCCTTTCAACACTCTATCGGAATTAGCAGACCGAGGCGTTGCTGGAACGTTCACACACAGCATGTCTGCTCTACCCGGACATACAGGACCCAAGACACAGCGTAACAGTCCCTTAAACTCAAGCACAGAAGATTCATGCTGGAGGAGAAAAATTCAAAGGACCTCCCACCACTTTGCGCTCTGGCCATCCATTTGCACGTACAAGTTTAGTATTTGGATGGGTGCTTTACCCCTATTACACCATTTGGTCCCCTCAAGAAAAAAACTATTTTTTGTATGCAAATGTGCATATAATAAATATTTATATCTACCCCATTGAACCTTCTTTGCCTCTCCAAGAAGCTGCAGAGACTTCATCTCTATCCACTGGCACGAGAGGCCAGGCCACGTGAGTGCTCCTCATTAACTGTCAATTAAAATCAACAGAATTGTTCGAGAAGAGCCGTTACAGGGTTCTGCCCATCAGGGGCTTGATCCATTTTCCTTTAAATGATTGCAATATTTTTACTGACTTCAGAGAATGGGGAGGAAATTGTAAATAACAGACATTTTTGTAAAACCTCAGACAGCAATTAGAGCGCTTTGAAAATTTACCAGATTCCAAACACCAACACAAGGAGAGCGTGTTTTGACCCACGAGGCTGTCTCTGTCTCCCAAGAGCTCGCATGCACATATATCTGCACAAAGTACACACTGCCCATCTAAAAACATCTAAAAGCACTGAGTGGATGAGGACCTATTTTTTACATTTCCTGTGGCAAACACCAAAAGTTTTTGTTACGAATCACAGCTGCTGGAGATGCCACACATCCTCAGACGGAGCATGTTTGGATGGGAACACTCTTCCACTGAGGAGGCAGAACCATGCAGCAGCTCATCTACACAATGACAACACGTGCAATTATCAGCCTGACAGGGGCCAACGTAATAAATCAACTGGTCTACGTGTATTTATACTGGGGTCCGAGCCCCTCCCTGATCATTCACTCTCCAGACCACTCATCTTTGGATCAAAATATTTACCGTTTTATTGCTTCTTCTTGTTTTCGGCGTTTTTCACTCTTTTCTTTCAAGTAAGCCAGGTTTGTTTCATTCCTCATGCGATCATTCTCTCGAGCAATGTCTGATGCATTCTGTATAACCAAGCCATCATAGGCCTTCATCCCCATATCTTCAATATACTGGAGAAAAGCGCCCAAAGTGACCTCCTCCTGATTAGAACTCATCATCTTGCAGGAGATAATGAACAAAGGAAAGCAACGTTTCCTGCAGGTTGAAAAACACATAATACCTTAATCAGTAGGAAAACAGCTTATGGTTTATGACAGCGAGATTGCGTCAGTTGTAATTAACAGCTCTGTAAGACAGTTTTTTAGACTTTCTCCCGTCTGAACAATAATAAACAACACAGAACAACATTACTCAAGACAAGAGGAGATAAAACCCAAGAGTCTCTTCCAAGTGACACAGATCCATCCAGTTATACATTGTTCAAATCCCAAAGAGGTTTTCTCCCACCCTGTTCCTAACACCCTTCAGCTGCCACAACGCTGACTTCCCTCAGTCTGTTTGAATTGGACTGGAAAGGCCTCCACCCAGGACAACGGGGCCTTCTGGCAGTTTAGATAAAGCTGCGCCAGAGTGGATCCCCAGAACAATTCCTGTTCCGCAGGACATTCCACAGCTCGAGTCAAAAATACTGGTCCATCCATTGGAACAAGAGAGTTCAAAATCTTCTTCAGCTTCCAAATCTAGAAAGAAATATTGTGAAATAGTTTCCTATATTTCTTAGTAACCTTGATATGAGCCCAAGTTGATGACAAGCCCTGGTCATCTGTTGCCCAACAGCTCGTTAGCTTGAAGCTCCAAGAACAGACATGGAATCCCAGCTGAGCTGGGACCTTCGTAACTCTAAAGCACTTGAAGTCTCCAAGCTCCTGCATTTCTTCCACAGGTATGACTGACACGCTTAGAGCCCCAGGTCACTCCTGGCTCCATGGCTGGACACCTAAAAGCTCTCAGAAAGGCCCCAAAGGTTTTCCACTCGGCAGCAGACACCCTGGAAGCCACCAGAATTCTGGTGTACGGACACATCAGTAAATACTACTAGAGGTGAGGCGTAATTTCAGGAAACATGCTGGCTATCTAAATTCCATACAGCTGGATTAACTACACATGAAACAAGTAAATTTTAATAAAACAGAACTGTACCATCTTATTTTAAACCCTGATTAGTGTAAGGTCCTGCAACATAACGCTCTCCCATGGCCTTATCCTCACGCAGCCCTGCGAGGGGAGGAGGGGCTCATCTTACAGATGATGCTGGCAGCTGAACTCAGCTCTGAGGCACATTTGCTGCTGCTCTGCTAGAGAATCCCGCCCTTCCCCGAAGAGGCATGGTGTGACTTCTCGGAATCAGCCCGAGAACCACACCAGCGCTGCAACTAGAAGTGATCTTAGTGACTAGGAGCGAGGATCCTGTCTGCACAGTCCCTGGGTAATTAGCAGCAAAAATCTTTCCTCCATTCCCTCATTCCTGCCATGTTCCTAATCTTTATTATACTGCTGGGCAAGCAAAATTCTGATCAGGGTAGGCACTGATTCTTAAAAAAAACCCAACAACAATAAATTAAAGGCTCTTATAGATTCTAGCAAGCCACTGTGGCCCTTCAGGCACAACCCTGACACGAGAACAAAATGCTTTAACATCCACAGATTAAACAATCTGCAAGGGATGGAAAGAAGAAAGAGAAACATTTTTTCCAGCCTTTAATCCCCCATCCTGCCCTCCCCCCCCGCGCCCCCTTTTGGATCACTCTAAGTGGCAATCACAACAAGCAGCTGGTTTCAGGCGGTCAATTCTTAAAAAGCACAACACACACACAACCCCATTCTGCATGTCTCTATATCAAAATTATTGCTGTACAATGATAACCTGATTGTTAAAACAGTGGAGATTCAGAGGATGCAAAGGGTCTGCTCCCATCACCTCTTCCACCGTTAAGGGGCACAGTCTCTGCAAAGGGGTGAATTGGGAAGCTGACGATGAGCTAAACAGACTGAGTGTTACTGATGCTTCTGCCGACATCATTTTAGACCAATTCCTACACTTTCTGATCAAGAACAGTAAGTCCTGATGCCACAGCCACTTCCTGGGTGTCTCTGTCTACTGCATAAAGCCTGCCTCCTTAAAGCAATGCTGACAGCACCAGCAGCTCGAACACCCCTGGCTCCGAACCTCTCTAACAGGACCTGACTTTGGAGGCTCAAGTCCAGGCTGGTTCCCCAGCAGATGACTACCTCACTGCATTTTCCAGTTTGGACTGCTAGTAAAGCCTGGTTTCTGCATATGTCGAATTAGATCCAGACAATGCTGTAGACAGAAACCCCACCCCAGTGACCTTAATGGCAGTTTTGCCATTGACCTCTCCAGTGACCAGATTTTACTCCTGAAATAATAGCAAATTTTATACTGTCGATAAATGCAGTTCAGATTCATTTTTCCCCTGAGCCATGCAGAACTTGATCTACTTCACACTCTCTTATGATAACAACATAGCTTTTTTTTGGTCATTGTTTACCTTTCTTTTTGGAGGTCAGAATAAGCTGACACTTAAGGACATGCCCAGTGTCCTTCTATTATTATATTTACTTTCCATACAAGAGCATAAAATCATTCCAATCGCAAAAAGACTGAAATAAAACAGCCTTTATTCTGCTGCATGCACTGGCCAGATACTTTATACGTTGGTTTATCACTGATGTTTCCTGTTAAACTCACATAGAATGTCAAAAATTTACACAGTATTTCATAAAAAACTCAATATTTATACTTTGTCCTATCAGGGGTCCAATCCTGCAACACTACTGAGCAACTGCAGCTCCTGAACTCCTCCTGTGACTGTTCACACTTGCACGCTTGTGACACCAAACTCAGTCTGGAGAGGGTTGGGGGCCTACCAGGTATTTCAAAACCTCGAATCAGCTTTTATGGCACTAACTCAAAAGCACCTCTACAAGGAGGAAGCGCTTTCTGGACCAAACACCACACACCTCCTGCACGGACGGTGTTTTACAGCCTCACTGCATTTATGGGAGGGGATGGTCATCCATTCCATGCTTCAATAGGGAATGAAACTGCAGACAGCTGGGGCAAAAAGCTCAACTCATTCCTGCAAGCATTTTCACAGTACTGGGATTCCCTGTAGAGCCCACCAGGACCAAGGTCATCCACAGCTATTACAACTCCAGAGGCATTACCTCAGTAAATGTGCTTTCTAACTGCAACAGGCTGCAACCAATACAGGTGGCCCATCGAGTGCCAGGCATTGCTTGCTTGTCACCCGCCCTGGAGGACACGTGGACAGCACTGACTAGCTTCAGGACAAAGGTTCTGCTTCCTGGTGAACTTTGGCAGGGAGCAATTCCTCACCATCTGCCAGGGCGGATAAAAGTACAAGCAAGTGCTTCACTCAAGTACATTTATATTTGATTCAAAACATGCAAATGCAAGTTTTTAAATAAATAAGGGGAACTGTAGATGAGGCAGCACCACCATGCTGGCACCCCAACTTGCCTGCTGGGGTTGGCTGGCACAAGGACCACACAGAGTTACTTTTGTATTTGCAACCAAATTGTTTTCAGTGCATTTTGTTTTCTGCAACCAAGCAGCCCTGGAAAACTGTGACTGGGCATTGATCTGTTGGGGAAATTCTTTTGATATTCCTCTTCCTTCCCCTCCTCATTGTGAGGGAGCAGAAGGAAGACAGCAGGGAGGAGGAAAAGCCCTGGATTTCAGCTATTTAAGCCAACAGAAATTGGTTGGAGGAACTTTGTTGTGAGCATTCACTGAACACAAATATTTTTGGAAATTCACCTGAGTGCAAGGACACAGAGAAGTCGTTCTCCAACATGTTCACTTTGCCTCTTAAAGGTCAAACTAACACTATGTGAAACCTCACTGAGGAAATATAACAAAAAAACCCCACCCCACAATCATACCCAGTGGCACCTGTCCCTCCAGGTAACCCTAAATCTGAGGGACACTGGCGGAGGAGCAGAGAGTAGCTCATGCTGCTGTGGCCGATGCCATCTCCTGTCAGCATGGGAGGAAGGAAGCAAGCAAGATTTTTTTCTTCTCTGCCAGTGCATCTGGTTTACCAGCAAGGACAAGCAGTCCCCTTACTGGTTTGCCTAGAAATATTTACATAACTATATTAAAGATCTTTGTATCAATTCAGAGACAGTTTCTACAGGAGAACAATGCCTTGTGCTTCCCAAGACAGTTGCACACATTCTAATTTAACTGTTGGCTCTGATGCCAAGCACACAGCACTTGGTCAAACCCACCTCCTTTTCATGTGATCAGTGTGCAAACACGTTGAATTCAGCATATGAGGAGAAATGGACCCACGACCACAAGATCAAAGCAGTGCTATACATTCACATCCAGACACACCATTCTCTCTCTTGTTTGCATGAGGATCCCCAAACTCCCGGTTGTTTTTCATCGCTCTCAACAGCCAGGAGCTGCAGCTGCACTAAGAACCAGCAGGGCTGGCAGTAAACTGAGGAGCTTTCTGAAGTAACGACAAAGGCACTGATTGCCTTCTTCAGACCAGAGGGGTGGCTTTTTAGTTTTAACATAGGAGAACAGAGCCTGGAAACAAGAGGGGGGTTGCTCCAAGTCCTGAGTCCAACCCCTAATTTCTAAAGGTCTACATCCCTCTCCAGCCCTGCCAGTCTCCCCCCAAGCACTGTCTCCTCTCACCAAGAACAAATTCGCTTTCACTTCACCTGCCCATGCCCTCCACTAAATTCAGGGTTCTGCACAAATCAAGGATACTGATCAGCCATTCAGCCCTCGAGTTTGAGCTGCTGCATTTGAGTTGTTTGCAAGGCAGTAAAAGCAACGTAGACCAGCCATCTCCCATTTTCCCAAACTGCTGACCACAGCAGCACTAATGGTATTGGGTGTACAAAGAATACTTCACTGCAACCAAGGAAAATTCAGTGATGGAAAAATATAGCAGAGACTACTTGGCAGAACTCTGTCTCTTATCCCACCTGTGCCCTATACCAGGTGAGCTTTGAGATCCCCCAAACAGTTGACTGTGACAAGGCAGATTGCTAAGCTGTGCTTTTTCGAGCTGCATTCCCTGCTCATCCTTAATGAGCTGGCACTACTGTCCTCACACAGTGATGCATCAAATTCTAACGTCAACGAGGAAAGACCTTCTGAAACAGACTGCAAGTTTCCTACTATATATTATTTGTTAAGTTTTGATGCAGATATTTAAAGAAAAAGAACCACTGAGCTCATTTGGAAGCACAAAATAGACTTTGACTGGGAATTATAGGCTACATACCTCTTCCTCATCACATGCACAGTGTGAGCTCTGGCACCTGGGTGAAATCACTGAAGCTAAGTAGTGCTAAGCCCATCACTTAAAGAGGTTAAAAGTGGCCCCTTCAGTAGAACAAGAATGTTACTGCATGAGCTTAAAGAAATAAACCCTTTCTATAGATGTCCCACCCTTCACAGGGGAAAGTTCTGCTCCCTAGAGTTTAATAAGTAAAAAAAAAAATACTCTGAGCCTGGAATTACGGCTCCCTCGCTAGTGCCTTTTGAGAGGGGGAAAGGTCTTTGCTAATAATGACTCCTCTCCAACTCCAGCACATACAGAGCTGTTGTTTATTCTCCAATACAGCAATACTTTTATCCCCTGAGGAAAACAATGCTTCCTCCTGACCACAGGGCTGTTGGACAGTCACAAAACCAGGTTCAGAACAGCCAGCACTTAAGCGCAACCATGACATTTTACCATCTCAGTGTTAGGAGAAAGACTTATAAACAACAAGAAGAAATAAAACCACACAACAAGCAAACATAGACAGAGACATTCTGTATGCAAACAGGAGCACATATGGACTCAGAAGGAGCATCCTGCTGATGGATGTATTTTTTTTCCCTCCTCCTCAAGAAAATGAAATGGACATTTCACCACCAGCAGCACCATGTTAAGATGCTGTAAAATATTAACAGTGCAGCAAGTCTGATGAGTTACTAACAGAGATGATAAAAATTATTTCAATTGATTCATCAAAAACACTTTGCTGGTTTTAATTATTTAACAGTGCTTTTCAGAAAAAAAAATCCAGCTGCACAATGTCTCTATTACAAGCACAATCAACATGTGAAGTTCACAAATGCAGCCAAACAGACTTCGGCTTTTAGTTTAGCAATGCCTTGATTAATTCCTCCTTAAAATACATGCAACTTTATCATTGTACATTCTGACTACTCATTATTTCATTTTGCAATATGATTTTTATTTCATTTTAATTAACACCATATATTTTTAGCATGCTCGTATGATGTATTAAAAAGCGTACGTACCAAAATGTAAGTCCACGGGGACTGCTAAGTGCAATAATTAAAGGTGACTTTTGCCTGTACAAGCCCTTTCCTGTGGTTATCTCAGTGCAGTCGGAAGGGATATTTCAGCACCATAAGAAACAGATTTGCAGTTATGCTCAGTTTTTTCTTCAGTTAAAGTGCATTAAATCTTGTTGGCAAAATCGCCCGGATTGTAGAATTCGACATCACTCTAAGTCAGTGTGTTACATTACGGATCTTCTTAACATATGATTAAAACGGCGTGAAAAGTTTGGCTTTTAAGAGATGCGGTGGCAAGAGGAGTCAGGTGCTTGCTTCTTTAAATCCACATTCAGAGACCAGAGGGTACAGATAATGGGAGGGTATAAACGACACCCTGCTTTGAGGTCCAGCAGAGAAGAAACTGGATGATTTTTACCCACTTGACCACACAGAAGATTACAGCACCGTCACATGCACTAACACAGAGATTTCTAAGGTGCCTCATTTGAATTTGTTCTGTGGAGACAAAAAGAGCGGAATATGAGGAATGAAAAACATCCTATCCAAATGGCTTCTTGCAGCAGAAAAGACGCTCACGCTCTCATTGCCACTGAGAACGTCTGAGGCAGTCTAGCTGCGGCATCATCTCTCCCTCTCTCTCCCCCCCCGTGACTAAAGGCAGGCTTGCTCTCCCCAGCTGCCTCAGCTTGCCAATGCTGCCGTTGACTCACCCAGGGATTCTCAAACAAAGAGCGAGCCTACCTTTGGGTGCCAGCAGGACCGTGGAGCTCCTCGGAGACTGCAGTCGGGCTGCCTTGAGCCCCGCGCAGCAGCCTGCATCCCAGCACCGCGGACAGCTCCCAGCACCGCGGACAGCTCCCAGCACCGCGGACAGCTCCCAGCACCGCGGACAGCTCCCAGCACCGCGGACAGCTCCCAGCACCGCGGACAGCTCCCAGCACCGCGGACAGCTCCCAGCACCGCGGACAGCTCCCAGCACCGCGGACAGCTCCCAGCACCGCGGACAGCTCCCAGCACCGCGGACAGCTCCCAGCACCGCGGACAGCTCCCAGCACCGCGGACAGCTCCCAGCACCGCGGACAGCTCCCAGCACCGCGGACAGCTCCCAGCACCGCGGACAGCTCCCAGCACCGCGGACAGCTCCCAGGGACCAGCAGCAGCAGAGCCGGAGCACAGCAGCTGCTTCTGTCCTCGGCTCTGGGGCTCGGCAGAGCCTCCTAGCTAGGCAACGGCCTCGCTCTTATCTCCACTGCACTGAAGTCTGATTAGAAAATAATCCAGTGGGGGGGGAAATTAAAAAAAACCACATCAAAAAAACCCAAAAACCCTGCATGACCAGCACTGTGCATCACATTTGGTCTATCAGTAGGGAAGAGTATGAAGCAACACCCTTCCCCCCTCCTTCCCCCCCCAAAAAAAGATATTGTTCTTCTGCAGAGAATGTGTAAGTTAACCTTTAGCCCATGGTATGGCTCAAGGAAATGAGCAGCCACTTAAAAGGAACACCTCAGCCTCAGCCTGATACCGCACATCGATGTCTCATGTGCACTCACCCTCACTGCAAAGCAGTGCACGGCACACAATTACTGCTGACGCAGATGGGCTCGCTGCTTGGGGAGTGAGGGGAGGAGCTTCTTCACCTCAGCCAAACAACCTCCCACCACCTGCTCCCATCGCACAAGAACAAAACTGCGCTGCTCGGACAGAATGAGCATGACATTTATGCTGGTTTACTTATATTGGTAGAAGCAGCACACTCTGGAAAGAAGCATTCAGTTTGAAAAGCATTCGGGGGAAGCTACACAGTTTTATGCTCATTTTTTATAAATATTTCCTTTCTTCTAAGCTGGATCTGTGTTATAGCTCCTCCTTGCAGAACACATGCAGTTCCGCTTTCTCTCCCCCAAACCTGCAGCCTGGACACAAAGCAAAAGCATTCCCTCCTGCATAAGAGCCAGTGGAAGGGGAGATGTCTGAATGTGCACTGAATGTATTAGCCCATCATTAAATGCCATTTCATGCCTCCTCCTGTCTTAAATTGCAGGCATATTTTTCTCCTCCATAAATCTTTGATTCTGATGTTGTAAAACAGTTGAATTTATTTCTAAAAGCAATTAACAGAAATTATGGTAATGGAATAAAGTCCTTTCAAAGTCACAGACATTCTCACGAAAAGCGGTCCTAGCACACAAATACGACCTTGCCTGCAGAGCACGGGAGAACATCCTGCACCTTCACTACTCCCTGATTGGCATAACAGTCTCCCCTCACATTCCAGACCACCTACAGACACTGCAAGACATGGTGACCTTCTCCACACAGCCAATACTAACATTGGAGCTGTAGCCCGACAAAAGCCTGCTCTCACAGCTCGCTCTCACAGCTCACTCTCATACTCGTTAGTACCTCGCTTGCTGCTTACTGTAACAGCACATGTCCCAGCACACTTCTCGCCACCCCGTGAAACAAGGCAACAAAGCTTCCACAGAACATCTCCAAGAGACCATTTCAAATGGATGCTTACAAAGAAGAACAGGATTTGAAGATATTTCCCTTTTTGTCAGGGGAAAAAAAGATTTGGAAAGGAAGCACCTGCAGTGCAGAAGACTGGAGACGGTCCTGGAAGGGGAGCTCCTTGCCTCACCCAGAGGCTAAGCCTGCAGTTCTGCTTCTGGTTTTTACCTTCCTTGAAGGACACTTTAAGAAGAGCTGTGGCTGTGCAGTAATTGGGGAATTCTTTGATTTTCATCAACTGGAGATTTCTGACGCATAAAAGCCTCTTATTCCCAATACTCCTGCAGGTTTTAAGACCTTCCCTATCTCTGCCCCAAGTCATACACCAAAACCAGAGAAACTGCCCACTCAGATTTTTCTGTGTTACTTGAACAGAGATATTGCTGTAAAGTCATTATAACTTCCTAAGCAATTTGAAGAACTACAAGTTTTAATCCTTAGGCAGGAAACACTTGGCTATGGCCCTGCCACATGGTTCACCCCAGTAACTGAACTCACTCAGATACAACCAAACTACATGTTATTGCACCTTTGGGCAGTTTCCACATCTTATCACTCCCACACCAAAGCTCCTGGGGATCCTATCTCCATGAGCCGTGGAGGAAATATCTGTTTTGATTTGGATTTAAAGCTGAGTTAATAAATACTTCAAAACAGCAGTGGGTTAATTTGAGGAAAACGCATAGAAAACAAACTCCATCCCAAACCAAGCACAGTGCTCACCATAACCTTGATCTTAAGCAATTTTCTCAGACTTGGTTTGTTCATGCTCTTAGTACCCACCTATGATCATGCTAAGCAAAGTGAAAGAAAACCTAAGGACCTATTGGCAATTAATTTTCAATTGCTGAAATACTCAATTGAGCCTTCCAGGCCACTTTTCCCAAATGATTTCATTCCATGCCCCAGAGAAGCTTGTCTTTTCCCCTCAAGCATTCTTAAACCCCTGGACGTTCTGCAGTTGTTCCTTCTCCCAGCCACAAGTGGCTCATTTTGCCCTCCTCTCTTTACACACACAGAGCTACCACAACAAGTAAAATTACTCACACAATGAGAAGGAAGGAAGCTCCTGTTGTTCCATCTCCATCTTGGCATTTGCTTCAGCTATTTCACATTGCTCTGGAGCACCCTTTTGCTTCCCTGGAGCACGCTGGCTCTATCCCTCCCAGCAACTGGCCACCCACCACCATCACACACGATTCTCTTCTCAGGGTACTGAGGAGGATTCTTGTGAAGGTACAACAGTAGAGGGGTCCCCACTCATGTAAAAAGCCAATTAAAGTTAAATGCTTAACTGCCATCTGTGCCTTTAAGAAAAATCTCTTAATTTTCCCCAGTGATTCATTTTTTTCACATGGGACCAATTTTGCTGTTATTGCTTAGGCAAAATTCCCATTGAAGTCCACGGGGAACTTTGCCTGAATACAAAATGTAGAACAAAACCCTGCGCTTATTTGCATAGACCACTAATCACAAAGATCACGTCCTGATGCAAGTGATTTATCCTACATGACAGCTGGTGCAACTGGGCTATTTTTAACCATGACTTGTTGTAAAATATTTCATTATATTTACCATTCAAAAAAAGAGTCAGTTGATTCTTCTTTCTTAAACTAGATTAGATTGAAAGATTCTGGCTGCTTTCCAAACCCATTAATTACTAAACGGTACGTTTTCAAGAGAAATGTTAAGCTATAAGTAGTTCTTCTGGAGCCAGTTAGCTTCTAGCTAAAATCCATTAAAGCTGGTAAAGACACACTCCTATGGTCAGGTCCCAGCTCCAGACACCTGGTTTTATAGCACAGCGGACGCTGGCAGAACCCTCCAGAGATGTGGACGGACCGGCAAAACAGTTTACTGTGTAGCATGTGCCAGGGGTAGTGGGTGGGTTTCTTATTCTGGGATGTGTCACGAAGGTTGCTCTCACACCATGCTCCATTTCTGCTATAGCAGCCTCGATTTTCCAGCCCCAAAGCAGCACTCTGTCCTGCAGAGTAGAAAGGCAAGGCAGTTTAAGCTTGCTTGTCACCACCCCCCACCCTGCCGCTCTTTCCCATTTGTGTGGCCTTGCAGGGAACTGGGTCATGGAAATGATCCAGAACAGAAATAATTGTGGGTGGGAATGAGGAAGAATCCAAAAACCCCATTTGTTCTTTTCAGCCAAATCACTTCCTTGCGCTACACAATGCAGAGGGCACTTCACAGCGTGAGAATGGTCCTCCTGCCAAAGCGCTCGGTGACTTTTAAAGCAAAAAGTCCTCACACTACAGACGCTACAGTGCGCTTCGTCTTCCACCTAAATGACTCCGGTGCCGAGCAGCACACATGCCAAAGCTGCTGCACTGAGCCCGGGCCTGCTGAAGCCCGGGAGCGAGGAAAACACCGCGGGCAGCCAGGGAGCCCTGCCCTGGGAACGCCACACCACCGCCTCCGAGCAGCACGCACAGGCGCTGCACTCCTTGAAAGCGGACAGAGAAGGGTACGGACCCAGCACACGAATGTGACCATGTAGGTCAGTTGCTTTAGCAGAGCCCTTGACAATCTCCCAGCATTTCCAGTTTGTGTACGCCAGCACTGTGGCTCAGAAACCAGTTGAGAACATGGCTCTGCTCTCCTCCCACCCCCAGCTATTCCTCCAGCCTTACCCTGGCACAAACACTGCCTGGCCGTGTGGCAAAGCAGATTGGGAACCTGATCAAGCTGAGAAGTAGCCTGGGATTTTGGCACCACTGTTGCTATTTGCGAGAGGACCACCCTGCCTACGGAACCAGTGGGCAGCAGAGACCCAGCGCAACCCTGCAGATGGAAGGCCCGCCAGTGAGGTCTCATTCAGGAGCAGCCAATTTCTTGCTTTCATGCGAGTTACTCAGTTACTTGTTCCCTTGGCTGTGGACAAGGAGCTCCAGCAAGCCCAACGGCATTTCTGAACCCTGCAAAATACGGGCCTGGAAGCCCACAGAGCACAAAAATCTGTAAAAGCGACCCACAAGGAAGCCTAGAGCAAGAGGGTTGGGAATGGGAGTTGAGAAACTTTCCTGAAACTTGAGGTCTCCTGTCTGTACTCATTAAAATAATCTGCAGGGTTTTTTCCAACACCACAGGTAAGTCAGTCCCATCTAGTTAGAACAGCTGGACTTGATCTTAAAGGTTTCCTCCAACCAAATGATTCTGTGATATGGGCAAAGGTGGGGAAAGTCAGAGCTGATCGCTTCCACCAAAGAAGTGTCTGGACCACTAAATAAAGGCACAACAAATACTGAAAGACTGGGAAGACTGAGAAGAAATTACAGTTTGTACTTTAGGATTGACAAATAGCAAAATTCCTCTCTTAAATAATGCAGTTGTGCTACATTCGTTAAGATAGTGTTGAAGAGTACATGGATAAATTCTTTAGGGCATTAACTTTATAAAGAAACAAAAAGATGCTATTTATTCAGTAAAATAAGCTTTATAAACAACACAACTATATTGAGCTAAACTCCTGAGGGGGCAACAGGGAGCAAAAGCCAAATTTGTTCCCATCAGTTTTGGGAGTAAAGCCTCATTTTCAGGTGCCTGGGTGCCCAGGTAGAGGCTGTGTAAGAACCCCCTCACCACCTCGGACTGAGCAAAAGGAAACAGCAGCACCTTCTCTCCTGCATTCAGGAAAACCTTACCTCCCCAAAGAAAAGGACTGAAGTTTGCAACAACAGGAAGTCACAGTAAATGCTTTGACCACTGTGAGCTATTTTTCCCATGCGCAGATATAAAGCAATTAAAAATTTAAAAAAAAAAAAATTCTTCTAATTGCTATAGAAAGAATGATTTCCTGCAGGCACTCCCTCAATAAGCTCTTTGGAAAATCAGTGTTCTTGCAGCTCTGGCTGGCTAATCATCGTGTCAGGTAACTCATTTCTGGTTTTCCCTCCTGCTTATTTTCTTGGAGAAAATATTGTGATCCCTTTTATTCTCTGGATATAATAGTCACTCCTATCAACGGGTGAGCTCAAATTGCCACCACTCAGGAAGAGAGGAATGCAAATGAGGAATACCAATTAACCCCTTTACAATTAAAAATATCTCCATCTATTATAGCACCCATTAGTGATACTCTAGTTAATGGTCTGTCAACATTTCCATTAGACCTTTTCCCCCTGCTCCCACACAGAAGTAAATCCCAGCCAGTCGCCTCGAATATACCTCCGTGGATTTACACAACACCTCTATGCAGCTCACATGAGGCAACATAGAGATTTCTCTGGTATCTTGAGCCATTACATTCTCCTAAGTACCTGTTTTCCCAATACTCTCTACTCCAAATACACCAAATAATTTTACAGGATTTTTTTTTTCCAGGGTTACAAACGCTTCATGTACAAGCCCCCCCCTCCCCAATACTCGACCTGTTGCCATCCTTTTGTTACACTGGATGTAAGACAGTGGGTCACATTTGGTGCCGTGCCCTGTAATACCTAGAAATGACAGGGTGAATTAAGGACAAAGCTTCAGCCTTAACAGCTTAAGCTCCTCTGGCATCCTTATGGTCAAACCACATTCCCCAGTCGACTGCAGTGTATTTTTTGGTGCGTGTTTGATTCATTACAAACGTATCACATTCATATATGCTGCATTTGTTCGTCCTTTCAACTCTCCAGCGGGCTTATCACCAACCATCCCCAGTTTGCACGCTGGCATACTAAGGAGAGTAAGAACCCTGTGATGGACACCCAGACAGGTACAACACAAATCCTAGGCTAGAGTTGAACCCTTATTTTCCCCACAAGACTTCTCAGTACATTGACAATGGCATCATTTGGTACCCATAGGCACCTCAATTCGAGCACTGAGCTTGCACACAGCCATTCCCTTCGCCAGGTTTTCCTGGTTTGTTTATAATCCTCAGACAGAGGATCCATCGCTCTGGTGAAAACTAATTAGATACATCTTGTACCAGGCTACCCTTCAGAAACAAGCCCTGCACTCTGCTCACCAGAGTTAAGTGTTTAATATGGCGTGACTGGCTTTTGTTCGGAATTACCGTTTGCAGGCTCTAATTAGACCAGCTGAAAATGACTCACATTTTGTGTATTACAGCTGACAAAATACTGGTTGGAAAAACTAGGTTTTTCATACTCAGTCCGTAGGCATACAGGCCAACGCCACCACATACCTAAGTGTGAGAAATGGTGCTTTCTGGCAGCTGCAAAGGTGTCCTTGGTTTGAGAGACTGGTTGGATTTACAGTTCCCTCAATTCAGGAGCTGCTCCAGTTCACAAAGTCAGAGACAGACAGAACTGCTTGTAAAACCAGGCCTTTTGCACCTCCGTAACACCAGTTTTGCTCAATCTGTATTCAAGAATTCCATTTGTGCCACATCTTCAGCATTAAAGTGTTTATCACCCAAACGGCACCACAGACCTGCTAAACTAATCCCATCCAGAAAACAGTAAGCTGCAGAGCAACGGAAGTTACAGTGCTCTTCTTCCAATGTAGATCTCCTGTAAAAGTGGTCATCCTCCGCTCCCTGGAAAACGGCCCTGCTAAAGGCCAACCACAGAATTACACCTTTCTGTGAAACTACCATTTGTACGTAGAACAGCCCCAGAATACCAACGAGCTTGCTGCTGAGCCACACCAGTAAATGTTTGGGTTTTGTTTGGTTTTTTTTTTTCCACAAACACTCAGCATTACAGGTACTATCAATAATCATGTGCGCAGCATTGTTTCAGAGTAAACATGAGAAACAAACGGGAACAACCTTGTCTGCCTTAAGTTTACACATTAAAGGCCAGTTATTTTTTGGAAATATTTCAAAGCAAAAACCTACCAAACAACCAAGACATAGGCTATGGATGAAGGAAGGGCAGAAAGAGAGAAAAAAAAAAAAAAAAAAGATGTTTATATTGGCTTCATCATGCACAGAGCTAACAGTAACCCCAAATGGATTCAGACTTTTCCCTGCTCTTGATGGCACTGGATTTGTTGCAAGTATGGGATGAACCAACTGCAGGTGACACCAAGGATAACAATTCTATGCAATCACCATCCAGGTACAAAGCAACTGCAACACAACCTTCTTTGTAAGAACAAGTCAAGGGATAAGTGAATGTTCAGGGGACACCAAACACAATCCAGCCAATGAGAGATTCCACGTGAGGAGCTTTAAGCAGGAACTGGCCCTGCCTTGCCCCTCCTTCTACCCTACAAAGTGTGAGAGGAGCTGCCTGCATTTCCAGCAGCAGGGAGCAAAAGGCAGAGTTTATATCATTGCACACTTGACTCTGTGTTCCCAACTTTCTTGATAAGCAACTTGTGTAAAAGGAAAGATTTAAGCTTCTGCCCTGGAAGGGAGAGGCCTGGGAAAGCACAGATTGGAGTATCTGTTGAGACAGAACAGATGATCCCATAGCAAAATAGATCCTGTCACCCACAGACAGCAGCAAGACATTTCAAAGACTAAATATTAACCTTAAATAATTAATCCTTTCTGTAATCCTGGGAGAGAGGATCAAAAGGAAGCATGTGAAGTAGACTTGTGAACTTATTTCGGGTTTCTAAGATCCAAAATAGAATCTTTTTTGAAAGCCAGACAGTCACCCTGATGAAAAAAATTACAAATCAGCACATTTCCCCCAAACATTTTGGCTTCCGTGAATCAACATTTTCCAACTGAAAAAGTATTTAATTAAAAACGCAATCAGATCCAACTTCAGTGAGGCACAGGAAGCCAGGAAAATCTCTTGAGCAGGATAACACCACATCCGAGGGACAACATCTTTCACTCAAAATTAAGATGGTGGCTGGAGCAACGGGCAGGAATTACAGACATTTCTGAGCTTTTTATTCTCAGACACCATGAACCATTTTGGACCACTAAGATCAAAACCAGTGCTAAATAAGCAGCACAGCCCCAAAATTAGACAGTGATATTTAGCCCTTCTATTATCTAGATTACACATTGAAAATCCTTTCAGAACAGGTGGCATTGCATGCCTCTACCTACAGCCCTACGCAGATCAATTCTGATCAACACTTAGAGCACACTTTGCTTAACAGTAATTTCAACCTCACTGACACATTTTGCATGGACCATAGCTGTGGGGCAAAATTATCCCAACTCGCTGCCCTACCCCAAGGGCTTCAGACTCCTTGGACAAACAGGGGCTGTTTATTACTCAGAGTAGTGTTGCTCAGAGGGCACCCAACCTACATATCCACAGAACTCCACCTATGTGAGGCACAGTTTCCCTAATGTGTGGTAGCATCTCTAACAACAGCTTTTGTTCAAGTTATCTTCTGCTGGCCCAGCAACAGACTCCAGACTTCTCCATTTTACATATTCAGGAATGGTACATGGCTTCTGCAGCTGGAGGTTTTGAGGAACCAGAAGAGATCAGAACATCTAGAGCCTGAATTAAGTCACAGTTATTAAACACCACTAGAGTCTGAACACTCTAAAACATGCGTTGCATCTATTAATCTACAATTCTGCTGTTCATTAATATTTCAAATGTGACTCAGGTCCAACCTTGTGCTAGGTGTTTCTGTTGGTCAGGTGCCAAATACAAATAGACTCGATTTCCCATTCAGCTACTGGACAAGCAGCATCCATGACTACAGAACCCTTCTGGAAATCTGTGCTGGGTGAGACAACTGGCAGCAGATTAACAACTCAGAGCTAGAGCAAACCCTGTCTGTGCTGATTTAAAAGTAAACCACTTTTAATAACTCTTTACCTATTTGAAGCAGAAATCTAAAGCTGTTAGATGGGTCTCTTCCTTTCCTAATACTTCGAGTTGTGAATCATCCCTGTGCTGAAGAACAAGAATCAGATCTTGCACGTCTTCACACAGCTTTAGCAATTTTACAATAAACCTTAATCCGCTTTTCACTCTCCCAATCTTCCTTCGGTCCTAAAGTGGCATCTCGCACTGCTGTAATATATAACTGCTCTAAAAATATATTGCTGTAGGCAGCAACTCTGACAGTGAAGACCTGATGGAAAGCCACCAGTCCAGCCCCCACCACATCACCTTTCTGATCATGCCTTCTTTGCTCACTACGTCAACAGGAGCAAGGTATCTAGAGCTGCACCCCCTCACTGCCTCCTCAGACACGCAGCGACTTGCCAAGACGGTATTTACACTGTCTCTCATGCCGCAAAAGTTCAAAGCACTCTCAAGTAGATGGGCCAAAACCTGAGGGTGGTAAGAAAGCCCAAAGGAGACTGTGCAGCAGGACACGCAACGGTAATCCATGCCAGTTTTTATTTGCATCACAGAATTTTCTACCCACATTTTGAAACTGAAGTGCCAACAGTTTGGTATTTTAAACTCACTTATTAGTCTCAAGACAGGAAGGAGTGATGAGTTTTTGACAGTACCAGGGAGACTCTGCAAGCAAGTCCAAGTTGGTGCCACGCAGAAACCAGAGCTCACAACTTCATCTCCAAACTGAGAGAACAGAAAAAAAGTAAACAGGTCTGACTGGAATGAACTGTAACCTCTTGAGATTTCTCACCCAACACAGAGAAACACATACCATGCACATGCTATCAAGAGCCTTTTGAACCAGGACAGTACACTGGGTGTCAGACATGCAGTTCCGGTGGCAGCAATTGTTGCTATCCTGGTCTTCAGTCGCTGCCTTCATACGTGTGTCTTGACTATTAAAACAAGGAAGTGTGAGAAATATTAAATTTTCCCACCAGAGCAGGAGGTTGGCAATGCAGTAGCAATACAACAGTTGTCCTTTGATAGATCAGATGACAAATGCTGGATACCTGCAGGGAGTTTGGTAGATTGCTCCAGGAGCTGGCCGGGCTTTCGTCAAAGAACTGAGGTTTCACATGTCTCCACCACACTTTGCGGTTGTCGGTGGTGTCTGCTTATCTGCACGCATTTTCACGAACTGCTGCTCATTTTGCACAACGTGGTTCCAGACAACAAGGACACCATCGCTACAGATGAGACTGGAAGATTTTCAGTATAAGCAAAGCTACATGCAACAGCAGCATTATCAGGAAATGCTGCACCACATTCAGAAAGATGCTAACGACATCCCTGTCTGCATTCAAAGCTTTACAACGACCTGCCAGACCGAGGTACCGGCACAGAGACAAGGTCACATCTAACATAACCTTCACTACTTCATGGTACGGTATCTGGCCAAAACCTGACCTTGTATCATCGATTTGGGGCTAGAACCAAATCTCCTTAACCACACTGCTGCTCAGCTTTGATCTACTAAAACATATGCAAAACAAGTTCAAAGCTACCAATGCAGCAGCGACAGAGGAGAGAGTCTGGCTCATAAACAAAGGATACAGCTAAGTGTATTTAAGGCACATATGCATAGCTGAATATTTTATTTTCATTTCAGATGCCAATATTCAGCCATCTGGCTTTCTTTGAGGCATTTCTTTTGTGGCTTTTTTGGTTTTTAATAGCCACTCTTCAATAGCAAGGCATTAAAAATATAAAAGAAAAGGCAACCAAGTTCTTCAGTGTGAACCACTGCAGGCTACAAACCACCACTCCATTGTTAAACCTGCACGAAACACTACATCAAGAAAGTTTCTATTTTCTAAAACAGTCCTTTATTATCTAAAATATTCGGTCCCTCTTTATCCTACTAAATGTTAGTCTTAATGGCCATATGGCTGGGTATTTATAATTAACAGCTTTTATCTAAATAAATACAGCGCTTTGAATTTTAAATAGGTTTGTCCATTAAGAGCCCTCAATGAAAGGTGAAAAAAAAGCTCTAAATAAGAACAGCGGGACATGAACTTCACGAGGTACCCGCAGGCAGTTTGTATGCGATGCTGGGCACTCGCCGAACAAGCACTGCACACCTGTATGGAAAATTCAGCGTAGAGCAGATAAAATCCCGGATGAACGGCAGTTCCAGGTGATGAACAAACCACGGCGCTACTGCTTGTCCGGTGCAGGGGCTCTGCTGGCTTCAATCAGCCGTGGAGACATCTGCGCCCAAACATCAGTCTACAGCACAGCACCAAGACCTCAGCTTTTACGTCACTTTACAGTCTAACCACGCTGATTAACTGTGCTTTCTGATTTTGATACCGTAAGCAAAGGCAGAGAACCACAGCCGTTTCTCCAGGCTCCTCACGCTGCCACAGCGTGGTGAGCAGGTCCAGTGGGGCTCTGCACATCAGCGTCACCCCACCACGGCAGGGGCTCCCGGACCGCTCTGTCCCTACTGCCGCAATGTCTTGGGCTGCACTAACAGTAACCACCAAATTCTTGTTAGGTTTCCACATCCGCCCGTTAATTTCCCCTCCTTGTTTATATAAATTACCATGGCTTGTTATTTGTCAGGATTCGTATCTGTGAATTTAATGGAACGGCACTTCTCGAAATCACCCACACTGTCAACAGCTCTAATTTGTTTATGTCAAACCAGTCTTTTTTTTCCCCATTTACCCTTCTGTTTCATACCATTTATATTAGCTTGTCAGCTGGGATTTTATTTATTTATTTGCTTTGGAAGGTTTGCTTCTGTGAAACCCTGATGGCAGAAGAACCGCACAACTCAAGGGACAAGTAATAAGATCTAAGTGCTTTCAACACCAAGCTGTTACTTCCAGTTCGGTCCTGGTCAAGAGCAACAGAAGTTCTGGCCAGTTTTTGCATTTACTAGAAGAACAGATACGAGGTGGGTTCGTTGGGGTGTTTAACTTTGCAGATTGCTCTTTCCTGCTACTTTACTAGCCAGCACTCTAGAAAATGCTTAAGAATCACTAAGCTTTTCAGTGGAGATGTGGGCACCTGGAGATGGTACCAACTCTTCCAAGCACCACCACTGTAAGAAGGCCAGCATCTTACTGGGCACCCAATCCCCCACAGCAACCCAAGCACCAGGACTGCACCTTTTCCCTCAAAAAGGTATCAGGTGAGAGGCCAAAGAAAAGAGAAATGTTCTGTCAGTATTTCCCTATCGAACTTTGCGAAGAGGTTACTGCTAAGACATCCAAGCACGTACGAAATACAGTATGTACTCAGCAGAAATGAGAAACACTGCTCACACACAGGCGTAGCATTTGCTTTCCAGCGTCACCCGAGGTGTGGTGTTGTGCACAGTGCCTGCACCAGGCTCGGTGCTGCAGGACCCCAAAGCAAAGAGACATCACTGATCAGGGCTTAGGACTGACGTAAGCTGCAGCGCAGCAAAGCAAAACTCACGCCATGAAAAATGAGGCCAACACTTAAAAGGATGGGGTTTTGTCCAGATTTAAGACAAGTTTCAGCAAACATTTAAGGCTCTAATGATTTAGAAGGGATTGGGAGGCAAGGGAAAAACTCCAGTATTTTGCTCATCTGGATCCCTGCTCCTCAAAGACCAGGTTACTGACCCAGAAGGTGGTTCTGGTGGATGTGCAGTGCTCAGTATTTCCAGGGCACAAACACACCCAACTCAAGCCATGCTTTTGAAGAGGAAGTAGTTGTGGATATTATGGCAGAGTTCTGTTTAGAAAGAACACAGTCCTGTATTCGGTTACCATGCTGAAATCCACACACTCTTATTCCTGTGAAAACACTTACTAGCATTTGCGTGTTTACTTTCTGTAACTTTCCTCCTAAATATTATGTTAGACTTCACAGCAACAATATTAGTGCAACTACCGTGTCATCAGTACCAAAAGAAGTTGCTATTTTAGGAGTCTATAGATCTTCCCAGCTTTAAAAAAAAACCACCTTAGGCTAAATTTAGCTCTCAAGATTTTTGTATTTATGTAGGGGCAGAAGGGACTTTGGAATCCTGGTGCATCTGAAGTCAGCGTGCATACTTTCCCGGTTTTAACAGGACAGAATTTATTCTGTTCGCATTTGCTGAGTTGAGGAAAAAGTCCCCGTAATAACAAGCATCTCCTTGCTCAATCAGACAACATGCCTTCAGCTGAACATAAGCATAACACGCACTAATTTTACAAACAACTTGAAACTACTTTAAGCTCCAAACGAGAAATATTCCGAGTACCTCAACAGAGAGTTGCAATCATCATTATTCTCCTTGCAGCACTGAGATGGAACCAATCCCATCTGCTCAGTCAATGAAGCCAGAAATCCAAGCTGAGATAATGCAAAATCTGAACTGTTTCTTTCTGCTGTGTCAAAGAGATCTAATCCTTGGGACAAAGCCCAGGGTGGTCCTTACCCTTGAAGTCCACTTCAATACAGTTATAGCTAAAGATTTTAAAACCTGCACAAACAGTCGAGCTGAACATTGAGATAATCACTCCAAAAGATTCCACATGCTACGTGATTCGCAGCAAACAAGGCTAGGAAAGCTACGTCATGCATTGCCCTGCTCCAAGGCAAGAGTGGGATACATCCTCCAACCCCCAGGGGTGCTTTAACCTACCAGTAAAGGCTTTCGGTGATAGAGGGCAGACCATCTCCTCGTGAAACTGCCTCAGCTTGGAAACTCGGCTAACAACGCCTCACTCTGCTCTCAGTGGGAGACCGAGAGTAACCGGTCACCTTTCTGTCTGCAAACCTTCCCATGCTGTAAATTAATCACCTCAACTTCTCGTAGCCTGCGTTACCTAAAAGAACGATAAAACAGAGAGCTAGAGGGTTTGTCTGCATTTTTCTCAAAACACAGCTCCCAGAAGAGAACTTCCAGGGCTGCAATAATGACTTGCATATGACAATCCTGTTCATCCACCCAAGAGCGATTTGTTTGCCTTTTTCAAGCAGCAGCTTCACGGTACTGAAGCTTTATGTTCAGGTTGTGATCTGCTAACGAGTATTTTCAGCAGTAATGCTGCCTCCCCAATTTTAATTCATTCAATATTTGATCATTAATCTGCCTCTTCTCACACACAGCATCACCTAGGTGAGCTCGGGTGAATCTGGCAGATGTGGCATCATTGCTCACTGGTTCCCTTTTAATGTCGGAGGGAAATTACCACTCCTGTAAACAGGTCTTTTCTACAAAGAGCTCACTTTATATCAGAAGCCAATGGTCCAGACAACCAAGTAAACAGCAATAACAGCTGTTGCCACAGTAGCTTTACTACTAATTCGCATCAGCCTTAGTAATGACTTTTCCTTCATTATCACCAGTCAGCCTCAGCTCTGCACCAGCAGAACCCTGAGCAGGCAGTGAGGACACATCAAGTGGTGAGGCCAGCGCTGGCAGTTCCAAGAGTTGTAAATCATATTCTGGAACAATCACAAAAAGGAAATACCGCAGTTATTTGCTATCACTTCTCTTCTTCAGAGGGGAGTAACTCTGGGCATACACTGTTTCAATTAAGACAAGAGCCCATTAGAGTCAATTAATTATAGTTGTGCACGTAACCAGACTAGTTAAGTCAACGAACCGGCATCCACGCAGAAGGCTCAAACATAAAAAAGGCTTTGATTTTTCCATTGGGCGAGATTATACAAGATAGACAAGAGAACAAGCTTGGCTCTTTGGCACTGCCCAGTCGCCTGATGCTGCAGTGGACGTCTGAAGACCATGAACTGCAAGGGGGTGCAAGTACCTTGGCAGGGAGATGCGAGCTCAGACCTTGCACTCAAAACCCTCCTCTTTCAACCCAGTTACAAGAGGCTTTTCAAGACAGAAAATCAGAAGTGACTGGAAATGATGTTAACTACAGCACTTCTGTCGCTTCTGCTAGTTACAGACCTTGGCCAGCTTTGACCATGGAAAGGCACAAGACCCCACCTGGCTAGCGCACAACATTGGCCTCTGTTGACTGAAGCCATGAAGCAGTTCCCTCCTCCTCCTCCCTTCCCCTCAAAGACAGGAAGGTAAATCTCTGTTCTAGAGCCGCATTTACATCTCCAGTAAATGGATGGTGACTGCTGGCACAGGGGCTGAAATTCGGAAGCTTTACGGAGTCCTTTAAAAAGGTACCAGGAGGGATCTCAAGCATATTTAAACGAGGGAATGTGATTTAGTCCTACACGAACTGAACAGGAGAGGCTGCATTTCACACGTCATTGAGCTACTGGGTTATATACCCCCGCAGCACCATCCCACGTTTTGAGAAGATGCAGTTTATTACGTTTCCAACAATACTGTCAGCTTACACGAGTCAAATAGGACCATAAAACAGGATGATCTGGCTCCTCGCTGCAGAGAGGACACAGCAGAGGTCCAAATATTTGCTTTGCTGCCTGTAATATGGCCCTTCAGCAGCAACTGAAGGTACTTAGCACAGTTCGCAGCGCACATTTGAGTCCAACAGCCCATGCTGCTCGCATGTCCCTGTACCTGGAGCAAAGGCTCCCTCTGAACTTCAGCGGGGGGAGGACTGCTCCTTTTACAAGAACACATTCACCCACAACACCTCTGTTCATTTCTATCCTACAAACACCATGAGAAGAGCAGCCTGGGTATGCGATTATCCTCCTGCTCTGTGAACTTTTGTAGCTAGATCTACGCTCGTGCTTTAAACATCCTCCACAGTTATCCCAGGACCTCTGCCAGTCTGTGGGGCAGCAGAATCGAGAAGCAGGGTATTTCAGACAATCTGGCAACTAAAAAATCTGGGCAGAACAGTCCCTTCAAAGTCAAAAGAAGTAAACAGTAACTAGCTGTAAAATCCACAGTGCTATTTCTTAGTGGCTTCATCTAACAAAGCACTCGCCTGAAACACCCGAGCTTTACACCTCCCCCCAGCTGCGATCACTGCTTTCCTCAAACCTACACCACGTATTCCATTAGGCAATGGCTTGCCCACCAGTGCACAATCTGGGTGAACACACAGCCCCTTGAAAACATCCTGTTTGATAACAACCACATGGGCTGATTCAACTGCCTGGGCTAAGAGCCTCTGTTCCCCTCAGGTGAGCTGGTCCTGCTAACACCATGTGGCAGCACTTACAAAGCAGATAAATTTCTGAAAACTACAGAAATTCAGCCCAGAATGGCAATCTCATCTTGATTCCTGAGATTAATACACTCCTCCCTGACCCCAACTGCTGAAAAGCATAGACATCTAAATACATTAAACCCCCCAATTTCTAGCTCCCCTTTTTAGTTAAAACTTGCTTAATTAAGGCATTTGTACTTCTGCAAAATACTGCAAAGTGATTGACCTAGAGGTTGCTCTGAACCTTATACATGGAAGGATTCACATGAACTTCTCAGCAGCTTTTTTCCAAGTTCATTTGGTTTAAAAATCTTTTCAAAATATCTATCTTGATCATTATTGATGGCTAAATGAAACTTTAGTTGGCCAGAACAGGAAAATACTTGACTATCTCACCATGAATCTGTTCTTAAAGCTGATTAGCTCCTACCTCATAACAGCTCTGAGCATTCCGTGATCAGCAGCCACTCCCAAATAATCACACTGGACACTTACAATGAAACAAAATTTATTTTAAAGCAAACAATTGCAAATGCAGCATGCTTCAGGCTTCCTAACATCGTGCGAAGTATTATTGTCTGTTTGGAAGGGCAGCAGCCCAGCTGAAGCAGTTAACAGAACAAAACACAAGTCACAGGTTTAATTCCTACCTTAGAGCCACTCCTGACTTCCAAAGCAATAAACGCCTGTGCAGAATGACCCCTGACATCTCTGGTGAAGACAAGAGTGCTTCTCCCCTAAACTTACCAGCTGTGTAAAACAGCACACACCTAACTAAAAAACCCAGAAAATTATACTTTGATATTTCTTTAAACAGGGCTTTAGAACAAGGCGCAATTTAAAGGAACATACACTGATGGATGGGAATGTGCTGACTTGCTATTGCTGTATCTGTCCCTTTGTAAGAAACGGTGTATTTCCAGCACGAGATTTCAGAAATCCACACCTGCCATGCACAAACCTCCACAAACTCTCAGTACCATCCCTTGGAAACACAGAAAGATGTGACATGATGTTATTTCCTGTGCTGGTAGAGGCTGCTATTGCACAGGGGTCATTTACATCTCTGGAGGAAGAACGCTGCTTGTACAGCTCCTGCCACCACCCTGGCTGCGTCAGCTCACATGGCCTTCAAGGATACAAGACATTGTACGTTTCCTCCACAATCCCAAAGCAGAGTTGTGGTAACAGAGGCTATAAGTGGGCAGCAAAGCTCCAGGGAGGACTGTAAGCTGGAAAAGGATCAGAGCAAATGAAGCAGGAAACGGAGAGTATTTGTCTGTCCTGAAACTCCATTCATCAGTCCACGACATCTGCCTAAAAAGGAACGAGTTCAAAATGCAGATCTGGAACATAGCAGTCCTCGCTGTGAGCTGCTGGGTGTCCGCAAGCAAATTCCAACCTTCCAGTCACTGGACTTGAGAGGATAACTCCCTGGACGCTCTTTAAATGAGAAGAGAAAACTCTGCAAGTGCTGAGCCACAAGCAGAGTGAAGGATTGAAAGCAGCACCGGGCAGAGATTCATTGCACCCCTCCAGGCTTTCTAACAGCCAGGAAGGAACTCCAGAGACCAGGGGATTCCAGAGGTTCACTTCGCAGTTTATGCCCAGTTGGAAAAGCATAAGCCTGGCACTCTACAGAGGTCCGGTATTCCACACACCCAGAGAGCTACACAAGTCCCACAGAAAACATTTACATTGCATGTGTTAATATTATATTCCTGTATTGCTGAATCTTGGTCAAGAGGAAGAATTACATAAACAAAGAAAAAGCAATTAATCAATGCAAGGCTTTTTCCATAAATCATGTTTCTATACAATGTATTCTGCACTTGAATCCGAAAAAGGGTTCCTCTTGCATGATTTATTTTTCATTTTCTACTGACAGACATGGCTAGATAGCTTGCAAGGGTCAGTGCAGCCTGACGAATCCCTGCATTACCAGTTACAGCACACCACATCCACACACAGTATACTGTAAGGGCAATACAGGACAGGCAGCCATTTGTTAATTAGAAGAGACATTAAAAATTTTAATTCCTTCAGAATGAACCCTGGTTTTCTCATCCGAAACTCAGTACAAACACGCATGGAAAATACAAACCGCAGAAGAAATACACAACATACAAAAACAATAAAATGGGCTGCACTACCAAAACCTGTCAGCAACTCACAGTGCGCTGAAGGGAACAACCACCAGTCCCACCCAGTGAAACCCAGTCTTGCTGGGACTGCCTCAGCTGGGTTGGCTTCACAGGTACTGCCTATGCCCTGCCTTCAGCTCCCACCTCATCAACCTTTAAAGGGTGGGCTCTGAGGAAACAAAGGTCTTCTCTGTTCTTAGCTCCAGCTCTTCATCTCCATTTAGCCATAACGCATCTCGACCTGAGCTGCTGAACAAGGAAATAATGCCAACAGGAACTAAATGGCAGGAGCAGACTGCAGCCCAACAGCCAAAGCTTTGACTCTGAGCCCTGAGCCTTCCTATTGTGCTGCAGCTCCAAAAAAAAAAAATTATGAAATGTTGAACTCTGGCGACCAAGACTCTCCTTGAAACTCTGACTTGAATTTTAGGCTCTCATCCTCACCCATTCAAACTCACCTTCCTCATCCTCTCAGTTTCAGTGCACACATTTCTCCTGTTTATGCTTCATACAGCCAGTTGCCAATTTGCATTTGAGACTCCCTCAAACCTGACCTTGTCCTTTCTCTGTTTTTTGTCCCCATCCCTTCTGAGACAGGAAAAAATAAAAAGGAATTTTAAAAACTCACTTTTTCCTCCAGTGACGTGGACTGTACCTGGATAGCACTAATCCACAGATCCTCTTTAATGAAATTTAATATTCAGGAAAGCCAAGCAACAAATAATACTGCCAACCAGTCTCTTTTTCTCCCAGTAGTTTTCCAACACAGAGAAGTTATGATTACAATTACAATTGATTCAAGAGCAACAAGAAAATTGAGAAGGTTCTTGGTGCTTGGCTCCAGAAAGCATATCATAGACATCAAGCTTACACAGCAGAAGTTTGGAAACAGCTTCCTCTGGAAAGTCACATTTCCTCCTTTCACTGCAAAATCTCAGCCTCACTTGCTCCCGCATCAAGCCTGCCCACTTCTTGCCACAGATTTACAGACAAGGTATGGGTGTGCTCATCAACACCAAGAGGACACAGCTGAGCCACAGAAAGCACCGCTGATGCTCTCAGCCTGCCCAGCTCTTCTCCTTTTCACCTGTGACATGAAGCATCCAACACTAAGTCTACAGCACAGTATGAAAAGAAATAACATATTTTTCTACATAGCAAGGTCAGAGACAAGGCAGAAAAAGGTAATTCAGACAGTCAGGATCTGCTCTCTGAGATGCTCCCTCAGCAGCTTCCCGAGGAAGCCCTTCATCCTCTTTAAACATAACACCCCAACACCCGCTCACCAGCATGGCCCCCTCCAGCTGGTACACTGCTGTGCTGTCTTTCCATAGGGGAAGGACCATTTCCTCATTAAACCCGCATGACCGACAGCACACTCATTTGGTGCCTCACTCCAGCCTGCACTTCTGGTCCCTTTTTTTTTAAGTTTTACCTGCTATTTCAGCCAGCAACCACTACTGCTGGTTTTTATAAAATGCAGGAACACATAGCAGCATAGTCTTCGAGACATATTGGAGCGAAGGGCAAAGAGAGGAAAAAACAGACAGAAAAATGGTGTTTACAATGAGTAATTCACAGACCAGAGGGAAGAGACACACAGCATGATGTCCAGATCTACTGAAAAACCAGCACAGTGCAGAAAACTGGCAGCGTTTCTACTAAGCATCTCCACGAAGCCTCGGGTCAGTGTGATAAATACAGGACTAGAAACTATTTGTTTGAGTGCTTAGCTGAATCAGAGCACAGCAACAGCTCTCCTGGATCCCTCCCAGGCAAGTCACCATGAGGGATGTGGGCACAGCCAAAAGTTTGGACTTGTAAGACACTCAGGAGACACGTACCTTCACACAAGGGAACTCCTCCCAGCCCAGGAATGTAGGTGCTGGGGGCTTCCTTTATGTTTTCTCAAAGAAGGTAAAACCCCTAATTCTAGTCCAAAGCCACCTTAAAGCTTCGTTATCTGGCTTCATCCACATAACAAAATAAATTCCCTTTGTAGTCAATAGAAAGCCATTTTCCTGCTCATCAGAATGAGAGAGTCGGGGAAAAACCCCTCCTTAGACATAACCCAGTCTCTCTTACAACATCTACTTAAACTTTTTTTTCTATCTTATTAAGTATCATATCCTTCCATCAAGAACACCCTAAGAACAAGCTGAAAGGACAGTAATACCAGAGTTCCCCCTGAAGGAGAAGCAATAAGCAGCGAGGTTGTCCAGACCCTCCAGGTCTCCACAGCCCTACAAAGAAAACGAACAATTCCAGACCCCGCGGCTGAAGCCGTCGAAGATACCTTTTTATTGCTAACCGAGAACAGACGGCTCCTCGAACCGGACAGAGGAAACTGGGAGGCACCAACGACACGGACACCCATCCCACCGACCCCAGCCAGCCCCGGCCACCGACCACGCGGCCGCGGGGTCCCCTACGAGCCCTGGCAGAACCGGCCGCCCCACTCCGCACCCGCTCCTCTCCTCTCACCTCGACGGGGCTCAAGCTGGACAAGCCTTCCCCTCTATTTCCTACGGACCTACCGGCCCAGCACCCCGACCTACCCCCGTCCCTCATGCAGCCACGCCGCCCGCCAGCCACCATCTTTTCAGCCGTCGGGGGTCCCGCCCCGGGGCGGCCCCGGCCCGCGGGGGTGCGGCTGCGCTGGGCGGGGGTGAGGATAAACGCGGGAGCCTGGTCCCAGCTGCCCTTTCTCCCTTAGGGCGGAACGGGCGGGGACCGCAGTCCTCACCCTCGCCGAGCGCTGTCCCGGGTGGGTGTTTCCTGAGGAGCAGCCAGGTAAGAGGCGCTGCCTCCTGCAGGGACCCTGTGCGCCGAGCCCGGCCTCGGCCCGGGCGGCTCGCTGCTGCCCGTGGCCCTGCGCTGGGAGAGGGCCGAGCTGGGTGTCACTTGCGGGGAAGGCGATCGTCCTGCGTGGCCCTGAAGCGTGGCTGCGAGTGGCCGCACGTCCAGCAGGAGCCGTTACCGAGGAGCGTGGCGGGCAGGAAGGGGCCTGAGGCCTGCGGCGGGGCTGGGGCTGTTACCCGAGGGGCCTGAACGAGCGGGAGGAGGGCCTAGGTCCCCGCTCCTCGTGTCTCCCGCATCGCCTGTGCGGAACAGGGGGGAGCCGGAGCGCTGGGAGGTGTTTATTTAAACCAGAGCTGAGTGCGTCCTGGGAGACAAGGAGAGCGCTGGGAAGGAGCTTTCGTTGGGCGGTGTGGAGCTCGCTAGGTTCACCGACAGCCCGCCGTCGCGTCCTTCCCTCTGTAAGCCACGCCGGGACAGCCGAGCCCTGTCCGTGAGCGGTCAGGGCATCCCCCCGCGCCCCTTCGCTGCGGCTTGGCCCTTGGCGATGGCCGCGCAGAGGAGGTGCTGGCGCCAGCTCGCTCCTGGCTGGTCGTTCGGGATGTCGTGGGGGCAGCCGGGAGCGCTCCGGGACCCGGAGCCCAGGCCTGCCTGCGGGACAGCCCTTCGGCCGCGCTGTGCGGGGAGCCCCGCGCGCTGCTGCTGCGGGACCGGCCGCGCAGCGTGCGGGGTCACGGCCGCAGGTTGGGCGGCTGCGGGCTGCCGGACCAGCGGGCTGCTGCTTCCGTGGTGACTCCGAGCCTTCCTCTGCCGAGGAGGAGGAGGAGGAGATGAGCGGGTGGCGAATGTCCTCAGGGTGAAGGCAAAGAACGCTTCACCCGCACCAGCCCCTCGCTCCTCTGCAAACGGAGCTGCTTAACGAGCGTTACGTTCCTGTCAGGGTTTCTTCTGCTTCATTTCTCGGGCCCATTTGAGGCTGTTCGCTGACAAAAGAACACAGCCGAGGGCTCTGCCATTGTGTTCGCGGTTCCTCCCCCGGTGTTACGGTAACGGACCTTTTATGTGTTTCGTGCGTCTTGGTGGCATAATGGAGGGTTCCGACCACCTTTTCTGAGAACCCCTCTCGCCTCGGGCTTTTCGGCGGAGGTGAAGGTGGAGAAGACGAGCCTTGTTCGCTGCTTTCCTGGGGGCAGCTGTGGGCTGGGCTGTGGAGTCGGTGTCTCGGCGTGGTTAAAAATGCAGAAGCTGCAATGAATGCGATGGAGAGGTTTGGTGACCATGAGTGAAAGGGAACAAGCCTGTTACTCTGTCCGGCTTCCTCAGGGAAACCGAGAATGTGGAGCACTAGTTCAAAAGATGATAGGGTTTTTTGGTTCTGTAGAATGTATTTTTTTAAAGCAGCTGTAACAAACAGCTAGGTATGACTGATGAATATAGCATAAGAGGAACCCAACAATAGTATGTTTACCATGGGCTAAAAAAGTATTATTGCAGGCAGCAGGAATTAAGGGGTTTTGGAGAGCTGGAGATGCAGTGGCCAGGTCTGTCCGCCTAGGCTTAAACTGGGCAAGTCCATCCCTTCCCACGGGGAAAGCGTGAGTTTCTTTGCATGGAGTGATGAAGAGTGTCAACTTCCTCGTCCTCTGGGCACCTTGTGAGTTGGTACATTTCTTTTACAAGTACAGAAACAGAAAGCGCTGGGGGGAGTGCTTGCAGGTGTTATTTATTTATACAGGAACAACCTCTCAGAGGAAACATGACCAAGGCAAATCTCCTCGTGCTCCATACAGAGTAAATGATTGTCTTAGGCTGGAATTCATTCTCCTAAACCATAACTTTACCTTTGCAAAGAGACAAAAGGATCACAGGTCTCACACTGTGCAGAGTCTCCTCCTCTGCATCCCATTCGGTGCCCTTGCTGCAAGGTGGGTTCTCAGAAGGTGCCTTTTTTGTGAACAGGTCTTGGGGATGAGGAATTTCTCTGACAGATGTGGAACCACAGTTGAGTGTTTTAATTGGGCAGTTTGGCTCATGCCTGTCCACACTGCTTAAAAATGGAGCGGTCAGGGTTTATGACATGGGGCATATTGCTGCCTGTTTTGTGACTGCATTCTTGGTAATTAATTATTTTTAGAGTCAATTTAGAGCTTCTGAAATTTGGCAGATTTATAGCTGTAAACAAAGTGGGATTTTCAAGCCATGTAGGGAGAAATCAAGCACCCCAAAATTCAGCAAGCAGGTTTGAAGGCCTTGGACTTAGAGGATGATTGTTTTTAATTTGGGGCACTGTGGATTTTTTCAATATCTGTTTGTTTTTCTTTGAAACAACCAGCGGCTGTTAAACATTGTTTTGCATGGCGTGCTTTCAGAAAACTTGTTTAGCCCAGACCTGAGTTAGGCCACAAAGGGACTCAAAGTTCTACATTTACTCTCCAAAAAGCTGCTGTGTTACTAACCAGCATTGCTAAATGCCTTTTGGTTTCTGAGAAGTCCTCACTGTGATACCACCAGCTTGTTTCGTGTACTGCAGGTCATCAGTTTCTGCTCTCGGTGACCTTACAGTTTTGAGTTCTGGTGGATTCTTGCAATAGGTAATATTTCTGACAATGAACTCACACGACATGCTTATATGTAGTATCTAATATATAAGCATATAGAGAGATTGAATTTCTTAACAGAAACTGAGATGCTCTGTTCCTCTGTTCCGCGTTGGGTGTGCCCATAGCTGCAGCTGTTTTGCTGTTATGACCCGACACTCTGCTGGGAAAGAGCACTGACAAATGCTCCTTCGGTGCCTGGGTGCATAAGAGAGGGTGGAGGCTTTTTTGAGCTTCTTTCATATCTATTTTTATTAACTTTAAGCATGATGCAAATCAATGTGTAATTTTAAGAGTACCTTCTCTATGCTACACAAAAAATGGCATTGCTGAAAGAAACAAAGTTTATTTTTAAACCATCAGCTGCTTCCCCAGAAACCGTATTTTTAGTGCTTTCAGAATGTACCTGGTATTTCACATATGTCCTTGCTTGTTCCATCAGCACTATTCAGATATTTTTTCTCTGTGGTGCAGTTTATTCTATTGTAAATGGCTAATTTATGCAGTCTTGTTTTGTGGCCTTCAGCCTTACTTGGCCAAGCTGTATGTGTTTAGAGCACTCGGTCTCTCCTCACTGCAGCTGAGGTGTGGTATTACATACATGCCTTTCGGTCGCCTGTCACCCTTCTGCTAGCACAGCATAAACCTGCCGAGTTCTTTGAGAGCCTGAGCTGCATCGTGCCTGTAGTCACCACTTTGTAGCCGCTTAATACATTTATTTTATTTGGTAAGTGTTGGTTCCTGATGTGTGTGTCTCCATGTTCCGTTCCAAGAGAAATTAACCTGTTAACTGTTTTATTTGGTGAAAGCAAGGAGGTGAAGAGGATGAACTCTCTTTATCTGCCAGACTGGAAACCATGGGAAAGAGTGATATGGACTGATAGAGGTGGTTCCTTTTGTTTCTTAGTGTGAAGGTGTCCAGATAAAAACATATGTTTTGTGACTTCCCCACCATCTGTTCGAACCTTCGTGCGTGCTTGTTGTGTCCGTGGGGGATGAAAGCACTAGCCTGCCGTGGAGGTACAGAGCAGCTCTGCATATGGTGTCAAACTGACACCTTTTCACTTGAAACCTGGTTAGAGGAAATGAGGAGCCCCGGTGACAAATGTTCTGCTGCGTTATAAGGGAAATGCTTTTGTTTTCATGGCTGGGATGTTTTCCAGGCCTTCACCATGAGCTTTTGGCAGGGAAGACTATGAGTAATTACCTACTGCTTTCCTTCAGCGAACTGCTGAGCTCGTAAGAAATATGGTGGGTTTGAGGAAGGTACGGTGCACTGCTGTGTAACCATTGGGACCTTGGGTCCTGTGTGTACCGGTGATCCTGAAAGACCCGAGACCAGGGACTAAATTCCCTGCATTAACAAAACTGGCACAAATGGGAAAGCTCCTTCAGGCTGGAAAGAGCATTTCTGCGTTGTTGTTGAGTTCTGTTCTGATTCAGTGACTGCTGGTAAGCTCCAGAGAGCTGATGGTTTTGAAAGTGAAGGATAGGAGAGGGAAACAGGCAAACTGTAAGTTACCAGAACTAACTTGGGGGTCAGAGCAAAGTGATCAAACACTTTAAATGGTCCCAAGTCTAATCTCATTCTGGTATCTCAAAGGTAGAACACAGTATTTTTCCAGCTGGCACAGTGCATTAAGACCTACAGGAGGGCTTGAAGATTGGTTTGGTTTTGGTTGAAGATTGGAAATAATCCCTTTTTTCAATCATGAAGGGTTGATTGCTTTGCACAGGACATCAGCTGTGATGGGTAGCAAGTCCAACCTGACATGGTGGTCTTTGCTTCCACCCCCTTCAGTGATCCGATTATTTGAGCTCTTTAAAAATATGAGAAAGCCTGGCCACAGTTTATCGATAGTTCTTCTAAAAGGAGATTCTCTTTTCCATTACTCAAATTATGATCTCTTCCTTTATTTCCCTCGCTGCACTGCTGGAATACCAAACTGATATGGTCAAAATCCTTTTAATGTACTTTATAGAAATAAATCATTTGTAAATGAAATCATGACTATGGCTGTCTCCTGTGACAACTGAGCCATTTGCAGCTATGCAGAATGAGAGTGGACACTAAAAGCCAGGGATGATTTAAGGGGAATGACAAACTCACTCTCGCCATAGCAAAGTACCAGGTATTTTAAGACCGGGGGAACCCAGACAAGGGCATAGCTGCACATTTCTCATTTACCATGAGGACCTTCAAGGCATCTGTATAAAGTCAGATGTACCTACAGAACAGTACCTGAGAGTAGGGGGGTTTGTATCCTGAGTGTGAATGTTTGGTTTTGCACTCCCTAGAAATGTTTATCTTTTGTCTGAATATGAAACACTCAATTCACAGAGAAATTTGTGAACACCCAAATGAGTCTGAGAATGGAGCTGGAGCCCAGAAGCGCTGGTCCTGTGCCTGCAGTGATAGCCCACAACGGTGGCAAGGAAGGAGTCAGCCTCTGAGGATTCAGAGTGGCTGGTCTCCCAGTTCTCAGTTGGTGGATTCTTCTCAATGTGATGGCTTCCAGAAGACACCTTCTTGGTGGTGCTGGCACATGGAGAATGGCAGGTGTAACTTTGTTCTACAAATGAGCAGGGAGCTGGGATTGCTTACCTCTGTATTGGTGTGGGTGTTTACTTTTTGGAGCTTGTCACTGAATTTGGGTTTTCCTTTGTCTTCCTTGATCTTGTGCCATCTGATCAGGTTGGCTACATCATTTCCTCCAAAATAGGCTCAGGCTTCAAGTGGGAGACAGCCTCTCTGCTAGCTTTCTTATTCCTCCTTTTCCTCCCAGCCTTTGCAATCTTTGTGTATTAAAAGCAGCACAGTCGGTGTTCCTCGCTGGGTTGCTTGGATACTGTACACAGAAAATGCTGTTGCTTCTGAGCACCTCATCTGTCTTTGCTTGTTGGAACTTGGCAGTGCTAAAGGATCCAATTCTTTTTTTGCAGAAGTGTAAGTCGAAGGTAGCTCCTCTGAGGACAGGGTTGTTACCTGCCAAGAAAATCAAGACCAAGGTGCCCTGCTGCATTCACAGCAGATCTGACTGTGAGAAATGAGGAGGGACAGCAATAAGGAATCAAAGAGCCTTAGAAGATGAGGACCAGGGGAAGCTCTTCAACCTCATCCCTACAGGAAGAGACTTGGGGATGGGGTACCAAGGAATGCTGAGGCAAGGTCTGGCTTCTCAGCAGGCTGCTTTGCAGCTCACAGGAGATGGCAGTTATGGGTAGAATCCATTCTTTGAGCCTGAAAACAGGGAAGGTGAGGGTAGATTCACCTTGTATTTCCCTGACAAGCAGAGTGAGAATGCCCAACCTATGGCCTGTGGGCCAAAGCTGGCCTCCAGCCCAGTTAATCTGGCTGGGTTTTTGCCACCCTTTTTCCCCCAGGATTTTTAGATGCAAACAGGACATAAATCACAAATGGTTTCAGGAGCTTGATTCTTGCTGTCTTCTTTCTTGAGCCTTTTTGGCCCCTTATTGTATGACTCCAAGAGCTCTTGGGATGACTTGACCACTAATACACAACTCTTGCACATTTTTCCAGGCTTGGGTGCTAGAAAAAGTGCATTTCTGGGCTATAACTTTAGTTTTTCTTCCTTTATTTTTGATGTAGATGATAGCATTTTGGCAAGTTACCTGTAGTATTGAAATTGCCATTTGTTCTGTAGAGATTATACCCATACATGGCACTGGTTTGAATTCTCATTTTTTTCTGGATATAATGTTCATGGCATCCTAACGAAGTGCTGTTTTCCTGCTGGAATGTTGCATTGTCTCAGCCAAATAATTAGATTGGCTGCTGATCTGTGACATACAGTTCCTTTGTCTCTGTGTTTGTAGCTTGCTTTTGGGGAGCACCGATGAAATCCTCAGCGCAGTCAGTGAGGAGCAGTGCCTGTCTGTGGGGGATGGTGGGCACGGGCGCGGTGAGGCTTTGGAAAATGTTGAGCTGCTTATTGTGTGTTTGACTTTACCTTTGTGAAAGCAGCTGGTGTTTCTTTCTTCCCATATTTCTTTTCTTTCCCCTTCAAAATCAAGCCCTAAATGTTTTATTAAATGCAATCTAATTACTCTGGATGCATATCCCTTATTTTATTGAAAGGAACTATGAAAGGAAAGTAATTATGCGAGGAAAATACGCTGTGCCTTGTGTGTGCTGCTCCATCTTTCAAAGCCTGGGTGCTCTTTCTGTTGTATTTCATCACCCTAATTCTTCTTGTGTCTGAGCTGGACTTGAGACAGGACTGAGGGTAATGGGAAAAGCGTGCGCAGGTTCTGGGGCTTCGTTCTCAAGGTACATGATGACTGGCACAACTCAAAGCTTCCTGCAAGCCAGAGGAGGAAGCCCCAAGAGCTCAAGCATGCTGAACTCAAGCCATGCAGTAGGTGTGCTGCAAAGCAGGTGCTCCGGCCCATCTGTGCTGCTCTAGTAGCAACACACATTTGGCAGGGCTACCTTGCCCTGTGCGAGACGTCCTCTCTTGTCCAGCCCAGGAGTGAAGCAGCGGCAGCGTGGGGAGCAGGTCATCAATCACTGGGCCATGTCGTGCTGAGCGTGTGTGCCACCATGGGCAGTGCCATGGGAGGGTGAGCGGTGTAGAGCCCTGCCCTCCCGGAAGATTTCCCGGTATTTCTGTCTACCTTCTGCTTTCTCCAGGCTGGCACCTGGCTCTTGAGAGCAACTGGGCATCAGTTTCAGTGTACAAGTTTATTTTATTACATGATCTTATTGTTTAAATGAGACTGCTGTGCGTAAAAATGAATGTCTCGTATACAGGCTCCCCGCCACTGTTTCCAGTACCATTAAAGTGATGCTCGCAGCTTGTATAGAAATACTGTTCAGCAAGGGAATTCTTACTCGTGCTTGGTGCTGGCAGCACGGGCTCTGTACGTGTGCCTGTGTCAGGATTTTTACCTGTCTTACAAAGTATTCTCACCCTCACAGAGGTAACAGGTCTGGAAGGCTCTGGTCTTGGAATCATGACAATTGATGAACCTTTTTGCTCGTTTTTAAGAGGATTCAGATTGTATCTGGAATTCCTTGGCTGCAGGTGCAATACCTTAACACAGGAGAAGGAGGAATCACCTTCCAGTCCCTCAGTTTATACTTTCAAGTTGAGAATGGAGCAAAGGAAATGTCGAGGCTTACGGAGCGTGAGGAACAGCCCTACACAGCTCCATAATGCACTATGTGCTCTCTCTCATGGGGGGAACTAGGGAAGTTGAGAATGTACAAGAGAAAAATACTTTTCCAAATAGTTTTGCTTAGTTTTTATTTCCTGCTTGTCTTCATTACCAATAAACAATTCTCAGCTACATTATTTTTATTACTAAGGATAATCCTTTCAGAAAACTTGGCAATGCTGACTTGATCTTTTTATTCTGCCTAATGTTATTTTAATCCCTAAATAAGCTTTATCCAAACTCTTCCTTGGGTAAGTGGTCACTTCTGATAAAGCAAATAAATGGATTACTTTGGGAATTTTTTTTCTTAAAGTACAGTTTAAAAAAATCACATACTCAAAAGCTTTCTAAAACTCATTTAAAGTTAGTTCATTAGGAGTTAAAACTAAAGAATTAAAGCCTTTAAATTCTTCCATCTGCTCTGAGGTGGAGTGTTTAATCGTGGGAAGCCTTGGCTGCTGGCTGATGAGGTGTCCGTCAGCTTTCCTTCCCTGTGCTGAGCGCAGGCTAATTTTCAATGTGACGGTCCCTTTGAAATCAGTTCTGGTGTGTTGGAATGCATCTACAAAATGTAAAGAATGTTATTTTAAAGGAATATCAGAAAAGTTAGCTGGCTGGTATTGGAGAACAATTTGAGGGAAATTTCTTAAGGATCTGTGTTCTCACTGTGTTCTAGGAAAAAAATAGCTGTATGATGTGTAAAGTATGGTCAAATTATAACAGCAGTTCAGAGGAACAGGATCCTAGATATGTACAGAGGAATTTATGTAATAATTCTGCCGTTGGACAATCTGACTTCTGTAGAGATTTGCAGGAACCCTGAGTACTGTCACCTTCCATTTTCAACGGATAACCCTCTTCCATGCTGGTCCGTGGCAGGACTCAGCCTGAAATGACTGCTCCAAACTTAACGCAGGCAGTTGGCTTTGCTGGAACAGAAACTTGGCTGCTCGGAGCACCTTGCTGTGTCGTACAGGATGGGGAAGGGCAAGAAATAACAGCAAAAAAGGCCTTTGACTGTGGAAGCTGCAGGAGAAAGGCTGGCGTGTGAAAACATTTCCCCATTACTGCTTGCTGAAG
Source organism: Bucorvus abyssinicus (assembly GCA_009769605.1). Taxonomy (NCBI): domain Eukaryota; kingdom Metazoa; phylum Chordata; class Aves; order Bucerotiformes; family Bucorvidae; genus Bucorvus; species Bucorvus abyssinicus. Next base: position 26,110,692 of record CM020035.1, on the reverse strand, counting down.
TAAACGAGAGCACTGGTGACAAACTGCACAGATTTGCGTTCTTTCCTCATTATCTGCTCCGCTTTCTGACGGGAACATCCCCAAAGTGCAGAGTAGGCAAAACCCCTGTGGTGTGCCCGGCGCTAATGAATGCTGCTGCGGGAGAAGTGCTCCCGTAACGTTTTCATGTAAATGGGATCGACGGTAGGTCAGAGACAAACATGAAAAGCAAGGCAGATGTTTAAAGAGAATGATTTAGTGAGATAATTTGTATGATATTTTATTCCTTTCATACACTCAAAAGCCTCTGAAAAATATAAATGAGGAGACTGCAGCCGTCTGTGTCTGGGAAGCTCCGAGGCTCCGTGTAGGGCGGTGATGTTTGCATCAGTTTGATAGCCATCACATGAGAGAGCTGGCCCTGGGCTGAGTGTCGGGGCAGGAGCACGGCCTCTTCCTCCCCCTGCCCTCCCATCCAGTGCAGGAAAGAGGGGAGAGTAAGGTTTGGGGATGTCACACTCTGCCGTGGTCGAGAGATGAGAACTGTGCACTATGAGCCCTGTCCTAAGTGGAACCTCAGTCAGAGCCTCCTGGGGTGCAGACGACCTAACCCCGCAGAGGTCTGTCATGGGACAGCAGTGTCCTGTGCTGTGTCCCCTCACGGGTGAAACAGCTTTCAGCCTGTGACTTGCCATTCAGGGGGTAGCAGGTTTCTGAGCTCACCTCCTGCACTGTAGCTGTTCCCCCGTGTGCTGCAGGTACCAGAGGTGGGCCACAGTGCCAGAGGAAGGATGTAGTTGGGTAAATCAGTTTATTAATTAAAGATATTTATGCAAGGCCTCCTGAGAAGGGGTATGGTTAAAGTCAAGATTCTAATTTGCCTTCCTCTCTGATTAATACGGTGGCATCATTTTTTATAAGAAATTGCTTCCCTAGCCTTAGAGAAGGAAATGTCATAGCAGTACTGCTGTAAGGCTTTGCAAGAGTGCCTGCCTGTATGTGTAATCAACATTTCGCAAGATTTCCTGTTTGTGTGGGTAATCAAACCATTTTTTCTAAACAACCTGTGTGCTTTAAAGTAGCTGAAGGTTAGTAGTTAGAGCCTCAAAATACCGAAGTCTCCTTGAAGATGGGAAGGTGACTAGTGCTGTGATTACATGTCTCTTGGATCTGTAGCATAATATGAAATTCAAAGTTATTCTGATTAGAATTTTTAATGATCAGAATAATTGCCTTTGGCTGCCTTGTAATGTCTGTTGCGCAGCAATACGCAGGTGAGCTGAGCATGGAGCTCCCTCAGCTTTGGAACAACTGCAGCCCTTAACGCGAGAGCCGGCTCCCGAGAGGCCCGAGTGCCTTTGTGTTGGCTGCAGGGTGTGTTCAAAGAGCTCCGAGCTTCTCCAGGAACCACCTCCGAGTCTCACTGGATCAGGACCTGAACACGTTCCGGGTGAGCCACAGAAGAAAGCAGCCTTAGGACGTGACCTGTGAGCTCTGCAGGGCTCCATGTGGTTGCTGTGACCCGAGGTGCCCGAGACCATGAGCGTTGTTAGATATTAGCAGTTATCAAAAGTCACTTTTTGAAAGAATATTCAAGTTCTTGAACACAAATCTACAACTCTTACTCTTGAACCTGTTTTGCAAAGGTTTAGGATTTGTTTTTTTAAAAGGCTGAAGAGGCATGTGCAGGAGTGAATAAAACTTCTCATAAATAACTGAATTCTATCTGTTAATAATGAATGAGCTGAAAGTAGGCTCTGTTGGTGTTATGCAGATGGGATGGTTTAGCCGTTTTTATTAAAAGTCAGAATGTGTGAATCACAAATATATGCAGAGACAATCTCGCAAAGGATATTAAAAATCCTTTCTGGCATGAGGAAACTTCCCAAAAAACCACTTTAACCCTGAGCAATAATGACACTTTTAACTTTAGAGTAATGGATATCTGAGCGAATGATCTGGTATTGCATTCGGGGAGGTGAATGGGAGAGTGGGAGGTGAATAGGACAGGGTGATGATTTACTATTTCTCACAATATTGAGGACAAAGAAGTGAACAATGGTAAGATCAGGTATCAGATGTAACTGCTAAAAGAAAGTACTTCTTATGCACCCCAGGTAATTAAATCTGGGAGCTCATTGCCATAGCGGGAACGAGATATGAGGAGCTGAAAGAAGAAAATGAGAATTAGCAGTTGTTAGCCTTCAGTCGTCATGGTGCAGTGCAGAAACGTCCTTCCTGGTGGGTGGCAAAGCCTCCTGAGCAAGGGAGGATGGCACCTCCGCTGCCCGGGTTCTTGCATGCTCTTTGAAGGCTCCACAGCTGGCAGCTGTTGGAGGTGGGGTGTTGAATTTGAAGGACCTTCACTCTTGTAACCCATAAGTGCTTGTTGAGGGTGCTCTGGGGACCTGGGTGTGGCAGTAAACGTTTCAGTCTGGGTTGAAGAAGGGTGCTCTGTTTGCCCGTGTGCTGTGTATGGGGAGACAGCTCGCCCTGTGTGCGGAGTCTGCAGGAAGGGAAGAAGGCTTCTCAGTGGCTGCACCTCGTCCTGTTGCGGAGGACACCTTCACGGTGTGACGGGAGCAGAGCAAGTGCTGGTGTGTTCTTCTGTGTGCCTGGATTTTCCTCTGCAGGAAAGCTGGGCACCCAGGCAGGGAATGGGTGGTGGCACCCTGTGAGTGCCCAGATAGGTCACTCGGGGGACAAGGTGCCTTCTCTGCAGCGTGAGATGTGGCCAGGTCTCCTGTCCAGGCACCAGGGCTGTTTAGCTGCTGTCAAGTGCAGCTCCTTGGCGTTGATGCAGCCTCGCTGTACCGAGATAATGCAGGCTTGGTTTGGGACTGCTCTGGACGTGCTGAATGAGTCTGACTAACTCAGCTTGGCTCTGCCATGCTTCCCCTGCTTGGGCTATTCAGGATGAGGAAGATCTGTCAGTTCCCTGTCTAGCAGACGCAAGCTTGCGTTAAGAAGGCTTTTTCTAGCAGTTCATGAGCTTGGGTTTGGCACAGGGGCCAGTGCGATGTGTGTCCCCTAACATCTGGCTGAAGGATGCCACCTGTACGCGGAGGCTCTCTAGGACGGAGCCCCTTCTGCTCCAGTGTTTGTACAGTGCCTCAAACAATGCACCTTACTGTGGCTGCAGCCTGTGTGCACTACTACTTACATGGGATAGATAACAGCAATTCTCCTTCGCTTGTATTTTTAAAGGGAAAGCCACTGTCTCTTCCTATCCGTATTGTTATTTCCCAGCCCAGGCAGCAGCTGAACTACGACACAGTGACTTCATCTTTTTTTCTGTTAAAGCTTTGTGAAAGCTTTACTAAATTTCCATTTCAAGAATTAGACTAAATGCAAATGTAGAGCTCTCCACGGAATTATAATATATTTAATCTTATAAGCTAATGCAAAAGATAGCAATGCCATTGATGCTATTTTTAGGGACACAGCCTAAAATTCTATAAATCTTTAGTGATGTTATCAAACATCAGAGGGATTTTACAAGCGACACTAGTGGGTATGTTCACTTCCCAATATATTTGTGGGACTAATTCTGATGATTGCTTAAGGTATCTGGATTCAGCAGGAGTTGGTTTTTCTCCTGTATCCCCCTGAATATTGATTTTTGAGGATGGTTTTAGGGACTTCAGTCTCTCTGTATTAAGTTTGCTACTTGATAAAGAGTGGGAGACTAGAACGGAAGGTCCATTAGGGGAAAACGAGGTGTTCCATGGGTATGAAAATGAGCACTGGCTTTCTCCAGGACAGTTTGTTTTGATGCCGCTTCTGTATATAGACTTGTTATGCTGGGCCATTAAGGATTAGAAAAAATGAGTGTGTAGGTGTTCCTGGGAGGTTGTCATGAAAACAATGAGCAGTATTGAAGTGTTGCTTGCTTTAATTTTTTTGAACTCAGTATCTTCAAATATAGTAACTTTTTCCTGTCTGAAAGCTGAATCTGTAATTATCTTCACGAAGGAAATGTGGCAAACTAACCAGGAGAGTTTATATTTTCAAAGAGCTGCTGATAGAGCATCTCCTTTGAGGAGCTTTGCGCGTAGCGCCAGGGTATCCATGGCTGGGTGTCTCCAGAGCTGTAACCCGCCAGCTCCCCAAGTCTGGGAACCCAGTTCATGGTGTGTGGTGTGTACTAATTCTGTTTATTGCTGCAAATCTGCATTAACTGTTTTTATTAGAAATCTGCATGTGATTTCTTCAAGCGTTTACATTGTGCATTTTAAGAGATAATACAATCTTCGCTCCATACTGAACTTGCTCTGGATATTTCTTCAGAAGCTGTTATCAGAGGACTTTCACGTTTAATTCCTTTTCTGCTTCAGCAAAAATCTGACACTTCAAAATAGCAATCAAGAACTTCAAACTATAACTCATGAGTCATGTTCAAATCCTGTGAGTTCCCCTAAAATGACTGTGATTTATCAACTGAAAATCACTGTCTTGCATTCTCCATTTAATTGAGAATGGTATGAGATGCCAAAAATTGTGATTGTGAAGAAGCCAGTAACTTTGGGCTACATTCAATAAAAAATGTAGTCTACCCTGCTGCGACATCCCATAGATCTGAATCCTGACTTCCTCCCAGTGGTGGCAGGTGGGGGGGTCTGCTTACATCATTGTGAATATTAACCAGCAGTAAATTTTGCAGATGTTTTTTGAGGTGAAGAGAATTTGCTGAAGTCACATTGATAACAGTGAACAGATGAAATGGAGGTAGTATAACAGACCATCTCTTCAGGACAGCTTAATATTTCTCCTGTGTGGAAAACCATGATCTCCTTCTGTGTCACCTTAGTAAAATGTCTCTGTTCTGAGGTTCGTAATAATGCTGTAAGAGTATGTGAGACGTTCCTGCCCTGTGTTCCAGTTCCCTGCCACTTCACCTGCCTTGTTAGGGGGCAGGACACATATCAAAACAAAGCAGAACAAGGAACACCTTCAAAAAATGTTTGCTTCGCTTGGTTGTGGCAGGTTTGAGTGGGAATGAGCAGGTAGAAGCAGGAGCTTTGCAAGGTGGCTTTTCAGCTGCGTAAAGGCCACTTGGGACCATTCTGATGGTCACCAAACGAGCAGAGGCTGGTGCTATAAGCCCAGGGTCTGATCTGACACACTTTGGAGTCCAGACCTTTGTCCTGGACCCATTTTTGTGCTTCTGAGCAAATTGCAGTTTTGTGCTAGGAAGTGTTACTGATGTCGGTGGATTCGATCTCAGTTGTTTGAGTTACTGGGTGGTAATAACAATTCCTGCCATGTGAAGGGACTAATATCATGTAAACTAGATGTGTGCAATGACATAAGTTTATGCTGACAACTTAAGGAGGCCAAACGCAGGGAGCAGCATAAATGCAACATGTAGGAAATGAAAAGGCTGTGATTTTGGGTCAGATTGGTTTAGATCGTAAGGGAACCACCTCCATCCTTTAGGGCTTCAATACATCCGGACATAGTGGTACGTATTCTATGTTGCTGGATTTTCCGCAGTCTCCCATTAGTATTTCTGCAGCACTCCATCATTTTGATGAAATGTGAACATGCGTGTGTAACTTCACCCTGTACTTTTACAGGTAGAAAACATCAGATTGATTTATGATGCTTTTGAACAAAAAGCAATATTATGGCTATTATGACCATCTTTAAACTGCTGCATAACATTTTTCCGCAGCGTCTGGCTTGTTATCGTTTTTGTAGGTGCAGCATGCCTTTTAGAAACGCTTAAAGATCTCACGTGATGGGAAACAGAGCATCTCTGGATAAGACATGTCCATAAGCTTAGCCCTCCTCACTGTCACGCTTTGAGAGGGCTTCTCATGCTTTTTGGCCTTAACTTTGAGTTACATGACAAACATGGCAGAGTTTTGTTTTTTCCCAGTTTTAAAACATTTTCAGTAAAACCATTCTGATTTCAAAAATTTCTGAATGTAAAAGAAGAAAAAAATTAGCCTCTCTTCAGCAAGTGTTTGTTTAACCCTGGGGATTGTTTCAAATTACAGCAAAACGGAGAATTACTCGTAATGGCCAAATTTCCCATAATTTGTTTTCATTTCCTGATTCACTTATATGGCAATATTCATGGTAGCTGTTAGATATCTAGTAACTCAGTAAAAATGAGATTTTCATGTTTCTCTGGTGACAACTGATTTGTGCTTGGGACCGTGAAAATACCCTCTATGAAGTCATAGACAGATCAGACATATGGCATTGGCAGAGAACCGCAGCCAGGGTTGCAAGAGATGGTTTTTTTCCCCTGTGTTCCATGGAAAAGGCTACTTTCCTCGAACAATGGATGAGGAACCATATCAAATAAGGAAATGGGGAAATCTCTGTTGTTTGTGTGTTCCTGCTTTGCAGCAGAGCTGCTGCCTGGAGCCTTTCCTACCCAGTCTTAGCTTGCTCCCTAGTGTGGGTTTACTGGAAGGTATATGCGTTGTCTGAGACCCTGATCCCCCTGAACACTGTTCTCTTTATCTAGTGATGTTTTCCTGGGTAGACCCAAAGCAGCTATTGCAATGAGTATTGCAAAATATGCGTGTGGCTGGAATTGGGGAATCGAAGTCGTGGCAGTTCACCAGAAGCAAGCCGTCACTTCTCAGTGCAAGTCATGAGTGCATTGACCTGTTCAAGCTCTGAACTGGTGCACGGGAGTCTGGTGGCTGAACATCACTGTAGTTGAGTTCCTCAATGGCAAAAGCCATCACCTCTAAAAGCTGGGGTTGCTCTTGCCAACTGATACCATCCAACAAGCATTTGGGAAAGGGGGTGGGGGGGAGGGAGGCTATGGCTGCTTTGAAACGTCTCAGACCAGAAGATATCAAACCAGCATGGCTGAAGTGCACTGAAATGAATGACTCATACAAAATCTGTGTCTGTAGACTGGCTTTTCAGCTGAATAGTCTCTTCAGTCTCCTGTGCTTCATTCTATAGTTTATCAGTGACATTTGAACCAATCCTTCCCCGGGTCCATCTGGTGGCCCATCTGTCTTCAGCATTTACAGTTCACTGTGACAAAAGATGTATAGGCCATTAAAGTATAACAACTAGTTAGAGCATTAAACAGAAAGGTTGTATAAAACTTAATGCAAAGGGTTGCGTTGAAGATAAATAGCAGACTTGTGTTAACAAACAGCGTTGTGCTAAGGCAGGAGGAATTTGGCAAGTCGGATGGTAAAACTATACTTTAGATCATGGAGCAAAACATTTAGGTCAAGTGACTTGCTGTGATTTTTTTTCTCCTACCCCTCAGGTCTTTTGACTAACAGATGTTGGCTGCACAGCATTTCGGTTGTGCAGAACCTTTTCTGTGCAGTAGCGTTCATTGTGAAGTTCTGCGAAGGAAAATACATTATCTGTCAAACAAACTTGTCCTTCACTGTGCATCACTTTAGGACAATCACCTCGAAGCAGAGAAGTTCTAGGACCCTTCTCATTTAGCAGATTTCTTGCATTGCTGCAGCGTGAGCTTGTTCCCTCTCTCCTGGTTCAACACCATCCCTCCCTGATGGAGGGAGGTCGTGTGTGCTCTAAGTTGACTGAGACCAAAAGAGGAGATCCTGCACCTCCCTGTGAAGTAGGAGTATAGATCTAAGCACAGGGAGAAGAGCATGCGGAGGAAGGGCACAGCACTGCAGGCATCAGGCCAGTGGTGGAGAACTTGCCCAAGGTAGGCTGTCAGCAAAAGGTGGTATGAGAGGAATGGTGATGTAAGGTTGAGAAAGGTGAAACTCAGGGAAAGCAGCAGAAGGGCGACCTTTCCACACAGCCCTGTCTTTGCATTAGCATGGTTTAGTAGCTCAGCAAGTCTCTGTGTCATGCCAAAAAGTGGCATCCATCCAAATTCCCTGCATGCTATTGATCCATTCTGGTAGGTGCAGCTTTTCCCACCTGTTGGCTCCCTTAAAAAGGATATTGAATGCTTGATGAGTACGTCTGACCTGGAAAAATGTGACTGGACTTAGCAAGTGCAGCCCCGCTGTGACAGATCCTGGGAAGTAGACAGAGAGGCAAAATCACATCCCTTTATTTGCAGAGGGTTTTTTCATATTTTTAAGACCTCTTCTGGCACAGATTCTCTATTTTTTCTTTTATCATTCAGGACCTCACAGTGAATTGGAAGACATGTGGCCTTGAGAGATGAGTGTTTTCTTTAGACTGTCATTCTGGCCCCTTTCTCTTTTTGGAGAGACTTAGACTCTGCTATTTCTCTCTTCCTCTCTCCTGGATCTCACCTCATCACCATCTTTAAGCTTCATCTTCTCATTGTGTGACCTGATGACATGTAGAGAGGCTGCATGGGTACTCTGTTCTTCAAATTATTATTTGAATAATATAATGGGAGAGAAGGGTGGTTACTGCCCTGAGTCCTAGGCAGAAAAGAGTTTTCACCTGAGCTTTCAGAGATTGAATTGTTGTTATTGTTAAGAAGAAACACGGTCAAAACCCCAACTCTTCTTCTCTGATATATCCTCTGGGCAATAACAGGGATTTTTCTATTCTGCCAAATGCATGAAATTAAAATAGTTGCACCAACCAACTGCTGTTCGTTAGAGGTCACTGCGACTGTCTCTTACCAGTGTATCATACAGGGGTCTGACCCTTTCAGGGCTTGGCAAACCACCCTGGACTATGTGGCTATTGCTTAACCCAGATTGTTGTGGTGAATTAATATGCCCTGGAGGAAGCACAGATATGACTAAATCATGTTTAGTAATTTTCACCAGTGATAATATTGCTATCACTGGTTTTAAAAAGCAAACTGAAATATTAAAAGGGTGGGTGCAGTTCTCAGGATTTACCAAGGCCACGCGTTCCTATCTAAAATGTGTAAAGTTGATTGCTGGTTCCAACAAAAGCTATTAAAACCCTCCATACTTTTAAATACCTAGTGAATTATGCAGTTCTGTAAGTACTGGTGAAATAGTTTACTCATTTATTCAGTTTCTACAGTTGACAGTTGACATAACATTTGTTTTCCCTTTGATTTTTTTTAACAACCTAATGCAGAGTGCCTAAATGTTGCACTTAATTTATTTTTCTGCTTGAATGATGAATGCCGATTTGTCTTGAGGCAACAATTCTGCTGTACTATCAGCTAGTATTCCTCTCTCAGTAACAAATGCAGACTATTTTTGAAAGAAAATATGCAGTAACATTATGAAAAAAATACCACTCTTACAAGAAAAGTTTTAGAGTAAAACTTGAAAGTGTCAAAATTGCTGTAATAGCTTCTGTGTTTGGAAAGATTATGACCAGACCTTAGGTTTTCTGAATGAGATTTTTTTTTTTTTTTTAGATCATGTTCTTTGAGAGTAGTGTGCATCTTCTAGCATTGTCCTCAGTCTGCAATGCCAAAGCAAAATAGTTTGCTGCGTGTCCCTGCGATGATTCCTGGGCAGCTGCGCTCAGTCCAGTTCGTCAGTGGGGTCAGGAACCAGTAGCGCTAAGGGTGTGGTTCTGGGAGGGCTGGATGTAATCCTCCTCTTCTGCCCTTCGGAGACCTGGGCGTTCTGCCCAGGGCACCGGGTGATCTCTGTCTGAAACGCACATGGCTGTGGTTCTGCTGCTGGTAAGGAAGCTTCCTCACTACTGCTTGCATGTCTGCCCCCCCTGCAGTCATCCTGCTCAACTGCAGCGGGGATGTGGCTTAGCCTGGCTCGTTAGAGCCTCAGGAACTTGGGTCCTTCAGAAGGGTCATTGTGAGTGAATGTCAATGCTATCAGTTGCCAAACGGAGCTCAAACGCTGGGAGGTTGGGAAGGCTGCACTGCATGGTCTACGGACAGGGCTAGAGCGGAGCAGCCTCAGCTGTCCCTCCCCAGCCCCACTGCTGTCAGGTACTGCTGGGCTGTCCAGGGAGATGTTCATAACTTGCATCAGGACCCCTGTAAGTCAAGGTCTGAGTTACCTGTGCATGGTCCACAACCAACCATTGCAGAGCTGCTAGACTTGATCTGCTGCATCAGTGCCCTTGATGAGAAGGGTAGACTGTGGTGTTTTGTTTTCTTTCCTCTGTCTGTAAAGGTACCCAGCTGGTAGTCTTAGAGAATAAAATTCTCTTTTCAATCACAAAGCCTGTGGAACGGCCATGCGGGTCGCAGTCCTGACCTGCAGAGATCTGAAGAGGTACCAAAGACTGTCATGTGTTTGGTTCGTACCTCCTCAGACTGGGCTGCCATCCAGGATGCTAAGTACCTCTGGCAGTGATGTCGTCTTGCAGACAGCCTGCCCTGCCTGTGTTTTCACAGCTGACAGAATGTCCCTGGGATATTCTGAAAGTTTTAAATTTGCAGTTGTTTCCAATTTGAAACAAATTGCCTTTTTGCTATGGAAAGAAAAAGAGTATTCCTTTGACAGAAAGGAGCACTGGATTACTATATTTAGTAACTTGAGATGCATCTCTACAGGGCTGAATGCTTCAAATAGTGTTACAATATGAAGTAGTGGAACTTTGAGGAGGAAAATAGAAGCACTTCTTTCATTTTGTGGGGGTGTTTTACCAGCACCATTTACTTGGAAAACCCTTCAGCAGTCCATGGTGTTCAGCAGGATCGGTGTTTTGGTGCTGAGCAGGGAGGGAGGTCTGGACTGGTTCTAAAGCCAACAACTCTTCCTGGCCATTGCTGATCTGATAGAGATTCAAACTGACAAAAGAAAGACGAAGTGCCGTGGGCTGTCATAGCGCCTGGTGTTGCCCACTGAATGACAGGCTGGGTAAGGGAGCACTGGTTCTCCCTGCAATTCCACTGCTCTGCTCTGTCCTGGCAACACCAGCTCCTCTAACCTAGACACTGAGTCCTTTAACAGTTTAAAACGGGTTCTGTACCAGCTGGACCAACACCGTGTGCCCAGTATCTCCCTATTATTGTTGGTATCTTTAATACTCAGATGTTTGCTGCAGATTTGATGCTCCGTTTTCACAGAGCGTGTTGCCCCAGAACCTCTTCTTTCACAGAACCTCCTCCTTTCACATGCTGTAATCGGGTGGAAATATTGACTGGCTCTGTGGCTGCAGCAGGGGCCTTGGGTAACACAGCAATGGAACATCAAATGTAATTGATAATCCTATTTAAACAAAAACTGATCTCCCAGCGAAGGACTCCATGCAGCAGAGGTATTTGCACCCGTCAAGATATAAGCATTACTGTATGAGACAGTTCATTTATTTTAGTCCTAAATACTTGCAGCCATTTGAAAGCTTTCTCCTTGCTGTCTGTTGATCCTGCCTCTCAGCCCACTTTGGGAGCACGTAAGACAGGTTTCTCCTGCATCAGCTTTGACAGCATATCCAAGCAATTTTTTTAAGTAACAATACCAACTAAATAGTGGGGGTCTCAGTTGGTCATTCTTGTAGGCTCAGTGCTATCTGCATGTCCTAATCACATCACAAGACCTTCTAGCTGACTAACATAGCAATTAGTAAGAGGTGAACAGGAACCTCCCACGAGGGATGCGCAAGGTGCAGGGAAGGGAACTGTGCAAATTAGCTTGTGCAGCTACGAAGGGATACTGCACGTCTGAGAAAACAGCACAGGTGAAAAAATATTGAAAGACTAGTATGGCAGCAGCAGCCTCTGTTTACAGGGAGGGCAAATAGACCCTGCAGACCTCATAGGTGCTCTGGGGTTTTCTGTGCTGGCAGGGAAGGGTGCTGGAGGGGCACAGGCTGTACTTACATGATTCTCAAACAAATGGGCTGCTATGGCCTGTTTTCTTGTGAAGTGAATCGGTAGAAAATTGGCTTTTCATGCCTTTACATTCTTGTTTATACAGTGAAGGATCTTAAAGTGTTGAGGCTTCTGTGTACAAAGAGGAAAACAAACTAAAATCTTTGTGCACTGGAGTGAAACTGTTAACTCAGTTTCCTGGAAACAAACATTCTCATCTCAGGGCAGCAGAGTAGAAGTGTCCAAAACCAACTGACTGCTTTCCTTTGCAGCTCAGAGCTTTGGCCATTTGCCTGGTGGGTTGATGAGAAGCTCAGAGTTCAAAAGACTTTGAGACTGATTGAGGCCCTTGCAGGGTGCTCGTGGATGTGAACCAGTCACTTACCTGGTCAGGAAGCAGGTCTGAAGGAGCTGCTCCTCAGCCTGAGCTAGCTGTGCTGGTGTCCCACATCTCTGAAAAGTTAAGATCCACTTGCCTTCTTTTCCAGTAAAAACGATGAAATTGTTCAGTGTCCCGTTGGGAATTTAGCCAAAAGCAGAAATGAGATGAATGGGGGTGTCTGACCTCGGTGTGTCCTTCAGTGGGACTTGGAGGATTCCTCCTCCTGTTTATCACATTTCTGTTCGCTTACATGGGAGTTTTAAAACATAAAAGACAACTCAAGAAAGAAATGGCACTGAAAGCAAAGAGGTCTATGGAAAAAGCTCACTGACTTACGTCTCTTTGGATTTATTTTTAGGTCTGTAAAGTATTACTTGTCTTTCTGCCTTGCGTCAATGTCAGCAGACCTCCACGAGATGCCCCAGCTCTGGCTCCTGTTAGTTATTAGCACTGAGATAGGAGCATTAGGAAGAATTTGGGCTGTGATGCTGTGTCGTGCGGTGCTCTCATTACAGAAGGCTGAGGGAGCCAGGGGTCCTGCAAATACATCTTAGTCTTACAGAACTATTTTCCTGTGCCAGGCAGATTAACGCTAATGCTTGTTCAATGAGAAAACTAAATCTGAGACCACAAGTTCAGCTTCTCAGGTGTCTGTGGGTTCCTGATATGTCTTTGCTTGTTATGTCAATGCCAGGTTGACACCTAGAGTGTGCCCCCAGAGCTGTCTTTGCACTTGACAGTGCTATGTGGCTTATTGCATACAGGTTCTATATTTATAGACATTTTGTGAGGTGGATTACTGTGAGCAGACAGAAAAATATGGGAACTTATCAGTTCTGATGAATATATGCCATGGGCCGACAGCTTCTGCAGCTCCTCTGCTGTGCTGATAGGCTCTTTAGAAATCCGGAGAGATAGAGGAGATCAAAGAGCATGCTTTGGCTCGGCTCTGGTTCACAAACCAGAACGGCACACCATCCTGCATCCTACTGCAGCAAAGCCTGAGGTGTGATGAGCAGCCTCCACCCAACAAACACGTACCCTGAGGAATAAGTCATTGCCATGCTGTGGGCGTGGGGGAAGGCAGAATGTGGAACCTCTTCCCTGTGCTCACAGAAGTGGGGGTCATTGCTGGCGTAGCATGCAGGATGTCTTTGGATTAAATAACAGATTGGTTTGAGTACCAAGGGCTTCACCAGGTCTGCACTGAAGTGATAAGGAAACTGGAGAGGGTCCTGGAGGTGAAGTTCTGCTCCTGATCGTTGCAGGCTGCAGTCACCACTTTCTAGGAACTCAGCGAGCTCTTGGTACTGGGGAGTTTGGGTCTGCTGTGTGCCCGCAGGAAGGCTGTTCCTCATAGAATGTCACTCCTGGTTAAAAATCTTCTGTTGACATCCAATTTTCAGTTCATTCAGGGAAAGCTCATGCTGCTTTATTCTTGTGCCAGCATCTTCTCTTTTCACACAAAGATCTTTCCCCTTCCTGGCGTTTGTCCCTGTGATGTATTTATAGACACTAATGGGCTTCTGTCCATTCTCAGCTCTCATTTGTTAGCAGAAGCAAGTCAAGTTTCACCAGTCCCCTTCATCTGAGTAAAATTACAGGCAGCGTTGTAGTCAAAGCTGTTCAGTGTTGGGTGTTCTTCCCCCAAGCACTACCTGCGTGTTTTCAGCAAAGCAGGCGATGACGTCTCTTATTTCACAGGCGCTTTCACTCTGGCACTTGTTGTCATCTCCATTCAGATCGTATGCCCATATCCTCAGTCACTTCCACCCTGATGAGCTCCTATTTTAGGTCGTGAGGGTTTTTTTATTAGGCTGTTATGACCTGATGGTTTATGATACGGCATCTCATTCTCTATTACTCTAATTCTTTCTGTCTAACCTTCCCATCTTCTGTTGCTCATACAACCTAAAATTGTGTCATGGGCAAATTTCATTAGTGTGCTTTTTGTGGTAAGGTCCTTGAAAATCTTAAATAAGATTTGGGCGCAGCTCACTGCCATCTCCTGTTTATCCATTTCCCTTGCTCCCTTACAATTAGTTTTCCAGCCCTCGCCTTCATCTCAGCTAAAGAACTCCTGTGTGATGCCGTACTGAACTCCAGATAGCCGAGGTCTGTCTTTGGCTTAGGAAATCAGTTATCTCAAGCCAAACTAATCTGATATGGCCTGTCACTTCTTGTCCAATCCGCTCAGAATTTGGGGCTGGAGATGACTCTATCCTGCCTGTTCCATTTTCTCTGCAATGCGCCCATCTGAGTTTTATTTCCATACAACTCCTGGTCATTTCTGTACCCTAGTTCCTTAGCCAATCTGCTTGGACTCCTGTATTCTTTTCCATTTGGGCTGTGCTCTATTTTCTCCTTCTAGGATTCCCTATGTTTTTTTAAATTGGCTAATTATTGAACTCTTCCTGAGCAAATAGTGCGTTAAAGGTAATCAATCGGTGGGTGCCTGCTCCCTCTTGAAAGTGTCTGCTGGAAGCGATGAACATCATCCATTGCTTTACCAGCATCCCTTCCACTCGTACCTCTCCTGGAGACCTGCCACTCGTGTACAGACCCACTTGTACTCGTTCTGACAGGATCGCAGCTGGAGGTAGGATGGCTGCGGGCAGCCCGCATTTTCATGCACTCTGAGTACTGTTTCAGGGTGAGAGTGAGTGATTACAGCTGTTGACATATTGAAGAAAATTCGAGGAAGTTACATGGACTGCAATTTAAAAACACAACATAGAAAGTAATCATAGCAGTGAGTGTAAAATAGTTTTTGGCCAACACTTCAAGCCTTTGAAACTGCTTTATTAAATTTAAGAATTGTGCTTCTGTGAAGTGTCACAATTATTCTGCATTTTTGCAAACTTCTTGATCTGAGAACTATCAAAAGTGTCTTCTCAGATGGATTTGTACATTCCAGAACAGGAGATCCGTAAAGGTCAGGAGACAGACTGCGTTTGTTACAATAATGGTAAATTCTATCCTTAATATTTTTCATCAATACCTCTCAAGTACAAATGCTTAAATGGAAGCAAAGGCTATGTCAGGGCAACGAGACAAGCAAAGAGACAGCACAACCGAACTGGTAGAGACACAAATTTTGGTCCAGAAGTCATGATGCTTCGGGTCTGCCTTTTGCTCAGCAAGGTTGGAGCATCAGCAGAGCAAATTCAGGATTGTCTTTAAAAGTCTGCGTGTATTTTTTTGGAAAGGTTTTGGTAGCAAAACTAAGCTGAGTGGAAGCTGACCAAATGAGTTCCTTCTAAATGACTGAAGAAAAGTTAGTGGATTTTAAAACTCTTTTAAATATTAGCTATTTTATCTTTTACCATTGCTGATATACACTGATTCCTGAGCAAAGGGGGAAGACAAGAAAAGGAGAACTGAGACATGAGTGAACTGGTGCCTGACCAGATAAAAACCCATCATAAATCTCAAAACTTGCATGGTATTTCTTACCTCAAAGGTACTTTTCATGATTAAATTAAAGAATTCAGTATTACTGTTACTGTCTTCCTAGAAATAAAGCACTGCAGTCTGGTGGAAGCGAGTTCTCCTGCAGCCAGTGGATATAAAGGAACGGAAATCGTGGAATGTGGTTTTCAAGTGAACTGGATGCTTTCCAGATTTCCTTAATACAGCTGAAGTGAAGACTGTAGGACACCACCAAGCCTCTCAACAAGAGAATTCTAATGGACCTCGAGATTGTGAGCTTTCTATTCAGGCAGAACAGAGCGACTTTTCAAAGGCTCTCAAGGGTGAAACTTAATTGGGTGCTGCCAGAGACCAGGAAATAATCATTCAAACTACCTGACATTGAACTCCTAGAAAAATATAAAGACGTTACAGGGCAGATGTCAGGCATGCAATCAGAGTACTGAGCAAGCTTGTACGAAGTCTAGACCAAGAAGACAACTTAGATATGGTATTTTTTGCCTATATCGTTCTAGAGATCTTGGCTGTGAATGACACTGTGGTAAGAGTCAGATAAGGAAACAAAACTCAGATCCCCAAATGTCACACAAGGCAGCCAAAGACCAGGCTGGCCATAGGAAAACCTGTCAGAACCTACTAGAAGCTTTCAGACAGCTAACGTTTAGACCATGGCAGTCAGCATCAGATAAACAAGCGAATAACATTGGGGCAGCCAGAGGATTTAATATATGGAAATACAGAATGCTGCTGCAGTCTTCGCAGAAGCAGGCAATGTTTATCTCTTGTTATTATAAACATATGCAAGGTTTTCTTGCAAAGAAAAAAGAACCAAGTGAAAAGAGACCAATTTCCCAACATCAAATGGCATTTTCTCATCTGTGAAAAATGCAGCCACCAATCTGGTTTCCTCCCACACCTTGTCAACTCCTTTAATAGATTTCATTAGCTGAGTGTCTCCTAGAACAACATCAGGCTCTCTTTACCTACTAAATAAATACAAATGAATATTAGGTTCTAACTAAATCTTCTGACTTAGAGCTACAGAAAGTAAATTTTGCTCGCTGTGTTCACGGTAGGTTTCTTGGTGTACGTGTGGAACAGTTCTGTGTTTGCAAACAGATGATCCCAAACAAAAACTCTTTCCAAAATGTGTATGAAATAGTGATTACTTTACAAACCAGAAGTTAAATCTGCAAGGAATCTTGTTGATAAATACCCAGATGGCAGCCTAGTTCTTCTCCCGTAGGGGACAGGAAAAGATCTCTCGATGACACTGTGTAATGCTGCCCTTTGAGGGTTTCTTTTGTCATAGCAATATGCACAACATTTTGGTGCATCACGATAATTTTGCCTTAGTTAAGGCAGAAGAAAAGTCCCTCAGACAAGAGTCAATCACTGGCAGCAAGAAAAGCATCTTACTCGTTTATGTTCCGTACAGTTGGGTTCTGTGTTGATCAGTGATTGATTCGTCGTGTTCACAGCTGACAGGGCCTCCCTGTTCAGCTGGGTAGCATTTTGGATGTCATATGGTTCCAAATATGGAGACAGCTGATGTGATTGTCCCGTTGTAACAACAGAAGTGAAATGAGGTGGGTGCGCTCTGAGGTATTACTTTATCCAACCTTCCCTGTGGATCTAAAGAACTGGAGTTAAAGCGCTGGGGGGAGTGAAGGACACAGAGAGGAGCATGTTGTAACCCAGTCTTGGAGAGCAGGATCTGGGAAACTTTGTGGTTCACTCTGGTTCATGTTTTGATCAAAGGGGGAAAACATTGCTGGGTTGGTCTGCACTGCGCTTCTCCCCCAGCCCCATCCTGGAGGCCATGCTTGCGTGTTTTACTTCATCGAGTTTGTGCCATGCCGCTTGGGAGCCCTCTGCTTCCACCCTGTCCTTTTCAGGTGCGCCGGAGAATCTTCTCTTCCATCTAGCGTAACTCAGTGTTTCATTCCCGTACGGCTGTTCGCAGTCTGATTGTTCTTACAGCCCCAGTTCTTCAGTGCTCGTCCACCCCAAGGAATGTATCTGTAGCAGATTCACCGGGAGGAGCTCTGCCCCCAGACGCAGAAAGCTCACGTTAGGATCAGTTCTCAATTATTAACAACCCTGTCGAGCTGGAAAGCTTACACTGAAGACTGTTCCATTTCGGGTGGTTTTAAGTATCAGGCGGCATTTGTCATCAGTTTCTGCCACATGCTGGCAGTACACTTCATTGGGTGTAATTGAATTTGACTTTGCTTCAGCCTAAACTAATTAGGGACAGCATTAAGCTGTAGGTATACATTAACTTAGGAAACAGCCGCAGCATTTCAACGTATTTCTTCTTACGGAGCTCTGAAGGGTCAGTCCACAGCTCTACCAGCAGGTCAGAACATGCAAGCACTTACCACCCCACTTCAGCTTGAAGGATCTAACTTGGGATCTGCACAGACCTGCTGCAGAGGGAGTTTTGTCTCACATGACGCTTACTGGAGGTAGACTGAATGACAATTTCTTCTGTCTTCGCTAAGAACGTGAACTTAGCCGAAAGAAGAATTTGGTTCAATCTTCTCTTGGCTCTTGAATCCAGCCTGAAGTTCAGCCTGCTGGCTCAAAATAAGAGCTTTTTTTAAAAACCACATCTAGAGTGCATATTGAGTGACACATTTGGCAGGTTTGGGATCAGCCTTGTTCAGGAAAGCTGCGTTATTTACGCTATTAGATTATTTTTAAAGCATCCTGCCAAGAGAGTCTGTAGCAAGCAGATCATTCAGTTACCCTGATTAGAAACATTTGCAGATGTCATTTGAAGCTTGTACACAAAAGCCATTTCTTTTGTTACCATTTCTGTAGCTGGCATTTTCCTTCTCTTCTCCATATATGAGCATGTTTGTGGGAAAACTGCAGTTCCACCCCCAGACCACGTTTTCCTAGCTGGGCTGGAGTCAGAGCAGGAGCCTTGTCAGGTCACCCCCTGATGTAGATACCAATCGAGGGTCTGGGTTATTCGGGTGTCGGGGTGCCAGCAGAGGTCTGGTTCGCAGCAGACAGGAATGCTGGTGTTAGAATTTTCCTTGCAGAGATGCGAGAATGGCCGAGGCTTCTCGGCACGCCTCACCTGGCAAGTGTACGGTGCTTCAGCTCATGGGTCTAGACTTAACCTCAGTAGACTGTAGTGAGATGCATAAATTACTGATACTGGGAGCTTTCCACCGCTTCAGATCATCTGAGTGTTCAAATGCACAGTGAATAATCAACTTGGTCACCACTTTTTGCAAAGTTAAGTTGTGCTGTACGTAATTTGTTGTAATGCTGTTTTTTAATGCTTTGTACTTTTACTCCTGGGGTTGTTAATTATACCGTCAGATTTAAAAAAAAAAAATCAGCTTAGCATAAAATACTCATTTTTCTCCCTGAAATATCTGAGCACGCTGCTGTGCTGCATTTTAACTCCGAAATGAATTGGTTCAAAAGGGAAGAGAGCGCTGGGTAAACACATTTCATTAAATGTCCAATTATACTCATAGCTGGAGCTGTGGTGATTTCTCTCTGACCTTTAATAGAGAAGCTGCTCTCCCAGTAATTATAAATGCTTGTTAAACTCACCGAACAGCACAGCACTAGCCCATAAAGAGCTGTTTAAACTGGAGATTCAGGTAGCTCTTTAATTCCAGGCACCTCTTCCGTGAAGGCTAATTGAATCACAGAGGTTACGCATTCCCCTGGCCTCGAAGGGGAAGAATTCTTGCTTTGCCGTTCGCACCGGATCTTGCTGAATGCTAATGCTGAAACTGCCCCTTTACTAATTTGTAATAAACGCCACTTAATTTAAGGGCTGGAATGGCATGATAAATAACAGAAAACCTTTAAACCATGAGGCCCAGAACGGTTTCAGGAATATTGCCTACTCTCTATGATCGTTCTTCAGACTACACCAACTCATCCAGTTGCCTGCACGTGGAATATGGAGAGAGAAGACAGGTGAACGTGATGCCGGGGAGGAATGCAAGCTAATAGTCAGCCTGGAAATTTCAGAACAAAGTCCTTCCTACTTTTTAGTAAAACAACAGTAAAGGTGGCAGTGCAGAGCTGCCTGAGGTGATGAGCATTCAGTTTGGTGATTCCACCAGGAAAAAGTATGGATTAAATTTCAAAAAACCTCAAAACAAAACTCCCTGAACTTTGTTGCATGGATTTGTTTGGGAAACAACTGACTCAGTCCAGGACAAGTGTTTATTTTGGTTTTATGTATCAAGTTGTTTCCTTTCAAAATAAAAACTCTCCCTGCTTTATTTACTAAATGTTCTTAGTCCTCTCTCCCTGTTTGTGGTTTTTTTTTTCCAAAATAGCTCAACAAATCTGAATTTCCAATCACTTTGGCTGACCTGAATCCATCTTTCAGCAAATTTGTCATTTTCTTAAAGAACTTCCTCAACCCAAAACTCCCATGTTGTAAGTGGAAGGAAAACGTGCAGCCTTCCTTGGACTGAACGGGTCGTTGAGAGTAAGATCCGGAAGGACTTGTTGGAAAAAGACGTGGGAGGCTGTGCTGGGTTAAACGAGAGGTAACCTGGGTCAGCAGTTCAGAGCTACGCCCCTGGAAAGCTCTACAAAGCCCTTGCTTCTGTGTGACCCCCTTGTGTGCGAGGGGAGAACAGGGATACGCTCAGCAATAGGCTGGTGTTCCCGCAGGGACTGGAGAAATGAGCATCGCGCCTGAGGGAGGATGTGGTTTGCAGGTGGCAAAGAGGAGCTGGAGATCTGCCAGCGTGAATACCAGTATGGCATTCGAGTTAACTCCATCAACCTCCCAGCCAACTCACAGTAGCACATGCTGCATGCTAATAAACATCAGATGGCTTTTCAGTCTGCGCCGGGAAGGGCCAAGGCGGCGGTTTTTCAGAGGGAGGAAGTGCTGCTCCGGTATCCGGAGGATGATTTAATTAAGGCGATTCGTTGTAGAGGCAGAGTACGGACAAAGGGCCCTGGGGTGGCTGGGTGCATCTTCTGCAGTGTCTGCAGGCAGCTGGCGACAGCCTCGCTGGGAAACGCAGGGAGAAGCTGCGATCTCTGGTCAGACACGGTATGAAGGTTGGTGTGGGTTCGTGTCACCTCTTATTTCAGCCCCCAGTCCGTGACAAATTCCTGAAATAAAGTTGTTAATGAAGATGTAATTTTACTGTGCCGTGGTGTCTGTCAGCTTCGCTCGGCGGCATTGGCGGAGGAGCCACAGAAGGAGGGGCACGTCTGGAGGGGTTTGCTCCTGTTTGTCAGTAAGGCTTTTCCTTTTTTGGGGTTTAATGGCCTGATTAGAATGTGTTGTCCAGTATGAATATTAGTGAGACGCTTGGAAAGGTGTTATGTGTTTGCCAAGAGTGTTAACAGTGGGACCCCGTTAGAGCAGAAAAGGTACAAAACAAGCATTCCGTACGGAGTCATCACAGATCTGTTACCAGTCCCTCTGACTACCGGGTTTTTCAGCCTCCTGAACTGCAATTGCACCTAAGCCAGGTGAATCGGGAAGTCAAAGTGGAATCTTATTGCTGGAGGGAATACGTCAGTGTGGATTGTCAGTGACAGGTACAAAAAACAAGGGGACAACAGCAGGAACATCCCAGTCCTTCTGCAGGACCTCTTCAGATAGCTGGTCATCACAGGAGGACACGTGGGGCTGGATTTGTAGGCAGCCTAAATTGACTAGTCGGGACTAGCGTGAACAGAAGGGGTTTACACCAGCTGAGCTCTTGTCCCACCAGTTCGAAATCTCACGTTTAATTTTATAGCGTGTCAGAAAGCCTTCATTCTTTTTCCTGGAGGAAGTTCTGCTGGTTATATCTGCAGAAAATTAAACTTGACCGAGGACATCAGCTGCTTTTGCTCCTTTTTAGAAAGAGAAGAGCTTCCACTTGGCTGTACCCGTAGGGGATGCAGTGTGGTTATCCAGCAGGCAGCTGCGGTCTGGAGCTGTGCAAGGAACTGTGGAATTACCCTTATTTTCCAGAGGCTCTCCTCTTGCCAAGGAAGGAATCCAGCAGTCCCTGCAGCATGGGGCTGTTCCAGCACACGTGCCTTGGGTTCTGCCAGAAACTTTAATACACTGGGGCACGTCAGACCAGGTAGAAAGCCCGGCTTTCTGAAACAAGCCTATCGAGGTCAGTGCGTCAAAGAAATAAAGTTATTTTAGGTTGCAGTTATTCTTGGTGAAGACCTGTTAATGGTGAAAAAACTTCAAATTGTCATATTTGAGTAGCTTGTTTCTTTGAATCTGAGGTTCTACTGCCATGGAACTTTTTTTTATTTAAAAAACAAAAATATGAAAGCTGAAAACTACTTGAGCTCCACTGTTTGGTTGAGGTGATAAACACAGCTGTATGGAAATTCAGTGTGGTGGTTCCCACAGCAACTGCAGAACCAGAGAACGCACAACAATATTCTTATTTTCTTCTAAAATGGAAAATCTGCCATTGTCTGTAAAAAATGCGAGTGATTTCACGTGCGTAGGGAGAGCTGTGTAGTTTTGAAGGAACAGCGGTGCTGAATTTTGAGCTTCGCTAGTCTTCCATTTCTGATCTATAATTTCCCATTAAGGCAGGGGTTTGTACCGCTGTGTTTCTATAGGACGTGACAACAATTCCTTTTACAGGCACTTATTTTTGTAGCGTTTCAAATGTGAGGATCAAAGTGATTAATGGATTCCGTCCCGCTGCAGAAGTACTAAAGAGAGTGCTTCCTTAGATGGCTTCTGTAATCAGGCTTAATTAAAACAATTTTTCGTACTTCACAAAGTGAGATTCAGATATTTATTTGAATGTAATTGAGTCATTTAATTCCATCGTTAGCAATCACAGAGATGACATTATTGGTTCAAGCTCACTTAGCGTGTGTTTAGCTTCGGGCAAAGCCATGGGCGAAATTCAAGACAGGCACCTAATTTTTTTCCATTGCATTAACATAAAATCTTGTGAATTATTATTGTAGACTGAGTTCTAGCAAGCTCTCGTGAATTTTACCCAAGACTGGAACCCAGTGTGCTGGGAAGATCGCTCCTGCCAGGCGCGGTTTGCGGTTTAAGCAGACAATACGAATAATGTGAAGGAGAACCAGGAGATGCTGCCCCTGGACCTGCTGCTGGTCACAGCACATCTTCAGGTGACCTGGGCTGGTGCGGTAGCCAATGTCTCCTCCACCAACTCCGCAGCAGATGTGAACCCACCCTCTTAATAGTAAATGAACAGCTTTATAGCCAGTGTCATGAAACATGCTGCGTTTGGGGTGGGCGAGCAGGCAGCGGCACTTGAGAGACAGGGATGTGAGCCAGAAGCCAAACGCAAAGTATTTGTGTGCTGCTGTGGGAATGGTGACACGAGGGGTCTCCTAAGAGCTGCAGGAGCCCCAGGGAGAAGCGGGGTACTTGGCTGCGGAGGTCTTAGGCAGGAGTGTAACATGCTGGCAGTTTGTTCCCGTTCTCTCATTTGCAATTTATGAATAGATGAAAAGAGCAACTAAAAACAAAATAAAGGCGCAATTGCCTTTTTCAGTCTTCATTAGCATTCTGCTCTTGAACAGATGGGGCTTCACTGGATATTCGTGTGTTTTGTTCTGTTCTGGGCATTATGATGTTACTTTAATTATTTAATAGACTTAGGTTTATCGACCAAGTATCTGAGTTGTCATGAACCAAAAGCTTAGGGCTAGGAGAAAACCAGCCTGTTCACGTCAACTTAGAATTCACCTGAAACTTAGCCTGGTTTTGTTTTTTTCTTTTCATCCTGAAACCAAGGCCAGGTCTAGAAAAATACTCGCTGTGCTTTGCAGACCACATCTGCTCAGAGACCATCACCCCCGTTGGGTTTGGTTACCGGCTGAAAATTCAGCTCATGTTTTCTCAAAAAAGCAGAAAAATTCTGGAAAACCCAAACTACACTTGTCACATTTGGCAATTATTTTCTTTAAGAAAAGGAAGCGGGAATTCTAAAACGTTAAGACTTAATGTTTCATTCTGGAGCTGACAAAACATTTGATTTTACCATTTGAGATGTCATTTGAATGTGTGATTTAAGTAATATCAAGTAGGTTAATGAGGCTCTAAATTCATAAGGAAAATACCTAATTTTGAGTCAAAGTAGCTGTTTTAACTGTCTTCCTTTTATTGAGCACATCTATTTCTTTCAGAGTATTTTTTCTTTCAGCCATCAAACCAAGACAACATACTGTGTCAGAGCAGGTAGCTGTGATAACTGTAGACTCTCTGCTCTTGGGAAGGCAGAGGGAGAAAGAGGCGATGACTGCCATGAGAAGTGTCCCAGGTACTTGACGCGGTCATTTTTAACTCGGTGTCACCCAAATATTATCTCAGAAGAGGTTACTGTAAACAAAAGAACCATCAGTTCTTTCAGCACCTTCGTCTGGAGACCTTCAGCCCAGCACACGCTTCTTTCGTTCAGACAATGGCACGGATAAACGAGTGAAGCGAAGATTAACCCCCTGGGCATGCAAGATCTTGTGTAGGGCGATCCCCACTCTGCCCTCTCACAACGACATTTTTGAGGACCACGTTAGGGAAGTTTTCTTCCTATAAAGGCGCTTTCAAGAAGAGGAACCTCTGATCCTCACGTGTACTTGGGGTTGCTTTATTTCCTGCTCCCTTTTTCCTATTTTGGTAGTTTAATGGCAAATGTCTGGTTTGTTTCTGGAGCCTCCCTCCTGACCTGCCCTGTTCGGTGTCTGGCTCTCCTGTTCCATGTCCGGTCTGCCAGCACGCAGACTTTCTGCTCGAGCTACAGCTGCCTGTCTCTCCTGAGAGGAATGCAGCCAGTGTAGTGTCCGTCTTCCATGTAACATTAGTTTATTGTTGTTATTAAACATGAATGAACTCAAGTTTCTCAAGGCTCTGTGTGGGTCTCTGAAGAATTACCATTGCCTCTGTTGGCCATAAATATCTTCTCAGTATGAAGCTATGGGAGAGTTGTTTTCGTTCTGGATGGACGGTCTTTTCTGCTGGAAAGCTTGCGTTGGCTGCCGACAAATAAGACAGAAATTAGGAGTCCCCAGGCTGCTCCTACCATACTACAAATCTGGTCTCTCCAGCTATATCCTTGGCATTCTTCTGTACTGAAAAAAGTATGTGAACATCTTGCCATACCGACTAAACCAGGACTTTGAGAAACATCCTGGAATATTCATCAAGGGAAACCATGTAACTTGACAACATGCACATCTTGAATAAATCATTTATTTTTGAAAGAGATGGAATAAAGCTCCCTTTCATCTCCTCTAGTAATTTTATTGATATGGTTATTTTTTTTCACTTCATAATGACAGGGTAGTGTATTTTTAGCTTTACATTGTATTCAGTTTACCCTGCAGATTTGGGACAGTTTTACTCTGAGTTTGAAATGTGGTGTAGGGAACATGCACAGAGAAATCCTGTTAATAAGTAGAGCTTTATTAAAGGTCTATACAAAATCCAGGGGAGGCTATCTGATCCTTCTCTGCTACTTTAAATCCAGAAAAATAACGCAGTTACTGCTGTGGTAACCAGAACTGACCACACTACCAAGACTAAGTTTATACCGCTCCTCTTGTTTGTGGCTGTTGAATTTCAGGAATGTAAAGATTACAGCATCTGAGCCTTCCCGTCCCATGTTCCTCTCCACCAGGCTATTAAAGAGGAAAAATCTAGTTCTGGAGTGTTTGCATTTTCCAGAGGGGAGAAGAGTTCCATCTGAAACAGAAATTCCATGTTAGTTCTCTTAGCAGTTAGCACAGAAGGCCTAATTAAAGTATTTTGGGGGGTTAAAAGATGGTGGTTAGGTATTTCCCTGAGGATATATTTGCTTGGTAGGTTTCCTGTGTGGGTGGAGGCTTCTCCTCACTGGTGCTTTTCAGTCCACCTCTGATCCAAGCCTCTTTGGACATGAGTAATTCAGCTTTTTTGCTATAGAAGCTGATGAAACTTCCAGAGAAGTATGTTATTTTTTGGATTTTCTCTACTTTGTCCGACTCTTTTTGTGCACAATTGGAAGAACTCCAAGTGGAGGACAAAAATACAGTCACTGCTGTCTAAATGTAGCTGCCTTATTTAAGGGGTTTGTTCCTCAGGTTCTCCATGTTGTCAGTGCTGTAACCCCACTGTGTAAACTCTTGGTTTGCTGTTCTGGATAAGATTTGTTTATTGGGACAGGGGATGTGCCAAGGTTCCTCTAAGGTGATGTTGGCCAGAGGCTCCATATTTTGACAGTAGAGAAGCAGGAGCCACCAAGTCTTCACCTTTTCTCTTGAGACAGGTATCTCTTCTACTCATGCTGCTAGCACGGCGGCACCGAGGTGGTGACTTCAGAGGAGCATGTGCTGTGGGCAGAGAAGAAATGGTGAAATGGAAGAAGCTGTTATCAGCAGCACCATGGCTATGTGTGGTTTTTTTAGGTAGCCTGCTGGGTGGCTTAAAGTGGAAAAGCCAGTAGAAAGACCAGCACAACTTTCATCACCTGAAAATTCTTTGTATGGAGAAGTATCTGCTGCTGACCCCTTTAGCCTGGAGAAATGGAGGCTCAGCGGAGACCTTCGTGTTCTCTACAACTCCCCGACAGGAGCGAGGTGGGGGTTGGTCTCTTCTCCCCAGGAACAAGTGGCAGGATGAGAGGAAACAGCCGCAAGTTGCACCAGGGAGGGTTTAGGTTGGCACCGAGGAACCATTTCTGTCCCGTTGGGGTTGTCCAGGCGTGTCCCAGCCTGCCCAGGGCAGTGGTGGAGTCCCCATCCCTGGAGGGGTTTCCCAGCCGTGTGGAGGTGGTGCTGAGGGACAGGGGTCAGGGGGGACCTGGCAGTGCTGGGGGAACGGGGGGACCCGATGGGCTTGAAGGTCTTTTCTGACCTAAACGATTCTGTTGTTTCTTTCAGCGGCACTGCTGTCCGTTTGTAAGAAATCCGTGCTGCCGGCTGCAGCGTGATGCCCTGTAAGGGGAGTTACTCAATACCTTTAGAGGAAGAGTAACGTTCTCCTCAGCGCGGAGTATCCCTGTCGTGGAATACAAATGAAGGTTTACAGCTGGTCATTCAGCAAAGCTTGTTAGAGTGAGCTTCATTAGCTCTTTTGTGTGGTTTTGCTAAAGGCTAAGCAGGATTCTTTATGTCTTTGTCACTTGTGGCGCATGCGCGCGTGCCGTCTATATATAGGAACCTATAGAGCTGTGACTGGGGACAGAAGACACAGCTGTGGAGTTATTATTTACAATGAAATTAAAGGGACAATTGAAGGGAACAGAGACCCCACTAATAACTGCTGGGAGCTTTGATTGGAAGACTCTTTTTTCCTAGATCCAAATGTATCATCAAGAGAGAAACAATTCCGTACGGCGGCGGTGTTACTGGAGTACTAGATTGTGTTGGTTTTTCATGGCCTAAATTTACTTTTTATCTATGTTGTTCGCCTTGTTCTACAACTACTGTCTCATATTAATGTATTGCTTTTATTTTTCTTATTTTCTTTCTCTCATGAATTGTTGGATTCCACTGTGGTACTCTAAGGAGAAAGGGATCCAAAGCCAGCATCCCCTTTCTTCATCCAAACCAAACTGCAGAGCTGGTACCACAGAAATGAAAGGAAACGTCACTTCCCAGTTAGGGATGTCATTCCATCTTCTCGCTGACTGGCGAAGAGGCCCAAAGTCTAACATTGGCATCTTAGGAAGGACACGCTCTGGGGGGGTGGTGATTTTAAGGGCACCTTCTTCCTGTTCAAGTCTCTTCAGCAGAATTCCCGCAGGTCCCTCTCCATGGCCATGTTGCCTTCAGGCCCGTGTTGTCACAGCAGTATCCTGTGGTGCTCCTGTCCTCCAACAGCCTCGTTTCAGGTTGTATTTAACGCTCTGCTGCAACCTGCTGATGCTCTGAGGAACTACACACTTGGCGGTCCTTCATACTCGCGTCTTCCCTCCTCAGCCCCACCCAAGCACAAGGTTTAAAATAATTCAAACGCTCCGTTTCCGTGGCACCACTGTTTGGAGGGGAACGCTCTTCTATTTTGGCATTTCTATATCTGAAAGGTTCCTTCAATGCCAACTCAAAAGGAGTTGCAGGTTCTGAAAATGGCTGTCAAGTTTGATGAGCACAGCAGGATGAACAGATTGTAAAGCCGCTAACGTGGCAAATTGCTTCCTTCGCTGTTGCGTTCTTTACAGAGCTCCGTAAGTTGTCTGAATTGATGCAGAATGATTAATAAAATCAGCTTTGGGAACGGTTGGCCAGCAGCGTTCAGGAGCGACTTGCTCTGTGAAGCCACTGAGGATGACAACACGCGCAGAAGGCAGCAGAGGTTTTCTCTGATGAGAATCCTGCGTTCCAGGGTGCTGGGATTTTAATGTGTTCTGGTGTGGCAATTGCCATGTGCCCCTGTTAGCAGTTTGTCTGCAAAAAGCTGTGCACGGGGAAAGGGCAATTCTCAGAGCTGCTACCTCTTGTTCATTTGAATGGAACTGGGAAACCCACCGCTGAGCTGGCCTGGGAGATGAGGAGATAAGTGCTCTAGCTGTGCGGCTGGAATGTGCGTGACTGGAACGGTGTGACTGGCTGATGCTGGGATAGGACTTCGTCCTCCTTGCTAGCGGAGGGCAATCACATGTTCCCAGGATCAGCCTAGACCACCAGTTACTCTTCAGAATGAGATCAGTGTTGGTTAAAGGATCTGGGGATCTCCCAGAAGCTGTCCCAGGGTAATTCTTTGGGATTTTTAGCCTTTAAAACAGTTCTCACATGACAGACTAAGAAGTGATTCCAGAGGGTGTTCAGTGTACTTGAGCAGGAGCCAACGGGGGAAGAATGGAGTAAAAACCCTGGAAAGGTGAGCGTTGCTCTCACCTTAGCCTTCTGACTTCACCAGCCTGCTGAGCCACCTCTGAGTTCAAGCCTCAGACCTCAAGAGGGAGCTCATAGGTATGCTACTGCCTTATTTATTATGCCCTTTACATTCGAACTAGAAGAATTCATTTTAGGAAGGAGATCGCTAACCTGAACCGTAGGTCTTTGCCTCATGCCTATTTTTTTCCATGCTAAATCCACCACAGTGCTACTGAGTAATGCCTGCCTTTGTGTGCAGACCTTTGGAATAGCAGAGCCATATCTGGAGAGGACTTTTGTCCAGCATTAGTCAGAGGATGAGAACATGCTTCTGGAAGGCAGCAAGGGGTGGCAGGAGATGCTCAAAATGACCTGTTCTTCTCAGAGGACTTCTGTGCCCCGCCATCTGCTTCCGTGGCTGAGCCTGAGATGTTCTCTGTTAGGTTTGGTACCAATAACCGAAGCAGAGTAAACCAGTTATTTCCCCATCGGCACCTCTAAGTGTCTGTTCTGCACAGAATGGTCTAGAGGATGAAAAGCCCCAAAGAGGAACGATGTGGGAGCAGAAGTTCATCAGGCTGTGGATAGCTTGGGTAAGGACAGCTAGGAGACAGAGCTCTGAAATACTGTGTTAGTTCTGGGGAGTGGGAACCTCTCATGATACTCTCTAAAGGGAAGACGGTGATTTTATTTGACACTGGCAGTGGAAGATGGATTATTTGAATACTTGGAGGAAATTGTGTGAGGAGATGAGTTAAGAGCTATTAATCAGGAAGGGCTGCTGAACTGAAACCGATGCAATCCAACATACTTCAGACCGTCCTGGGCACCAGAACACTTACCCAGATTGGGATCACAAGAAAGTAATTTATGCTGGAAAAGTTTCAACCCAGGAGGAAATTACAAGCATATGTTTTGGGGCAGCTGTAACCTAGAGCGTTGTGGAATATGATTCTTACTAATTAATATTGCAAAAGCACGGACAGCAGCGCCTGCAGTGCTACCTTCAGTGTATTAGCAAATTACTCTGAATAATAGGAGCGCTCCCAGATAACGGAGGACTTTGAGCGTGGTGCTGGGGAATTAATCACTGGATCAGAGAGAGTGTCCTGCTGAATTGGAATAGGATAGGCAGTGTATGACACGGATGGGCGATCTATTTGAAGAATGTAAAGCATATGGAAAGCATTTTTAAGACTGTGAAGGGGGAAAATGCTGGATAAAACTTGCGGAATCTGAAATAACAAATGTACTCTGTGAAGCATGGAAGTTTTGGAGCGAAAGAGAGACCTGGAAATGCATGTTTTCTCCCCTCGTTCTGTTCTTCCTTGCTTCGCTTCCTTATAAAACGGCAGTTCTTACAGGAACCCGCAGGTCACCACCAGGCACAGAGTGGTGCCAAGGCTGGAAAGCCAAACCGAATGCCTGGCCTTCAAGTCTTCCCTTCGTTCCTGAAAGTCCTGTGTTATATTGACCATTTGGGAAAGTAATTTCCAGCTTATTTTTTATATAAATCCCTGTTAAGAGCAGATGTCCCACTGAAGAGCGAGAGGCACTTACCACCTCATTAATGTTATCTTGTGGCTTTTTAAACACTGGTGTTTCCATTGCATGTGTGTGCGGGTGGCATCTGTGCTTCTGCGTGTGCAGCTTCAGAACTTCAGAGACCGTTTGAAAACATCTGACGAAAAGCTGAGAAGGCCATTGGTTGTATCCGTAGGGTGGACAGCCAGTTTAAATACCCTAATAAACGATATGGAGGGTTCAACGTGGACTACGAGTAGTCAATTATAGTTGTAAGTGAAGACCGAGAGGAAGTGGGTTACTGTGACTAATGGGGTTATCTACTGCAAAACTAGACATGAAGCCTGTCACGTTTGCACCAGCAAGATGATATCAACAGGGCGAATTTACCCCATCGTATGCGGAGTTTAATGCGAAATAAAGAATCGCAGAACAGTCCAAGTTCTCACCAGTCTGACTTTTTCTCTCTGATAGTAAATGAAGGTGATGTCAAATTTTAAAGCATATGGTATTTCTATTCTGAGAGCTCTTAAACTTTTTCGTTTTATTTCCAGCATATTACTTCGCTCTGCTCAACCAGCACATTAAACCCCCTGTTTTCCAGATGCAGAAACACGGTGTCTCGAGGAACCTGAACGTCTGGTAGCTGGAAGGATTGCTATGAACCCTTTAGTAGCCGGGCTGTACTGGACTCCTTTCAGCTCTGCTGTGCTGTTCCCACTCTTGGGCACATCTAGTGCCAGCCACAAACTAACTGGGGAAAAAAAAGAAAAAGCGTATGTGGTGGTCCTGATAGGAGATTTGCTCAGTTGTGATTGTAAAATAGACAGACTTTGACCTTCCCAAGAACATAACAAGCTTGTGGTGTTTGCCACTCCTTAGAGCGGTTCTCCAGGGACTGTTTTGTCTGTTGCTGTATCTCCGTCGTTAGCTGCTGTGGACAGGTACGTCACTGATTAGATGTCTCTGCCCATTGTACCACTTCAAACCTGTCCCTAATTCCCCTCCCCAGTCCAGCCCTCTGCCTCCACCCTGAGCCTTTACCCTGCACTGTGCTGGGAAGGATGTGGGTCTGACTGGCTTTCTTTGGCGCTTGAAATTCCTCGCTGTTTCAAAATGCTGATTTATTGAAGTATCTACTAAAAGCTGCTGTGTGCCCCCCCCAAATGAGACAAGGAAGGCACAGCATAAAAATGTCACTGACCAAGCAAGGGAGAAGAGCCAGAGGGTGAGTGAAGGGAAGGGATGTGATACCAAGCCTTGGGATAGCCTTGACCCTGCCTCCAAAAAGGGAGGTGAACGAGATGACCTCTGACAACCCCTGTGACCATACGTCTCTTTTCTAAACAAAGACTTCCTTACCTCCCCTGAGGCACGTTGAGGAAAAAAGAGAGAATGTAAACTGGGACAAATAATGACGAGTGAATTGGGGTTTTTAGTATTAATGGGTTATTAATACTCTCTCTGGTTTAATCACCTGATTGTAACTTAGCACTCTAGGGGGGAAGCCATTTACCGGGGCAGAACTGATCTCCCACCTCGGACTAATCAGCTGGCAAACACTCAAGTGCTGCCACGCCAAGTGAAATCGGGGCGGGGATGGAGCTGTAAAGCGGGACTTTGCGGGGTGAGCCCACCGCGAGGGCAGAGGCTGGTAATAGCCACTGCTTGTGTTAGCCTGATTTGCACGTCTGTTCCACTTCCCTGTCGGGATGACACGGGGAGAAGCGGGACCTAGAAGTTTGAAGCTGTTGGAGTCCACGTGGAAAGAACATTTCAGGACAAAGTCAGGGGCTCCCTGCCTGTTAAACCGGGAATTCAGAGAACTCTAGTTATTCACGTATCACATAGTGATAAATAATTCCTTTCAGATCATACCAGTGATCTTGGTGATAGCCCCTGCTGCCTTTGCTGTTATCTCTCAAAGGAGCTATGAAGTGTCACGGACCTGTGCCATCTCTTGGCTGAGTAAGGAGGAGATACCGTATTCCCAAGAGAAGTTGCAGGAATGGCCTTAAGGAAGACGAAGCAGCTCAGGAAAGAGCACGGCAGCCAGATCGCGATGGGCGCAGGAGCACGGCCGGAGCCTCCCAGGCAGCTTCCCGTGCAGGCAGAGGGGACGCTGCAGACTTTGTCGGAGAGTTTGGGACCTGGCCACTGAGCCCGCCGGAGAAAGGCGTGCACAGCATGTGCGGGTGCAGTGTTGAACCCCGGCAGGACACTCACACAGCCGGCAATACTTGTGGTTTCTGAGATTTGTAGTGTTGCAAGTTGCATCTTTATTCCACTTTCCGAATGCAGTCGTCTTTTTAGAGCAATCGTTGATGAAAGTGGCACCTTCCCAGCATCTAGCTCTGCTTCCACACCTCGGTGGACTCCACCTGCTGCTGTTTGTTTATGAGAGAAAGGAGAGAGTTGTTGTCACCTGCCATTGTTACCGTCGGTGGGACGGAATTATTTTGCATCGCCTGACGTTGGCAAAACGTTCAGGTCCGGGTTTTCGGCAGGTCTCCTCGGGTAGCTGTCTCCATGCGAAGCTCTGCAGCTACCACACCCGTCTGTGCGTTCACTGTGTAACAACTCACTTCCTAGTTTTGTTAGCGTGTTTGTACTCCGTTACCGTGTTAGCATACCCCAAAGATTCACGAAACCCACCAGAAAGGTGACGTTCGGTTCTCCTGTGTCGAACCTGCTCACGCTGCTGCTGTCGGTTCCATCCCTGAAGTTGCCAGCCGAGCTTGGCCTCCCATTGACCCTGCTGCTGGCTGGGTGAAAAGGATTTTTGTTTAAAATGCAATCAGTCGTTTTAATTTGTGATGTATCTAAATTTAAATTAAACTAAGCCTCTTGCGGTTCCAGTGTTGCTGTTTGTAAATAGCGAGTGATTGCTCACAGGCATAAGAACTTTAAATATTTATGTGATGGCACCAAACAGGACACAGAGGCAGCTTCTAAACCCACAGAGATGAGATTAAACTCCAGATTTTCACATACGTCGGTTATGATCAGCTGCTGGGCAGTGAGTTAATTCTTCAGTGAGGACCTTTTCCCCTCTTTCTCCTGCCGGTGCATCCTCCGGAGTTTTGAGGGTTTGTTTATTCTTGACCTGTTTGTGACTGGGTACGAG
The DNA here is from genome assembly GCA_009769605.1 of Bucorvus abyssinicus. Lineage (NCBI taxonomy): Eukaryota > Metazoa > Chordata > Aves > Bucerotiformes > Bucorvidae > Bucorvus > Bucorvus abyssinicus. The sequence goes on along the minus strand of CM020035.1, from coordinate 26,077,767 downwards.
TGACACAGGGAAGGCAGTTGGATTATTTCCCTTCTTACGCCACGAGCTCCCCTGTAAGGGAAGAACAAAGCACCAACCTTTGGTGAAAAAACCCCTCTAGGAAGTAAATTTCAGAATGCCGGTTTACATTTTTGTCCTGACACATGTTTATGGTGGGATGTCCGATTGTCTGACTCAGAAGTAGGGGTGGGTCCTTCCAGCCTGGCAAGCGCAGGTCTCTGGATGTTTTACAGAGCGCCAGGTTACACCGGTTTGCTCTTCAAAACCATTCTGTGTTTTCCACGAGTAAGTCCTCTCTGGCCGTGGTGTTTGAGCAGCGTCCAGACGAGATCCCAGAGGGGCTGTGGGGGGCACCTTAATTCCTTCTGTGTTTTGGTGGCAAAGGGAGGGGGGAGACTTGCTCCCGCGGCTGGTGTTTGGGCACGTGGCGAAAGCAAAAGCGATTTCAAACACTTTGTGTGAGATGCAGGAGGAGAAATAGAGAACAAAACTTACCCCCAAACCACGCGATGTGGCCGTGTCTCCACTTCGAGCTGTGTCTGTGGTGGGGACCAGCTGCGGGCTGAAGCAGCGATGTCGGTGTGGGAGGGAGGGCTTAGCCTGCCGCAGTGGGTCCCAGCCGCTTCTCTGGTGGGACGGTGGAACAGCAGCCCCAGAGGGAGCGGAAGAAAGGCCTCTGCTTCTCCTGTGACGACTGAGGACAGCTCCTCCGCCTGCGCAGGCAGAACTTAGCAGTGGGAGGTGGTAGGGGGAAGGTGAAGGTAAGGGGAGAGGCCAGTTCTTGTCTCCCTTGTCAGAGCTGTGGACTATGTTTGTGTGGGTGCAATGCCCAACACGTTCGACAGAGGTGAAGAGAGGTTGGCTGGGTTTGCTGTTTGTTTTTATGCTATGTGCCTGCATTTTCTTGAAGAAAAAGAGATTTGTGCAGTATCTGCATGTATAAAGGACAATGTGGCAAAGCACCCCGCTTTCCCCCAGGAGGGTGACTCCGCTGGTTATGCTGCATTCGGCCGTCACCCCAGCTCATTTCCATTGGGAATTTGTACCTCTGAGGCTGAACGTGTCTTAAAGTGAAATGTAGAGGTCATGAGACCCATCCCACTGTCATTTCAGACAGCAAAAAATCAAGCAGAGTGTGTGTTTAGAGAAGAAAAAGAAGTCTCCTGGAATGTGATCCTCAATGCCAAGTACGCTTTGTGTAGAGTACCGTGGAAAAAGAGCATTTAAAAATGGAAAGGTCAAGATCTTGACCTGGTTGACTTCCACAAATGGTAAAATATGCGGAGTGTGGAAGACGAGTATGTGCCGTGGAGGTGCGGGACATCAAAGAGAGAATTAGCAGCGTGGAGACTATTAATCTTGCCTTTAGTGTGTTGTCTATAAGTGCAGTGAAAATGTGCAGGTGGAACTCTTACTACAAGTTGCAAGGTGCTCAGAATATTCCGAAACGAAGGCTGTGACCACATGGAATCTTCGGTTATGTTATTTTAAAGTTTTCTGCCTGTTTTTCAAACTGGAGAGGTAGCCTTAATGGTGCACACCTGTCGAGTGCTCTGTGGAACGGGTAGAATTTCTGCTGTAAAAGGTAAAGGCTGCTTGACCTATAGTTTTATGGGCGTGATTGTATGCAATTTCACCGTGTTAGAATTTCATGAGAATTTCTGAAATGGCCCTAATGGCATGGCGGAGAGAGGACGTGAAGGGTGAGTCTTAGAAGGGCCGCAACAGCATTAAGAGTGAAACAGATAATCCTCAAACTCGTTATGTTCTGCGTACTTAAAGGCACTCGGTGTTTCAAGATGCCTGCAGTCTTCTGGGTGCCAGCGCACTTATGGGGTAAGAGGAGTATCTTGAGCATCACTGAGTAATGCTTCTGTGCCATAAAGGTGCCTAAAGACACGGGTGAACCTTCTCTGGAGAGGCTGATGTGGCACGTTCAGGGGTTTGCTTTTGCACAGCTGGGTTGTGAAGAGAGAGCCAAGGTGGAACGCAGGCTGTTACTGCCTGAGCTCAGCGCTGACCGCACCCCGGCAGGAGCAGCAGTGCCGTGCCCAAAGCCAAGGGCGGCTGCAGCTTCCTGACCTGCATCGTGGCCATTATTCCCTTAAAATCATTTTCCAGACAGTATATGCACACACTGAATGGGGGAAACAGTTAATTTTCATTATTCTTCCTCAAAGATGCAACGTGTGTTTTCTTTGCTGCCTGCAACAAGTTGCATCTTTGTGTAGAGGCAGAAGGTTTCCTTAGAGCCATGGAGGCTCTTAGTCTGTTTTTTTTCTTGCAACATCAGGCTGCAGTTTCCTATAATGAGCCTTATCTGGATTGTTTGCAGAGTGACGGGAGTCTCCTTTTTCCATCTCAGTGGCTTTTTGTGTCAAATTTCAGGAGAGCAAGAGAACGTTTCCAATCCAGTAGTACTTTCTTGTGGAGCTTGAGCTTCCAACAAGTGTCATCTCCAAGATACGCCAAGATACCACCTCTGTGAACGGTAGAAATACCTAACTAGGATCTGTAATTGTTTTAAGCCCATTCTGGGGCACTTAATGCACTTCAGATGATTCACCTGACTGGGAAGTGTTTCCCTGGCAGAGGAACACTTAAACCTGGGCTGTGGTGTCCTGTTAGCGCTGCTGCTGCTGCCCGTCATCGCCTAGTCAGGGCTCACACCTGCAGTTCCTCGGGTTTTATCACCGTTTTCTCTCACAGGGGTTGCCATGTGCTCCCACGGGTGATCCCTCCGTGGTTTCCTCCTTTCCCACGCCCACCAGCGTAACGGAGTTATGACAATTCTGCGTCACCGAGGACAATGTAAGTAGTCTTGTGCAAAGAAACTCGGGCACGGCTCTGGCAGCAATCCCACGTTCTCCACGTTAGAGCTCGGTGTTAAGGCATAAAAGCTGCGTTCCTACTAACAGAAGATCAGATCGTTTTGCCGAGGGGGAAGAGCTGTGGCTGTCGGGTAACTTCTGTGGGCTCTAAATGGCTGAACCTCCCTGGGTATCGGTGGAGTTTTCCATAGTGAGGAAGCAGCGATGCCCCGGCCACTGGCCGGAGGAGCCCCGGCCTCGCTCGGCGCAGGGACCGCAGCAGCCCTGGCTGCCCGGCAGGCGCTTCCCACCGGCTCCGCGGTCGGCGGGGCTGAACGGAGAGCTGATTTCTCGTGAAACCTGGTGGACAGGCTCCGGGTTCCTCCGGTGAACCGACGCTCCCACCCGGGGTGAGCGGTTCACACCCGGTTCCGTCGAACCCAGCCCAGCAGCGTCTCTGGACGAGCATCCCTGGACCGCCCGCAGGCAAAGCGGGGCGCCCGCTCCCCCCCCCGCCCCCGGCCCCCTGCGGGGCCGTCCCGGGGCCGCGGTCGCACATGGGCCAGCGAGGGCGGCCGGGGCGCGACGCTCCCCCGGGGAGGGGCTGCGAGTTCGGCGGCCCCCGCCCCGCACACCCCCACCGCCCTGCGCGGGGGGAGCGGGAGGGCACCCCCCAGTTCCGCTTCCTGACGGGGCTCGGCTCGGCTCGGCTCGGCGGGGCCCGGGCGGGGAGCGGCGGGGCTGCCGGCTCCCATGGCCGGCGAGCGAACGCGGCGCTTCACGCGGAGCCTGCTGAGGCCGGGGCAGGCGGCGGAGCTGCGGCTCAGCGCGGCCTCGGCCGCCGCCGCCGGGCGGTTCCAGCCGCGGGTGAGTGCGGCGGGGCCGGGCGGGGAGCGCGGAGCGGGCAGCGGGCAGCGGCCCAGGTGCGAAGCGCGCTGGGGAGCCGGGGAGGGCGCGGGCGCGGCGCTGGGTGGGCCGGCCCGCCCGGCGCGGGAGCAGCCGGAGGCCCGCGGTGCCGCCGCGCCTCCCCGCTCGGTGCCGCCGCCGGCTGCCGGAGCCCCGCTCGCCGCTCGGGAGGGAGCCGGCTGGCCGCCCCGCTTGAGTTTCGCCCGTTTTCTGTTGTTCTCAATGAGCTTTGCAGGGGCGGGCGAAGCGAAACGCGAAGAGCGGTGCCGGAGCCAGCCCGGCGAGCCCCGGGGGGACGGGACGGGACCGGACCGAGCGCTCCGGCGGCCCGGGGCAGTCAGTCCCGCCGGGGTCGGGGCGTTGGCAGCCCGCATGCCCGCCTGTTACTGTGAGCGCCGGGGTGCGGGTGTGCTCGGGGTGATTTCCACCGGCAACCCCAGGGAAGGGGCCTCAAGTGCTGTGGAAACGCCGACCCTGCTCCTGAGGCTTCGGTCCCCACGTCTGCCCGTGGGTGGGATAGCGCAGAAGGGCCGTAAACTGCCACCGCGCTCCTCTGACGGTACCTTCTCCTCCCTTTACGGGGTTGTATGTCAGACCTTGGCTGGCAGGCAGGCAGGCAGGCGCTCAGGGTGCCCAGAGAAACGGTCACTGGCCTTTTCGAATCCCTTGCTGTTTGTGAGTCAGTCCACAGCCACTGTTGTATTAAGGTCCCTTCGGACTTAAAGCTGTGCGGTACAAGAGATAAATGACTCCTTTGCAGATGATTAAGCATATCATTCCTGTGAATCACGTAGTTCAGATAAATATTTTCCTCCTCTAGTTTTTCAGGCAGCACAGTTCATGAAATAGACCAAAAAGCCGAAAGAGGGAAAGTCCTAAGTGAAACGGTATCGCTTCTCAAAGGGTACCCCGCGCCAGTGCCTCATGCGCTCTCTCTGTAAAACAGGAAATAATTTTGCCACCACGTCCCCATAACGTTGGTGGCCCCTTTCCCTCTCCTCGGAGACAAAGAGAGCAGAACTTGGCCCGTTGGAAACACTACACTGGTGAGGTTGTGGTGGAAACGTTCTAGGAGCCATCGCGGTTGGTTTGGGCTCTGCCCAGACGCTGTGCAGAGCAGTTGTCCCCGCAGAGAGCGTATTTCAGTCCGTATACAGGCTAAACTGCTGTATGGTCTCACTGCATCTTGAAGTATCATAGCTGAAGTTCTACTACAAGTGTGTTTTACGCTGCTGTGTCTCTGCTGCCAGCATGCAAAAAATACCACCGGAGAGTGAGGCTGATGAAGCGGATCTAAACCGGGTGGGCTGTTTCCCTTGGGGAGGGTGGGATATACGGCGTTGCTGTCAGATCTCGTACTGCTAACTTAAGAATATGGTATTTGAGTTGTATTTTATTCACTCTACCTTTAAAACATCAAGACTTCATTTGTGGGGTGTTGTCTACGCTTGGTGTGAGTCTGACTTCCTGTTGACTGGTGAAACCTACTGGTGGTGGATTTTATCAGGGCGTTGGATTTGCTATCTGAGGCGAGCGCAGCCAGATCTGGTCTCTTCAAGATGCTGCAGTTAAGATCTGCAGTCGCCGGGCAAGTTCTGCTTTCATTTATTCTGCTCGGTGGGAGCGCTTAGGGGCTCCCAGATGTTCTGTTTTCCTCACCAGCAGGCACGGTGGGTCTGCAGTCTGGCCCCTGGCTGGGTTGGGTAGGCATGGCTCTGGGAAACTTGAAGTTATTATCTTCCTCCCATAGTTTCTGGGGTTGCCGGTAAGGCTGTTGTGTTGCTGTTGCAGAAAAGTCCTGCAGGACCTGACATTTCTGGCTGAACTTGTGCTTTTTTTGTACCAGAAGTGAGTATTCCTGCAGAAGAGACAAACGTGGTGCCTCGAGTGAGGTGCGCTGGTTCTCACCACATCTTGCTCTGGGTGCATCAGCACCTTGTACTCCAGTTACACTAAATCTGACTGATGGTGGGCTGTCCTGAGAGTTGGCGCCGCTGCTGTCACGAGTCTGCCAGGATCTGGCTGCTGCGAAGTACGGAAAGCGTAAAGAATGAAGAGTAGAGGTGTAAAGGGTGAAGAATCGGGTGTAAAGAATTCAGGGTCCTGGTGGGCTCTGTGTGGAACTGCTGTCAGCTCCGTTTGGAACAGTGCCTGCAGAAGGGTGGTTCCTGTCTCGGCAGTTTGGTGAGGAGAGCCCAGGGATCGAATACCGGTGTGACATTAACGGTCTTAAAGTGGAGCGTTGGGCCTTTTAGCTCCTGACTGACTTCAAATATATTGCTCTTCCTTTTGTGTGCTTTACCTCGCCTTTTGCTCGGGTTTGTTTATTTAATGTTGTGGAAGAGAGGACCTTCTGTAGTGCCCTCAAGATGGAAGGTGGAAGCAGAGGTTGAGGGCGGAATGTGTGTGTGTGTGCCTGGTTGTAGGGGGCAGCCACTGCAGTGTTCTGGCACAAGGGACACATCCTCCCTCGATTGCCCGGCTCCTGGGGGGCGGAGGGAGGGGTGCTGTCAGGAGCTGATGGGGGGTGGCGGTGCTTCAGGTTGTTTCCATTAGTGCCCCGTGGAGCTTTCGCGTAGGAAAGGCCGTTCTCCAGACAAGCCCGTGAAATGGATCGGCATCTTCTCGGAGGTAAATAATTTATTGTAGTTTGAAACTGCTGTGAAATTCTTTGTCTCCTCTCATAGAAGAGGCTTGTTCGCAAGTGGCTGCGTGAACCCTGGCCGCCGCTGCCTGGGGAGGCTGAGGAGCTGGGCACGAGGAAGGGAAACGGTCTGTTGCTTCGTCTGTCTCTGAGCTGCGGCAGCGCTGCGCTGGCCGTTTTCAAGGCAGGGCTGGGGCAGTCTGCGCTCGTGGAACTCCGCTCACGAGCTGCCGAGCTAGTGCTGAATGTCGCGTTACGCTTTATTTCCAGATCTCGGTTACTTTGGCAAGACCTGCTGGCCGCAGCACTCATCCTTTTCATGCAGTGTTGTCCCCTGTTTCTATAACAGAGCTGCGGGGGGTCTTGCTCCTCCTCTCTCCTCCGCACTTTAACAAGTTAATAGCCTGGAACTGGGCTGCTGCCCCACGTGGGTTGTTTTGGCGGAGGTTTCTTTCCATCGCGCTGCAGCCAAGCGCCAGGAGTTGCGGTGTCCAACGACCTCGTCCTGGCTGTCTCTCTCGGTGGAAGGCTGGGTTACACGGCTTTCTCTTCCCACAAAACGGGTTTCTCTCCTTGCTATTTTACCCGGGGCCGCCGCAGTTCCTCCCTGAGGGAACAGATGCCGTTTGTTTCCAGTGCCTAGTTTGTCGTGTGTCCTTACAGCCAGCACCGTCTCTGTTCACGTGTAGCTGTCTGTGTCTGAGACTTGGGTGGGTAGGGAGTTGTTGGGGGTGGTTTGTGACTCCAGCGGCGCGTTGTGTTCTCTCGAGAAGCGTAACGTACGCTGTGCCCAGTCTCGCAGAGCATCTCCCCACGGCTGCCCTGGTACCCTGGGTAACCGCAGGGTTTCGACTGCCCGTACGCCGTGGGTCACATTGTCTGGCCCCTCCTCGTTACGTGGCCAGGCGTGAGCTGGGCTTCCCTTCGTTTCTTTGGGTGAGGCGAGGTGAGAGCCTGGTGAGGTAAAGCTAAAAGCACCTGCATAGAGTGGGAAGCTCACCCCGTTGTGGTGGTTGAGGAGGGTTTGTTCATGGCACAGGCCTGAGGGAATGTTATCTGCGGGCTCGAGCTGGTGGTGCTGCTTTTGCGAGCCTTTGTGTTTGAGATAGGGGACAGTTTGCTCAGGGCGGGCGGCGTGTCAGGCACGTTTGGGGTGTTACCCACCTCCCGTGAACGCGGTGCAATACCCGAACATTAACCAACTTGTTTATATTTGCGTTTGACCCGTGAACCTTGCATCTGTGTTCCTCGATTTATCTGGGATTAACATCCCGTACAACGTCCGGAGCCTGTTCGAAGCCAAGCCCCACCTCATTGGCATGAAGTCTCCTTTCTCGGCCATTGGTTTGCTTTGAAGTGTCCGACGGGGAGTTCTGTAGCTGGGGTATCCCAAGGACAGCTGGGGTCGTGTGGCCTTGGCCAGGATGCGGCCGAGCTGAGCTGGTGGCTGGAGCCCCGCCGTGAGGACGGCCCAAGCAAAGGGCACGGGCAGGAATGCACCGCTTGCACATTCTCCGGCTGCTCCGCTCCCTCCTCTGCAGCCTGACACAGGGCCAGAGTCCTCTCTGAGCAATTCTAGGAACTTCGTCCGAGACGGGCACTGGGGATTAAATTGGTGCAGAAATGAGGAGAAGGAGATAAGGGAAGAGAGCCTCAGAGAGGGTGGAGGCACCGAAGGGCAGAAAATGGTTTAGAAAGAGCTGAAAAGCCTTGGAGAAAATGGGGGAAAAGAGAAAAGACTTTGTGGGGAAAGAGAGGCTGAAGACGACGACAAAACGAAGGAAAGAAACGAAGAGAGCTGCGAGAAAGAGTCGTCAGGTCGGTGAACAACTCGTGCAAATAAGCTGTATTAAGAGCCACCCGGGCAGTCGCGGAGTAGGTGGGGAGACCTGGGCGCGCGGGTTTGAATGCAGGGCTTTTGCTGTGGTCTTGAATCCGTCACTTGACTAACGCTCTGTTTTGAATTCATGGGAAGTGAGTCAGCTTGGGTAGCTCAAAATGCTCCCAGTTCATAGAAGCCGCGTTAAGTCTTTATCCCTTGCTGACAAGGTTAAAGAAGGGGTCTGGGGAGGGGGAGAATGAACTGCAGAGGAAGAGAGAAGGAGAATCTGGAAAATCGAGCCTTGTGTTGGCTTTGCAGGAGGACGGTTGCGCGGAGGGAAGGTTTAACATTGTTGTGGTTTATAGCAGGCAGCTCTGCAGAGCTGTGTCACGTCCAGAAGTCAAAACACGTGTGTAACCTCTCTAGCACAAGGTCAGAGGCTGTGAAATAGCGACACAGATGTGATTCTTACACAGAAACCAAAGACTGACTCGCAGCGTGTGCCATGCTTCCATTGAGGAATGTCGGCATCTCGCAGAACTCAGCAATGATTTTCTAAGCTAGGTTCTACCTGCTGTCCAGTTTATACCAACTGTGTATTCTTATATTAGCAAAAGCCGACTTTATCCCTGGTTTTAGCTAAGAAAAACAAGCCACCAGGAGCAAGCTGCCCAGGATCGTGCAGTAGACCTACAGCAAGAGCCTTGGAACGATTGGTCTCCGAGCTCACCCCCGTCGTGGGCTGTCCTGCCCCGTATGGCTGGAGAATTTGCCTGGCTACCTCATGGCCTGCCCCGCTATTCTCATTGCTGACATGGGCAAATCTTTCCCTCTCCTGTAGAACGTAAGAAGGCGCAGAGCTGCTGCCGCCCTTTGCGTGCTGACTTAGTGTGAACGACCTCTGCTCACGTTGTCCCTTTCTGAGCAGAACTGGAGCAGGTTCCATGGAGCAGGGTCACGAGAGGGTACCAAGCTGCGTTGGTGCTAAATGGTGACGTGTGTCAGCGAAGCCTCCCGGAGCCCTCCTCTTGCAGGAGCAACTCGACAGGCTTTTATTTCCCACCTCTTCCCTCTCCTTCGCCTTTTAGACTGGGCTCACAATGCAGGAGTCTATTATTTTTTCCCCTCCACATCAGTGATGTGTAACTACAACCTAAACGTATTGCTTAAATTTATTTTTAGTAGATGACTCGTCACCTCTGGTACCAGTTTTTAGTAGATGACTGGTCATCTCTGGTACCATGCACGCGTGTTGATGTTGCTCTTTTGTTCTTAAATTTTATGCAGCGCTTTACGAGCACAGGGAGAGGGTCCCCTTGGAGCGCTGGGGATGGTGCTGCCCGGCTTCTCCTCCTCCCCAACTTCTTGTGCTCTGGGAGTTAACATCCAGCCTCTCTGCCTGGGTACTACAACTTCCATCTAGAACCCAAATACTGCATGTTTTGAAATGCCCTGTAATGTTTTGAGATGACCAAGGGTTAGGCGTTCTTTAAGCTCGTATAAAAATACATCTGATGAGGAAATCTGGTTTGTGACATGCGCAGGTTCATACTGTGCAGGGGGAACTGTCGCACCGTTGCTGGGATCCCAGGCGGGTGTAGGGATATGGAGATGGATGTCTCCCTCCAATAGGAGCCTTCTGCTGCCTCTGTGAAACAAGGTTTTATCTCTGCAGACTCAGGAAAAAAAAAAAAAAGCTCAAAAATTGGGAAAAAAAATACACTGTGTTCCGTTTTAAATTACTAATTCATTATTAATTACCAATTAGCTTACCTCTGGGTGTTCTTCCCACTGTTGCTGTTGTGCAGTTGGCGTTACATGCGTTGTACAGAAATTCGGTGAGCTGTCACCCTCCTGGTGATTTTCCTCGTTCTGAGCGTAGTTCTCCACTGCCAGCTCCGAGGAGGAGGCGGTTCTGTCGCTGAGCCGGAAAGGGGCTCTTCAGCTTTGAGGGTAACGTTGGCTGACATAGAGCAAACACGATTCCAGGTTACAGTGACACGCTGACCTAAATTAAATGAGGTAGGAATAAATGAAATTTAACAAATGCAATGGAGTTGGGTATGATAGAGAGGGGGAAAAAGCTTTTTTTAAGAGTTGTATTTTTCTAACGAGAGTAGTACTGCAGTGTTCTTTCTGAAACTGGAATGGCTGGATACCTTTAGCACAGCAAAAAGGAAAATATCTTTGTTCGTTACCTTCAGGTTTTGTTAACCACAGTGGATTTTAATTGTCAAACCATCATCACTTAAATGCGTTGTTTGCCCGTGCGTGTTCTCTGCTGGGTGCACCTGCTTTTGCAGCCGCGAGTAGGCTGAGGTGCGTCAGGTGGGTTTGAGGAGTGGTCTTCGCCTGTACAGGCAGGAATGAAACCCTGGGCTCTCAAGAGAAGAACACGAGCAGGCGCAGGGGAGAGCATCCAGAGCCCGTGGAGCCTTTGGGAGTGGAAGCGATGGGCTGAAGTCAGCCGGGGGGGTGTGGGTCGGGCTGTGCTGGGTTACATGGTAAACTGTCTCTGGACTCCGTGCCGTGAGAGAGCGTTCTCCGCGGCTCTGCAAGCGCCGTGGCGCATGCCTGGCCCCGTGCCTTTTGTTAGGGATGCCTCTGCCGTGTTTCACAGCCGTGAATTAACGCAGGGCGTTTGTACAGTATCAGTCTTCAGATCTTCGAAGAGTTGGAAGAGAGCAGAGAGCAGCCTTCCTCCCCGCGGCTCTTTTGGTTTTTTCATTTTTCTGCTGGTTAGAAAAGCCTCAAAAGTCGTCTCAAGTCTCAAAAGTGATTCAGGGGCCAAAACCTGGCCATCCCTGGGCTGGAGCTGTTTGATGGCTTTGCACTTTTCAGCTTTGCTGAGCAAAACCCAGGGAAGCGCGTGGTGCAGAACCACTGTGCATCGACAGGGAGAGACCCTGGGAAAACAAGTCCTGGGTCACACCTCTGGTTCTGTGTGCAGAGAGAAAGGCAGTGATGAGTAAGTATTAAAACCAGGAGCGGGCAGACTTTGGTATTTATTCCAGAATATCCTGCGGTCCCTATCTCTGGTATTCGCATATTTGCAACGCTTACTGAAATGTGTGCTGAGCTGTCGCGTCTCCCTTGTCAGTAGGTAGGCACGCTTTTTGCCTTGCATTCGTGCGGAGCAGGTGGACTTCCAGCAGCGGATAAAGAGCAATTACAGCGACAAAACAGAAGTGAACTATCACGCACTGCTCTCGGCGGAAAGCTGGGCGCTAAAAAGCCTCTGCCTGTTCCAAAGCTCCCGTCTCACTTTGAGCATCAGTGGCCCTTTACACGAGTAACCGTTGTTTTTCTCTTTGAGCTGTGTGATTGTGGCACGCTTCTGTTCTGCTGACAGCACTCCGTTAAGCAGCTCAGATTGCAAACACTGGCGGAAACTAAGTCAGAGAACGTTGAGTAGAACTGGGTGATGCTGGTCGCTTCGGTGCTGCATGAATTTATCCTTGTAGCTTCCCCGGAATCAATGAGAACTGTCTCGGAGGTTAGTTAGGAGAACTTACCAGATGGAAATTCAGGAGATACGTGAGCAGAAATTTAGTTTATTCTCTTTCCTGGTCAAATAATAACCCGTGGTTTAACGCCAGCATTAGGAAATCCCTAATACACACAAAAAACCCTTGCAGTCTAGGTAGATGGTAGCTTTATATCAGGTGTCTTTCAGAAACCTCCTGCTCCTTCTCTTTGGCTTTCGTGTATATTTACGTTCACATGTATTTATATTCTGAAGCGTTCACATGTTTCCGTAGACTTTGGGAAAGAACTGAAGCTCACGAAACACGGCGAATCAACACCTGCTCCCTTTGGAAAGGGCAGAAGTTGGGATTTTTTTACGTAGGAGGAATAGCTCGGTTTGCTGTGGATGTTGGCAAAAGAAAACTTTTTGCCTTCTCTGTACCCCTTCTCCAGCAAAGGCAAGGGGATAAGCGTTTGCAGAGCAGCTTCAGGTCGAAGTTACGCATTCCTTGCGTCACGATAGGCAGGCTAGTAGCAGTGCAGCAGGACGCGATAACCGATGTGCCTTGGTGTGAGGTTTATCTCCTTTTTTCCTTTTTAAAGTTGTTCTTGCGATGAGAACCCTTCAAACTGAACGGACGCAGCCTGCACGTTGCACTTAAACCTTATCCTGCTCTCACTTCTTCATTCTGGCATCCACCCACTGCCCGCTGGGCCACCCCCGCCCTCCCCAGTCCTGGCTGCTCTTTGTGTCTGTCTCCCACGTGTCTCCCAGTCTCCGTTAATGCCCCTCAGTGTGCGGGGAACAGTGTGGCGGTTGTCCATCGGGCACCCCGCCTTTGCTTGCATCCACGCCATCGTAACAGCCGCTTCTTCCAGGAATCCCCCTTGCCAGCTCCCCAGCCCTCTGCTCCTCCTCCTCACTGCCCAGCCATGCTGCGCTGCTCTGGCCATCTCATCAGTGGAAACGCTTTGGGTTCTCTCACACGCCTTTCACTTTACACCGTGGCTTTGGTGTGAAGGTTTGCATTAAACAGACGGCTGTGGAGAGCTAATTGCTGTTTGAATGACTGTTTGTTAGCTAAAATGTACTTCAAACAATAGGTAGTGACTCCTGTTGAAAGAAGAACTCCCTGCAGTGTCTGTTTCCTTCAAGAACTCCGGGTGGTGGTTCTCTGTTCAGTAGGGTGTGGAAGACAATGCAGTCTCTTGATGTGTGACTGTGTCAGGACACTTAGACGTATTTTTAAATAGACTCTAGCAAAGCGGTAGCTGCCAGGGCTAACATCTGTTTCCTTAGAATAGTGCGGCATGTGTGTTTTGGGGGGTTAAGCAGAGATTCTTGGCGTTTAAGTTCCACAGTGATGGACCCTGAGACGCGCGGGAACACGCTGCAAGGGCTCTTCTGGGTCTTCCTGTCCCCACGCTTGTGGTTTCTGTTTCCTACCGCTATTTCCCAGTGTTTTCCAGACTCCTAAAGGACCTGGCAGGGATTCAGCTTTGAAAGTGTGAGTTTCTTTATGTTGGGGAAGTGTTTGTGTGGGAGTCAAAGGACTTACAATGGGAGCCTGGAAAGCTGAGGTACAAAACCCGCTGCAGCGGCGAGGGGCTGCTGCTTAACGTGACGGCTCACCCGTGGCTCCAGCCGACGTGGCTGGGTCTCACATCGCCCCAGAATCCCTCTTGCCCAGTTTGCATTGCCTCTGGTTACTGGTGCGAGGGGAAGGTGGCTGTGCCTTAGGAACGACGGCACGAGGCGGGTGGCTGCCACGGAGCAGCAGCAGAGTGGACCTTGCCGTTTGGCCCCCGGGAAACCAGCTGCCGTTTTACCAAAGGACGCACACAGCTGGCTGTGAACAGTTGAAAGGATGAAACTTCTGAAAACGAGAAGTCCTTGTGTGTGGTTATTAATAGTTTAAAATACAAGAACTATGGGAATTAAAATGAAAGAAATGAAATCTGAATCTGCCCTCTCACGTGTTTCCTTCCCCCCCTCTTTTTTTTCCCCTTTTCTCTCCCCCTCCTCCCTCCCTCTTTATTTGCGTGGAGACTTGAACCATCAGGGGACCCAGAGTAGCGCTGCGGTACTTGGGTAGACGATGCGAAATGAGGATATTTAGGGACAAGACAATCATCTTTTTTCTTGACTTTCAATGGTGGCTGTTAAGGGGGAGCCTCTGGATGGCTCATGTCTGGCGCTGCCTGGAAACCCCCCTGTTTGCCTTTATTTTGCTGCCCTTTGGTGGGGGGTGTGTTTTGTTTTGGAGCGTGTGTCTCTGTTTATTTCAGTGCTGGGGTTTGATTTGACAGCTTTGCGAACTGACACCGCAGTGCCTCACGGGGACCCGCATCGGGGTGGGCGCCTCCAGCACCCAAAGCCCAGCACATCAGCTCACCCTTCTCCTCCTCTCGTTCTTGAGGAAACATACACGGGAGTAATAGCCAGCTTATGATTGCCACTGTTAACTTGGAGAGGGCAAAAAAGCTGAGGCGGAGTGACGGTGGCCTGATTCCTTTTGCCTGGGTTGAGCTCCGGCTGCTCCCCACGACCAGTTTGCCAAGGCAGCCCTGCTACCATTAGCCAGCAAGGGCGGTTTCAACATTTTTCTCCATCTGAAGGGTACGAAAATAAACGAGAGTCGCGCTGTGCCTAAGGAATAATGCTTTCTCGTTGCTATTACCGTGGGTTCAGCTTAGGAGACGAGTTTGGTGTTTTCGCGTCTGGCTGTGAGGTAACGGCCGTAGAAACCGGCCAAGAGCGAGTGCTAACGGTGCGGCTGCTTTAGAGCCGGCAGCAGGAAACGCTGTTTCCTGTTCTGTTTGAAGTTCTGTTGACTTTCTCATAAATATTCACCCATCTGGGGCTTCAGCGTTTGTTGCTACAGTGTGTACGGTGTCAACAACAGCCCAACTGAAATGTCGTCGTTACTTTAAGCAGACTGAGCAGATTCTGGTTAAAAATTACAGCATTTCCCATTAATTCCCCCGATTGCGGTGTAACGTCTTCAGATTTCTGACTGCGTAGCCGAGGTGGAAAGCAGGATTAGCTTTACCTTTAAAGGGCGGGCTCAGGCTGGTGTGGTTTGCTCTTCTAGGTCGGGTTAGGACTTCCAGAGGTCGTGCGTCAGAGGCCGCTGCTGGGTTCCTCAGTAGTCCCAAGTCAAATAGTGCCATCTGACGATGCTCTCCCCAGGTCACCAGGTAGGTCTGCATGTGGGGTAGGATGATGGATCCATCTTCTCCGTTACTTTCTTGAGATGAGTTATACCCTTGTCTCTTGACACCCCAAGCAAGACCTACCCGCAGTCCAAGGGCAGCGGCAGTACCCAGACGGAGGTGGACCTCCCGTAAGCGCTCGCCACGGCTCTTTCTCTTGGCTGGCAGTCGTGTCATCTCTGGTTCCGCAGCGTGCCCTTGCTTAGGGCAGTACCTCCTGCCAGCGTGCAGCAGGCTTTTATGGCTGCCATTCAAGGCTGTGGTTTTTTCAAATCAGATGCTGATACGTGAGGTTTGAAAGCTGGAGGGTGCCGCTTCACGGGGTGGTGAGATCTGCCGATAAGCGCGTGCTGGGTGGAGGACACGTTCTCCAGGCATCTCACGTGAGATGCTGCGGCTGCCATTTCCCGGTGCTTGTGTGTGCCACCAACCACCCACCCCAGCGCTCTCCTCGGCAAATTGCCAGCCTGGCAGTCCTGTTGAATTTAGCGTTCCTCCATCAAGAGTGAGGTACTGAGAGTGAGTGACGGTAACCAAGCCCGTCCCCGTGCCCGACGGCGCGTGGTGCGTTGTGTGTCGGAGCCTTCATTTACACGTCACTGTTCCTAATTTGCTCGGCTGCTTGACGGAAGCGTAAGTGACAGCAAGGTGAGAGCTCTGCTGTTGGCTGCGCCGCCGTGTTACCGTGAAACCGCTGTCACATCTAAAGAGATGAATGATTGTTAACTTCTGACTTGAATCTAATTAGAGCACTAATTGTATGTTGGAGTAAATTTCCGCAGAAATGAACAGTTGCTGTGTCTGAATCTGAATTTCTATCAAAATTTCAAGAGGAAGTTGAGAGTATTTGTCCTTGGTGAGAAAAAGGGGTATGATAAAGGGAGTCTAAATGTGTCACCACACATCCACTTGAGTATCGCGTGCTCTGACGAAGGCTTTGGCAGCGCAGGCAGCCAGAGGGTTTCCTTCTGTAAAAAAACAACAGTAAGCCAACCTTTAAAGTTCCAGTCTGTGACATCGAAGTTATTCACTGACGCATGTGCACTTTTTCAGCTGGGGTCGCTGAAGAGCGTAAGCCTGTGGGTGCCCAGCTGCCCGCAGCGGAGCGAGGGGTGGTCCGGCAAGTAGGGCACCCATTGACAAGCCTACTTGCACACTCAGAGCAGTGAGCGAGCTGATGCTTCCCTGAAGTACACCAATACGCTTGCAAGCATAATAATTATGATTTCTCGAAAAGCACTGTCTGGCTGCTTTGTTCTGTATTTCCTGCTGGGGTTGAGAAGTCCTGGAAGACCAAATAGAGAAGCA
The DNA here is from genome assembly GCA_009769605.1 of Bucorvus abyssinicus. Taxonomy (NCBI): domain Eukaryota; kingdom Metazoa; phylum Chordata; class Aves; order Bucerotiformes; family Bucorvidae; genus Bucorvus; species Bucorvus abyssinicus. Next base: position 26,061,593 of record CM020035.1, on the reverse strand, counting down.
GAGAGTGTTGGGTACTGCCTGAAATTGCCTGGATCCCTTGGAAGTTCATTTGAGATGTGTCACAATAAAACAGAGAATGACATCACTTCTGTTACACACGAGATCAAGACTTGGTTTTTTTTTAGTAATGCTCTGAAATGATTCTACAAGAACAGGAGTTCTTAATAAATACCGGTTAATAAAAAAATCAACAGCGGATACAATTCAGACTTTAATAATAAAACCAACTGACTTGTGACCAGACGTTTCAGTGCGAATGAAAACTCCGCACATGTGTGGATTTAGCTCATAGTTTCTACTCATATTTTAATCTCCTTTGGAGTTCAGTATTAATCTTCCGAACACACATGTTACTAATCAAAATATTATTCTTCTGAAGATTTTTGCCTGAAATACCAAACAGAAGACACATGTTTTCAGAGACTGGGTTACAGCTTAATAGAGACCAAACAACTTAGAGTTGGGCTGGGTTTGCTAATTTTGTATTTAGTTGGATAAAGAGCCCTGTGGGTGTGAATGTTAATTGAACCCGCAGCTTCGTTAGTTTGGGAGTTTGTGCGGTTTTTGTTCTCTTCTGGAGTTCAAGTAAAAGAAAGGGAGTGAAACCCTGAGGAGAGGCATGAAATGCAAACCACATGCTGCAGCGCGAAGCTGTCCGGGGGACAGAGCGCCGCAGTGCCGCTCGTTCGATGCTGAAGTGGCTGCTGCTGGGTTTGAGCTAGTGAGTGCGTTGTACTGCGAAAAGAGCAGAGCGAGAGCGTTTCTAAAAGTCCAGGGTGCTTCTTTTGCTGCTGTTTTGTTTTGCCTTTTGGGGTGCATTTTCCTTTCCAGAGTGATAAGGGCGAAACTGTGGTCTTCAGGCGCATCCTTCGGTGGGGCAGGAGAGGAGGTGGAGGAGCTGTGAGTTGCTCCTGGCGTACCCTGTCTGAAGGGGCTACGACATCCCTCTGAGGACTGGTGGTCTGGGCACCTTGTGGGTTTTGTGTGCCATGCTATGGGTGATCTCGCTGCTCCATTGCACAGCTTGGACCTTCTGGCTGCTGCGAAAGGAGGGGGATACGAGCCTCCTTGAGATTCTAGATCTGCTAAGAAAGGAAAGGTTTGAGGGCTAATCAACTCCCGGTTGTAACTGAGATTGTACCTTGTGTTGTGTGATCGCAGCTGGCACTGCACACCCACACGGCCTGTTTCTGCGCAATGACTTGTCCTCTGGAGGCTGATGTTTGTGCCAGGAGGACTCTGTGTAGGTGGGTTTCGGTGTCGAAATTCATGATTTCCCGTGTGTGCATTAGCCCCAGAAGTGTCATGGTTAGGGCATAGATGACATGATCAAACAGGGAAAGGCTGCTTGGTTTGCTCCCTCTGGACCTATCAGGTTTGGGGTGTTTGGGGGGTAATACTTAAAAAAAAAACAAAGAACACCACCACCACCACCCCCCCGACCCTTCCATAATATTTAGAGCCTGAAAAACTTTCAGAGTCCTGATTCTTGGCTGCTTTATTTTGGGAAAAACTTCCATTGGATTCTTGGCACCGATAAGAAGAAAAAGGATCTGAAGCCACGTTATTATGCTGCCAGTGGAAATCATCCATATTCTTCTTGTGGGATCTTTCCTGTCAGATGAAAGGACACATCTGCAGCTGCTCTGTTTGGGGCAGCGGGGTGACGGGACATCAGCACCTGAGACAACACGGTTTTTGCTGGTGCCTGTACGTACAAGTTTTACTTTGCGCTTCCTTTATCCACATTTTGTGCCTCATTTTCCATTTTGCAGCTGTGGAAGCTTATGCTTGGAAACTGAATGCGATCGTTCCTTTCGGTTCCTCCTTCCTGGCTGAACTCTGTGTATGGAGCCTGCCTGAAAGGGAAATTCCCTCGGAATAAGGAGCAGGGATTACCCAGCTGAGTTGACTTCTGACTGGAGTTGAGAGAAGCCTCTTTTGCTCCTTTCTCTGTTGGGTGGGTTCTAGCCCAGCTTCTGCCCGTAGCCCGTTGGAAATCCTTCCTTCAGTCCTTCATGTCACTTTGTCTCCTGATTTAAGTGGTTGCAGTGTGTTGGTGACGTTAGTACACGGCCGTGGGATCTAACAGGAAAACCTCTGTATTTTGGCCGCGTTCAGCGAGGCGGTAGTTAAGAGCGCTCCACACAGCTTCTGGGGAGCACCCCTCACCAGGCGCCAGCGCGAGAGAGAAACGCGGTATCGAGAAGGGAAAGGTGCCATTCGTGCACGCAGGTGCGGGAGCCTGCTTCTGCAGTCGGCTGACCTCCCGCCTTGCCCGTGTCCGTGTGAGGTGGTTTCCATTCTCAGCAGGTGGAGTCCAACGCAGAGTTGTAAGAGCATGTTTTGCGGCAGAGTTCCCGTGAGCTTGCCGGTGGTCCAGCAGCCCCGTGTCTGTGGTTGCGCAGCCCTCGCTGGGCTCCCCGCCCCAGGGGCACGTCCCTGGGTACAAGATTTTATAAACGCAGTCGTTTAAGCGGCGTTAAGTGTCCTACCCAGCGAGGAGAGCTCTTCCGTGCACTTTGTCTTTCATGTGCTACTCCCTAGAGGGTGCCACACGCTCATTTTCTGCAGAGTCCTGTTTGCTCTGCAGCCAGGTGATGTTGCAGCAGTTTTGTCTGGGAAGGTATAGAATCACAGAATGTTTTGGGTTGGAAGAACCTTTACAGGTCATCACCCAACCCCGCTGCAGGGAGCAGGGACATCTGCACCCAGAGCAGGGTGCTCAGAGCCCCAAGGGCCAACCTGACCTGCCACAGTGCCAGGGATGGGGCTTCTCCCACCTCTCGGGGCAACCTGGGCCAGGGTCTCACCAGCATCATGGTAAAAAGTTTCTTCCTTCTCTCTGGTCTGAACCTCCCTCTTTCAGTTTAACCCATCACCCCGTGTCTTGTCACAGCAGCTCCTGCTCAAGTCTGTCCCATCTTTCTTACAGTGTCTCTTGAAGCACTGACAGGCCACACTAAGGTCTCCCCGCAGCCTTCTCTTCCCCAGGCTGAACCCCCCCAACTCTCTCCCCTCTCCTCCCAGCAGAGGGGTTCCACCCGTGGGTCATCCCTGTGGCCTCCTCTGGCCTCGCTCCAGCAGGTCCGTGTCTCTGCTGTGCTGAGGAGCCCAGAGCTGGACCCAGCTCCTGAAGGCTGCCCAGTGTAAACATCGCTTGCTGCGCTAAGGTACGATGAAGAGAAGTGAGGTGGTTGAATGATTTAAGCCCTTCTTGTAGAGTTACAAGCAGATTGTACTAATTGGGGAGTTAGTACTGACTGAAACTTAACCACGGGGTTAAGGTTTCTCCGAACGTATGATGGCAGTGGTTCAGCTCCTCTTCCTGTGATCCATCACGCTGGTGTTACGTGGCTCCTTAGCATAGCTGAAGTGATGGTGGTTGAACTGGGCTGAGAGTGGTGGTGAATGGCTTCCAGCGCGGGCGTTCCACAGCCCCACGTCCCTGCCCTGGGGATGAAGGAGTTGCTCGCACAAAGGGGTGTTTTGCTTCCCAGGGGGTTTCACTGAATCCAGCTTGTGGATTAAAGTGCTCATTAACCCAAAATGGTGCTTGAGGCTTCACTGCAAGAGTAACCGAGGCTGTGGATAGTTGGCATATAAGTGTAATGTATGCTAATGAGATCCCTCCATGTGAAGAACAAAGCTGTGGATGCTGTGTGTGTGTGTGTCCCGGCACTTACGATGGGCCGGGAGGTTTCCTCTCCAGTAAGAGCTCATGCTTCGGTGAAACGTCCTTAAAAGAGAAAGGGGTTTTTTTAGCTCTTCGGTGGTTTCTTTTCCCGTGTGCATTAGCTGGTTTTTCAGTTCGTGAATGTCGATCGAGCCTGGAGGTTACTTCTAGCTGGCTTTGGCTTGTTAGTTGACTTGGTTTCGGACTGTTATTTTTCCCTCATAAGAGATGAAATGCCAAGATTATGTCATTCCTACTTGTACCTAATAATAGCTCAATCCACAAATAGTTGTAATGAAGTTGCTTGGGCCACTGGCAGAGAACAGCTTGCTCCAAAGACTGCTGAAATGAATGGGATTCTTCAGCGAGAGCGAGGCGAAGCCTTGGGTCGAGCCCTAGGGTGCTCTGCCACGTACGCACACACGGCAGCGTTGGGCCGTGCTATGGAAACCAGATCTGATGAAAATCCCTGCCAGCTCGCCCGGCTGAGCACTGGAGAGGGAAGGAAGATGCCGACAGACAGGCAGGAGGTGCGTTAGCAGAGCAGTGGCGTGACGGCCAGCAGCAGACGTTGCCCAGACCCGTATCTGCTGGAATCAGAGCAGGAACGCCGGGTCTCCTGGCTGCCAAGGGCATCTTCTGCGTGGCCAAGGCGTCAGTCACGGTTCTGGGGCGGGCAGAAGTTGCTCTGGAGAAACAAAGGCAAGAACTACTGGCAGGGAGTTTGTTGCTCTTAAAGGCTTTAGCTTTTTCTGGCAAATGCTTTAATTAAAATGATGATGTCTTCTGCCAGATCGCTGAGCAATTAAACCCTAATCAAGCCCCGAAGGAAGTATTTCCCTGGAATGTCATCAGCGCTGTTCCTGATTGAGATTGTGAGGAGGAGGATTATTGACAAAGGTCCAGGTAACAGACGTTACGTGGCTTCTTGTGTCCCCGGGGGAGCTGGTGGCAAAACTCTCCTGGCCTTCATTAGAAATCGGAGCCTTGCGACGCGAGGAGGTACGGGTTTGGGTGCCCGTGTAATGAAGTTACACGAATTAGCTTAAAAGCAGCTTCTCTGGAAACCTTCCTGGAAATTCTTAGTTTTCCTAATGTGTAAGAGAAACGCATTTTCTGTGGATATTTTTAGTGCTAACTTCCTCTCGAGTGCTATTATCTTACCCTCTCGCCCATCAGCGCTTGCCGGGTTTCCAGGTCGGCCATGTGATTGCTGAGCATCCCTGCCCGCTCCTGGAACTGCGGCTCCTCGGGCAGGAGCCAGCGAGGCAAGTCGTTCCTGCTGGCTGGGGCAGCTGCTGCTCCCCGCGTCCCGCCCCATAACCCACGGAACCGCAGTCCTCTCTGCCCTTCTCGGAGGTCGCCGGTGCCCGGTTCACGGAGGGCAGCCTGCGTGGGAGCACACCACGGCTGCCCCGTGACAGGCGTTAGGGAGCCGCACGCTGCTGCTCCGCGCCGAGCCGCGGCTATTTTAGCGTGAACTGGATGGAGCAGTCCAGATTTCTGCAGGGATTTGGGGTTTTTTTTTTTTTTTACCACTCGTTACATTTCCAACTCCAATGAGCTTGCTGTGCCTCAGCAAATTGCGAGAAGTGCAAAGATGATAGCCCAAACCCCTCGGTGAGCAAACCACCCGACGGCGATGGATTTTGAAAGCAGCGGTGCTGGCGATGAGCGCTGATAGCTTTCCAGATGTTTGTGATTTTGCTGCGTATGGCTGTTTTGAAAAGGTATTAAAACTGAGCCTGCCAGCTGTGTGTGTGTGTGTGTGTGTGTGTTCAAGGCACAGCTGGCTCTTTTGAACCAGGAATTTTAATGCTTTCAGTTCCATGCAACTGGAATCGGAGGCGGCGGCTGGTTGTACAAGAGAGGGAGCGTGTTTTCTCATGCGAATTCAGAAGCAGGGCGGGAGGGAGGGGGAGGACAGCATCGTAATATTGCGTGTGTTTCAGTTTCAGTGGATCAAATCTTTCCTCTGTCTGCATCCAAGCCCTTCGGTTGTGATCAGATGATCCGGGCTCAAGGAAGCGATTGGCGAGCGAGCTGGCTGCAGCTGCACTGGAGGCTGTGCTCGGGGACAAGGAGCCACTGTTTTTCCAACACAGCATAAACATAGAAGTTATTTTGTAGGCTTCAGGATGCAGATATGGGCTGTGCTGCCAGCATTGTTCTGCTCCAAGCCTTTCGTTCTGTGGTACAGAGGAACTGTCCACATATCTGCAGGCGACGGCGGCAAGAGGAGTTGTCACATGAAATCCTGCCGCTGGATAGCGATGAGGAAAGGAGCAGACCCAGGACTCTCATCGTAATGGTACGGTATGCAGGGAGGGCCGGCAGAAGGACTGTTGCAGACGCTGCGGGATTATTTTTTTCCTTTTAACTGTGTGTTTGTTCGGAGCATTGACAGGCAGTTTGTCACTGGAGGGTAGTTTGCTGGTGGATTTGCTGCCTCTGTCACACAGAGCTGACGTGTTACTTTATAGGTGAGGCTGTGAGCTACACACAAGCTCTCTCTGAAGTAAATGTTCTGTTATTTAACTGTTGGAGCCGGTAGCGTGGTTGTGTTTTATTTCAGACTTGGAATTCCAAACAGCAGACAGCTGAGGAGATGTTTACTGAGCCTGTTCATCATAAAAAAACAAAAACAAACCCCAAAGCCAAATGAAACAAACCAAACCCCTTTACTTTCACCCGGGATGCAGTCGGCATTTACATTAAGTTCTATGCAAACAAACTCCCCTGTATTTTTGCTGCGAACTGGTTGCAGCAGTAGCAGGTTTGCTGGATCACCCGCCGCCGCCCGGCTGAGTGAGTTGCCCCCGATCTTTGGGGAGGGGGGTTGAAAGGCTCTTGGTCTGCGAGGCTCGTTTTCTGTCTGAATAAACGGGATTATTTTTTGTGTTGTGGAGGGTATATAAGCACTGTAGATTTATTGGGAATAAGTGACAGGGTTGTTCCTCATGGTAAGTCACTGTTTCAGTCCTTGCCGAATACATATGGTGAGCGTTGGCAGAACCCTGGGGGGGTTGGGGTCGGAGGGCACAATGATTTGGTACGGTGTGGCTCTCAGCCTGAGGAAAATATTACCGAGGCCCTGCAAATGGTGTTGCTGCCAGTTTGCCAGGGCACTCGTGTGTGTCGTTCGAGTGGTAGACTGGTGTCTTTGTAGAAAGTACGCGGTGGTGAAGTCCAGAGTGCATCCCCCGATGCCCCACTGCATCTCGCAGGGCAGTAGCTTGGTTGTCAGAGGGTGATGGTAACGTCAGAGGGTTTAATAGCTGTCATGAGACCGAGCAGTGGTTTGGAGAGAGCGCGGCTGCCCGCGGAGGGGCGTGTGGTGCCGTCATGGCAACTCTGGTAGCCAGGACCCAGCCCAAGCCGTGCTGCACGCGTCCCCAGAGCATGTGGGGAGCTAACGGCCGTAAGGAGGAAGGGGAGGGATTTCATCTTCATGAAGCTGAAGTTTAGGCTTCTTTTGCTTTCAAATCCAGTATCTATAAAACAAACTTGTTGTCCTTTTTTTCCACTTTTTTTAATGGTTAAGTAAATGGCCTCAACAGCACTGAAACACTTGACTGTCTCCTTCCTGGTAGTAATTTCAAGCGTAATGAAGTGAGAAGGATCGGGAGGAAATTACAGCAAGTCCAAGCACGGGTCATCTGTGCAGCTTGCTTCAGTCCTTGGAAGAAGAGGGTAGTCTTGGGTGTCGTGGCAGCAAAAATGCGCCGACCTCCCTGTGCCCAGATGTGGTTGTCAGCAGCTTGAGCTGTAGTTCTTTGGGCGGTGGATCCTGGGACAGTGGGGCTCAGAGCTACAGCAAAGGTCCCTGGGCTCTCGGAGGAGTGAGGCTTTAGCGTGGAGAGAGCTGGGGAAGCTGTCCACCACCCTGCAGAGCTGCTGGGTGTGGGCTTGCAGGGACCCCCTCCCAGTCTCCAGCGCACCCACCCACCCATCGTAGTAACAGGGGCTTTGTTTTCTACAGTTAGCGCACCCGTGTTCGTCCTGTCAGAAGGCTGCCCTTCCCCAGGAGATCTGTGGGATCATTTTCTCCCCCTCGGTCCCTTTGGGAAGAGGAGGATGAGCAGCTCAGCCCCGCCACGAGGCTGGTGTAGGCGCAGGCAGGCGCTTCCGAGGAGAGCTGCGGCTGCTGCTGTTTTTCCCCTTGGTCTGTTGTAGATCATTGAAGCTTATGTCTGGATAACACAGCGGAGACAACTGTGGAGACAAGCAGAAGGGTGTTTAGTTCACAGTGTCGTTGTGCACATTGTGCAGAGGCCGGGAGCTAAACGGACCCCGAGGAGATTGCTGAGTTTTCCTGTCTGAGGGCAGTGAGCGACTGGGGTGGCCACGGAGGAGAGGCGAGGAAATCCCAAACTGCAGAACATCTGACGTGCCCCGCTGCGATGGGGAGGGACTGCAAACCACTGCGTGCGCTGTTTCGGCAAGAGAAAGGGGAAGAGGAAGGTGCCTGAAGGAAGAAAATGTAATGCACGAGGTTTTGTGGAACCGTCTGGTGTTTGAAGTGGTGGCGCTCCCATGTAGGATGGCGCTTTGCGTTCGGAACTTGTGACTTGAAAAGAAGTTGAGCTTTATCTAGTAGGTCATCCTTTGCTTTTCCCTGGGATGTATTACGAGCTGTGGCAGCTGAGACTTGTGTGGAAGATAGAGCAAAGCATGGTGTTTGAGGGTGTCATCCTCCTGTCCGCTCACCCTGCTCTCCCTCTGGTAACAGCTGCCCAAAACCGTGGTGAAATGTCCTGCATCTTGAATAAACTGCCATAACGTGATGTGATGTGTTAGCTTGAACTTGGCAATGACAAAGTGACAATGCTACTCTCTTTATTCAGTTTCTCATCTCTGAAAAGAGACAGCTTGCAGGGATTTTCTGTGCTTCCCAGTTCCAGGAGAAGTAAGAGAACCTCGCCGGTAGCACAGACGCAGAGTGGCTGCTGTTTGTCAACGGGATTTTAAGTCTTTTAAAAGCAGTGGAAACAATGAAAGCATGGTTTGAGAATTTGTCCTCATCGAATACTGACGTTTACCTCCAGAACCGTGTTCCTCCAGTTCTGTTGCACAGTCTGTGTCCGTGTTACGTCTCTAGTTTAAATAATTCGGTGCGCTCATTTCCTCATTTGTGTGCGTTCGCCTACTGGAAGTCAGTACCACGTGCGCGCTAAGGGCTAGCAATAGGTGCCAATTCAAAGAATTTCAACATCTCCGAGTCATGACTCGTGGTTTTTGTAGGTGGGAACGTGTCCGTGTGTGCCCGGATGGGGAGGACTTGCAGCAGATCTTAGAGGTCAGCTCTGGGAGGAGAAGGATGTTCTCTCTCTCTTCCTTGATGTGGTGGAGGAGGGATTGTCTGTGGAAAGCCAGACCAGCCAGCGCTCTCAGTTCAAAAGAGATATCCAAAATATTCGTATCTTTTAGCTCAAGTCAGAAGCTTCTACGTGCAATACATTTTTAATCAATAACAAACATATGTAGCTTTATTTGACCTTAATCGACTTCTGCTCCGGCGCTTGACCTCAGCAGGAACAGAAACAGGGCTGTGTTTGAATAAATGAATAACCTCGGGGTGTAAAGAGGAAGAGTGGTAAGTGATGCACTTCAGAGCCATTTTTGCAGCTGTTTTGGTTACCTCCGTGAGTTTTCTTGTGCCCGGTGCTCGCCAGCCTGGCCAGTAACTTCCCTTTGGTGGGGCTCAGCACCGGCAGAGCAGCGCAGGGGGGACGGGGTCCAGCCCTCCTCAGAGCGCTGGTTGTTCTGCTGTGCCAAAAGGTGTTTGGGTTTGGCTTTCACCGGTTCGGGCAGCAGCTACGGCTCTGGGTGTAGTTTCGTAGTCCAGTCTATTTATGTCAAGGTTGGATCACGTGATCCTTGAGGTCCTTTCCAACCCGCTATTCTGTGAGTTGATACTGGATAATAATTAAGGGATGAAGATAGATTTAATTGCCAAGTGCTAGGATGAACTGCCTAAAATAACCACAGAGCTCTGAAGTTTTGGAGACTTCAAGAAAATGCTTTGAAATGTATTTCTTGTTTGGAAACACAGGGTTTGGTAGAGGTTTTGGTTTAGGCTGTTGGTAGACAGCGTAGAGTTAGAAGTATGAAATGTTTTGTATGTATATACACGTATGTATTTGTGACCAACAGCCTCTAGGTCTGCTTTTGGGGATGTTCCCTGGTTTTTAGGTGCATCTTGGGTGGCTCAGTAGTTCCAGACTCATAACTCGGTTCAAGTCCTTTGATCTCTTGCCTCTCGCGGTGAGGTTTTGGTGATGGGAGGCGTGGCTGCTCCCGGCGCTGTGCTGACCGGGCTGTAGACAGTAGTGTCCACCGGAATGGACTGGGGCAGTGGTCCCGCCTGCTGCCGTATCTTGGCTGAGAAGCGGTGTCATCCCGTGCTGCCCAGGCTCCGTTCCAGGAGCACGTCTCCACGAGCGGTATCGCTCTCCGTAGCTCACAGGAGACGGGTTGGGGCAGCGCAGGCAGTACGTATGAGCCAGAAGGATGCAGAAATCCACCCGCAGTGCTTCGTGCGTGCTCCCAGCATGCCTGGGGTGTCTGCACTGCCTTACCAGCACCCACAGCTGGAGCAGCACGGGGCAGCTGGAGAGCCTCAGGCTGGGTGGTGGCAGCTCCGCTGGTCCTCTTTATGTGTGCCCAGTGTCCTTGGCCCGGGCTCTGGTGGACTGGTTCTCCTCTGCTGAGTGTGGCGAGCTGCAGCTGGTTCCAGAAGCGTACGAAGGAGTGGTGAATTAAAGTCGTGCGGTACCAGTGCCGATCCTCAGCCCTTCCTCTCGCTGGCTGCGGCACTGACAGCCACGCTGGGCTGTGTTGTTCGTGCTGTTGTAGGTGCAGAATCCTCCAAGCAGAGCTGAGCTGGATTTAACTGCATATGGCTGAGCCCAGAGCCCGTTTCAGGCGTTTGGCTGCAAACGTGGGGATATTGATTTAGCTTGGAAACAACCGTGCCCTGTAAGAGGTCCTTCTTTACAGCAATGATCTTAATACGCTGGGTGTAATCCCAGTTTAACTGAATCCGAACTCCAGTTCAGCACATTTCAGACAAGCCTTTTGCAATTTCATTGCTCATGGGAGATGAAGAGATACCTCTCTGAGCCTGTATCTCCACGCTTCGTACTCTGCCGTCCATCAGAGTCATTTGGGTTTAATGCACGTGGGAAGTGTTTGTTGCTCCTCAGCCTCTTCCGCAGCCTCTGGCCAGCAAACTGGGGCAACATGGAGAGGTTTCACTGACGAGCAGCTGCTGAACCATTCTAGCGGCAGCCGCGGCAGCAAGAGGAGTTGAGGAGATGCTGTGAGTGTGAACTGCAGTGGGATTGCCGCCCGCTGTAAAACCGAGCGTGGCCGGCTCTGGTGATGCTTTTCTGGGCATCCCGCGGGGGCTGACACCTGAGTTCTGAAAACTCTCAAGAGATTCTGACTTCTAGATTACGTTTCCTGAGTCATACGAGCTTTGACGAGAGGCATCACCATTTCATGACTGTTCAGTGACTACAGCCAGCGTGTGGGTGAACGCAGGCTCGTTCCAGGTCGCAGTATCTCCTGTAGCTTAAGAGGAACTGGGCAAACGCAGGTGACTGGTTTTGCTGGTCCTGTAACGAGAGAAAGGTTAGTAAAGACAGAACACAGGATTTAATTTCTAAGGCTCAGCAGCATTTCAGCGTATTTGAGCTTGTCGGCTAGTCCTAACTGGCAGCTCTGCTTCTGCGAGCAGAACAGAAATGGGTTCTCTGCCAGAGACCTCCTGTAACGGAGCTCTCGTTCACTGCAGGGCTGTTGTTTCAGGAATACGGGACAGACGCGGTGCCTTCAGAGGGTTTGGGGCTAAGGAAGGTGGAGGAACGTGGAGTGTCTAGGAAATACGTGAACAAGTTCCAAGTTCCCGGTCTTTCAGCTTTCCTTGAATGATTGAGCCTTCCAGCCTGAGTTAGCGCCTGGACGGAGGAAAGGCACGGTGGAGAAGGGATGAGGATTCAGCCCCAAAAGCATGTTGCCTGAATGCCTCAGGGTGCTTTGGGTGGCAAGGGGCTGCCGTCACCTTGGCACTGTCCCAAGGCTAGTCCAGCCGCAGCTGCCTCAGAGCGAGGAGCAGGATCTCCTACGCGGAGACGTGGGAGCTGTACGTACGTGCACGCGTTTCGCCAGAGAGAGACCGATTCCTTCGTAGTTCGGGGGCTCAGTGATCTCAGTTCTGCCAGGACTCTTACTTTAAACGTGGAGAACTCTGTCAATAAATGCGTGATATCAAAAAGGTATTTTTAATGCTGTTAATTTAGTGCCTCTTCAGAACAAAACGTTATGTTCTGTCTGAACAGAAATAATTGGTGCGCAGTATCTTCTGCAATTGCAGTCTGTTAATAATTATTGCCAATTTGCGGTTAGCTTAAAACATAATGGGTTCTCCGTGTGTGGTTTCGATGAAAAATAGCCATTGTGATGTTCCTCAGCCTTCTTTCTGCCTCGGGGGTCGCTCTGCACACAGCGTATGGAACCGATTGAAGTGGATGCTTCATGCCTTTGGTGTTTGTTTTCCCTCACTTCTCGGCTGTCATCTGCTGTGCTCCTTTTCGTTTCGCTGGTAGTGATACCCGCGTGAGGATGAGACGGCCGCGGTCGGTTCTCAGCTGTTCTGATGTGCAAATCCCCAGAACACAGTTTGGGCTTAATGCAGTCCAACGGGTTAGAGGCGTGTTTCTCTCCAAAAGAGCAAAACAAACCCTGAAGTTAGTGGAAAGTGTGTGTGGCCTTGCTGGATCAGTCCGGGGTTACTGTGAAACCAGGCTGCTGGGACTGGGACACCAGGTCGCCAACCGCTCCTAACTTCCTTTGGCATTTCACTAAGGGTCTGGTGCTGCTCTGATGTTTTCCACAGGTTGTGACTTACCTGAAGATCAGCTCTTCCCGAGGGGAAGCCTTAACGGTAGAGATTAATTCCCGAAATGGAGGTCCATGGACCCAGATGCTCCGCTGTCCGTTCTGAGATGTTTCTCCCATCGGTAACTTGGGTGCAAACATGCCTTGCAGCCATCTCTACAAGAGGTCTGATCTTAATGGGATTACAGAGGAGGACAAGTTCCTGGGAGAAACGGAGCTTGGAACTGGCCCAATTTTTTCTCACTTTTGGGTACTTGTGACTTGATCTACACTTCTTTTCTTTTTAGTGCCGTAGCTCTTTCCTTGTCTTTAACCTGCTCTCCCACGTGCTTGAGGAGCCTTTTCCTATCTCCCTAGAGCTCCCAAGAAAAACCAGCCAGGCACAGAGCATCCAGCTGCCTGTTTGCTCTCTCCACCGGCCAGCAGGCGCGGGTGCCTGGATTTGCTTATTCAGGCTGAGACGCTGTTTTGGCTTCTGCAGGGCTTGAGTTCCTCCGGCTATGGACCACCGTTAGCTCTTTGGTTTGAAGCAAGGGCACAGCCCTCAGGGAGGAGCAGTGATCTAAGCCGTTATCTAAAAGCCTGTTCGTTGCCAGGAGTGTCTGGTTTCTCTGGCCTTACGACCTTGCTGTGGGTCTCCTCTTTATCTTTCAACTGGCCTGTTATGAAAGAAGGCAAGTCCCTCGTGGGCGCTCTGCCCCCAAGCGTTGGACGTGTGCTCCAGAGCACGTCCTTCAGACGAATGGGAGCAGCAGATGTGTGCACGATACGGGGATGGTGATCCTAACCTTCAGCCTGGTACACCCAGCAGGAAGCGTTTACTGTTTCTGTGCAGGCTTTTAATGAATATATTTTCCAATATTTACGATATATTCTGTTGTTCATGATGCATCATCTTTGCGATGACCGTTTGCCCCTTGTAGCACCTGATTTTGTTTCTGCTGACGACATAGCAAAGACGTCAGATGGGGAAGGACTTGTGATGGGAATGTTTGCGCATCCATCACCGGCTCCTGTTCAGAAACCCTCCGAGCAAGCAGCTCTGGCAGCTGGCATGCTCGTTCCTCAAACGCTTGTAGAAATGCAAAATGTTTTAACAGAACGTATGAAAGTGTAGAGAAGACTCATGAACGCGGTTTGAACTGAAGAACTATTTGGAAATGTTAGAAACGTCCACTAACACGTGCTTAATTCTGGTTTTTATATAAAAGATAAAGGTGAATCCAAGCCTGGAATTGCACCAATATGTTTTTGTCTTACTGCTCCAAATCTAATTGAAACTGTAAATATCGCGTAATAAAATTCCGAAATGTTTTCACTACATAAAAAGTCCGTTCTTGAAGAATGCACCGAAAAGGGCCTGCCCGAATGAAATGTTTGAGGTGAGTTGGCGTAGAAGTTTGCACCAGCTCCCACTGAGAAGTTTCTTTACACAGTATATTTGAGTTGCCAAAAGCTTTTGCACGTACGAAGTGCTTGCCAGTTTTCCTTTCTTAAACGAAATCAAAGGCGATTCTAAGTTACATGAGCCTGCAGAAAGAATCTGAATTGGTGGCTAAACATTTCCTTGTGTAAAGTCCATTCAAAAGACAACTGTATTTCTTGGAAATATTTTCACAGAGGGGTTTGCTCCTTGAGCCAGACGGTGTCTGCAGTGTTTTGGGCAGAGCGAGGAGCCGAGTGAGGAGGAACTGCAGCAAACTCTGCTTTATTTCCCGTCCACATCCTTTCCTGGCACTTGTTTGTGCCTGGCTGGAGCGTGCATTTGTAGGAAATCAGAAGTTAACCTCTTAGCTTCTGATTTCCTGACCAATTCTTTTGTATCCAGCTCAAGTGGTGCTTAAGAGAAGTAAGAGTCAGGATGTTCCAGCTATTTCTACATTAAGAGGGAATTTTCTGGGCTTTCCAGAATTTCCAAATTAAAAACACTCCCAGAATTTCCAAATTAAAACCCCCGCTCTTGGTACAGAGTCAGGTTGTCAATGACCAGTTTAGGTTTTGATGATCAGGCAAGAGGGAAGGCGCAAGGGCTTCTCTTTGCACGTTGGGTACTAAGAGCAAGGTGTGGGAGTGGCGGGAGACCCAAGGGCAGGAGTAGTGGCTTAACGCTCATCCCATCGGAGAAAATCATCCGGAGAAGGCAAAGGAAGCGGAGTGACTAGGACTCAGCTCTCCTCCTCGTGGAGGCTGGGACCTGGCAGCTTAGAGCAGCTTTGCTGCGTTAGGAATGACATCGTTTTGGTCCTGCTTTCCAGCTCACTGAGAAATCATAAATAAGTTTTGCTTTTTGTTCTGTCCTCGAGTAGCAGCGTTCCATAGCAGCTTCTTGGGAGGGCGTTAATACCTCGTACAATCCAAAACAGGCTTCCTGGAATTGGAAAATCACAGGGAAGGGTGAGGAGGGGCAGCAAAGTTAATCCATGACTATGTGTGTGGACAAAGACTGGCCTGAAAAATAACTGTGAAGGGATGCGATGGACGTCATAAAAATCAAGAACGGTCAGAGAGGAGTAGGCTCTGCTTGTGGTTTCTTCTCTTACCAGAAGTAGGGATCATCAAGTGAGACTAATGAGGGGCAAGTTTGGAGGAAAAAAAATCAGGATGCACATTTTTATCATGAACTATATGTTAGAAGTATGTGCTCACACTCACAGTAGTGGGTATACAGTCAGCCTGCATGAGGGGAGTGTAGTTTAGTACTTGAAAAAAAAACAATGAAGAGGATCCCAGGGTCTTTTTTATCCATTTTATGACATTGCAGATGTTGGTTGTGACCTTGAGTCAATGAGTGAGTTGCCTGACCTCCTTCTGCTTCAGTTACTCCGGCTGGAAAATTGGGTGAAAATGTGGATTCTCTTTATAAACCAGATGTTATCTATGTGAGCTTTTCTCGGTAAAGAAAAAGAGAAATCATTTCTGCAGCGTAGCACAGACGTGACTAGCAAGCGTTAGAGTCACCGTCAGAAAAGCGTGCAGCAGAAGCCAAAATCACAGCAGCATCGCCATGTCTGCAGATGGTAAATTTAGATGATTAAATTATTTAATTCCCTTTTACGGCCCTTCGTCACTACGTGTTTTGTTATCAAGTGCTGATTCCGCCCCAAGCAGATGAAAACAAAAGGGCAATATTTGTTCGAAATTTCCCAGCGGGTCGACCTAAAGAAGGAATTAAGGTGATTGCGTAGTTTGCTTTTGTGCGCATCAGCAGGGCGACGTTGCTAATGGGGAGTTCGTTCTGCCAGCCCGGTCGCTGGGGCAAGCAGCAGCATTTTGTTTGCTGAAGAAATCAGCTACAGCTCTGTCCAACCTGCGCAAAGGCACCCGGAACAGGAGCCCGTGGGGAGCGCGCTCGGCGGTGACATCCGAGGTCCGCCTGCTCTCAGGAGGATGTTCTCTGTGAGCCGGGTGCCGGTGGGGTTCCAGCGTGGAAGGCTGCTGCAGTGCCGCCGGCGTGTTCTCGTGGGGTTAGCGGGTAGAAATGGGACGGTGGCACGGGGCGTGCACGTGGAGCGGCGGTCGCAGGCTGTGGGAGAAGGAGGGACGGCTGCTGGCTGCCCCAAGCCTGCTTCCCAAAGGGGCAAACAGTGAGGATGCTTTGGGAGCTGTAAAATCAGCAGAGGGGTCATAAATGGCTTTTGGAGCGTGGACCTTATCAGCAAACTCTTGCTAGTGCTCGCAGGGCTGTTTTAAGGGGGTGACGTCTCTGTGCTATGAGGGCTCTGGAGCGCTGGGGGGGTGAGATCAGGCTGCGGGCTGTGGAACTGCACTCCCTGAGGTCTTCTCCTCTAGCTGGGGGGCACCTCCAGCCACAGAGCAGTCTTAGCAGCCGGGGAGGGCTCCTGACGCCGCCAGCCCAACCCGAGGGGGTGTTTTAGCCTCCCGGGCAGGGCAGGGAAACCCGGCAGCCTCTCACGGGTTTGTTCTGTGTGAGTGCACTAAAATCTGGAGCACGAAGGGGAGGGGAAGGCGCAGAGGAAGGAATCGCCGAGATCAGCGCGCCGTCAGGCCGGGACGAAGAGAGGTGGATTGGCACGGGTGGGGTCGCTGGCCGCGGCGGCTGTCTGGAGCCGTCTGATCTGCCCGCAGAGCTCCGACAGGTACGAGGGGCTGCTCCTCGTGGGTGTTTGTGCAGGGACGTTGTTGCCCTGCGTTGAACAGCTCGCCTCGTGTGCTGATGTCGTTTGTACCGTGACGGACGCCCGGCCCTTCGCCTGCTCAGAGCTGGCACTGTGGATTTGTAGGCAAAGCGCAGGCACCAGCACCCGGAACGCCTTCACGACCTGGGGTTCGTGTGCGAATGCTGATGTTTTGGCTCAAGCCGTTAGCCCACAAGTGGAGTCGTGTTTCCCAAAAACCAGCGTAATTCACTTCCAGTTGAGTCAGTACCAGAGTGACTTTGCAAAATGTTGCTTTGTACATAGTTTTTCCTAAGGAAGTTGTTTTACCTTTCTTTTTAGGTTGTTTTGGGTTTATGCTTTTTCAAAGCATAGACCAATACTGAACATTTAATTCCAAAAGACCGTCTCTTCTTCATCTCCACCCCAGTCCTTGGCGGCAGAGGGACTGGGAGGAAGGTGACGAGGGCTCCCTGCCTGACCTGGTACCTGCTGTTTCTGGTCCCAGTGCAGTGATCTCCTTTACCTGCCCAACGTAGGAGGTGCAGTTTTCCCACGCGTTCAGGAACCGCTGCAGAACACACACGTAAGACAAGACATCGTGTGCAGTCGTTGACACCTCACTTTTAGACTCCCAGTCCCGTTAGCAGATTTTCAGCCATCATTTCTGAAAATACGTGCAGGAAAACATTCCAGGTCAGGCTGGATGGAGCTCTGAGCACCCTGCTTGAGCTGCAGATGTCCCTGCTCGCTGCAGGGGGATTGGGTTGGATGAGCTTGAAGGCTCCTTCAGCCCAAGCCTTTCTATATTAACTATGTTGAGTATACCAGCAAGGTCTCCAAATTTTGTGACTTCTACATCCGTAATATGGGACAGAGAAGGCTGGAAGGCGATGTGGAGTGAGGTTTAAAAAATAAATAAGAATTCTAAAAAAAGACATTTAAAAATTAAATTTGCTCCACAGCAACTTGAATATTCAGCCTGTTTTGGAGCGTCTTTTCTGTTAGTCGAAGATCCACGCTTTAGGAACTGAATTTTTGTGTCTGTACGTGGCTGCTAGCAAAGCACTGGTGAAATTCATCTTCCAAGATTGCCTGACACCCTGTTGCAGCGGATTAGTGGTGTCCAGCAGCACCTTTTGACATACTGCTGAGTATCATAGAGTCACACTGAAGTCAGTGAAGCATGACAGTGAATAGATCTAAGAGGGAAATAAATGAAGTTGGACAGAAGCTCTACGGAAATGTAGGAATAGAGAATTAAGCCGTTATTAAAGAGCCCGTGACCCGTATCAGAAAACCAAATGCTGTGGCTCTGAAGCAAAGGGAATGCACAGCTATTCCTTAACAGCAGATACCAAGGGGTGTTATTTCTCCTATCTAGACTTTAAAAAGCGTCTCCGAATGCTGGGAAGAGATGAAAATGGTCAGCAAAGACAGCAGAGCAGAGGGCAATTAAACCCTGAACTGACCGCCTTACGTATGTTGTTGTTTTTTGAAGTGCTTCAGCATCCTCGTGTTGACGGTATGAATCAGGTACAGCAGTTCACCGCCATCAGCCAAGGCCCGTGGATTTCCTGTGGCCGGACACCTCTCTGCTCGGGATAACTGGGGGTGCAGATGATGCTTCTTGCCTTACATGCAATCGTTCTGAATGCAAAAGCAGCGCAGGAGCTGAGTTCATATTGAGATAATAAATTTTATTATCCCCTTAAAGTACCTGACGTCATTAATCACAGTGATGGAGAAGTCTTTGAGGAAAAATCAGGAACTGTTTTACAGTCCCACTGATGCCAGTGAGGTTTGCTTTGTACTTCTGCTCCAGAACGAAGCTTTATGAGACGATTGACTGGTGATGCTGTTCCCCATTACAAGTGTCGAGGGATTTGCATTCAAAACAGGTCTGAGAAAGTGGAGTCTTTATTTGCAGTTGTTTACTCTTGGTTCTGTTTCTATCTCTGTGTGAATGCTGTAGCTTGTTTGTTATTTCATTGCTTCAACCTTTTAATGCCTCTGTGTTGAAAAAATACAAAGCTCAGTGCCTTTAGCATTGAGTCTGAAAAACTGGCTGTCAGAGATATGGAAATAAATGAGGTTTAATAATACCAGGAGAGATAATCCTTTGGACAAAAGATACTCAGTGGAGTAAATTGGATAAAGAACAGCTGGAAACTTGAACTTAAGTTCCTCTTTTGTATTATTTGGGAGTAACACAAGTTCATCAAAGTTTCAGGAAGCAGCAGTGACCCTGGTCTCGGTGGAGAGGATGCCCTGGGAGGCTCCTCAGTGCTGCTGGAGGCAGGAAGCTGGGAGAGGAAAGGGGAGATGGAGCTGGGCTCGTTCCGTGGAACAGTCACAGAAAGGAGTGGAGAGGCAAAAGAGCCTCTGAGAATTGTTATCTGCTTAAAGTTAAGCCAGCTGATGGATCCAGCATTAAATTTAACTTCTGGAAAGGACCTCTAGTCTTGGCAGCTGCATTCTCTGTGTTATGTGAGAGGCACTTGGGACTTGGTATAGACAGCGAGGTGGTTTGGGAGAAAGCAAGGGTGATTCCGGCTGGGTTAATGTTGTGGTGCTGCATTGGTAGCCACTTGAAACCTCCACATACCTTGGCAAAGGATTTCCTGTTCTCTAGTGCCAGACTTCGATGCTTTTCACCCCTAAATAGGAGTACGGTGAGATCTGTCTTAAGCCGTCGCCCAGCAGGCTGGCAGCAGTTTAAAGGAGGTGATCTTCTCAACGGTAAAGCTAAATGAGGAAGATGATGATGAGATGGGTTTTAATTCATGACGTTGCACCATGTATTAACTGTGGAAGGCACAAGCAAGCTCCTCAGCCCGATGGGTTGTTCTGTAGTGCTCAGGTCAGACACACGGGGCTCGATGTGGCTGCTCTCTGGAGTGGAAAGCCTTCATGTGGAACCATCGTGGAAATTCTGCAGAGGTTGGTTACTTTGGATCAAGTGTTGCTAACGCTGAAAAGTCCATGAAAGAGTTCACAGAATTATCGCTGGAAAGAGAAAGAATAATAAGTGGCGCTCAGGGTAAAGTTGTAGATCTCAGAGTACTTAATTGAAACAAGTGACAAAAAAGATGCTTATCGTCCAATTTGCAAAAAATCCGGAATGAAAAAGCAGGAAAACTCTCAATTTATTTCTCTTAGTTGTGCACACTGATATTAAGTAAAAATAAAAACCATAACGTGTGCTCCCCAAAGGAATATGTGCTGAGGGGAGTGAGCTTTGCTGCTGCAGCAGGACGGATCCTCAGCTGGCACCAGGGAGAAGTGTGGGCACCGAGAGGTGGGGGGTTCCCTTTTAAAAGACCGTTGCACCCCGTCAGCCCTCTGACAGCACCGGGGGAGCCTCCTGCCTTCGTTAAGCGATTGCCCGTGCCACAGCTCCTGTTGCCCCTGTGGTGTGAGGTGCTGAGTGAGGAGCTCCCAGCGTGGTGGACAGCTGCTGTGGTTGCCCCTGGGTGGGGTAGGGGGGTGAGGAGCTGCTGTGGTTGCCCCTGGGTCGGGTAGGGGGATGAGGAGCTGCTGTGGTTGCCCCTGGGTGGGGTAGGGGGGTGAGGAGCTGCTGTGGTTGCCCCTGGGTGGGGTAGGGGGGTGAGGAGCTGCTGTGATTGCCCCTGGGTGGGGTAGGGGGATGAGGAGCTGCTGTGGTTGCCCCTGGGTGGGGTAGAGGGGTGAGGAGCTGCTGTGGTTGCCCCGGGTTGGGTAGGGTGATGAGGAGCTGCTGTGGTTGCCCCTGGGTGGGGTAGGGGGGTGAGGAGCTGCTGTGGTTGCCCCGGGTCGGCTAGGGGGATGAGGAGCTGCTGTGGTTGCCCCTGGGCTCTTCCTGGCAGCTTTGCTTTTACCTGAGGTGGCAGCTGGGTTGAAGCGAGCAGTGATTTTTCGTAGTTGGCGAGTGACAAGCATTTCTAAACCCAGCTTTTTACAAGCCAAACACTTATTTTGCGTATTAGCATGTAAATTTCTCTGCGTTTCCCTTTTTACAGCTGTCTGCAGATGTAGGAATTTGCCGGGTGCTTCCTCTTGCTGAAGTTTCACGCCGCTTTGCAAGGGGAACTGTTACCTTGGTCCGAGGCAGAGCTGACCGTGGGCCTGGCAGCAGAACCTGTTGCCCCGTGCCCTGCGGTGGGCTCGCCAGGAGGTGGTTGTTCCCTGAGAGCCTCTTTTAGCTTGCAGACATGCGTGCACGTGAAGTAAGCAGGCAGCCGGTTTGGCTTTCGAGTCGCGATGTGGAGAAAGGATGTGATGGGGTTTGAGGCAGAGAGAGGTGTTCAGTTGTGTCTTTTCCCTACGACTTCGTACTTTGATTTGCATGAGAGGCGGGGGCTGCTGCGTTTATGGTTTATTGAGACACTCTGCCTTAATAGCGGCGCGTTATTCAGAGGAAGAGATGAGTTATTGCTGGTTTTCTTTCGGTTACTGTGGATACAGCGTGTAAGTTTTAGACCTACTTCCCCCTTGCACAGTACACGCAGCTTCCAGTCGTTGCGCCGAAGCTGCTGAAGGAAGGTTAAAGGAGCCCCGTTCTTACAGAGAGGTTTGTTTGCTGCTTGAATTCCTCCGGGTACAATGAGCTTTCGCGGGATGTTCAGAAGGGAGCCCAGTGAGCTGCGGAGGAAGAGGAGGACCATTAGGCGAGTGAACCACAGAGAAATTCACAGATTGAGCTGCGTGAGTATGCACCCTTCTTCCATCCCTCCTAGGAACTCAGTAAGAAATTGCAGGTCAAACGCTCTTCTGCGCGTAAGAGTAGGATTTACTCCTTGGTGTCTACATAGGATTGACTGAGTCGCGTCGGTCTGTGTGATGTGAGTGTTGGAGAACGATTGCTGAAGCCTGAGACTGGAGGACGTGGAGTCCAGGAGTTCGCAGAACTCAAGGGAAAACGTTGTGTAGCATTGTGTTGTCCTCCAGACACATACTGGGAACAGCGTTGTGTGATGGGCTCTCTGGTAACACGCTCTTGGTAGCTCGAAGAAAATCTGGAGTAGGAAGCTACTCTGTGCTCTTGCAAGTCTTGTGATCTGCTATGGGCGATTTGTGCCTCTCAGGGCCGGGAGGAGGAAGCCCCTGTCCTCCTGCAGCACAGGGAGCAAGTGGGGCAAGCTCCAGAGCCCTTGGCCAAAGCTGGAGTGAGGTTCTGCCCTGCGGGGTCGACTGCAGCTTTGCCAGTGCTGGCTTTGGGCCCGGACTGCACCTCCCGAACCTCTGGGCACGACGCTGGGCAGCTCACGTTAACCGTGCTGTGCCTGAGCCTTCCTGCCTGAAATCGAAACTGCAGGCGATGGTGGGCGAGGCGCTTAGAGCCTTCTGCCGAGCCGCCGCGGTGCCGATTCTCAGTGTAGTCTCTTAATGCGAGGGATTGCTTTAGACGTCAAACGTTTCATGGCTTCCCCAAGAACGATTTGAGAACAACGGGTCCTTCTCTTCACAGCAAGAGCTGTTTGGTGTTCTTCAGGGGTTTTGTGTGTCCGGTTACAGGCTGTGTTAGCGTGTGCGTGCCAGAGGCTCTTCCCAGGCTCTTCTGCATGTCCACTGGAACAGAGAGTCGGTGATGGTGCGCTGCAGAAGATAATTCTCATTAACTTTTTTTAAACAGGAAGGAAAATAACTTTGCAGTTTCAACACTTGGTCACAGATTGATTAAGATGGTCAGTGGTTCATCTAGCAGAGCGTTTGGCTTTCACTTGTGGCTAGCTGCTGTTCGGGGTAGATACTTTATAGGGAAATGGGTCTTTTTGACAAGGCTGCCGTACAGCGTACGTTCCTTCGGCCCTGAGCTGTTGGCGTGCAGTGGAAGATGCCGAGTTTAAGCACCATGGTCTTGGCTCCCAAGAACCAATGCTGGTGGTGCTGCTGGAGGCATCTGCCCCTGGCGGTTCTCAAGGCTTTTGTGGGAGGTGGGCACAGCTGCTTGGCTTACCCTCTTAAATCCTGGTTAGCAGGGGTTTGGTCATGACTGACGAACAGAGCTCGCCAGAAGTGGTTGAAGCCTTCCAGGAAAGTAGGGCTGGAAGTAAACCAAAGCCGAATAATAGCAATAAATCAGTAGCCTGCCCGCAGGTAGAGAGGAATGTACTTGTTCATTTTTGCCTGTATCCTGCGATCACAGAGCTGGGTCTGTTCAGCGTAGAGGTGCCAATAACCTTTACATCGCTGTGATTTCGAAGAGTCGATGACCATGTGCCTCTTGCCTTGAGCTGGAAATGCCTTTTTCATCCGAGGCTTGTGGTTCAGACTGCCCTGCCCGTGAAGTGGCTGCTGCTGTCACGCCCAGGACATCACCCGGGGGTTCAGGGAAGCTGTTGTGATTTCTGGTCTTTTCAGACGTAGGACAGGCTGAGATGGGGGTCACTGTGTCGTGCTATTCTGCGGGCGTATTTCTCTGTAGGTTGTTTAGCCCTTGGGAAACGCGGGCACACTTGGCTTCACTTTTGTGGCTTGTGACCGGTGTCTTTCTGCCCAGTATTTCATAACTGGAGCATGTTAAATCTTCGGCCTACGGGCACTTTTTGCTATGAACCATGAGCCAACCTCTCCTTCGTGCATCGATCTTCCGATGCTGCAGATTCCAAAGTGCCCTTAGCTCCCACTGCAGCTTTACAGGCTGCTGTGTGCGGGGACCTTACTCCAAGAGTGTGTTTCTGAAAACACCACGTTTAGACCTGCATTTTCTGTAGATGGACTTGTCGTATTTGCTGGAAACTCCTTTTTTTTTTTTTAAACTAATTATGATCTGATTAGTTGTAATCGATTGTCGGTTGTCGATTGAGCTCTGTGGTTGACCGGGTCTGTGCTCTTGTTTACGACCTCTGTGTGTAAATGACTTGATAGCTGGATAATTGGGGGGGGGGGGGGGGGGTGATGTCAAGGAAACAATCGTAATTTTGACGTCACTGTGCGAGCTCAGTTTGTGTTGGTCACGTGTAGATGATAGTGATTTTACAGATAAAGCCTCTGTGGAAATACTTGCAGTTACTCACTCAGATATGTAGCACGGATAATACCTATAAGGCATGAAGATATAAGTAACCGTAGTGTAGGTAGGAGAAGGGAGATACTCGCTGAGTAAAACGAAGCGGA
This sequence comes from Bucorvus abyssinicus, assembly GCA_009769605.1. Lineage (NCBI taxonomy): Eukaryota > Metazoa > Chordata > Aves > Bucerotiformes > Bucorvidae > Bucorvus > Bucorvus abyssinicus. The sequence continues at coordinate 26,037,800 of CM020035.1, read as the reverse complement.
ACAGCACGTATGGGATTTTCCCTACGGGACAGTGACTCCTACCAAGTACCCTCCAGAAGTCAAACGGTATATTTGAAAAGTTTATTTAGAGCTAACACAAACGTTTTTGTCCATTGTTTTTGCTTCAGGGGCTTCTGAAGTGCCTGAGCCCCTTTCGGAAACGCTCTTTGCTCAGCCCACAGGTCTAGGACTCCACACGTCTGAATTTTAGTCCTGAAGTGAGAACAGGCAGTGTGGTTTCCTTAGGCGCTGCGTTGCAACTTCATCAGCAGACTCACAATGCGATCAAAGTCTTTATATATATATATATGTGTGTGTGTGTATAGGCAGAGTCAGAAGTGCTGTTTGCATAAACTTTGCACTGGAAGCTGAAAAGCTTTGGTCCGATGCACTACGTGCAGGTCGCGGGATGGATTTGTTAGCGCTCCTCTTTGTGACCGTGAATCTGCCTGCCCGAGACCATGCTGGAAAAAGCGAACATGAAGCAGAGTGTTTGCAGAACTGTTGAACCAGACTCACCCCAGCATCCCCTTTGTGGTGCCCAGCACAGGACAGTTCACTTCTCCTTCCCTGGGGTCCAGTAGTCGCTAACGAGGCAAGCGGCCGGGTGGCAGGTCCTCTCCGCTGCCCCACAGCTCCCTTCCAGTGCTTCCAGCCCGGCTGGCAGATGCCTTTGGCTTTCGCTTGCTTTCTTGATGACTAGATTCAGCGTGGTAGCTTGTGAGAAAACCTTTTGTGGCTATAACTGCTCTTTTTTTCTGGCTGAGGTCAGGTGAGGGGACTGAAGTGGCTGAGCCTTGCCAGGTTTAGAGATCTGTGTAAATTAAACTCAAAAACCCCCTCTCAAGATACTTCACGAGACTTTCTTGGTTTTCCCCTGAGAGGACCTATGGGCAAATAGTTAGTCTAGGCTTCAGAAGAACCCGCTATGTAGAAGCTGTCATTTTTGACATTGAATGAAACTTCATTTAAAAACTTTGCAGTTTCTTTAGAGGTCTGGTTGTCAGTCCCGTGATAGTGCTGATTTTAGTAATTTTCTGATTAAATGAGATTTGTTTTATCTCCTTCCTAAAGAGGGTCTGCAGCTGCTGCATCATCCCAGAGCACAAGTTGGTTGTGTGCTACCTTGGGCGTTTTGCAGACTGTGTTGGTAGCTCTATCTAATGTCTGAAATGGCAAGTGCTGCTGTCTGGAGATGTACGTACACGCCCGTGCACGTACCTTCCCGGTTCAGAAAGCGCTGCAGGTGTACGACCGTGGTCCAGAAACAGAAATCAGAGACACTTATGACTAAGTCAAGCACAGCATGAAGCACCCCCCCTCTCCCCCCCACCACGGATGCTGAGCTGAACCACCAGTCCTGTGTGGCTTGCACGGCTTAGCCATGGGTGAGAGAGTTGTACGAGGCTTAATGCTTTCAAAATTCATAACGAAAGCAACGGCAGAGTCTCACTTGAGCAATAAAAGGTAATAGAAAGAGCGGGTCGCTCCCAGCTGCCTGAGAACAGGTCTCTGTGGTTGGAGTCGTGACGGTGGCCGCTTGTCGGGCAGCTGGCGAGAGGAGCTGCGTGTCTGCTGGCCCAGCAGTCCGAGTGAAATGATCCCAGTTCACCCAGCCGCGTGCAGTCTCAAGTATTTCACCCACTGAGTTCTCTCACAGTAACTTTTGAAGCTGGAAAATACGTGAAGTGGAGCTTTCTGGGTTTGGATCCACAGAACAGCGGTGATTTCCAGGGTGAACAGTTGGCGTTCGTCCCAGCCTGGCTGTATTTGTACCGACTAAGTCTCATTCAGTCAAGCAAATCCCTTATTGGTGTCGATCAGGGGTTTCTGTGAACAAAGAGGCTTTAATGAAAGAGGCGTTTTACCTTCCTCATTCCCAGCAGGATCTTCCGCAGGTTTCCCTGCTTTTGCGCCCTTAAGCTGATAGGTACTACAGCCTTTTGGAAGCGTCCTTTCCGAATCACCAGGAGTTTGGGGGTTTGAATCTTTTTGTGATTCTTTGCGATTTTTCTCTGTCCCAGACTCTTGTGGGAACCGGCGATCCCCTTAACGAGATTGACTGGCATGTCGGCTTCGCCGCTGGCACTGGAGAGCGTTCAGTTGTGCCGTGCTGCCCTGGAAGACCAGCTGGGTTCTTTCCAAGTGCGGTTCTCCAGGGTCTGCTGAAAGACGTGACAAATTAAACATTTTGGACCTGGCGAGTGAATGGGTTTTAGGGTAGAAGGGAGGGGGTGTGGCAGAAGATTTTCCTTGTGCCGCCTATTTTAATAGATTTGACCGTGGATGAGGTACTGAGCCAAACGTGGCCTTTATGCCATGGCCAGAGGGTTCGCGGACCGCAGGTCGATGCATCGCAGGCCAAGCAATCGTAAAAGTGGCGAGATCTAAATAATGTAAAAGAAAAGGAAGGACCATCTGCCTGCGGGTTCTGGCTGCGCTTCCCTGTCCTTTCCCCGAGTGCCTTCTGCAGACCCTGAATCTCCTCCCATGGAAATCACCCCAGGCACCATCGCTGAATGGTGATAGAGTCGTGTGTCAGTGCTTCAAAAAAGGAGAAGTTTTGGTGGCTCCATAAAAAGCGAATGGTTTTCTAGCCTCAGCTGCTGAGTAGGGTCTGAGGCTGTATCATCTGAAGACAGGGTTAAACTCAGCCTCTACGCTGAACCTCCTCCAAAAGTCACGGAGTCCCGACTGTTCTTTAGCTTCACTTTGGACAGGCTTGGCCAAGCAGTATTTAATTTAAATTGGCCCACCCTGATGGAATAAAAACTAACTACATATATTAACCATACGAAAGAAACCTCAAGTCATGTATTATGCCAGAGACGGTATTTCACGGGGGAAAGGCAAGGCATAACAAGACGTGTGAGAAGCACTTCACATGGATGTCGTCCCAGAAAGGAATTCAATTTGCTGTGATTTTTAGTAGGTTTGGGCTGGGTTAATAGTATCGTTGAGAAGTCTATAAAAACTGAAGGAAGGCCATGCTGTTATTTCTCTGGTCCTTTCTCTGGCAAGTCTGCCCACTTCAGGATTTCAAGTGTACACGAGAATGAACTGTAATTTTAGACAAGCCATCGCTTGGAGGAAATGTAAAATCAGAGTCCTGCTTGATCTTGACCCATCTGGCCATCACAATTCTTTTGACTATGAGCATGCAGCGGATCTTCCTCTCATGAAGATATTTTAGTTCGGGTAGCTGATGAAGTCCATCAGCTCGAATTCTTTCGGTGTATGTCTGTCTTTAATGTCCTTCTTCCTGGCGTGGGGAAGAGAAGTTCATTTAAACGTCTGTGCTAAGTTCAGTAAATTTTAGATACTCAGGATTTGGTGTCTGGGAATAATACCTCATTAAAGCATTAGAAAATCATAGCTTTTGGTCTAGTTTATTTTTAGAATGGGGAAGTGCTTGGGATGACTATCCAGTCTCAGTTACATCATTTCCTCCTTGAGGGAGTGTTCACAGAAAAACGACTTCGGGAGGATGATGGATAAATCATTCCGTCCTGTAACTATGGCGAGAAGATGGGTCCTGGCATCAATGCACGGCGCGTGCAGCGGAGGCAAGACACGTACCGTATCTGTTTCTGTACGAGGATTTTTGAGGGTGTTTTTGGTCATTAGTACTGGGAAGAACAGCGCTTTTTGTACCCACACCAGAAGATGATGGCCACCAAGCCATGTGTCACTGGTGGAATCTGGGCTGTTTCACCCGGGTGAAATTCAGTGGTGATGATCCCTCTGGGGTGTTGGCTCCAGCGCCCCTTAAAGATCTCTTCACTGCCCAAAAAGGGTTTGGAAAAGCGGCTCAACAACAGTTAGGGCATGAGGTAAATGGTGGCCATGGTCACTGTAGCAGGTGAGGAGCCAGCGCTGCCTTTTTCCTAGATGTCTTCACAGCCGTCTCAGTACGACTACGTGTGGTTCTTTACTCACGGGAGAGAGAGAGAATATAAAAAGCATTGTAAAAATCCGAGCCAGCGTCATTCGATCTTGGCACAGACTGCCGGGCTGGTCCGTTTCCAAAAAGAGCAGACAAGTTAAATGGAGAAGAGGCAGCACTATGGTCATTAAAATAGCTTTAAATCAGCCCTCCTCATTTACAGCTCTCCGCTAGTGCTCGCAGGGAGAAATCCGCTAATCCCGGCATCGCTGTGACGGGAGAAGTGAGCAGCCATCCCGCGCCTTCCAGACACGCACCGCCAGCTGCAGCAGCTGCCGCTTCCCATCCATCCCAGCCCCTGAGCCCTGCAGGGCTAAGCTTTGCCCAACCCAGAGTCCTGGCTCTGCAGAGGATGGAGTCCGTGTCCCCACTGCGCAGTCTGAAGGTCTGTAAGAACGTGCAGGGTTGATCGAGGCGTCGTGCTCCTTATACCGTCATGCTCGATGTTGGCAGGGAAGGGACGAGGGGATCTCCGCAGCCCCGGTGTGTGGGTGAGGTTGGGCCATTAGCAGCTCCGATTGGTGGGAGCTGGCGTAATACAGGTTTGATTTCACCCGGGATTTTGCTGTAACGCTGCAGAAGGAAGAGTGGCATTGGTCACCGGGTCAATAGAAATCCATCACCATAAACGCTCAAGTGCTTCGCTGGCGCGTTTTTGCAGTGGCTTTGATAGCGTCGCATCTGCGTACGTTGAGCTCCGTTTGGGCTGCGTACGTTTCTGGTAGGACTTTGCTGCTACCATCCGCTCAGACGTTTCCCTCGGATCACGCACTTTGCGGCACCGAGGGCGAGAGAATTGGTGCGGCGGGAGCAGCGATGTTTCTCTGCCTCGGGGGTTTCTCCAGCTGCGTTCTTGTCTCCCGTGAACGTCCTTGCAGCTCTCGAGGAGCAGGTTTCCCCTGGAGTGTTTCGGGCAGCTATCGGTTGTGGCTTTCTGAGTGCTGCCGCTTTCTGGAGAGGAGAGGGGCCAGTGTGACGTAGCTCACCCTGCGTCCAGCCGCGTCTGAACATCTGCGCGACCTCCGTTTTGCAGGACACCTAGCTATGCTCACCCCAGCCTCACGGGGGTTTCCAGGGGGAACAAGGGACAGCTCCTCATGCTGGCAGCCCCAGCGAAAAGGGGGGTTTCCGCTGGCGTGGAGAACCTGCAAATGCTGCACGTTTTCAGGAGATGCCCCCATATTTCGAGAGAAATCCCAAGATTTGTGGGATCCCCCAGCTCGCTCTTAGTCTATGACTTCCACAGGAAGGTGGCTACTGATGTCATCAGCTTTCTTTATGGATTTTTAAGGGATTTTGAAAGCTAACGTTAACGATGTTTCCAGGGAGCATCTGACCTAGATGACTCTTGTGCTGACACATCTCTGGTTTTGAAGAGTGGACATTTATGGTTTCAGTGCCATGTCTGACTTACTAATAAATGAGATTGTTGCGGAACCATTAGCCGAACCAGGTGTCTGCTCGAGTCAGGGACGGGATCTTCTCCGCGTAGTAGTCAATGTCACAGACTTTCTGCAGGAAACGTACGTGTTTTAGTGAAACCAATGCACAGGAAGTCGCCTGCATGAAACACTCGTACCTCATCAATGTCAGAGCATGCGTTTTTTTTCCACTTTTACTCTGAGTTTTCTTGTAAGCGGTTGCTATAAGGTTTCCTGCTGTAGGGATGGGTCCCAGATAGTTTATTCCAGGAGAATAACCGTTGGATTGTTCCCAAGTAAAACAATGTGGTGGCACTCACAAGCTACCAGCAGTCCACTGTGTAAAACAGTGAAGAAATTAGTGAGTCACGTAATCTAAAACATTTTAGCACCAAGTCAGTTCAGTTCAAACCGTGTCTGTCTGTCTGTTTGCCAACGTGTATTTATGGAGAAAGAGAGAGAGAGTTCTGAGCATGATGGGGAGGTTGATGTGGTGGGTTTGGTCCCTGTAACCAGCTGGCAGGTTGCTCCTGAGGTACCAGATGGCGAGTGACGGGTACAACCGCCCAGCTCCCTCACTGCCGCTGTTCTCACACGAGCTCCTCTGCAATGAGCTGGGAAGAGGGGGGGACAGGGTAAGTTATTCATACTTTGGTGTAAAGAAGGAAAAATGCGGCAGATTGCAGTTTGTGAAGGCGGAGGAAGGCAAATTCGAGCGTGGAGAGGTTACCTGATCTTTTCTTTATTTTCCACAGCAGGAAAAACCCAAACTCCTGGAGCCTTTGGATTATGAAGCTGTTATCACGGAGATCGAAAAAAACATTGGGGACAACCAGTTTAAGGATCTGATATTGTTCCCCGACGATGACTTTTCAGTAAGTACAAGGCAAATACACGTTATTCTTTCTCTTAGGTTTGTCTGTTCATTTATTTATTTCACCTTCATTGCTAGAGGGAGAGCCAGAAGTTGCCCAAGATTTTCTTCATTTATGCATAAGCCTTACCTCCCTCCCACTGGATTCACTCTGTTACTTCCCCTCTGACATTTGTAGAGGAGTGAATTTGCTGTTCAGGTCTGAATAAAGCTCGAAGCCCTGGTTGTTCCCACCTGTGTTTCAGGAACTCAGAAAATACGTTATTCCGTAATGCATCCTTGTCTGTTTGCTCAGCACGGCGCTGGTTTGGCCAGTGCTGGGATCTCTCCCTGCTATTATAATCTAATTTAATCACACTTCTGTAATTTATATCCGGTCTTTCTGATCCTATTCCGTTTAAAGATTTAGATTTTGGAGAAAAGGCATTGTCTAATGGAAATACATTTCCATTTGTGCCCGGTTGTAGCTGCGGCGTGAGGCCCTTCCCATCAGCTCGTGGCACTGCCGTCCCGTGGGGCCGGCTTAATCCAATCGGCCGCTTTGTTCTGCTGAATGGCTCCATCTCCGTGGTGGCATTAACTGAGTTAACGTGCTCGTGGGATTGAGGGAAAACTAAACAGGATAGATTTCCTCATCATCGTTAATTCCTTTATCCATTTTGCACATTTGTGAGTTTATGAAATGGAAATTCAGCGTTACGGAGCTGACTAGACGTACCACGCGCTGTCACAAGGCCCCCGAGCCCCCTGATTTAGAGTAACCGAGCTCGAGGCAGGGGAGCAAACCCTCTCGGCGAAAGAAGAATCTCGTCCTGCTGCTCAAGACCTCTGCCTGTCAAACCGTGTTTTCATATCCTTATTTTAATTTCCTTTTGAGCAGTTGCTGCCTGGCTTTTAGTAGCTACTTCTATTTTGTTAGGTTATTCTGCATCGTCTAGTTAAATAACAGAAGGAAGAAAAAGATTAAGACGGGTGAGAGAGGTGCTCGCAGAGCCGAGGTGGCCGGCACTCAGGGAAGGGCAGCGTTGGACAGGTCCATACCCTGTCTCCAATAAACCTGACTCTTGTAGGAGAGCCTGTGCCACCGGACGGGACCGCAGAGCTTGCAGGGCAGAGGGGTGTTCAGCTGCCCAGCATCTCTTCACAGCCCTGCTGCTGCCTGCTGCGGTACCACCTGCACGCAGCAGCCTGGCTCAGCCATCTGAGCAGGAAGAGATCCGGGCTGACTGAATCGGGAGGTGCTCAGCCTGCTCTGAGTGTTACTTAATGTGATAATGCCCCAGGAAATGGTGGACGTTCCCAGTCAACTCCTAATGACTACGATTGCCGCAGACTTTGTGGCTCAGTGTTGATGCAGCCCTGGTATGAGCACATGCGCAGAAGTGTCTCCAGAGCGAAACCCCACCGAAAGAGAGAGCTCAGGGAGTGAGCAGAAGAGAAAATTCTGCTTTTAGTAATGTTTTCCCATTTCTGGATATGGGTCAGCTACCAGCAGAGCCGCTGCACTGTCGGGTCTCCTGTCTCTTTTGCTTTCTCTCTTCGAATTCAATTCATAGGCAATGGGGTTCTGCTCACAAGACCTTTGTAGGTCACTTCCAATGTCTTAGGAGATGTCTGTGGAACTGCGAGGCATTCTTGGTGTCAAGTATTTGATTTTATGTGCAAGTATTTAATAGGTACTTCAATTTGCTGTGGTGTAAAAGCACGTTAAACTCTCTGGGTCGTGAGACTTTGTTCCTCCTTCTCTCCCCACGTGCTATTTTTAAAACCTCTGTTTGAAAAGTGGAACTCGGGCTTTCTTAAACCAACTGTATAAATATGGCTGGCTTGAACCTGCACTAGAAAGAAGAATTCGTTGCCTGGATTTAGGACGGGTGTGAGATGGCAGGGCTTACCTGTGTGATGCAAAACCTTCAGCCTGGCGCATGCTCCTGGCCCTCTGGGCTCTAGAAAGCGCACCAGGAGCCCTCCCAGTATCACAGAGCCTTAGGAGGGGCTGAGTCCTGCAGGGCTGGTACTCCCCACCGCTGCAGCTGTGACTCCTTCCAGGCTCCTTTTTTTAAAGCTCTGAATAAAGAACAGCCAAAATCTCCCTGTTTTTCATACCGTGAAACCCCGGCTAGCTCGGTGTGGTGCAGGGACAAAAGTTGATCGTTTGGGTACAGGAGTTCACAGCAGAACCAGATGCATCTTTAAGGGGAGAGGGCAGGAGCAGGCAGCGACGATGCCTCTTCACATGAGCGCGTGTGCGCCGGACTTGGAGCCTCCTTGGAAATAACCCTGTAAACCAGACGGTTCTTTCTAGGCTCAGCGGAGTTAAGTGGTGAGATCAGGGGTTCTTTTCATTAGCACATGACTTATCTCCCACTTTACCGTGTGTCAGGCAGAATCTGCTCATCCTTAGAGCAGCAGGAGCTGAGTCCATTGTTCCCATGAGTAACGAGATACGGGTGTCCTTTACGTGCAGGGAGGAGGCACGGGAAATCGAGAGGTATCTCGGCTTGGATTTGCAGGTTTTGGTAATGTCAAGTAAATGTGTTTACTCGGAAGAAAATGGGGCTGAGCAGCTTTTCATCAGAGAGATCGAATCTGCGCGTTAGCAGAGGGGAACATTTCTGCCGAGTGCGGTTAGCTCTCTCCGAAGGGCTGCCTTTGCAGGAAGTGAGTACGATCATTTCTGATGCCTCCGTCTGAAGATTTAACCCCTGGCAACATGCTTTCAGCCCAAGAGCCGTTCGGGTAGATTCAGGGTGAAAGCGTTTGAAATGGCTGATGGAGTTTGAACTCCTTTTTCACGTACTCAGCTCACCGTGTCGGTGGGAAGGAGTCGCTGACTGAAGACTTATTCCTCATCAATTGTTCAACTTGTGGCTTTCGCTGTAGGAAGTGGACGCAGCAAGAGGGGGAGTTTAATTAAGTTGCACCTTACGACTAATCAAACAGACGGGGCCAGTGGTTGATGCAAATGAGGCAGCCTGGCTCAGAAATCGTTGTTGGCTATAGGGTGTTTGTACAAAACAGATTTAAAAAATAGTTGTGGAGTTCAGTGTTTGGGGCTGGTACCTGCGTTATTTGGTTTGCATGCACGCCTGGGGAGGTAGAACAGACAGTCGCTCTGATTGCCCCAGCAGGAGAAAATGAGGCTGCATTCAAAGCACATTCATAAATGCTGAATTCTGTAAATGAAATCCTCTATTATTCTGCTGACCCTTTCAGAAGCACTGTGTGGTTGGGATTTAGCTGTTCTCTGAAGTGAAGAGGTAAACGCTGTACCTGCTCAGCCTTTAAGAGCATTTCACGTTGGAAGCAATCGGTGATGAAGAGGAAGTGTTTTTTGTGGCAAGGCTTCTGCAGCGACGTGGTTGAACATAACTAATTCTCAGAAGGGAAGTGCTTTGTAGTTTTTAAAACAAGTTTAAATATAACAATACACCCGATTTTCCATGTCCTAATTCTATGTGAATCAACCTGTGATATCCTTTGGCAAAGTCGTTAAGGCAAATCTTAGCTGACTTGGTCAGTGGGGTGGTATCAGTTGACAAGCCTTGTATTAGGTGAAAAAATTGACTTACTATATGTGTTTAAAAAAAAAAAAAAACACTGGAAACTAACTTCTGCATAATACATGGGGCAGATAAGTTGTGTTGTGGGCAAGCAGAGGAGGTTGTTGGTCTCTCTGCAGCTTCGTCACCATCCCGACGGGGTCGGTGCAGGGGGCATCACGCATCTCTCCTCTTGCAGCCTCCCACTCTGCTGTGGTCTGGAAGCGGCGGCTGATCTTCAGCAGTGGTGATATCATGGGAGGACGGTGTGTGTGCTTTGTGGCTGCTGCTGCTGGCAGTGGGGGCCCAGCCCTGGGGACAGCCATGTATGGTGGACCTCAGGGGCACTGGGCTCAGGGATTGGGTCTTCTCAGGACCGCTTTAAAAAGCAGTCTTAAAATGTCGCCTCTGTGTGAAGTAAAAGTAATGAAGCGCATTCCAGAGAGCGCGGGTACTGCTGGGAAGTCCCTAAGCAACCCAAGGATGCAGAAGTCGTCGCTGAATGTGGCCTGAAAATTCATACTTCTGCATCTGCTGTCTCTCTTACTCACCGGTTAAATGGTGGAATAAATCTCCACGCAGGCTTCGGTGATGGAGCTGGGCAGAGCCCAGGAACCCCTGTTTAGGCAACTGCGCTTAGTTTGGCAGGATTACCCGGGTTCTCCACTTTGTGGGGTCCGCGAGGCACCGATGTTATTTGTGGGAGCCAGAGCGTTTTAATGCTGTTGTATTCTGAGCTATCCAGATGAAACAGAAAAACTTTGGGGAACCCCGTGGTGATACATGCCTTTCTTTCATGATTACTCATGGAACGTGATGGAGGGCAACTGGTGTGGTCCGTGTAAGCTGTAAGTAAAAATGAGGTCAATGATATCCAGGCAGTTGTCACGTAGAGTGCTTCAGTCTGGAGAGAAAACCCGTCCCTTTCTGGCCTGAGGCTGGGGGCCGGGAGGAGACCCTCCCCAGGCGCAGCAGAGGCTGCGGGCTGCTGCACCGTGTTCGTGCTGGTTCTGCACGAGCCTTTCTGTGATGGAGGAGAAACGGCGCGGGGCTCAGATTCCTCTTGGGTTCGGTCCTGCCTTGTGTCGAGCGGTGGAGTTGCTCCACAGTAGCTGGGAGCGTGACCTGGGCTGCTGGGGCTGGGCTGGGCTGGGCTGGGCTGGGTTGGGTGGGTGGGTGGGTGGGTGGGTTTCCCCTCCTGTGGCGGAGGAAGCGAGAGGGCCAGGGCTGCGCGTCAGTGCGGAGCGCCCCGAAGCTTCCTCTCGGGTGGCTCTGCCTTGCCAGCCCTCAGCACGGGGGACCTGGGTCACAGCGGGAACGCTGCCGGTGGCCCTGGCCTCTCGCGGGCCTGGAGGGAACTCAGGGAAGCTCGGCTCCTCGTGGAGACCTCCTGGAGACCCGCTCCTCTGGGGGTTTCCTGCGGGGGGCCTGACCAGCCAGCTCAGGAGGAGCTGCTTTAGACAAACGGCTGCCCTGGTGCAGCGTCTGCTGGTCTGGCAGGAGGCTGCAGGACGCGCCGGGAGCCCCACGTCCTGCACCCGCGGTGGAAGCGCTCCCCAGAGAGCGCTGCCTGCTTCCACTGCTTTCCGGCCGTCGCGCTGTCCTGCGGCCGTCCTTCGGCAGCTTGCTGCGAGGACTCTGCTCCCCTCTTCCTCCAGAGAGTCCAAGCCCTTCGCTCTGTTTCCATCCTTGCGGAAGCGGAGCGGAGGGAGCCGTAGCGCCGCTGGCTTTGGCGTGCGTTTCTGGGAGAGGGGACGTGAGGAAGACTCCGTGACTCTTTTCTCAGAAACGTCGGAGACTGGAGGAAGCTTGTTGCCAGCAGTCCGTCCGAACGCTGCTCTTGCGTGTGATGAATGCTGTAGCTGATAGTATTGAGCCGTGTGTGGGCAGGAGCGGGGTCCTAGCGGTTGGTATGCATGTGTGTTGGCCGCAGGGCAGATGGAAAAATGCCGGCTGTGGTAATTGGGTCCTTAACCTCTCCATGAGACAAAGCTGCTGTTCTGTCACTCTGACTAATTTGCTTTTTTCTTGTTTGGTTTTTGTCAGACAGACACAATTTCGCTGGAAATCAGGACGCTGTATCCCTCTGTACCTGAAGATGCAGAACGAAAAGCAGAAAATTTATTTGTTAAAGAGGTAAATATCTAGTGTGTGCATCCTTTAATTTTCAGTAAAACCAAGGGTTTGGGGGAGGCTTGCTCTGATTACACTGAACATCTCTTTCCTTTTAATACTGTTTAGGTGGTTGGAATCAGGTTGGAATTCTGGAGGCCAGAAGGAGGGGAGGGTAAACAGCTTATCTGCCACTTCTGAGGTGGTTGCGCCCAGAAAAATTGCAAATGCACAGAAGCACCCTCTCATTCGGGGGCTTCCAGCTGCAGTCCTTGTCACTGCCAGCCCACTGATACTGCTCTTACACCAGTGCTAATCGCTGGTGATCTGAGCACTGGTATCTTTCCAAAAAATGATAACTGTTCGACGCTGGCTTAGACTGCTAGTTATCGCCTGGTACGTACCTCAGGCAGAGGTGCGTATCACAGCAATCTGAGGAGTGTGAAGGATGTGTAGGGTTTTGTATCTATAATCAGTATGTAGAGTCTGTTCGACCTGCACCGCAGAAAGTCAGCAGAGTTCTTCCACGGCAGTTAGTCCCACCAGCAGTGGTTGGTTGCTCCACCTTTAAAAGGCCCTTTTAGTAGTTGTTTTGTTTCCATACGGGAAGGTTGCTCTTCCCGCTGCCTCAGGGGTACCTCAGGTTGTCCCTGGTTTTGTCACTGTGAAGGACACTGGAGATGCTGGCCACTCTGCTCTAAGGCATTTACTTTAGGCGGCTCCCTGAACCTTCCCCATCTTTCAGGAGAGGTTCGCAGTGTAGCTCCTTGTTGGCATTAACAAAACAGATTTATGAATCTGGTCTATGAAATTTTCAGCCAGCTTCTATAAGGGATTTAACTCCAAGCGCTTAAAGTTAGCCTGTCACGTGCGTGTTCCCTGCCTTTTTTTGGCAGATGGGGGTTTTTCCCACCTGGCTGCCTGGTGCGGATGAGTGTGGGCTGTTCCATAGGTGCTATAGCTGCAAGATAATTTGTGGAGGAAAAGTCAGTGGCAGACAAACACAGGGATAAAATAAAATCCAAGGCTAGGCAGAAATGTGGCTGTTGCATTGTGTGTGACAGGGCATTTTACAGGCTGGCCCTATTTCGCTCCAGCAGGTCTAGAAAGAGCAGTGACAACCTACTGCCAGCTCCAGTTTCCTGGACTTGGCCATCTTTCTTGATGTGACAGTGGGGTTAAAAGAGAACACAGCCCGTGGGATTACCTGCCTTCCCGGAAGCCTCGCTGCCCTCTCAGCACTTTGGGGTCTGCTTTTTATTTTAAGGTTCCACAAGTGGCAAGGCCAGCGCTGTGCTCGTGGCTTCACCGAGAAAGCGGTGGGTCTAAAAATGGAACACAGCGCACAGAGTCTGGGAATCATTACGGCTTGAGTACTCCAAGGGGATGCTAATGTCAACCTGGTAAAATACATATTGAGCACATCTATTGGCTTTCTCTGCAATACCAGTGCGCCAGGGGGAGGGGAGAGGAGCAAAGCAGTGGAAAAAACCAGTAGAGCAGGACTAAGCCTATGCACAGAATAGGAACACAATACGACCCTCCTTTAAAGTGGTAATGCACGTGTTCCACTTTGCCTCAAAGCCAAAAGCTATATGTAAAATGAATTAAGCTCCAGGAAGAGGATGGTTTCTGGTCCAGAATTAAGTACAGCTCAGCACGGGGTGCTGTGAAGACCTGTGGCTGTAGTCCACTGCAGCGATCGCACAGCTCTGTGCTGACCCAGCAGCAGTCTGGGGTGTTCCGGGCTGGCGTTCAGCGCTTCTGGATAGATGTGCGGGAGGGGAGGTCGTGACCTTCATTTCTTTTTTCTGGAGCTGTGGAAAAGTCAACACTTTACTCAGTGAAGGAGTCTTGTCTTTCTTCACATATTCTATGATACCACGAACAGTGAAGGCTCCCATCTTGTACGCACTTGACTATCTGTTGGTCAGCTGGACTTGTCGCAGCCCCGGGTTGAATGTCTAATTCCTGACGGGACTGCTGGGGAAGCTGCACAAAGGCAGTGTCCCGCTTCATCTCGCTGAAGCCATGGTGGTGTTTCGCCCAGGCGGTGACGGCCGTCGCTCACCACGCTGTCTCAGTAGTTTAGCAAGTGTCACGAGGACGCGGCCAGGTCAGGTAACTACACCTGAAGGTTCTGCTGCTGAAGGTGGAACTAATCCTCTTTATATGGCACAGCATGAGGATGTGGTACTGAATCCGTTTCAAGAGCTCAGGTCCATCATCTCCTGTCTCATCCTCTGGCCGTTTGGTGGTGTTCAGATGGTCTTGTCTATAAGGTCATTTGAAAGGGCTGTCAGGAGCCTGTGATAATGCCTGAAACCCCTGTCGGGCTCTTCCTGGTGTTCGTTTCCCACGGGAGGCAGTGGGAAGGCTTGACTTCCACTTCTAGCTCTTTCATTGCTACAGTCCGTCAAGGATCAGGTTTTTCTTCCCAGCCCTTACTGAAATCCATACCTATGACATCCTGGGGATTCGGTCAGAGTCCTCTGCTCCAGTAAAAAAAAAAAAAAATAGAAAGCAGTCCTTTGAGGCACACCAGGACGGCCTGACCGCCCGTGCAGCATTGGTTTATGGGTGTGAAAGAGCTGACGAGCCAGATGAGGCTGACGCTGCTGAGGAAGGCTTTCCGTGTGGGTCCCATTCGATGCTGCCCACCCGTAGTGGGCGATTTGTGCCTCGAGTTGTCTGGTTCAGTTCTCTTAATACTGCTCTAGATTCCTCAGTAACCAAAACCTTTCACTTTGGTGATGTTCAGGTCTTGTGGTACTGGCTGAGGCAGAAGAACTTAATTTAAATAACATGTCTCACCTTCTCCTTTCTGCCGAAATGGGAAAATGAAAATTTAGTAAAATACAAGTGACTTGAATAAATAGTCCTGTGATAACAAAATATTTTCTGTAGGATGCAGAGAGAATAAGTATTGTACGTTTTATGATTGATTAATATCTGAGTCCCTTTATTAATTTACACCTAATCATTAGGTATATTCTAAAGGTAGCACTTTGTGAATCCATCATTCCTATGCTCGTCGTCATCTTAGGATATTTTCCTTAACTTCCCTCAGGCAGGAGGAGCTGGAGTAACTAAACTGGGTGCCAAGAAGAGGGGGGTTTCCAGAAACTTTTAAAGCCAGAATAGAATTGTCTTCAGTATTTTTTTTTCCTAAGCATTCCTGACTTCCTTGCATTCTGTGCCGTGCCATGCTGTTTCCTCCCCAATTCGGAAAGTCTGCTGCCTGCGTTTGTGCCAGTCAGCGCTGTCCTCACGGGCCATCGTTTTGACGAACAGGAACACTCACCTCACATGAAACAACAATAAAATTCTTCCTTTGCTGCTGCACTGCCGTGTCACTGGGCTTTGTGCTGTGTGTGAGCTGGGTTTGCTGGCACACAGCTCCAAAACGGCTCCTCTGGGTTTCTGCAGAGCGCGTGGGAGACAAGCAGCGGAGCTGCTTTCCAGTGCTTCAGCGTGTTCGGCTTCCCTTTCTCTTTTCTTTTTTCCTCTCCAGAAGGCTCTTTTGGAGGGCGAATCTCTCCTAAGTGCCTCTCGCGCCGTGGCAGCCGCCGTGCTGCCATCGCCAGAACCCCGGCCACGTGCTGGTGGCAGAAGCCTGTGGGTTGTCTGTCTCTCTAAGGAGCAATTAGGCCAGCTGGGCAACGAGAAAAAAGAGGAGGGACGACCCGAGCTGGGTCGGGCCCGTGGGACTGGGCTGTGCAGCCTGCCGCTCAACAATGCCGTCGGAAAGTTCACGCAAGCGTGTGCCAACCCTCCCACGTCACCAAACTTCCATTGCTCCGTCTATCTCGTTCCTCCCCCGCAGTCCGCTTGAGCTCCGCAGCCCCTGCGCTGGAGCCTCCGCTCTTGGCCGGGGGCGGTGGGAGCCGGCGCTGGGCTCTTGAGGAGATCTCTGCCTCTGCAAGGGCTCTTCTTGCTCCTTAAATCAGCCTCGCAGGTGCTTTTCCTCACGGCTAAAATTCAATTTCCAGTAGCAATTAAATAAAAATTCAAAGCCAGCGCAGTCAGCAGAAGTGTTTGTGGGTTTGGGGGGTAATCTGAGGAGAAAGTGCTGTAACTTCTTAATTTGTCACGTAGATCTCGTTGCGGTGATAGCTGCAGAAAGCTCCTTCAAGAACAGCGGTGGCTTGTCTTTTGTGGACTGACTGAATGGTACTTGAATGCGCTGCTTGTCCCCGTCCGTTTTCACTTTGATGAGCTTTTTCTTGGAGGAGCACAATAAACCTTTACAGTTATAAGCTGAACTGCTGTAGCCTGCTCTGTGTGTTATTCACAACGGCGTTTTGGAACACATCGGCCTGTCACGTCTGCAAGAAAAGCCGGCGCTGAGAATCCTCTGTGGGCTTTAATTGCATCTGTTAAGGAGATTACTGAGGAATGGAAGTCCCACGGGCAAGGAGCGGTCCCTTCTGTGGAAGGGTCAGCTGGGTTATGTGTGCCGAGCAGAAAGCGGGCGCAGCGGGAATCGGAGGGTCTGTGCTGCTCCTCTCAACGTCCCGTGAACGTTCATGGCCTCGTGGAGAACGGGGTCTGTGTGGCTCTTGTAAGAGTATTCTTCTGGCCCAGGGGACTGCCGAAGAGTTCTAGCTCCAACCGAGATCACAAATGACCGAGTCGTTTTATGGAGATTCGCAAAACAGGCTGGTTTTCAGTCGTTTGGGTGTTGGATTTTTATTCCTCTGTTCACAGGTGAAGTGCAAACAGGGTTGGAGTGGTGCAGGAACATGGTTGTCAGGGTGGGCTTTGGACCCGACCCAGTGCTGGGTAATTTAGGCAGGCTTTAAGTTTTTTTAAAACTAGATGTTTTTAAAGTCTAGGTGTTTGCTCCAGCAGCCTGATAATCCGTCTCTGTCCCTCCGAGGCAGAGATTGCTGCGCAAGGAGGGTCTCCGAGGGAATACTCGCAGCTGCTCAGAGGAGTAGTAACTGAGCACGTCCCTTTGCCTTTTCTTCTACCTCCTGGGCATAGCTTTTGGTGTTTAAATGTCTTTGATCTGTCCTTTTTTCTATTGTCCTTGCGTCCTGGAGTCTCATCCTTCCCATGGCTTTCCATGAGACCATCTTTCCCGTTCCCACCTCGGATTCCTGTCAGTGCTGCTGCTTCTTTCTCTACTGTAGATCCCCACCGTTTTCCTTCCTGACGTGTCTCCTCTCCCCTGTGGTCTTGGGCAGCAGCTTCTCTTCTGCTGCTAGGTTTTAGGCTCAATCCCTCTCTTTCTTCCTGTCCGTGGGCTGCTGCAAGTGTTCAGGCGGGGTGTGGGGAGAAGATATACAGTGCTGGGGTAAATTCCTCAGCATCCTGTACGAGTGTCAGTTTGCAAGAATCACGGGGAATTCTGCCGTTGTGTCGTGTTCCTTGTCGTTGATGTTTACCTTGTCAATAACTGCACGTATTTCATGCACCTCGTTGCCTTTAAAAATGCCACGTTGTGTTTAATTGCACCGATAAATGTTCCGCACTGAGTAAATCACACCATTACTCTGGTCTGTTGGACAGCGGAGCAAAGCCCTTCAGTGTAGTCTTTGTTCTCTTATTTAAGGGGGATGAATATATTGAGGACGAATTCAAAAGATGAATGGAAAACCGGCAAGAAATTTTTTAAAAATAAAGGCTACAAGGAGAGGATGAGATGACTGAGCAAATTCAGCGTGGAAGGGAAGATGAGACTCCGATGACAAGTGCTGGTCCTATTACTATATGAAGATATTCCTGAACGTTAGGAGGCTAAAGATCAATCCTTAAGGGCAGAACAAAAAGCAGAGGGCTCATGCTGCAACAAGGGGGAATAGAAGGAGTGGGAAAAATGTGTTTACAACGTAAGGCTTAGGTACTGAAACAGGATGAAAAATGCGTAAGAGATGTCCGTGGAGAAAGTCAGGCCGAAACTAGGCGGTGTCTTCTGAGGCAGTAGCGATGTAATTGAACGATGCTTCCTCCAGAGTAGATGAGAACCAGTGAAGCATGTTAGATTGCTCTCAGCCCCCTCCTCCACCCTGTACGATTCCGTGCGTTTGATGTAGAAGGGAATTGTGCTTCAAAATGTGGAAAGACGCGACCCTGACTTTCCTTGAAGCGCTGAGCACCCAGCTAGGAAGGAGAGGGGTATGTTCTCTAGCACTAAGGACTCCCTCGGATCTTTCTGGTTCTCCTGCCTCCTTGAGTCTCGATAGCTGTAGTAATTCTGTTGCTGCTGTTTGTGTTTTTTCTCTTTAGGCTTGTAAATACTACAGTTCCCAGTGGCACGTTGTGAACTACAAATATGAGCAGTATTCAGAAGACTTCCGACACTTACCGCAGTAAGATCGAGCATAAGTTCTTCTTTTTTTCCTCTTTTTTCCCCTATTAGGTTAGTGTCATTTTGCTGAGCTTTGTCCATATTTGCACTTCCCTTTGCCTAACACACTCTGCTTGTTTTACTGTATTTATAGTGCCTTGCATTTTTAAAAAGGGGAAGAAAATGTCCTTTAGCAAAAGTTCAAGACTCTGCAGAATTCAGCAGTATCAACAAACTCTATTAGTGCTGATTCAAATCCTTAGAAGCGTATTTGCGTATTCCAGGCACGTTTGATACAGCAAAGCTGGCTTTCCATTTTCCTTAATAATGCATAAATGTCACTCACCTTTAACTGGGATTAATTCTCCTTTTAGTTACCCTGTGTAACAGCGGAGTAGGATTTCACTTAGCGCTGGGTAAGCGGGCGTCCCTTCCGTGCTTGGCGGCAGGACGTTAAACTCAGTGTAAAGGTGCTGGGAGGGGAAGGAGCAGGTTCCTGGACTCGAGTGGAGAGAAAGAACTTAGTGCTTGTTCCTTCAGGCACCGGTTTCTACCCGTGCTGCTGTTCCTGGCAGGTTTGTATCCTCTGCCCTGGGGACTGTTGCAGGGAGTAGCTAATGAAGTCCCCGAGCCCCCAGACGAGCTGCCTGCCCACCTCCGTTCCTGGCATTCCAGGCATTAAAACCATGAGACTGGCTGAAAAGGTTGTTCCGTGCACACCTCCCACGAGTGGGTGCTCCAGCCTCGGGCGGCACGGAAACTCATCCCAACTACACGTATGGTTGCAGGAATCGCTAAACTGGTTCTTGTGGTCCCCTCCGATGCTGTGTGCAGAGGGGGTTGTGCTGTGAGCCTGCCTGCGGAGCCCGGTTCTCTTGGGTGCTGGCATCTCGATGAGCAGCGAGCGTGCTCGCGCAAAAAGCCATTAAGAGCAGATTTGCCGGTCGGAGATTGTAAACATGCCTTTTCTGAAGTACCCGGTGGACCGATGGTGTTAGAAAATTGACGAGCGTTTGCAGCGCGGTGGCGTTGCATTTAACCTTCAGCATCTTCGCCCTGATGAAATGTGCATTGGGCAGAGGCGGCTGCATGGCTCTGCGCTGAAGGACGTTTGAGCTGATTGCTCCATCCTCTTCTGCGAAGGTGGTTTTAAAATGGTGCTTCATACGATTTGCTTTTGTGTGTTCACGCTCCAGGGCTGTTACGGTGTCTCCCATCTTACTTTTTCCCCCCCTCACACAGAGGGTTATAACCAAAAAGCCATGCTGGTTTGTCCTCTGTCAGGACGCAGCCCTCAGGAGGGGTTTGGGTGCGGCGCTGTTGATGTTTCAAAGCACAGTTATCGCCGGAGCGTCTGTGTTTTGTTTGCTGACAGTTGCCGAGGCTTTTTGAGCTTAACATAGCCTCAAACAGAGCTGGTTTGGAGTCCGCCTCACTTCATACCATTTCCAGCCTCCTCAGCATCAGCAGACTTTGATTTGCACGCACACGTTACGAAGTTCCGTGGTTTAGACCTAATCTCCTCGTTAAAAACAAAGTGGCTGGATACGTCCTTGTCGTAGCGTTGGATCTCCCTGCTGGTGGCTCTGGATCGCACTGTGGCTAAAGCACATCCCTTCGCTGAGGGCGCGAGGAACCTTCCCATTCAGAAGCACAAACCGGGGCTCAGCAGCCTTCAGCGAGGCTCAGGGACCTCACCCGTGTTTGTGCGTGGCACAGTTCCACTGAAGTAGTGCTGTGGCACCAGGGAAGAGCTTTCTGACCTGTGTCCAACAGCATGGCCAAAGCGTTTGGCAATCGCTGTAGTTTTTGTCTGAGCGTGTTCCTCCTTTGAGGGTTTTCTCAGGTCTTTCTGCCCCTTAAATTCCTCTCTGTGAGCTCTCACTACCTCTTTTTACACCATTTTTTGGGCTTTGTGCTTGTGCGTTCTTGCTCCTTGAGCAAGCGGAAGGGTGGAGGAAGAGCAGGGGTTGCTCACTGTGTGCTGTGGGGACAGTGCACCTGGGAACAGAAGTGGTCGTTAGCGGAGTTTTTGCTGTCGTTTACGTTAGCTCCAAATAATGAATGAGCTGATCGTGGTTTGGTCTGAAAAATGTGAGGGCTGAAGCGGTGGTTTTTGCAAAAGGAGGGATTTGGCTTGAGATCTTTGTTTTGAGGTTCTTTTGGGTGGGAGGGAGCGTTTGTGTAGGAGTTTTTAACAGCTCTCCTTGGTTGCATGGGAAAACCTGCGCTGGATTTCCATCAACTAACGCTTCTGCAGATGTCAAAGAGGTCAACAAATGTTGCTTTTATTCAAAATATTGATCAGCTCTTCACGTTAAATAAACACCCAAACCGGAGCAAACTAACACAGCCCGTGAAACTGGGTGCGCTCGGTCCTCCTGGCTCTGCTGAAGTGCTGACTTCGGTTGTGGTGGGTCGTCCCGTCATGAGAACACTGACTTTGGAACGGGGGGACTGAGGAGATGGGTGTCGCTCATCGCTCTAATCTTCCTGATCTGTAACTTGGGGGTGGAAGAGTCAAAGTTACCACCTTTTTTTATTTTTGTAACCACTGACATTTACCGTTATGTGCTGGTGGGGGCTCAGGTTCGCTCAGCTGAGGAGGAGACCAGCTCAGGAGTGAGTGGTTTCTCAGCTGCTCTGAGGGTCTGCTTCCCCGCGCGGTCCAGAGCAGCGTTGCTCTGGTCCTGTTCCCAGGCTGGGTGGACGAAAGGGAGTTCTGGAAAATCCCGGTCTTCCTGGTCAACAACGGCTTTTTAGCGTAGGTTTTCATGTGGTAACTGAAGATTTCCAAGAAGAGATTTGTAATCTTCAGGAATTTGAAAGCGACGTTGGCATTTCTCAGGCCACAGAAAAATCTGGGTTTTTTCTCTGTTTAAAAATATCTTCGAATTTTTATCATGTGTGTTTGGCTGTTACTTAAGGTTTAATTCTGCAACACGTAAAGCACTTTGGTCTAAGCGCAATTACTTACGTGCTAAAAATTAAGCAAGTGCTTAAGTGCTTTGCTTTTCCCTATTCGGTTTTGGTTTTAAGTTCTCAGGATGAAGATCTTGAAAGGCACCACATCAAAAAGACATCTCTGTACTTTTAAAAATTAAGACATGCTCATCGTATTGAATAGTAAAAAATACCTTGAAATATGGAAGAAATGTAGAAGCTTTAACGTGCGAATGTTGTTCTTGGTTAGAAAAAGCTATTGAAGAGGGTGTTCTCGCTCACCCGACAGCCCTAAAGGGGATCTCTCTCCATGAATTGTTTGGGGTTTCTTGCCCGTTGGAAGAGCAGTGAAGAGAAGACGTGGTATTTCATTGTCTGTATAGAACTGATGCAACATCGTAGTGTTGGGAAAAAAAAAAAAAGAAATATGGGGCTCAAGAAAAAAGCTGTTTAGAAGCTGTAGTGCTTCTTAAAGGAGGTGCTGGGATCCCGGCCGCAGCGGTACTGGAGGTGCCGGGGGGGCTCGGGCCGCTGCCTCCCTGAAAAAGCAGGTACACGGTTATTTCAAAAAAAATAATAATTACAGCTGGTTTTCCTCCCCTCCCAGAAGTGAATGGAGACCAGAGAAACTGCCATCGCATTCCTTCGAAATCGATCACGAAGATGTGGATAAGGATGAAGTACGTATTCTGGGTTTGGGTGGGGTTTTTCTTCCCCCGGGCAAGAGTTATTCATTGCTTTAATACTAAGTAAAGAATGGTGATGTAGGCTCGTTATCTCCTGTAAGGTATTCCATATTTTAAATAACTCTGAAGTCAGAGGAGCAGGCACATTAATAACATTTTTAAAGCAACGAGAGGATGGTCATTTGTTGTCAAGCAGGTATTCACACGTTACAGTTTTCTTTCGTCTTAGCATCCAAAAAGCGAGCCCGTGCCATCTTAACGGTGTCTTTCATACAGGATACAACATCCCACTCATCGTCAAAAGGGGGCGGTGGAGGAGGAGGAGGAGGATTAGCAGCGGGAGTTTTCAAGTCTGGATGGCTTTATAAAGGGAATTTCAACAGCACCGTAAACAACAGCATCACAGTCCGGGTAAGGGGCAGCGTTGCTCCTTCTGCGCTCTGTTTGGGTTTATATCCCCCCCAGGCTGCGGGTCGGACTTCCCTGTTATTTAACCCCTGTGAATAAAGCATCAGCGAAAATAATCTGCAGAGCAACAATTGTCTTTTTTTTCCTTTTCTTCCCCCACTTCAGTCTTTCAAAAAGCGCTACTTCCAGCTGACACAGTTGTCGGATAACTCATACATTATGAATTTTTACAAAGACGAGAAGATATCCAAGGAGCCAAAGGGGTGCATTTTCTTGGATTCCTGTACTGGAGTCGTCCAGGTAAGTGTGAGTTTATTTCCTTGTGTGGTTCGGGTGCAGATAACTGTGAAAGGGCGGGTGGAGGAACACGCGATTGATGGAATAGGGGTCTCCTCGGCAGCCTCATGAAATGAAAACCCCGCTAGTTTTGCCCTTTAAATTGGTGACAAAACCCCGCTTGAACTCTGGCAGCAGATCACGCGGGCACTCTTTGCCCGTGGCACGGGGCAGACAGAATACCATCAAGGGCTGCTTCTCGCTGCGGTGGTTTTCTGAGCTGCCGGATTTTACCTCGTGCTTCCTGAGAGCCCGCGTGCTCCAGGTGGGTTAAAGAGACTCAGGCCACCGGGCAGCGGCTGCTGGGCAAGTGGTAAATGAATCCTGTCTCCTGAGCCCCCTTGAAGCTCATCACTTCTGGAGGTGAGAGAGAGCCTTAACGGCAGCCGGTGGGACAGAGCCTTACTGTTCCCTGGGACTTGGAAAAGGAATGAGCCAGAGATGTCTGACACCACCTTCTTTGTTTGTTTGTTCTGTCCCCTAAGACTGAGTTATTAGTTTTCCCCCCTCTTGCTCTGCCTTGCCCCTAATTCTAGTCATATATTTCTCTTTTTCTTTTTTTTTTTTCTTTTTTTCCATTCTAAGCAAGATGTTATCTTATATACTGTGTTACTGTGGACGAATAGCCCTATGTGCCGCTCCATAAGGAAATTCCATATTTTTTTAGCTGTACTTTATTCTTTACTACTTCAGCAGTAAAGGTGTAACAGTGCTAGTGCAGGCTGGTTTGATGGTCGCAGTGAAAGAAACCTTTCAGGTGATGCGAGGGACAGCCCCCGATAAGCTTTTGTTAGTTGGGAAGTCTCACCCCTAAACCAGCCTTTTGGAGCAAGAAGAACAGTCAGTGAGTAATTCACTCTGGAATCATCGGTCTGAAAAATAACACCTGGCTTAGAGTTGCTATGAACAGGGAGACCATAGAACGTGGAGAAAGAGCTGGGTAAAACTCCAGATTTAGAGGATGACTGTGGTGCGAAAGTTCGGATTTAATGAGTTTTAATGCCACTGTAAATCCTTTAACTCTCTATGAATGACGTTTGAGCCCCTGTTTGATGGAGTTTGAATATCTAAATTGTAGTAAACATCCTGGAGAAACCATCTCCAGATAAAATACAGAATAGTTGCAGAACAATTCTGTTAACTTTGGAGGAATGACCCTGCGGGCATTAGACGTAGCCTGATGTTTCATTTATAGCCCATCCGTAGTTTCTTCTTGATTCTTGTATTATTTCCTTCTGGAAGGAATTTTAAACTTGAAATTAAGTGTGGGAGATCACAAGTCAACCTCAAGGTCCACACACCATATGGAAGGACTTAGAGAGAAGCAAAATGAGAAATGATACTTTTTAGAATTTATTTTTTCTGTTAACTGATCAGGAAGAAAATAGTTGGCTCTAGATTTGAAACAAAGGCTTTGCTGTAGATCTTGCCTGCTTGCCAGAAGCCTGAAGTGCAGATGGAAAAGTGGATATTGAAGTTTTCCTGCCCTAATGTTCTTCAGATTCAGCATGCAAGATAATGTCTGATAGGGTTACAGTACCTGATTTAAAGGTCTTGGCCGTGTCTGTGAGGGGAAGTACATAATACAGACAAAAATGCATTCCTTGTAATGCTCTTTGTGCTTTCTGAAGATAAATTGAAATGTAGCATTTTTCTTTATGGGTTGTGCATAACGTGGTATACATCATCCTCCAATAATCTGTCTTGAACCGTTCGAATGGCCACTGCGTCAGATTCTTGGCACAGTTCAGTTCAACTTCTAGCTCTTGGTCAAGCCCTCGTGTTATATCAGTAAACACAGGTTGCAGTGGAATTTTGGTGTAGATTAATTTGAGTGCATGCAGTGGTTGGAGGGTTAGAGTGAGTTCAGGATCAAGAAGAGTATTGGACGCGCGAGAAGCAATTGCTACAAAACCCAACACTCTTCTGACCCTGAGGTGGGTGAGCTAAAATTTATATTCCTGAGAGAATAATTCACCTCAATAAAGTACTCGAGGGGAAGACTATTTCCTACCAAGTGAATTTCCAGTAGCAGAACGAAACAATAACACACACAGTATCCCAAGTCAGTTTGAAAAGCCAAGATTTGACTGACTCTCTCGACCCGAGTAGCTCCAGAAGAAGCTCTTCAGTTTTAACAGATTCCTGAGCAGGGTCATGACATGTAATACAAGGACTGGAGCAAGTGATTAACCGCAGATTGGGTAGGAATCTTCTAAATCATCTCTGCTGCTGGGGAAAAAATACGTTCATGGAACTTTATTCTCCGAGTCTTGGGTTCTCAGTCTCCTCCTCTGCTAATGGGTATCAGATTTTGCCTCTGGTTCCTCTCAAACAAAAATACCACCTCACCGTCTGGCTCAGAAGCTATTCTTAGCAACTGGTTGGTATAGGACTGTACCGAGACAGTTACGGTGCCTGGAACTGCAGGATGCCATTGTGGTGGTATCTGAGATTGTTAATGAAGTCAGACGAACTGCAGAGAAGTGGCCTGTTACGGGGCGGGGGGCAGGAGTTGTGTTTCATTTGTCAGCGTCACTCCGAGGCGAGATGTGTCTACAAAGGGATGGCAGCTTTCTGGAATATCGAAAACAAAACGGTGGCACTGCCTGTGGCCGTGAAAATCTGGTGGAACATAGGGAGCAGGACGCTTCAGCGTTCTCTCAGATTTAAGCAAGGAGGAGAGACAGTCGGTGCAGCTGCTTCCCCGAGACTGAGAGATAAAGACTCTCTAACTCGATAAGTTGAGGAATGAAGCACATTCTGTTAGATCACACCACTTTGTTTAATTTTATTGAGCTCTTTCAGTAACTAAGGACCTGTTAATTCTCCTGGCGGAAATTGATGGATCGACCATTTGCTGCTGGTAGTGCTGCCGGTGATACAGGGCAGCTCTCGGAGCTCGCTCTGTAGCCGCTGAGTGCGCTTCCAAGGGATGGCATCGCGCTGTCCCAACAGCACTCTGCCTCACCTTGGGCCTCCTGCAAGGAATGGTCGAAACGGCCTCAGTCGCTTTGAAAATCCGTCTCACTTAGAGGCGGCTGTGAGACGTACCCACTGTCGTCTCCTCGCGGGAGGGGCTTGCCCTGTTGCAGTCTTCTGGCAGACTCACTGGTGACCCTCCGCTCCAGGTTTAGGCTCCCAGCATCCAGCAGCTCTTTCAGCAAAAGATAAAAAGAATAAAGTGATGTAGAAATGTTCTCATCCTAACCACAAGCTTCTAACGTCATCAGTGCTGAGCAGTCGTTACCTTCGGTAGCTTGTTCGCAGCGCCTGTGAATATCTCGAAACAGAAGATTTTAAAGTTGCTGGCGGTTAGCTCTGACCTCCCCAGCTCCAGCCTGGGCAGTCAGGGAGGGAGCAGGCTGCGACCACCCGCTGGCTTTGCTTGCTTGCTAGTTTGAACTTGGTGAACTCAGTCCTGTTCCCACGGAGCAGGTATTTGTAGGATTCAGCGCTTCTTAGTGTCCTTTTCAGTGTCTGATGCTGGTGAGCTGTAGGAGAGCTGGGCTTTGCAGGTGACCTCTCCAGCCAACCACGGCCCGTGTGGCAGTGCTTGCTTTGCCAGCAGAGGCAGTTC
The DNA here is from genome assembly GCA_009769605.1 of Bucorvus abyssinicus. Taxonomy (NCBI): domain Eukaryota; kingdom Metazoa; phylum Chordata; class Aves; order Bucerotiformes; family Bucorvidae; genus Bucorvus; species Bucorvus abyssinicus. Next base: position 26,011,657 of record CM020035.1, on the reverse strand, counting down.
CCTGCGCTACCTTAAAGCAGTCCTGCCCGCACTGTCCGGCTCTGACCCTTGAGCACATACTTTCAGGTTTCTGCGGCTAAACAGAAGACATGTATTTGGCCACGGAAGCTTGCAGAGGCACAAAGACCCAGCAACAAACTGACATGAATTTGCATTAATGTCACGGTGCTGGGGTCTTCTTTAACGCCACTGATTTTTGCTTGAGTGTTATTTTTAAGCAGCGGCCATAGACACGTCCATCCTAGGGCTGCCTTTTGCAGCACCTTTTTATCATTGGTTTGGTGTTTATTTTCCTGTTGTTCCAACAGAATAACAGGCTTAGGAAACACGCCTTCGAGTTGAAAATGAACGACCTCACGTACTTCGTGCTGGCAGCTGAAAATGAGCAGGATATGGATGACTGGATTTCCACTCTCAACAAAATCCTGCAAATAAATCCGGAGGGAACCCTTCAGGAGAGGAAAAGCGCAGATCTCACTGATCTGAAACTTGGTGAGAATGAATAGTCTCTTGTGTTGGTTTTTTTTATTTAATCAAATGCAAAAAATTGAACCTTCAGATCTCACTCTTGAATCATTTGAACTGCCAGAGTCTGTAACGGATTCTGCACCGATCGATGGCTGTCGGAGCGGCACCAGTCGCGGCGGTCCCTGACCAAAGTCAGCCGACTCCCCACGGATCGTTTCCCAAAGGCTGGGGGCAGGCAGAGCCGCTCCCCCCAGAGGCAGCGGGAGCAGCGGGGCTCTGCTCTGCGCACGCCGCTCTTTCCCAAACACAGCCCCTCTGTCCCCAGTCTCGCTGGTGCTCTCTGTTTTACTGTCTGAGGGTTTTAAGGAGTTTTGTGCTGGAGAGAGGTTAGTTCTGCTCTTTTTCCAGCGTTCTGTTTTCTTTAAAAATCTGGAGCTAATAATTAAAAAAAAGAAGGCAGCTGTGGTCCCTTGCTCTTTCCCTGGAAGCTCCTTGCCTTTCCACTTCTGGCTTGTGTGAGCTTGTGTCTTAATGTGCTTCCACTGTGGAGGAAAGGATTGGCTGCTCTGTTTTACTGCGCTTTTCACGCGGCTGTAACTCATTCCTCCACATAATAAATCCACGTTCAGTTTGGATGAAGCCCAGCTGAAACTCTAAGCCTGGAGAAACTTGAAACCTTGCACAGATTTGAACTGCTTGTGCTCCGAGCTGAACCGAAGCCATGAGTCCACACGCGTCTGACTCTTGGCGAAACTCAGAGCTAACTGAAGGCTTTAGCCTCGTGTTTATAATAAATTCTGATTTTGGAGGCGCAGGATACTCTTCATCTAGCCAAAGTTGTTCTGATAATTTGGAGACGCCAGAAACCTGCACTTCAGAATCAGAGAAGTACTTTTGAAAATCCCACCCTTGAGGGATATCAATGAAACGGGAAGAAACGTGTGTATAAAAGGTCAAAGACATAAGGCTAACCGAGAACAGAAGTCTCTGCTGGTAAAAACCCCGATAACAAGCAGCAGGAATGTGCGATGGAGTTAACTTGTCAGAAGGCATGATGCTTTCTTGGCAGAAGAGCCCTAAAGGGCTGTAATGACTTACTGCACCTTGGGCTCAAGTACCTAGTGAAAGCAGAACCGTCCCTGCGTGGGGCTAGATTTTTTTTTATTATTATTATTATTTTAAACCCAATGGTAATAGCAAGTGTAATAAAAATATTTCTTCCTTCTTTTCGAGACCCTGCAGAAGTTTCGGTGAATTACGACTGCTCTCAAGAAGAGGCTGATTCCTCGGAGACCAGCTTGCACCCAGACTTCGCAAAGGTAATGGATGTTATCTTTACCTTTACACGCTTAGTGGGAAGCGCTACCTAGGTGAAAAACGCCTGCTAATAGACGGTCCTTCGTGTTCTGAGAGGTTTGAAACTATAGCACAGCCCCTTGTGATGGTGAGAGCCATGACAAATGACAGGAATAATTTTCTTCCTGAAGAGCTGCTGGCTTTGCTGAAATGAGAAAAGCTCCGCTGGGTGTAAAGGAGGAAGGAGGTGCTCCCTGGAGTGGGTTGGTTTAGACCTGTGAAGTCAGGGAGGGTCTGGTCCCTGCAGTTCTCTGTGGAGCGTTTACTCCTTTTAACTGCATTTCAGAAGAGTTTGGCCCTTGGAGAGCCACGATTTCCTGTGAGACTTTGCAGGACACGAGCTGTGAACCGCTCATCCCTTCTTGATTTCACTGGAGGTAGTGTCAGGGCAGCCTTTGTCCTCTGGGTCTGACAGACCCTTCCTCTGGGGGAGATAACCGGAGGTGGTGCTGAGAAGATCAGAAATACTGCGCTGCTCTTTCTGAAGTGACTGCGTGACCTGTTTGTGATCTTCTGTCAGCGAGCTGCCGTAGATACCGTGCCTACAGAGCCCCCCCGACCGGGGCGTCCCTGCAGTGATCTGAGTGCAGGGATCCCCCCTTCTGACACACAGCGATTCGTCAGTAACACACGGGGACGTGAAGCACTTAACTGATCTATTTTGGGGGTCCTTAGAAGTACATCATGGCCTGAAAATCCCCACTTCGCAAGCAGGCAGCCTTCAGAGAGCCCTTGGAGGGGCTTCGGGATAAGTGCTGCAGGAATGAGGAGTGTTGTCACAAGGGAAACAGGGATCGTTAATTTAGAAGTCAAAGGACTCTGTGGATTTCTGTTCTTGTGCAGAAAACTAATTTATTATCTGTCACCACAGTACATCACAGAAACAGAAGAAACAGTGAGAGCCTCTCGAAATACAGAGCGACTAAACCTTTTCTCTTTGGATCCTGATATAGCAGTAAGTGAAAATTACGTTTTTTCCCAGGTTCTTAGAAGTCGTAAAATACAGGTGGGCTGGGCTGGGCTAACTGGGTTAGCTAAGCCACCAGCACGGACTGGAGGTCAGCAAGACGCTGGGTGTAGCGAGACGTCAGCTCTTCAGGGGCGCGGGGAGCTACCTCTGGGTCCCGGAGATCTCCGCGGGGAATCCCCCCGTCTGATCACAGATGGGGCGCGGGTGGACGTGGCCCCTGCAGGTCATCTAGTCCAGCCCAGCGAAGCGTGGGACCCTTAAAGCGCACTGAAGAGGCTGCAGGAGCAGAACCTCCTCTTGGACGGGGCGTGACAAGAGCAGTGGTTTTATTGTTCCCCGTTAGGCTGCGTTTGACCGCAGAAAGGTGAGTGGATGTAAAAGCCGCAGGAAGGTGCGGTGGGAGGTACCAAGGGCTTTCGCTGTCCAGGAAGGTTCAGCTGGAAGCGTAGGAAGCGCAGGCTGCGTTTGTATTTAGCTTAAGCTTCCTCATCATTTAGCGTCACAGTTCGCGGTTCAGAGAATATTACTCCTCGCGCTGAATGCGCGTTTGTTGGTGATTTAACAGGAAACTTTATATCGCTAAAAAGACAACAAGTAAAACTGGGATCAGTATATCTCCGAACTTGAACGTGCCAATCAACTGTAGGGCCGTTACTAGAAATATTAAGCGAATTGAAACAGGGGTGTGGTGTACGAGTGAGGGGAAAGGTCTGACATCGAGGTGTACGATACGGCGTTACAGTCCGAAAAGACGAAGCTGTTTAGTCTCTATGAGGAAATTAAAAGCTGAAGTTTCAGAAGCAGTAAGTAAACAAGAAAAAAATCTGTTCTAAAATTATAGGGAACCTGACTTGATCCCGAACTGTGCCTCTGACGTTAGGTGTGTCCTCAGGCAACTGCTCTGCTTTGGTCCCCAGGCCATAAATCAGGAGTCACACTGATCTGTTACGGTAACGAGGAGGTCTCCGTGGTGCCTTTCTGAGGTTTTCAGGTGCTGTAGTGATTGTCAGGACCTTTATAAAGCTGGCTTAGCTTTGGAACGCTGCGCTCTTCCCACGTGTAACGAATCGCCCAACTTATTTCAGTCGTCGAATCCTCAGAAAAAGGACTTTCCAGGGACACAGTCGGCGATCAAGCCGTTTGAAGAAAAGCCTGCAAAGAGGATCCTGATCACTTGCAAATCCCTCAGTTTGAATCTCCAGGCCTGTGTTACTGAAAACGAAAACGATCCCGCAACCAATGTAAGCTGTGCTTATTTCCCTTCAATTTTTCTCTTTTTTTTTCCCCTTTTTTCTCTCTTTCTGTTACTTGGGAAGGAGAAGGCAAAAGGAAAGCCGTTTCACGCGGCTTACCGCCCCGCTCCTCCTCTGCCCGTCCCTTTGGGTCCACTAATGACAGGGATGGACTGTTCAGAGCACGTTCTGAAGCTGGTTTAGACTCAGCCTTTTAGCTACAGTTCAGCAGGGAATTAAAAATGTTAAAATCCTTGAGGATTCTCAACAATTGCTGTAAGAACAAGTTTAAACTGCCAAGACCTGTGCAGGGAGGCGACTGAATATCGCTTGCTGGTGAGCTGGTTTTGTGTGTTTTGGAGACCAGGAGCCAAGCAGATTAAATTACAGAAGAGGTGGCAAAGCAGAAAGGTCTGGATGCTTCGTCTAGGGGAACAGCCCAGCTAAGACCAGGAGAGAACAGAAAATTTTGCTTATTCTCACTTTAAGAAAAAAGAGCAGGGAAAAGCTAGAGGTAGCTGTCAGTCCATAGCTTTTAGTTAGTGCTCCTCTGAAGCAGGAAAGTTTTGAGAAATTAATGTCCTGGCAACTCAATTTTCATACATTACATATGAGGCATTGATTTTTTTTTTTTTTTTTTTCGTTTGAAGATGACCTCTACACTGAGTGCCTATTCAGCAGGATGTAATCAATACTGGGTTTTTGGCAGACTGGAATAACTGTTTAAATGAAGCCGTGATAACTGTACCAAGGGCAGGCAATAATTCCCCACGGAGGCTGAAAAAGCCTAGAGAAGCCCGCCACGCGTTGATCCTGACCTCCAAAGCTTTAAGATTCTGGTTTCTGGGCAGCTCAGAAGGGGGTGTTCTGAGACGGCTTTTTTTGGTCAGAGCTCTGGAGGCTCTCTGGAGGTCACTCACAGTCACAGGACTCAGTTCCCTGGTACCGCGCCATGGAATAAGCGGGCACTGTCAGAGCGCTGTGAATGCTCTCGGTTTCCCAGCAAAATGGAGCGTGTGTTTGCCACAGAATAATACACCCACGCGTTTGTGTTCCTACCAGTAAACATTTTCCATCTACTTCAATTTGTCATCCTTGTGCCGTGTTTGTGACGGTCCCCAGAAAACCCACCCTCACTCTGCTGTCTTTGTAGTGACCGATCCCACCCGCTCACACTCCCGCACCGTGTTTCTCTGGGGCTCTCTCCATTTACTCTAATAATCACCTGCGACAAGCACGTTTGGGTTTTATTCCGTGAGCTTCCAAGTCAGCTGTCAGTTACCGTTCTGGCGCTTTGTTACCGACCTACCTTTAACAGCCCCCACGATCACAGGGCTGGGCACTAACGCTGGCAGGGGCTGGGTGCGCGTGTGTTTCTAGTGAATCTCATCATTCATAAACAATATTTGTTTGCTTTCTGTTTTCCGAGCTGCAGGAATCTGTTCAAGGATGGAGTTTGCCCCTTGCTCCCCGCTACCGCTCTGTTCCCTCTCTGCTCTTTTCTGCAGGTAGAGCCTTTCTTTGTGAGCGTGGCTCTGTATGATGTCCGGGACGGCAGGAAGATCTCTGCTGATTTCCACGTGGATTTGAACCACGCGCTCGTTAGACGGATGGTTTCAGGTTCCTCGCTGTCGTTAGGAAACGGCTCTGTGGAAAATGCAGACGCCGGTGAGATGGAGGAACCACAGGTCAAGGGGTTCCCTGAAGAATGGCTGAAATACCCCAAACAGGTATTCCAGGCGTGACTTGCAGGACCTCGGGGCTTACTTTAGTTCCGTCGTAGTAGTCATTGTCATCAGAGGATTTATCTGTACTACCAGGGGCCCTTGTTTTCAAGAACACTCTTTTTTCTGCGTGTCTGCTCTTTCTATACATGCTTGACTTTTGAGCTCCCTGCATAAACTTTAAACCATTTACCATCAAAGCTTTGAAATCAGTGAGTGTCTGCCTTTTGGGGAAACCACCCACGTTTCCTGCACTCTTTGCTGATCTCTCCCAAACCAGCCAAACAAAATCACAGGGGAAGCAACACCTAGAAGCTGCAGTAATCTCAGAGTACTTCCACGTTCTTGCTGTTGCTGGAAGCCTTACCCCGAAGCCCCGTACGTTACCTTTTCTTCTCCCTGGCGTTGCCCTGAGGTGTGACCGCTCTAGCCCAGCGTTTCAGTGCTGTCCAGGAGGAACAGCTGGGGTGGAGGATGCTGATGTGCTTCTTGACTTGAGTCAGTCTGTTTGCAAAGTGCTGTGTGTGCACGAACGTGTTCAGCACTAGCTCAAAAGACGGTATTTTCCATGTTGAATACGTCAAGATGATAATCCTCAGTAATCCCATCTGGATGTGGTTGGTTACTGTTCCCATCAACAGAGAGCACTGGCAATATTTAATTTCTCTGGTATTGCTGTATGCTTCTCTCTCTTTCATCCACAGGCTCTCTTCTCCATAAGTAATCCTCATTCTGAGATCGTATTAGTGGCAAAAATAGAAAAGGTGCTTACGGGAAACATTGCCAGCAGTGCTGAACCTTACATCAAGAACCCTGATTCTTCTAAGGTAATGTAACAGCAACACCAGTTCCTTCTCTGGCAGCTTCAGCCTGTTGGAAGCTGAAGACACTGCAAATCATGCTCACAGATCTCACAGAGGTCCTCGCCTCGGAAGGCTCGTGTCCAGGCTTTGCTGCCTGAGCAAATGCAGTGCCATTTTGACCCCTTCGTGGTGCATTCCTGTGCTAGCTCTGCCTCAGCAGAGTGGAATTCCCAGAGCAATGCCTGTCGCTAACGCAGTTCTGGCCGAAGGGGTGGTGAAGTCGCTTTATTCCTCAGCAGCATCATACATGTCTGTGGTGTCCACCCAGAACCTTCTGTTACGGGCAGTATCAGGCTGAAGTACTTTAAGGACAGCCTTTCCGGCAGAGGAGTGCTTGGATACGCTCTGTGCTGCATTTCAGGTATTACAATGGTCTTGGTCACATAATTCATCGTTTCTTTTTTGTAGTGCGCGCAGAAAGTGTTAAAATCCAACAAGCAGTTCTGCAGCAAGCTGGGGAGGTACCGCATGCCGTTTGCTTGGTCAGTGAGGTATGTATTCATTCTCTTTATAGTTTTATAAGCACCTTATTCCTTATCCTGCTCTTGGACTCGTACCCTTTTATTCTGTTCCGCTTTTTCTGCCTGAAGCTCAGCAAAGCTTTCTGCGTGCTCCAGATCCCCGGAAGGTCCTGCAGCTTTATTGTTTCATTGCCCTATTTTTCACAGCGCTGAGCGCTGGTCGCGCTCTCATTAAACGTTACCGAGGTGGACTCTTTCCTGCAGGTATGTACTGAAGTTGCCCGGGACTAGCAAAGGCAGCTGACAGAATTGTCAGTGTACCACGAGCTCTGCCGGTGATCTGGTGCTAGAAGTGACCAGAGAGGTTTCCAAGTCACCGCTCCCACGAGAATTTCCTGCAGAGATACGTACGGTCTGAAATAGAGTGGCAGTAGCCACCTGAAATACAGGCGCACGGGGTTGAAGCGCAGTTCTTGCTCTGCTGCCTGTCAGGTTCTGGGGAAGATCTAACCGAGGCTTCGGAGGGTGCAGTGCCCCTAAAACAGGGCCTGGGGAGGGCGCCGGGGCATTGTGCTTCAGGGGCTCCCGTGTTTCAGGGGTTGGGAGGTGATGGCGAGCTGTTACCTCCTTGTCTGGCAGTCTCTTGGGTTTTATTGAGGGGCAGTGCAGGGGCAGTAATGGGGGTTTTTTTTTCCTCCTCTCCTCCTGGGTAATTTCTCGCTGGTCTTGCCCTCAAGATTGAGGCACCCCCATGCCTCTCGGTCCCCTTCTACCGCACCCTCTCACAAAACAGGGCTTTTTTCTTTTTGTTCTCCCTTCAATTCCCACGTCGTTCCTCTCTCTGTCCTCTCCGGTTTTGCCTCCTGTCATTTCGTCAGCATATTGCTGCCCTGGGGTGGGAGAGCTCCCTGAGCGAGACCCTCCTGCGTGTCCCCGAGGCAGCCCTCTCTCTCTGCCGTGCTCGGGGCAGGGAACGTGACGTGGTGTGTCCCCTGTCAGGAGAGCGGTCCACTGCCGGGTGGAGGCATTCCCTCTCTGTGGAGAGCTGCCTGAAGCTGCGGGGAGGAAAAAGGTGACAAAGTCCCGTAGTGGCATTGCCCGTGACCCTGAGGGTGGCTGGGTGCTTCTGGTGCGGAGCTCCAGGAGAGCACAGTTCCCCCTGCAGCAGTTAGAATAGGGTGCTTGGACGGCCAGGGAGAAAACACACAGCAAGGCCCTTTGGAGAGTTCATTTATTTTGTATTGACATACGCTGTTGTCAGTAAGCAGCGGGAACAGGAGGAGTACGTGTGTGCTCAAGAGAAAGGCAGATAATGTGTTGGCATCAGCCATGGCGAGCCCAAGGATGCTCATTAATATTTACTGCTGGGTGCAGCCAAAGGGCCGTTCGTCAGGACTGTCCGGACGGCTGGCTCCTGGGCTGGCACAGCTACTGTTAGCGTGTGATGGACTGTGCAGCGGCGAGAGGTGCAGGCTCGGCGTCAGACCGGCTCGAGGCTTTCTGTTAACTCTGTCCTGCCTGCCTGCGGTCCGTGTGGTGCCGCCAGCGGTACGTCCTGCGACTCCGTCACTGCTGTGGCCGTCTGTAGGTGACGTGATGACTTAAACCAGTTCAGGGTCTGGCTAGTCACACGTGGAGAAGGCGAAAACGTTCCTCCGCACCTCAAAGGCTGGGTTCAGGTTTGGACCGCTCACTACAAGGAGGACATTGAGGTGCTGGAGTGTGTTATTTCAGGTATTTTATCATAGTATTACAACTGTATAAATATATTTTGTAGGAACAGGCCACATTGGTTTGGAGTAAGGAATAAAATCTCGAGTAGACCAGGCTTGGCTAATAGATAGTGCTCCACCAGGTTTAAACCTGCCCGTGAGTTTCTGGGGTTCCGGGAACGTGGTGCAGGATGGCAGCAGCCGCCAGTCACCACAGCATGGGAGCAGAAGCGTTTCCCCTGGAAAACGTGGGGTGCTCTCTTTAACCGCTGCTCGCCGAAGTGGAGCACAGCAGCGGCTGCTGCTGCACCCGGCGGCGCGTGCTGGGTACGTGAACAGAGGTTTTCTCTTTGGAATTGCACAGAGGAGGGTTGGTTGGTACAGGCTGGGATGTGGCAAAGGCATCAGGCAGGACGAGAGCAGCAGAGCCACGTTTGAGAGGCGCTTGCTTGTGTGAGGCTGGTTTCAGAGGGTGTGGGAGTGCCTGGGGGTCTGGCCCTTCCTCTGTTTCAGGAGGACTGTTTGTCGGTGGAAACCCTTGGCTCCAGTCCCATACTTGCCCAGTTTCAGAGAGGGCGATGCCTTGCTTCCCCGGCTATTCCCTCTGAACTTACAGGCTCCTTTTTCACCGTCCGAGAAAATAACATTGAAAAGACCCCCGCATCGTACTCTAATTTTGCTTTCCCTAGACAGGATCAAACCATTCCTAAATGGGTTTGTGTAGCCAGTATTTCTGGCTGTGATTTCCCCACTAGAAGTGGGAATACACACTCATGGTGGTAGCAACTGCACAGCGAGTCCGACGTTCGGGAGGTTTGTTGTGTGTCGTTACATGGACGGCCTCACGTGGGCAGGGGACGTGGCTGGGCAGTACTTTTGGGTGGCATCTTATACTGGTAAAAAGCTTTCCTCCATCTGTAGAATTAATCACAGAAAATACCCTCGGGTGTATTTATCGGCTCTTAAACGTCTTCGTTCTAGATCACACCGTGAGATAACGTGGTTTAAAAATCCTTGACCTGATACACCACGTGTATGAACTTGTTGGGATCCGTGATGTTGGACAAGGAATTTACTTAGTCCGTTGGGTCAAATTCTGCACTCACGTGCATCTCTTTCTGTATTAACATTACTTGGGACTCTCTTTGGTAAAAGCGAGGTATAATTTGGCCCTGTAAAATCTATTTCTGTTTTCACAGCCTGAAAATAGAAGTTTCCACAGGAGACTATCGCACTACAGGGGGAAAAACGGTTTGGCTCTGATAAATAGCAAAGCCCGGGGTTTGGAAGTGTGTTTTCCAGTTATTTCATTCTGGCGTTAACCACGCGCCTGGTTTTGTGTGGAAGTTTCCCCCCCTTAAAGCAGTTTCAGATGGCCACGGTGCGATTTTTACGTGTGCAGTCAGCGAGCCAAAGCCTCGACAGTTGAGTATTGTGCCTGTGGCTGAAACTCTGCACTAGCTGGAGCGGCATCCCCGTTGTTAGCGTCGTTCACAAGCGCGGCTCGGGGGTCCTCCCCGGTTTCTTGCTGGCGTTGGTGGCATCTGGTGTCTGCACGCTCTCGCAGGTGTCAGTATGGTGTGTGTTAGAATTGCAGCGTGTCAAATCCATCTTCTGTTCCCATGTCCCTGCCAGAGCTGCCAAAGCACGTGTCCGAGCTGCCTCGTGTAGATGTGGGGCACCTTCACTCGGAGATCAGTTTCTACGCTCTGCTCTTCCTTCAAACCTTCTCCACCCTCAGGAACCTCACGTTTTGGAGCCTGACGTTTGGATCCTTCAGCAGCTTGTGCAGCTGCTGGTCGGGCTCACAGTTGGTGCAGGTTGGTGTAGCTGAAGGTAGGGAGGCTGCACTGACCTACAACAGCCGTACATCTCACGCTGAATCCCTAACCCCACAAATTAGATTTCCCACAAATCGTAAGCCACTACTCAAAAAGTCGTTTTTTCAGTGTTAAATCAGGAGTGATGTGTAGGATTTCCTTGTTTAAAGAATATTTATGATTGCTGACTGACAGCTGACAGTGTCGGAATAATGGAATCATAGAAACATTTTAAGTAGTGAGGTGATGGAATCATAAAATCACGGAATCGTTTAGGTCAGAAAAGACCTTCAAGCTCCTCGAGTCCCCCCGTTCCCCAGCACCACCAGGTCCCCACTGACCCCTGTCCCTCCGCACCACCTCCACACGGCTGGGAAACCCCTCCAGGGATGGGGACTGCACCACTGCCCTGGGCAGCCTGGGACACGCCTGGACAACCCCAGCGGGACAGAAATGGCTCCTCAGGGACAACCTCAACCTCCCCTGGAACAACTTGAGTCCTGTCACTTGCTCCGGAGGAGAAGGGACCCACACCCACCTTGCTCCAGCCTCCTGTCAGGGAGTTGTTGAGAGCCAGAAGGTCTCCCCTGAGCCTCCTTTTCTTCAGGCCCTCACAGTTTCTCTAATGAAGTCTGTTAACTTGTTTTCCTCAAAATTAACATCCGTAGAATCTCTTCAGGATTTTAGTTCTGTGAAGTTTTCCTTACTAAAATCTCTCTGGTCAATACCAGTAACCTGGCGTGAGCCACTTCCAGCACGGACCTTGGTCCTTTTACGCTGTGAGCATCCCCAGCCCTGCCCTGGCAGGTGCCTCCACACCCTGCCGTGCTGAGCAGCGCTGGCTCCGTGGCAGAGCCGGCGCTCGAGTTGGGTAGTAAGCTCTAGCAGAGCCTGGGGTTGCTCAGCATCCCGCTGCAGAGCCCAGCAGCACAGCGGAAATCACTCACTGGGTGCTTCAGTCCGCTCTGTTAGCCTGGAGAAGGGAGCAGTGCTGAGTCCAAGAAATACCGTGTCACCAGGACTGCAGTAATTATTGAATCTTAATCTTCTTTTTTCTTCTGGTTTTTTTTTTTTCCTGACAGCAGTTTAATAGGATTTGTAAAGTAAGTGGTGGCTGCCAGAAATTAAGTCTGGTTTCTGCCTAATAACTTAAGATTTTGACACGGCACGTTGGTGTGGACCTTATTCCCTCTAACTGCTGGAGGCAAAAATCCAATAGAAGAGGGGTGATTATTCTCTGCAGTTACAAAGAAATGACATAGTGGTGCTTCTCTCAGTTAATTAAGACAAGACACGGTGCATTGATACTTATCCCTGCGATCCTCTTCCAAAGGTTTACTCCATTATTTTGCATCTGGCACCAATTCGTGCTGGCACCAATTCTTCTCCTCACTGGCAGTGGAACAGAGAAGTGAACTAAGGAAGCGAGATGGGCCAAGTGATTCACAGAGCAGCACTTAGTGTCAGGAACATTTTACTTTTGTTGAGCAGTGTTTTTGCACACTACAGTTGACTCCGGGGTTCGTTATTTGGATGGCTGTTACGTTATCCAGTCCAGCCAGCGTGTGTGACCCTTGGGGACGTGCAAAGGGCACTGGAACGTCTTCATTAAATCCCAGAAGTGTCAATGAGCAGGAATGGAAATATCTGGGAATGTTTTCCTGTGCGCACAACAGCTGATACGTATTGTTCCCACTTACAGACAGATACTCTTCTTTTTTTTTCCCATTTCTTTTGGCACTTCATAGCTGGTTCACCAAAAATTGAGTTGATGCTCCACAAACCGGTTTAGTGAAGGAAAGCGAAGCCCCAGTGAGCTGGTGTCATGCTCCTGGAGGACACAGGACAGATTTAGTGCGTGGGAAGATACCATAGAGCTCTGTAAGGTGGTTCTGCAGAAGCTGACGTTTCTTTACGTGGTGAGCTGTAGTGGTTGGGGTTTGACATCTTTCTGTTACATAAAATTATCATGATTTTCACTGGATAGTGACTTCCTGGACAAAACTACCTCCTGATGTAATGAGTTCTGAAAAATGTTTCCTTGACGTAAGGAGTCAGTCTCTTTGAAGCGAGGAGTCCTGTCCTTGACGTGCGACCGAGATGGCGAGGTCCCACCAGACTCAGGGGCGGTGTCTGTCAGCCAGGGGTGGCCTCTCAGGGGCTCCCCAGGAGCTTGCCGAGAGCTGGAGAAGGCAGCCGGGCGATGGAGGGGTGGGTGGGAGCAGGGGGCTGGCTCTGGGGCGGTGCCGTACGCATCCAGCTTCCTCAAGTGGAACCCAGCTGCAGGGAGTGGGGGGGGAAGATGGAGGGAGGTGAACTAGGTGGTGATCCATTCTAGTTAACCCCCAGCAGCTCCGAACGGCACCCGCGGTCAGTGGGGACCGTCTGCCCCGTGTCAGAAGGCACAAGGAGTGAAGTCTTCGCAGGTCTGGGACCGCGGGTGCGGGAAAGTGAAATTGCCTGCAAATGTGCAGCTCAGCAGAGCGTTTTGGCTGGGGGGGGCCACTCTGCAGGGAGCCCTGCGGTCTGTGCAGGAATTCCTGCCCTAGCTGCCTTAAAAGATCACGGGGCAATTTCAAATGTTCGCACATATAAATATGGGTGAGCGTTTATAAACATGTCATTTTTGTTTCCTTATAGACCAGTGTTTAAAGATAACCAGGGAAATGTTGACAGAGACTCCCGATTCTCACCTTTATTCAGGCAAGAAAGTAATAAGATTTCCATGGAAGATTTGATTAAACTAATAGCCGAATACAGAAGGTAAGGAGCAGTTTTTAATTTGGTTTGCGAAAGAATAAAAGCTTTATAAAGCCGTGCAGAATGATTTGCACAGCTTTTTATCCTTCATTTAACACAATGTGCTGAAGTGGCCGTGTTAAATCAGTGTTTTTCACATTAGCCAATTACCTGCCAAAGAGCGCTTTAGGTTGGACTTTCCAGGAAAAAACCGAAATGTCATTTGGCACATTAATAAATGTTGTTATAACCTAAAGATAGTGATTCCTTAAATTAGCTTCCATCAGGGGAAATGCAGGCGAAGGAACCAACAAGAGAACATTATCTCAGGGAAATAAAGAAGGGGGGGTGGGGGGAAAGAACAAAAAACCCATTCCTTAATGGTTTCCCCGCTCCTTGCTTTTGTTTGTTTGGGTCTCCATGACAAACGGCAGAGCGGAAGCTGGAAGGAAACAATACTCCCCCTGTAAACCAGTGCGCGGCGGTTTGGCTGGATAATCTTCCAGGCGGGTGTAATCCAGGTTAATTGGAGGGCAGAGGCTTTGTTTATGCTGGATAAGTGACACGAGAACTGACCCGTGGATTTCTGCCTGTCCCTGCCGCTCTAAACGTGCCTCGCAATGAGCTAAGCCAATTAACTTCCCCCGTTCCAGTTACGTGCGATCAGGTCACAGAAGGCTTGGCTGTCCGCTCTGGTGCCAGCTTCCCCTCGCCGGTCAGGAGCTGGGCTGATGTTCTCACTGCTCCTGTTAGAGCCCCCGCTGCTGGCTTTGTCTGTCTCAAGCTCTCCTCGACAGAAGGAATGGGGCGTCACCGTTGTGGCTCTTCTGGAATTGCTCGGGCGCGAGGAACACGCCTGGGTACCTTCTCAGCACGGCACGTGCAGAAGCCGCGACGCCGCAGTGAACCCCTCTCGGCTCAGGGGTCGTTGAGTCCCTTTTAGAGACCGTCGATTCAGAGTTTAGAAAGAGCAAGTGGGGACGTTAACCCTCTTACAAGGGTTGGTTCACCAGTTTCTTCCTCTTCGACAAAACCTGCTGTAATATCGTTTGCGAAGAGAAGGCAGGAATGAGGCCAAGAAAGAGTAAAAACAAGCAAACAAAAAACCCAAACAAACCCAACCAGGAAAGAGGCCAAGAAAAGGAAAACCCAACAACAGAACAAACCACGTTTCTTTCCTGCTGCTGCATTTGGTTTGGGTTTACTAGCCAATGGGTGTATGTTGGATGTGTTTAACGTGTATTGTATGGTGGATCAGGGTCTGCTTTTCATTTTGGATTACTTCCTATGACGAGTCCCACCTCCCTTGTTCTGCTTTCCTCAGCCGTTTTCATCTCTGTCATTGCAGGGCGGAGAAGATCAGCAAAATACAGACCATTCCTGGCTGTTTGGAGATCGCGGTCGACTGCGTTCCTCTGGAACACCCAAGTACGAGTCACTTCCTAACCGGTTATTAGCGTTAGGCGGGACCTTGTCAGAGGCTTTCCAGCCGGAACGGCTGCCTCGAGACCGTTCTGGGAGGAGTGGCCGTTGTTGTATAGAAAAATGCCCGCAGGGCAGCGTTTGTGATCCGTTTTCATTTGATTACACCCTTCTTGGTGTCGTCCTGTGCCTGGCCAGACAAACCCCAGCACGCTGAGTCCCCGTGCGATGGAAGTCCGACCATCACGTTTTGGTCTCTAAGGGATTAGGCCAAAGAGCTGAGGGGACCCCAGCAGCCTGGGGACGGCCCCCGCGCGTGGCAGGCAGGCGGTGGTGCTCACAGCACTTCCCTAGTACGAGGAAGACTTGTCGTCTTCCGCGTGAGGCTGTAAAATAATTCAGAAACGGTACCGGAAGGCTTGGTTAAACATCTCCCTGATCTCACGGCGCAGGCAGAGTACGCCCTGTCCGGTTTTAGCTTCTCCTGTCCGAGTGACAGTGGGCTCGTTTGCGTCGTCTCTGTCCTGATCTGACTCCAGTTCTCCCAGTTGCACCGTATATTTACTCTAGTTCCGCACTGCTTGTTTCTTCATTCCGTTTAGTATGCTCGTAGATAGTCGGAGAACTTAAATGAGCTGTTGAGCTGTGGAATTAATGAGGAACAGCAGCACTTCAGTCTGTCCCGGTGGAACTGTCTGCCTACCCCTGGCGCTGTCCTGCCGTCAGACACTCTCTGCCCCCAGAGAGGCTCCCAGTGCCGTGCTGTTTAACTGGAGGGAGATAAACCATTGTTCTGCGGTAACACGGACGCAAGTTCAGGCAGGATTTGACCTGTTCCATCGCCACAGCACTTATTCTTTGCGAGTTAGGGCGGGATTTCACTTGTTCCGTGTCAGTATTAGTGATTCTTAGAGGCAAGACTGCAAACCAAACGTAGCAAGTGATGGTTTTCCCTTCTGTTCTTTTGAAGACTGCGTAACTTCGTCCTTCATTCCAATCAAGCCGTTTAATGACGTAAGGGAGCATCAGCCTACAGTGGAGGTTGAGGAGTTTGTGCAGGAATCAAGCAAATACTCTCGCCCTTACCGAGTGTACAAGAACCAGATATACGTCTACCCCAGACACCTCAAGTACGACAGCCAGAAGTACTTCAGCAAGGTACAGCAGGTGACCGGCCCCGGCCAGCGCTGGGGAGCGGGGTGCTGCCTGAGCTCTCCTTCAGAGGGGGGAGACGCTGACCTGCCTTTTGATCCTTTTTATTTGTTTCAATCGTAAAGCATGGGTACAATTTTAATGGAATGGATCTATGGGTTAGTGTTAACTGCTGGTCACTTTATAATCTGCTTCTGCCCGGTCAGCTCAAGTCCTGGCTTGTATTTTGTCAGTTCTTCTTGGAAACGTTATTTCTAGTGACATCACGGTGACTTAAAGGCATTTTAAGTGTTGTTACGCCATCTGCACCTATCTCCCAGGTCGTACAAACGGCTGATGGTAGCCCTCACGGTTGGCCTGTGTTTTCATGGGCGCCCCGTCTCTGGTCGGAGCTTTAACACGTTCCTCTCTTCTCAGGCACGGAATATAACGGTGTGCATTGAGTTTAAAAGCTCTGACGAGGAAGGAGCGAAGCCGCTGAAGGTGAGAACAGTGTTGCTGAGGGCGTTTCTTACAGAGCCCAGGAATCAGGGCTACGCTAACCCGGAGCCACCCAAGAGTGGATGTTGCCGTACAGCCTTCATCCTTCGCCGTTTGCACTGTGGTTCTGTTTGACCCCAGCTGGTCATAATGGTTCCAGCTCGCAGCGCCGGCTTTCCGACTGGTGGGCAGGAAAGACGACAGTGTTAGAAGACTTAACCTTTTCTTGTTTTCACAGTGCCCCTTGCTTATTCTGAACTTGACCGTTCCCCCAGCATTCCTCACTGAGCTCAGGACGCTTCACTGAAAGAGTGAGGCACAAAATCAGAAAAACGTTAGATGTAATTCTTTACTTTGCTGTTGGCCACGGGTTATTGTTGTACCGTAGTTACAAGTGAAGCTGCCCTCACTCAGAACCAGGCGCCTCCAGCAAGGAGGCTGTTACCGGGTGGAGCTGTGGGGAGTCAGTAAAGACGTTGGATTGTCTGTTGAATATTGTGTATTGTGAGTTATCTTGTGAACTGGACTGCATAAAAGGGAGATGGCTTCTGTAAAGCTTTGTGCAGAAAACTCTGAAACTGGTAGCAGCCAGGAGGATGTCTGAGCAGCCTGCGTTGCCTAGCAGAGCGTGGGGGAGCCCTCACAGAATCGATGGGCTTTTACTGGAAGCATGTCTAAAAAAATGCAGGTTTAAGCAGTTAAAATATTTCTTTTAATATTTGATCAAAGTAATTATGAATCTTTCATGATCCTGTTTTCAGTGTATGTGCATATTAGATATACCAAGACTAGTATCATCAGCAGAATTTCTCGGGGTAATTAAAGCCTGTTGCTTTTATCAGTGCATTTATGGGAAGCCGGGTGGACCGCTGTTCACGACGGCAGCCTACACCGCTGTGCTGCATCACTCCCAGAACCCCGATTTCTACGATGAGGTCAGTCTGCTCTTTCTCTCATTGAATGTCTGCCAAGCCCACGTGTTTGCCAGTGAGACAGAAAAATACGTGTCCAGAATACATCTGTTAGAGTCGCTGTGTGTCAGGACGGGTCTGGGCTGGGTGGATTTACACACCATCTCACATTTTGGGCTGTTTTCCTTAAATCAGCTCAGCGAAGCCTTCCTTGTGTAAGCTGTTCCGAGTACAGTTAAGATGCTGTAGAATTAATTAGGAACAGTCCAGCTCTCCAAAATGCGCGTCTGGATTACATTAGGGTCCAGCTGCATCGCTGGGTTTGATGGAGACGGTAAACATGATGGGGAAGGCGGGAGCAGCGTCAGAACAAATCCCCCCCTGAAGCCGAGCTCTGCACTGAGCTCTGCTGATCCCGTGGCCTGAACGGAACGTACAGGGAGGCGGAGCGGCTGCAGCGAGTCGTTGCGCTGGTGCTTTGGAGGCTGCAGCTCGAGAGCAGAGCTCCTGCGCTGGCCTTTGCCAGCTGAGGGTCGCACGTGCCTCTCTTTCCCAGCAGCCGGTGCTGCTTCCCCAGGCTTTCTGCAGGTGGGCTTCCCCCTCGCAGTCGGTCTGATGGCCTGTGAATGTCGCGGGTCTGCTCTGAATTTTCTGCTGCAGCTTTGGTAGGGCTGGCAAACAGCGTTAGTATAGAGCCAGCATTTTCCCAGCTGTTGGCTCGGTCCTGGGAAAGCTTTAAATTTCCTTTGCGAAAATGGCAGTGCACCTTCAGAGATCTTGAAGCCCCCTTTGCGAGCAGCGCTCTGGGCTCCAACGCATCTGCCAATGTCCTTCATGGGATGCTAGTGAGGCTCCTGCTTTGGGCAGATTACTCTCGGCCTGAACAAACGGCTGAATTCAGACCGTAACAGCCGATTGGGCTGGAAGAGGTGTGCCCCCATCCCCTGGTACACTTTTAACGGAGGAAGAAGCATTTATCAACAATTTCTAAGTCTTACTTTAAGCAAACGATTAGCTTGGATAAACTTTACCGTAGCTCACAAGGGCAAAGGGTCCTTTTTGTTCATGCCTACAGTAACAGGTTTTTATTTCTTCGTGTTTTTATTCTAATGGCTAATAATACCCCAAACCCAATCTGTAGGGATTCCTGGATGACATGACATGGGATTTAAGACTGAGCAAAAATTGGAAATAAAAGTTTGTTTCCGTTTCAGCCCTATTACCTGGTCTTTGCCATGAACTGATGATGAAGCAGTAGCAGAGGTGTGTTGTTCTAGTTTTGGTTTGGTCATCCTGAAAATATGAGAATGGTGATGGCTGCTGGAGTGCAGGTGACCACTTCTAAGCAGGGTCCATCACTTTTAGTTCTGTCCTCTTTCATCTTACGCTCTCCCATCCACAAGACAGAGAGGAAAAAAGCTGTTTTAAGTGGAAGTGATGGATGATCATGCTAAACAATTGCCTTAAGGGAGCATCTCCTACCCCTGCAGACAAACGTTAGCCAGGCTGTACTTAGACCTCTGTGTAGAGAGAGATGTCACTCATTTAGACCATCTCTGATGCCTGATTTAATTATTTTTAAACTAAAGTGAGGTGTAACATTTTACATTTCAGGTGAAAATTGAACTTCCCACTCAACTCCATAAGAAACACCACATTCTGTTTTCATTTTATCATGTCACCTGTGACATAAATGCAAAAGCTAATGCCAAAAAGAAAGAGGCTCTGGAAACACCAGGTACCTGTAGTAGAATTACTTTCCATTGTAAATATAAATGCTGTGCGTTCGAATGAGGATTGCGGAATTTCTGGCTGGATGTTGTTGTCTTCCTGTGAACTCGAGCAGGTTGTTTCTCCAGAGAGTCACGTTGATCTGTTCTTGTGCGCAGTGGGGTACGCGTGGCTCCCTTTGCTGAAAGACGCCCAGTTAGCTTCCCAAGAGCACCACGTGCCAGTGGCGAGCAGCCTGCCTCCCAGTTACCTGAGCCTTCAAGAGCCAGCCAGCGGGAAGGTATTCATCCCTCACGCGGCGCCGGGCGTTCGTTGGCACATGTCTCACACGAGATCCCCTTGGTGTTTGCGCTTACCTGGAAGTGTGCACCATCAAGAGCCTGTTGTAGAACGTTCCTCTGCGTGTCATGGCGTACATAAACTACTAGAGGCACCACTGGACTGAGAGTCGTCCGTTTCTGCCTCCTCCTATTAGCTTGGCTTCATCCTGAGGACAGGCGGGGGCAGTGGTCTGGTCCCTTGAATGATAACGTTCGTGCTGGGAAGTGGGTTTGTACTGCGGTGGCGCTGGGGTTGTGAGAGCGAGCTGCCCTGTGCAAAGCTACACAGTGAGAGCTTGATGCAGGCCTGAGTAAGCAGGACCCAAGGGGGAAAATGTGTTTATTTTTGTTTGTTTGTTGTTTTAATAGCAGGGCGGCTGTGACGTGAAATGGGTAGATGGTGGGAAACCGCTTTTCAAAGTCTCCACTTTTGTCGTCTCGACAGTAAACACTCAGGTAAGCCGACTTTCCTCTTAGCTCTGTAACCTGCTTGCAAACAAAAAGTGCCGAGGAACGTCTGAAACCTCATGGATTTGTTTCTCTAACGTTTAACGGTTATCTGAATGCCGAAGGGCGAGATGACAATGCACGCTTCGATGAAACCCACCGACTATTTAAGGTTATCAGCAGTATCGTAGTGGACTGTCAGTGTGAAGCCCCTGGAAGCAGCGGGGCTGGGCTGAGCGGGCTGCTCCGGTTTTGAGTCTCGTGTCCGAGGCGGTGGGGACCGAGTGTGGTCTCTGCTCGCCCAGGTGACTGCTATGAGCACTTTATGGAGCTGAATCCTGATCCCCTCTGTAACATCCATTGATGGGAACGTTTGTCTTTCTAGGATCCATACCTGAATAATTTTTTCCATCAGTGCCAAGAAAGGGAAAAGGATCTGTCCCAGCCTCCTACCTCAAACTTTATCAGTTCTTGTAAGGTAAGGTAACCTGCAGCACCAGCCTTCCTGCTGAAGCAGGAAAGCAAGTGATCAGCTTTCATCGCTCGTGTTGGAAACCTCTCATGTCCTCTCTTACATCCATTACAGAATTTGCTGAGGATCGAGAAGATCCATGTAATTATGAATTTTCTCCCTGTCATCCTGAATCAGCTCTTCTGGGTTTTGGTGCAAAACAGCGATGATGAAGTTACAACAGCTGTGACCAGGTATCCGCGTGTTTTCTGTATGAGGAAGAGAATTCACTCTAGAGTGCAAATGGAGGTGTTAGTGCCGTTACAGCTGCTCTTCCAAAGGCTGACTGTGACATTTAGACTTTAGCAGGTAGAATCCTGCTTCCCCCTTAGCACAGGGCTCTGCACATAACGCGTGGAAGAGCCTGGTGCCATGGTATCATCTGATACCAACCAGGGAATCTCTAACGGTGGTGGACAGGCTTCTGCACCCTGAGGCCATCGCAGGGAAAGGTCTCATTCTTAAGGAGCTAAATGCTTCCTAACAAAGCCGAACATCAGTTTGGGTTTATGTTTGGGTCTGAGGATGAGGAGTTGAGCACAGGAAGAGCACCCAGCGCAGAGTCAAACAACCAGGGCACGCTGTTCAGGGGCATGTTTTAATTAGAGTATCTCAGCAGTAACTGAAGAGCAATGGAAGCCTTTTCCAGTGAGCAGGCAAACAGCTGGAATGATTTGCTAAGGCTCTCACCCTTCACATAATGAAATTGTCTTTATTGATGCTGTTAATCAGGGCCGCAGGAAAACAAATACTGGAGAGATTATTATTGGTCTCTGCAGGACGGCAGGAAGTTGCACTGCGTTTTCTGTAGGGCATCGTGGTGGTTTGGTTTTACTTCTGGCAGTAGCTAAATGTGGGGACTAGTAGGAGTACAACTAGAAGGAAACCTTGACAACTGTCCTCAGCAACCCTCTTATCTGCAACTAATCTGCTGTCAGTAGATTTTCTTTCTCTCCACGGATTGTTCTTCGCAGTTAGCTCCCGGAGAAAGATTAATGAGGAAAACCTAAAGGAGCGAGGAGGCAGAATTCCTGTCTGAGCCTGGGAAAGCTGGAGGGACAGTGCCCTTCTCAGAGGACCGTGGCACCTTGCGGGGCAGAGCCCAGGTTTACCACTCCTGGGCGCTAGGACTAGAAGAACCTTTCCTGGTGAACGTGCGTGGCTTTCCACTGCGTACTGGTTTCAGCGGGAGGGAGGCAGTCGGGCCTCTGTTCAGGACCCTGTATGGCCACCAGAACGACGGACGTGAGGGCTAGGTTGAGCGAAGGAAGAACTTGTCCCAGGCTAGGATTTACCAGCCTGGGGAAGAAGCGCAGCTGTTAAAGAAACAGTTTTAAAGCTTAGGTAGGAAAACGGAAGGATGCTAATTGGCTAAAAAGGGACGTTAACTGGCTGAAAAAAGCCAAGAAGGATCCTCAGTGTTTTTCCTGGTACGTGTGGTGGCTTTTGTGCTGGTAGAGCTGATGTCACCGGGGACGCGCCCGGCTGCTGTGTGTTCGTTCATCGATGTGCCCTACATAGACACACTGTGGATTCTGTTCGGAAGAGCTTGAAGCAGCTCGTGTCGAACGTATTAAAATGAACAGCAGCAGAATGAGAGCAGAGATTGGCTTGTCTGCTGGGGAGAAAACATGATTCCGTTTATACTCTGTCCTGGTTATTTACTTGTCGGGGGCCCACTCCTGTCATCATTTCTCTGCCTCATCTTTGCCAGAAGTCGTTTCCAATTCAAATCGGAATAAAGGCTGAAGGCTCAGAATGGGCACAGCTCATTTCATCATAGCTTCTGTGGTTTGCTGCAAGTTTCACTTCCACGAACAGCAAGAAATGAGATAGGTGAAAAATACTGACTTAAATGAGAAAGCTTTTGACTACAATTATAAGAATTGGCAGAAAACACTCAAATCTCCAAGCCCGTCAAAATGACTGTGTGTGTGGACCACAGTCAGGCATATAACAACCCGTTCTAGTCACGCCGTTACGATGCACAGCTCTTAGTCTGAGATGCAGTTCAGTAACTGGACCTTTGGGATTCCTGAACTGTCTCCTCCCCTTTCTTTCAATATAAAAATAAGGTTATAAAACTGCAGAGTCTTTTCTCTATCCAGTGTCCTGAAAAAAGGAGATTCCAGTAATCAGAGGAAACCTGTGGTTAGGTCGAAGGAGACTTCTTGCTCAGACTTTTTTTTAATCTTGCAGGGTTCTTACCAACATTGTTGCTAAGTGCCACGAGGAACAACTGGACAACTGCATCAATTCTTACGTGACGGTATGGTCGCTCTTATACCCTTAACTGTTTTGGGGTGGTGGTTTGGGTTTTTGAGGGTTTTTCCCTGTTTACTCAAAGTTGTACTTGTTTGTAGCTGCTTTGTGTTTGCATCGTATCTTTCTGCCGTTAGTTAGACTAGGGGACTGCTTAGGAAAGCAATGTAAGGATTGGAAGAGGCTGAATCAGTTCTCCTCTCATAAGATTCTTGTGTCACCTTGACCAAATTACAGTGTCTCTCATCTTCAAGAGCCTCTTGTAGAGCAGGGACACTCCATGGAGGGTCCTTCTCCACCAAACTCAGCTGCATCCGGGCTCGCAGCCTGACTCCGCTGAGGAGGACAAAGATGCATGAGGAGAAGACATGAAAAGGTGTTTCATCCCAACTGATGCAGTGGCAGAGCTCTGGCTTTAGGGAAGGAGTGGTGCATCCCAGTACCAAGTTTTTAGCTTAAAATGTTGAACAAAACTCAGATTTATGAGTTACGAGCAACTTGGTAGATAAATTCCTCTCCTGAAGGCATGACTTCTACAAGGGGGGTATAGTTTTCCCCTTCTGTCAGCTCCAGTGGGTGCTCTACACCTCTCAGGATGAAGAGTTGTTGCCAGCTCTGACTAGCTGTGGCCACTGGAAGGAAGGAGCAGGTGAAAGGTGGCCCTGACTAGGTGGGTGAAAAACCCTCCATAGCTCCTCCGCTTGCTTATTCCTCTTCTTCTCCTGGTGAAGCCGCTTGAAAGGCAGGTTAGAGGTGTCAGCACCCCATGCCTGGTTGTGGAAACAAGTGGCAGGACTGATTTTAAGCAGAAATTCCTCTTGGTTCACGTGAAGCTGGAATCCGCAGGAAGTTGTGTGTAAAGCGGGGCTGTGGTAGGGGAGCAGCCTTGTGCCCTTCCTGCGGGGGGAACTAAACCCCACGTGACCGTACTGTTCAGCCGAGATGTGTTGGTGGCAAAGACTGTCAGCGGTGCATAAATAATTCATCTTCTCCTCCCGAGGTGTTTTATATTTGTTTTAATGTCCATTTTGATAATTTTTATGCTTCCTTTCTTCTTCAGTATGTGTTCAGGACCAAATCATTCGAAGAAAGGACTGTTCATGAGGAGCTGGCCAAGAACATGACTGGGCTGCTGAAGTTAAATGACCAAGTAACGATGAAACAGGTTTTAAAGGTGAGTGATAGCTTGAATTAGGCATTTGTACTTTTACTACTGGTTTTCTGCCTAGAACTTGCTTGTCGCATCTTTCTGCTCTCCCCTCTCCCGGTGTGAGCTCTGCACAGATCACATCCTGCAGTGATTCACAGACTGACCAGCCTTGCCACGGTTTCTCAGCATGCCGTGGTTTACGTAATTACATTCCTCCTTTCTGTTACAGCTCAGAGTCAGAAACCGAATTCTCACACATTATGATGTGAGCAGTTACTTACAGGACACTTTATTTTTATTTTTGGAAGATGCAGGGAGAATTTTCCTCTGTAGGTAGGACATTTCTGTCTGATTTTAACTGCTGCCTTTGCTTGACGGTGACCAAAATGAGAATGATTGAGGTTTCATACGGTTTCTGGTATCAAACCAGGTCTAAGAAGTCCGTACATGTGCAAGCCCCATCACCAAGCCTGTTGGTTGTGGTGTACAAGCCAGCCAGTCCAGCTCAGGAGTTCCCGGGGACAAAAGCACCTTCAGCTGTTAGAGTGAGCGTTAGGGTTAGATTTCCTGTGCTGAGCCGCTGGCATACCGAAAGTACTTGTGGTTGGGATTGTTGTGGGTTTTTTTTGCAATTGTAAGCTTTTTGAGTGTATTTGTTTCATATAACTCCTGAGATAGGGGCAGACACAGGTTAAGATCTGTATATTAATCCGTATGCGACCTGTTCGCTGTTACAAACGGTATTTGAAGAGCCAGTCCGTTTCTCCTTTTAAGAATTGCCACCTTATTCTGGGCCAAATGACCAGTCTGCTGGAACTACTAAAGCAGTATATTCCCAGCATGGGTTCTCTGAGGTCCTCTGCATCGTGCATTTCTGGCAGTGACCTGCACACAAACAGGGGAGGTGGCAGAACGGGAGGATTGTAGGGGTGGTGTTTGCGGGCTCCTTATTGCACAGGGACGAAGTCCCTGAGATGGCTTCAGCTCTCTCAGTGTTACTCAGATCCATGGCTCTTGGGCTCTTTCATTTCTTTGTCAGGTAGAGTTTGTCACTGTGCGTTCCTGAGGACCACAGTCCGTCTGTAAGGAGCGGTAATGCATCGTAAAATACTGATCAGAGAATCACTTTTCCTAATCTCTCTTTTTTTTTTCCTTCTTTTGAACAGCATTCCTGGTTCTTCTTTGCCGTTATCTTAAAATCGATGGCCCAGCACTTGGTTGATACAAACAAAACAAAGGTAAGTATATACGTGACCTCGATTAAAGAGGTCATCAGGCTCTTAGGGAAAATATCAAAAGCGGAATCCCTGGAAAGAAACGTACTTGGGCTTTTCGTGACTCCTCAGAAAAGGAAATGGTGTTATACTGTGTAAAATCCCAGTTTTATCCACAAACCCATTATGGTACCTGCTAGGCTCAAACCTGTTCTTGCTTGTACAGAACACGTGGGCCAAAAATACAGTTGCATCAGCTTTGTAATGGCTGGGTTAGAACGGAATGGGAATTCTCTCATTTCTGCTGCTTACCCAACAGGAGATCATGCTGGGTGACAAATAAATGATCTAGAAACTCTGCTTTGCTCTGAGCAAACCTTACGTAGCTGGAGACCAGCGCTTTGACCCTTTCTGCCCGATGATCAAAGATGCTCTTGGTATACTTGTGCTGGGATCTGAGGATGAGATTGATCGCTTTCCTATGGACTAGATTCTTCCTTTTGGGGCTTGTCCTTGGAACAGCTCCATGGAACTCTGGCAGTAGTTTTCTTCTGTGTTGAATGACCTGTGGTTTATTGCCTTTATTCTTGGCATGAATGGATTTTCAGGTTAATGTGCAACATCGTTCGCTCTCAAGTGACGATCTATTCCCTGCTTAGGTTTCTCGAACTCGGAGGTTTCCAGAATCTTTTCAGACTGAGCTGGGTACACTTGTGATGGTCTTAGCAGACCATGTCATTTGGAAGTACAAAGATGCTCTCGAAGAAACCAGGAATGCAAACTACAGCACTGCCAGATTTCTCAAGGTGAGATGCTCTGTCACTGCCGCGTAGGCACTTATGTCCCCGTCCCTAAGGCAAACTTGAGAGTCTTCTAGGGAGGAAGGAAATAAAAAGGGAGTAGAACCAATTCTGAGTGAGTGATGGCTCCAAGTTCAGTGCTGACCTATAGCTCAGTTCTTCTGTGCCCTCGGGTCTTTGAGAACGCAAAAGCTTTCTCTAACTCTGCTTTAAAGCATTTCTGATTCATTCATATCTATTCTCTGAAAAAGCCCAAGTTCTCAAATTTTGCAGATTCTTATTACATTCAAACGAGCAAAACGTTTGGTGAGGAATGAGACTGTAGTTGCAGGTTTTTTCCATTAAATACTATAGCTCTGAGTGCGCGTGGATTCGTATTTCCTGATGGCAGCAGAGCGGGCAGCTTTTACAAACTAGAATAAACACATTGCGAGTATTATGTGAAATACTGTGAATACCGTTTTAACTCCGTAATGCCCTTTCGTTTACCAAATACGAGAAAACACGTGTGCTTTGGAGAAGTCCCCGACAGGGGTTTTACTTCACGGTTTTGTCCTAGTGTTTAGTTGCTGTTGGTGTCGTGACGTTAAGCTGTGCCTCTCCGTGGCGTTACATCACTCGGCAGATGATGCTGGTTTGAGGTGGGAGTGTAGGTGGAGCGGCTCAGTCGGTGGTTGTGTGGTGCTGCACCCCTGGAGGTGTTGCAGGGTTTCATGCTGGTTTTCAGTGTTACTCAGCTGAACTGGGAAGACGGTAATGTTAAGTGCGTGCTATGGCACATGGCTGTGGTTTATTTCCAAACCTAACCTGCCAGAGGGAATTACACGGGCTAGAGAGGATGTGGCTTTCTCCAGGCTGGGATTGCAGCACGCTTGTTGGAATGCTGTGTGGCAGAAGGCTCAGGGCCCCGCTGGATTTGCAGAGTTCAGGAACACCAGAGAAGGGGACAATTCAAGACTGCATTCCCTGTCCGCTAGGCAGGGTCTGCCAGGAAAAAATGCCAGTAACCGTAGCACCAAGGCCCTCAAAAACCGGTAGACCTTCTGGCTGTTTATCCCCATGGTCAGCGAGGGCAGCGTTCGCACCGTACGGTAACGTAGTGGCCTATCTGCGCCGAGAGAGGGGATGCAGCTCCCAGACAGTGAGTACCGTGACCGGGTTGATTCCTCAGGAGTCACTGCTCCGTCGCTGAAGGAGATACTCCGGTCAGCTCCCATCAGGCGTCACCTCCGGTGATGGGGTGTTGCGGAACACGGAGGCGTTCGTTAGACAAGCGTTCTGCTGGCGCACTGTACGCCGCCAGAGTTGTTACGGACTGTCCACACAGTGAAAAGGAAAAGTCTGATCACTTTGTTATTAAAACGAATTCAAAAAACGAGCCAGATTGACCAGCTCCCTGGTTTTCCTTGCCCTGCTAGAAGACCGACTTCACCTGCACAAGGGGTTCAAGTGTATAGGTGAGGCAAGGCGAAGCGCCAGGGGAGTGAGGCCAGGGACTGCTTTTGGGCTCTATAAGGGAATAATTCTCTTCTCTTTCTTCCTCAGCGCTGTTTTACGTTTATGGACCGTGGATTTGTGTTCAGGATGGTCAACAATTACATCAGTATGTTTGGAACAGGAGACGGCAAGGTACGGGTTTGAGGCTTTTGTTTGGTTTTGTTTTTTTCAAAGTGACTCGCTAGCAGAATATTTTTATATTGGAACTATTTATGTTCTATTCCACGGCTTCACCATGCTCGGAAGTCAAGTGACTGTAAATATGTGTTAAAACCACTTGGGTTTGAGCCACCTGTCCCCTTTTCTGGGAGTCCATAGCTGTGTCAAACACGTACTCCCTGATCCCTGCAGACTCCAAAAAGTGCGTGTTCCAGGTATCCCAGCCTGACTGTGGCAGCGGAACTGCTCCACTTTACTGTTAGTGCCTGACAGATTGAAACACAGGGCAAATAAAAGGTGTTTACAGGTACTTCATAATACTGGGGCAAGTGTTCGCCTGAGAGCAGTGAGCCGAGAGGATGGAAATGAAAGTTCATTACTGCATGTCATATGTTACCTTTTTATCTCGGCGGCACATCATTATAGTGGGAATGAGAAATTCCTGAGGTAGTTGCAAGTCTCCATAAAAGATCATCGATGGCTTCTTGAGAGGGAGATGTGAAGGAAACACCTCCAAGATTGTGTAATACCCAAATCCCTGGGAGCTGGAACTCACTGGCATCAGTAGAGGAAGTTTTTACCACTATCAATACATTTTGGATCTGGTCTGAGTGGCTGAAACTTTGTATTTGGTTGACCCAAAAAAAAAAGAAAAAAACAAAAGAAAGGAAAAATTAAAAAAAAAAAAAAGGAAGAAAGGCATAAGAAGTGTGGTGGTCCCACATTTACATGAACTGGGGAAGGTACTTGGCTGTGGTTGTATGTTCTAGTATATGCCATCAAAAGACCCAGCGCAGCTTTAAGTATGCCTGAAATATTTAGCTTGGATCAAACTTCCATTTATCAGTATGTCCTTAATGAAGTCGTAGCTGAGGAACCCAAAAAGCTTGTTTGACCGTGACAAGTTTGTTTGCTAACAGAGGAAAACCAGGCGTTTGTTTCTGGTGCAGCCGTGAGGTTATCGTTGGGTGTGAGCGTGAGCTGAGGCAGAGGTCAGTGGGGCGGCTCTGTCGTACCCTGTTCCCCGCCCTGATGCGAACTGAGCCTTTGCCTGTTGTGGTTTTCAGACTTTACATCAGTTCAAGTTCGACTTTCTGCAAGAAGTCTGTCACCACGAGCACTTTATCCCCCTGTGCCTGCCCATACGGTCCTCAAACATTCCCGGTAAGGCACGGCCCCGGCAGGGTTCCCGTACGCGCTACCGGGCGGTTCGGGGAGCAGGGCACGGGCACCTCCGAAGCACCGTGTCTGCACGCCAGGCACGGAACCCCAAAGGGCTGTCCAGGCGTGGCACTTGGGCCGTGTGATAAAACCGGCAGCATTTCGGGGTCTGCCAATAACCCCCTCCCCGACAGCCCGGGCGGGCGGGGGGCACCCTTAGGGTGCAGGGCTGAGGTGACTGAGCTGGGCTCTCTGCGAGCGCTGATCCGAAAGCTGCCGAGTGTGGAAGGCTCTTCCCGCCGGAGGCAGGAGCCCCGCTCTCGGCAGCATCTCTCAGGCTAACGGCACCTGTCTCTCTCCTTTTCGCTTCAGTTTTCAGCACCAAGAAGCGAGCTCGGTTCTGACGCTCGCAGCGTTCTGTAACAGTAGAAACGGTTTCATTCACATTTGAGTCAAATTAATTTAAAAAAAAAAAAAAGATGCAAAGCAAATCTATTTTTTACACTTACTAATTTAAAAAAGCATGATTTTTTTGCCTATGTTTGTTTTGTATTTATGAAAAATGAAGACCCTGTGACGCCTTCCGAGTCAACACAGGAATATCGAACATCAGGTACGAACAACACGACTGCACCGGAGTCGTGCAGCGAGAGCATTAAGACGTACTTTGCTGCCACTGAGCTGGCAATTTCAGGCCAGAGCTAGTTACCATTTTGAACAGGGGAATGAGTCCGGATCTCTGGTTTGGAACTCCTGTATCTAGACTAGGGGAACAACGATGTGGGCTCTCGAAGAAATGAACAGTCACATTATGTGCAAAACATTTGAGATTCTTGTCTGGAAATGTGTCTATAAATTGTCTTTTATTATTAAACCGTCTCTTACTATTAAATGGTAAAAACTGCATGATTTCAAGAAATAATAATAATGTTAAATTAATGTATTCTAGCAAGCGAGGGAGCAGCGTGGGGCAGTCAGATCAGGAAATCAAGGTTTAACAGTGGATTAAATCAAGAAAAGTTTCTGAAAATTTGGAAATGGGGGGAGGGTTGTGTAACCTATGTGTTAATGTAAGCACTCTTGTCCGTCCTGTTCCCAGATATTCCAGAGTACACGCTGACCAATGAGTTTTGCCGTAAGCATTTCCTAATTGGAGTCCTGCTGCGGGAGGTTGGGTTCGCCCTGCAGGAAGACCAGGACATCAGGCACTTAGCTTTGGCCGTGCTGAAAAACTTGATGGCAAAGCATTCCTTTGACGATCGATACGCAGAGCCGGTAAAGAAACTGTTCGTCCTTTTGCATTTGCTTGTTCCTTTGCTGGTTTCTTCGGGATTGTGTCGTACCTTTTCTTTTTCAGGCAAAACAGGCACAAATAGCAAACCTGTACATGCCGCTCTACGGAATGCTCTTGGACAACATGCCAAGGATTTACATGAAGGATATGTTCCTCTTCAATATCAATACCTCCAATCAGGTAGTTCATGTCATTTTTCAGGGCGCTGAAACGATCAGCCTGTTTGATCTGGTCACTGCCAACAGCGGTTCGTGCTCCTTCCCCACAGCTGTGCTGGTGGGGAAGCAGCAAACCCAGTTAGGCTTGCTCGGTCCTTCGATTACGAGGGAGTTTCGTCTTGCGGGTAGCTACTTGGTGTACGACGGCAAGCCTTGACCTTGGAAGTCGGCCACGTCTAAACAGCTGACAGTAGCTTTTCAGGCTCAGCGTCCAAGAAGAGCCACTGGGTGGGCTGAAAGTTGTGAGCGATATCACGTACTGGAGTTTGACCCGTCTCTTTCAAAATGCAGGGGTCTCGGGATGACTTGAGCACGGCCGGAGGGTTTCAGGGGCAGACTGCGATGAAACATGCCAACTCGGTGGACACGTCCTTCTCCAAAGACGTTCTGAACTCTATAGCAGGTATGACTGACAGACTGAACGCACGCACAGGTAGATGTCCGAGTCTCTCAGTCCATCGTGCTTTCTGCTTGGTGATCACGAAGGGCGCCATGAACCCGTTTTACACGATACTCAGGGAAACATGGTGTGCGATGTTTCTCTTCCCTTCGGATGTGTTCGGATTGATTTTTATTTCTCTGGTGGAGCTGCTCTTCCACTGCTTCACTTACCATCCTGCTTTGGACCGATGCCAGCGTTGAGGCTCTCGCAAATCCCTGTGCCTGAGCTCGTTCTTGTTGTCTCTGCCTGACTTAGGAATAGTTCCAAGGATTCTCCTGAAAACTCCTCAAGTCTCTTGGCAGCGAGTATTCTTAGTTCTTCCAGGCTTCAAGGGAGGGGAGAAAACACAGTTTACTTCGTTCCCTTCCTCCAAACCCCATTTCCAAATTCAGGGAACTGCACGGGCATCTTTCCACTGATCTCTGTGGCTTAGGGAATGCCACAGGCCCTTTTAATGCCATGAATTAAACTGAACCATTTGACTTCAACTTGATGCACGGTTTCAGTACTACACACACCCATCAATAGCTTTGCTCTTGGAAGGTCGAAGCAGGGGTGTCAGTACCGCATGTGACACCATGTTTTACGTTTTCCATTTTTCTTGTTAGTTTTTGTGTCCATAAATGTTTTAGTTTAGCATGTTTGCTGTGACTTTCATTTACAGCCTTTTCATCAATAGCTATCTCTGCAGCAAACCATGCTGACTCCAGAGCTTCCTTAGCAAGCCTTGAATCTAACCCAAGTACCAATGAAAAAAACAGTGAGCGAACTGACACGTGTGAAAAGGTACATGTGCAAATGTGGGCAACCCGTTACTGGAGGGGCAGAGCTGGCGCCGTCCTTAACGGGGCCCTTTGCTGTCCACTCCACAGATCATGAGACCTTTGTCTTTGATTGGATCAACGCTTCGGTTTGACAAGCTGGATCAAGCTGAAACTAGAAGCCTTCTTATGTGTTTCCTTCACATTATGAAAACCATTTCGGAAGGTAAGAAAACACGCGCTCCCTTCCTGTAAAGTACTGTGAGTGCTGAATCCAAACGAACCTTAAATTACAGTAATTATGAGCGTATTTTACAGGCTTTGGGTCAAGTTTCATTCCCTGTATCAGATACGTAATATATTTTAATATCTCCCTTTAGATGCACTGATTTCCTACTGGTTGCGAGCGCCATTCTCAGAAATAACAGACTTTTTCAGCATTTTAGAGTAAGTTCACTCTGTGGTTGGTTGATTTCACGTTGAATGATGATGTTCTAAAGTGACTGCTGCAGGTAATTTCTCTGTGGGTTTGCCAGCCTAGTGGAATAGGCTGAGATAGCTCTTGTATCTTAGGCTATTTTGCCATAATCTTCCGAAGTAGTAATGAGACGTTACTAATAAAATCCGTGCCCTCCAATGTGTTGGTCATTTCCAGGAACAGGGGGACGTAATGCTTTGTTCCTCCTAAAAGAGATTTTCTTAGTACTTTCCCCATTTGGGGTTCAGGTTCTGTCCTTTCCTTGGGAAGCGAAAAGGATGCAGCTCCCCAGAACTTCCAACCCATGCGAAAAGCCATGTAGTGCAGGTAGCTGCTTTCCACGGCTCCGGGGTGCTTCGCTCCAGCCAGTCTAAGCAGAATGTCTGCGGAACCCATGCAGGCAGCTCCTCGCTGTCGCATAAGCGAGGTCTTGAACTCAGCTGGTGAAGAAGCAATGCTTTTGCAGCCCAGTCTTTGTTTTTGACTTTGCCTCCTCCCCAAGCAGGAATCTTCAGCCGTGGAGAAAGGGACCAAGGGTGTGGAAAGTGGTGCCACGTCTTGAGCATCCCTAGGCTGGCAACTGCTGCACCCTGTTCTGTTTGCTTACGAGGGGGTGCATGTGCCACGGGTCTCTTCAAGGCACTAAGATTCAGCATTTTTTCGTCATTAGGAAGCCCTTAATGTGTGTCGTTTTGTCTTTCAGGGTTTGTCTGCAGAATTTCAGATACCTGGGAAAGCGCAATATCGTGAGGTAATGCTCCAGCGGTGGGCGGTGTGTTACAGTATTTACGTATCGCTGCATTACGTTGGGCTTCAGTGAGGTTATCAGGGGATCTGTTTCTCCCGAAAGCACCAGGGCTTCCTGAAGCACCCTGTCGTACTGCAGCCAGTGTACGCTTCGTGTTTTATCTTACCCAAACCCTGTTACCGTGGTGGTGTGGACGCCCGAGTACATACCTGCTGTAGAAGACGAATAGCATGCGATGACACAGTTATCACCCGAAATGCTGGGCCTTCCTCAACGTATTTCAGTGCATGTGCCAAACAAAGGACCTTGAACACTGTATTTTACATCCATGTAATGGAAAGAATAATTTTAATGGGCATAAGTAGATGTTCCGCAGCAATAAAAAAACCATCTCGTGTCTCTATGAACTCTCTGAAGAAGCGGGGCTTTGTGTTCCAGCTGTGAAATGGGCAGCGCACGCTGTGTCTCCATTGATGTTTCATTTTTTTTAATTTAACGTTACGGCTGTGAACGTGTCTGTATGTCATGCTATGGAAAAAGGAAAGGTCACCAGCTGAGGTGGCTGTCAGGCCTGTATTTGTTCTTCGGAGACATGGCAAAATCACCGTCCCGTTCCATAACACACTAACAGCTCTTTCCTCCTAACAGGAAAATTGCTGCTGCTTTCAAGTTTGTTCAGGCCACCCAGAATAACGGCACCCTGAAAGGTTCGAACTCCTCTGGCCAAGCGTCGGGTCTGCTCTCGCAATGGTAATGACGCGTTGTTATTAACCCCTGTAAAGCCACGGTCTTTGCTGTCTCCCTCCAGCCCTCGTAGGCTGTCACGGCGTTGACTGAAACGAGCGTGACACAGCACGGAACACATTTCAGAGCTCCCAAAGCCACAATCCGTAGAGAATTGAGCCCCTTGAACTTCTACTTGTGTTACAAGCTGTTTGCAGTGTTGGTTCAGAAGAATCCCGAGTTTCTGCCGTGGTGGGAAGTGCTGCAGGAACAGCAGCTGCTGTCACCAGCTCACATCCCTCCCTGAAAGATACTCCAGCCTTCCCCAACCCTGGGCATTCCTGGGTCTGCCAGCTTCACGCTTTCAGGGACTCTGACTGCTTTGATGGGCAGGAGTCTGGCCAGCAATTCCCTACCCGTGCTGGGAACTTTGGGGGCTTTCAAATCTGAAATGTTAATCTTCTGTATTATTTTTGTAGAACATCAAAGAGGGTTTAGCTAGGTGCAGGAGTAATTCGGTCCTGGAAGTTTTTAAAATACTCAAATTCCGGGAGCTACTTTTCTAAAAGAAATACAATAAAAGTGTATTTTAATAAGAGACCTGAACTGGGAGAGGTGGTAAATCGTGCTGAATTCTGTAGCGGTTACAAGTTGAAGAACCTCTCTAAAATTCTGATAAGCACTGGTATTTTACTTCTGAGCTTTCAGCGTAAATGAATGGTGTGTTTGTCAGCATCCGAAGGGCGAGAACACACACGTACGAGCACGCACATGTTCTTATTGGCGGCGGCGGTTTGTCATCATTTTTTTCCCCTCACAGAAGCTGTGTTAGTTCTCTCCTGAGCAGGATGTATTTTCTTGTGTTCTGAGTTAACAGAACGGGTCTCAGTTTCTCTTCACCCAAGGGCAGTTCTCTAAACATCAGCCAGCTATTGAAGCTGATGGGTTTTTTTTTTCGGGGCTCACCGAGTGTTTTATCTCCTGTGATCTCAAGAAATCACAGCACATCTGTTTGCTTTGTCCACCTCACTGACTTTCTTCTTCGTCTTTTTTTCCTCTGTAAAATGTTGCATCAGTTCGTTTAGCTTCACTTTTCAGAAGTTCTGCGGAAAATTCGCCTGACGTGGAAAGGTTCTGTATGGTCATGAGAGTTTCCTCTTTGTTTCTGTTTTTGAATGGTACCTTTCCATTTCAGGATGCATTCTACTTCCAGTCACGACGGCCACAAGCATCACAGATCTCAAACATTACCGATAATCCGTGGCAAAAATGCACTTTGTAGCCCCAAACTCTTGCAGATGATAGACAGCAGCACTGCAAGTAAGTACAAAGAAGTAATTTACTTCCCTCTGGAATTCCGTGGGGTTTGGATCAGGCTCTATACAAGTCAATCTGTTTGTGAGTGCCAGTGAACGAGAGCCTGAAGAGAAGAGCCTAAACATAAATAGAGCTGCTGGCTCTGCCTTTTCTTCAGGAGACTTAGAAATCTGAGCTTAAATTTGGTCAAAGTTCATTTAGAAACGAACTTAATTACAATAACCTGACATACTGAAATAGCCTTCCTGCCAAGTTGTTCCCCCCCTTCCCAGCCTCTCTTGCATCTGTAGGTATGTACCTTGCTGTACACGTTGTCTTCAAAATACCCCCTCGATTAAAGGTCCTTGAAGTTACCCCTTCGGTTAGGACCTGTCTCTGTGGTGCTGAGCCTTAGTGACCAGACCGCAGAACTACAGCCTCTTTAGCTTGCCCTGGGCTTCACTGCCCTCGGAAGGCTGGCTGTCACCTTGCTTGTTACACGTTGCAGGCAGCTCCAACGAGACGGACATCATACAGTACGTAGACACAGAGGCAAACATTGCCACCGAAGTTTCCCTCACAATCCTTGACCTGTTGTGTCTTTACACCCTGAATCACCAGGTACGTTTTGCTGTTTCGTTTTCCGCTTGAACGGGTGCCATGTGGGCTGTGTGCTGGAAGGGAGCAGGCACATGGAAAACTTGAAATGCCTGAGGCAGCAGGACAGGGAAATAAGATACTGCAGTCCTCAGCGAAGGAATTGACTCATGGTACCCAAACTGAAGAGAAGGATGTCGAAAAAGAGCATCCTACGTATCCTGGGCTATGTGCAGCCCTGCTCTGCAGGAAGGTGTCGTGCACCTACTAATACGTCACCTTGTCTGAATCATGCTTGTCCCACTAGATTTCAGAGATTTTAGACGGGAGATTTCCAAACTGCTTATCCTCTGCATCTCTTCGAGTCAGCACGTGGATCCTCTGCCTCTTCACAAATTGCTTTACGAATGCTGGCCCAGACGACTTGCTGAAGGTCTCACAAGCAGGCAGCTCGTTTCAGACGTAGTGTCTCCTTCCTGCCACCCCAGCCCTTAAATCTAGTGTGTGGCACACCCAGGCAGGAGTACAGGCAGAGGAAAGTGCTGCCCTTGAAAAACCGCAGGTGAAGAGAGCCTGCAGCAAGCTGGGCATGCCTCATCCGCAGGGACTCTGCGTTGGAAAAAAGCATCTCCCTGGGAACACTCCGATGTAAGGTCCAGCAGATCCTTCTGCTGTTATTCACTTTAATAACCAGAATGTCGTGTCTCGTCTGTGAACTTTGCAGAGGCAGCTCCAGCAGTCCGATTGCCAGAACGCGTTGATGAAGAAGGTCTTTGACACGCACATGCTCTTTCTGCAAATCAACCAGTCCGCAGCCGCTCTCAAGCACATCTTTGCGGCCCTCCGGCTGTTTGTAGGCAAGGTAACGATGGCTGTGTTCTCTTGGCTGGCCTGCTAATGCGTTGCAGCGAGTGCAGCTTGCGGACGACGGGCTACACTGGAAGTGTTCTGAGCTGCACTGTGTAAACGCTCACTCGTGACAAAGATCGTCTGATTTGTTGCTGAGTAGAAGTGAGAAGCTCACAATATGTGAAAAATTAGGTTTGTGTTGGAAAATGAAAAACTTACTGAGAAAGTGAAACTTGTAAAGGAAATAGACAGGTACTGTCCAGGTCTGCGAGGTGTCAGTGGCCGCCGTGCTTTCCCCACCCGTGGCAGAAAGCCTGAAAGGCTGGCTGGCTTCGTGGCGGATAGGCGGGTCGCAGAACCCAGCGGCGAACGGTCACAGCTGTCCCCAGAGGAGCTCGCAGGAGAGCCTTCCGTACGCTTCTCCCAACGCTCATCCCAGCTAATGCAGTTCTGCAAGCGCCTTGTTTTCCACACAGAGGAGGTTTTGGGGAAAAACGTGCTTATGTGTCAGACTGTTTATCTGCCTGCGTTCTGCGTATGTAAATGATCAGGGCAATCAGACCCTTGGTGCCAGCCGCAAAGGCTGCACTATTTCCAAGTCGTGGACTGATGAGATCCTCGTAAACCCGCCCGGATAGCGGTTGCTGTGGGGAGGTGAGGATAAGCCAGGCTGGCCGGATCTCCCAGATGTTTCTAGGAAACGCAGCAGCGCCGATCAGCTCAAAGCATGTGGCCGCCTCCTGATTACCTCAGGGGAAAGGAGGAGGAGATCAGGCTTCTCCCAGTAACGTCTCCTGGGGACGTGGGGGGAATGCAAAGTAACCGGTCCACAGACAGCTTTAAATTCCGTACCAGGCAGGCAGGAGCGGAAGGCGCAACGGGGAGGACAAACAAATACCCAGGATCGCCCTTTTCATTCATCCTGTAGCTCTCGGGGCTGTCGTTCTGTGGGGCTGGACCAGCCGTGGTTCCTGCAGCAGAACCTCCCGGGCAGTGCTTGAGATCCCTAGCCAGTGTGTGTATCTCCCACCTCTCCTGGGTCTGTCTTGTCACACCCACCCCGCTGATAAGCAGCAGGGGTGGTTTGGAGAGCCGTCCTTCGCTCTCTGTTGTCTCCTGCTGCCCAGACCCTCGACCACTGGAAGTTCACTGCCTTTGTGACTCAGTATTTCTGTTCTCCTGAACAGCTTTCATGGTAGTGCGGGCCCCCCCGCGCTTTCTCTGCTGTACGCTCGCTGTGTGCCGGCTGCTCTCTGGTGTCCTGGAGACCAGCCTGGTCGTTGCGCTGCGTGCAGGGGCGTGAAAACCTGCGTGCAGGTTTTACTTAATCCAGGTCTGCCCGTGGGGTTCTCTGTGGCCGGTGGCTAACTTTCTCGCTAAACCCTGGTGTGAATGAATATGGGAGAGCTGTTTTTACTGAAAGCTGAACAGCAGAACAGTCTTGACTGGGCATAACCTGAGAGCGGTGCGAAACGTGTTCACGTGGTTTTTCCAACAGTTCCCATCAGCGTTCTTCCAAGGACAAGCAGACCTCTGCGGCTCCCTCTGCTATGAAATCCTGAAGTGCTGTAACCACAGGTCACGTTCAACTCAGACAGAGGCATCTGCTCTGCTTTATTTTTTCATGAGAAAGAACTTTGAATTTAACAAGCAGAAATCCATAGTCAGATCCCATCTACAGGTAAGCCACGTGTGAGCTCCTCAGGGTTTCGCTGATGCACATTGGGTTTTATATTATTATTACTATGCACGGTAGGAAAGCGATTCTTCCGGAGCCCTCAGGCCATTCGCTGTGGCAGGTCTGCAGACCCTGGGCTGCGTTCTCTGCTGTTCCTGGGCTGCTCGGCTCTGCTCCAGCACGGCAGCTGTGAATGCAGCCCCCTAGCCAGGAAACGGCCAGACAGACGGCCGTCCCTGCGTCACGCGCGTTGCTCACAGCAGTGAGAACGTAGCTGGTGGAGATGCTGCAGCATCTGGTAGTCGCAGAACTGGAAAGTCCGGTAGCGGTGCGTTCACTCTGCAGAGTGAGCGAAGGCCAGCGCTGGGACGGTTACTCGCGGTCCTTGTGTTTGTGTGGGTTATCTCCTCGGGGCGGGTGTAAAAGCGCATCTCTGCCAGCCTGGTACGTCAAGTCATCCTGAGCTAGGGACTGCAGACTCTCCGGAAACGCCGATTTTCTGTGCTGACGGCACGCTGTGTTTGCTCCCCGTACAGCTCATCAAAGCGGTGAGCCAGCTGATAGCGGATGCAGGCATCGGCGGATCTCGGTTTCAGCATTCCCTTGCCATTATAAATAATTTTGCTAATGGAGACAAGCAGATGAAAGTAAGAAACGTTTTTTTTTTTTTTTTTTCAATCACTACCTCTTGCAAAAGGTCAAACCATTTCAGAGGAGCGAGGGGCTCAGTGGATGAAATTGCCGGCTGTTATTAGACAGCGATTGGTGTGTTCGTAGTGTGCCTTCTTCAGGCAGCCTGACCTTCAGGGAACGGTTTGTGACTCAGCAGCTTAATCATTGGAAATGGTTTATGAAGTACAGAGGTTTTTATTTGAAAAGTGCATTATTGGTAATTCACTGCTTATTTCGTTCGCTTGCCTGTCGTCAGGTGGTGCATTGTGACTAATGGAACACAACTGCAGTTGACAAACAACCTGCAGTCTATAAACTCAAATCCCCTTTATGCCGTTCAGTAAGTGCGCAGCCAAACCACGCACAGCGCTTGGGTTCTGTCCCCGCTGAAGAAGGCACTTCGTTCCCGTTGCTCTTACATTCGCTGTCTGTACCAAAGGTGCTGGGAAGGGACGCCAGGTTTTAGCGTTCACGGTTCCTGTCCAAGCGTTTGTCAACGTGCAGTTTGCATTTTACGCTTTGGAGGGGTTTTTCCTTCTCAGAAGGTGACTTTAGGGGGTCTCCACTGAGGCCAAGACTAAAGTTAGTGTCAGGAAATGGGTGGATAACCAGCGTAAGTAGTTTGGTGTCTTATTTAATGAGGTGCTTTTACAATTGTGCTTGTTTTCACAGTCCAGCTTTGATTTCCCAGCACTGCAGTCAGTCACGCTGCTTCTGTAACGCGCTCATCTCTGGGTGACTTAGAGGAGGGAGCTTTTCATTTCCTTTAATTTTACTGAATGTCTTTAAACAAAGGGAGCGAGGGGGGAAATATCTGAGAATAGACACGTACGTAGCGCACGGTGCTGTTCGTCAGCTGAAAGCGTGTGAGAAAACAGTTCTGGATCCAGTAAGCAACCGAGGAGCAAACGTTTTGGTTTGAAACAGCGGTACAGCTGGCTGACTGGGGTCTCTAGCTGATGCTCTGACACATCAGTAAAAAAAGTGAAGGCTTGGCGTAGTGCCGAGCTGAGACTGTGCTTCGGAGCCTCCTGAATGAGGGGAGGGGAAGGAGGAAAACGTCCTTCCAAAAGCGGGACGTGAGCTCGTTCAGGGGGGCTGCGTGCAGCTCCTGGGACAGTTCTAGTGATGTACTGCTTCTCTTTCCCAAAGAACGTTAATTTCCCAGCAGAGGTGAAGGATCTGACCAAACGCATCCGAACGGTTTTGATGGCCACAGCTCAGATGAAGGAGCATGAGAAAGACCCCGAGATGCTTGTGGATCTGCAGTACAGCCTGGCAAATTCCTATGCCAGCACACCCGAACTACGCAGGACGTGGCTTGAAAGCATGGCCAAGATTCACGCCAGAAACGGAGATTTATCGGAGGTAATGACAATAAATGAGCAGGAATCCCTGTGACTGCGGGCCGGGATGTCCTGATGAAAAGGGCTTTGAAAGACGACAGCAAATCTGTGCTTTTCCCCTAAGACACCTTCTGAGACTGACACTCGAGGGGGATTTCATCATTTATTCCTGTATTTTCTTACATTGATTAAGGTATTTTGGTTATATTAATACTATATCATAACTATATTAATTTTGTCTTCCCTCTTCTCCCGTTGCCAGTGATGACGTGCCTTATCACGCGTATGCTGGGGGTCATGCGGTGTGTTTAACCCCGTGTGTCTGGGTCTCTCGTTGCAGGCTGCTATGTGCTATATTCATATCGCCGCTCTCATTGCCGAGTACCTGAAAAGAAAGGGTAAGACCAACGTATTCAAAACCAACTCTGTATCTGTGAGTGTTATTGTTGAAAAAATCTGGCTATCGTGCTTTCCTTCCTTATATATAAAATATTCTTAAAGCTGAATTCTTCCCGAATATTTTATTTTTAAAACATATCATAAATGCTGGTCTTGGCACGGGAACAGCGGAAGTGTGTGTTGTGTGTGAAGAGGGTTAATGAAATGTTTAGTAAGCTGGTGCTAAAAGAGAATGGCTCGCTCGTGAGTCGGTCGTGGTGAAATATGCATGTATTAACACGTATCAGTAGCAGTGTACTAATACCATCTTACACTGTCATAGGTTACTGGAAAATGGAAAAGATTGGTACCTCACGTATGCTGCTGGAAGATGGTCCAGTCTCTGATAGTAATGTGTTACTAACACCTCACACTGGAGGAAGTGAGTGCTCTAACCGTGCCTGTCTACGGGTCAAATAACCTAACTAGGGAATCCCATTCCTGTTCTCCAGCTGACCTGGAGGAACACCCACCGCAGCCAAAGTGTTGACGCTGCATGTTGACGGCTGTAATAGCAAGTGGTGGGGAAACGTCCTGTGTTCCGTTCCTGCTGCTCTGAGGCTGGGTTGGTGGGTTGCGGAGGATGTCGCTGGTTAGGGGCTGGGTCAGCAAGAGGACAGTCTGCTCTTCACCGGCCCCAGAAATCCCTCCCGGGTCAGTCGGTGCTTAGCACGCAAATCCATGGCCGATTCCTTGGCTATCCAGCGCTGGGAGGGCGGGGGGTGGAATTACTGCCTGGTTACCCGTATGTGGCTTCCTATAGATAATGACTGGTTTTAATCCAAGAAATAAAGTGCAGGCTTATAGTTTAAGCGCTTCTATGCCAGTGGTTGCTTAGTTTATGCAATGTGTGTGTCAAAGTAATTCGCAGCACAAGATATTTCGGCAGTTTTCACAAAGACCAGTTTCTGGGCGCAAGGGCAAATATCTGGGGAAGAGAAAGCTTAGGTGTGGAAACCGATACGCTTGGAAGTGCCTGTGGGCGAGACAAAACCCACATCCTTTCAGAAGGAAGCTGTTAGGAAGACTCTTCTAAGCATGGACGTGGTGCACTAGTGGTAAAATGCTCTACATGACTAACAGGGCACAGTAGGTGCAGCGAAGAACTTGTGGGGCATTTCAAACCTTTGTTTAAATTATTTTCAACACCCCACAGAGGGGATGGAGCCCTCAAAGTGTAAAGATCAGCTCTTTCATTGCACCTTAGCAGCGTTTTCCTGCTTTTCAGTCAAACACAAACCGTATCAGGAGCTTTGCTTGGCTGGGCTGTGGTCACCCTGCCAACCCTGGACGGGGTAAGGAGAGCCGCTGCCAGGGTGTCCCCAACCCTGGCAAAGTGGTGATGAGTGTCTGCAGGTCAGGCCGGGAGTCACGGTGCTGGGGTCAAGGGTGAGAATTGTCTCACCCAGCCTGCGACGGTGATTCCTGGGTAGATGGGTGGTGCACGGGTAGTCCTGCAAGGGCTTCCAGCACCGCGAGCCGAAACGCCACGGAGAGGAGTGAGGTTGCGCCAGGGAAATGTTATCGTTACCCTTTGCCTGGGCAGGTGGATTTATATCGTAGAGAGAACGTGCCGTAAATTCAGGCAGTTCCATTTGTGCTTCTCGCCGCTTGGGCCGTGAAGAACAGTAACTAAACCTGTCCAATCGGCTCCGCTCAGTTCTAACGGCATCCAGTAACGGTGCGCGTTATCTGGTTAGCCCGTCGCTAACTGCCGTTGTTACGACTTGCCCTTCAAGGCTTGTTCTCCATGGGCTGGCCCGCTTTCCTGAGCATCACCCCCAACATCAAAGAAGAGGGTGCTATGAAGGAAGACTCCGGGATGCAAGATACGCCCTACAACGAGGTCAGCAGCGCTACATCGACAGCCCTCTTCTGTATTAACGGGGTGCTCTTTCCGATGGGTGCGCGGGCGCGTTCCGACAAATTGAGGGCGGACTTCCCGCGGCTCCGGAGCGAAATGTCAGAGCTGTTGTGCTAAGAGCAGGGAGGGCTGTTTGGCTGAGCAGAACGCCGAGTGCCAGAGCTGGGGGTTGGGGCGGGGGGAGCCCGCGTCCCTCTGAATGAGGTGCCAAGTACTGGGGTATTTTCACGGTATTTCAGAGGGTTTTTTCTAAAGAAGAGCTAGGCCCCCAGGACCTGACTAAAGAGCGTGTCCCTGAAACAAAGCTTAACGTAGAAGATGCAGGGCAGGAGCGAAGTGGTGGGTAGGCGCTTTAGCTGCGTTAGCCGTTCATGGCACGCCAGCAGCTCTCGTCACTCTTTGCGTTTGTGGAACTGCAGAGCGTTCTCGTGGAGCAGCTGGAGTTGTGCGTTGAGTACCTGTGGAAGTCCGAGAGGTACGAGCTTATTGCCGAGGTGAACAAGCCCATCATTGCTGTTTTTGAGAAGCAGAGGGACTTCAAAGTAAGTTCGTTTGTGGTTCGTTTGGGCTTTTTTTAATTATCTTTAGACAACAGTAAAGAACAAAATTTTCGGGAAGGCAAAACGTGCTTTCTTTAGAAGGAATGTGGTTTATCTTCCTACGTGCCTGTAACTTTTCCCTGTAATGCTTTGTGCTGTAAACAAAAGCCTCTGGTACCTTACCTTCCTCTTCAGCATCCATACAACAGTAGATGGACAAACCATTTTCAGTGGATGTGAATCTTTCCGTGTTTTTAAACCGAGAGCACATTTGCATTATCTTTAACTTTAGAAGGGGCTGATAAATTGCGTGATCTCTTCACAACTCCAGGGTTTCTTCACTTACCTACTTGGCAACTTCAGTACCTAATGGATAAGCAGATTACGATCCCATTTACTGATTGTTCTGGTTTTACACTAAAAAAAAGCGAAGAGGTGGGTAGCGGTAAGCTGTGTGCTGAGGAAGCAGCTCCTCCGATTTTCACTTTGTTGAAATTTTGGTTCGCTATCCTGAGAAAGTGCTTTGTAGTGGTAATCGT
The DNA here is from genome assembly GCA_009769605.1 of Bucorvus abyssinicus. NCBI lineage: Eukaryota > Metazoa > Chordata > Aves > Bucerotiformes > Bucorvidae > Bucorvus > Bucorvus abyssinicus. The sequence goes on along the minus strand of CM020035.1, from coordinate 25,968,613 downwards.
GGGTAATAACGTATTCTGGCCTGGCTTTGGGAGCTGGCTGAGTTGTTGGCACCCCGCACACAGGCCGCGCGGGTTTGCTGACCGCTTCGTGGGTCCCTGCCGCTGCCTGGTGGTGGGATGCTTGACCCTGTCCGCAAAGGCACCCGCTGCCACAGAACTGCGCAGAAGATGGCAGAGTCCTTGAAATGAGCCTTCCGAGACCGCTCACAAGGTTGAGCGCTGCCCTTGGCAGGCACAGCCGCCTTGGCAAAGGTTCGGGAGCCCGGTTAGCGGCAGCCCTGCTAGTGCGGAGCTGCAGCGGCACCTCCCAAAGGAGTCGTGTGCTCTCCCCAACCCTCCCTCTCCCCGTGTCTCGCTGCAGAGGCTGTCTGACCTCTACTACGACATCCACCGCTCCTACCTGAAGGTCGCAGAAGTCGTGAACTCCGAGAAGCGTCTCTTTGGGCGATACTACCGGGTTGCGTTTTATGGGCAGGTAAGTCAGCTCGTGTTCTTTTGTCTCCACGGAGTCCCGGATTTCAGCCGCGTCCTTCTAATCCTGATGTCTTCTGGGGAAGCTAAAACGGGGACACACCTGACAGTGAATGACGGGGTAGGAGGTGCCTTGTGGGTCAGAGTCCAAGCGGGATCTTACTAGAAGGGCAAGCACTCAGCTGCACCTCTAGAAACTGCCGCTGTGGGCTTAGTGGAGTAACGAGAACGGGCTCGAACATCAGCTCTCGTTCTTGACGTTATCAAGCACAAACCAGAGCGAGGCAGGGCAGGTTTTTTCAGACTACAACTGCAGTAAACCCAGAGAAGACATCTTTGCTGTGTGCCCCTCTCCTCGAGCAGAGCAGTGTGCGGTAGATGTTTGCTGTGTTTCTTGCCAGCTCTGACTTCTGCTTTCAAGCCACCTCTGATTCTGTGCAGTATGCCCTCGAGTAGTTCTATTCCCTCTGCTGTGCTTCAGCATCCTCAGAGCATTATTTTGTGCTTTCTTCCACTACGAACCAGTGTAGCAATCCAGCACGTTCCTTTAAGCCCTGGTTTTGGCAAGCACACGATTTCCTTTAGAATAATGAGGTGTGTAAACAACAGACTGATGTGAATCATTCTGTTTGCTAATTAGATTTTAATGCAGAAATTTGCTCTTTTCTCCTTTTGATCTTATTCAAGGCTGTGGTAAGTCTAGTTCTTCTGCATGTTTTGTGTAATTCTCCTCACACGTCCTCCATCCTTCCCTGTACTGTTCCTCCACATTAACTTTCCTGTGCCCTCGATTCCTTGGTTCGTGGCCGATGAAATAACGTCATTTCGTTCATCGCTGCATCCCGCAAACTAACTCCCGTCCGTTCCGTTACCCGGATCACCGGGCTGTGCCCGTCGCCGTGTTGTGTGTGCGCTGTGGGGCCCAATGCTGCGGCATCTCATCTCCGGGGAAGTTTTCCTCTCCGCCTCCCTGGGAGCGGCATTGGGCCCCTTCTGCCTCTGTTGAAAAGCTCGGTGTGGCATTAATGCTGTTTGAATGTCAGCCTGCCCTCCTGGCCCGGGCAGCAGCTCCGGAGGGGAGGGCTGTCGTGCCAGCCTGTGATCCACGGCGATGGGAGCTGGAGCGCTCTGGGCAGGCTGTGGCCATGGTCCTGGTGGGAACGAGCAAATTGGGAGGCAGAGGGAAAGGGCCGGTCCTGGCTCAAAGCTGCAAGGAGAAAGCGAGCTGTGCCTGAGAAAAAGGGCAGAGACAGGACCCTCCTCAAAGTGGGGTCAGCGGCAAGGGAACGGGACTCTTCTCCTTGCAGCGTCTGGCCAGGGCTCTGCCGGAGGCCGCTGCTCCTAAGTGGGTGGTTGTAGCTGCAGCGGTTCTGCTGGGCTGGGTTCAAACCTCTGTTACGGTGCAGTGACCTTGCAGCTGCCAGCGCCACACGAGGGCAACTTCATTGAAACAGCGTTAGTGCTCGGAAGCCTCTGACTTTTCCATCGCTGCGTGTTGCTCGGTCTGTCCCCTGGTGCCTCTGGACACTCGGCTCCCAATGCAGCCAGCAGGTCCCTCCTCTCCCTTTGCAGGAGAGCTGTTACGTGGTGGAAAGCGGGACGGCTCTGTGATGCTCCTCTGTAGTGACAAGCGTGTGTGGCACAGTGCACGTCACTGAAGGTCGATCGTTCCCACCAGCGTTTACCGAGGAAAATGGGAGCGGGAGTGCAGGAGGGATTAAGGGGGCTTACAGAGAGCACCAGGGCAGGGGTGGGAGCTGCAGGTGAGGCTTGACCTGGAAGGAGAGACAGAGAGAACAATCTGTCCCCATGTGCTGGTTGTGCCAGCATGTTTTTCCCTTTGGAAGGTTTCCTTTCCGTACTTCTGTCCATCCCTTCTTCCCGTGTGCCGCTTGCTGCCGTTCTGGCTGTGCGGGCGGGAGGGAGCGGGGCCGTTCGAGCCTGCTGCTGCCGAGAGCGTGGCAGGGCTCTGGGCTGAAAGCAGCCACAGCACCCAACTCACTTAGAACATGGACAGCAATTCCCTTTTCCTGTGCTCCTGGCAGACTTGGCACGCTTCCTCCCAAAACGGTTGCGCAGTGAAACCAGCGAAAAGCAGGACGGATCGCTCTGCCCAGGGCACCGCAAAGGGCACAGCACAGAGGGCAACGCGGTGGGCAGGGCTGGGGTGCTGGGTGGGCAGAGGCTCCTTCCCAGCCTTACACAGACACTGTTCTTGCTACAGAATCCCCGTGGGTGGATCCTTGTGTAAGCACAGACATTTAAAAAATGTATTGCCACACATACACATTTATTCATTAAACGTTTTTATCAATGTTATCATTAATAACTGTGTATGTTTTGTAAAAACGGAACGCTGCTGTTAACTGAAACCAAACCTGCAGAGAAAGCAGAGGAAAGGACAGAAGGATTCTGCAGGTCCTGTCGGCAGGGAGAGTTTTGGGGGTCCTTAGTGGGAGCAAATCTGCAGCTGCACCTGAACGCCGTTCTTCATGCAAAGGCAGAGAGGGCGTGTGGTTGCTCCGCTGCTGCCGGCCGCCCTGGAAGGATGCTCTGGGCGCCTGCGGTCCTCGGGGAGGAGGTAGCCGGTCGTTTTTGCCGCAGAGCTGCGTTTTCAGCTGGGAGAGCCGGCTCTCCTGGCAGCTGCTGCTTCAGACTGCACATTCTGCTCAGGGCCTTGGTGACAACATCTCGTTGCACCACCACGCGGCCACACCAGCCAGTGCCCGTCGTGAGCTGATAAGACGTTCAGACATGGTTTTCAGAGCAGTCCTAGGGTAGAGGTAGAGCTGAGGATTTGTTCTCTGTCTGTCCAAGAAGCTGCAGAGGTTGCAGGGCAGATTTCGAAAAGACTTTTCCAGAGTACAAGACGCTCGCTTACCGTCGGAGGAGATGCTCGCTCGGTACAGCCGGTGAAGGAGCCGTTGGATGCTCGTCCCTGGCAGGTCAAGCAGGCGGCTTCACCTCAGCACATCGGCTGGGGGGACGGTGTGTGTTCTTCCAGCAAAGGGCAGAGAAGGGTCCGATTTACCGTGGGCTCAGGGGAAACCAGTAACCTGCTGTCCAGGTTCACCTCCCTTCCGTTACATCCGTGTGATAATTTTCATCTCTGAGGCCACGTCATCCTTGCAGGGCAAAACCCACCAGGGTGAAAGTAACCTGGGGATACGCCTTGACAATGTCATCGTGGCTGCTTAATATTTTAAAAGCCTGAAACTGGAGGATGTTTGGCTCCTGAAAAGTATTTAATCTTACTTTCAGTAGTCTTTGCCAGACATATAGCATATGGCAGACACCATTATTTATAGCTCACAATTCACTTCTGCTTGTCACTTGTCAGTGAAATTCTCTAGGGAATATGGACTTTAATGCCGTGTCTCACGTTAGAGGCAAGGCGAAATCTGTTAGTTGTTTGTTTTCAGGTATTTTAAGCCATTAACACAGATACCATCTTAGCGTGCCATGCAGCATCAGCACCGAGATTTGGCATTTACAGATAAACCCTGCTCCAGCGTGCAAACTTACACGGAATCAGGGTTTAGAAACTCTAGTCTAGCTTTGCTGCCTGATTAATTTGGGGAAAATGAGGGGGTTTGTTGAAAACACTGAATAGTAACAGAAAACAGATGGGTTTTGACAGCAGCCATCCTGAGCAGCGTGGCTGAGTATGGTTGCATGCAAATGATGAGGTTTTCCCACTTAAGGCAGTTTGAATTCAGTGGAAACCAGCGCAGAGACCAGGTTTGATCCTGCAGGGCTTTTCTCAGTGAAATCCACGGAACGTCACTTGCCTGCCCAGCTTTTGAGCTGCTGTTCTCTAACTACCTGGGAAGTTCTTCATATGCCGAGCGAGTTTGGTTGATAAGAGCGTTTAGACTGTGCCGTGTTAGAAGGTCACGGTGAGGCTGACTAAGATGCTCTGGGACACGCTGCTGTGGCCCCTATTAGCCATTGCTTTCTGGTGATGCCCAGGGTGCTCTTGGCACTTGCCAAATTAAAAGGGGATTTTATTGCCCCTTGTCCTCGCTGAAGGAGAAGCCAGACGAACATATTTGTTAATCCCTATTGAAATAAAGCTTGGGAGCTTTTTTCCTAAACAAACATTGAAATCTACAGCTAATTTATTTTAATTCTGCATATTTTTTAGTGAAGGTTTGCCTGGTCAATAATTTTAGTGGCCAAAGCTGAAATTCTCTTCCACACGAAAAGGCTGGGTTTTGCATGAGTACCTCCCAAAGAGGTTTCGGAGTTCTCTCTTGACTCCTTCCATCTGTGCTTCCCTGTTTTTCAGCACTGGCCGTTTGCTTGGGCATGTTGTAGAATTCAGTGCCCAGGTTTAAAGGGCCTTGGGTCTGCCTGCCTTAGCGCTGCTGCCTTTCCCCTGCAGCCTCGGGTATCTTCCTCTGGGACTCTTTGCGTTGAGGTGGAAGGCAGAGGCTCTGGGTACAGCTGCAGCGGTTGGCGCTGCCAGGTTTCCACAGCAGCGTGTGCGATCCTCGGAGGAGAGCTGGTGCTGCTCGTGGCCTTGGGATAAATCCAGCCCTTCTTAGTGGGGCACCTGCTGCCTTCTGCTCAGCGGGGAGAGCATCTCCCGGAGGGCTGGTGTACGTGTTCATTGGGTAGCAGCTGAGCATCTCACCTGCATGTGATGCTGGGTAGATTTTCTGAGGTCGGCATTTCTTCTGAAGCCTGTCGGGTTCTTGTTCAGCTCCCTGGTGGAGCCCTTTATTTAAAGCTCTGGCCAGTCCATCTGGCGTGATGAGCAAACGACCTTAACAAGATTGAGCTTTTTGCAGAGGAGCACAGTCCGTGTGTCCTTTTTCCTTTCCAAACGTAAATCATTTCCTGATTGTCTCTGAAAATGCTCCAATTCCATATGGCCTTTCAGGATGCCACCAGAGCTCCTCTTCAGCTGCCCTGAACGGATGCAGGCGGGTTCACAGCCCCATGCCCACCCTGCGCATCGCGGTGGGCACAAGCGAGCCGCGCATCGCTGCGGGCAGCAGTGCCCGGATGGGATGTGCTGGAGGTGGCGTGGTGTCCGTGCCCCGGCTGGGCGAGGCACCCAGCGAACGGCTGTGACACCCGTGTTCCGTTAGCTTAGCGCTGCCACAGTGGTTCATTTAACCACGATTCAAATTCAGAGAATTTTTCATGTCCGAGGTTTGATTCATTAGGGTTTTTTCCCCTCGGCATTCTCAAGTAAAGCACTTTAGCTCTTTCAGCAGCTCGGTCTCTGGGTAGCTGTGGAGATAGCAGACCAGTATAAACGCAGACCCCTAGGTACGTGTCTGCTGGGAGTAGAGGGAGGTAAGCTTTTGACTTAGGTGCTGGGAAAGCCATACTGGGTGCTCTGGTGTGGGTATACAGGCGACCTCGATTCCTGCTGTAAGCACCGTGTTTAGGCTTTGCTCCACCCGTTGTGTTCACTGTGTCCTTCCATTTCTCTCCAAACAGGGGTTTTTTGAAGAGGAGGAGGGTAAAGAGTATATCTATAAAGAACCCAAATTAACCGGCTTGTCCGAGATCTCTCAAAGGCTGATGAAGCTTTACGCAGACAAGTTTGGAATAGATAACGTGAAGATCATCCAGGATTCCAACAAGGTATGAAAGACGAGCTGTGTACTGAAGGGGTGTGAGCTGAGCGTGTGTGTGAACCACCATGACCTGGTTTTACAACCCAGAAAAGACCCTCACCGTAAAGCCTGGCCACGCAGACGGTGGCAAAGGAGCGCGTTCCAGGGCAGGCAGGTGGGTTTCTCTCCCATTTAGCTTCATCCACTCTTGCTGATGGCTGTATTCCAACATCCCGCTCTCCTTAGGAGCCTCTTGGTTAAATACCTTGTATTCAGCTGTGGTCTGAACATTACATTTGGAGGTCTCAGTTCTAATTGCTATTGCTGTGATAGAGAAAAGCATCAGAAATATAATGGGGGCCTTACAAACTCCTCACACCTAACAGAGTTTTTTTGCCTTTGCCGCTGTTACACAGGTCAACCCCAAAGACCTGGATCCCAAATACGCGTATATCCAGGTGACGTACGTCACGCCCTTCTTTGAGGAGAAAGAAGCCGAAGACCGAAAGACCGACTTTGAAATGCATCACAACATCAACCGCTTTGTGTTCGAAACCCCTTTCACGCTCTCAGGAAAAAAGCACGGAGGTGTAGAAGAGCAGTGCAAGAGGCGCACGATCCTGACGAGTACGTTTGCTTGGGCTGCTTCCCCCTCCCATCCCACCGTGGCCAGCTAAGCCCAGCAGCGCGTTTCTCGTGCCGGGTTTTCTGCAGTCAGTGGGCAGAGTGACAGGTCCTCGCTCCAGGGTGTCCGCTGGCAAAGCGTGTGCTTTCTCACAGCCCCGCCGACCGTCCTGGGGAAAGCTGTTCTCGCATTTTCCCTTGCTGCTGACGCCCTGACTGCTCTTGCAGTGATGTCATCTGGGAGCGGTTCTGCTGGAGGCAGCTTAGCACCCAGAACCGCTGCGCTTCGATAGGAGGCAAAGAAAAAGCAGGGTAGGGTGCCGGTTCTGCGAGGAAGAGTAGGACCTGGCAGATAGAGATTTATGTTCAAAATGGGAGTAAGATCCATGATGTAGAAGTTTTTAAAGCGAGAGGTGAGACTGCGTCTCGCAGCCGTGAGCAGAGGGGCTGCTGCTCACACCAGGGGCTCCCAAGTGACAGCACATCCAGTTCTCTGCACCCGCTTCCCCCAAAGGCAAAGTGAAGAAAGCTGCGACAGTACCGGCGAAGGCGCCTGGAAGTTTTGTTCTGGCAGGTCAGGGGAGAGGTGCTGATGTCTGAGGGCATCTCGTTACGTGACGCAGCTTTGCTCGTGAGAAGGAGAAAGGAGGGGCAGCTCCGGCGTGGTTTTGTTAAGTGCTCGAGCAGCAGTAGGGGTTTGGAGGTGTGAACTGAAGCAGGTAGTTTCCCTGACCTGAAAGTCCAGCTGTTACCAGCTGTGTGCCTGGCAAGAGCAGAGAGGGTTGTTCTTCCAGCAGAACATCTTCCCCAGGTTATTACAAGCTCTCGTCAGCTCCCACCGCTCTCAGCCTGGCTCCATCAGGTGGGATTCGATGACCTTCTCTTCTCCCCTGCTTTTCCCTCTGGCACCTGCCTCACCTCAGTGCTAAAGGAAACAGCTTGCTTTTTTTTTTTTTTTTATTTTTGTCCCCCTTTGATAAAGTCGGTTCCTCTGTCAGCTCCCATCGCCGTGTTTAGGTTGAAGTAAGGATGATGTTTTATTAGCAGTTCATACCCAACTCAGCTGAACTGGAGGCTCCTGCCTCTGACTTGAGACACGTTTGGTGGGGCGTTTTGAGCTGTTGTGAGGCTCACCACGTGGTGCTTTAACTTAGAAGAAGAAATCTGTGGAATCTAAAATCTGAGCGGTGAGAGCTCTTTGCCCCGCGGATGTGGCAGAGCTTGGTAACGAACACGGCTGAGTTCAGAAGGAAGCGCTCTTCCAGTGCCAGGTACATCAACGTTCAGTGTGGGCCCGGTGCGTCACTTGTCTGCTGGTTAAAACTTAACTTGTGTGGATTGCTGAAGAGAGTGACCGAGCCCAGAGTGAACACTCTGAATTCATCGGTTTGCTTTCTTAAACGCGCTCTTGGTGGGTGGGTTTCTCTGACCGATTCTTGCTTTCGAGCAGCCAGCCACTTGTTCCCCTACGTGAAGAAGCGTATCCAGGTCATCAGCCAAACCAGCACGGAGCTGAACCCTATCGAGGTAGCGATTGATGAGATGTCCAAGAAGGTCTCCGAGCTCAATCAGCTTTGCACGATGGAAGAGGTGGACATGATCCGACTGCAGCTCAAGCTCCAGGGAAGTGTCAGTGTCAAGGTAATGACCATCTGCCTTTTCCTCTTTTTTTTTCCTTATTTTTCTCTACGCATTTACCTAAATTTTTGTTCTGATTTTCCACATTCTAGACTTATTTTGTGTATTTTATATTTCTGGTCATATTTTGTATTCCGGTGCTGTTTGGAGCCCACTCTAAAAATGTAAAAAAACCCAAGTTTTCCGCTGATCTGTGTGCAAATACAACTGTTTCACTCAAATCTTCTCTAGATAAGCGTTAAGCCCTCTCTGACAAGACCGTCACGTGTGAGAGTACGGCCGAGCACACAGGTTACAGGGAGTTTTGTTAGGCTTGGTTTTGCCGTTCCCTCGTTAGAACGGCTGGGACGGGTGGCAGGTGGCTGTGTTTCTGGCGCCCTCGTTAAAATGCCGTCACGTGCAGCTTTCTAGGCGGCTGACGAGCAGAGGACTTTCCAAGGCCCAGGGAGATCTGCTGCTTGCGCGAGGCTGAGCAGCTCCCTTGTCTTCAGTGAACTCCTCGGCTCGTGCGGGTGGCAGCAGGAGCGAGGCGATGCTCTCCACAGAGGCTTGGTTGCCCGAGGCCAGTCCCCAGGCGAGAGAAAATGAGCACAAACTGCTCGGTCTCTGCACCTGACCGTGTATTTTTCCCCCAGGTAAATGCTGGACCAATGGCTTATGCTCGAGCTTTTCTTGAGGAGTCAAATGCTAAGAGGTACCCTGATAATCAAGTGAAGCTGCTGAAGGAAATCTTCAGGTAAACATCACGTTTAGACGTGGCACCCCCTGCACGGTATGAGTAGGAGCGACGTGAGATCGGGGGGAATCGAGCCAGGCTCGTTTACGGCTGCATTTACCCCACCTTACACGTCATTCCCGAGAAAAAACAGGTCCTGAAGTTCTGGGCTAGCCCAGTAGCCCACGTTCCTCATGATCTGAGGATGAGTTCTGAGGTCAGCATCTAACAAGGTGTGATTTGTAAGGGGGGAAGGCGGGGTGCAGTAGTGCGTGTGTGTGTATGTGTGTTTATATATATATATATATATATATATATAGGTCTGTTCCATGACTACAAAACGTGTGAGGTTGCTCTTTGGGGTTTTGTGCTTGCAGGCAGTTTGCAGAAGCATGTGGACACGCTCTCGATGTCAACGAGCGCCTCATTAAGGAGGATCAGTTTGAGTACCAGGGGGAGATGAAGTCTCATTACAAGGACATGCTCAGCGAGCTCTCGGCGGTTATGAACGAACAGGTTCGATCGTCCCCTTTGGCGCCGGTTGGGCCGAATGAGGGTGGTTAATTGTGTCTTCCAGTGACAGATGAAGCTGTAGAGCAAAATCCTGGCAGTAAAACCTGGCGGTGCAACAGGCCCGGAGAAAACACGGTTCTGGCTTTGTCTTCCCCTCGCTCTTTCCTTAGATCCAGCTGTGCTATTCACAGTGGATCTGCCTGACCGGCCTGTCCTGCCGCCTGTAGAGAAGTGCAGTGCTCTCGAGGCTCCAGGCAGAGCGGGGTCTAGAGGCGTGGGAAGATAATCAGGTCGACGAGTGCTTTATGCTTTGCTTGCTTTGGTGTATTTAATGAAAACAGCAAATTGCTTTTAAGACCCAGCTTGTAACTGGAGGAGGTGTCTGCATTCAGCTCTCAGAATTGCTTCTTTCCTATTTTTCTATTTTTAAGCACGCTATCAAAGCACGTGCCGTGTATTTCAGCCGTTAGCAGCTTCAGGGGGACGAGCGGGCGTGAAATACACCCCCCAGTGCTGAGCGGGGCGGCAGCGCGCGCGCTCGCAGCCGTTCTGCGGCTGCGTCTATGCGGATAGCTTTTACCTCTGTTCAAATACTGAATGATTTGGCAAACTAAAGTGCAAATTAAGTCACGCAGCTCCCACAATTGGCATCCCATTAGACCGTGCTGTTATTCATCGTCGCGTGTGAGGAGGAGAAGGGCTTAGCAGGGCTTTTGGGTCGCTGCGGCGTGTCCTGTGGGACCGAGCTGGTCCTTCCCAGGGTGTCAAGCTGTGTGATGGCTTTGGAGGTCTGGCGTATGCGGGGAGGGGGTCGAGCTCGGGGGTTCTGCGAGTTCTGCTCCCTTCCAGTTCAGGTGTGTAAAGACTGGGGAACCTCCAGCATTCCAGAGATGTTACCGTAACTACCGCTTGGCGCTGTGTTTTACCTTAAGGGTGTAAGTATTTACTCAATGTCCACGCCTCGCCCGTGGAAGTCACTCTGGCCAGCGTGGGCAGGCAGGACCGTGGCTCGTGTGAACTACTGTTCCCCCAGCACGGGAACTGTAGGGTCTACCTAAAGGAGCCGGGAGCAGCCCACCAGTTTCAGCACTCACAAAATACTTGGAGAGTTCTGTTTAACTCTCACCCCTCTGTTTGTGTCAGTGAGCTCTGGGCTTCTCGGGGGAGAACTCCGCTCTGCGCAGAGCGTTGCCACGGAGAAGTCACTTGCCGTAAACTGTGGCTGAAATATTTAGGTGGCAGCTGGAAAGCTCGAGGCTCTCTTGTAACGGCGCCCTGTGCTTCCCACCAGTAAGATTTGCCATCTTGCCCATTGTCGTCCTCAGGAGGGTTTTGTTTGCTCGCCCACTGACACTGACTCTTTCATCACCATGTTTTTCTCTTCTTCTGTTTTGTTTTGTTTTTCTTTTCTGACAGCTCTGTCATGGTCCTTGCTTGTACAGCTTCTCCTCTTCCCTGTCTAACATTTCCCTCAATACTATAGCCAAAAGTGGTATGTTCATTTTTCTTACATCTATTTTTTTCTTTTAATGTCACGTACTTTCCTCACTTGCCAGTTTTTCTACTCGGAATGTTTGTCTAGTGTCACGTCTAACGACTCCCTTGCTCAGGGAGTTAAAACCAGAAGGTCTGTGTGTGGTGTGTTGTCCGTGGGCAGGGTTGGGACGCGTGTTCTTCGGGGTCCTAGTCATCACCTTGGGGTGGTCCGTGGGGCAGCTCAACAAGAGCCCCCTAATGCAAGAGCAGGTGCCAGCAGCAGCCAAAGCGGCTGCATGGGGAAGGACCAGGGACGAATGGTGCAGAGAGGTACCAGTTAGGCCAGACCCCCTCGTCCCATGAGCATGGTCCCCGTCTCACAGCCCTGCCCACCACACCGCTCCTGGCCCTGCGCTGGGGCACAGGCTGAGGCCACGCCGGGCTGCGGTGGAGAGCGTGCGAGCCCGCATGGACGCGGTCCAGATGGACCAGGACAGCCCAGTGCAATAGCAGCCACCCCCAGCTCTCCTCTTCTGTCACCCCGGGGAAGAGCGTTGGGTTTGAGTCGCCGGCGGGTCAGACGGTGTGAGATGCCCCTGACCAGGGATAACGGGGGGGTCGACGGCGTACGATTATGCCTGGAGCTTTGTGAAAGGGAGAGGTTTCCCTTCCGCGGCTGAAGGCTGCGTGGTCGGCGGGCACGGCCCATGTCTCTGCTGCGGGTGCTTCAGCACCTCAGCCTGGCCACCGGTCCAGACGCTGCCCCGGCGACAGCGTGGGCACAGCCGGGGCCGCGGTCAGGAGGTGCCCGCGCGGCTGTCTGCTGGGTGTGTAAAACACGGTGACCGCTCAGCTGCGTTTGCGTGAGTTGGTAGAGAAACGTCGCTGGGGAGGCCCGTGAAGCAGAAGCCCAGCCCCGTTCATCCCCCGGGCTCGGAGGACGTCCTCCCTCCACCGCAGCCCCTGGGCACCTCTGGGTCCCCGGGCAGAGGTGCTTTTCCTCCGTCAGACCCTGAGCACCGCTGTGTGATCAATAAAAAAGGGGAAATCCTCGGCTAGACAGCGAACGCTTCAGACACCAAACTGCTCGCTTCTCCCTCCCTGCCCCTTACTTTCTTTCTCTTTTCTTTTTTATGAGAAGATTTCGTACAAGGAGGACTCGGCAAAGCAGCCAGGAATGGAGCGCACGTACTCACGGGTCATCACTAGAGCCAGCTCGTCTGCGCCAGCAGCGACCACCCCGGCAAATGCCGACGCTTGACCGCGGCCTCGGGAGGACCTGGGGAGGCTGGCGGGGGGCGTTTGGCTCTTTGGGGTCTTTTTTTTTTTTTTTCCTTTTTAGATTAATAGTACTGAAAATTAATTACGGACAATGCCAGGAAAAGGATTTGTGGGTTATCGTTTTAATTTATTGGAAGTCTTCACGGTGTTATTTTTTAAAACTGCGAGCTCGATTTTCTTTTTTGTCTTGTTTTTTTGATCGCCCCAATATTTGCACATCCCCTATCCTTTCGTTTTGGTGTTGTCGGTTTTGGACTCTGAGCAGCCTTTATTAAGCCAGGCTGATTATGAAATTCCCATTGAACAGCTAGTTACACCGCAGACCCGAACTTTGCTATAAATTATAATATATCTAATCCGAAGCCCTAGTATACATATATTTTAAAGGTCAGAGTGGATGTTTTATAACAGTTAAAGTATATTGCAGTTGTAAATAGAAGATGTGTAAAATATGTCATTTTTACAAAATTTAAAAAATACCTTTTTAGTTAACTATGACGGTACTAAGAATATGGATAACATTTCAGTTACCCTTATATTAAAATATTTGTGTATGTGTATAAAAGCGTCCATAGAATCTTCTCTTTGAAGGGCTGTGCCTTGGTTCATTCCCCTGTCGGCGCTTTGCAGCGCGGTGGAGACCAGGATGCCTCCCGCATCCCCGCTGCCCGTGGCGGTGCGGTTGCGGATAGGGTCACTTACGACCATCTCCAGAGCTTGGGGTTCCCTCCCTGGCCCCAGGCTGAGGCCACCGCGGGGCGCAGGACCTCGGTGTCGTCCTCCTGCTTGAGGCCAGGCAAGCTCTGCCCTTCCTCTGAAGCTCCTAGTCCCAGATTTTCCCCGGTGCCTGTTGGGAAACCGCGCGCCTCCAGTGAGGGGTTTGTTTTGGATTCTGCCTTGTGTTGGGCTGAGGAGGAGCGGTTCTGCCTGCTCTCGCGAGTCCTCTTTGACCTCGACGCTCCCACACTCCTGCACCTTCGTGCCTTTGCCCGTAGCAGGGCGCTTCTTTGGGGGTCCCTGCTCGCCGTGCGTGTGCGGTAGGATCCCTCGCTTCTCTGCACTTCCGTTAGGCTGTGGCTCATTTTTCCTGGAGAAACCCTGGTGGCTCCCCTGAGGCTTCCACAGGTTTGCTCAGGTCAGAGGCCAGCACGAGGGCTTGTTCCACGGGGATGCCAGGAGGGTTGGTCCAGCGTGTTGCCTCACCTGCCCTCCTGTCCCGTGACACCCCCAGCTCACAACTGGAGAATCTCAGCTCAGGTTGTAGCTTGGCCCTGCGGCCGAGGGTGGCCCCTCAGTTCACCTCAGCTGTACGTGCGAAGGAGAAGAGCCGCCAGGCAGTCTCCGCCGCTGCTGCCAGCAGGTCTGGGGTTCGTCAGAGGAAATCTTCGCCGGGGGTTGGAACCCACGCGGTGTTCTGTGTTCTTTCCCGGTGGGGGAGGGAGGGGAGCGGTGGGTGGGGGTGCGCCCATCTCCAGCGTAAGCCTGTGCCTCGGTGATAGCTGCTCCCCAGCATCGACCGCGCGGCTGGACGCGGAGCCAGGCGCCTTCCTCATCCTCACCCGGAAAAGCCCAGCTCCGCTCTTTGGACACCGCACTGTTCACAACCGACGGTCTGCCGAAAGGAGCGATTTCTGGGCCAGACTTTAACCTGCTTTATACGGCGTACGCAGCAGTAGACAAAGTTACCTGCTGGTTTGGGGGAACCAGTTAGCCGTGGTGACAGCGGCAGTCTGCAGCGCAGAGCGGGTAAGTCTGAGCACCAAACCTGGTCCCTCGGTTTGCTGGTCTCGCTGGACTCACTTTGCATGTGCTGCGATTTGTGTTTGTGGGTGGGTCCTTCAGAAGCCATCGAGGTGCTTCAGAGACAGCCTGTTCCTAATTAACGTTCACAAGAATTGAGCAACTAAATCTGTTGGGCATCTTTGGGATTGCAGAAGCGTGGTTGGCACGGAGGGAGCGTTGCGAGCTGACGCCGGGCTGGTCGGAAGCCAAGCTGGGCTCTGTAAAGCAGAGCTAAGGAGATCCCGGGGCTGTTTCCTCAAGAGCTTTGCACACAAACTGAGTTTCTTGCCTGAGTCGAAGGGTTGTGGGGTTTGGTTTGTTTGAAGCCACCAGCTCTGCCGCCTCCTCCGGGGGTCTGAAAATGCAGCCCGTATTCTGGCTGTTACCTCATCGCTAGTGCTAGAGATGCCCCTTCCGAACTCTCAGGATCACACGAGGTCTACACCGATTTTTTTTCCACCAAAAGCTGCGCCCTGAGACTCCCTTTTGTCTAAGGCAGCCGCAAGAACACGGTCGGCTGTTCTCGGAGCGGAGGTTTTCTCTGGTAAATTATTTCACGGTGTGTTCTTGCAGCTGGGTTTGTTTATCAGTCGCTTTTCAAAGCGATTGTCGGGACTTGCTTTATTTCAAATATTTGGTCAAGTTTAAAACAAACACACAACGAACCTCTGCCACTCGTTTCCTTCAATGCACAAATAACCAGCTCAGGGCGCGTAACACACACACGCAGAGAAGAGCAGTCCCGGGAGGGGAGCAAGTACAGGAGCAGAGGCACCGTCCCACTGCTGACGTCCCGCAGTTTTATCTTCTCGTGCAGGAGGAGGCTGGGGAAAGGCTTCCTCTCGGCGGAGATCTTCCTGCGCCAGCCTCAAGTCGAGCCACTTTAAAAGCACGGAAGAAATTACTGGTGTTTGTTCCTTAGCGGCAGCCGCCCCAGCACCCCGAAAGGAGGTAAGTGTTATGCATATTTTACGTTTAATCACATCGTCGGTGACACCCAGCCACAACCCAAGGCTTACATTTCAATTAGAGGGAGAAGTGTTACATGTTTAATAGGGATCATTCCTCACGGGGTAATTATATCTTAACGTTCGCGGGAGGGATGATGCGTTGGAAATGTAGCGTCGATCTGGACAGGGATGGGTTTTTTTTTTTTTAATTGGTTTCTTTTTATTGTCGTAGCTGCCCAGCCATGGGCCTGGCTCTGGGAAAAAGTGAAATTACCCTCACGCATAGCTTTGAACGTGGGTTTTTGGGCGTGAAAAGCGCTGTCCCACGTGTCACGAGAAGCACCAGCTGCATGGACCTCTCCCTTCGGTTCCGAACGTTTTCAGAACTGGTACTGACTACTCAGCTGTAACTAGTACGGGAGGACGCTGAGCCATCACCGGGGCAGGGGCTGCGACAGGACGGGGTTCACCCCAGTGTGGTGGGGTGGTGCGTGATCCACCCTGGCAGGGTGGGCTTGCGGCAGAGCCCGCTGACCCCAGCTGGGGTGCCCTGCACAGGGACCTTCCAGCAGCTTCTTGGTTTGCATCCGCAGAGAGCGGCTCTGGGCAGCCGTGGGCTGGCAGGGCGGCTCGGGGAGGAAATGAGAACATTATTATTCTTGTCAAGAGCAGTCCAGCACAGTTCCTCGGTAAAAGCCTAGCTGCGGAAAATACCAAGGAACTTTCCTACCTCCCAGGCACACGTTGGAGCATTTGGAGGTGGAAAATAGTAAGTACAAGGGAACGAGCAGGGTTAGGGGGAGGTTGTCGCAGCGTCTAGAGCGTCAGACCAAAAGAGGAGGAGTGGTTTTAAGGCAGAAGAGTAAAAAATTTCTTTGGGAGATCCTCCTCGTTAGCAGGTCAGTGTCCCTTCTACGGGGTTCCAAGCCACCGGCCCCCAAGCAGTTGTGGCTCAGGGCACTGCAGGAGGAGATGCTGCCGCTGTGGGGAGGGAGCGTTGTGCCTAACAGAGGTTTGGGATCCGTCCTGGGCAGCTGCCCAGGTCCCAGGCCCTCGGGGGCATCCCCGGGCCCCAGTGAGGTGGGAATAACGAGTGTCCTTCAGGCCAGGAGCCGTAGTCCGCATGGGGACCGTGTGCGGGTGCTCGGGACGCTTCGGTGCGTTGGCAGCGTCAGGGTATTGTTGGGAAGTTCTCGGTACCGCCAAGCTGTGATCATAGTGACTGACTTCTCTGTGCCAGCTCTTGAGGTTCTTCGTGCGGTTCTTGGTCACTAAAGCACGTGTCTCGAAGTTCTCAGCGTGGGCATCTCCCCCTGAGCAGCAGGATGTATCCCTTTTCCTGACTGCCCCCCAGCTTTACCGAAGGTGTCTGTTCCGTGGGCTTTCTGGGCTGTGCTCCCCAGCTGCCGTCTCATCTCTTGGGCACAGCCGCTCCCTTTCGTCGGAGAGAGCTGGGAGGGGGGTGACGTGCCCTGCGGCAGGTTCTCGTGACCGGCAGATGCCCCGTGCTGCCTCCCCCGTAGTTCTGAGTGGCGTTTGAGCTGTACCCACACGGGTTGTGTGCGGTGTGGTGGAGCCGCGCAGGTACACACCAGACACGGTGTACCTGAGGGTGTACGTTGTGTCTGAGAAAAGAAAACCCAGTAAGAAATAATGATTGTTTTGAATTCTAGGGTGGATTTTCTGCTTGGCGCTGCCCGTGAGGCCGTCCGCCGTGCGTGACGGCTGGGGTTAACGTGGAGGCTGTCTCTGTGCAGGGAGCCGTGGGGCCAGCTCTGAGAGCCTCCAGCTGAGCACAGAGATTCCCTCGCATCAGGCACGGGTTTGTGCTCCGTAGCGTACGTGGTGCTTGCAGGGAGCTGGCACAAACCAGACGAACCCTGATTATTCCAGACTGACTCGAGGATCCATTTAAAGGGGCAGAGACCCAGAGGCTGGGAAAGGCAACGCGGGGGCCTGAGGCGCGCTCTGGAAGGTCTGACCCGTTTCCCCAGCCTTGCGTCACCGCCAGCCCCCTGCAGAAGCGCAGCCAGGGTTTGCAGATGTGACTCAGAGCTCGGAGTTTCTGTTCCCCGTGTTGCGGTTCAGCCTGGTTTTTCCGCAAGTCCGGAGCATCCCCTGCTGGAAACCCCTCTCGGAAACCTCGGATCCTCCACATCAAAGCAGCGCCGAGGAGCTCTCTGGGCTGTGTGTGCCAGGCGGGAGGTTCGCCGTGTTGCCCGGGTACGTGGCCCCCTGCAGCCAGCCACGCGGCCAGGGGTTGGTTCTTGAGGCGGCTTGGGCGGATTTGGGGTGTTTGCAGGGTTTGAGGCATGCGCAGGGTCCTCGCAAATGAGCGCGGATGCTCAATGGACATGGACAAGTGAAACGATTACCTGCTAAACAGACTAGTCCAGTAACCTGCGTGCTGTCGCTGCCTAATTCGGTTACGAGACTCAGAATGCTTTAAACACCGATTGCTCTTTCCCCTCTCGTTTTCTTTCCTGGAGGTCGTGCAGCTCGCTCCCCACGACGGCGTGAGCACGAGCCCCCGCCCCGACGTGGTTAAAAGGGAGTGTTTAATTAGTGATGAGTGTGAGGCAAGATTTCATCCCAGCACAAAGCAGCGGCTTTAGCTCTCTCATGCCTGGCTACACGTGAGGCTGGTGAACGTTTCCACAGGGTCTGCCCCCACCACGTCCTTTCCAAACGCTGCTGGTCGTGCCCATGCCCCGAAGGCAGCCCGTGCCCCGTGTCCTCGTCCCACTCGGTTT
Organism: Bucorvus abyssinicus; assembly: GCA_009769605.1. Taxonomy (NCBI): domain Eukaryota; kingdom Metazoa; phylum Chordata; class Aves; order Bucerotiformes; family Bucorvidae; genus Bucorvus; species Bucorvus abyssinicus. The sequence goes on along the minus strand of CM020035.1, from coordinate 25,950,834 downwards.
GCTGCCGCTCTTCTTTTCCCCCCATCAGTGTCACAGGGTACAGCTCTGGTGCAGCCCTGCAGTCACCTTCTCGGGCTCGTCCTGCCCATCCACTGGGTCATTTTCACTCTGCCCAAGCGCGCTCGGGAAAACAGCTTTGTGCAGAAGTGACGTGCGCCGGGTGCTCTTCATGGTCTGACGCGATGCGGGCGGCCGGGAAGGGGGGGCTGGCTTTTACCTCTTGATTATAATGGGGCAGCCACCGAGCATTAAACGAGGAGAAGGGCAATCTGGGGTCAAATTTTGACGTTAAACTTACTCATCCCGTCAGATGTACAGGAGCAAAATGATCCAACGTGTATGGCAGCAGAGCAGGATCAACACCTGGAAGAACATCTCTTCTTTATTTGCTATTAAATCCACTGAAATAGTCATGTTACCTCCTTAAGCTGTACCGATCCAGGAGAGAATTAGGCTTTTTTGCACCAAAATGAAGCATAAAGCATAAGCAGGAACCAAGCGCGGGCTGAGGGCGCAGCAATGTTCTCGCCCAGGAGCAGCAGGAAGGATTTGGCATTGACCTTGACCAGTGCTGCGGTAACGCTGTCGCTTGGTCTTTTTTTAACAGGATGAATAAATCCAGCACTGCTGAAATTCGCAGCTGTAACAGCAAACCTGGAGACGCCTGCCCTGACGGAGATCCTGGCGCAGGGGTGATGGAGCTGGGAGCCGCGCTCTTCCCCAGTGAGTTCCACGTCGGGGCGGGCAGGCTGCTGGGTGTCTCCTCCAGCCGGTCCCAGCAGCGCTGGGGTGTGACGCAGCGTTGCTGGTCCTCAGCTGAGGTGCCAGAGCACCGGTGAGGTGTGGTGCCTCACGGAGGAGTATGATGCCAGGTAAGAGGGAAGGGTGCTCGTTTATTGCTAAGTAGTAATAAAAAGAGACTTTCCACCTCCCACCATATTCCATCTTGGTCCTCTGGTCCATCTTCTCCTCCTCCTCCTCCTCGTGCAGGGTGCAGACGTGCCAGCGCTGCTTTTGTGCACGTTTGTGGGAAGCTGAAGCCCGGTGCTTGTGCTCCACCGGTTGGGTTTAGTCCCAGCAAGGGGAAACTCAGTCTGTCTGCACAGGAGCTCCTGCACAGGCGCTCCTGCACGGGGAGACGTGGCACATCCCTGCTCCAGCAGCAAATACCCAAGGACAAAATGTTGTGATTTACAAAAAAAAAAAAAGAGAAAAAAAATTAATTTTAGTGGAGTAGCAATGAGTCCTTTTTGTTTTTTTCTCTCTCTAACCTTCAGGGGAGCAAGAGAGGAGGCTTGGCGGGCAGGACGGCTGGGAAAGCTGCCTGGCCCCGGCGGTAGCCGTGCAGGTGCCGTTTGCTGCTGGTGGCAGGTTTCACCACGTACCGTCTCCACTCGCCGTGTAGCCCCTGCCCCAAGACCCCCTGCAGCACCACGTACGTACACAAGTATCTCCCGTCACCAGGCGGGGACCGGGAGCTGCAGGATGTCAAGTAGTGGCAGAATAAAGAGCCGAGCTCCTCCCGGTCTTGGGTGAAGGCTCCTGAGTTCTGTTCACAGGTTTTCTGGTGCGACGCTCCTTGGTACGCGGTTCATACCGGCCACTGACACGTGGCACGCGCTCCGGCAGTCACACACGGGTGTTGCTGCCGGAAACTCCGCCTCGCTGGTGATTCTTCCCAGGGGAGAGGTTTGGTGCGACTGACGGTGACCTCAGGGGTGCCACAGCACAGGCGCACGTCTTGAACCCCACGCACGTACAACCACCAGGTTGTGCGCGTGGAGCTCTCTCTGCTCACAGGGACCGTGCTGACCAGCCCGTGGCAAATTTAGCTTTGCCAGGTTTTCATTGTCCAAAACTCCTGACTCATGTCCCACCCCTGGGCAGGGATCGCAGCAGGCGCAGCAGGACGAGGTGACAAGACAAACGCTGTTTCCTCAGGAGTCTCTGGTACAACAAAAGGTCCACCCATGCTCCGGTCTGGTTCCCGTGGAGAGCGGCCATGGGACCCGAGGAGCAGATGTCTTGGCTGGCAGATGGGGTGAGCTAATTGCTGAGCTGGCAAGTGTCCCCTGTCCCCCTGGACCTGCCACTGCAGGGTCGGCAGCAGCGAGGGTATAATTACACGTGAGGGCGGTCGCTGCTCCAGCACCTGGTCCACTTGCTGGAGAAAGAAACATAAATTTGAAACCAACACTGGAGGGTCGCTGCTATGCTTTAAGTCCTCGGGTGACTCCCAAGTGGAGGGGGTTTGGGGCTTGGTTCCAGCTGTTTTGCTCGGCACACGTTGTCCCCAGCGTGGGGGCACCTGGATGTGACTTAGTCTCGGGTCCAAGCCCACTTCCAAGCCCAGCTCTTTCTCCTCTGTATGCTGTCATGCCCTCAGCAACGTGCCCCTCTCTGGAGGGGAGGAACAAGCTCAGCACAAGCTGATGCTTCTTGTTGACGCAATCTGGACGGGCTGGAGGGGCAACAGCCGAGACCTGCCAGCGGCTTTGCTGAGATCAACGGCAGCGCATCAAGCCCAGGCTGCCGCCAGCCCCGCAGCAGGGCCTGATGTGCTCCTCCCCTTGCACCGTGGCTTCATGAGAGATGATGGATGCCGTGGGCTTTGTTGGCAGCCCCAACCTCGAATTCATCTCACCTCTCTGCACGCAGCCGGAATTGCGCAGAGGCCTCTGGAGAGGGTCCCGGGAGGTGACAGCAGGGCTGGCGCAGCTCCCGGTCCCCAGCCTCGTGCCTGTGCCACTGGCAAAACCAGCATAGCTGCGTCTTCCTGCGGGTCTTACAGCAAGTCCTACCTGCCCTGGCTGGGCACGGCGCGTTGCTGTAGGTCAGAGGAGGGAGGGAGCGTAGGAACCCCTTGGTCCTCACAAAGTGCTTGCTGAGGATGCTGCCCCCAGCCCACAGCAGGACATGCCCCAGGGCAAAGCTCCTCGCCTGCACCCCTGCTTTTCTCTCAATTGCTGCCCAACTCCCTGGTAGCAGCTGAGCGGCAGCACCTTCCTCCCTTTAACCCTCCTCTGACAGCCTCTGGGACAAGCCAAACCGGGTCCTCTCGTGTTCTGAGCCGCTCACAGCAGCTTCCCTTTCTCCCCAGCCTGCGGCAGCGAAGCGCTGACGCGCACACAGCCAACGGGTCTTCGGACGTTCCTGAGTGGTGTTTGAGCGACCGGGAAGGGAATGGTCTCAGAGCAAAAGGTGCGTGGAGTTATTTTCTGGTATTCTCAGGTCTGGGTTTTGAAGTGAGCTGGGGGTGGGGGTGATGTTCCGTGGTTTACTGCCAGCAGAAGGATCGCTGTAGGGACCCGGTGATGAGAGCAGCGCGGAGGATTGGGTTTCCCTTCCTAATGCAAGATTCATGCCCGGGCTGTCTCTCCTTACGCTCCCGGGATGCTGGTGCAGGCGCTGCGCTCCCCAGGCACCCAGGAAGGGGCCGCGGGTCCTGCGGTGCCCTTCCAGGAGAGCTTGAGGTCCCCTGCTCGTCCATCACGGCCGGGGCTGAGCGGGGGGTCTTGCACCCTATCAGCTTTCATTGGGAATTTAATTCTCCTCTGAGAAATGGCTAATTCTTGTCTGGATGCAGAGAGCGAAAGGCAGTCATTCACCTCTGGTAAAGGGAGAGGTGCATCGCTGCCCGGCAAAGGGCAGCCCTGCCTCTGTGCCACTGTGGCCACCGCTGGCCTTGGCGGGTGAGCCAGGGGAAATGGGCTCTGTCCCCCTCAGCCCTTTTGGAGAAAACCGAAGCGGGAGGGTTTTCTGATGATGCAGTCGTATCGTGTTGACAGTGATTTGTGCAGGAGGTCAGCTCTGCTCTGAAAAACAAGACCCTGGATGAATAAATCATGAGCCCTCTTGCAGTAACCCGAGCGCTCGGTCCTGCCCTGCCGGTGGTGGGAGCTGGCCGAGCCCTGCTCCGGGAGGGACTCCCATCTCTGGAGGCTTTTAAGGGCAGGGAGCACCCGCCGCCAGCTCAGGAGCTTCTCCGCAGGGCAGGCGCGTTGGTGGGGGAGCCATGGAGGGGGACGCGCACCTCCTCCAGGTCATCCGCAAGATGCGTTCCCAGATCAACGAGCTGGAGAGGGAAAACCGGGCCCTGAGGGGTGAGCTGCAGGTCTGCGGGCAGAGAGCTGCGCCACCGGAGAGAGATGCAGCGGCAGGAGCTGGGAACAGCGACGCGAGGAGCCTCGCCGGTGATGGGGAGGGACCCGCTGGCTCCCCAGCAGCCCTGCGTGGAAGCACCACGGCTGGTCCTGCTCCGGCGCCAAAGGAGCAGCCAGGTACCGAAGAGCCGGGGCTGTCCGTGGGCCCCGCGTGTGGGACCTCCCAGCCCGGCTGTTACGTGTCTGCAGGGAACGGGAGATGAGCCGCTAGCCGCTAGATAACCCGATGGGAGCGCTCCTGCCTCCTTCAGTGCCCACACCCAAAACCGTCTCACTCTGACCTTTTTAGGAGGAACCTGCGTCACCCAGGCTGAGCTTAGTCGAGTCTTTTGCTGCTGCTCAAGCAGAATTTCAACTCAGAGAGTCCGTTTGTTTACGCAGAATTTAACTCACCGAGTTTTTTGGGGATGGACTATCTCGCCCATGCCCGTCCCCGCCTGTTCCAGGCAGAAAAGGGCCAGCCGTTGTAACCGTGCCGTAACCTCTCTTGCCTCAGTAAAAGATGAGGAAAGCCTCTAAGAGCAGCGACAAATGGGTTGCTCGCCTCGCCAGATGTGCAGTTTCTTTTTGCAGATAACGCAGTTAGGTTTGGCTGGGGGAGAGAGGGGCCGGTCTGTAGGAATAAACTCTCTTCACAGTTTTATCAGAGGGGAAAACCAGAAACGTTCCTCAGTTATCGAAGCCTGGAGGATTTAAAGGAGCGGGAAGGGGAGCAAAGCGTTGTTTGGTGAGAAGCAGATAGCCAGACTTGGATGCGGTTGTTGGCAGCGTCAGGCTGTTGGTGGCCTCCTTGCCTGGGGTCTGTCGTGTCCAGCCCGCTGCAAGGCGGCTTCTCTAACGCAGCTCCTTGGCACCAGTCTGGTGCGTGTTAGGAGTCGCAGCTGCCGTTACAGCCCCCATGCCCCGCGGGTCTGGTGGCTGACGTGGCCTCAGCTCTGAACCAGCCTCCCGGAAGGGTCCCGGCTGTGCAGAGTGTTTGTGAGTGGAAAGAGAGCGATTAAAAATACACTGGGGATATCTAGTTCTCGTGGTTGTTACTGTTCCTAGCTCCCCTTCTGTCTCTGCTGCCCAGATACCACCATGACCGTGCGGCGCTACTCCGCCACCTCGCCGGCGCCCGCCCCTTCCAGCGCGAGGTCTCACCGTGCCGGCAAGAGGCCCCCGAGCAACGGGCTCCCGGACACACCGGGCAGTGCCCAGCCACCAGCCCCTCCTGCTGCAGCACGTCCCACCAGTGGGGAGCCGAAGAAGGGGCTTGAACAGACCCCGGCCAGCTGCCCGTCCTGCGGGCACTCCGGCAAAGCGAAGCTGTTTCAGGAGCGCGTCTCTAAGTGCAGGTAGGTTCAGCTCGCCCTCCCCGCATCACCTGCCTGGGCTGGCTGCAGGTTTCACCCAGTGACATCCACGGACGTTGCTTCAGGGTTTAGTTCGTTATCACTCAGTTTGTTAGAATCTTTGCGGGCGTTGGGCAGACAGCAGACCCCTTTTAGGGGCTCGTCCTTGCAACGCCTCAAGATTGCCGGGGGTAGGAGAGAGAGGGAGGGGGGTGAAATCTTCTCTCCATTAAAGCCAGGCACAGTTTTGCTGATCCATGTGTTGTTCTGACACACCAAGCTTGAAAGGGATTTTTAAACTTGGAACAAGAAGCGTGGAGATCTCAAGGAACTCTGAGCAATGCTTTTAAAACGTGATTAATGTGGCTCGTGGAATAGATGCTCTGTATCGTGTTTCCTCCGTAATTGAAGCATTACAAGTTAATGCTTTCAGCCCTCAGAGGAGCATTCTCAGGACAGCATCTCAATTAAGTGCAACGGCTGCTGGACAAGCCCTGAGTGCCTCTGCTCCTTGATGAGAAGCTTTCCAACACGGGCAACACTCAAAGGTAGGAGCAGCAACCGTGAGGCTGTGATACACGACAGCCCCGGCCACCCCCCGGTGCTGATGTCCGTACGTACACCCTGGAACCCACGCAGACTACTGGGTTTGGTGCTGGTCACGCCGTGCTCAAAAAAAACCAAGAGTCCGCATGGCATCGAAGCGTGTGCGTTTGAACCGGGAGAAGCCCACGGGTCTGCCGCCCGCGCGTGTCCCGGGGCAGGACTCCCCTGCAGGGCCGGTGTCACCTGCGCTGACGTACCTGGTCTGTGTGCCGTGTCGTGTCAGCTTTTATCCTGGACCGTCCTCACACAGCAACGTGTCCTCAGAGCGGGCCAGCGCACAGACCCCGTGCAGACCCCGGTAGGAGCCCAGCTCCTCGCTGAGAGGCTGGTGGGGACCACGAGGTCCGATTTTCAAAGGCACCTCAGCTTTCCCGCAAGGACAGTTGAGGGGCAGATGTTTTACAGCGTTGAAACACCCACCTTTAGTCCCTGGCAGGAAACTCGCGTCGGTTCCAAACGCACCCTGACCCCGTAGCTCTGGATTTCAGCGTGTGCTCTGCTGGGGTCAGGGAAACTGAGGACTCCGCGAGCACACAAACGCTGCTGAGAGGTTTGCCCTGCAGCCAGCTCGCGTGGGAGGCGTCCGGGTGTGTTAGGAGACACGGGGTCAGCGTGCAGGAGCACAAACGGCCACGGAAAATGCTGCTGCTTTCTCCTGGGGGGAAAGAGAGCTTCAAAGCGACCCAAATAGTGGCACAGATCTAGTGCCACTAACTAACGCCTGGGGACCGACCGGTCTAACGGCCCCGGTAGCCGGTGGCCAGAGGAACGGCGCTGGTTGTTTGATCGCTGCCTTTAAAGCTGTCGGCTCTGCCCAGCCGTGAGGGCGGCACCGGCGCTCACCTCCGCCCCGCGTTGGCTGCTTTAGGAGAAGGGAGGGCCGTGGGTCCCCCCCGCAGACCGGGACATGTCCTGGAGCTTTGTGTTTCTTACGCCAAAAGAAGGTCTATTCTATTCCTGGTTGTAACGGTGGCTGTTTCCATTCCGCACTCTGAGGTCTAACGCAGACGGCGATGGTTTGACTTCATCAGGCTCCTTAAGCTTCATTTTTCACAGTGAAGACACTTTCTCCTCCCAGCGTGCCTGGTCCACATCAGGTTTTCGATTCCTTGGTTTTGGTAGTTTTCTCCCATTTTGCTCCAAAGCCAGAATCCTGTATGTGATGCTGAGTATTTTTGCTTTCAAATTAACTCCGTAGAAGTATCGCCATGGGTTTATCTCGAGCGTGGTTGCATCCAAGTAACGAAATCACAGCGCTGCTACCAAATCATCACCGATTTCTACAACATTTTCATTCATCCGTGCTAATGCATTATTTACACCAGGTGATTCCCACTTTTGGGGGGGAAAGACTAAATACTTGGATCCATTAAGCAGGATAAAAGAGGCTGAGGAGTGTTTTCAGGGCTGTTATAATAAAATCACAAACGGTACGAGGTCTGTTTGGTACAAATGTCCCCCTGGGGTGTTCAGGCTTGATGGCTGCACCTCCCGTGGGACAGGGCGGATTGGCAGTGAGCAGGGCCCTCTGCCCTGCAGGACACCCCCAGCACCCAGCAGGAGGTACTGCCAGAGTTTCATGATTGCCCTTTCTCCAGCTCCTCGGGGCCTGAGCGAGCTGGGTGCAGGACCCCTGGGGCCGAGCGGGTGAACGCGCACCCTAAGGGCTCTGTGGCTTCGTACGCACGCATCGGCGCTGACAGAGAGACACGAGACTCGGTGGAAGGGGCAGATGCTTCCAGCAGACAGGAGACGGTGTAGACCCCGTCCCAGCGGGGCAGGAAACCCTGCCTCCACGCAGCAGTCCAGGGCTGGGAGCATCTACCCTTTGCTTGCTCTTTGGGGTTTTTTCTACGTCCTTTGTGTGTTTTGTACGTTTGTAATCCTCGTAACGCTTTCTCGTTTTTCTCCAGGGGTAAAGTGAAGGCCGTCAGCTTCCTCTTACCAATGGGTACGTCATCATACGCTGAGGAGCAAGGCTCCCTCGGGAGCCCACCGAACCAGAGCACAAACCAGTTGACCCCCCTCGCCGAAAAGGATACGTGAGTGAGCTGGTGAATTTTTAAAGGCCCACTGATTCGCGAGAGAAACTGGCCTTAAATGACCGCGGTGTGTCGGGTTCCTTCCCTGCAAAACGCTTTGGCAGGATGCCTGCGGAGCAGCACCCAGCCCGTGTTGCGGGTCACTGGCCCCGTGTTCAGCATGGAAACGGGAGCCCATACAGCATGATGAAGCCACACGATAGCAAAGGTACCTCCACAAAGAGCTCCTGCAGAGCTTCTCAGGGATGCCGGACTGTAGGGCTGCTGTACGGAGGGTGCTGAAGCTGGTTCTGACCTGTTTGTCTCAAAAAGCAGGGACTTTGTCGCCACTTGTGTTTGCCGGTCCCCCGCCAGAAAGGTATTTGATGCGCACGACAAAATCAGAGCTATTAAGGAGCCTCTGAGGTGTTCTCTGTATGTAAAACTTCACAGTACTAATGCAGAAGGTGTTCCAGAGTCAGTGAACGTGACTCTGAGCTTCTGCACAGCTTGACAATGACTCTTTATTTGGGTTCCCCTGGAAGGGGGCACAGGGGAGAGGAAGAAAATGTGCCTGTAAATCTGGGTTGGTGCTTCCATCCAGCCAGGGACCGTGGTCCGTGCACCAAGGGAAACCAGGGAGAACTGTGAATATCCCCATTTCTCAGGAACGGCTCTGGTCAAAAACCACCAGCAGAAACTCGGCAAAAGGTGCAAAATAAATGTGAGAGGGAGCTACAAACAGCTTGAGGAGTGTGTGTTAGTTCTACTCGCATGAGTAACAACAGTGTCTCGCCTATTTTGATCACAAGCATTTATGGAACCGCAATCCTGTGCGTTGCTCTTGGTGCACAGGCAGCACTGATGACTGAGCACGTGTGAACAGCAGATGTTTGCACCTAAGGAAGATTTCTCATCTCACTGTCTGCTCTTAAACTCTCAGCTTTCAACAGTGAAAGCAGAGACCTGGTGGAAAAAAACCCCTTCTGGATTTTCTGGGATGTTGTATGCGTGTATAAAAACCTGTGCTCCTGTTTTTCATTTGTCAGTTCACCATGGTTTGTATATTGAAGTACATTTTTAATCCGTACTCACCAATGCAGTCATAATTAAAATTCACTGGTCATTTATAACGGTCTTAAGTTTCTGTATACTTAGAGGGAGAAAGGACAGAAAAGGAGGAAGGGAAGAGGGGAAGGAATCAAAGCAGTCATGACAAACGGCAGTCAGGACCTTGACAGAAGGTTTATTTTTGAGTGGTATTTTTGCAGTCCGTAGCGGTGCCCACAGATTTCAGAACACGTGATGACGCACAGGCACATTCATTTTTAAAAGCAGTTGTGCAGATTTGACCTACTCTGCATCTCCCAGAGAACAAGACGGTAGCAGAGGCCACAGAGAAACCACTAAGCACATCAGTTTTACCACAGTACAGCACGACGCCACGTACCATGGAGCACTTACTGGCAATTAAAACATTCCAATATTAAACATTCATGGGTTGTTCGGTGCAAAAAGGGCAGGTATAAGCAAAGCGCGCGTTAAACTGGGACAGAGAGATGCAGGCAGCAGCTAAGCCATGGTCCTTTTCTTTCTTTGGCCCCAGAGGACCCATACAGGTTCAGAGGAGCTCTGGGCTTCTGCCTAAAACCACGCTGGAGTGTATCTATGTTACACCTAAACCCTGCTCGCTGATGGCCAGGCTTGTGGGATGATTTCCAACGGGAAATTCTTCCTCTCGGAGAGGTGGTCAGTGGTGTTGAGCCGCGCAGCACACCACCCTGTGTCTGAGGGTAGCACACAGTCCAAAGTTTAAAATCCTGACACCCAACTTAACGATACTAATCCTTAGATGCTTCTTCAACCTACAGTAGATCTTCCTCTTGCCAAAATAACGAGCAGTGCCTAGACAGCAAAATCCTTATAAATAAATAGGTAAGTAGATAAACCACGAAACGAACCCTGCCATTCACAGAGCTGCCCCCTCCCAGAATGGTGATGCTCAGCCATGCTGTGGAACGGGCTGGTGTTGAACGGTGTGTCTATGTCAGCGTTTCAGGGTCAGGAGTAGCCTCCTGGGTGAATCTCCTGCACTTGCCGTGCTTCGTTCTGCATTGCAGAGCAGTCTCAAAACACGTGAATGGATCTCTCCTGGATGAAACAAAGCCTGAGGATGTGCTTAGAAGGTGCTCCAAAGGCTAACAGGTATGCAGGGCGTGGGGCCACACCCGCAAGCGCTCTGAAATACCTACAGCGGACCCTAAACCTCCTCCTCTGCGCTGCTCGCTAACACAGAGCTGTGGAACACCCGGACAAGGATGCTGCTGTCTCAGAAATGTGAAAAGAAAATCCAACCAGGTGAAATTTCATCTTGTTATACTATAGAGGGGAGGAGGTGCCTGCCATCAGTCTTACCTCGCTGTCTGGTGTTTAAAGAGCCTCGCTCTTGCCGCAGACACAGGGGTGGAAACCTGATGCTCCAGGCTGTAACAGAGGAGTAACATTATCATCTTCTCCAGTGAGTTCTTGCTTGGGTCTCATGCTTGCATCCTTAGACAACAAATCCAAGCCTAAAGGTGATAAATCAGTGCGTGGGGCCTCTCCTGTCAAAGTCTCCCAGTACAAGCACATTCCACCTACTCCAAGTTCTGTTTATAGGAGTGAGAGCACAATTTATGATGTGCCAAACTGTCCACCACCTTTACATCCACTGTATTTTTGCTCCTACATCCTAAATCCCTGACAGCTGAACTTCAGTCTTTCTCTGACGTTTCTGATCAGGCATAATCCATCAGCGTGGAAGTAATTCAGCTGCAGAGCCTCTGACACCGGGTAAGCGGTGTGGATTTTTAACGCTGTTATTTTCAGTGACATTAACAACATTAATTCCAGCACTGACAGGCTCCCCTTGTAGTCCTGAAACCTTATTTTTGCTTAGCTGGGTGGAGAAAATGAGAAACTTGCGACTTGTTTGAAGGTCTCAAATTGTTTGTAAGCCTTGAACGGTCCTTCAGTGCTGTGATGAGTTCGACACTGCATAACTCCACCACGTGTGTGTCCTACGGTGGTCGAAGCACAGCCCGGACAGCTGGTCCAAAGGTTGCAGATGGGCTTTTTCTTACAGTTGGGTGCTATAAACTACACAAGATTTTCTCTTCAGGGTGGAAGAAGACAGGCTGTGTGAGATCTATTCTGCAGTTCTGCTGCACGATGCCTTCACCCAGCGGAAGATCTATTGAGAGACCGAACTGACATCGCCGTTAAAACGTAGCGCCGGCTCTGCCGACCGGACATGGGGAAGCTGTTGGCTGTGCTGCAGTCAGGACAGATGGTCACTTCAGGGAACGTTTCTGTTATGGCAAGTGCTCGTTTCAGAAGGACTATTTCTGGGTGGATGAGTCACCTCCTCCCCAGTTGCTGCAGGAGATACCCAAAAGTGGATTTTACACAGGGATGTTCAAAGGCATGACAGAGGCTGAAAAACACATGTTCAAAGCATCCTGCAGTGGCTTCTTTCTCCAGTGGGTGTATGATATAGCACATGTAATTGATTTAAAAAAACAACCCTCCATTGTTGTCTCCTTGCTGAAAACTGTGATGAAATGTCTATTTTTCCTTATTTGGGTTTTGTTTTGTTCTGTTTTTTTACAAAATCATGTGGTACTTGATATACAAAATCAGTCCCACGACAGCAGAATGCACTAAATCATAATAAAATTGCTCTGTTTAATGTAAAAAGTAAGAAACTTAGAGTAAAGTGCAAAAATTAGAGCGAACGTTTCTGATGGGTGGCTCTTCGGGAGCAGGTTTGACTCTTCCCGGGTTTAGAGGACAAGGACCATCATCTGCACGCTGGTTGCCATGGAGACTCCCATCGCTTTTGGAATCATAAGTTTTGCCTGGAAGGAAACACTCCCTCAGCATGAGTTTGTAATGACCGTAGGGGTATTGTAATGACCGACATCGTATACTAGATTAACTACCACGTATGAGCAGCTGGGAGGAAAGGGAGCACAATATTTTCTAGTGATCAGTGACAACATATTTAGTCTCTATAAAATCCACAAAACACGTAAATAGAATTACAAGACTTGCTGCATTACGGCCCTAAACAATGTGTGGAAGGGTGGATATGGTGGCATGGCTTTCGGGCTTGAGTAGAACAACCAGTATTCAGAAGAGGAATATAATGGAGCTGCAAGATGAAGCCTCAGTGACTTCCTAGTTGTGTTGTCTTTGCTAGATGGTAACTAAATACCTGTTAAATCTGCAGTTTTTGCTTGGTTTCTTCTTTTGAGGCTGTTTTGTACATCTGTGGGGTCATCGATATACTTCATAGCAATGGCTGGGTTCTGGTCCTTTTCTGGCTGACTCTGAGGAACTGGAAGAAGAACAGAAAAGGGTAATTAACTGAGTTGTGTTAACGTTCATTTGTTCACAGAGGGAAAGCTGCATCGAGTTGAGTCTACCTGGCTGATGACAACTTGGTATCGTTTCAGTCCTGCCTTCTTGAAAGGACTGAACAGGTTCGTGGCCAGAATCTGAGTCTTTCATTGGCCTTCCCATAATCTCATCCTCAGTTGCAGTTTTATTTCTAAGGAGGAAGTACGTGTGCATTTTCCCTTTGCCTTTTACTTCTATTTCTCCTCTTTCAGTCATCTCAAAATTCTTGTTTTTCAGGCATCTAGAATACCAGAAGCAAAGGGACACATGAAAATTCAAGGTGAGCAGAAAGGACACCGGTGGTTTAGAAGAGCTATTGTAGTGTAAGTAATCAAATCACAGCAGTCCAGGAGGAGCAGTATTGATCTGTGAACAACCGAGTGTTTGTTTCAACTGTTTATCCAGGCCTGCTGTGCTTTTATAGCTTCACACGTTCAGCCTGATCAAAAATCAATGGATCACAGTCAAATATTCACTGTGGTGGAGGGCTCTTACTGAGCAGCAAAGAGAAGTTAAGAACTGAGGCAGCCAGTATCAGCTGGACGGAAGGATCTCCAGGCACTTCCTCGGAGAAGGCATTCAAGTCTTTCTGCTAAGAGCAGAAGCTCCTCGTGCTGCCTTTGGTCCTTCCTTGCCCATTTCAATGCTAGCTGAGCTCTGGCTTTCCTGACATCACTCCTACGTGCCCAGACAATGTTTTTGTACTCCTCCTTGGTAGTTTGTCTCCACTTCCACCTCTCACGTACATATTTTATGCCTACATAAAGTTCTTGAAAATATAGTGTGTAATTTTTAGTGACATGAGCTTTAGGAAAGTAAATTCCTCACTTCATGAAGTGGTTTATGCAGTTAACCCTTAGTGAGAGCAAATAAAACTGCTTCGCCACAACCTGTGCTCAATCAGAGAGATTTTAAAGCTTTTGTTATGCAGGATGTCAAACTAAATGCTCTGACTGTCTTTGCAGCATCTACGTTGCTCTGTGGGTACTCCCAAATAAGCTCTCACAGATATTTTTTCCCCTATTTTGCTCTCTAGGATCGAGACTCTCAAACCTCTGTCTTCACATACAGATGCATTTGAGATAACTGGAGCAAACTGGAGCAGTGATTTTTCTGTGTAAGCAATCAGTGACTAAAGACAGCACCATCTACACTGAAAGCTGCCGCTGTCACGGCACTGGTTTTTAACAGGCAAAGTCTCCATCACGGTTACTCACTGGTAGGCACTGGAGCTTAGATGGATTTTACTGGGGACACCGTGACTCTCCATCCGGGAAGCTATATTCACCGTGTCTCCAAACAGGCAGTAACGAGGCATCTTTTCTCCAACAACTCCAGCCAAGACAGGACCTGTATGGATCCCAACTCTAATCTTTGCGAAGACATAAAACACCCCCCAGAAATGTCACTTGTTATTTCACATCTTTCATAATGCTCTCCAGCCACCTAAAAATTCATCCTAACACAACACTGGACACCAGTAAAAGATCAAATATCCACTGGGAGAAGCTCTTTGTGAAAAATGTACCCACGCGGGCCTTGCCCCGAGCCAGAGGAGTCAGAAGCGGCTCTTTGATGTCCCACTGGACACCAGTAAAACATCAAGTATCCACTGGGAGAAGCTCTTTGTGAAAAGTGTACCACGTGGGCCTTGCCCAGAGCCACAGAGCAGTCAGAAGCGGCTCTTTCATGTCCCACTGCTCTACAGGAACCAGAAGCAGACAGACACACAGGCATCTTTGTGTTCACGACTTACTTGGATGGGGTTGCCAGAAATGGGGTTCTGTACTCCTCGAGCTGCTACGATCATCCCCAAGGCAAAGTTAGCGACTCGCTCGGCGTGAGTGGGTACAGGCACAGGCACCCCACCTACTACCATGTAGGCATCTCCGATCGTCTCCACCTTTAATCGAGAGGGACGTGCATATGAGCACACCATGTAGATCTTGCTCAGGTCAGTGCTTTGCTCTTCAGGGCTCTTCTTACCTGCACCAACTCCCCCTTTCTTTCAAAGGTGCTTCCAGTTACTAAAACGCTCCAGCACGCGTGAGTTGCTTTTAGACGGGGTTCCCTTCCTGGAGCCCACACTAAGCGTTTCAGTCTGTTCTGTCCCCGCTGCCTTGACCCGGTTTAGGGATTTTAGAGACCCTAAGGAGTAAGGGATGCTGTGGAGGTGTGAGGCTCGTGGCCTTTCTCTCACCCAGGGCAGACTGGTGTGCAAAGAGCTGTCCCCAGGCACGGCCTCCTGAGCCAGGAGGTTATCAGTGCTGGTGATTAGCTCTGATTCGCAACCGCTGTTAACAGCACAGTTCTGTTTTAAGAGAGATGTATTTTCCAAAGAGATTTCTGTTTTAAAAAGTCACAGTAAAGCCAGGGAGTCTGTTCATTGGTGATTATTTTTTAGGAGGTTCATGTAAAATTAAGGAACCTCCACTGCCCAGGGTGTCAGTGAATGCAAAGTGGGAACTCAGCAGTTGTGGAGCATCCTGCCTTACCACCGGCTGTTTTCCCATAGCCTGCTGCAGCCCATGAGACGAAGACTGAAGGGTCTGACCTCCTCCAGTCTCCTTGAAGGGCACAACAAGGCACCAGGGAAACACTCTGGGGTCTGTCCCTGTACCAGAGATTTTGCTGGAATAGAATAGGCCTGTTTGGAACAGAGAATCCTCAAATGTGTAACATTCACCGGAAAAACTGTTACACAGCGAAGGAATTTTCTAAACTGCTCTTAAGAGCCTTCATTGCTACATTTGCCATCAGTAAATAAGAGATCAGTTTGAATTAGCTTAATTGGCTTTCTTAAAAATGAGCACCAATAGGAGAGCGGGAACATAATTTCATCTTTGGATTTGTTCATTAACATAATGACTTAAAACTGTTCAGCACATTAGTCTTGAAAAATGCATAACGAATTAAAAACAACTGTAAAAAGCTACTAATGCAAGCAGATACCCTCATTATTTTTTGGCCGTGGTAGGAGATTTAATTTAATGAGATTTATTCATAACTCCAGATGTTTATAAGCTTGAGCCAAGTTTATTTGATCCATTTTGGTATTTCATTTCTTTCTCAGTTCCCTGAAATAGTCACCTCGTCCTCCCGCCCTGTACCCCAGTCACCTCCTTCGGTATTAATGGCAGTTATAGACAGGCACCCAAAGGAGGTTATTACAGTGACAGAAAATTTACTCATGATGGACGATTTAGACAGAATATGATGCTAATTTATCCTAAAATCTGTGGGCTATGTCCTGGATGCTTCCTTTATTGAAGACAGTTTCTGAGCTAAGGCAGAAATGCTCCTGACTTCCCAGTACCATTTACTGGGGGATGAACAGCGTGCCTTGCCTGAGCAAGGACTGACCGAGAGCTGCATTTCACCCTCTGCTCCTTCTGCCTTCCTAAAGAGTTAATGTGCTGAGGACAGACCGAAACTTAGGACTTGCTCTTCAGCTCCTCAAACCTGGGTAGCTCTGGAGATGTCACTAACACTGTTGTTATGTGTCAGCCAGGGCTCTCTGATCCTTCCAGCACAGTTTGGAGCCAACACGTACGTTACGGCCTAGATCTAATCAACGCTCTTTGGGGTCAGCAGATCTACACCATCGCCTAAGAGCTCCATGACGCAAAACAGAGTCTAGGTATGATCTGGGTGTTGTTTATAATGCGAGTTCCCACCAAAGGAGATGCTTAATGCCATAGTGACCTATTTACAACAGGTTGGGATAACAGAAGTAGGAGAATGATGCAAGTTGCTCCATAAACTGGGATATGCTGTCATGCTGGCTAGGCATTTGAGAGAGGAGAGAGATGTAGGAAAGAACATCTATTCGGGTGTCAGTGTTGTGAAAGAGTCTCTGGCCCATGACAGGCGTTAATGTTCATATCTGAACATTTTAGACGCACCTATCCAGGCCTCTGCCTGGTTTTCAGCTTGTCTGTGTGGCCACGACAAATATGTCATATTTTACAGTTTATCCAAAATTGTGTTGGGTGGAAGAGGATTCAGGTGCATTTAAAAACAAAAAAAATCCCCACAATGACAACATCAGAATCTTCTTCCAGACAATTTCTCCAGCCTTTACCGATCGGGGCATACCTTGTACACATCGTGCACTGTGGTCAGCCGGTCAAATCGCAGGTACATCGAGTTTAACATGAGGACTATCTGAATAGGCTCACACTGGGCACAAATGCTGGTAAATGTCACAACATCGCTGAACAGTATCGTGCACTCCTTGAACTCCCCTATGGGCAGAAAGACCAGTGGTAAGTGCTCATCATGGCTGGACTATCACGATGCCTGTTGGGGACCTGATTGCAAGGATGACTTTCTCGCCATTCTTTGAGGTCATCTGTCCTATCAGTTGTGATACTCCAATACAAGGGCTGATATGAGCGATGCCGATATAAGAGTCTATCGAATGTAAGAATCATCACACATCTCAAGCCACTCAGACATCTGAATAGCTCCCTTTGCCCACCCATACTCAGGATATACTTAGCTCTGTACCTCTAACTTCAGCTATGTGCTTACTAAAGGGAATTTTAGCGTATTCTTACTTGCCCTCCTTAATAACAATGGGTATCATGATGACCCTAGATTATTGAGGAACTAAGAATTTTCTAGGAAAGACCAATTTCTTTATTCCCTTCATTTTTGAGCCCTCATTTCCCTGTACACCCACGTTGAAAACAAAATCTCCGTTTACTGTGAAACGCTGAAGGTGGTTCCCTGAAGGGGCACTGCTACCACTGCTCACTGGCAAACAGCTTCCAAAGCTTTGGTCAAAAGAATAGTCTAATCTCTATTATCAGCGAGATTAAGGGGCGGTGGTCCCCCTCCTACCCACACGTGTCACCAAGCAGGGCATGTACCCCACGATCATGGCAATGGGGCTGTGCCAGCACCAGGCGCTCTGTCACCATCACCTGATGCACAAATCATGTATCACGACCGCATCCTTTTCATTCACCTGCCTCGACTTGCTTCCCCTCTTTCAGCTGGTTGGCCACGTGCTGAGGAAGCATGGCATAGAGCAGAGCTTCAGTCTTCTTCTTCTCTTCCTCCAGGTGCTTTGAGAGTATCCGCAGTTCTTCCTTCTTCCTCTCCAGCTGGTTAGAGAGCTCCATTTCTGCCAGTCGCTGCTGATTGAGAAGAATCAAATCCCTGGTCACATCGTGGGGCGCAATGTCTGCGATATGCATCTGCCGCTCCTCCAGCTCATGCAAAGTGCGAAGCAAAGGTGAGCAGAGATAGAGCATGCACTGCAGGGACTCCATCCAGATCATCTGGCCTGTTTGAAACAAGCATTGGTAAGCGTTTTTAGCAGCTTGAACTTTCATGCGATGCTCAATATTACCGATGTTAATTTTAGGGGATGAGTTCTAAGGACAGCGGATTTTGGTAGAGTCTGGGTCATTTCAGGAACCCTCCAAAGATGTGGGGTTTGCAGCATTAGACAAACATCGTCTTTCTAAGCCTTTGCAATAGGAGCACCGTTGATATTTCTGACTGAAACCCTTCAGAATCTGGTAAGGCTAGAGCAGAATTTGCCTATGAGCATCTTAAAGCACTGTTTCTCTAAACAGAGCCACCTGATCCTCTCCTTACTGCATGAAGACAAGGCCATTTACAGGACTTATGTGAAGCCAAGAGTCCACAGAAAGGCATTAGTTGAGCTCCAGCATAATTCCTGATTTAATACGCTATTGAAAACAGTGAAGTACCTCTCAGCTCCAGCATTGGCCGTTGTTTCCATGACTCTGGCATCATCTCTCTTCTGGTCTGGAAAACAAACTGGCTGTTGATGAATTTCTGGATGCTGGAGATGGTGAAGGGTATTTCTGGGTGAATGATCCTGAAATACTGATCCAAGCAGATGCCCATGGTCTGAAGGCCAGGTACGATCTTCTGAACGCTCACCCCAGCTTGCTTCACTCTGAGCTTAAAAAGAAAATAGGGACAATATGTTATAATTTGTGTCCTGTTTGGGTTCAAGCCAAGCTATAGAATCCTGAGTTCCAGAAAGAAAATAACTGTGGCATAAAACATCCTGGCAAGTATTAATTTTCTAGTGGATGCCATGGTCTGTAACGGTTTAGTCATTCTCTTTCAGCCCGCTGACTATCCATGAGCTCTTAGCTCCTGCTGAGATGCCCACCCTGCCTTCACTCCTTTTCATCAGAGTTACTGAAGCTCTGACTTAGCTACCAATAACAGGTGCAGGACTTGCCCTTTTTCCACACTACTAATTTTATCAAATTATGCAGACTGGATGTCTTGAGAGGTTTAAAACTCTGAACTTTGGCTAATGAGGACAGTGGCACGAAGCAGACTACGTGCTCTGGAATCTCTATCAGCATGATGCTGAAACATGTTCCCTGAGTGGCTGTATTCAGCTTTTTTCTGCTGTCCTATTCTCAGCTTCTCCTTTCTTACGCTAATATTCTCTGCACGGAATTGGGAGCAAGAGGAGCTGTAGCTTGGTGGGAACCAGGCTAGTTGGAAACCAGCCACGAGGCTGTCCCTGCCAAGGGAAGTGCAATTCCACTGCTGCAGAGTATGTGTGCGCAGGAGAGGAGGCTCAGTCCTCTCCTGGAAGATAAAGAGATTTTGGGGTCCAGTTCCTACTAGATGGGGTTGCATGCTGCCCGATTTAGTGGCTGCCTGGGCTTTCCCAACAGAAGCGAGAAGGAATAGACTCAGGAAGCAAAGCAGACTCAGTTGCCAGCAAAGCCTTACAAAAACCTTTGGACAGATCAGTAACTGGAAGGAGAGGGTGACTAACTGTAAGTACAAAGCCAGTTTAAGGGATGGGTCATGCCTCTGGCACATCTGAGGTCACAAAAGTGACCAGAAACCTCAGAAAATGGTGTTTGGTAACAGGTAGACTGCTGCAACAATCCTCGTTGGCATATCTGCTGCTGTTTTGGACCCTGTGATCTCAGTAAAGTCAAAGGATATTCCTGTCTGAAATGATGCAGATCCAGCTGTTACGAGTGACTTTCACTGCCTGTCTCTATGCAGGGCACTTCTGCAGACCCTGCAGACGGGTCTGTGCTGGTTACAGAGCACCGGCAGCACTGAGCTGCAGCACAGTCAAACCAGAACCAAATTACTCTATGGTTTATGCAAACTAAAGGCCCTTCCCACACGCTTGTCCTACCTCTTTGTCAAAAACCAGATGAAAAGGGAGTCCATTGCAAAATGTTTTCGTGTCAATCCAGAGGCTCTTGGGATAAACGGGGTCAAATCCTCTCAGGAGCTTACCTGTGGCAAGATAAATGTGTGATGTTTAATTGGGTAGCACCTCATAAAACCAGTCAGCGTTAACTTCTAGCACTCCGTGAGACAGAACCCTGTATCATAGCGAGTGAAGACACAGTAAAATGGTCTGTGGATCCAGAAACGTGCCTACAGCTCTGCACATGCTCTGCAGTTTACTCCACAGCTGATGAGCACCTCCTCTGAGCTGGCTGAGAGTTTAAAGCTTAACCACACGAGAAGCACAGAGCGTTAGATGCACAAAACAACGTGGAAACAACAAGGATAGATGAACAACCGTAGATGTTGCTGCTCTGTGGATCTGCAGATGTCACACCAACAGAACACAGCTCTACTCCATAAAAATGGACACGGAAGTGGCTTTAATGCAGTTTGCTATGAAGGAACATTCACGAAGAAAAGACCCAGCATGATCTGGGGTTCAGTCTTCTGCACGCAGAACTCTAGTCCGTAGCACAAAGACCAAATTACTGTTTGGTTTCTCTTTTACTTACCTGGAGGTTTTTTTCAAAATGGACAGAGATCTACAGAGCAGATTGTACTTGTTGGCAAGCAGTGAGTGGCGTAAAATTAATAAAACGGATAAAACAGTCTAAAGTAGCACCCAAAGCCTTTGATCTTCACAGCCTAAATGTGGATTCTCCAGTAACCCACAGTAATCGAAAGGATGACTCGACCTTAACGGGCTTTTCCAACCTAAACAATACTATGATTCAATTCCAAGTGATGTCTTACCCCCCGAAGCTGGCTGTGCCAGTCACTCTAGGAAATTCTGCTTGGTAACAAATGCTCAGGTCACTCAGCAGACTGGTGAAGAAGATTACAAATTGAGGACCCAATTTTTAGCTTTCTTACTGCTTCAGGGGAAGTCACGGTGGGGTTTTCATTTCTCAAAGTCTGGCTCTTGATAAACTCTTGCATTTACTGTTAAATGATTTTAGTTTTTTAAGTAATAATGCTACCCTAGAATTTTATTTTGAATATCTATTGATTTCTTACTCGAAATACCTGCTCTTGTAATGCACGTGGCATTGCACCAGGTGACACCAGGTTCAGTTTTTCACTCCTCCCAGAATCCAGGCAGCTTGGCGACACTGAGCTGGATTCTCATTCCTCTTGGGGAATCAAAAGATCCTACCTGAAAAAACCCTTCCGTTCTATAAACATACAAAGGTATAAGCAGAGATTACCAGATTAGCAGCAGATTTTTGGTAGTGGAGGGTATAATTTGGCTTTACTACAGGTGATAACTTGGGAAAGGAGTAGCAGCTACCTAGTTAAAAAAACCTCTTTTAAATTCATCGCCTTAGAGTGAGTGACACAGGAAGGCAGTGTCGAAGGTACAACACAATGCTGTTTTACAGAAGAAAACCCTGATTAAGAGACAAAAGTGACAGGTCATAATCCATGTAAGTACCTGTCATCACTAAGTGTGCTCATTATCTGCAATTTGTCTTTGATTACCAGTGTCTAACTGAAAGAAACATAACCAGAAACATTTTGAACAGAGGCAGAGGAAGGATGAATGGTAACTTCAGCATGGATGGGTGGGTGGAGATGGGGAGGCTCCCTGGCTGTCTACTGAAGAGACTCTGACAAGCTCCCTCTGAACGATCCCTCACCTTTTCCTAATGTGATTATTCCTCTGATTGTTTTCCAGTGACTTTTCTTGACAGGACAAACAGAGCTTCCTCTGTCTCTAATTATATTCTTGGCTTTTTCAAGGTCCTGTTGAAATAAATCCAAAGGGAAATTCAGGGGTGGATTTATTTTAATCATATTTTAATAATGTAGCAATAATGAATATTAAAATACCTCTTTATTCAGCTGGTTCTCAATTTGTTTTTCAGAGTCAGCAAGATATTGAGGTGAGGAAGAAAATTCATTTCTTTCCTTGTATGAAAACACAGGGTTTTGCGTGACAAGAAAAACGATATGTTCTTTTTTCCCCGTTCTTTCTTCTTCTTCTTCTTCTGTTTGATTGACTATTTCCATTGAAATCTCAATGTTAAAAAACTCCAGGGCTGCTGCACCAATGATTCCTGGAGGGGAAACAAAAGACAAAGTATTGCCAAGAACAAACCCTTTCCGTGCTCCCTTTTAGAGGGCCCTCAGTGGAATCTCACTGTTTCAGAGATCACTTTTCCGAAGGACTCTGGAAGGAGAAAGCGACCTGTGCTGTTCCTACTACCACTGTGATAAGAATATGCACACAGGAGACAAGCTTTAAGTTCCTGCTGCTTCTGCCTTGCCTGATGACAAACACATATTTTCACCAGCAGCAGCTCAGCGGGGTATCTGGAAATGCCTCCAAACAGTCATACCCAGCAGGAACATGGATCCCCATTAACCCAGGGAGTGCAGGGGCTCTAAAGAGATTCCACTATAATGAGCTACTTCAGTCGTTGGAGAATATTTTCTTTTGGACAGAAGGAAACCTCCTTCCTGAAGATGCCCAGTCAGTGCTCTCATTCTGCTTAGCTACCAGGCAAAACACTGGGCAAGGACATGAAGAGCTCGGCCTGAAATTCCAGAGTTCTGCACTTCGAGAGGAACAGGACATGAGTTCTAACAAAGGGGGAAGGTCTTGATAAACTTCTAAATTCAGCATCCGTGAAAGAAAGGGATACGATCGCCTCTGACAGACTCACAGCTGGTTAACCCTCGCACGGGTACAACTGTGGCGATTCCTGTAAACGCCAGTAAAAGAGTCGGGTTTGAGCGGGGTTCCATAGCCGTTGTACGTTTGCAGGTACTGCAGGAGCATTTATTACAGGATGGGTGGATGCGGGTCTCCAACTATAACTGCTACTTCACTGTAATTTAAGGAGCACGAGTCGCCGAGAACGGATCAACAGTTACACACCATGGATTTTTCTTCCAGGAAGGGAATTCTACAGGAGTTCCATAGCAGGGATGGACACTTCTGGGCTGGGCTGACACATCGTAAACCTTGATGGAAGCTACTGGGTGATCAGGCAGTAGGGAAAGACCTAAGTGAAAGTGTCTGGTCACTAAACTCTACCAGGTTTCAACTCCATGACCAGTTCTTATCTGACAAAAGGTTCTCTAAGCAAAGCATAACTGCAAATACAGGCTTGCTCTGTGTCTATATGGCACTGTGTCTATATGGCATTGCCGGCTGCTCTGCACTCTGCCTTCTATCAGCTTACCTGGCACAATATGGCACAGCCCTCTTCGGTCTGAATAGTAATGTAAATGCATGGACCCATCCTCATTCTTCTCTACTCTAAAAGATGGTGCATTCATCTCCTGAGGAAAAACAAACAAACCCAAAAGCTCAGTATCTTTTTCTGATAAAGAATCCTGGTGAGTTCGACCCGTACAAAAGCATCCCACCCCTTAATAAAATAAACAGGAATAAGCTGAAAGCCAGAAAATTAAATACACTCTACTGTGTGTTAGAGCCAATGTAATAAATAATATCTAATGTGGAGGACTACTCAGAAAAAATAATTTTAAATTATTGTCGTAATATTTTGGAGTAATCTATTTCGGAACACAGGAGAGACTGTTCCAGCATCTCCTTCCGTTATTCATTCTCACCTCTGAGATGTGGTTCCTCGTGTCACGAACTCTGGCAGAGTCCACCCCTACCTGCTCAGTAAGTCCTACTGGGACTTGCCTGGTAAGAAAGCGACAGGTAGCTGTGCAATGCATCCAGGTTCTCTATGAACTCATAGAGGTTTCCACCCAGCGTCCTCAGCATGTGGTCATAGCCCGAGCGTTTGCAGAATTCAAAGAAATACTCTCCAAACTCTCGCAGAACCATATCGGCAGGGACGCCTGGCAAAACAAAACCACCTTAATGAGTAAGAAAGGCTTGGAAGTGCTTGAAGTGCTGTCAGGTGGATTAAGAGTGAATGCAGAAAATCTGCAGTATAGGGAAGGACTTCCAAAGAGCCCAGGAGACCAAATCCTGGGCTGCAGTCTCAGGCTTGACCCAGGACAGTTTGTTTTTGAGGCACGGTGATGCATACCTAATATTTTACAGGCTTTGTCGACGAGCTGCATTGTGATCTCATCTTTGTACACCTCAAAAGTCAAGAAAGAATCCTGGATGCCCGCCTGCAGCCTGCAACAGAGAGAGAAGACCATATTGTCTCAGCAGCGCCGTACATACAACATGCTCAGGTGACCCAGCCGCTGTTCATCAAGTCAAGCGTCGTATCTCCAAAGGGGTTAAGAGGGTTGCTTTAACGTGGCTGAATGGTGGCGACCACCTCTCCATTTCTGCTGTTCCACGTTGTTATGGTGAACTCTCTCAAGGATTAGGGCATCATTCCATGGGGAGCCACAGCAAGTGGAGTCTTAGTTTGTCTTCTGGTCTACTGGCTTGTGGTTCAGTTTGGCCACAATATCCAGCGCTTGGGTCTCCAGAGACTTGACCAAAAACTTGCTGATTTTCTCTCTTGGCTTCAACGGCTGTGACATGTATCTCAGGATTGTTTATATGTCTTTATATCCTGGAAAATATCATATAGCTCATAAAGGAAAGGCAAAAGCAGAGAAGATGGTAAATTTAGCTGCTTTTTTGAAAACACTGGAATTAAACCAACTTCCTACCAAGGACAATGTCTTTTCAGTGTAATTAGTTCTCGATATTGTCAGAGTGAGCCAGCAGGACTAGTGCACAATTGTCTATAGGACTAAATGTCACTCTTAATTATCAGATATAACAAATTAATTGGGACAAACTAGCATCAGAGTAGAAGCGTTACAAGGTAAGAAAGTCTTGCTTTTGCCCCGTGCATTATGTCTGATGATTACTTGAGATACACGTCAGCTGCCACTCACCAGTGAGAAATCAGAACCCCTCGCTCCATTCCTGAGCGTTTCCTCCCAACACACCACGCTTCTCGGCAACGCGTTACCTTAATTTTTCCCATGTTTCTTCACCGTACTTTTCAACCACCAGAGACTTGAGGCACGTGTTTATAAATCCATACTGCAAAAGCAAACACACAAACATGGACCAAGCACAGCCCAAGCCTGCCGCCTTTTTTGTATTCAGGATCCCGCTGCTCATTTTCTGTGGCAGAAGAGAAAGCGGTAACGTTTGACAGCCATTACGCCCCTGGGTGCCCAGCCCAGCCTTTCCCTCAGCATCTCACAAGCCTTCAGCAAACCAGAGCAGACGCCCTCGGTGCTGTTTTCCAGGGGAGGACCCGAGCCCCGGGCCGGGGGCTCCGCTGTGCCACGCGCGCGGCCCCGAGCGCGGCCCCCACGGCTGGCAGCCCCGGCGCTAAGTTTGGCTTTGCCGCCACCGTTATTTTGTGCGTTGGCACCGACAAACCGTGCTCTGGGAACGGGGGAGGAGGACCGTTACGATGGGTAACCCCGGGCAGCACTAGCACGGCGGCAGCGGCCTAGGGACGGGGCGGCCCGGGGGTCCCAGAGCCAGGCGGGTCGCAGCACGGCGGGCAGGAGATCCCTCGGGCCAGAGTGACCGGCCGGGGCTGGCGGTCCGGCTGTCCCTGACCAGAGCTGGCTGTCCTCGATAGGAGCTGTCTGTCCCGGCAGGAGCTGTCTGTCTGTCCCCGGCCAGCGCTGTCTGTCCGTCCCCGACCGCAGCTCCCGCCCCGCTGCCCTCCCCGGAGCCAGCCCGGCACCGACCGGGGCTGGAGGAGGGTCCGAACCGCCCTCCCGACCCCGCAGGTCCCCGCAGGTCCCCGCAGCCCGGCCCCGCGGAGCCCCCCGGAGCCCTCCCCGCCGCCCCCGGGCCGCTCACCATCCTGCCGTCGCCGCCGCCCTTTCGCCGGGCTCCGGCCGCCGCTGCCCGCCCCCGCCCCCGCCCCGCGGCCCGCCCGGGGGGCGGCGGCAGGGCCGGACCCGGCCCCGCGGCTGCCGGCGCGGTGGTGACAGCGGGGAGCCGGCGGCAGACGGCTCGGAGGCTGCTGCCGCCGCCTGCCCGCCCGGCCTGGCCGGTTCTGAGCCGCCGACGCGCGGCTCTGCGGCGGCCGTTGCTGCGGGAACTTCCGAGCGGCGCTGGGGGGCATGGCGGTGAGCCCGCGGCACCCGGGAATCGTGGACTGGTTTGGGTTGAAGGAACCTTTCAAGGTCACCCAGCCCCACCCCTGCAGCAAGCAGGGACATCCACAACCAGAGCAGGGTGCTCAGAGCCCCACGGGCCAACCTGACCTGGGGTGGTGCCAGGGATGGGGCTTCTCCCACCCCTCCGGGCAACCTGGGCCAGGGTCTCCCCACCCTCAGGGTGTGGCTGACACGGCTGCAGGTCACGCAGCTGCCTGGTCCCTCTGGCATAGCCAGGGGGGTCGTGGGGCAGTCAGACCTGGCAGGACGTGGTGCAGTTTGACCTGGGAGGACACTGCGCGGTGCAGCCAGGTGCAGCGGGTCCAAACCAGCGGCAAAAGAGCCATTCATTGGGGAAGGGGGTGCTGTGGCCTTGCAAAAAAGATACACAGCCATGCCTGACGTAAACACTCCTATCAGGAGCCGATTTCCCGTGGTCTCCTGTTGTGCTGGTACCCAGCTAGTGCTAAACAGCATCCCTGAGCTCCGGGTAGTCCAGCAAAACAAACGGGCCCTCTGCAAAAACTGTAGGCGCTGTTTTTCGGTGAGATGAGAAGTGAAAATAGGCAATGTTGCACTCCCTTACTCCTGGTTGCAGCCTGGGAGAACGCAGTCCCGGACTGTCGTGGTCTGCGTATGCAAGCACGTCCTCCTTTTTCAGTTGTTCTTCCTGTTGTGCGATTACTAGCAACAGTGCAAAGCCACACGTTAGCCGCCGCGGTGGCGGGGCTGCTCCCATAAGTGTCTGAGCAGAGCACATTCTAAACGTTGCCGTCTGGAGCCCAAAACACCCCCGCAGTAACCGAATCCTTTCGCCAAGTGGCTGCCAGCCCTCGCTGCTGCTCCCAGCACACCGCCTTCAAATGCAGCCTCACGTCCGCTGTTCAGATCTCCTGCGCTCGCATTTGTCTTGAATTAGCCTGCGCTGTGATTTTTTTTAGTGACTCGACAAGAAAAAGAATGTGTCCCATAATGGGTCCCAGAAAGGAAGTTTTCTAGATCTGTACTGGTAGGCTTCCAGTGCTTCCCGGCACCAAACCACAAGGACAGCTGATGTGCAGACTAGATTAGGAATAAAAATAAGCACAGAAGATGTGCTGCCCTGCATAGTTAGGATGGCTCCGATTTTTGAAATATATATTTAAAACCCCCAACAGTTATATTTGAATTCTTATTAACGACCCTGGCCAAAATCCAAACATCGTTAATGCAGACCGACTCGGCGGCAGTGGAGTTGTGCTGGTGCAGGCTTCGCCCTCCAGAAAGCTTTCAGACCCCTAACCCCTCTAGTTATCGGTTAAGCCAAGCTGGAGATGGGAGCCTGGGCCAACACTACTTCACTTGGCTTTGCAAAACTGTGGGGAAAAAGTTACCAAAGTGCTTTTTATCGCCCTGACGGAGGGGGACTGAAGTACGGAATGATTTCCTCTGAGAGCACCAGTCACTTGCCCAGTTTCCCCGTGTGCTGCTGTGAAGCTCCCCTCTCCTTGGCACTTCCATCCCTTCCCGGCACTCATCTCTGAGCTGGGGAAGGCAGGGCTGCATCGGGGAGAAGAGGTGTTGTGAAAGGAGGAACAGCCCTGCGGGCACGTTTGCTGCGTGACACTTTGTGGTTAAAGGCTTCGTGCATGTTCCTCTGGGTATTTCCTCTCGCTCACCTCTTGTATCACTACTTCCATCAAGAGTGAGCATCCCAGAGCTGTTTTCTAAATAGAAAGTAGCTTGTGACTTGTATTTTTGCCTCTGGTTGCTAGTAGATGACATTTGTTCCAGCAGCAACATCACTGCAATGAGCTACAGAGAGTCATTTATCTCCACTGCCCTGGCCAGGCTCGTTTCTGCTGCAGCTCGCAGAGGGCACAGCTCTGCCGGAGCCTGGAAGAACGCAGGCAAGAGTAACGCAAAGCCAGGGGCAAAAAGCTGGGGCTCGTCAATCTTTGGAGCTGCGCTGCTACATCAGTATGGTGCTTCGAGCCACGGAGCTCCACGTATCTGCGTATGGAGCTGTCTGGGCGCTTCCTGTGTCTGGTTCCTTTGGAAAAGTAGCTACAAGCTCCGAGGTGCTTGTGGCGAGCAAAGCACTAGTGCGACACCAGGCTGTGCAGGCTGTGCTGTTAAACAAGAGTGTCTCCTTGGCCACCCTTTCCCACCAACCCCCTGACCACGGATGCTCTCGTGGTGCTTTAGAGGTAACACTCAGCTTCCTCACTGCTTTTTCTCCTCCCAGTGCTATTTTGCAATAGAATTAATTACATCGCATGCTCAGATTTCTCATACCATTATGAACAAACACGTGTTTTCTCTCGCTGTCCTCGTTTGAAGGGAACCCACGAGCTACCTCCCATGGGGCATCGCGGAGTGAATGATACTTGGATCTGTTCTGCGCAAAGGTGAAGTTTAACATCCTCTTTTGTCGATGGGAGCAAACCGTTCTGCAGCTTGAGGAGGGGCACAAGTCTCAGTTTTCAGAGGACTACAACTCCCACGAGCCCCAAGAAGCACTGGAGCTGAGCTCTGACAGCCATGCAGTGTGTGGGAGCTGCTCGAGAAGATGCCGGGCTGGTGAGGAGCCCGCGGGACCAGGCGTCCTCACAGCCCTCTGCCAGTAGCGGGTTTGTGAGAAGGAGATTGAAACTCATTTGCAAATTAGTTTTTAAATGTTAATTTATTTTTGCTTGATGCGTCTGTACACTGTGTAAAGTAAACACCAGTTACCAGAGTCTGCTGTACCACCTCCTCAAAGCCCCGCACAAGTGACACTGGTAATGCAGGGGAATGACAGTGTCCACGTTTTCCTAAAGGGACACGGAAAAGCAGAGCAATGTGCGCTGGGGAGATGACCCAGCTGGCCACCAGATCTGTGCTCTGGGCCTTCTCCTGTCAGCTGAAATGAGCAAGAACAAGTGTCAAACCGGAGAGATGCGTTTCTCACCGAGCAGCAGAACCACCAGACAGCTAATTGGGAGGAGGCTAGCTCCGACTTGTCCAGCCGCGCTGTCCCAACAGCTCGCCTGATGGTGTAACACGTTGCGAACAAGAGCGATCCTGCTGTCCGGTGACGTGTATGGGCTAGTCACCATAATCAACGACAGCTGAAGGCAGGGATGCAGGAAGGAATCTCACAGGTAAAGCCAACCCACATCTACGGCAACCAGTCCTTCCAAGGACTGGCCATTGAGGGGACAGACTCGAAGTAACATTGGCTTCCGTTTGCTGCCCCCAGGCCAACTGCTGCCTTCCTCGTTTGCCCTGTGGCAGCATCCAGCTACCAACAATTGTCACGCAGTTTTATGTTTGGAGCTTGCTGGGGCTTCTAGGGCAACACGTCATCTCTCGCCTCACCTGTCGGTGGGGGCATGAAAGGGAAGATATCACCCAGCCCGTCCCACATTCCAGATTGTCCCTATGACCCCTGCACCTTCTTGTGCATGGCAAATATTTCCTTGCACAACCCTTAAGCAAAGGGAAAATGAGACAGAGCTGCTTGAAGAGCCATCCAGCACCAGAGCACTTTGAGGCCAAAGTAATCCCAAGGAGTATTTCAAATCCCTGCATGTCACCAAAATATAATTAAAACGCAGGATTTCCTAACCGAGCTTCACAACAGCGATTCGCCGGACTGGGACTGAGGAGCACCAGGAAGGTAATAGATTTTATTGGGTAATTTGTGTGTTTGGACGCACAATCCTTCAAATAATGTCATAAGCTAATGGGGCCACGCGTGGAAGGAGCTTGGCAGCGTTCCGTACAGGGCTGGGTGGTAGGGTGTGGAGTTCTGTGCAGGGAAGCTGGCTTGGATTGGGTTTTTTGGTGGTGAATATCTAGGAAAGAGAGGAGAAGTGGAAGAGGACACAGAGAGAGAGAGAGAGAGCATCAATGGTTTGGGCTCTGGAGGGAGATGACTAGAATATTAATTTTCCTCTAATCACGTCTCTCCCTTTCAAAACGTGTTTCTATATGCATTGTTCTCTGGCCACAGTGAAGGAGTGTTTGGAATGTGACATTGAGGGTAACAGATGTAGTTGAAAAAGGGCTTTTTTGGGTGTCGCGCTGTTCTTTGGGATGAGCCCTTGAAGTCCAGGCAGTTCTGAAATGTGAAAGCAGCATTAAAGAAATAAATAAACACACCCCCCACCCCCCCCACACACACACCACCACCCCCCTCCCAACAAGCCATGCCACTGTCCCCGAGAGAAAATCTACAGGGAAATTAATCTCCCTTTTAACTAATTGCAAAATCCTTTAGACGCGTTTCTCCTATGGCAGCTGGGCCAGCGTTAGGCTGACTGATGGGGCTTCTGAAATGAGCTTGAGGACTTTCCTCTCTGATCACAAAGCCCTCCCAGCAACTCACAGCCCAGCTGGCCCAGGGATGGAGCGAGGGACACCTTCATAGATCCTTGGGGCAGTTCAAAAACACCGACTCTCTTTTAGCAATGTCAGTAGATGTAAGTCCTTGGTGCTTTTCCAGCCGCTCTCTTAAACTTGACTATGTATCGAGCGGTAGGTGTGAAAGAAATAAGCTCCTCTTTAAATCTTCACTAGAAAAGGACTTTTGTTTGTTTAATTTAGCCGCTGGCGTTCTGCCTCCTGCTTTTTTCTAGTTGCTTCAGCCTCTGCCAGGTCCTGAGCACGGCCAGAGGCACCGAGTACACGAGAGGGCAGGATTTACACCTTGGCATTTGGCTGACTTTGCTGAATGTGGCAGGAAAAAAAAAGCTCTGGCATTCCTGGTTTTAAGAAATCTGCAAACTAAGCGAGGTTTGCCAAACTGCTGCCTGGTGTCTAGGAGCTGCTAAACTGTGATGGCATTTCGACAGTGAAATGGCTAAATGGCACAAGCGTTGCTCCTGTTGGTTCTGAAACACCTGGGGACCATCCTAGAGTGCGCTTGCTTTTATTTTGCTGAACACCCCGGTACTGGAGATGAGCTTTGCAGTTCACATCCATCCCACGTGTCTTTTCGTTAACACACATATCTGTTGAATTCTCTAAGATTTGAAAAATAAAGTAAAACTGGACATCTTTGAGGAGGAGAATTCCTGAAGGACTTTAGCTAAGGCGAACCCAAACCCTTGCAAGTTAATTAAGAGCCTTCTTGATGGCAAGAGCACAAAGGACAGTGGCCTTCTGGGGGGAACTCTGGGTGACCAGTTCAAAAGCTGTTTGAAAATGAAAAGAAGAAGGAAAGAAGACCCTGCTCAGTACCCATGTAGACCTGGAAAGTGCCCGGTGCCTGGACCTGGCTCTGGACCTGCTCCGAAATGCTCAGGTCAGAGACCTGCCTGCCAGTCCTGTAGGTCACCCTGCTTGGTGGGACCCTCTGGAGCGCAGAGCCAGGGGCTCTGGCAGACCTCGGCCTCTCCCCGCAGGTGGGTGCTGCTGGTGGGTGTGTTTGCAGCCCTCCACGAGGGGCCTGGCCGTGCTGCTGCACCTCTTGAGCTCGGTGACTCAGGGAACAGGGGCTGGATCTTTAACGACAAATGACAAACGCTCTTTTTGTCACAGGCAAACGCATGGGAAGAGTTTCCCATCTATGTGTATGCAGTCGTCCTGCATATTGGAGAGTCAGAAATACCCCTTACGATGGCCTCCAAGGTGAAATCAAAGGGAAGGTTAAATAATGCCAATCAAAAAAGGAAACCGTATCATCTTGAAAACACCAGCACGTTGTGATTGTTTGGTGTTTTCATCTCCTTTTTGGGTTTTGTGCTACAGTCCCCAAACCAACAGAAAGTAACAAAGCGCTTCACTTGAAAAGGTTTCTGATGCTGGCACGTGCCTGTCCCGAGAACCACTAGAACAAGGATTTATAATAAATAACTCAAGTTAAGGAATGTCACGTGTATGTGCAATAAAAAATTATTTTCAGGAGCGCTGGGCACAAGGTAGCTCGTTTGAGGGACAGTGCGTGGCTGAGGCTGTACGGGCAGAACTGCAGACTCTCGTTTACATCATTTTAAATTGAAGTAGTGATTTTAGTAATGACATGAATAAAACATCCCCTAGACAGGTAGCTGGAGCCAAACGTGCCTCGAGATCTGGCCACAACTGACTTCAATCCCTGGAAAGAATTTGGGTCACAAAGAGAAACGAAGCAACGCGACTGCAGCCTGGAAACGCTGCTGCTGGCTGTTCAAACAGCTGGACGGTTTGATCAGCGCAGCAGAAGCAAGGAACTGGTGGTACTGTTCGCTGCCTGTCCAGTAGGAAGATCTTGCCACACATCTGATATGGCCACCCTGGGGGAAATGGCCTTGCCTAGAGCTTTTATTCTGGTGTATGTGGCTCCTCATCATGACCTTGTTTTTTCTGCACTTTGGCTTTTAATGTCGTCAGAAACTGTCGCCATTTCACGGGAGCGGGTCTGCGCTACCACGTACTAACATACCACGTGTCCTCGAACCAGGACACTGTTTAGGTGTTTCCTGAAGGTGGAACAATTCACTCACTGGCATCTAAAGCTTCTCCTGACCTCGCCTCCACGTCACGCCTGTTCAGAAAGCCGGGCCCAGCACACGTGGAACTGCACAAGTTCTGATCTCCTGCTTGGGTCAAGATATCCAGGATGGGATTTGTTTGTTCTCATGGGCTTTAAGCCTCCAAGAACCATAATCCTGCTCCTGAAAACACACCCTCCTTCCCGCCACACCTTCCCCATAACCTGCCTCGTCTGCTTCACCTGCGAGTTCTTCTGGAGAAGGCTGGCTGGTTTTTTGTGCTTGTCTGCTGCCAGATGTGAGCCTTGTTTGTGGCCCTTAGATAACGGCGTAGTGAAGACAGCAGCGATACTCTTACGGTTCAAAGAGGCGTCTTGTCTGACTTTATTATCAGGGTATAAAATCTGTTAAAAGATGACTTTTTGCACTGAACCTGACCTTGAGAGCCACTGAAGGACAGCTGTGTTTTTCACGGGTACGTCACAGTCGTGACGCAGAACTAAAGCGATGGGCAGCTGCACTCTGCGACGGGCTTAACTATGTGGTAGCCACGTGCCTTTACCGCTTCACAGTCACCTTTGACTGCTGAAAGTCTTGCTCCCTCCACCTCCAATTTTGCATTTTCCCCACAGCCAGGAGCTCCCACCGGCACAGCTCTGCCAAAAAGGTGTAGCCAGGGGAGTAAACACACACAGCTCTGCTTCAGGCGTGCTCTGCTGGGTTAGGTCAAACGGCTGGACCGGCTGGCTCGTGCTAAAGAGCCACCATTCCAACTGATGGAGCTATGGGAAGAGCCCAGATTTCTGGGAATGCCCATTCCAGATGCCTGGCATCTTCACCCTGCAGAGCCAGGCCTGCAGGAGGATGTTTACCGGCAGCCTCTAAAATAATGACTGTTTTCTGAGGCTGCAGTCACGCAGTCATTGTAGAAATGGCTTTGTGGCACTTGAAGGCGTCCATTCCCACCCGTAAACTGGAAATTACCCTCTTCCTGGTACAGCTCAGACGTCCGGATGAACCCTGTGGGCACTCCTCACGTGTTTCAGCGCAGAGGCAGCAGCTTGGTAAGTGCTGGTGGGAGTGATGTGAGTTCACCCACCTGACTGTCCGCTGGAATTCAAAAACACCAGTTGTTTTATACAGCCTCCTGCACGATGCAGCAGGGCTGACTGTACAGCTGCTGCGGAGCGATGACAAACATCTGGCTGTCAGACACATCTTAAACTGGCACAGCTGCTTCTCCAGCAAATACGTGACCTGAGACTGAGGATCAGTCACTTTGCTGCTTTCTATGGCAGTGTGAGGGACCGGGACAGTCTGTGAGCCGCAGCTGGCCAGAGGCTTCTCCTCTGTGGAAGTAGCTTCTAAAATGATGCTTGTATTTTAGGAGGAGGAAATTCCCACGTGGGAAACCTGAGTTTGTACCTGGATGTGAAGAGGACACAAATGTACAGGCATTTCAAGTGCACACAAGGCGACCGACTCTCTGCCGCTTCGCTAACAGGAAACGTCAAAAATAGCTGAGGCATGAAAGTCAGTAACAGCCACAAATAAAGTTGTCTCTGCTGAGTGTAACCGTGAAAACTTTGAGACGTGTTTCTCCCTCAGCTTTCAAAGCTGCTTCCTCCAGTCCCAAAAGAACTGAATCGTACTGAGAAAGTCCATCTCGCAGGAACAGCAATTTGTCAGCCATCGCCAAGCACACGTTGTCCACCAGCACGGTGTGTGCCACAGCAGAGCCGCGGGGGGTGCTGCCACACCGCTGCATTACCCTCCTGCATCTGCAGACGCTGCCGACAGATGCTGATGGCTTTGCTGCTGACAGGATGCCTCAGTAAACCCAGAGCGTCTGTTTTGGAAGAAAGCGGTGTTAGCAAGTCCTGTCTGAGGAAACTCGCCCCACTTGGGCTCTGGCTTGGTCGTTAGCAGGTTACTGAGCTTCGTTTGATGGGCTGGATAATGGAAGATCTGTCTCTCCCATAGGGAAATAGTTTTAGGGAACAATCACCTTTGGTGTTGCCTTGGTTTCGATCTTGCTTCACTTTCCAGCCATTTTGTCGAGCTGTCTTTTCCACCTGATTTAAATGGCAGCACTCTCAAAAACCACTTTCCCACGTGGGTGCTTTATAAAGCAAGATCAGGTCACCCCTAGTCTTCTGGGAGGTGTTTGTGGAGCACGGTGGTACTGCTGCAACCTTTTTACCTTCCATTTGGGTTCGTGCACAATATTTTCTTCCGTGGTTTGTAACAGAAACATTTTTTAAATTTGCACTGAGTGTTTTGAAGCATTTGGCTCTTTCAGGCCATTTTCTGCCACATCACGTACACACTTGTCCGCCTCTAAGAGGACATTGTGGTGGTGTGGTAGGAAAGATTTCTGAACCTGAACCATTGCCTAACCGCACCGCTGCAGCTTTCACTGCTGCTTGCAACTGCTGCAGCATGAATTGTTTTTGCAATGTGAGCATGGCTGTGACCAAATCTCCTGTCACACCACTGAAAGCTGTAAAAACTCCAGCTGACAGTGAGGCAGTGGGCTCACCGCTAGAGAATGGGGCCGTAACACAGCAGCCCGCCTTTCCTCCGTCGGCTAGCCGCCCCCCTTGTAGCAGCA
Organism: Bucorvus abyssinicus; assembly: GCA_009769605.1. NCBI lineage: Eukaryota > Metazoa > Chordata > Aves > Bucerotiformes > Bucorvidae > Bucorvus > Bucorvus abyssinicus. The sequence continues at coordinate 25,915,872 of CM020035.1, read as the reverse complement.
GCGATGGGAGGACACAGGCGTTCACTCAGTTGGGGTGTACCGCCGGAGTCCTTGTTTGACAGGGACCGAGGCCGGCTGCCAAGGAAGCCGATGGTAGAGCAGACACAGCAGTGGCTGCCAGGAGAGGAGCTGCAGTGCTGGTGAATTACAGGCCATCAGTCTGCCAGCGGGTTGTGCAAGATGCCTGTCCACGGCGTGCAGTAGAGACGTGAGTTTGGGTTTGCACTTGAACTGAGACTTGACTTGGCCTCTTCAGGACTTTGTTATTATTCCACGTATTATTCCACCAGTCTTGAAGTGGGTCAGGTACTGAAAGGGAAGCCGGTGCTGGTTGGGCAGCATTAATTCGGGTTATTATGTGCGTTGTCTGGTTAGACCTGTTTTTAAAATGTGCCACTACATGATGCGCTTGTTACAGCAGCCTCGTCATCTCCTGCCCCTCCTCAGCGCCGCCTGTAAACAGTCCACTCCGAGTCCGCTGGCGCCGGGGCAGGTCTTGTGCAACCCATCGGTGGTGGAGCCTGCTGGTGGGTCGGCTGGTGGGATGGCCAGCGATAGACAGCTCCGAGGGAGAGCAGGGGCCAAGCTGTGCCCACCAGCAAAGGGTCTGGCTTGTAGGTCAGTAACAGAGAAAACAGGGCTGATCGAGAACCTCAGCATCCCTTTTTCTTCCTGCTTGCAAGAATACTTGACAGTACTTTAGTCTGTGCTAATTTTGAAACTGTTGAGCTGTTTAGGCTGTCAGATTTTAGCATTTATTCTATTTGTGGTGGCTTTTAAATGCAACAGAAATTAAATTTAAACACAGACCAGCCAAATGTGCTAAGCCACCAGTTTCCGTGAGGGAACAAGCACATGACTTTATGCTGCCTGTTTTCCTTCTTGCCTTGCCACTCCGTAGCCTCTCCCTGCACCCCTCAGCCTCTCAGCCACCCCCACTGCCCCCACCATGTCAAAAAATAAACCCCAAACCAAGCAAACAATAAAACCCATCTGTGCTCTTTTTAAAGAAAATAAGAGTATTTATATTATTTCTGTAGAATGAATAAAGGAGGGAGAGAAAAAACCCCTCCAGAATTAGAGATCTCCTGATATGCTGGTGGCTTCACGATGGTGAATTACCCCTCTGCCTAAAGTCCTCTGAGGTGGTGATGGAGGAAGGGACCAAGGGGCTTTTTCTTCACCCAGGACCCACAGGAAAGAAAAGAAAAAGTCTCAGAGTGGATAGAAACAATGTGAAACAGTATGTCTTGAAATTGTAAATAATAAATCACGTTTCTGAGTATTTACCCTGTTTTTACAGGGCCCCGTTGTCCCTGTTCCTGTTGTCATCTATCATCCTTCACACAAATCACCCCGTTCTTGTTTTGCTGTGCAGGGCAGGGATTAAGGCACTGAGAGTAGACATTCATCTGGTTGTCCTCAGCTTTGTTCTCCCCGTGATCTGGAGTAAGAGTCTGCCTTTGGCAGAACCTGTTCAAAACCTCCCTGCAGACACTTGTTTTGCTGCTGCATATCTCTGTGTTGCAACAAAAAATATACTTTTTTTTTCCTTGGGTTGTAGAAAATGTGGGGATAAGAATGATCTCTTTACTGTATCTTCTGAAACAGTGACATGGCAAAGCCCCCCTTGCCCCGATTCTGGACTTTAAAGGGAGAGAACTCACTGTTTTTTTCCTACCATAACATGGAAATTCTGGTTTGTTTCTCTTTTTTTCTGCAGTAGGACCTTACAGCGAGGTGAAGCCCTGAGGGCTCTAGCCCGTGTTTGCAGCAAGGACTCGAGTGCTCTGCAGAGCAGGACGCCCTCAGCCTGTTTCCTGCTGTGGTAGAAATCATTTTTTGATCTTTGTGCTTGTGTATTTCAGTGGCCAAATACCACTGAGGGTTGCGGAGCTGAGGGAATAGGCAAGACCTGGAAACATACAGGGGTGAGTGCTTGGAAGAGATGTTTACTTTAAAAAAATAATAAATCTTGGTTCTTGGCCTTGGTGGAGTACAGTCAAGCCTCACCAAGGAAAAAGGTACCCTTTGAAATAACGAACTGATATTCTCACAGGTATGTGGAGAATGTTCTCCTGTAAGTTAAACGAGACCCGTGTTCTGCTTTCAAAGGCCTGATTCTAGAAATGTCAATTTAGATTGCTTCTAAGGCAATGTGCTCCCCATGTTCCTCTGAAACTGCTGCCACTGAAGGCAGATAATAAAAACAGTGCTTAAATCATTAAAGATTTGTTGCCGCCTTCAAGCTACGCCTGTCAATGCCAAGGGTCATCCCTCAATGCCAAGGGTCATCTCTCCTGTGCTGACAGAGAGGAGGTGACACCTCGTTCGGTGGAAATATTCTGTGTGGATTAACAGGAGTCACTTCCGCTGTTATTTTGTGGCATCATCAACACTTAAAATCAGAGGACTGATGGGACCAGTCAGAAGAAAACCAGTCAGTGTTGGTTCTGGATAATGCTGAGCCCTCCTCTGCACAACGGACGTTATTTTGGGGGCCATCACGCCTCTGCGTGTTGCTGTGGTTGTTGAAAGAAGCGTTTAAGGCTGCTACAGCACACAGACATGGACTTCCCAACAAGGGTGACCATTCTTCTGCACGGGAGCCGTTACTTCACTGCTGGACATGCAGCTGATGTCTCTGTGAGATAGCTGAGATGACCCAGTGAAGCAACAGGGTGGCTTGCCCTATGCTAACCTGCCCTTCTCCACCCGCCCAGCTTCCTCCTAGCTAGGACCCACCTCAAATTGACATTACAAGCACTTAACAAACCTCTATATTAGTGCTTTGTGAGAGCTCAAAGGCTTATTTTTAGTGAAACTTCATTTTGGACATTGTGTATGGAAATAGAGAAGTTGCACTAAAACAAACAGTCCTTGTCTCCACCATGGACAGTCACGGCACAGAGCTCAGACGTGAAGGCAGGAGCCACGGGTGAATTTCTGTGTCGCAGATACCTCCTCTGGTAAAAACCTGCACAAAAAGGAGCCTCCAGCTGCAAATTCAGCTTTTAGTAATGACGTTGGGACCAGCAGTATGCCGGTGTGTCGTACCTCTGAGCTCACAGCATGAAATAAGGGTATTGACATGAGAACTGAGGTCACTTGGTAGGAAAGGAACGTTATTTGTTGTTGAGCCATCTGAACAGTGTGGAAAAGCACCTACTTTCAGATAAAAACGTGCATTAGTAGCGACTCAGATGACGAGAAAGCAAGAGGGTGGTGGTCCAGGGCTGCCATAGGCATAGGCCAGTACCGGAGGGAGCACAGAAGCAGGAATTAGAGACGTTAATCTAGAGCAATCTGCAGTAATGGATCCAGTCAAAGTTGTTCTTTTCCTTATTGCTAGAAAGAAGAAATGCCGGTTCCTCAAAAAACCACGTGTGGGGAAGGCTTTGGGGTTTGCAAACAGCATCATGTTTTTCAACCAGGGCTCTGGTAACATTTTCAAAATGGAAAATCTGTGTTTCAGTAAAATATACTTTTTACTTTAGTTTTGCAAACTGTTTTTATTGGAGTCAAAACTCAACCCTTTCAAATTATTTGATCTGAACTCTCACAGAATGGAAAAAAAACCCCGTATTAATGTGTTGTCCTCGTTTGGCAAAGGAGGAGAAATCAGACGGATGTTATATTGACGCCATCTGGAAGCCCTAGTCCTCGTATGAATAAATGGCATCTTTCCCAGCTCATCTCCTCTGGGTTTCACCTGTGTTTAGATTGCATTGTGATTTTGAAAGGGCCTGGTTCCTGCTGCGTACAGTGGCGCAACCCTCGTTTATTGTGTTGCTGTTATAGAACTTCTCTAGGCGTATATGTTTAATTCTGATCAGGAGATTGAAAAAACATGCCATCATATATGAACAGGCAACCTCCCAATGGGAAGAGGTAACAAACTCAAGGAGACGAAAATGGTGGAATTACTCTTACAGAAGGTAAACTAGCTCAGAGAAGGCACGTTGCTTCTCCACCCTTAGGGCAGGAACTGTGCAGAGGCACCCGCAGGAGAACAGTGATGACTGAGGTGAGTGGTTCCAAAACGCGCATCACCAGGTGCCCTGGTATTCAGAGCCTGGCTCCAGAGTCACCTAAAGGAAATTCTCTTCCTGGCTATGCCACGTACTTCCTCTGGGGGATCCTGAGCAAGGCATGTGTTGACCCAGATTTCAACTTTGCAGTTAGTCCCCTGGCAGCTGGGCCCTGGCTGTTTTCTGGCTGGCCAGAGGTTACAGAGGTACCCCACTGCTACAGACACCCAGAACCTGCTGTTTTCAAAACATTCCTCCCTTTTCCAGCAACTGCCCTTTCCTGAATGACCTATATTTAACTCTGGGCTCATGTAAGCGTTGCCTCCGGTGGCACCCTCATATCTCAGGCATGCCTTGTGACAAAACGCAGACCGTAAATAAACAGGGAAGCCTTGCGTCACGCCGTGCTGCGGGCCTCCGCGGCGGGGTTCGCCCGCCGGTGCCATGATTCAGAGGGGCAGAGCTGACACCCGTGAGACTTCAAAGGGGAAGGAATCGGAAAAGGCACAAGCTGTGCTTAGCAAGGGTGAGAGCAGGCAGCCGGGACACGGGGTGCGTGCTGCCGGGCCGCGGACAGGGCTAGGCCCCAGCTGCCGCAGGACGCTAAAGTCGCAGCAGGGCCCGAGCTGCGAGACCCACTCGCGCGTCCCTGCGTGGGTGCCAAAACCCGCGCTGTAACCTAAAACGCCTGCCACAAGCCCGAGAATCGACGGGGCAAAATCTGACCCAAACCCGCCCACTGAATCCAGCCGGGCCCCGGAGCCCGCGGCCCGCTCCAGATGGCACCCACCGCACCTGACGGGACCGGCCGCCGGCACGGCCTAGCCCCGCCCTTCTCCCCGCTCTCCGCCAATCAGCGACGCCCTGTCCCCTCGCGCGCTTTCCCCGCCCTCGCCTCTCTGCCCGCCTCCACGCTGTCACGCCCGGAGCCGCGCGGCTCCGCCCCCGCGAGAGCAGCGGAAACCTCGCGAGAACGGCGCTGCGCGGTGCCGCGCCCCCCCCCCCCCCCCCCCCCTCCCGCATGTGGCGCCCCGCCCCGCGGCCCTCCCGCCGCCGCCGCCCCCGCCCGCCGCCGCGGCCGGATCTGTCTCTCGCTGGCTGCTGGCTGGGCGGTGGGAAGGGAAGGGAGAGGAAGGGGGGGTGCGCTCGGCCCTGCGCACTGAGCGATGTTTGTCCGCCATCGCGGCGGAGGAGGAGGGTGAAGGAAGCGCCGCCGTCGGAGCGAGGGGCCTGCGCCGCCGCCTCGCTCCTCGCCGCCGCTCCCCCCCTCGGCCCGGCCTTCCCGCCCTCCGCGCAAGCCCGGGGGCCGCAGCCCGGAGTGAAGGTCGCCAGCGGCCTCCCCCGCCCGGCCCCCGGCCCCGCTCCCGGGGTCTGCCGCCCCGCCGCGCGTCCCCCGGCGTCCCCCCGGACGGGAGGCGCCGTCGCCGCCGGGCCCGAAGATGTCGAACCTGAGCAAGGGGACGGGCAGCCGGAAGGATACCAAGATGCGGATCCGAGCCTTCCCCGTGAGTACCGGGCCTAGGCCAGGCGAAGCGGCCGCGCCAGGCCCCGGCCTCCGCCTGCCCGCAGGCCCCGCGGCCTCCCCGCGCCGTGTGTGCCCGGGGCCGCGGTGAGCAGCGAGCCGGGCCGGCCTCGCGCAGGGACGGCCTTGGTCGTCGGAGCGGGGCGGCGGTTGCGGGCGGCGCGGGGCGAGCTGTCAGCCGGCCGGTGGCCTCGGGCACCCCCCGTGCGAGATGGGGGAGCGGGGGACACGGGCCGTGCGGGCACCGCATCCCCAGGGAGCGGTGGTACCTGCCGCCCGGCGAGTGGGAGGTGGAGGAACTGGTCCCCGCGGTTATCGCCTCCCTCATCAGCCAAGCAAATCAATTATGAAAATCTACGTACGGCATGGAGGTGGGGGGGTGGTTTCTTTGTTTTCAAGGAAAAGGCCTCAAAGAAGGAGTCGCAGGTTACACGGTTATACGCCTACAGCAACAAGATGAGTTAACCCCGGGGGGGGGGGGGGCGGATTTATTTCTGTCTTCTGCAGAGTTTCCTCTTGGTGAATTTATTTCGCTCTCCGCTCCCTTAAGGAGGCTGTTAAGTCGTATGATTATAAGATTTAGGTGGCACCATGCCAGCTGTTCAGAAGAGGTTACTGTAAACATCCAGGCGTAGGTAACTTCCATGCGTGTTCCGTAGAGCCGTGAGCACGCTGTCCCGTCGAGCTGCGGAGGGGAACGAGCCAGGCTGTTAATTTATCCTGCCATAAAGCTTGCTGTGTGTTGACAGTGGCTTCAATTAAAGCTTGCAACAGAATAACAACTACGGGACTATTAATGGCGCTGAGGAACGAGAGAGATCGAAAAGCTTCAGTAACTGCCGGAGGACAGCCAGGAAGTGTGTGTGTGTTTGTTCATCAGCGTGTACCTTAAAAAGAAGACACTTAGTTGAGTCACCAGTCTGTAAGGTTTAGCGTTAACTTTTTGATGCTATGTCTGATCCCAGCAGGCCGTAGCGCAGAACTAATGCGCCTTGTCTTTAGAGAGAAACTGGACGTACCTGTTTATCTTATTTGACCGACAGGGAAAATATCAATGTATTTGCTTCATCAAAACTCTTGCTGATGAAATTGGGGAATTCTTGGTATTCCAAGCAGCTAGTCTAATCACAGCAGTCTGATTTTTACTGTTTTCCTCTTACTCTTTCCTTTGCTTTTCACCACTGACAGCTGCGTTCAATGGTAAATGTCAAAAGAAAACAATAGGCTGTGAAATTGTGAATTTCAGCTGATGAAGGTTTTTTATGTCCAAATTGTCTTTACTTCTTCTCAAGAACATCAGTTTGGTCAGGAGATGTTGGATTGCAGGAATGAAGAAAAAGAATGATGGCAACATGGCCAGGGCTTTACTACCAAATAGTAGAAATACTACTATAGCAGGAAAACCAGTGTGTATGTTTTATAGCAAACTAGACCAGAAATAGAGCAGTCATTTAATTTGATAACCAGATTTGTGTGTTCCAGCGGTGAATGTGCGGATGGGGTCAGCCCACAAAGGCAGCCTTGGCAATGGCATAAAATTCTCTTTGTGTCTTACTTTTTTCACCACTTTTGTAAATGAGCACATGAATTTAGTGGGGGTTGAGGAACGCTGGTACAGAGCTCTGCTGTGCCATCAGGTTAAACAGTGGCATCCGGTTTTTTCCTTCTGAAACTCTTTTTGCTAACATTGTCTTTGCAGTTGCTTAAAGAACAGCTAGGTTAAAAGTTTTTTAAAAAATTAGCCTTGTCCCTAAAATAATTCTGTAAGTAAATAGACATCAAGGCCTCCCGCTTGGTGACATCTGCTGAGAGCGCTTTTTCAGGTGTTACCTTCAGTAGGTTTCCTTTTCCAAGATGTGTTGTTGACAGTCCTGTTGGTAAAGTGTTTCTAGAGAACAAGCGTGGAGTTGGTGGGAGATTTGGAGGGGTTCTCTTGCACAGTAGCTGTAGTTGGTGTAAAAACCTGCCCGGGGATTCTGGGGAGGCCTTGGGGTTGTGTGGCTTCGGTCCCGCGCAGAGCGACCGCTGCGGGATTATCCGTGTCCACGAGGTTGTATTTGTGTGGGGACAGAGTCTATACTTAGCACATGTGCTGGTTGTGCTTCAGCTGCCCACCTTCACCCCTTCCGCTCAGGTTTGGTGGCCCTGCATTCAGGACGCTTCCAGAGGTGACTTTGTAGGCCGCTTCGGTTTGTCATATTGATTGCCTTTCCTCAGCAGCTCCGTCTGTCTGAGATTAGCTCCCGTCTTGCATGGAGGCGGTTGTTTACAGTTCCGTTAAACCAGGAGTAGCCACCTGGGCGAGGGAAGGTTCCTGGTACACAGCAGCGTGATGGTAACTCCTCTGCATAGGTTCTGTCTCTTTAGTACTTTCTGTTTTTCATAATATTTTTGATATTTCTGCTGTTGTTGTATTTTAGGGAGCCAGAGGAAAGGAGAGGTAGTCACTTGCAAAGTGTCGCTGCTCCAGAATTTTTCTGCCTTACCTGAAATTAAGTAGCGATGGACCAACACATTTGAAACCCACCAGTGTTGTACCTAGAGATCTTAATGGTTGGAAATTCATTTTATTCTCGATATTATTCTTCATTATTTCTTGTACTTGGTGGCAGATTCGCTGTCATCCCAGGTGCCCATTACTATTCGCTCACTCGTGCTCTGAGGTGCTTCTCCTGACCTCAAGGGCAATGACACTGAGGACGGGACGTGCTGTTTCCCTGCAGTGGGTTGTAGCATAATCAAAAGTAGTTGAGAAAAACAGTTTCCTATACATCCAACCAATTTTTCTGTTCACGGTTGTAGCCGTCAGTGATGTAAGTGGGATATAGTTTGTCAGTATTTTTTTTTGAGTGGTGCAGTAGTGTTTTTGCTGAACACACAGTATGTGCATTAGGGGAAAACGCAGGTTGGCAGCTTCTACAGCACAGGAATTGATGGCACCTGTTTCAGAGAAGAGTTAGGGGTTGGTGTTTTCAATTCCCTGGTTTAAAGTACTCTCAGGCCCTCAGATGGGCTCTTGTTGCTTAAGTCTCAGCGGGCCCATCACTGCTGGCCAAAGGATCACTCTGAAAGCTCTCAGACAAGCTTGCAGCAAATCGAATTTGAAGGTGATTTAGGTGATCTGTGAGAAGTGGTGTCAAAGAGTGCTAGATATACACTTCAACCTCTGTGAGATGCCGCGTCGGTAATGGCCATCTAGCACGCGTGCACCGTGTTTCCTGCGTGTCTGCGCTGCTTCACTTGGCCTGGTCAGCTCGTGGAAAATAGCCAAAGCACAAACCACACGTTTCTTACCGAACTGAACCGTGTGTGAGGATTCAGGAAGTGTTTTGGGACTTCAGTGTCAGAAGTCACAGCAGTGCTGTCAAGCTGTGTCAAATGAACTCTTGCAGGAACTCATTCTTCTCTTGGCGCAGTGTGTCAGCTGTCACCATAAAATCGGTTGGACAGACCTTTCTGAGAACCAGCATGACCCAATGTAGCATATTGGGTTTGAGCTGTATAGCTGGGGGTGGGTTTTTTGAGTGCTTTTAATCATTTTTATTTCCTGCAGAGCTGTCTTTTCTTTCCAGAGCAATGCTCCAAGAGTGTTTTGCCCAAGAAAATTCTGATTTCTTCTGGTCTTGTGCATAAGGCAGGCGGTGTCTTCTGTCTTTCAACCCTGTTTATCAACGCCGTTATCCTCAAAGAAGCAGTAGTAAATGGCTTCAACTCTTCAACGCAAAAGTCTTTAAGACTCAGATTTTCAGTTCCACTGCTCCTTTCTCCTCAGATCTAACAACCAGTTGGTTTAGGCTTTGTGTAGGCAGGAGGTTTTTTCTCAGGGAATGCTGACTGCTGCTGTGGTTTGTTTTGAATCTTGGGGAATTGATCATGCAAATTGAGATGAGGCTTGTTAAATTTATGCTTCAACCTGTAATCTACCAATTCAAGAGTTTGAGGTAAATTTGGTGCCTTACTCGAACGTTTCACAGTAGATGGACCATAGAAAACACGTTGAGCTGAGGTTAAATTTTTAATTGTTGAGGTGATGTGAGGGATACATGTATTTCTGCCTTGGCTTCAAACCCCTAGAGCGTGCGCAGAGCTGCACTGTGAGCGAATGGGGAGGTGTGGAGGGTGCGATGAGGGAGGAATGGGGGGTGGTTTACTGCAGGCTCTTTCAGCTCTGATTAAAATTACGTAAACCCACTGAGTGCTGCCAGACCCCCATGTTTTACCTGGTTGGCTTTGTGAATCTTTGTATTCTCAAACATATTTGTAAGAACGTCTTAGTTATTAACCCATATGGTGTATACAGGAGTAAGAAGTTAATGTACACAACTCAAATTTCTAGGCTTAAAACCTAGAAATAAAACTGACCAAAAAATAAAACCATTGTTTATCTTATTCAAAGGAAAAGGGTGAATGAGAAGCGATGAGCAGCCCGAATGCCCTCATACTGCACTGGGAGTTTGTAAGAGCTGGTAAGACTAATGCCAGGGTAGACCCTGAGTAGTTGTGGGTGGTCTTCTGCTCAGTTGGGGTTTTTAACACTCTGTATGTACTATCTTTTAGTCGTGGGCTGACCTAATCTCATTAGAACCTCTGAGTTCTGTAGATGTTGGGGTTTCACTTGCAGATGTTCTTGTTTTTCCTTGTTAGCTGGGTCTTAAGTTCTGAGCAATCATCATTCCAGTTGGTGCGAATTTTAAGTGCCTCCGCGTGGCGTTGGAAAGAGTGCTGCTGCTGTTTGAACTCTGCTCGATGGCTCCTGCAAGAGTATAAATATAAAGGAACACCACGAGCATTCTGTCGAGATTTTTATAGTGGCTAATTCTGTCTGAGTTTCTTCAAGTGCCTTGGCAGGTTCGTCCACCCCCTCGTTCCTGTGTTGAATAGTAGTGCGTTATTAAACAGGAGTTACTATTTTTCTCTGGTAGTGGTGGGTAAAAGGGCTTTATCAGAGCTGCTGTAAAACTGATGAAGCGGTTTTGGTAATCTGCAAGGAGAGTTGTGATAGTACTAAGTAACAGAAAATCAGGAGTTTGGGTTTTCCTCTAGAGAAGCTGTTACAATTTTTCAAAACATTTCTTTTTTTAATCTCTTCTGTACAGAATTTCCAGTCTGTGTTGTTGAAGCCTTTGGCTTTGGTCTGTGGGACTGGTAGTGCAGGTGCTCTCTGGTTCTCATCACCACCGATATGCTGTGCCTGACAATCTCTGTACATGCTGAAAACCTTTTGTGATAGAGCAGGACAGATTTTCTTCAGATAGTTTGAATCCATTCATAAAATGCACCATGATTCTGGTACAGCCCAAAATAGGCTCCTGACCTTGTGTGTGTGATCGCTGGATGCTATCTTTGGTTTCAGGTAGCTGAAATACGTGTGGAAAACCAGCTATTAAGTTGAGCTCGCTCCTGCCCTCTCATTCTGAGTCCGTGTTTGTGGAAACGAGGAGCAGGCCAGGACTGTAGGACAAAACTACAAACATCCTTTTCCTCACAGGATTATTTTATTTTTCTGAGTTCAGTTAAAGCCAGTAGAACTTTCAAATCGCTGATGGCTTTTTTGTAGAGATGCAGGCACTGCCACTTCAGCAGGAGTAAATCATTAGATGACTTCACAAATGAACTTAGGGAGTTTCTTTTGGGAAGCAAACCAGTGTGTATAATACCTGAGCGCAGCAGGGGGGACAAGTCTGTAATAAACATTTACATCTGGATGGTGCTCACTCTGGAGTTGCCTGGATTCTTTAATTAGTTGTGCATAAGATTAGTGTTTTAGGACTGAAACTGCCTCGCTTGTGTTTCAAGGTGTAATAGCGTGCAGAATGTATGCAGGTAATGCGCTGTATTTGGGTATGGTGATGGATGAGGTGCGTTTGTGGAAATGCCAATTTTTGGTTTATATAGTGGATATAATTTGCACTATACGGGGCAAAAATCCCCCAGAGAGAGGTTATTGTCGGCATGCAGCAGTATGGATCATCTGTAAATGTAATCATATTATGCCTATTATATCGATTATATGTAAATGTAGAAGTTTCCCACCCCCAGTCATTCATTGTGTTCCTTGTTTTGAAATGGCTTCAGGAAATGTGTTTCCAGTCTGTGTAAACCGGTGTGGATTTCACAGATTTCCTCTTTAAATACTCTTGATTTTTGAAGAGTCATAAAATCTTGAACTACTCGCAGGTTAGTTGAAAAAAGCCAGAACCAATTCCTGGGGGGTTTACCTTGAAGCCACCTGCGCAAGGAGCGGCTCAGGGAAGCGCTCGAATCCGGGTTGTTGAGGCTGGGAAGTTAATGCACTGATGGATTTTTTTTTTTTTTTAACTCCTGGAGAGATGATGCCCCTGAGGAGACGCGAGACCTTCCACGGGAGGTGCGGGTGTGCAGAACAGCACTGCTCTTCTCCAGCAGCTCTGAGCTGGGATTGAGGCACGCAGTGTCTCTGTTATTATTTAAAACCATTTATATTGATGACTTTTATAATATTAACATTGTAGAGATTTGCCAAAATCCCCATGAATTTGCCTCATATTAAGTGAATGTTATTTATTTCTACTTTGTAGTGCTGGGACAATGGTCTTAAAACTAATAGAAGCTCGATCACGTACCGAATCCCGGGTTTAAACTGTTCCGGCTTTGGTGGCAATGACCTGTTTCTGTTGGGTGAGGAGCGATGTGAGTAGCGGGGGGGTGTAACAGTGCTGCTTCTGCCGATGGTGACCCCTCGTCCGTTTTAGGGTCTGGCCCGTGTTTGTCAGAGGGGAAAGGCACATCCTGTAGTTGATCAAATGTGGTGCCACTGCTGCTTCTGTCTGTTGTGTCCCCTTTGAGAAGAGCCTGCCTGGCCACCACGGACACGCAGCCCAGCTCTCTGCAGTCTCTTCCCGCACCTCCCCAACCTCCAGGATCCTGCTGACAGAGGAGACGAATGATTCACTCCCAGAAATTCAGCTCCTCTTCATTCCATTGCTGCTGCTCTAATTAGATTCAAATATTTTCTTTTAACACCAACTTAGTTTAGGGTAGAAACCTTTAGCCATTGTGTGTGTTTCAGGAAGGCATTTCTTGCTGTTGCAGGAGTCTGTCAAAGTTTTTTCACTGTAACTTTAATCTGGGAGCAGTTGTCTTAGGATTGCTGCTTCTAAAGTGAGTCGAGAGGACCTTGAACTTCTCATTGGTCGGCAAAACACTGATACTTATTCTTTTGGGCAGGAGCGAGAAAGTAGGCAGGTATTTGGCATCAAATCTTTGTATTCATTTCTCTGTTTGGTTCAGAAGAGGTGTTTTTTTTTTTTTTGAGTTGAGCAATCCTGACCTGATAAACGCTTTTTTTTTCCCCACCCACATTATTTGCTCCTTAAGTAATCAATTATTTCATGCCTGAAAATGCTCCCATTACCTTGCAGAGTTAAACATGAAAGATCTGAAGTGTAACCTTAGACCTAGACTTCAGCTCCTAACAGTTTCCGAATCAGTAGGAGAAGTTTCAGAAGTGTAGACAGTTCATCTTCACTGTCGTGAGGCTGAAGTGTTCTGAGGAAATAAGTGGTTTCCTTGTGGGTGTTTTATAATCCTCCCCCATTTCCAGGCACTGTAGAGGTGAGCGCTGTGGAAATGTCACAGAATGTTTTTAAAAGCACCTTGGTTAATGTGCAGCAGCGTCGCTGTTTTGGCCGTATAAGCACTTCCATTCTATAGCAGTGACAACTGTCTTCTGGACTAGAACTTCCTATATTTAACCTCTTACCAAGTCAGTTCTTCCAGAAGCTTGAACAAAACCAGTTAGTAGTTACCTTATAAATACAACCTTATTTTTTAAAACAAGTTTCATGACGTGATGACAGACAGAAGCTTGCACGGTGACAGGGGGAGACACTTACTTGTTTACAGATAATGCCTTTGAGTGTTTGAAAACACATTTATAGTTGTCTGCAGGTAACTTAAAAGCTTGGATTTCTGTATTTTAGTTAAATTATCTTCTGCTGTCCTCTCTGGGCAAAGCATGCAGTTCTAAAACACAGTCCCTAGGGTAATTAGTAGCATCTTTGGAAGTTTATGTTGAGAAGTTGTTAATTTTGGTCTGTTTTCTTTGGTCTTCCTCAGTATCCAACCACCTCTTTCAGTTCCTTGCTGACTAAAGCACGTGTGTTTGAAAGGGTTTGGGTCTTGCAGAAAATAAATCGTAAGAGGGATGAGTGTGTAAGAGCCAGAGTTATGCTTTGTGTAAGCGATGGTAGGTACAATATTTACTGACTTTGATTATCCCTGCACTGGTACAGTTTTTATACAGCACCTTACAGACTGGTCCCTGTCAATCCGCGTCTGCCGAGAAGCCAGTGAAACGTGGCTGCTGAGCGATCCTTCAGTTTTCAGTGACCCACTCTGACAAGTAATATTCTGGTTTTATCTGTATTAATGAGGTTCTGGTTTTACCTGTATTAATGAGAGTGACTGACTGAAGGTGCGCTTTGTAAGTTGAGCATTATAAATGGCAAGTGGAAGCCGTGAGTTGATTTTTAGGCAGCGTAACATCGTTTGTGGATGACTCTTGGGAGAGTGTGCTAAGGTCTGGAAACGGGAGGATGTCTGTGTTCAGAGTCAGCACTGTGTGATTTTGTGGTTTATTTTATATGTAGTTGTCAGCCTCTCCAGATTGTCTACATTGGTTTTGTATTTTTTAAAGACATGAAAGAAAAAGTGTTAGACTGCCTTTTGCCTTGTGTTGATTCGGTACCTGATGGCTGCTCAGAGTTCCTAGTTGCAGGTCACACGGAGCAGGGGTTTGCGAGGAGTTGTTTGGGTTTTTTTTTTCCCCTTTCGTCCACGGTATTATGTTCCCCAGATTTGTAAGACTTAAGTTGAGGAGGAGCATTTGGGAAAAATGAAGAAATTGTGTTAAATAAAAGTTGAAATCTGGAATAAGTGAGGAACGTTGGCAGTTCAGCATCAGTCTCTTCTGAATCGCTTCCTAAAATACAAGAAATGAGGCTCTGATCTTCCTTTGCATTTGTTCAGTCTCCTAAATGTGTCAAAACTGTTGCTGCAGTACAACATTGTCTGTTAAAGCCTTGGTTTAGAGTTTTCCTGTAGGCTGTTAAATCTCTGTAGTGTGGTGACTCCTCTGTCAGGTCCGCCTGTAATGCAGACAGATGTTGCCTTTGAGAGGAGGAACAAATCTGTTTTTTCCTGGGCTTTAGGTTTACTAGAAAAGGAAGTCCTTGGAGGATATTAGTTTGCTGTAAAGCTTAGCAAAACCAACCAAAGCCCTTCCTCTTCATGCCCCCACCCCAAAGAGCACTTGTTTTGTGATGAGGCCAGCAGAGCTCTGAGGTAGCGCCTAGGAGGTTCTGTCTGTCACTACGCAGGAGGCTTGACTCCGTCTTTTAAGGAACAGTCACTTTTTAATCTGCTTACCTCTCCTGCCTCGTGCTGGCAGAACAGCTTTTCATTGCTCAGAACCCATTGAAGCGAAGTGGAGAAGGAGAGGATTTTGCCTGAAATCCTGAGCTCTTGGATGTTTCAATGGGCAAAGAAGATTCCCTTGTTTTGACTATAACTGCACGTTCCTCTTGCTTCTGCGACTAAAGCCTGACAGGGCTGGGAAGGAGAGGTGGATGTGGCGATTCCTGCATTTCTGCTGCTAATGGAATATTGCCCTGGAGCCCTGCCTATTCCACAGGGGCTCGGGCTTTTGAGCGTTGGAATAGAGTTGATTTTTCTCTTGGCTTTTACGGGATTACCCTGAGCACTGGTCCCTCAGCTCAGCTTCAGAGCCTGGGATGTAGCATGGTGCAGGCCATGGATACTCCCTGCAGGAGGAATCTGGAGAAGTGGCGTGTAGAGATTGTCCATCCAAACAAGAGTGAGGCTTGAATGTCAAGGGATGAGTGAAGAACCAAACACAAATGTTAAAAATTGTGTCAATATTTAATGTTGCAAATGAAAACTGACAGATGCCATAAACAAACTAAAGGCAGAGAATCCCCCCACCACACACACCCTCTGAGGGAGTATAATAGAGCAATAGCATTTCCTGACACTGCTTGGAGACATGGATGATACTGGATGGTCACCTCCAGTTGTTGTTATAGGTCACCTGGGAGCAGAAGCCTAGATGTAGGACCCGTTTTGGTAGCACCTGGTGATGAAAACTTCAAAATCCAGTCTGGATTTTGAGCTCTCCATTTGTCGTTAATAGGAGTACAATTTATCTGCTCTGTGGATGAAGAATATGTAGTTCCGTATCTTAATATGCCATTTTTCAGAGCTATTCTTGGAGCAAACACTAGACAATACATCTCTGTCATTGTAAATTCTTGTCTTTTAAATTAACGATATTGGAAGGGTTTATAAAAATTCCAGTAGTGATTAGGTTCTGAAGGCACAGAATGTGCTGCTCTTGCCCTTTCTGGGTGACCTCAGCCAAGCTTCATCCAGAACGGAGGATCCAGGCGCAGGATGCTGAGTTACCACGTGACAGGCTAGCTAACAGCACCTTGATGGATGCCCTGTCTTGAAACGGAAGGGAAGACTGTGAGCTTTGACAGCTGCCCTTGCCTCGTGGACTGTGGATCATTTGTCCCCGTGGTGGCAGTTTTGGGTGGCAGCAGTCAGGCCCTGCTCGTTTTGTCTGTGAGGGCTAGGAAGTGGAGGGGGTGAGCACAGGCTGCAATTACTTGGTGTTTACTCGGAGCTGCTGACTAACTGTCGGCATCGCTCACTTCCTTCAAGGTAAATGCTTGTTCTGTCGTTTCGGTCGGTTCTCACTACAGGGCTCAGGGGTGTCAGACCTGCAGGGTGTCAAGGAGAGGAGTAAGGCGGGTGATGGTTGTGTGTTTTTTGAAAACTTGGAGCAGTGCTGCTCTGCAGTGATCGTTTCCAAAATGGCCTGTGCCCACCGGTGGTGTGTTGAATTGTGATAAACACTGTGCAGCTACTCTGTGTCAATGTGGAGTAGTAATGCTTGTGACTTAAAAGAAAAATGTCCTGCAAGTGTGTTTACAGCCTGTTAAAACTTCTGAGAATTAACAGAGGCCTGTTTGGTCTGAGAGCTTTGGCAGAACTTTGTAGAACTTGACTAGAAACTCCTTCTGTGAGAAGGATGAGAAGCTGCGTCTATTTCACATGCCTCCCGATTCTGCTGTTTGGTGTAAACCTGGCACTGCCAGGTCACCACTAACCCCCTGTCCCTCAGCACCACCTCGACACGTCTTAAACCCCTCCAGGGATGAGGACTCCACCACTGCCCTGGGCAGCCTGGGCCAGGCCTGGGAAACCCCTCAGGGAAGAAATGGTTCCTCATGTGCATCCTCAACCTCCATGGCACAACTTGAGGCTGGTTCTTCTCATCCTGTCGCATGTTCTGGGGAGAGGAGACCAACCTCCCCCTCACTCCAACCTCCTTTCAGGGAGTTGTTGAGAGTGTGAAGGTCTCTCTTGAGCCTCCTTTTCTCCAGCCTAAACCTCCCCAGGTCCCTCAGCCACTCCTTAGTGCACTTGGGCTCCAGACCCTGCCCCAACTCCACACTCCAGCACCTCAATGTCCTTCTTGGAGGGAGGGCCCAACAGTGAACCCAGTATTTGAGGTGTGGCCTCACCAGTGCCACCAGTAACATCTATTACCTATATTGTTACCAAGTACCATCTATTATGTCTTCCTCACTCCTTTCTTAACCACCTCTTGTTTAAGAAGATGAAGTAGCTGCTTCCAGTGGAAGTAAGCTGGTGTGAATTGTCAAGAATTCTTAACAGTTTACTCCTGCCGCTGCCTTTTCTTACAATTCACAGACTTCAAGCATGGTTGTATAAGAGGAGCAAGTTCTGCAGTGTTAAGGGCAAAAGGACCAACTGTCGAGAGCATAAGATGAAGTTGCATTCAAAGGAGACTGTGTGTTGAAAGCTAAGTTGTGTAGAATGGAAATGACACCTCAAAGCATTTACTTCTAGGCAAAGGAGCATGGATTTTCAGCAGAAATGTTTGATGTTCTGCATGAATCTGGGACACTGTTAAAGAGAGGGTCTGCATGTGTCTGGTCCTGCGCTGTGGCACTGCTGTGGAATAACGGACCGTCAAGAGTCCGCTGCAGGCTTTTATTCTTATGAGAAATGGTTGCACTTTCATGTACAGTGATACCTTAGTCTAATGTCCTCAAGATGTTCTTCTGCTCCACTTGGAGTTCAGAAGTTTGTGCTCAAGTTGCATCTTTGACTCATTAGCATTTGGGCAGCGGTTTGTGGAAGTCTTCCAGCTCGCGGCTTCTTATAAACAGCTCTTGCTGCTGCCAGTGACAGGCCTGAACTCTCCCGTTCCCCAAGAAAGGTAATGTTCGGATAAACCGGAGTACAGGAACACAGTTCCTCTCTCTGGACACAGCTTCTTGCTGTCATGGTGGCTCTGGTTGCAAACACTACTGCGGTCACTGGGATTGTGCTTCTGGAAGCTTTTTGGAACCTGGGCGGGTTTTTTTTACGGCACCACCAGCAGTAATCTGGCTTCTGCTTAAACCTGCAAGCACAGGAGGCACTGGCAAGGCCACCATATTCCAGCTGTGGACTTCACTCCTAAAATACAACCAGTACAAGAAATCAGGGGATGAGCATGGAAAAATGGATCCTGTAGTCGTACCTGTGGATCACTTAGAGGCTTCGTCATTGATAGGGATCTAGAGAGTTGTGTAAATCTGCGCTGTTGGGTCAGACTGGGGGATTAGGATCACGGTTCTCTAATCATGTTTTTTTTAGGGATACCTTGGTACAGAACTCTGAAAGGTGCCAAAATGTTCTAGTAGCATCACAGACTTATTTCTTGCTTAGTTGTTTTGGTTTTTAAGTATCTGTGTACAAGCCTGACTTAAGGAAGGGGGATGAAAACACATGAACTTGTGAATTAATCTAAATTAGTCACTGCAATTCTTACATATTTTTGAGGCTCACGGTAGAGCTCTTCTGTTCACCACCTGAACAACTTTTTGAGAGGAAATAATAAATTTTTGCTAAAGCTTTACTGCAGTGACTTACTGACAGAGTGGAGATTTTGGAAGTATTGGGAGTCTTTGCTTTGTTAGAAAACCCTGCTGCAAACCAGCCAGCAACGCCAGATCGTGTTTGGAAGGCAGTGTTCTTCTGAGTTGAGATCCTAGAACTTCAGCAAACCTCTTCCCATAAGAACAGACACAGCTGAAGTCAGTCAGTAGCAGAGTAGGAAGCTGCACTGAGAAGCAGAGTCCTTCATGCTTAATCATAAAAGGTAATAAGTTTACAATGCTATCTCAAGTAGTTGTGTGTATTTACCCCAGGGAGATGGGCTCTTCTTAAAATTACCTTTTATGGATCTTTCTTGTGCTTCCAGAGCAGCTTGTGGAGTGTCCATGGTTAAGGGGCAGAAAGTGTGTGTGTGTGTGTGTGTGTGTGTGTTCAGGGAGATTGGAGCAAGTAATGGTACAATCATTCCTGCGTTTTTTATAGCATTTGAGTTAAAAGTAGAAGAATGAAACAGTTCACTTTTAGCTTTTTCTTGATTGGATCCGAATAATCAGATGTTCTGTTTATCTGTAATGTTCAGAAAGCTTCACTGGCTGCCCGACCCAGAACCAGCAGCGCTGGAACACCTATGCCAGCTGGTGCCTGGGGATTCACCTGGTTTTACCCATCATACTCTTTTTTTAAATACAGTGAGCAATTAACTGGCAGTTGAGATTAAAGGGTTGTCCTGTTGGCTGGGAGATTTTTGATTAGCAAGGGGAGAAAATGGCATTGGGAAGTGCTGGCTTGAGTCTGTGCTTTGTTAGAAAACAAACCCTTATTTTTACTTTCTGAAAGAAAAACTGCAAAGCTGTTCCTTGGAATGCTGTCTGCAGTCCGAAATGGTTGCCTTCATTATCAGTACTTGTAAAATTGCTTGTTCAGGAAGGCTTTAGTAAACAATTCCCCTGAAGAGGCACCAATGCAGCAAATGAACAAGAAAATAACAGACCTTTCAACGTGCTGCACAGCAGAATAAGCAGAAAGCAGGAGGGATGACATTCCACCACTTCGCTAGTACTTTGAAGTTTGGGGAGATAGCTGAGAATTTTTGGAGTGGGTTTGTTCTTTTTGGTTTTACATAGGCAGTGCCACATCTCTTAGGTTTTGGTACCTACAGATGAGTGGGCTGGTGGATCAGGAGGGTGGAAAAGGTAGCGACAGGATTATTTTTGTCATTAAAATCTTTGCATTTAACCAAAACTCCAAAAGACAAGGAGGATAGAGGAGCGTGTGTCTTGGTTTGATTTTGTTCCCTCCCAAGGCAGGGAATGGCTTGTCCGTCCGTGAGCTGCATGTTTTTTTATAATGCCCAGAAAACTTCATACTTTGAAATCACATGTTAAAAGGTACTTTAATGAAAGAAATTCCTCTAATCCTTGTGTTTGACTACAAATACAGGCAAATCCAGTTGTCTGCGTCTTTCCTCTTCACTTGGTGGGTTTTGGGTGATGGGAAGGGAGAAGAGAGGTAGAGCAGGGCTGGCCGTGATTTCCTCTGTGATGTCAGACCAATTTTCTTTATGCTGTTACTGCTTTCAGCTCGTATTTTCAAGTATTGGTAGACACGGGGATATTGTCTTTCTCCAGAAATTCTGGGAATAGTGGCTTTTTTCCTCTCTTCAGCCTTTGTCTATAAACTAAACCAAACTTAACTTTTAACATTGGATTTTGAATTTCATCCTATTAAAAAGTTTGGGTTTTTTTTTCTTCAGTTGGGTGGTGAAACTTGGCTCAATCACAAACTTGAAGCAATCTGACATCTGAGATTTTGCTGCTACACTTGTTTGCCATCCAAGATACCGCTTTATCTGGATTTTGAAGCACCTTTGTGTTGGTGGAGCACAATTGTGAACTGATTCACGCTGCACATTAGATAGCAGAGAACAAACGTTGGTTTGCTGTTATATTGAGAGTATTTCTTCTGAGAGTCTCTCTCTGAATTTTTATCGGTGTATTTACTGCAGTATTTAGTGTCTCAGTAACAGATCGAGTGGGGCCTGTTGTGCTTGGTGCTCATGCTGTGGCAAGTTATTGAGCTGTGTTTGTGCAATGGGAATATGTTCAATACTGATATTGGTTCTGGACATTTGTGGGGTTTTTCAACAATACTGTAAGTATTCAAAGCGTAGACATGTCATTCTTCAGCCGTTTGTATGTTGCTGGGACTAAAGAATTCCCAGGGAGCACCAGCAGATGACCAAGTTTGCTAACTCTGCAGCAGATATTACTGCCTTTTGTTGGACGAGTTGATCTGGGGTCTGCTGAGACAGATCAGTGTTACGCCACGATTCATGAGGTGCCAAGTAACATGTTTGTATGGGCGGAGAGTTCACTGTCCTCCAAGAGCTGCCTTCCCCCCTGCACAGGCTCTGGAGTGGGTTCTGGGCGTTTGCAGCTCTCAAGGGGAAAAGCATTAAACTGTTACAGATTATAATTCTCATAACTATTCCTTGAAGCCACCACTAGTTTCCTAAATACCGTTTCTCTTTTGATAAAGTTGGAGAAACCTTGTGATGATGGAATCAACAAAATGTGACAGAAGCTCCTGGAGTTACAGTTTCTAAAGGTGACTTTGTTGTGATCTTTCTTGATTCTAAACAATAATGTGTTTATTTTTTTTTAGATGACTATGGATGAGAAATATGTGAACAGCATTTGGGATCTTCTGAAAAACGCAATCCAAGAGATCCAGCGTAAGAACAATAGTGGTCTCAGTTTTGAGGAGCTCTATAGGAACGCATATACAATGGTGTTGCATAAACACGGTGAAAAACTCTACACTGGACTAAGAGAAGTGGTCACTGAGCATCTAATAAACAAGGTGTGTCATTTCACCAATTAAAATTGAAATATCTTATATGAAACAATTCTGAATAGTCCCTGAAATGATAAAAAATGTCTCGTTTTGTTACCTTGTGTTGAAATTGTATTGCTGCCCTCAAAACTGCTAGCTTAGGGCTAAGAGCAGGCTGAGATGGCTTTGTATTGCAGAGACTGCTTGGTGTGGGTTGCTGATGGAGGGCAGGCCATAGGAAGTATCACAAGTGTGTAACAGGAAACAGCATCAGCTGAAGTGTAGCTGTTGAGAGCTGGTAATTGTTTAAAAGAGGTGTGTGGCCTTTGGGTGGCATTTTGTGACTTTCTCAGAACGAGTTTGGGGTTGTTTTCCAGACAGTTTTTTTGTCTGTGGAACAAAATAAATACCAGTGTGAGGACCTGTTCGTTGTGGGCTAACAAACTAATTCACACGTTAAAGAGAACGGAGTTGGCTGGGATTACGCTGTTTGACGAGGTGGTTGGTGGTGTACAAAGAGATGGGCTCAGCCACAACAAAAGTTGTGGGTGGTCTCGCTCTGTCATTGCAGCCTGGGC
The DNA here is from genome assembly GCA_009769605.1 of Bucorvus abyssinicus. Lineage (NCBI taxonomy): Eukaryota > Metazoa > Chordata > Aves > Bucerotiformes > Bucorvidae > Bucorvus > Bucorvus abyssinicus. The sequence continues at coordinate 25,893,931 of CM020035.1, read as the reverse complement.
AAAACCGTGTCACTCGGGCAGGGTGATAGGCAGAAACTGCTTGTTTCTGAGGGCGTATCATCTGAGGGAAGGGCTCTGCATCTCTCTAAACCCTGGAATCACCTCTTTGGTCTCTGTGAGGCAAGTTTAGGCTTGATTAACAAGTGTAATCGGAAAAAAATAGTTCAGACTTGCTTTTTGTGAGTCCCGATAGTGTTTAGTGGCAACGGGATGCTAGGTCTGGGGAAGATGCCCTGCTCCTCGCGGTACCATTTCTCTGGAAAGAGACGTGTCTGCTTTGACCCTGTGTATGGGCTGTGGCTCTGCGTGGAGTGTCAGATTTTTGTCCCGTGGTTACAACATTTAAAAAAAGTCCCACACCATCGTGTCAGCTTGGATGGTCACTTCTGGCTGAATTACAAAGTGGATGGAGGTTTACGTCTAAACGCATGATCCTTGGGGAGCTTTGTGCACGTTCTAACTGGAGTTACTGCTATGGCAGACAAGCGTCTTATTTATTCTCTAAAATCTCAGTTTTCGAAGGTGTGGTCCAGACAAGCACAGTCTAAAACTGCTTGGGAATATGGGGCTTTTCTACTGTTTGCACGAGGGGGAACATCCCGTATGAAGTGGCAAAATAATTTATGGCTCTATTGTGTAATTGTGGCACATCTGTGACTCTCAAACACTTCTGTTTTCATAATCTGTGCCATTCATCCCAAATGTGGCAAATGGCTGAGGCTTTGTGTGCCTTGTTCTCGTGTGTGCCAATGTTCATGGGCTATACTTAATCATGACACTAAACTTTTGTTCTTCCTAGGCTCTAGTTTATCCTGGTTCACTCTGAGGAAAGCTGCTTATCATTGTTCCTTGCTGTTCTGCATATTAAAAAAGATCCATATGCAGAATTAGTTATTCTGAAGTGCTGACTGGGGCAAACTGAGAACAGAGCAGAAGACCCTGTGAGTTTGGGCTGTCCCTGAGCTGACCAAGAGGGTTGCACAGACACCAGTGTAGAGAAATGCCTTTCTGACACTCAATGCTATCCTAGCTGATGCTCTAGAAAAAAAACTTCTCCAATGATCTAGTATTTTGTCTTCAGCATGATCTACCAAATTATATCTGTGTATGGGGAACATAAAAATAGATGACTGAAAGTTGTTAACTACTGAGTTTTAGGAGTTAAATGCTAAAGTTCAGTAGTTAGGTGAAATTAATCAGATGTCTGATGATGCTTCCTATAAATGAAATAATCCCAGGAAAAGATTAAAAAAAAGAAGAAAAAAGGATGTGACTTCTGTCAAAGTTCTGAACAATAAAGAAACCTTCTGTAGGCTCAAGGCTGCTCCTTGTCCTTTCCAGTGGTTTGCTTAGGGATGTTGAGGCACTTAGAACTGGAAGAATGGGGAAAATAGTGCATTGTTTATTAAGAATGGGATGGGTTCTAGTGCTTGTGCCATTAGTACTTGCTGCAAGATGGATAAAAAGGAGGTTTTGTTTAACCTCACACTTGATGTAACAGAAATTTTAGAGGAATCTTGTATTTTCAGTGCCTCTTCCCAAGGGCAGTTCTCTGTTCAGGGTGAAGTAGCTAATTAACAAGGAAGGCTCTCATGACCAGCCTGTGTAAACTGGTGGTGGATGCTAGAGCTGAGAAGAGTAGGACTTTGCCAACTGAAGTGTTGTTCTCTCAAGATGAAAATGGGCAGAAATTAATAGATTCTAAGGACTATGCTTGATTCAGGGAGTGCTTCTGGGGAGCCAAACCCAAATTCTGAGTTGCCAGAATCCATGAAACAGAACTGCATTTGCTGTCCACATCTGCTGGGTGTCTGTCTGCCAAGGAGCGACATTCCCGTAGTGCTCCAGCCATGCTGGTTAATCCGGACCAGATGAAGATGCCGGATCGAGGCAGTGTATCTGTTCAGAAGTTTTTACAAACAGTTTCCAAGCTTGGAAAGCGGAAGATGTTATTTTTGGTGTGGCCCCGTGAAGAGCTGTATTTATGTGTATTTAATTGCTAGATGAAAGTTGTGCTTACTCAGCATGTTTATTAGGAAAAACCCAGCACTTGAAAGAAGAAAACTTCTTAACTTCTCAACCAGAAATACCGTGTACTGTCTTCACAGCCTGTCTAGTTGTAAATAAAATGATAGGTGCAAAGATGATTAACAGAAGTCTCGAGCAGGCCTGCAAGTTATTACAGAGCCTGCTTGGCTCTGAACTTGCAGACCTGATGGGCTGTAGTTACAGTCACTGCGACGGGCAGCTCGAGGACAGCAGCAGTAAGGCAGGGTGCTTACTCTGCATCCCTGACAGGAGGCAGCTGGCTTTGGTCTCCCTGTGTGTGTGTGTAGCACAGGGTAAGGATGTGCTAAAGTCTGTCTTTGCCTGGGTATTGACATCATTGTTAAAGTATAGCACGTGCAGAATCGAATGTAAAAATCCCGTTGAATAAAAAGCACTGAAACCTTTCATCTGAAGTCAAGCATTTAATTCTTGTGCATCTGGTGTCTCATTGGTTTCTCCTGTTCTCATCCTTTAGCAATCTTGCAGCTCAATGCGGCCACTCTTTCTTCACGCTTCAGAGTGTTGTCTGTTCCTTCTTCACAGAAAAGTCCTAAAAGTGTTTTAAAAACCAAGCACACAAAGCCTAGTTTACAGCTCTCTAAAGCATTTGACTGAGAAAACAGGAATCTCCTACAGGGAATTTTAAATTATTTCTGTGAAATAGGGAGGAATGATGCAAGGAGTCGTGTTGAGGGCTAATCAGCAAGCGGTGGAGCGTGCTGTAAGCCTGACTGACAATGTACTGTTACCTGCCTTCATCTCTCCTCCATGGTGTTTAAGATGATCTCGTGCAAGCCTGCAATGATAGGGAGGGCAAAAGGATGTGGGGGCGTAACCAGAACGTTAATGTCATTCAGAATCCTCAGTATCCTTCAGTGGGTTGGGTTTCATTTTCAGCCAAAGGACAGCAGCTGCGGGGGCAGACAGATGTTCTGGTCAAGTCATAGTTAACCTGTTAACTGAGCTGCAGCCCTAAGATTGACGAGCATTGTCTTTTGGACTACTTGGACTTCTGTAGAAGATGAAGAAACTCCATAATAGAAGTTGAGAGACCTCGAGGCCTTAGTTCAGGAAGTGCCTTTCTGCTCTGCTGCTGCCCATGGAAGGTTCTGGCTATCCTTACAGTAGTGAAAATTACATAATTGAACTGTTTGTGCTGCTGCGTCAGGCCGGGCACCGTCAGAGAAAATACTAGGCCATGAGTCTGCTTTGTGTACACTTAGGAGAGAGTTATTTAAAGGTATGGAGAGCTGGTGCCAACTGTTCCTAAGAGACTGGCAGGCGAGGGTGCTTTATTTCCTTCAGAGCCACGTCCGTAGAACACACAGCTGAGCCTGATGTTCCAGACAAGATTTCATCCTTGCAAATACAAGAAGACCTTACGTAGATTATGAAGCTGCTGATTTATTTTCGAAACTGTCTATGGAGGTATTTCAACTGCAGATGCCAGTTTACTGCGTAACTGCCAAGATTGTCCATCTCTACGTGCTCAGCTAACTGAAAGCGACATTCTACTGCTAAAGACCTTTGGGACCGACATTGTCTTAAGGCTTTGGAGGAGCAGCAGGTGTGTCGCTGAAGGATTGCTTCCCTGCGGAACAGTGTGGGGATCCAGGCGTTCACTACAAGTCGTTTATTCCACCAGAGAGGTTTGACTGTGCCTGAGCATGGCTCAGATGCTCTGGGCATTTGAGTCGTTTTCCTGTGCTGCTGTTGTATTCACGGCCCGTGCAAGGAGCGGGTTCAGTGCGTATCGACTGACTTCAGTGATTTGGGTGGCTTTTGTAACAACTAGAACAGCTTCCGAAACCTGTCTGCAGCTTAAAATAAGCGAGGAGAGTGGCAGGGAGAGGCTCCACAGAGACGCTCTTAGAGATTGTGCTGAAAATGGGACAGACTGGCTGACAATGGGGCGCACTTTTGGTGGACCAAAGGGTAAAGATTTGTTAACTCTGGAGTAATTTTTTTACATTCCCTCAGGTTCCTCCTTCACTTGAGTTCAAAGCTTGAGCAGTGCAGTGTCTGCCTCATACATGAAAACCCACGTAGGAAACGGGGTGTTCTTTTTTGTGAGGAGGGAGCAGTAGAGTCAACAGTAAAGCCTGAAGCTTATGGAATGGCTGAATCGACTAGCAAACATGTTCCTAAAAAGCAGTGATGACTTTCCTTTGTTCTCCAGAGTCGTCTGGTTGGTGATTATGGACTGTAAGAGTCTGGGCCTTACCAAGCGATTGTTTCCTTTCAGAGCTGCTGGTTGCTGTAACTTCATGCTATCTCAGCCTGTCTTTCGAAATGTTGCCATGGCCAATTTTCCACTTGTGCTTGTTCCTGTTTCTAACGTTTACTGGTACTGCCCAATATTCTGAAATTACTTGAGATAGTGACATTAACATTAGTTGCAGCACTGTAGCATAGGAACTTAAACCTTTGAGGCGCTGTAAAAAACTATAAATATTTAACATTTGAGATTTCAAATGCTGCTTTGAAACTTAATATCTGTGTTTATTTTGTTGTTCTTGTTTTTAGCCTGGTTTTATTTCCTTATGTGAAGTCTTGTTTTTCCACAGAAGTGAAATACAAGCACTCAGGAAAAGCAAAAACTTATTCAAGATACTCAGGTTCATAGAGGAGCAAGAATTTTTTTTTTTTTTTTTTAAAGCAAAGCTTGTTAAGAACCAGCAATGTGTGCTGGCAGCCCAGAAGCCAACCACATCCTGGGCTCATCCCCAGCAGCGGTGCAGCAGGTCGAGGGAGGGGATCCTGCCCCTCTGCTGCGCGGTGGGGAGCCCCTGCTGCAGTGCTGGTCCAGCTCTGGGCTCCGCAGCACAGCAGAGACATGGAGCTGCTGGAGTGGGCCCAGAGGAGGCCACAAACTTGATCTGGGGGTTGGACAGGGGAGAGAGTTGGGAGTGCTCAGCCTGGGGAAGCAAAGGCTCCAGGGAGACCTTAGTGTGGACTTCCAGTATTTAAAGATGGGGAGGAACCTTTATCAGGAAGGGTGGTGGTAGAATGAGAGGTAGCGGTTTTAAGCTGAAAGAGGAGAGATGTAGGTTAGATGTTAGGAAGAAATTCTTCACTGCGAGGGTGGTGAGACACTGGCCCAGGTTGCCCAGAGAGGTGAGAGAAGCCCCATCCCTGGAACCTTGCAGGTCAGGTTGGACCTTGGGGCTCTGAGCAACCTGGGCTAGTTGAAGATGTCCCCGCTCACTGCAGGGGGTTTGGACTGGGTGAGCTTTAAGGTCCCTTCCCACCAAAACCAGTCTGTGATTTCGATGATGCAGGAGAAACTGGCTTGGGTTTATGACAATACATTGGGTTTTTTTTGCTTCAGGTGCGAGAAGATGTGTTAAACTCCTTGAATAACAACTTCCTACAAACACTAAACCAAGCGTGGAATGATCATCAAACAGCGATGGTGATGATTAGAGACATTCTGATGTATATGGTGGGTATTCTGCTTTTCCACACATTTCATGTGATGCAGTAAACTGTCATTTGGCAAATGTAAGCAGAGGAGCTGGAGGGGTGAGAAGAAAGACATGCTTACCAAGGCTGCTTTGAAATCCCTGTGTCTGTGCAAGACCAAGATAGGCATGGGACAAAGTATCATGGGATTCTTCTTTCAGGTTATTTTGTTATCACTTGAAAAACGCATCTGAGAAATGGTTGAATTTTGCAATTCTTAAAAAATCAGCTAGTCCGACCCATTCCGGCAGGTTCTATGTGTTACTTGCATGGTTTAGTTCACGTAGTGAAGGCGTGATGGTGTAAAGCCTCCTCAAGCCCCCAGTATTGTCGTTCTTATCTTGCAGCTGTTCAAGACCTCCTGCTAGGAGATTGAACCTCTGTTAGCGGTGAAGAAATCCTGCTTGCTTAATAAGCTACTAAAAGTTAAAGAATTTGGAGTAATTAGTGTAGCCACATAGCTTCATTTTTTATTAATTTTTAAATGGTTTTACTGGCTGTTGCGGGGTTTGGGGGATGTTTGTTTTGGTGGATTTTTTAAGTTGGGTGTTATTTTGAAGTTGGGAGAAGACCACAGACTAGACGACTGGATAAAATGCCTTCAGTGACACTTAATGATCAGTGTATGTTATCTAGCCAAAAGGAAGGTCGAGAGATTAGTTTGAAGATGTTCTGTCTTCGCTGTGAGAACCTCTGTTTAATTTTGCCACTTCTAAAATAAAAATTAATTGAAATAGCTCTTTTTTAGAAAACTAGCTGTTTTGTGCAGTGGCCTTTGTGCATTTTTATGATGCTTCACAAGCAGAGCACTTGCTGCTTGAGGTTTATGGCAGGATTTGGGCTCTTCCACAAGGCACTCGTAAATCTTGTCTTATGGTTGCAGTTAAAAGCAAAGCGTGTTCCCATGTCTCCTGGGTTGCTATCTGGTGGGAGCCTACTGGGTTTCAGGTCTGTTGTATAATCCGCTTCTAGTTCGAGGTTTTGCAACCCGGAATTGCCCAACGAAAGCAAATAGGGCTCTTTTGAGATACTCCCGTTTCCGCAAGTGCGTTTCGAGCCGTGTTTGGAGCACACACGCGCTCCCCACTCCTCTGCAGTGGTCGGTGCCAAGACAGATACCGCTCTCTGTAAATCCATGGCCCTGTCTGCAGCAGGCACTGAGGTACCGAAGCAGTGAGGTCATGTCCTAAGTAGCGTCTTCACTAAGCCAAGTCCTGTCCTCAGACGTGCTGAGGTGGTGAAGTAATGTGCTGCACTGGGGCAGGTCCGAGCGACGCTCTCCCGGCTGCAGCGTGGCCCGTGTTGCCCCCAGCAGGTTCTCCTCAGCCGCAGTGTGGGACAGAGGCAGGGCAGCTGCAGGTGTTCGGTCTCCTCTTCTGGCTACGTGAGCCCTCACGAGCGTTCTTGGAACGTCTGCTGGAAACTGGGCTGAACTGGAATCTGTGGTGTCCCCTCTTTACTGCTTAAAGCTATGCCAGGTATGCGGGCGCAGCGGTCACGCCCCTGGCTGCGTGGCAGGCGTAGGGGTGGAGGTGCACAGTGCCTCCGGCAGTACCGCGGGGTGCTTTGCAGAGGGCAGAGCTCCCTCCTCACCTGTGCCGTGCACAGAGCTGGGGTCTGGATTTAGAGCAGCGCTGGTAGGTGAGTTTTGACCTCGGGGCATATGATGATGTTGCTGGTCGCTTATGCACAAGGTAGCAGAGAGAGTTGTTTTTATTTTCCCAACTAGGATCAAAGACACTTACTACATATAAACACCACGGTGTCCGAAGGCTACATCGTCCAGGTAGTGCATCCTTGCAGAGCGGGGCAGATCGTGGCTGGAGCTCTTTTCCAGAACAACTCTGCAGTGTCAGCAGCACTGTCTGTAGCAATAATTGCAGTCTGAAACCCCACCCTTGTCTCCTGGGAGCTCCTCTCACCTCTAAGCACCTGCAGCGTCTCCCCATGGGAAGTGATTGCTGTTCAGCAGCATGTAGCCGTGTCAGTCAAACCTGTTCCCAAATGGGGCTTCTTGTCCTGAAGATTACTTTTTTTATTAGGCTGGCAGAGCTTCCAGCGTCCCTAATCCTTTTTGGTGCCTGCTGTGCCTGTGCTTCAGAGGCCTGAAAACATCTTGGAAAATATATATATATTCTTTTCTTCTCAAGTTCTGTAGTAGGTTAGACACTACTTTAAAAATGTTCATCTCTTTGAAAGTGTATTTTAAGCTTACTTTAGAATCACATTTACTACTGGATATTAAGTACATACACTCATTTGCTCTTTGCTGGTAATTTTATTAATAGTTTTCCTTTTCTAGAGAGTTGATAAGTTGGGAGAGAGGAACAGAAAAGAGGAAACAATTTTTGGAGCGTTTCCGCAGGGCTAGCGGATAGCTGAGGAGCTCGATCCTTCCTGCGGACTGAGAGGATTTACACCCGTACTGAAACACAGAAATTATTCTTTCTCCTCTCCCCTTCTATTTTTGCTTGTGTGTATGTGTGTGATTTTAATGAAACACAACACGATTTCAGGGTATTTGCTCAAGCTGAAGGAAAGTGAATATATTTTTGGTGATGGGTCATCCCAAGCCCTTACATACAGTTTTGCGGTACCAAACGTTTTGATTGTGACACTTCATGTTTTGGCTTTATGTAATTCTGTTCACCTGAAGATGCTGTTTCAGGAAACGCCACTGAATATTGAGGGGGAACTGTCTGCCTAGAAGGAGTGGTAGGAAGACGCATGGTTGATGGGGAAAAAGGAATTCCTTTTTCTTAAAGAACAGCAAGGGGTGGATGGAAGGGGTTGGAGCAGATGAGTCAAACCTCGTTCAGCTTGTGCCATGTATGTCATCAGTACGTGGAGATGTAAATGCTGTGCTTACACTCACAAGCAAACTAGATTTTCTCTGTAAATGAAGCTTTGGAAGATGGGACTGATTTTTAATTGTGAGGGTATTCACAATTCCTCTGTAGGGAGAAAGGAGAGAAAATGAATTGGATTGTTTCTGTAGATATGACTGATCTCTTGCAGTTTTGACTAGCGTGGGTGTCCTGGGTTTGAAGGTTTATTGCTTGTGTGCGCCTTCGTCGTAGGACCGTGTGTACGTGCAGCAAAATAACGTGGAGAACGTCTACAATTTGGGCTTGATTATTTTTCGTGACCAAGTTGTGCGCTACGGCTGCATTAGGGATCACCTGCGGCAGACTCTGCTGGACATGATTGCGAGAGAAAGGAAAGGAGAAGTAGTGGACAGGTAAGGTGGTTGTAAGTGACTGTCTTTTGTGTGAATAGTGCCTGTCGGTTTTTAAGAGGGAATCAAGAACATATGCAAATAAATCATTACTTCAGGCCCCATTTTTGATCACAAGTAAAATTTCTCCATAATCTGCAATGACATATTTCTTTGTGCATTAAGGTTTAGCGTAATGGTAAATGGGGAACTCGTTAATACATTTTTAAGTACTTATCTTGTGGGGGTTTATTAAAACTCGTGTTAAATCTCTCCATTACCACCTTGTGCCAGAGCATTTGGTTATAACGTGGAGTTTTGACAGTTCTCTGCCTCTCGGTGCCCTGTATTTCCTCCCTACTGGGAGGTGCTTTAATTGTCTTGAACCTGGTTTTTAATTATTATTACGTTTGAAGCTTTCTTTTTAAGTCTATTTCCCTTCCTCATGTTTTTACCCATCCGTCTCTTGGAAGCTCAGTTGCATCTCTGAGCTTTTAATCTGTTCCTAGTGTTCCCCAGCCAGGTTAATGGATGTGCAGTTTTATGCAGATACTGCAGCCAAGTCACCTCAAATTTGCAGGTTTTCTTGTGCTTCCCCAATGTCAGAGCAGCTCGTGGGTGTGGAGATATGTCCACTCCACACCACTGGCTGCAGCTTCTGAAGGGAAAGAGGCTCCCTGGCCCAGCCGCACACCGGCCTCTGCTGCCAGAGAGGGGAATTTTTTCCTGGGTGCAGTTCTTTTGTTTTCACCTTCTACTGATGTGTTTCTCTGCCTAACCAAATGCTGAACCAAAATACAGTTTCATTTTGAGGTGGTTTTTTTTTTTTCTTTTTAAAAACATCAACCAACCAACCAGAAAACCCCAACTTTGCCCAGCAACTTCCCTCTGCACAATCATTTTGAATTGCTCAACTCCAACCTATGTGTGCAGGTTTCCGTGTTCTTTGATGTGTTTTCTGGTTATTTTCTTGTAAAAAAAATACATTCTTAGGAGTTTTCTCTGAGTTTGTAGAACTTTAGTCCTACTTCCCTGTCGCTGTATTTAGAATATTTCATAGACATTTCAGCTCCTGAGCTCAGAACAAAAGCAAACGGTGCTGCTTCTGCAATCTGTGGTGCACCAAACGGGTTTAGGATGGGCTCTATGTTCCTCTGTTGTAGTTAAGTCGATGTGATGTTCTGAGTCGTTGTTGTTCTGCTGTGTGCTTTGTCTTACAAGGCTGTAGATTTCTCAAGGTGTTAACAACTTGCTTTTTGGCAGAGGCGCAATAAGAAATGCTTGCCAGATGTTAATGATTCTAGGTCTTGAAGGAAGGTCAGTCTACGAAGAAGACTTTGAGGCTCCGTTTTTGGAGATGTCTGCAGAATTTTTTCAGGTACAGCAATGTTGTGATACTGTGTTTGGAACATTTTTGTAGTTGCCTGGAAGAGTGAGAGTTGGGGGTACCTTGAGGGCTTGCTGCTTGTTTGAGTGTGTCTGTCTCCTTTGAATGAAATCAGAAAGAAATCGCTGACTGCAGAAAAAGTAACACAAATTGTACCATAATGGGAATGTAGTTTTGAGCTATGGGTGCCAATAACACCTGAAGTCATGGTCACGCTCATCCTGTGCCTGCTTTGGGCCATTTCATGCGATTTAGTCTGTCCCTGCACTGCAGCCACAGTCTGAAATACCAGTAGTACGAACGGTTCAAACTGTTTCAGACTGGCAATGGAGAGGGGAGACTACCTGTCAAACTGCCTTTGAGGGAGCTTTGTTTCCTTCATAGTTCCCACAACTGTCAGTTATTTTTGTAATAAAACGAAAGAAGTCAAGGAATTGGTGTATCCACGTGGCTATCTGGGTGTTGACCAGTCAATTTTCAATGTTTCCTGAGGCTTTGTGTGAGGCAGTTTCAGGAAAAAAGCCAGTTGTGTGGTTGCTGAGTGTAACCATGCTCATCTATTGCTGAAATGGATAGGAATTATAAAAGCATGTTAAAAGATAGGTAAGGTAACTTGTCAGTCAGCCTCCCTGTTCTTCTGCAACACTGACTGCCTGTCATATCCTCTGATCCCTGAAGATCTTTGAAAATCAGAAGCATATGTTGCACCACCAGTTAAAAGTCATTGAGTTCTGTTCTGCACTGGTGCTACGTAAAATTAAGAAAAATAATTACTTTAAGTTTTATTTCCCCTCCAAAAAACTGTGCTGACCAGTTCAGATAAAACCAGTTTGATGTGAAATAATGTGCTCAGCATTGTCACTAACGAGAATAATGAGAACTGTTGATCCTCCCAACTCCTAAATATGTCATAAACTGGCGTTTGAAAGGGATTTTTGCCTCTTGCCTTTCTCCATCCTTCTGTTTTCTTTGGACCTGTGGCTAAAATTCCGGTTGGTAACTGGAAACTAGGTTGGCTTGGGTTGTTTTAGTGTGAAAAATACCATGTTCTTATTAATTAGTGCAATTAGCATAACAGAACCTTTGTTTTGTGTTGAGTGTGTGTGTGAATCTTGAGGGTGTAATGATCTTGTTGTTGGGTGTGCTGGGTTTGACTTGAACTTGCTCATAAATGCTGATTGAAATAACTTGTACATTTCCTTTTTCCCCTTCAAAAGTCTAAAGTTTTAATTTGTGTTAATCACAGATGGAAAGTCAGAAATTTTTAGCTGAAAACAGTGCTTCTGTATATATAAAGAAAGTAGAAGCTAGAATTAATGAAGAAATAGAACGGGTGATGCACTGTCTGGATAAATCCACAGAAGAACCCATCGTAAAAGTTGTGGAGAGGGAGCTCATTTCCAAGCATATGAAAACCATAGTGGAAATGGAGAACTCTGGGCTAGTCCATATGCTGAAAAACGGGAAGACAGAAGGTAAGACTGTGTCCTGCGGCAGACAGCAACGCTTACGGTGCTGCCGCTGGGTTTTGAACAGCCAATAAGTCAAGCTTAACGCTGGCCTTACTGTGTCACGGTGTGAACACTTCGGTAGCTCTGTCTGCAAACATCGCAGGCTGCTACTTCAGAGACCTTGTTGCAGAAAAAAAAGTGGGCTGTTTTTAAAGGGTAAGGAGCAGCTTATCGAAGTGATTGAGAAAGGGTTTTCCCTGAGAGAGGTTAATGTGGGACAGAGCGAGTGAATGAAAGCTACTACGGGAAGAACTGGAACAGCAGTGTCTGAAGCCGCAGAATGAAGAGAGGGATTGTAGCATCTATATTTAGACACCACGCTGGAGCCATGCGAAGGGAGGACAGCCTGGCTAGTCACATTAACGGCCTTTGTTCGTTAGAGCAGCTTCACAGTTACGAGGTGATGGGTGACAAAGCGAGCAAATGTCTTAGCTGTAAGGAGAGGGAATTACTGTGTCCCAAAGAAAAGTGATGCGACTGTGCTGTACCCAGTGAAGACAGCCTTCAGGTGGGGTACTGCGAGGGGATCGAAGGGTGTTCACAGTACACAGGAATTGGTTTAACTTCTATAGCATTGGTTTGATTTAGTTGAACATTGGAGAGGAAGTACTTGCTGCTTGGTGAAGATAAGATTTCACATAAGTGTACATGGCCCTTTCGGAAAGCCCTCTGTAACCTGAGCCACTTCGTGTCATTTTAGATGAACGGAACGTAGTAGTGTAAGATTACATGGCTGACTTTAAGACAAATAGGAATAAAGCTCCAATTTTTGTTTTTAATACAGAAAGAGGCATCTCATTAGTGGTGTTGTATTTGCTTTAACTTAGATTTTTCTGATAACTTTTAATACAGTATTTGATTTGGGGGATGATAATCTCGGGAGCTACATTCTTAAATACCTCTTAAATTCTCTTTTGCATTGAGATGAATGAGTTAGAGGAGTGTGACGGGTAGAGGGTGTCCTGCATAATGTCTCCTTCTCGTTCCCAGACCTTGCTTGCATGTACAAGCTGTTCAGCCGTGTGCCAAATGGGCTGAAGACGATGTGTGAGTGCATGAGCTCGTACCTGAGAGAGCAAGGCAAAGCACTAGTTTCCGAAGAGGGAGAAGGGAAGAATCCGGTTGACTACATTCAGGTAGTTACATGTTTTAACTTCCTTTTCTTGCGCCTTTCCCACGTTCCCCAGAGTAGCATTAACTATGCGATTGATACGGTAAACCTTCGTATTGATTCAAAAGGGATGATCATTAATAAGTCACATTTATAATTTTGTTTGAAGTGTCCGTGTTCTGAGTTTTCAGACATGTTTAGGTCCCTTCCTTTACCTGAGTCGCTTGGAAAGCACATGCTCAGTGTTTGTACTTTCAGTAGCTGCTTTCATCCAACAAAATACTGTACTCTGGCAAACTGTCTGACTACTGGGATCTCCTTGGATTGTCCTCAGTGACATTTGCCTCCAGATGAGTTGACGTCTGCTGGCAAATAGCTTTGCAGTGTCTGTTTGGTTTAATGTTATGTGATGTCAGCTATCAATGTTTATGGAGACAAGAATCACATGGCGGTATTTGGTGGCAAGATTAACCGCGACGGAGAGGTGAATGTTATAAATCATAACAAGTTACTTCATCCTTGGTCTGCCCGAGGAACAGAACACTTCAGCGTGTTAAACGACACGGGTGTCCGTTCTCGTTCTCCTCCCTTCCCTACGAAGTGACGTGTACTCTTAATTTATCAAGGTCACAAAATGTGCTTCAGGAGCGTTTGTCATCTTTTCTCTCCCACTGTCTCTGAGAAGATGGGTTTGAATTTGCACATAAACTCTTCAGAGTTCATGGAACTTTAAGTATTAAACATCTTCCAGCTATAAAAACATTTTCTTAATGTGGAAACATGTATTCATTAAACGTTAGGTGCTTTGTGTTTTTTTTTTTTGAACATGTAGTTGAAGTGCCTGGTCTTTATGAGAAGCGTTTACTGCTGCGCGTCTGTTATCATCTCAGCCCTTTGGGTTGAAATCTATAACTTTGCTAGAACCGGTTACTGTCAGAAGCCATTTGTGTATAAAACCATTTTTGGTTGGATTTTTAGTTTTCTGGCAATGCTGAAGCAAACTTCCCACCAAGCTTGGAGAAGAATCACCTCTCCAAGGGTTGCTAAGAAGAAGAGAGAATGCCCTTTGAAGTGTACTAGGTTTTGTGATTAAGGGCTGTCATGGTTTTTGTGGAGGTATAATTTAAAAAAAAAAAAATAGTCGGGGAATGATGTGGGAATTGAGTCTCTGGATTACTTAGAGGTAATTTTCACTCCTTTTAAATCCTGAGGGACTTAAAAAGGGTATCACAAAAAAATGTAGCTGAGAAAGCTTAAAAAGTTAGTTATGAAGATGCTGTTGATGTTTCCTGCTGCGATGGCGAATGGCATCATGCAGCTGAAGACTTCCAGGCATACTGCATGTGCTCTGGCAGCGCTCAGCCCAGCAGTACATACCCCAAGCATCTCATGAACGTGCCCTTCCCTAGGAGGGACTGGGCCTTGATTACCGCTGAACCCCCAAACCCGATTATCCTCCACTTCCATTGACACAATGGAAGAAGAGGAAATTACCTGTGCATTGAGAGACCACCTCACTCGTCTCATCTCAGCCATGCTCATCTGATCTTTCAAGGACTTAAATAGACATAAGAAGGCGAACAAGGAAGCTGTGTTACACCATCCAGAAAAAACTTCCTCACAGTCTGTGTTCTGCAACATGACATCCCCAAACCTGGAGCCTAACTGGCGAGAGGATTGCAGGAGCGTTGCCAGGGGATTAGGTTTAACTAAGAGTTTTTGAAGGGCTGCTGAAATGCTGTTGTGAGGGAAGGTACTAATGGTTTCTCCTGTTTGACGCCAGATTGTTCACATGGGGTACTCCTGGAGAGGAGATGTAAGCTAACCCTGTAAACAGAGAGATAGTGGGATGTGCTTTGCAATTAAAATTTCTAATTCACATTAATTACCCTGTCTAAAGACCATTCCTTTAAGTGAGATGGTGAGTTCCGAAGAACCATTACTACTTCTTTGAGTAATTCTTGAACGGCTTCTTTAAGTGACCACATAGAAATAATTTGGTAAGAACCCAAGGATGTAAGATCATGTAACTGAACAGTGTTTGTGGGCAGTCGCTATCCATGATATATTTAACCCTGGAGTATAATTTTCTCTCTGTCCCCAAATGCTGTCTTAGTTATCTAAGCCCTGCGTGTTTCATACACACTTAGCACAGTGCTCAGGCCATCTGAAGACGCTTCCCCCTTCTCACTCAGTTGTTTTAACTTGGGGGGAAGGTGGTGCAAACCCTAGAAACCATGTGAAGAATCTGATGATTCAGCTCAGAGGAAGCAGCTCAGTTCAGCCTGTGGACTTCACGCTGTGAGAACTGGAGAGCTGCGGCTCGTGTCTGACTTCCATGTGTTCACAGTGACTCTTACAGATCAGTAAGAAATGAGCGACTAGATAATACAGAACACGTCCCTGGACTGGAATTAGAGGGGAAGAAAACCTAACACGATGAGGCCTGTCGCAGTGTGTTTTCTCCTCCAAGGTGTTTAGCAGCTCTAGGGATGCAGTTAATGGGTGCTTAGCCTCATCTCTCCGGTACCCTGTGTTATGATGGTGACTTTGTCAACATTATTTGAAACAGAAGAGGCTTAAAGAGTACCTCCTTGAAGGTGTGGATTAAAACTAGTCAAGCAGCCAGTTTAAAAAACTTCCTTAATCTTTGAGTAACCTACTACAGGAAACTGCACCACTATTTGACACCAATATTTTATCTGAAAGTGGCTTCGTAAAGAGATTTATGGCAGCTATATATAGTTAAAAATGGAAATGGGATTTCAGATGCTTTCTAATGATGCTGAATATGGAGAGCTTTGCAGAACCTCTGGCTGTGTCTATGATCTCCTCTGACTTCATCTATTATTACCGGTTTACAACTTCCAATCAGTACAAATGTTTTTGCCTTTTTGTTTTTTTTAAAGGGTTTACTGGATTTGAAGAGTAGGTTTGACCGCTTTCTTCAAGAATCGTTCAATAACGATCGACTCTTCAAACAGACTATTGCGGGTGACTTTGAGTACTTCCTCAACCTCAACTCCAGGTCTCCAGAGTACCTCTCATTATTTATTGATGATAAGCTGAAAAAAGGAGTCAAGGGAGTAAGTATAAATTAAAAGTGAATTTATAAAATATAAGGCACTAGGAGGTACCAAGATGCTGAGTGACCTGTCCCCCATCTCTCCCTCACGATTTCTTTTCCCTCCAGTTCGGATGTGTTTCTTTCTCTGCTCTGTTGAGTTTGTGAACCATTCTTTTGGCCCCGTCATTGACATGTTGGACCAGTTCCGGTGGCTTTATAGGCTACTGTTAGACCATGTGCTTGTTGTGAATTACTGTAAGACACTTGTGCTGGGAGGTTAAAACCAGCAAATTATTTCTTTTACAGCTAACAGAGCAAGAAGTAGAAACTATATTGGATAAGGCGATGGTTTTATTTAGGTTTATGCAAGAGAAAGATGTTTTTGAACGCTATTACAAGCAGCACTTGGCGAGAAGGCTTCTCACAAACAAGAGTGTTTCAGATGACTCGGAGAAAAATATGATATCTAAATTAAAGGTAAGCCAGGGTCTGCATACTTCTTACTTCTCTTCTCTCGTAAATACCGTTTCTTCTGTTTTTACACTAGGACTCGATAGATAACATACACCTTGATTGCTGTTAAATACAGATTTTATTTTAAAGCCCCAACAGAAAATGGGAAAAGCTTTTTGAGTAACTGTGTGAACATAAAAGAGAGAAAATACTGGAAAGCATCTGTGATGAGAAAGCAGTCTAGAAAACAAAACTCGTTTTTCTCCGCGTTTGTTAAGGCTTTCCAAATAACAACTCCTGTTACCTAGGGACTGGAGTTGAGGACAAGGCTGTGGTTTTTCCTAGATTTCCTGTTGTTATTACACAGTGGAATTTTTTTATTGCATACATTGCTTTTTAGTCGCCTCCATCTGCAGACTGGTGATAATGCACAATTCCTTCTGATTAAGTAGTTTGGGATGGATTTAAAAAAAAATCTTCATGTCATTATTTGGAAACACATTTTCCTTTGTTTGTTCAATTTACTGATTAAACGGGCCAGAAGATGGAGAAGAAAGTAAAGCCTGAAGGTGAACAGGGCTTGAAGCTTCTTCCTGAGTGGCGTGATAAATTGATGGGGAACTTCTGGCCCAGGGTGGTTTGGTCCTAAAATCCAGCTCCATTTTGACCTTCATATCCTGTCCTGTTTGCATCAGGCTGCTCCAAATTATCAGTATTAACTCCAAATTACGGGTATTAATTCCTTCCCAATCACCTCTCTACCTCTTCCAGCCTGGTGATTGGGAAGGCACAGGGCATCCATTTGCTCGAGGAGTCGAGGAGATGGGAACTGCCCGCTTTTCTTAACGGTTTGCACAGGGATGGGTGTGCCGAAGGCTCTGAATGTAATGCAGGGGGGAATCCCCGTGACCAGATGTAGAGAAACACCATTTTTAGGGAATTTGTACACCACCTCTTGGGCTTGCAGTGCATGTATCAGAAGCTCTGTTGCAGTGCTGGCACACCACCTTATTTTGTGTGGTTTTTTTAGACGGAATGTGGATGTCAGTTCACGTCTAAACTGGAAGGAATGTTCAGGGACATGAGCATCTCCAACACGACGATGGACGAGTTCAGGCAACACCTTCAGGCAACCGGGGTAAGAGCGCGGGGTCTGTGTGGCTTTTTGTCCCTTAACTCCAGTGCAGGAACACAAAGCTCGGTTGGAGGCTCGATCTGCAGCTTGAGCGGTGCCAGTTCCATCGCACACAGCCCTGTTTCAGCTCCCGTTGTTCCCTCGGCAGGGCCCAGCGGTGGCTCAGCCCGCTGCAGCCGGCAGAGGGCAGGCGGATGCCACTTTCCCACCCCCCCAGCCCGCCCTGCTCCTGCTCGGCCCCCCCTGCCCCAGCTCCCTGCTCTCCAGAACACCGTGTCAGTCTTCCCTTTCTTTTACCTGGGCAGGTGAAACATGCCCTGACCAACAGCAGAACTGGCGTTTCATACAAATCACCAAACATGGGCTTAATTGTTCAATCAGCAGCGTAACACCTTCTTGTAAAGGGCACTGCTGCAGTATCACAGAACCGTCTGGTTGGCAGAGACCTCTCAGATCATGGAGTCCAACCGTTCACCAGCACTGCCAGGGTCCCTAAACCATGTCCCTTGGCACCACATCCACACGTCTGTTAAACACCTCCAGGGATGGGGACTGCACCTCCTCCCTGGACAGCCTGTTCAGCGCTGCACAACCCTTTCAGTGAAGACATTTTCCCTGATATCCAACCTGAACCTCCCCTGGCACAACTTGAAGCTGTTTCCTCTCGTCCTGTCGCTTGTCACATGGGAGAAGCCCTGCATCCAGCAGAGGATGGGCATTCTCCTTAGCCCTCCTTTTGCTGTTGATGTGTTTATAGAAACATTTCTTGTTGTCCCTTATGGTGGTGGCCAGACTAAGTTCAAGTGGGGCTTTAGCCTTTCTGATCTTCTCCCTGCACAGCCTCACAAGAACCTTACAGTCTTCTTGAGTGGCCTGCCCCTTCTTCCATAGGCCGTAGGCTTCCCTTTTCTTCCTGAGCTCCTGTTTTGAGGTCTCAGCCTGCTCTGAACACTGTTTTATTCGATACTGATACTCAGTAGTGTTTATTTAATAAACATCAGGTCGTTTCCAGCCTGCAGGTAAGGCAGTCGGGATATCAGGCATGTCTGAACGCCAGGAGCGTGTTCATGGCTGTGCGCTGTCTGCCATGCACAATGATCTGAAATCTCGGCTGGATCGAAGCAGTCAGCCGAGACCTGCCTCGTCGGCATACTCATCGTCACGAGTGGAGGAACGGGACGTTCTCAGGGCTTTCAGAACAGGCTGTGGGGGTGGATGTGGATGGTTACAGAGGGGTTTGTGGACAGGCAGCTTGTGCTACTGCTTTTTTTCTTTAGAGGCAAATCATGTTTTCCTTCCAGAATGCTCAAAACAGTAATTCCAAGAACAATTTGTTAGAGCATTCCCATTTTTCAGGTAGTGTGAGGGACTCGTACGCGTTTTTTTTTATTAAAGATTCATATACTCTACATGACAGTTTTACATTAAGTGAGTTAATAAATGATGTCTCTATCTTCTTTGTAGCTATGTACAGGCAATAAGATGAATTTAAAATGTTAACAGAAATTCTGCCAGGCCTTCTATGAAACTTTTTTCCTTGGCAAGGGAGCAGCAGTTTGCCCGATGGTTGCCTTTTGGTCAGCCCGATCATGGCCTTTCAGTGAAATTCCTGGAGTACCTATTTATGATGGAAGTGCACATATTTCAAGAAACTGCTGCCGTCTTAACTAAGATGTTTCAGTTCTGGATAAAGATATTTTCTGTACCTTTCTATGTGTGTTTAGTTTTGGCTGGAGGGAGAAAACTGTTGAAGCTTTCTGGTTTTTTTTTTAGATGATTGACAGATTAACTAGTTTTCTGTGTCTTAACGGCTGTTTGAATTTCTCTTGCAAGCCTCATGACATTGGTGATTGGAGGAGTGCGGTAGTAACGTTGGCTGCAGAACAACCTTTATATGGGTCTTTCCACACTTTCACACATCTTTTTTCCTAAATCGTCCTGAGATTCTGCTGAAGGGATTTCCAAAGCACGTGGAAATGCCTCTCTGTAATAGTGGAGGGTTCTGAGTTCATATGACAGCTTGTGACTGTATGTCATCAAAACCTGGTTAGAAGGAATTGTTACGTGTAGTGTGAGTTCTGCTCATGATCACAGACTTCATTCCTGGTTAAGAATTCTTCTGTTAATGTCTGTACGCTCTTAAAAGCCGGAGGGGAATAATGTGGAAGATTTTTACTGCACCATCTACTTCAGTACTGATGAATTCACTTGCCTGGCTTTGTGAAAATGTCTATTTGTTTCTTAGTCTGTGAAAATTCTACACTGTTTCAGTTCCTGTTCTAAAGCAGTGGCTCTTTTCTTCCCGTTGTCCTCAGGTCTCATTAGGTGGTGTTGATCTTACAGTGCGGGTCCTCACGACAGGTTACTGGCCTACTCAGTCAGCCACACCAAAGTGCAACATCCCTCCAGCTCCCAGGCATGCTTTCGAAATATTTAGAAGGTATGTGTTCAAACAGACTTTTAAGAAACTTCTTAGCTTACCTTACAGGTGTGTTTTACCATGAAGGACCCGCTGGCATCCTGCTCTTCCACAGGTCATGTGAAAAGTAGAGAGTGCTCTAGTCACGTTATGAGGCTGGAGGATTTGGGAGCTTTAAAGTAGAATTCTAACAAGTTAATGTTGTGAAAAAGCAAAGGTTAGAAATTTCTGAAGAGTGTCCTTAATGGCTGTGAAAAGTCTGTGTAATAGTTTAAAGCCGTTTCCTCTGAATACACAGTTCACATTTTGGATTTAACTTTCCGATTCAATCATTACAGATTTTATTTAGCCAAACACAGCGGGCGCCAGCTGACACTCCAACACCATATGGGCTCTGCAGATCTCAATGCCACTTTCTACGGGCCTGTTAAAAAGGTAAAGTATCAAGAGTATGAAAATATTCTTCTTTTTTTAAAGTAGGCAAATGCTCCTTTGCAGTAATTTCAGAATCTGGTAAAATAAAAAGCTTACCTACTGATGATAGAAGAGTAAGGAGAAGGTGCCTTTCGTCGGCCTTGTTGTCTGATTCATCCTTTGTAGCGCCTCTAACTTTTCTTCCCCCCTCTAAATCTAATTTGGATGCAGCCCTCGGTGTCATCCCTGTGTTACCTTGTAGAAAAGTAGTAACTCTGATCTTGATGGGACCTCAACGGTTTGAGTGTTTGGGGGTTTTTTGACTGTGAATCGGACAAAAGTGAAATGAAACTTGTTTCACTTCAGAGTAACTTTTTTTAATATGAAAAGTGTTGTGAAGCCAAGGTTCACCGGCTTTTCATCTGCACCTCCAGAGGTGCCTCCACCCTCCATCACCCTGTGATTCTAAGGCAGCTACTGGAGAAACATCCTGTTGTTGCCACCAGACCCCTGCCACTTCTGGTGCTTGTGAAGAGTGATCTCCTAGATAACTGTTTCAGCATATAACTGTCCTCTTACCGAGCTACAACATTTTGCAGTGGAGAATAATCTAACAGTAGCTTTGTAATTTTAAAACAGGAAGATGGCTCCGAGGTTGGCGTAGGAGGTGCCCAAGTAACGGGCTCCAATACACGGAAGCACATATTGCAAGTCTCCACTTTCCAGATGACGATATTAATGCTCTTTAACAACAGAGAAAAATACACGTTTGAGGTAAGTGCTGTGGTTTTATCACCTGATTTTAAATAACCGGTTTAGGCACAATAGACCTTTGAAGATCAGGAGCTTCTCATTCGGTTTGAGCGTGGATTGGGCCAGGAGGCAGATCATCAGCGCGGCAGCCAGGAAGCAATCCTAGGGGAGGAAATTATAGGGGAACAGCAGTTTCCAGAGAGGCTGAAGCGAGTTGTGAGCGTGGTTGTTCCTAGGCCGCGGAGCTACAGAGAAGCAGCTGAAGTTGGAATGCAGCAGGTGGCTCCATCTGCTCATTTTATCTTTGAGAAACTGGATTTAGAGGCCAAAGGGCAGAGGAGGGTTTAAATCCCGGTGCCTTAAACACTGAAGTGCTTAAATTGGCAGACTGGAGCGAGCTGTGGGATGGAGCAAAGAACTTCCATCCCTTCTCAGAGCGGGTGAGCCAGGGGGGAACAGTGAGGAAGGTTTGGATCGATTCTCAATGAGGAGAGTAGAGGGGCATTGCCAGGAGAGGTTGGTCAGCTGATGGCAGTGATGGAGAAGCCTTTGGGAGTGGAGGAGGATCCTGCGCTATAAGGTTTGAGCGCCGTGTTGTTGCTGTCAGTTAACAGTTTTGTTTTAGATGTTATCTGCTGTTTGAGGGAGCCTTGGCAGCCTCAGAGCAGTCTGGGTGCGGTTGGAAACGGGTGGATTTCCAGGTTTTCTCATCGGCTTTTGACTGTGCTCTGCAGAGTGATCATTTGCCTTTTTACTTGGCTTTTGGTTTTGTCTGACTTGGCATGTTCTAGCCTGTTCGTAAGGAGTGTTTCTCTGAAATGGTCTCAATTAGGATTAAGGAAGGCAAGGTTTGATAAGAGGCTCTTAATAAACTGCTCGTAGCTCAAAAAAAGATTATTTTAGAGCACAGGAAGTCTGGTGTGTGGTGAAATCTGCTGTGGGAGCATTACAGCTTTGATTACTTTCTCTGCAGAATTTTCAAGGAGGAAAAAGAGAAGGGGGACTTAACAGCTCAGGGTTTGTCTTGAAGTTGGTGTTGAAATTGGGCTGGTGGCTGCCTTATTCCACAAAAGTGCAGACTTTGAGTAGCGGAGCTCCCCCATGTATGAATAATTAATACTTGGTAGAGCAGTGAAAAATGCAGTGTTTAATAGGTGCTCTAAGTTATCGTTGATTTCCCTCGGACCAGATGATAGAGAGGAATGTCTCTGAGCTCTTGGGTTGTGTGTGTTTGGTTTATTTCTCTTCCTTTGTTCCTCTGTTCCTAAAACATTCGGAAGGCTGTTTGTTTGGTTTGGTTTCTTTGGTGAAGGGTGGGGGAGTTGTCCTTAACTCCAGCCAGGAAAGATTATGAAAACTCAGGAGCAGGATGAATTTTCTTTGTCCATTGATTATTGAACACCGTGATTAATTGCTGAGTGCCAGGCAACTGTTGCTTCTCTGTACTACCTAGTTAGTGCTTCAACTGCAACGTGGCCTGAGAGGTGAAACAGCCTTTGAGAGGAGAGTGGGGTGATGATGGTGCAAAAGTTATGGAGGAGATGGTACCGAAACCTAAAGGATTATTGCGTAGCAAAATTCCTTCACAAAAATGTGTGGATTTACTGTATTGCTACAGAGCAATGTTGTGTTGGTATACAGAAAGGAAGTGCTGGCCAGGTGGGGCTAGGGTAATGCTGCATGAGCCAAAGGGGCAGGATCTTCATGTGAACCTTGGAAGAATGTGACATTCTCAGAATTCAGTGTCTTCTCGTTGTCTCCTCTAATGCTCAGCCTGTTTTCTGTCAGTTTACAGCACAGCTCGGTGTTCTAAAAGGTGAAATGCCCCGTTGTTTCACGATGACATCAAAATAAGGGGAACGTTTTTGGTTCTTTCCTTTGGTTTAACAAATGAGACATACAGATGTGACTGTAGTAGAAGTATTGGTGTGTTTAAAAAAAAACAAAAAACAAAAAACCAAAAAAAAACCCTACAGTAAAGAGATAACATTGTTTAGTGGAACTTAGTTGTACCTCAGGGTCTGATTTTTCTCCTCGATGGTTAAAGAACTTCTAACGAGCTATTTAAAGTTCTGTAGCAGGTGGATCACCCGGCGCTGCTGCTGCTTTTAGCCTGAAGGCATCACTGTGGTTTGTGTGCCCTGAGCACTAGGAATTTGGTGGTGGTTGGGGTTTTGTATTTCACCTGGAGAAGGCCTAGACAAGGGCTCCTGGGCTGAAAATAAATTGTAAATAAATTGTTTCTGCCATGGCCATCAACTAAGGAAGGTGTTTTTCTGTAGGAAATTCAACAAGAGACCGATATCCCCGAAAGAGAGCTGGTCAGAGCCCTCCAGTCCCTCGCGTGTGGCAAACCGACACAGCGGGTGCTTACGAAAGAGCCCAAGTCAAAAGAAATAGAGAATGGTCATATATTTACAGTGAATGACCAGTTCACGTCGAAGCTGCACAGAGTCAAGATTCAGACGGGTAAGCGAGCTTTGTGCTTACTGCTTTGTAGTCCCCAAACTGCCTTACAGCGACAAATCGTCTTTGCAGGATTGACTCCCATACGGATAGAAGGAAGAGAGTAATCGGTGGTTGGGTTGATGATTTAAATGATAATTTAAATGCTGAGAAAAGCATGGAAGTCATAGTTAAGCCTTTTACTTTACAGCATTTGTAATTTTCTCTTAACCGGAACTGTTGAGAGAGAAATAAAATTCAAATTAATAGTGAGATTAAAAATATGCTACTGACTGGTTCAGAAATAGGAAAATTGCCTTGTAAGTTGTGGTGCCGCTGGCAGAGCGACACGGGAGGAGGGCTTGGGTGGGCTGAGAGGGTGAGGAGAGCAAAGCCAAAGCGTGCATAGCAGAGGGGAACAGACAACAAAGAATATAATTGGGTTGGAGAGGATAAGGCTGGACTCTCTCCTCTGACAAATGAACTTTTAAAGTATTTAATTAGTCTGTGAAGTAATTTTTCAGTCCTTTTTCTATTTTACTTGATGGATTATTTGGTATAAGAGAGAAGAACACTTAGCAGAGCGTGGGGGTTGGTGGTGCCTGTGAGCAGCTTTGCGTGCTGTTCGGGTTTGAACAATTAACTACCAGATTGTTACCTTGTCAGCTGCCATCAAAACATGCCAGCAATTGTTAACGTTCTTGTGGCTGCTTTTCACCAAAAAAAAGTCAAGTTTGAGAATGTCAAAACTCAGGAAAATAGAACTTGATGTCTAGATGAAATAGAGAGCGAAGCAAACTCCGGCACCACGGAATTCATTTCACTAACGAGTTTTACCTTCTTGTCTTCCAGTTGCCGCCAAACAAGGAGAATCTGATCCCGAACGGAAAGAAACCAGGCAGAAAGTAGACGATGACAGAAAACACGAGATAGAAGCTGCTATAGTCCGGATAATGAAATCTAGGAAGAAGATGCAGCACAATGTGCTAGTAGCAGAGGTAACTGCCCCGCGGGTCTGATCGGGGCACAGGGGCTCTCTTTGTTTCTCCGGTTGATCGTGATGGTTACCCAGCGCTCACTGATGGGGTGTGAGGGGCTTTGGGGAGGTGCTGGGTTTGATCCATCTGGGCTTCTGCCTCCCTGCCTATCTGAAGACATTAAATCCTCACCCTCCAGTTCAGGACGTACTCAGGGTATATCTCATTTTCATTCCCCCTTTTTAGTGCTCTTATGACACTACCAAATTTCTTGAAGTAACAGTTGGCAACAAACCTCACTGTACTTTACAGTCATTATTTTCTGCTTTGATCTTGTTACTGGCTGCTGGGTCCAGGTTCAAGAGATCTGAGCAATCCGAAAGAGTCCGGAGCTCTGGCAGCCCAGGAGCCGTGCGTGTTTCCCGCTTGAGCTCCCTCGGGGCTGTGAAATCGAGAGGGTTCTCAGGTGGTGACCGTGCCCCTCGTGGGGTCAGGGCTTTGAATCGCACCCAAAAATGAGCAGGTGACTGATGGGGGAGAAAAAAGCTGTCAAAAGTTTGCAGACTGCTGCCTGTGCTTCGTGGTTGTGGCCAGCCCTCTCTAACGATATTTTTTCCTCATTATTTTGGTCTGTACGTAACGATCTGCCCTGTGATCTCACACGGTCGGTTTTGATCTTTCAGGTAACTCAGCAGCTGAAGGCCCGATTCTTACCAAGTCCAGTTGTTATTAAAAAACGTATTGAAGGACTTATTGAGAGAGAATATTTGGCACGAACACCTGAGGATCGCAAAGTGTACACTTACGTAGCATAAAATGCGTTCAGAAAATTTGATTTATTCTTGGACTATACTCTTCGCATGAACTGGGAAGTTCTTTTAAATCATTAATATTAAGACGACCATCTCTTCTATTAAATTACAATACATGTTCTAGACCGTTCAGATCAAGCCTTTTACTCCTTTTGAGAGTTTTCAACATCGATTGATTGAGCTTCAGGCTTCTCGACGTTATCCCTGTAGAGATCATCCTTTCAATTCTTCGGGAAAATGTGAATGTGCTGCGTTTGTTTTCAATACTGTATGAAAACAGAGAAATAAAAACGAATTTAGAAAAATACAGCTCATTTAAAAAAATAAAATGGTTGGAATTTCATTTCTCCAGCTCCTCGGTGTTGCTGTAACTGTGTTCCTGTAGTGTCGCTTCGCGCATTGTACGAGTTGGGTGTAAGAGGAAACCACGCCCGGTAAGGCAGGACTCCCGGTGATGCTGCTGCGCTGCCGATGTTTCTTTAGCCACGTTTAATTTAAACCTTTGGTAATTTTTTGAAGACCCAAGAAGACACCTTGAGCATGTCTCACCCTTCCAGCTGCACTCACTGTTCCAACAACATGGGTCAGGAACTTCTGGGGGCTCAGAAAGGACCGTAAGAATTTTGGCTTTCCCTTCTGTGATTCGAGTTCTAAACGAAACTCTATATTGATTAGGTTTGTTCTGGTTTCTTAGAGGAAAAAGGAGAAGATTTTAGTGTGTATAAACTGTATAATAATTTTT
The DNA here is from genome assembly GCA_009769605.1 of Bucorvus abyssinicus. Lineage (NCBI taxonomy): Eukaryota > Metazoa > Chordata > Aves > Bucerotiformes > Bucorvidae > Bucorvus > Bucorvus abyssinicus. The sequence continues at coordinate 25,867,974 of CM020035.1, read as the reverse complement.
GCTGTTGTACTCACTGCTGATGGTGGATTGTACAGGGCGATGTTTTTATTTCACTAAATGTAGACAAAATAAATTTAAAATAAATGGATTTAGTGTACACAAGCAACTAATTCAAGTGTGTCAGAGTACAGGGTTGACAATCTTTTGGACCTAAAAATTGTCCCCTGGGGAGACATACGGGGACTATATTTTGTTAATAACCATCAGAGATGGATCCGTAACCCTGGGGCTTCCATCGTAAGGGCATATTTCAGGAGATTAAAGCAAAGCCAGCGTGCACCATTTAAAAACGCATTTTAAACATGCCATGAAAAATGGTCACTGGAATGAAATTTTTACTCCTTACCCCAGAACTTTTTTTCTTCTTATCACTGTGCTGCAAAAATAGATGAAAAATTGCAGTTGAGCAGCATCGTTACTCTCGTAGCTGGGGACTGTTTGAAGCGTGCGTTGTGCTGCGGGGTTTTTATTAAACCGTATTTCTGGCAGGCCAAGGCACGTATCACACGGCCTCTCTGCCACAGCTATTCTTCTGCTTTAATTCAAAACAATATTTTTTTCCTTGGCTCACATTACTGTCATCCACAGGCACTGAAAAATACAGCTGGGACGGGCTTCCCAGTGGGCAGAGCTGGAGTTGAAACCGGAGGAAAAACGTGTTGTCGAGCATTAAGAGGCTGCCAGAGCGTTTCTTGATGAGCTGCGTTAAGTATGTGCCGGAGGGTCACATTGCAGCGCGACCGTGGAGTATTTCTCGTCATCCGTCCCCAGTTTCACCCTGCTCCAGCCTGGGAAGATACAAAACCCGGCGCTTGTTCAGTACGGGTGGTGTGAGGGGGGCTGGAATTGGGGGGAGACTTTAGCTTGACTGTTCTGAAGCGTTGCGGTCATCAGCGAGGAGGTGGCTGAGGGACTTCCCTGCCGTTGTTCATCAAGAACATTGTTCGTCGAGAATCCAGCCCCGAAAGCAAACGGCGAGGCCGCGGTCCGCTCTAGAACCGCATTTGCTGGTGGTTATTGAACACCTGAGTGTCTCTGTGTGGCATACTGCAGAACTGGAACAGAAACGTCCTCCTTCCATAGCCGTGGAACAAAGCCACGGGGTGGCTGAGAGCTGGGCCTGGGCTGTGGCTGCCGGCCCCAGGAACGGCTTCCTCGGCGTGACACGGGCTCCTCCGCGGGTCCGCATGAAGGTTTTCTGTGGCGTGTCTCTCGTTCTTGAGCAGCGTGACCGTGGTGGTAATGGCGGGTTAATGCTTTCCCAGGCGCTTCCCAGGGGGAGGCGGGTTCGTGTCCTTGTTCCCGGTGAAGCTCACTGAGATGTTGCTGTTCCTGCCCGTGGCAGGAGGGCTTTGTCCTGAGCGTTGTGCTGCTGCTGTGCCTCGGCCGAAGCGTTCTACCTCTGGTGGCTTCTGGAATGTTACGCGAATGACTACGATGAGGTGTTTGAGGGCGGGTTGAGGGTTTGAGGGTGGGCAGGAGCGTTTGCTGGAAGAACAGCAGGTGCTGGTGGCTCTCTGCAGTGACAAATGCCGAGAGGATAGTTTCCCGTTAAAATTTGATAGAGTTTAGAAGACGCTAATTACTCAGGAAGGGACTTCTGCTGAAGCTGCCTTTTGGAGCTGTGCCCTTCACCAGCGAACATCGCGATACTGCGCATTTAAAGGCGGAGGATGAAAACTGGTGAGAGCGAACATGATGTCGCTAGGACTGTGCTTCAGGTGGGTTTGATGCTGGTGCCCTTAACGCTACTCGGGGACGTGGGTGAGATTTCTTGTACAGGCCGTAGAAGAATTCTGATTTCATCTTTGCTTCCTTTAAAATTAAAAGGAGGGTTTGACTTTGGTAGCCGTACCTCCCTTGTTGACAAGTTTATTCTGAAGTATTTAAAGAGTACATTTCCTTTACCATCATCACAAATACGCGTATCCGATGTATCCCTGACTGATTTCTTGCTCCTCTGGAGGTGGCATTCCCAAGTTGTCAAAAATAGCAAAAACTGGAACGACTTGTGGCCTCTTGAATGTCCAAAAACCAACCAGAACCTCCATAGCTCAATCACAAACTTAACTGAGCTCTCTTCACCGCCGTGGTTGGCAGCACAGGGGGTTCTGGTCGTTCGTCCCCAGTTCCTCAGAGCCCCAGTGGCTCAGGGCGAGGATCTGGCAGCCTCGCACTGGGCTCACAGCGATGTGTGGAGCTGGTGAGAGGCATCGCCTTCTGTCTGTCCCAAAGTCCCGTTTCTGTTAACGGTCGTTTTGGTATCTTGGCTAGGAGATGAAATAACTCCTGGGGTCAATGCGTGGAGCCTCAGTGGTGATCCCGCTGGGTTTATCCCGTGCGTGGAAAGCCGCAGCACCAGACCTTGCATGAAGGAGCTGATCGCCGTATTTACGCCCAGCGGAAATTTCTGATTCTTACAACCTTTGAACTCAGCCCCGTTTTGCAAGGACAGCCGGGCCGCTGCGGGGAAGGATGCTCAAACTGCAGCAGAACAGTTCTGCCTCGTTCCACACTGAGGCTGTGAGGTTCCAGCAGGAACTTTGGTCCTTCAGCCTCCTCGTACCAAACACAAGCTCATCTTTGTTTTCGCGGTTTTTGCCTGGAAGGAAAGCTTTGCGGATGTGGTGTGAGTGTCCCGAGCCCCGCAGGCTCTGCCTGGCTCTCCAGCCGGTGCTCTGCCCGCTCTCGGCAGCGGCGATCCTAAAGCAAGAATGCCCCTCTCACCAACTGGAGTCCTGGAGCTGCGGACCTGGGCTGGGGACAGGAGGAGGAAAGGGCCTGCAGAGGTGGTGGGCTGGGAGCCGCGTGCTCCTGTCTGCCTGAGGAGAAGCTGGGAGGGAAGAGGACCCACCAGATCCATCCGCTGTTGATAGCCTTTGGCAGTCCCCTTTGTGGGAGGAGAAAATCTCAATGGGAGGTCGCCCCTGACAGCGCCTTACCGTAGCCTTTGAGTTCCTGGGCAGCCGCCTCTTAGCGGAGGTTGCTGGAGCACGCCCCAAGCGCCAGGTCCTTGGACCCCGCCAGGTCCTTGGACCCTGCGAGCCGCTTCTGCAGGTACTTGTTCGCTGTTTGGCTGTTGCTGCCTCGGCGGCTCCGCTGAAGATGGGGCTGCTAAATGGTCGCAGCATTTGTTACCAACTTCATTATGCAAATCTGCAGTTCCAGCACCATGTGGGACCCAGGCCAAGGCTGCTGGGCTTGGTTTTTTTATTAGAATTTGGGGGTTATTGTTCTGCCTCTCGGGAGGGTTGTCCTCAGGACAGGGAGTAATTAGCCGCCTTCACACCGCGTCGGGCTGCCTTGTTCCTTCAGCGGAGCTTGGGCCGGTTGGCGAGCTCGCCGCCTCCCGCCGCCTCGCTCTTATTAACGCTCGGTGGGGGGCAGGTCCTCCCCGCCTCGCTGATGGCCTTCCAAGAATTTTGCCTTGAGTTCTCTTCGACAGCGCTCGGTGGGAGCTGATTAAACAAACACCTCACTGGGCCCTGCCAGCCTCGCTTTTGTGCAGAGGTGCCTGTTCTCCCTTCCTGGAAGGTTTTTAATTGAAGCGTAATTCATATAAAAATTGCCTGCTTAACTCTTAGAGAAACGAGCCTCTGGAGCGACGCGACACCTTGGCTGTGTGGCCGAGTCAGCAGACCTTGTTTTCTAATACTAATTTCTGATAAACCTCTATTAACTCATTCCGTTGAGTGGATCTTGGTGTATCGAGTGCTTGGGGTTTACTCTGCAGTATTTTAACCAAACTGAAGGCTGAGGAGGAATCCGTCGATGTCTGCAAGCACCCGTGACCTGCTGAGGACCCACAGCCTGGGTCTGGCTGGAGCTGGACGCAAAAGCTGCCTCAGTCGGGTTGCAGAAATCCACAGCTCACAAACGCGCTGTGCATGGCCGTGGCGGGATGTCTGGAGCCGGGCAAGGTCGTGCAGTGCCTTTTGATGACGTATTTGTTACGGATAGGAAGCCCTGAAGGGCGAAGCTTCCCCCAGCGCCGTTACAGAGGGCGGCAGCATCCTGCCTCTGCCCGTGGCCCTTCCCTTTGCTTCAGCAGAACGGGGGCTTGTTTGGGGGTGGCAGCTGTGAGGTCAGCCCATGGAACCCCCGCTGCACGGAGCTTTCCAAGAGCCTGCTGAAGCCGGTGTGTCTTTGGAAACCCGGTCCCCAGCCCAGGCTCTGCTGGCCCTGGGAGATCCTGCAGGTCCAGTGGTAAGAGCCTGGTTGCCCCAAAGGCTCTGGCAGTTTGAACGTGGGTGTTGGCAGGTCCGTGGCCAACGATGCCCCTCGTCTGTCTCGGTGCTGCTCTCCCAGCCGTGTGCTCGCTCGAGGATGACCCGTTTGCTTCCCTGTTGAGAGTCCGTCCACCAAGCGTGGAGGGGAGCGGAGCGGAGCAGAGGGCTGCTCCCAGCTGTCCCTGCAGCGTGTGCTGTGAGGGTGCCTGTCCCCCCAGCCGCGGCGGCGGGGTGCCAGGAGCCACCGCTCTCACTTGAGTTTGTGTTTCATCTCCCGCGAGTCTCCAAACGCATATCTTGTCCGTGCATCGCCCCGCAGAGTGTTTCCCACAGCCGGAGCCTCCAGTCGCTGGGTCCGTCCATGGGAGGAGTTGCAGCCTCCTGCGCTGATGCTGCTGCCGGCTCGGAGCCGCGGCTGCCGGCAGCGGCCGAGGGTTAGCCCTCCTGGCAGCTGCCCAGGTAAGACAGCCTGCAGCACCTTCCCCAGCCCTCTCCTCTTCACAGCTGCTTCTTCCCTGGGTTTTGTTTTTTCTTTTCTTTGTGCTTGGCTCTGGACTCGCAGTGTGCGGTGGAGCTCCCTGTGTTTGCTCTCTCTGCTGACAGATGCTTCCTCTTTGTTAGCTGGTCAAAAAGGAGAAACCAGAACCATGTGGGGGATGTTTCTGCTTAAATAAATGCAGTAGGTTAGCTGGGTTTCTGCTCACTTGGGCGCTGGGGTTTTACCTTCCTCCAAAGTGATGATGGAGTCACAAGGTTTGGAGCAAGAGCTAAACCCTTTGAAAAGCTTTTTGCATCCACATAAGACCTTAGCCCTGGTTTTTGCCTCCGTACTATGCTGTAGATGATTGTCATTAGTATTTTTGTCCTTGTTACAGGCAGAGCTTGAGATTGGAGTAAACCAAGAAGCATCTTTTAAGTCGGTAAGCCCCGGGTTGCCTGTGCGTACCGAGGGCTGCTCCCGAGCTGCCGAGGCGGCTCACGCCCAGCCGCTCTGAAGTTAATTACGTGCTGCCACACAAAGCCGAAATCCTTACAGATGTTACTATGAACTTATTAAATCCAGTGAAGCATCATCAGTCTTGTTGGTGTCAGCTAGAGCGAAGGGCTCTGAGCACCGCCAGGACGAGGCACATCTTAAGAATTCATTATGAGAAGGAATTTTTAATTATTTTGCTGTGCCTTTTCTGCTGTAAGATTTTAAACATAGAGCAGGCTCGTTCTGCTGCGCTGCCAGTCACTGCCCCGGGGGAACTGGGCTCCAGTATGGGTGTTTTTTAGTACCGTATCAGAATTTTCATGTTTCCCCCCTCCCCTCAGCAGTGATTGTCCGTGAACGATGGAACTGCTGCTCCTCTAATCTCTTAGAGAAATCTGTGCTGGCGTGTTCAGCAGGTCACTATGAATAATGTGCTTTTCCGTTTGGCAGCCGGACTGGAAAGCTGGGGGAAGGGGAAGCAGAGAGGAAGCCAAGGACTTGCGGCGCTCAGGGACCGGGGTGAGACCAGCCCTTTCCTTCTCTCACTAGACCCAGCAGAAGGCAGCGCTTTGCTCTGACCACCGAGACCTTGGTGCCTCTGAGAAAAGCGGTGGGTGGGGAGGTCTGAGCTCACCGGACTGCGGCAGCGAGGGCACGAGAGCACCCTTGTCCGAGGGTGGGAGCCTGGGTTTGAGCCCTTCCCCGTGGACACTGAGATCTCGACGTGCAAGAGGAGCAGAGCGCTCCGCTGCTGGAGGGTGCCGAGGCTGAGGTTCGGTTCATCTCACGCTCCTCGTGGTACGAGTGGTGGGTACCCCTGACCTGCAGCTGCCGGGGGGCTCATGGGTCCGAGCACCAGGCCTGGAACTCCTCTGCAGGCAGCACCGTCAGGCAGAGCTCCCGGGTGAGACTGCTGCCCCGTCCCACCCCAGCACGGGCGCTGCTCGCAGAGGAAACGCCACAGGGTGGCAGGGTCAGGATTGGGCCCTTCTGGTGCGTGGGCTCATTTGGCTGTTGTAAAACCTGGTGACACTTGAAATAGAGGCAGCGACGTCAGACCCCAGCTCTCCATGGGAGGGATGCTGGTCACCTTCAGCAGTCTCTGCGGGAGGCACCTGCCCATCTGGAAACCGCCCGGGCTCCCGCTGGCAGCTGGAGGCAGAGGAGGTGTCTGCGCCGTTTCGGGACCCGGGTCCTCCCGGCTCAGCAGCCCTCGCGCTGCAGCTGCTGTGCACCCACGCTGCGCTGTCAGAGGCGCTGCCGGGTGTCCCTGTCCCCAGCGCCCAGCCCCTGGCAGTTGCTCCTGACAACTCCCTGACAGGAGGCTGGAGCAAGGCAGGGTTGGTCCCTTCTCCTGAGGAGCAAGTGACAGGACTCAAGTTGTTGCAGGGGAGGTTGAGGTTGTCCCTGAGGAACAATTCCTTGCCCGTTGGGGTTGTCCACGCCTGTCCCAGGCTGCCCAGGGCAGTGGTGCAGTCCCCATCCCTGGAGGGGTTTCCCAGCCGTGTGGAGGTGGTGCGGAGGGACAGGGGTCAGTGGGGACCTGGTGGTGCTGGGGATCAGGGGGACTCGAGGAGTTTGAAGGTCTTTTCTGACCTAAACGATTCTGTGGTTCTCTCTGCTGTGCCCAGCACCTGCCACAACGGGGACCCTGAAGTGCAGCTCGTGCTTCCAGCCCCAAACGCAGCGCCGAGGCTCTCCCTGGGCTGCGGGCTGTCCCTGCGCAGGCAGGGTCCCCCTCTCCTCCCGGGCAGGAAGGTCGGCCACTGCTGGCCCTGCCCTGTGGCAAAGAGCGGATGAATCATTTCCCTTTCCATCTTTTGGCAAGACTGTGTTGTTCAGAGCTCAGCTAGAGCGTTCTAACCTTCTGAGCACTCGCGCTCTGCTCTTCGCTCTCTTCCTGCCATTGTCCCCAGGCTGGGTTTTACGGTCTCCCTCCCAGCAGTCGCTGGTACTTGCGCAGGAGTGTTGCTGGTGGGTTTCTATCAGGGCAAATTAACTTTTTTTTGCTCATTTTCTAGTCGCCTTTTTATTGCACATTGGTGTCAGTGCGGTTTTAAGGCATCAGTGTGTATTTCTACCAGTGAGAGTCATCTTCTCACAAAGGAAACTGAGGCACCGCTACTTGGACCTTTAGACCTCGGAGATTTGGCTCAGTTGAATATAAAAGTAGGGGTGTATTAATTAGTTCAGAGTTTGGAATAACAGACTTCTTAAAGCTGGGATTTCTGCCCGGTGCCCGGCTGCTTGAGAGGGAGATCGGGGTGTCAGCAGAGAGAGGTGCTGGCTGCAGGGGGACAGTTCTGGCTGGAAATGGGGCTTGGCTTGAATCTAGTGCTCCTGGGCTGGCAAAATAAAGGAGATGAAGAGGCAGTGTGATTCATTGTCTAGACACTAGAAGAGTCTAGAAAGTGGTGTATTTTCAGCCTTCCTATTACAGGCCACGCAACTGATCGACACCGAGTACGAACACATAAACCCAAGGAGCAAGGAAAAAAAAAAGCTGGAGGTTGCTGAAGCGTGCAGATTACACGGGATCTCAGCATTAAGAGTAAAAGGAGGAGCCATGGGTGTTAGCCGTTGGATATTAGGAACCATTTCTGTCCCGTTGGGGTTGTCTGGGCCTGTCCCAGGCTGCCCAGGGCAGTGGTGGAGTGCCCATCCCTGGAGGGGTTTCCCAGCCGTGTGGAGGTGGTGCTGAGGGACAGGGGTCAGGGGGGACCTGGCAGTGCTGGGGAGCCGGGGGACTCGAGGAGCTTGAAGGTCTTTTCCAACCGAAAGGGTTCTGTGATTGCATGAGGAAGGGGTGAGCCTGGCCCCCAGCTGCCGCGGGCTGTCTGTGACAACCCGGGACCTGGTTTCCCAGCGAGGCGGGGAGCTACCTGCGCTGTGACCGCCTGGCTGGGAGCCGGGGGGTTGTTCCCAAAGCTCCTCTTTCCTGGGGCTCATTGTTATCTGTGGTGCTTACACGGGGTTTTTTCTTTTGTTAGTCTGTTTTCCTTCCTGGTGCGTAAAGAACGGCTTATCTGCACGCCCCAGAAGGGCGCGACCCGTGGAGATCACAAGCTGAGCTGAAGCCAGCAGGAAACACTCCCGGGTTTTCAGAGCCGAGCGCCACACCGCCTTGGCCATCTCACCGAGGTGCTCACGGGTGGGACGCGGCCTGATCCGGAGCATCCGTATCCGCTGCTGACAGGGCAGCGTCCTTACGGCGTCACCTCACCGTGGAGAGCCGCTGCCGCGGCGTCTGGGTGCTCCGTGCAGGGCAGGGGCAGCAGCACGTGGGGGTGCTTCTGGACACGTCGGTCGTGGGTTCACAGGGACCAGAGCTGGAGTCTTGGACAATGAGCCTTCGGCCGAGCCCTGCTGCGGTGTGAGTGCCCCGGGACCGGTCACGTAACGCCTCATCATCCTTCGCCTGCCTCCTCATGTCCATGAACCGAGCATCCCTGCATACTTCACCCGGGTACTGCAACGCCTGTAGGAGATTGAGTTACCCCTGCTGAAGCCTTAGAGTCACCCCGGGTGTTACTGAGGCTCCAGCAGCAGCAGCAGAGGAGAGGAGGCACCAATTTGATTGTACTTTTCATCGGGACCCCTTGCCATGGATGACGGAGCAGACTCCCTGATGACTGTGCACCTCCTCGCCAACGCGGGACACTCGATGCTTCTGCAGCAAACTCTGGACCGGCTTTTGGAGTGGATCTGCCCAGACATTCGCCTTTTCCTGGTGTCGGAGCGGGTTACTCCACTGAAATACTACCAGAGATACCGTAAGAGAAGCTGCAGCTTCCCTGGAATATCTGTTCTCCTTTTCCTGCACGAGGACTTGGGAGAAGAACGGATTTTCCAGGTCCATGAGCAATTCCAGCGTCCGCCCTGGCGCTACCAGTGCGCCCAGATTGCTAACGGGCAAAGCTACCCCTACGCCCCGGTTCACCAGGACTTCTACGGCCTGGATGAGCAGATGCCCGTGTGGGGCATCAGGCGGGTGCACTGCGGCCCCGAGATCCTGCGCGTCACCCTCTACTGCGGCTTCGACAACTACGAGGACGCGGTGAGGCTCTACGAGATGATCCTGCAGAGGGAAGCGGCGGTGCAGAAGAGGACCTTCTGCGTGTTCGTGCTGCAGGCGAGCCCGGCCGTGGCCGTGCAGCTCTGCTTGAAGCAGCTGCCCGTCGGGGTGGCCGCGGAGCCGAGGGACTCCTCAGCCTTGCAGTTCAAGGTGCGAGAAATGGGGCAGCTGGTGCCTCTCCTGCCTCACCCCTGCGTGCCCATCAGCAGCACCCGCTGGCAAACGCAGGACTACGAAGGAAACACGATTCTGCTCCAGGTAGGCGGCCGTGGCGCGCTGAGAGGAGGGGTTTGTTCTTTTTCATGTTTTCAAGGAAAGCAGAACTGGTTCAAAATAGAAGTTTTTTAACAAAGCTGTGCAGGATCTAGAGCACAAGTGCACTAAGGAGCAGCTGAGGGACCTGGAGAGGTTTAGCCTGGAGAGGAGGAGGCTCAGGGGAGACCTCATCATTCTCTACAACTACCTGAGAGGAGGTTGCAGTGAGGTGGGGGTCAGACTCTTCTCCCAAGCGACAGGACGAGTGGAAACGGCCTCAAGTTGCGCCAGGGGAGGTTCAGGTTGGCTATTAGGAAGATTTTCTTTATAGAGAGGGTTGTGCAGAGCTGGAACAGGCTGCCCAGGGAGGAGGTGGAGTCCCCATCCCCGGAGGTGTTTAACAGACGTGGGGATGTGACACTGAGGGACATGGTTTGGGGACCCTGGCGGTGCAGGGGGAACGGTTGGACTCGATGATCTGAAAGGTCTCTGCCAACCAGATGGCTCTGGTTGTTCATGATTTCTTTTGAATTTGTGGACAGCAGTGCTGGTGCTGCTGACAAATACCAGCACAGCTCCTCGGGGTGTTTTCACGGTGTTTAGTTCACAGCAATACTGCCTGCCTGAAAGTGAAAGCGTTAGCGCTAGTTCAACCCCTGCCCTGCCCGAGCGAATGGTCGCAGCAGCCTGTTCTGCTTCGGGTGAGTCATTTATAAAGGTTTGAAGGCAGGTTTTCAGCCTCTGAAGGACTTCAGCCTCTAAGGGTTTAGTGGTGACCAGGGTGCGGTCCAGGGGTGCTGTCCATAAAACCCCACCAAACCCACCGTGCTGAGCTGATGCTCCGTGGTGTGCTGCAGGCGAGGGACGGGCGCCGTGCTCCAGCTTTGGGACCGGAGCTGCCCCGTGCACATCGGTGCTCTCCACGGCGTTTGGAATAGTTCTGAAGGTTTCGTTTGCTTTCTGGCCTGTTGTCCGGCACCGAGCCTCGGCTAACGCGGTGCTGTCTGTCACAGAAAAGAGACCCGGGGTTACGGTCAGCTCACAACCCAGTTTTCCATGGTTTTTCTTCAACAGGTTCAAGACAGCCCCAAGCTCCGTGAAGCAAGTGCTGGGCTTCCCTCTCAGCATAGCGACGCGGACAGTGAAAAACCCCTGCGGGACTCTGTCCCGGCCCCTCGCCCCGTGAAGTGGGATAATCCCGGGCAGAGAAGCCAGGAGTTCAGAGCCATGAAGGGCAGAACAAAACCTGACCAAAGCGAAGCTGGCGGTGACCTCCACAGGCCCTTCAGCGCTCCCCACAGTGGTCCAGCAGCCCGGCCGTGGTGGGACTGGGATGCCACCTCCCTCCGCAGGCAGGCGAGCAGCAAGCTGCAGGCTTCTCTCCAGGAGAGCCGCGTGCGTCGGCGGGCAGCGGAGACCAATGTCGACACCGGGCTCACCGTGGCGATCACTGCGAGCGGCCGCTGCCCCCTGAACCGCTTCTCCAGGGACCTGCGGAGCAGCCTTCTCCAGCCGCCAGCACCCACGGACGGGGCCGGCAGCGCCCAGGACCGGACCCGGCTGCTGTTTGCTGCAGCCAAGAGGAGTAAAGGAGCTGGGCACAGAGCGTCGGGCTTCCCCTGGCAGACGCTGCAGGCCAGCCCTGTGGGCAGAGCTGAGGAGGAGGAGGAGGAATTCTTTATATGATGAGACCAGACGTGACGGATAGATGTGGTGTGTATGGTGTCCCTGGTGGCTCCGAGGCTGTGACACCGCCCCAGCAGTGGGTTTGCTGCGGGAGACGCTGCCTTTCCGCGGAGTGATGCTGAGGAGGCTGCAGGCAGAGCAGAGGAAGCACGCTGTGTTCACGGAGGTCTGGGTTTTTAATGGGGATTATCGTGCAATGAATCGGAATAAGCCCAAGCAGCCGGGTGCCCCCAGCCACGGGAGCTCATCACCCCTCGCCGTGACGTCCTGAACACGGTGGTGGCACGGTACGGGCACAGCTGGTTTTCCTCGGTGCTCCTCGCTCTCCCCGTGGCTGGTATCGAAAAGCTATCGACATTGTCAGGTTTCGGCAAGACAGGGAACAGAAGAATGTTCTTTTCAAGTATTTCTGAAGCAAAGACATTTCTAGAGAGACCTTTTGCCCAGACAAGCGCGGCGCGCGCAGACAGCCAACACTCGCAGAGCGCGGTTTGAGCTGTGCTTATACCAGTGTTCCAGGGAAGTCTGACGGTGCGGATGCGCTGGTCTGAAGGGCTGTGGGTGGGAAGGGGGCAGTCCCTGCCCTGTGCCTCCGCGCCCACTCAGCTAGGGTGGCCCTGGGAGCGATGCTCACCTACCCTTCGATGCAGAAAGCCAGGCAGGACACTTATTTCACTGGACACTAACAAAACTCCTCCGTGTTTCATGAGCTCCGTAAAAACGTTGGACTTTTTAATAAACCATTCTGTGCTATTTTACTTCTCCGAGGGGGATTCTGTAATCTTAGCTAGAAACTTAGCCAGGACTTCTCAGAGCTGGAGGACAACTTTTGGTCAGCTCTGAAAGCAGCAGAGGGGAGAGTGCGCCGGTGGGTCAGTTCTGTGGGGGGGGGTGCTGGTGGGCTGGGAGGGGTGAGGAGCGAGGAGGGGCACGGGGGCAGGTGCAGTCGGATACAGCCGAAGAGAAAGAAGGTCCTTAGGAGGTCGGTGCCGAGCGTGGGGAAATGCTCCATCATTTAAAACAAAAAAGAGAAGAAAATGGTATGTGAGGTCCATCTGCCTGCAGCGGGTCACAGGCGAGAAGGACTTCGAGTCGGAGGAAAACGGCTCTGAACACCCCGCTTGTAACAGTGAGTATGTAACCCGGCTATTTCAAGTGCAGGATACACCCAGCTTAAACGCGAGCCCGGGGACCCCGTTCCCAGGAGGGAGCGGAGATGCTGCCATGGCTGCGCTCGCAGGGGATGGTGGCAAATGGCCCCGGCCCGAGGGGAAAGGCTTTTCTCCGGGGTTGGTCGGCAGTCTGGGTGATGGAGGGGGAATCTGTCCTGGCAGGAGCAGGGTGGGTGCTGAGGGCAGGAGCGGGACTCGGCAGCGATGCCGTTGGTCAGCTTGATTCTGTCGGGGGAACGCTCGCTGAGTGCTCTTCTTTTTCCTGAGCTTTGGGCCAAAACCGGGGTTGGTGCAAGCCTGGACAAATCCTGAGGGATTCCAGTGAGCACAGCCGAGCTTCCAGCTTCCCACCGGTGGTCTGGGGTGGGAGTTCTGCTTCTCTCAGCTCAGGCAGGATTTTCTTCTTCTGTGTTGGTGCTGACAGGGCTGACAAAGCTACACAACCACCTGATGGAAAAAAAAATGTGGCGTGTATCGGAAATCCTGCATTTGTCACGGGGACACAAACCAGAAACTGTCTCCTCAGCCGAAGACGAGCGCGGCAGCTCCAGCTCCTCCGCCGGCTGGGCCGGGGGGTGCTCCGGGCACCTGCCCACAGCCGGCACCGGGGGCCGCAGATTGCGCCGGAAGGGTGCAGGGTCCCTGGCTGGTGGGTCCCGCTGTTAACCGACGTGATGATGTAGCAGTGATTCAAATTTTCCTCGTCTGTATCACTCGAGTCCAGTCAGGTGCCCTGTCCTCTCTCTTCTTGGTCTGTTCACAGCTTGCCAGAACCCCTCGGTGTTTTATTTTTATTTATTTTTTTTTTTATTTAAGTGTTGTTTGTTTTTATTGTAAGTGTTTTAGTTAATTTTATTTTGTTTATTTATTTCTAGCTTTGTTTATTTGTTTTTAGGGGTCTGATTGGGTTTGTTTGTTTTTCTGTTCATTTCTATTACTCGTTTAGTTGGGTTTTGTTTCGGTGTAGCCTGGCTGTGACGGCGGGGGGGCGCTGGGTGGGTTCCCAGGGCTGCTGGGGCGGGGGGATGTGTGTGTCCAGCACCACCCATCCCTGATGCACCAGCTCCGCCTGGTGCCCGCAGCCGGCATCTCCCCTGCCCCCGGTCCCCTGCCCCGGGGAGATGCTGCCCTGGGCTCCCCAACCCCGGCAATCAAGGGCTTGTCACCCGCCGTGTTCCGCTGGGAGGGGACACAGCCCGGACAGCGGACCCCGACTCACCAAAGGGCTTTTCCGTGCCTTATGCCATCCTGCCCAGTATGTAAACTGGGAGGAGCTGGCCAGGCGGACGGCTGCTGGGGCATCGGTCGGTGGGTGGTGAGCAATTGCGCATCACTTGTCTTTCCCTGGGGTTTATGTCTATCCTTTTCGTTAGATTTTTTTTTCATTGCTATTGTTATCCTATTTTTTATTATTATTATCATTATATTTATTAGCTTGCTCTTATCTCAACCCATGAGTTTTACACTTTTTTTCCCGACTGCCCCCGGCACCCCACAGACTTTCCCGAAGCCACCTGGAGAAACCACCCCGAGTCCTCACGCCCGCCGCGGTCCCCAGGATCAGCCCCAACGATGGTGTTCATATGGGTACCGCCGCATTGGCGGTGAGGTGAGCAGCTCCCGGGGGTCCCCGCACCCGGGGTCCCCACCCCAGGCTCTGCCTTTCGGCAGCAGCATCGGGTCTCCAGGCCCAGGCGTGGTCCAGCGCATCTCATGGAGCTTCTCGGCAGCTGCTTCAGTCCCCGCCGCCTGCCAGTAATTGAGGCTTTTAATCCTCACTGTCATTAACATTAAATTAACCTGATATATAAGAAAACAATAGGGATGCTAATAACAAAGGAAGCCAATTTATCTCTCATTCATTCAGTCACTCACTCATTTTCTCTGCCAGCAAACTGGTTAATTAAGGAGATCTGTCATGTAAGCGACAGGGCAGAATCGAGTCCTTGCTGAACGCCTTTCAGGGTTTTGACGGCAGCCTCAGACATCGACTCGCTGCAATTTCACGTGCAGCTGCGAGCGTATCTGCTGAGCACACAGAAACATTAAGCTACTCTGCTGACCTGCCTGTTGCAAAGGCGTTCGGCTAAAAAATGCGACAGCAGATCAACTTTTTTAGCTGTAACATCAGAGAGAAAGGAACGGGTTGGTTTTAACTGGGGGTGGTTTCATTTCACAGGTTACAGCAATAGACATCTCCCTTTCCCTCAATAGCCGAGCACCGAAGGGTCGCTCTTGGCTTGTCGTGAATCCATCCTGTTCCTCTTCACGCGGCGATGGGCCGTTGTGGGATGGGGTGGGAAGCGGGCGCTGTGCTTTGGCGGGGCAGGGTCCTGGGCACTACCCGGCGGCAGCGATGCTGAATTCTCCTGAATTCCCCTGAATTTCTCAACCTCCCCTTTCAGCAGACTCCTCCCAACACAACCGCATTGCAGCTCGCCGTGCTGCTCTTCTAACGTTTAATTCTCATAATTTGAGAGGGGGGCTGAGAGGTTTCCATCTCCCATGGAGCACTTGCATTAATATTCCAGTTCAGGATCTCTGCTCTGCCGCTGATCACAGGCAAGGACAGATCCGATTTCTTTTGGTGTGAATTAATATTCTCAAAGAGTCCCAAAAGCTTTCTTCTCCACCCCCCAACCCTGCCGCAGGCGCTGGCAGCCCGGCTATGCCGGGAGGTGATTAGGTTTATAAATTTGTTCCTGCAGACACTCGGTGACACCGTTAGTCTTCTCATCTCACTCGTGCAGCTGAACTGGTGACAGCCTCGCTGCTTTAACTGGGATGATCTCGAGCTGCAGCTCGGCGTCAGAAGGAGCCTCGCAGGGCGCAGGCGTGGGCAGGCTCGGAGCAGGCAGCACGGGCGAAAGACTGATCCTCGCTTTCCAAAACTGGGACGTAGGATGAGAGACGCCCTGGCAACTGACGGGAGGTGGGAGAATGTCCCTTGCACTGAAGTAACCCCCTCTTGTTGGCACAGCTGGGATTCAGCACCTTGGTGTGGAGGAAGGGGAGAAAGTCCCACCGCTGCTGCCTCCTCCTCCTCCTCTTGCCTTAGGTTTGGCTCACCGCTGCTCCCTTGGGAGCGGCAGGAGAGACGGGGAGAAGGAGGCACTTGAGGCATCCCAGCCCTTGTGCCGCCGTGTCACTCGTGCCCTTGTGTCACTGGCTGCGCTGGCAGCTGGGATCACCCCTGGTGGGTGTGGAGATGGGGACAAGTCCAGGTCCTGCACTGTCACTCTGCACTTGGGTATCTGGGGTGGGAAGGGGCATAGTTGGAGCTATGACTCCTTGCCCTCTGCCTGGGCCACCTTTGTCTCCTTCTTCATGCGGCGGCAGTGAGCGCTTCTGCTGAGCTGGGGAGACCAAAGGTCTCTGCAGAGCTCCACGTGGCTCTGCCTCACCCTCCGTCCCTGCCACCGCCGCAGGCAGTGCCTGTCAGCTGAGCTTCTTGGCCCCGGCTGTGCACTCCAGCACCCCCACTTTCCCTGCCCTGTTCCCTCCTGGAGACGATGCTCACGGGGGCTCGCAGCTGCTGTGCAGGAGAAGGGTCCAGCCGGGACCTCTGCTGCGGGCAAAGGGCAGTGCCCAGCCACCGCTGCGGTGTTCCCAGGAGGAGGGAAGGGGGTGACCTGCTGGGGAGGGGAGCTCGGCCTTAAATCCCAGTGTGTGTTTGAGCACCAGGCAGGAAAAACCTCGGGGTCAGCAGCAGCCTCTGCGGAGCCCCTTTTGATCCATATGGAAGGATTTTTCTAGGGCCTGAGAATTGCCGGCTGGTGGGATGGGCGACTGCAGCTTAGTGATGCTGTATTACATGGAACAAAACATCAACCTGCAGCCTGATCTCCCCTTGGATCTCACGGCTTATCCGCTCCCGTCTGCCGGTGTGGTGCTGCTCGGTCGGAGGCTGCAAACACAGGAGGGCTCTCGGGAGCCTTCCACACTCATGGCCTTCACAGCAGTGACCGAATCAGGTGCCCGGGCCATAAATGCTGGTCTGTGACCCTTTCTCCCGGCTGGTTGGGAACCCCGTCCCACCGCTGGCCTCCCGTCCCCCAAGCCCATCAGCTGCGGGGGGAATCCAGGCTGCTTCGGGGGAAAGAAGGGCGGTTCAACGGCTGGGAGCGGGGACAGCCCCACGGTACTGGGAGCAAGGCTCTGGGGACGTGGCTCACGGTGAGCTGGGGCAAGCAGACCGGCTCTCATGAGCGTGTGCCCGCCGGCTCATTGATGTGCCGCAGCGTGCGTCAGCCCCGCGCCTGGGCGCGCGGTTGCTGACATTAAACCCCCGCCCGTTCCCGTGGACCGGTCTTTCACCTCGCTGCGGAGGGAAGGCTTTCCCCTGCTGCGTTTATTGTTGCCGAAAACCGGAGCTGGGAGGGCACGTATCGGGGTTAGAGTGGCCGGGACGGTTATTGCCTGCCCTGGGCTTTGGCAGTGAGCCTGCCCGGCTCCTTGGACCTCCCTGCTCAGCCGGCACCGCTGCCAGCACGCGCTGCATGCCGGGCTGTCCCTGCAGCGGGGCGCCGAGCCGGGGAGCACACCCCAATGGCTGGGAGCACGGCTGGGCGCTCTGCCCCGCTCCCTGCACGGGCGGCCGCCCTCTCCTGCCTCATCTCCTGAGCTATTCCCTCGCTGGGGATGGAGAGAGACACCCGCGCCGTGGTGTTCCTGCGTGGCCTCTTGAATCTGAACCTTCACTGGAGTGTGGTTGGAGCGGAAGGGTCGTCTGGGGGTTTTTTGCTTTTGCTTTACCAGACTTGGCTTAAACCGCCCCAGGATGTTGAATGTCCATTTCTTCCCGTGTCAGTGCACTGCTGGCTTTGCCCGCCTTCAGCAGGACCGAGGGCTTCTCTCCCTTCCTGCGCTTGACGTGGAGCCGAGCTGTGGACAAGCCCTCCCCTGCACCGTGCGGGCATGGGGTACATGGTCCCTGCGCCTCCCCAAACCATCAGTGTCCCCAGGGTCTCTTAGTCAAAAGAGATCACATTCACTCTGCGATTTGCTGCAATCGGTAAGGCGGGTACTTGAGGTGGGGGTCCTTAATAGCCTTCGGGGCCCTTCTGTGCCACACATTGTATTGGGTTCCTGGGTTTAGTTTGGAAAAAATCCAAGAGCTGCCAGGACGTCGGTGGGAGCAGGAGGTGAGCAGGTGCCAGACTTGCCAGGTGGGCTCATGTGGAGGGGTCACCAGGAGCAGGGACGGTGGTGGGAGGATGTGCCAGTGGCTGAAATTGGCCCTTCTCCATGCACCAGGGCAAGCTGGGCCACGGCACGTGCCAGGAACGGCTCCTTCTCCTCCTCCTCCTCATAGTCCGCGTGAGCTGCCGGCACAGCCCGTCCCTGCCGAACCCGGACGGGGAGCGCAGCGCAAGCAAACCAGCAGCAGCACCGGTGTGATGCCAGGGGCAGCACTCATGGGTAGCTGGGAGCAGAGAGCTCCCCTCCTGGGGTTTGGGTTTCAGGGTGGGAGCTGCCGAGTCACGGGCTGACATCAGCCCTGTGGCCCCCGGCAATACCAGAGAGCCCTGTCACGGCCGGGCGCGTGGCCACTTGCACAAGCTGGGTTACTAAAGCTCACAAGTGATGTCCCAAAGAAAACCTTGTGAGTTTAGCCAAAAAAAAAAAAAAAAAAGAAAGAAGAAGAGGGAGGAGAGGAAGGAAGGAAGGAAGGAGGACTCATAAAACATGAGTTTCCTCCAACATCTCGCAGATTCACAACCCTCGCCCCGCTTATCTGGCAGCTGGGTTTTATTTCCAGCTGTTTGATTCACGCGAGCGGGTCTCGGAGCGCTGGGAAATGTGCGGACTCCTCCCGCTCCCCGCCGGTGACTCTCGCCGCCCGCGGTGAGCCAGCCAGGTAGCGCTTCCAGAGCCGTGCTCCCCGGGGAGGGAAGGAAGGGGTGTCCAGGGCGCTGCGGGGGCTGCCTGGCCAGGCGCCCATTGCCTGGGTAACACACCAGTTACCAAAACCGGGCTGGGATGGGGTTTTTTTTTCGATTCTGGTGTAGCTGTGAGACTTGGTGGCCCCCCGTGTTGTGGCAGGAGCGATGACAAGCCTCAGACCACCTTCAAAAGCTAGTTTTGGGTTGTTTGTGAAGGAAACCGTAGTGATGATGCAAATACTTGAAGGATTGTAAGGCCAGGGCTGAATGGAGATCTCCTCTCTCCACACCCACCACAGAGATCCTGGACCTCTGAGAGGCGGGCGAAGATGGTCCTCGAGCAGCTGGCCCAGGGTGCGTGGAGCGGGCGGCCTCCTGGGTGCTCGTCTGGATTTCTCAGCCGCTGCTCTGGGTAGGAGCGTGGTATCATGGTTTGGATTCAATGCACAGTCGCTGCTTGGAGGGCGAATATCTGAGAGCGTCTGTTCTATGTGTCTCTCCTTTGTGTCCCGTCTTGCTTGAGCGACCCACAGCAACGCACGATGGCAGCCCCAGCCTATCGCCGGTTACCACTAGTGCTCCAGCATGTGGTTTGACTTTACGGGGGATCGCACGGGGTTGCTGATGGGAACGGGAAAGGAGATGTTACGGGCGCGCAGCGGCCCCTTTTAACATCCCCAGCATCTCGGCCAATCTTTAAAAGCCGAAGCAGTCACCCGTTGTATGTTCTAAAAGCTGTTTGTCTGTGATCTGAAATTGTAATAATAATAATAATAACCTTGTGATGCAGAGGATGCGTGGGAGAAACAGGCCGCCTTGAACATTTCCTCCGAGGCTTTGCCAAGCTTGAAGTGATTTTGTCGTTGTTGTTTTTTTCCTTTTCTTTACGACTGAAAGCCCTTTCTCACAGTGGTGGGTAGCGGTTCCAGCTGCGACGTGTCAGACCGAGCACAGCATCAGGCTCTGGAGCAGCGCGGCTCTGTGCTGCATCCTTTTGCAAAGCGTGCAGAAATTTCCCCACAAACGTGGGAAACGAAGCCCTGGATGCCCTTCAGTCCAGCAAGGCATCAGCAGAGCGGTCCTGTCCCCTGCCGGCACACCCCATCTCACAGAGCTCACCCGTGGGCTCAGCCTTTCCTCAGAACCCCCTGGTTCACCCAGCCCCGAGGCTGCAAAGCCGCTCGTCTGGCTGGGGAGGCTGAAACGCCAGACGTGGGGAGCGCTGCGGGACCCCGGGGGGCTCAGCTGCAGAAATGCAGTTTAACGCCTTGAGAGCCAGCGCCCGCCTGGGCGTGCAGGGCAGGAGCGGGACGGCGGGAGGGCGCGGAGCGCGCCCCGGGCTCCAGCCGCCCCTGGGACGCGGCACAGAATTGATGAGATTGTCATCGGCGCAGCCGTGCGTCACGGTTGAGGAGGTGCTCTCGTCCCCAGCCCCTCTCCCGGGGCTTCCAGCCTCTCCAGAAAAGTATCCATTTCTCATGCTTATTCTTAGCTTAATGGTGTGTAGTCGGTTTGGGGTTTGGAAGTTGGATGAAAGTCAATTTGTTTGAGTTTGGAAACCCAGGCAGTCGGATGTGGTTGGTTGAGTTGGTTTTCTTTCTTTCACTTCGAGCTTTGTAGAGGTTTTGGTGGTGGGCGTTGTGAGCATTAGGGCGGAAGTGACCGAAACCTCTCCCCCGGGTGGGAAAATAGTATTATTCCCGTTTTATTCAGAGGAAAATGAAAAGAAAGGGATTTTCTACAGCTTGCCCAACCTCCCAGGGAGAGCGCCTTTAATAAAAGCCAGATCTCTCATCTCTTAATCTTACACATTAACTACAACAACATCCTTCTTCCTTAATCCTCCTTTCATACAGTTCAGAACTTTGCGCTGTTTGTTTTTACTGGGCATGGCCCTGGTAAGTGATTTCTTTGAACAATGGCCAATTCACTGGCTATTGTTCTGTGGTAATGAGCCGGCTGAACACGGACTCAACGGTAGGCCAAGATTTCACACCTGAGCGGGCACCCAGAGGGCTGAACCCCATGTCTGATGTTTGAAAAAGATCCCTGTTATTGTTTGGAAAGAAGGATGAGAACCATTAGGAAGAGGACGAATGCAGACGTAAGGCATAAATGCAGCCTGCACTGAGCTGTGGCAGCCGGTTCCTCTGGGTTCTTCTGCCCTACCATTGCTCCCTGTTTCAGGCTTTGTAATTCCTCTTCGTCAGCGGGGTGGTGAGGTGATGATGTTGCCTTTAGTCAGGGGTGCTGAGGGCTGAGAACGGCTCCATGGAGGCTGGTCAGTGGTAGGCAGAAGGGGAGGGAGTTTTGGTATCTGTAGGAGGAGGAGGGGCTTTTTGCATGAGGGTGAAGAAGTCCTCCTCGCTTGGAGGACTGAGGACCATCTTTTGTCCATCTGAAGTAGCAGTTGGGAGGCCAGCTAGGCTCCAGTTAAGGTACTTCTTGGTGAATCTGGGCATCCCCAGACAACAGAGTATCCCAGAGGGATGCGACAGGTGCGATCAAAAATAACTCGTGAATGTTTTTATCTCCATGCTCCTTAGGTGTTACGTGTGTTAATGGAACTACTTCTGCCTTTGGAATCACGGAATCGTTTAGGTTGGAAAAGACCTTTAAGATCACCGAGTCCAACCGTAAACCCAGCACCTGGGAGGTGCTTATTACTAGAGGCTGCTGGAAGATCCTGGGGAGTGGATGGTCCTGCTTTGGCAGGAGCACTCGATTGTGCTTGAAAATTAAGTTCTAGCAGCACTTGGAGTTTTCACCCTTCCCCTGGTCAAGAAGCACTTGTTATAGGTGTGTACCCAACAGTGGTTTGGACATGGGGGAGGTAGATCTGAAGGTATCTTTGCTGTGCTCGTCTCCTGGCGTTTAGGTCAGTCAGCTGATGTACTGTTGATGTTGCCTCCTCCTTCAGGTGCTGAGGAAGCCCCACGCTCGCCCATGGGTGCTCTCCTCGGCGTGCAGTTGTGGAGTGCTTGCTGCCAGGCTCCTACCTGCTGGTGTCACAAAACAGCTGCTGATGCGGCAGCGCCGGGTGTTGGGAATGTTGGGGCCGGCCGCGCTCACGTGCTGCCCTGCAGAGTTGTGCTGCACTGCTGGTTCTGCGAAGCATTTCTGTCACTCCTTTTGTTGGTTGTCCGCAATCATTTTCTCCTGGGGTCACAGATCAGGCAGTTCTGGTTTGCTCTTTTTGCGGTTTGGTTTTAATTACCATCTGACCTCCTTGCTGCTGGTTCTCCTCCACACTTGCTGTGCCGTAGTCATTTTGCTCTGGGCTGTATTCTGAGAAAAACTAGGACATACTCGGTGCCTTTGGTAGATGTTATGTCTGGAAGGTAGCCCAGTGCTGTCAGAAATGCTCCTGACTGAGTGATAGAAGCCAAGAAATAAAAAGTTATGATAGCGTTCCAGTCAAAACATGGGAGTACCTCGTGCAATGTCAGAGTGGCTCAGCCGATGTCATCACAGCACCCAAAGAAAGGCAGGCCCAGAGTGCTGCTGTTCCCAGGAGATCGTTGGTTGTGTAAGTAATGGCTCTAATGAGGAGCTTTCAGTGATAGCCTAAAACCACACCTCTGGTCGTACCTATGTCCTTTACCTGGCCACCCCGCCTCTCTAGGACTCACGGCCAGAGGACGTCCTGGCACGCTCTGTTTATCGAGAGACAAGGCATTGCTGGACTCTCTCTAAGGGGTGTAGTTTTAGACCTCATGTCCTGCTCTGCTTTCTGCGTCTGTATTTATCTAAATCTCTTCCATGTGTTTCCCAGAGCGATAAGATCTCAGCGGCACAACTTCAGCAACAACAACAACTGAGTTTTGCCCATCATCTTTCAAAAGCCTCTGCTGTCAGCAGCCGCCAGCGGTTCCTCCTCAGCGGGTGGAGGAGCTCCCTGGGAGAGCTGCCCGCAGCGATGTGCTCCGCGGGGATCACGCTCAAGCGGTGAAGCTGGAACGGGCCATCCGTGAAGGCAAACAGCTGAGAGCGAGTGATGGAAATGTTAAATTAGAGATGGTTGCACTTTTTAAACCATCATCTGGGTCATGTAGAAGGTCAAACGTTTGTTCAAGGTAAACAAATACCGTTTCTCTCAGCCCTCGTTCAGAGGGTGTAATGGTCGTTGCCTCCAAATCAGAGCTGTGGGACGTGCAGCATCTTACTGGGAATACCCACGTGGAGTAACAGGGACCGAGGTGGGTAAAGGCAATGGCCAGAGAACCTTTGGTGGAGAGACCTTGTTTGACTGGGATTGGCTATAGGTGACTCGACTACTTAAATGAGCCAGGCTCCGGTGTGATTTTGTCAGCGCGACTTCTCTTGGCCAGAACTGGGTCTTCTGATGGATATTTGTAAAGCTCTTCATTTATCCGGGCTCTGACTTGCTGATGATGCCTCTATGTGATGAGCAAATACTGAAATTTTATTGTCTAGTGCTGCACAGGCAGAAACGTGCTGTCTTATCATCCTGCTGAAGTATCCTCAGAATGTCGTTGAGTGAAATACTCACTTGTCAGCACAACTTCACTTTCATTGTACTTGTGCATTGAATTTAACGGACAGACACCGGCGAGCTTCGCACCGCGCTGTGGAAATGCTCCTGTTCTTTGTCTCGTGCTCTTTTAAGCAGAGCAATCTGCGAAGTGTTTATCCAGAGGCATAAAAGCCCCCTTATAAATCGACGCATATCGCAGCTTTATAAGGCTTGCATGTTAATTTGCTTGTTTTTCATCTGAACAAAGGATCTCAGGGACCCACAAACGCGGTCAGAATCATCTTGATCCAATCTGCTATGTAGTTCTGCTTGACTGCACAGATGTTTTCTGTGTGTTTGGCAAAAGAGGGGTCAAACCCTCTATCTGAGCCTACTATTTCTGGCAAAACTCCTGATGTTTTTAATCTTTTTTGAACACAAATCTTCTGAGAACATATTTTGATTTATTAACCTGATGGTTTGAACACAGAGACACAATCTGGAACCGCCACCTTGGTTCAGGAAAGTGCATGCTCAAGCATTTCTGCTCTGCCTCCCTCCAAGCTCAGCGCAAAGCACGTGAAGGACCCTGATGTGCACCACAAGGCTCTTCAGAGACACATGCAAGGTTTGGGTATGGTTGGTTCTTGTGATCTGCATGGGGTAGTGGGTCCTGCACCATGCAGCTATCCCAAGGAGGTCTGATGGAGAGCTCCAGTTGTGTCAATGGACCTCTCCATGGCTGATGAACCCCAGCCTGGCCAGCGTCTCGTGGCTTTCTCTGCTCTGGAGCAATGCTGACATGGGCTGAGCTCGCCTGGAGACCACGGCAGGACACTGTGCTGCATGTACGCACCAGCCATTGCCAGGGTTGCTGTCTTATCAGGAAGAGAGGGGGTTTGGGGGAGGTCATCCCGTGCAGTGTCATTAAATAATCCTCTCTGTGTCTCCAAAGAAGACCTGGAGATCCCCTTCTCCTGCGTGCTTTGGGAGTGTGAGCTGACCCAGCACAGCACAGCATCACCCCACTCTCCACTTGTCCCACGGTGGTATTTGAGGGCTCCCCAGCGTGGACGTGCGTTGCGGACACGGCACAGCAGGGTGGATGCCCTCCCCAGAGCTTTGCAGTGAAAGTGCGTTTCCCCAGGGAGCAGCACGATGAATAAAGCCCTTAACGTTCTCCGCGGAGCTCCGTGACGCGGCAGCAGCCGTCTGGGTCGTTCTACCTCCCTTCCTGTTACTCACAGACTTCCTGACTAATTCACACATTTCTGGCCAACGTTTTTCCAGCTCGGCTGCCTCGAAGAAGACACCTCTGACAAGAGCAGCTGGATCTCCGAAGGTGCCACTGAGTCCCCGCTGCCAAGCAGAGGCAAATTCCCAATTGCTTGGGCTACACATTTTTTTATGTGCACACTCTGTAAGCAGCATCACTGCAATTGGAAACAGGTATTTTTTTTTAACCCCGACGTGTGTGTGCTGCAAACAGCCCGGACAGCCCCGGGGGCAGCGAGGATGCAGGGTGGCACAGTTCCCGGCCCATGGCAGAGCTGTCTGCGGGGCAGACCGCAGCGCAACGGCTGCTGACAGGGTAGAGACCGCGGTGGGTGTCTGGGGAGGTGTCTGCTGGGTGCCTTAGTGCTGCTTCTGCAGGCTGGGTGCTGGAAAAGGAAACCGATGGAAACAGTAACGGCAGCCAATAACCAGCCTTGTATACAGCAAACTTTCAAATTTCGTAAGGAATAGCAATTGTTCAAGGGCCAATACCATAAACGCCCCGCTCGGAGCGCTGCTCCCCACGCTGACGATGACCAGATGTTTAGTCACATCTGACTAACCCCTGTTTCACAAGCTCAGGCTTTTCCTGTGCTCTGGGCCAACCCTGGAGTGATGGAGGGTCTCCATGGGATGCAGGCGGGGGCTTTGAGATGTTCTCAAAGCTCTGGCGTTGTCTGTGTAAATACTGGGAAGTGGTTCTCAAGCAGCTCTCACTGTGTTCTTCTGCTGTTCACTTCTGGGCTTTGAAAAAGCGTCAGATGTAGAGATCAGTGAAAACCCAGCTCTGAGTGACACTGGAGTGAAACCTGGGGACGGGGAAAGAGAGAACTAAACCAGCCCAGCTCACGCTACTTGCGTTACGTCTTGAATATATTTCTACCCCTCTCTTCTCCAGAGAAATCTCAGTGGCCACCACGGAGGCGGCTGTTTCAGACTTAGCCAATGAGTTTATGTGCTGACTTAAGGAAAACTGAATTTTTTGGCCCTTTGCGCTCTTTCCCAAAGCACATGCTGTAACTGTGTTTTTGATTTAGGGGTGAGTTGCTGTGGCTTTTCTTTGACAGGTCCTGACCTGGCTTTGTTACCACAAGAAAACCCTTTTCATCCCAAAAACTGGCTCCAAGGCGAGCTCTGTGGACCTGCGCGTGAAGTCCAGAGAGGCAGCAGGTCTCACGGTCTTTCCTTCTCCTTTCTAGCTGAGAGCAGTGGAGCCGGCCAGTGGCACAGGGACAGCTGCTGCCTTTGGCTCCAAGGACAAGGAGTCACCACACAGGTAAGCGTTTCTCAACACCTTTTTCACCCAGCAGTGCTCTGGCTGGTGGAAGTGGCTCCAGAGGAGGAGGATTCTCCTCTGTTACGGTCTGATCTCCCTAACGGCCAGCACGGAGAGTTCCTCAGCTAGACGGAGACCGAAAAGGTCTGGGGCAGGCACTGCATTGCATGCCTCGGTTGCCTCCTGGTCAGGGTGCAGCAGCATGGTGTGGTTGGCTTGGGCTCAGAGCTTGTCAGGGAAATTTCTCCGGCATCTGTCAGATTTATTCTGTTTTCACTTATCCCGTGGTGCCGACTGTGACCTCTTGGAAGTGATAGTTCGGCTTGGTGTCCCGTTGACAATCGCCCGATGTGTAGGTGCCTCCTGGCAATGCGCAGTGAAACCCCAGGGTATTTCAGCACAAAATTTCAATGCCAAGTTTCTCCTGTAACTCCCCTAGTTCACATACTCATCTATAAATTCCTCAGACAGATAGTTCCACTTTATCCTACCCCCTCTCCTGCCCACCACGTTCTCATCTTCTAGCCTGTCGTAACAAGGCTCAGCAGAGTCAGAGGAAGGCTTGTGTGCAGCCCCTGCAAGGTCTCGGTCTGTACGCTTCACCCGTCTAGGGAGTCCTCAAAGTCTTAGATATTACACGTGCCCACCCAACAGCACCGTAAATCACTTCCTTTTCTGTTATTCTCTGATAGACACAATTTTGGGGGTGGGATGTACATGGATTTTTGAGCCACCATCTGTTTTCCAGAATTGCCACCTTCATGGCTACAGCCCATTTCCAACGCAGGACAGCCACATCCAGGAGCTCAAACTGCCAAGTGATGAGCAGAACCCTGAGCTGCCCCATCTGTTTCTCCCTGTAGCTGAAGATCAGCACAATGGAGCTGGCTGGTGTCTCCAGGTAAGCTAAGAGAAGGTTCAGCAGGTCAATAAATAGCCATCTGTTAGAGAAACCTGGGGTGGAGATCTTTGTGGTGGAGCATGAATCACAAACTTGTGGACTACCCGGTGTTCCTGTCTAAGAAAGCAAACAATTTGTTACCAATCTGGACAAACGGTGATTTTTCTGAGCAGGACTGTCCTAAGCCAACGATGACAGCATGTCTCAACCCAGGTTGTTCTAAGAAATCCCACATGCAACTGGACTCTCTGCACAGGCTGCCTGCTCCTCTGCTAGGGGCAGAAGCGATAGTAAATGCTTTGTACCGCTCGTCCCCCAGCATGTGACGTAACAGTGCGGGCACTGAGGGCTTGCACTGGAGTGTCCTCAAAGCAAACCGTAGCCGCGACGTGCTGCTGTTGATGTGATGCTAACAGGATTTAGAAGGCTGGTTGTTGCCCTCCTGGCAAGCTCTTTCGGGTCCCTTGGTCTCTCTGTACGTCCCTGCAAGGCCAGGTGATGCCTCTTGGACACACAGGACTCTACCTGAGGGGACCCGAGCTGTGGCTCCTGCCCCTTCCTCAGCAGCGAGCTGCCGCAGGGCAGGTGAGCGCCAGCCTTGGGGGCATCAGGGGCCCCTCGTGTTCTCAGGCAGCGATTCCCCACGGACCAAAACACCCGTGTTGTGCAGTACCAAAGCTTGTGGACAGCCCAAGGGAAAAGTAATCTCCAGGTCCCTGGTGTGATGGTTGATCCATGTTTCTCCAGGATGGCTAACGCTGTCTTGAAGGTCAGAGGGGATGCAGCCGTCAGTATCTGTTTGGTTTCCACTGAGTTCTGGATTTACCTCTACCCTACCGACACGGAGCCTTCTGTGCACCCCTGATGGTACCCATGGTAGGACGAGGCATTGGTTTGGCTCCTCTCTGTGCAGGCAGAAGGAAAGCAGGTTTGGGGAGTGCTCATCCCTCCTCAGGCCCGTGTGTTGGGGTGCACCCTCACCCCTGTGGTAGGGCAACGCAGGAGCTGGTGTCACTCACCGCTCTCCATTTCTGTCCGTGTGTCGTCCCTCAGAAGGAGGATCTCCGTCTTATCACTGACTGTAAAAATCAAGAAACTTTGGTGTTTTTATAGCTTGGCAGGCGTGGAAGCTGGGGCTTGACCGTGGTGCCGTGAGGGGACAGCATGTCCTCCCTTGCACTGTTTAAAATAGGTTGATTTGAACGCTCTAACAGATTAAGGCACTGTGGGTGTTTAGACTTTCAGGATGATTGATCTCTTCTCGGAGAGAGGCAGATGGTACCGTGATGAGTTCCAGATCCTTTCAATTGAGCATCTCCAGGGAAAGCTTTAAGGACCAGGCTGGGGGGAAGGTCCTCTTAATTTAATTATTTTTTTTAAAACAATGTAGGGTTTCAAATTAAATCCTCTTGGCTCCTAAACAGTAACTCTAAAAATGGACTCCGTTTAAAATAAACTGCCTGAGCCACTCTGGGTGGCAGGACCTCGGTCCGCAGCCCCACGGAGGCTGTGGGAGGGCTTGGAGTGGGTCAGACTTTGTGCCGTGGCTCCTGCCGGAATCCAGGTCTCCTCCTAGCCACGTGGCCTGGCCCAGGACGGTGACCACTGCCAGTGACCAGCTCCTGGGCTCTGCCAAAAGCATCTGCACTAATGCCCCGGGCTGGATTTACCCTGCTCACAGGCTTTCGATCCCTGGAGTAGGACCGTGCTTTCAGACCCACTGAGACTATTCCAGTGGCTGTACTGGAGCCGTTAGCCCAGGAACCCCACGACGGGGCTGGTGCTCGATGAGCTGTCATTGATCTTCATCAGCGAAAAGCTGCGAGCGAAGCTCAGCAGCTGCCCAAACACAGCCCACCTCTGTGCGAGCCTCGATGTCTGGGGAGGGGGAGAATCGACCAGGGCGAGCCATTCGCCTGCTGGTTTCCTGGCACAGCTTTCCCGCTCTCCAGCCCGTGTGCCGTGCTGCTGGCACCCGAGGCCGGTTCCCCTGCGGCTCCGAGCAGAAGCGTGGTGTTCCCGTCTCGGGGACCGTGTCTCCACGTTCCTCTTGGTCCCTGCCGCTTGCTGGGGCGGCTGGGAAATCGCACGCTGGTTCGACTCCCAGCCCCTCATCTGGACGGGCGCTCGAGGAGCCGGCTGGTTTTCCGAAGGCACTTTCTGGGCTGCACGGTGATGTGAAGTTTCTCCGGGAGCCAGCTGGCAGCAGTGCCCGGGTAACGGCCGTGCCGCGTCCCTCCTCGTGCCGTGTCACGCTTCCTCGAGGTGCGCTCCCAGCCCCAGCCCGGTGCCTGTTTGGGCTCTCTGGCTTGACTTCTGCAATTAGTTAAAGGTTATTGTAGGTTTAAAATGTTTGGCAGGATCTGCAGCCCCTGGAGGCAAAGATGCCTGTTTATTGTTATAACACCATCTCAGCCCAGCACAGAGAACTCCCTGTAGAAAAGAGTATTTCAGCAGAATTTTTTAAAAAAAGAAGTCTTGGCTGGCCTCTGAAACTTAAATGTCATTGGAAACTAATACTAAGTTGTTGGTTTTTTCTCCATAAATCACGTCTCAGAGTTTTTGTTTTTCTCCCATCCTGTCGTATCTTCCCAGCGCTGATAAAGAGCACTCAGCTGCTGTCCCGGACCCCTGAGAGCTGAGCAGAGCAACGGGGGCTGCTGGCGGCTTTCCCGGGGCCGGGCTCCAGCCCCCAGGCATCGCTTGAGATCGGTGGTGCCGCGCTCGGGGCTGCGGTCAGCAGCGGTTTACCGGTGCTGATGGCTCCATCGCCGTGAGCAGGTTGGTTTGGTCGTGGCATTTCTGCCGCACAATCCCGCTTGCAGACTGACCTTGCCAGCATCACGCTGGGCTGGGGAAAATGCATATGGATTAAAAGAGGCAAATGCCATGAAATCTATTTTGGGCTTATCTGCAGAGGAACAGCATATCCAGTTCGGTGTGAAAATCCCGGCATCCCTCCGCGTGAAACGAGGGATGGCTGGGAAGCGAGAGCCTGTCTGTCGGGTTGTTTGAAGGGTTTGGATGCTTGTGCTTTTTTATATGACAGCAAAACCGTGTGTGTATACATATATTTAAAAATACACATGTATGTATGTATGTTGTTTGGGTATTCTCTCCTCCAGCACCCACCTCTGAGGATTTCCCCGTGGGGCCATACAGAGGAGGAGCAAGCCCAGCGTTA
This sequence comes from Bucorvus abyssinicus, assembly GCA_009769605.1. Classification (NCBI taxonomy): domain Eukaryota; kingdom Metazoa; phylum Chordata; class Aves; order Bucerotiformes; family Bucorvidae; genus Bucorvus; species Bucorvus abyssinicus. The sequence goes on along the minus strand of CM020035.1, from coordinate 25,838,583 downwards.
CCGTGTGCCTTTGATTCACATCGCCGGGAAGGTGCTAAATGGCAGGAGGGTTCGGTCTCCTCCTGCTGGCACCCGGGTGGGTGCGGGAGGCAATCCTGCTGCTCCCGGAGGGACGAACTGTGCTTTGCTGGGTCTCGCAGTGTCTGCTCGCTTCTGATCAAACCAGGTAATTCTGGATCATTGTGATAACGTGGAATAAATACCGAGGTCTTTTAAATTCTCCAGCTCGCTATAGAAGGCACAGGTGCATCGCTCTGACCCTTCCCCACCATAACCAGTGGGTGAAATGGAAACCTCTGTGCGGGCAGCGCCTGGGCTGTGCAGTGAGCGCCCGGGCTGGGCAGCCCGGGCACTGCCTGCGGTACCCACTGAAGATTTTCCTGTGATCAGGCACACGATGAACTGGAAAGATTTCTGATTTCAGTCCTGACCCCCCTCATCACTCGTGTAATTTAGCAAGAGTAATGAGCCAGCCCGTCAGGTCTGCCCTGATACACCAGCTGATGAAGTGGCCCATCATCTCTGCGACTCACAGAGCATTCCGGCGCGAGCAGCGCTTTGAATGTCTTGGCTTTTACTGAGAGCGCTGAAACTTCTGAGTGGATTTACTTCATTTTTCTCCTTGCATTTGGTGCGAACTTTATGCTAATGCATTTCAACCCTCTTGATGTTCCTGTCAATACTCCAACTTTCACATCTTTGCCAGTGAGGAGCAAATCAATTAGGTTGCCGAAGCTTCACAGGAGTGAGGGTTTCAAAGGAATTGCTTGTAAACACATTACTCGAGGAAGACTATTAGCAGAATATTCATGGTATAGGTTTATCTTCCAGAAGGAAAAAAAAAATCAGCCTTAAATATCTCCGCGTGCTTTATCATCTGCCATACTTTCCTTTTTGGGGCTCTGTGTAAGAGATGCTTCTACTCTGTAAGATTCATCTTTTTGAAGAAGGAGCTACAGATGAAATAGCTGCCTAAATGCTGAGTGGGTTTTCTTCCTGCTCTGTGAAATGGCAGCGGGGGTAACCAGCTTTTCTGAGGATGAGGTTTTAATAGCTGCCTGTATTTTACCAATGTTTTCCTGGAGTTTACCCTTAAATTATCATTTGATTACAAGTGGGATTATGTGAACTCACAGTAATGATCTTTTGGTGAGGATAACTTCCCTCTCATCTCTCTGAGGGACAGCTGGGAAGAACCCTCCCGGAATAAGCAGGGTGTTATTGTGAACCCCCCGCCGTCTCGAGAAGAGCTTGGGACAATATTTACAGAAATACAGTGCTGTGAAGTTACAGCGCATCCATTGCCCCTCCTTACAGCCGGCTGCAAAACTCCCTTTAGACCGCTTTTTGGTAAAGGGGAGTCTGAATATTGTGATTTTTAAAGACTTTTTATGGGCGTTTGAAGATTTTGAAACCCTCCTGCCAGGCAGGAGCAAGGGGGTTCCCCTGCAGCCCTCTGCTCGGCAGAGTCCCACCCCTCCACTGCTTTTTCTTAGGAGCCTCGCCTATCTTTTTGTCCCCTTGGGCATGTGGTTTACCGACGCCGTGCTGCAGCCCGGGACATGATGCTGCGGAGCCTGTCCAGCCACCTGGACAAGGAAGAGCTGATCCGCCACCTTCGGTCTCTCTGGTTTGAGAGCCAAGCTGGTTTTCTCCCATCCTCAGAGCTGCTTCCCTGCCTGCGAAGACCCTACAGATGAACGCCCCTGCCTTGCGTGCCCCGAGTTCCCAAGCAGAGCTTCGCTGCTTTGTGCTGGGGAATGAGGGGACACCTACACTCCGTCAGGGATCCCTGTCCCACACGCTGCTAATGGGACCAGTTGGTGTTTTACCGGCAGCGCTAAATTAACTTTGATGCAAGTATTATTTTGTTAAGTTTGATGGGAGAACGAAACAAAAGGGGTTTGGGGTAGTTATGTGAGCGTTAAGCTGCTTTCCCGTGTTAATACCCCATAAATAAAGAGCTGACAGCACAGTCTTTGTTCAGACCCTTCCACGCTGTGGCACGACATCCTCGCTTGTGGCAGACGAGCTTTATTTTCTGTGATTTTGGGAGCACGAGCAGCCAGGAGCTGGGTGTGCACAGAAAACAGCTCCCCGGGAGGGGACAAGCCCGGTGGCTGCAGCGGGGCCGGGGTGGCCATGGTGGCCGGGGAGGGCTGTGCTGAGGGGAAGGCTGGCTGCGTAGAGCTCCTTAAGCCTGTGATTCAAATCACCCCCACAGTCAGCAGACACGAGCACACTGGGGCATTAGGGGCAGCACCAGGACCCCCGCCAGCTGTGACCTCGGGTGCCACCGGCGTTCTCAGCTCATTTCTTGTGCTTCAGGTAAACGCCAGGAGAGTTGAGGGACGTGCAGGAGGATACCGAAACGAGGAGCCATCACCTACGTGGGAAGCCTTGCATGGGAAGCAGGGCCCCGCTGCGCTTGCAGGCTAGCTCAGCCCTTGCCAAGGGCCGGGTTCCTCCCTCCGCTCGCTGCTGGGCTGCTCGCCTGCAGGGTGGGAACAGCCAGCAAGGACAAGTCGAACGAAGCCACCCTCCCTGCGCCAGAGCTGCCCATCTGTCTGCCGGCAGCACGCCGCTGCTGACGGGGGCTGGCGATGCCGGGTGCCGCGAAGCTGACGGCAGTGCAGATGGAAGGTCCGACGGGGGAGCGAGCACGTGCTCTGTGCCTCGCTTTCCAGCTTCAAGCCGCTGCGGCTCAGCTGCCAGCGCCGGGCAGAAGCCAGCGAGAGCCTGAGTTTCCAGGGAGGGGTCCAGCAGGCTCTCCTCCAGCTCCTGGCTCTCCAGCTCCTGCTTCCCTTCCCGGGCTGGTGTTCCTGCACTATCTCAACCCCTCGCTCTGAAATGCAGCTTAAATGCTCTCTGCATTTTGCTTCTTCCCACCGCCCTTCAGCGGGGGCCTGGAGCAAGCTGGAGCAGAAGGCTCCCAGCAGTTCTTCTGGGAGAGGTGGGATGCGTGTGTCCCCCTTGGGTGTCCCGGGCAGCTGTGAGACGGGTTCAGGAACCGGCTCTGCCTTTGGGGAGACGCGCAGTGGCAACGGCTCCTTTCACCCCGCTCATCCCAGCTGACAGCCCAACCCTGTGCTGTGCTGCTTTCCTCCTACCTCTGGGACCCTAATTTCTCCTCCTGACTCCCTGTCTCTCCCCATTCCACCCTCCATCCAGCTTCAGGGGAGCGACCGCGTGTCTTTCTGCAGAGGCGTAGGACGGGCTCCGACTGAAGCAGGAGGCTGCAGAGACCACCCCCCATGACATCAGAGAGCTGCTCTGCCTCCGAATAAACCGCTGTAAGGTTTTAACTGAGTCAAGGAGGAATTTTCTTTTTCCTTCCCATTCCAGGGAAGTTTCTACTAAAACCTTCTTGAAAAAACCTCAGGGAAACACCTGGCTTGGGAAAAAAATCTCAGCGGGATGGATTGAAGTTGTGCACCTGAAAAGAAAGGTTTGGTGGCAGCAAGCACAAGGCAGTGGGTGGGTGCAGCTCCCTGCAGTGCCCGGGGAGGTCTCGGAGGGGGGGGAAGCTGCTGGATAGGGTGTGGGGCCACTGGATGGGGTGCAGGGCCACCAACCAGAGCAAGCTGCTTGCACGGCACCAGTGGCTGAGGCCAGCAGTGGAGCTCGGCTCCAACTTCATCAGGAGTTAAAGTAAAATACTATCAACTTTCTTTTCGGGGGGCACACGCACAGAAGCAGTTAGCATGTAGCGTGTGAAGCTTTTAGTGCCTTTTGAAAGATTTCTTTAATACCAAGCCTGACTGGAAGTAGGTCAACTGAAAAATGAGTAAATTACACTTGCAAAAATGCATTAGGAGCCGCAGCATGCATAAATCCAACTGCCATTTAGCAGAGGTCCTAACAAATTGGAAATTAAAGTTTCAGATAGAAAAGTTTTCCAGGCTGCAGCCGGCAAACGCTCCGGGCTATTTGGCTGCTCTGGTGTTGCTCTTGCCCCTCACTCAGAGAGCTGCAGGAGTAGCATCGGGGCAGCTTGTGGCACGGCTTGGAGTGTCACATCTCCTGCCTTTTTGTCTTCCAAGGTTCGGTTATTCTATACGAATGTGATTCTGCAAGAAGGATTCGTGCTGCTGCCCCCCGCACAGCCCTGCTCGGGGACAGCGCGTGCCACGCGCCCTTCTGGAAGCCAAACCTGCGGCTGCTGCTGATGCGGCGTTTGGGCATCACCAGGGTTTGAGCCTTTGAAATCCTTCAGCCTTGGTCGCTGAAAAGCCAAACTCTCAACTCCTGCCCTTTTTCTTAATCACGGGGGGTGGTGGAAGGAGCTCAAGGGAAACACCATTTCAGCAATGAAAATGCAAGACTTTTTTTTATTATTTTCTTTTCATAGAAAAAACCAAACCACCCTGCAAAAACCCATGGCCAGCCAGAAACACGAGCAAATCTGTTTCTCAAAGGATGTTCTTTAGTCTTTAACAAACATTTTAAATACCAAGTCTCCAAGAAAAAGCAGAGTGAAGCAGTTTAATGTAAATACATTGGGTGAACAGTGATGACAAATACTTTGAAATAAGCATTTTTCAAAAATAGGGAGTGTTTTCTTGTTCTTAAGCTTGTAGTTTCTGGGTCAAGCACCTTCAATACTGCAGAAAATCAAGATTTTCCTCCTTTCCTCCCACCTAATTTGAATGTTGTTCTCCCGTCCCCAGTGTCCTCCGTCTGCCAGGCTGCCTCCTCCTCCAAACACACACCGAACCTGCGATCTACCGGAAAACAAACGTTCGCTCTGCCCTGGCATCCTGCTCAGCCAGCTCCCAGAGTCACTGGAAGGGTAAGAAGCACTCGATTGTCTTTAAAAGGCAGCAGAGGACAGTCAAGAAAAGAGCTGGACAGGAGCCTCCCTTCCCGGTGTATTTTGGGGCATTGTGGTATTTCCTGCTGAGACGCAGAAGGAAGAGGTAAGGCTGTGCCACGAGGCAGAAGTGCTTCTGCGTCCTCAGCACCACCAGTAGGAGCTGGGGCCTGATAGAGGCTCCGTCTCTGAGCAAACTCAGCCGATTTCTCCTGGGACCAGAACAGAGGCACTCGGTGATGGGGGCGAGACCTACCGAATCCCGCCCGTGCCGCCAGCGGGACCTCAGCCTTGCTTGTGCTGGGGTTTCCAACCTTGCTAACGGGAAGAGCACCGAGCGTGTGAGTGTGTAGGATGCTGCAAAGAAATAAAAGCCCTGCCCGGGAGCTTTGCTGAGGCCTGAGCTGCAGGAGGTGCCTTTGGCCAGTTCCTGGAGAGAGGTAAATGAATGGGAATATTCTCCGGCTTGCAAAGGCTTTGCCACAGGAATCCCTCACGGGTCTGGAGCTGCTTGGCAGCGTACAGAGCCTTCAGCCCACCTACGTATACGTGGCAGACGGCTGTGCCTGCGCGTTCGAGGCAAAAATCACGGCTATGATGTGACTTTAAACCGAGCCTTTCCGCAGTCCCGTGTCCCGGTGCGGGGTGTCCCACCTGTCTCACAGAACGGGATGGTCCTGGGGAACTTTGAGACGATGGCGGATGAAAAAGCAGGCTTGCTTGAATCAGCAGGGTACCCGTCTGGGAAGAGAGCGGTCCTGCTGCCATCAGCAGGGTCAGGCTGGGTACCAGGAACGCCGCAGGTGCAGGACTCTGGTCTTGGGGTTTCATTTTGGTTTAAGCTTTGAACACTGCGACTCTCCATCTCCTCGGCAGCTGTAGAGTAGCGCAGCCCCTCCGGCCTCCCCAGACCTCTGCTGATGTGAGGCGTTCCCATGCCGTTCTGCTGAGGAAGGTGAGGGTGAGCGCCGCAGAGGCACGGGGAGCCTCTTGTAACAGTCCCCGCTCGGAGCCCGTTCACCAGTTCAAAGCAGGTGTGGAACCCCCGGGAGCACGTTCCTTTCTTAACATGTGCAAATGGCTTATTATTATTATTATTATTATTATTATTATTATTATTATTATCCATCCTGTCACTTGGAACACATATAAATAGAAACCAGAGCCAAGCAAAATCAGGATGATAAATACATCGCCACGGCAGAACGTGTGGAATATTTGTCTCTGTGCTCCTTCAGTCAGCCGGTTCGCACCAGGCGTTTCAGCGGAGCCAGTCATCCTCTGCAGTTACTCGGTGTAACCGAATTAGCAGAGGATGGTTGTTAATGATGGGTGAGTTACTGCCCAAGCTGGTGAATCCCACCTGTTAACATCTGCCCGTTGAATATTCCTCCACGGGGGACCAAGGGAGAACCGGCCCCTCGGATCCAGGTGACCAACCACCTTGTGTCTATTATCAGCAGAGGTTTTGCTCTACTCAAAACCGAATTTATTGCAAACGCCTCCTCCAGCTGATCCAAAGAGGAGTGCCTGCAGATGGCCGAGCCGAGGAGCACAGTGAGCGAAAGGGCATTACATGCGTCCCCCTCATCGGGGAGTCCTGTCACATCGCCAAATCCCCAAAGCGTTCGAGTTGCCAAACCCCGTTTCTCTCGCTCTCTAAATCAGTTCAGTCTGCCGAGCAGGAAAGCAGCCTGCCCGGCGGTGTCCTTGAAGGAGCTAGTACGGCTCGCTTGTTTTAACCGTGGAGAAGGAACCAGATGTTCAGCCTCTGCTGGGAAACTCAAAACACGTCCCTGCCGCCGCGGGGCCAGACCTGCGATGGATGGAGCGGGACCCCCAGTTGCTTGGGGCACTTTTCTCCCCGGGAGCTGCTCGGCCTTGACTCTCCCCCTTGCACGGTGCCCTCGGCTGCTGCAGGGCTGGGTGTTAGCGCTGCCAACCCCTCCCTACCCCATCCCGCGTCACCGCTGACCCTAATCCCAGCACCATGGCAACTCAGCCCTTCTGCGGGGCAGCTCCTCCTGCCCTGACCTCGCGTACGCTGCGACGCACTTCGCTCTTGCCTTTTGGTTTATATGTTTATTTGGAGTCAGAAAAAGCATAAGCGGAAAAACAGCCGCTGTAAGAGGTTACCTGACTTGTCCTCTGCTGCGGGGCTTGGCTGCCGCCCCGGCTCGCCGGAGCAGGGCTCAGCAGGCCCCCAGCCTCCCAAGCGCTGGCATCTGCTCGGCTTTCACCCGGAGCAGGAGCCAGCCATTCACGGCGAGGAACGAGCGGGATGGGGTTTGCGTGGGGTAATGTGCGCGATGGCTCTCGGTCCAAGGATTGGAAAAGGCAGAGCCCCCTGGAAAACTGCCGGCCTTTGGAACTTAACCCTTTGGTGATCGTGTGGCAAGCAGTTAATAAACGTAATAACGTGGTTAAAGGTACGTTTGTTCCCTCTGTTACTGCTTACTGAAGAGAGACGTTAAACCTGCCTTCCCAGCCTTGTTTAGAAAAGCTTTGCAGGCTTGTCTTGTCTGCATAAGTTATTGCTATTTACTTCATTGTTTTTCACTCTATTTCAGCCTTAATATCCCAGAATTTATCAAGGTACTATTTGAGTCATTAGAACGTTACCGGTTTTCAGGTCCTGTCAAGGATTAATCTATCAAGAGGCTGTTTCAGTGAGACTCGCTGCACTAAGTCGCTGAATCACGTGCTGGATATGGGCTTCATGTGCAGTGAGATCTATCTCCGGCAGCAGCATCTCCTGTCTGCAATGTGAAAGCGGTCCACAGCCTTGTGTCCCCAAGGAAGGGTGACAGGAAAGCTGAAAAGGGGCTCTAGGGTCTCCACTGCCACCATCTGACAAGAAGCCAGGTGGTGGCTGGGGTGTTCCCGGTGCGGCTGGGGGCTGCCCAGGCTCAAGGCATCACTGCGCAGTGGGAGCGGGGGGACCTGGAGCACGGAGGTGGTGTCAGAACTAAAACACTTGTGAGCATTTCAAGGCCCAAAGAGGAATATGAATTCTGGTACGTAATTTTTATGCACGACGACATGTATAATAACGTGTATCATAAAACCACGTTATAGATTCCAGCGTATATACAGGGTGTCTCTACCATTAACAGCTCAGCCCTCAACTTCCCTGGGAAAATGCATGAGCTCCTCTGTGAACTTCAGCTGATCCTTGGTCCTTCCTCTAGCCATCAAGTACATTGTTTAATTTTGTTGGACAGAACCCACATCACTGACGGGCGCTTCATAACTCTAGCTAAATCCACCCTGGCAGGCTTCACCTCTAATTTCACAAGGCGGTTTTCTGCGTCAGACGACTATATTTTTTCCAAACTGTTTTAACAAAAGCATCCAGCGTGGTTCAGGTTTGTTCTCTCAGCAATGGTACACGCTGTGCATTCCAGACAGCAGACCCTGCGGTCGGGAGGGCTGGGCGGTGCTCCTGCAGCAGCAAGTGAGATGCTTTCATCTGAGATCCCCAGTGCGAAGCTGGGGCAATTGGTCCAGCTGACTTCTTAACACCTATGCGGTTGTTGGTTTGTTTTTTGCCCCTCTGTGACCAGGAGTGACTCACTGACCGCGACTTCCCTGAGCGGCTCTGGAGAAGCAACCTGCTTGTCGGTGATGTTTGCCCCACTGCTGGTTCTCTCGCAGGGCGCCCTGCCCAGCGTCACCTCAGCCTGGCTCTAAGGGCAGCGAGGACGTAGAGCTGCTTCCCACGGCGTTGCCCTGTGCCAGCCTCGGCACCGAAGACCTGTTAGAATCGACTTGTCGAAGAGGTGCTGCAGTTTTGGTCAGTCTCTCGGTGTTCATAAAGCCGAAGCTTTCACTGTTTCTTCACTCCTTTATTTTTTTTTTTTTTTGAACATGGAAAATCTGGGGGTGGTTCTTTCCTTTCTGCTGGTAATCTCTGGGTTTAGTTAAACCCACAAAAATGCTGAGAGAAATTGCTTAATCCCGCTGAAGTCTGTCATCATCTTTCAGCCTAATATAAATTTTTGTTTGATTTTGGAGGAAGCTGTCGTTTAAAGTGGTTTTTTAGGCTGTGACAGACGATGGTAGCTGTAGGTGTTACGGACAGTTTTTTAATAGGTACAACTAACACGTCGCAAAACCAATGTTCTGCATGGTTGATTTTTAGAGGTGGGTCGAGGAAACGTCCTAGAGAGCCGGGCTGAGCAGGCTGCGCAGGGCTCAGCACCCATGGCCACCAAGAGAACATACCTGAGAGGGCTTGATTTCTGCTGCGTGCTGCTTGCCCATCTCCCAGACCTCGCGCTCAGTGCAAAGCCCAGCTTTGACAAAATAGGCTTCCCAGAGGAGTTATTTGGAAAGAACCCCTTTTTTTGGCCAAACTGTCCATGACGCAGCATCCATCACTGATCTCTGGAAATCATCGTCATACCTGTCAGACATTCAAGTTTTTCCCAGCTCACAAGTTCCCTGCACTGCTGTTGTATGAACAGCCTTTTAACTAGATCTTTCTTACAAGTCTGTCAATTTATTTATGCTGTGTGAATAAGCACCATATCTCCTTCCCTGCGCCTTCCACCCTTCCCTGCTCGTAACTGGGGCAGGTATTTGCGTTCAAGTCATCACCTAATTAGAAAAATGAGATCTTCCTGTACACGGCACTCACGTCTTTTGGGCTGTATTTCAGACTCGCAGCTGACACCGAGCTGAACTTGCTGCTGAGCTCCCCATCAGGCAGCCTGAAAACATCTGGTCTCTTGTGTGAGAACCGAACAGGCAGCAAAATTCAGTTGGTTTGGTGTTTTGTTGTTGTTGTCAAGTTTTAGCACAGATCTTGAGAAACTTCTGCACCTTTCACGTTCCGAATGCGCTCACGAAGCTTCCTGGGCTATAACGAAGCACCCCTGTGCCTCTGTAACGGGCGTCCTGGGCTGCTTCCTGGCTGGAGCCCTCAGGATTATGAGATAACGTGCTGTAGTGTGCCAGGCTGGGAGGACTGGGTCTGGCTGGGTCTCCTGGAGGCAGACGCTCTACAGAAGATTGCTGAAGCTGAGCTGGTGGGGAGGTTACCCTCACTATTTCCTGAGAGAAATATGTGGTTTCAGTAAAAGGTAGTGCTTCTTTTTAAAGAAAAAAGTCCACTGCTTGATTCGGGGGAGCAGAAGGATTCAGCTCTCCACCACGGAGGGCAGGAGGAGGCATTTCCTCCGGGAAATGTTGGTGAAATGTTGATACTTGTCTGCTTTCGCAGAGGCGGCCCCGTGCCAGCGTTCTGGCTAAACCACAGTAGCTGAAGGCTGTCCCGTGCCCGTAACTTGCTGTGGGGTAGGTGCTGCGTCAGGATCTCATCCCACACGTGTGGTCAGGAGCATGGGGCCTCAGAACCCGGCTTCACAGCCGCTCGGCTGAGCAGGTTCCCAAAAATTCCTTGGGAAGACCGGTTGCAGCCAGCTCTTACAACTAACTTCGCTTACCGCATCTTACAGAACGATGCGATGGATGAGGAACATGTGTCCCTTTCGCCTCTTTCATCGTGCCCTACTTTAGCTCCTTTCTGTCACACAGCCTCTCGTTTGCACTATGTCTAAGCCTGATGTAAAAGCTCCTCCTCAAAGCTGCATTGTTTCCACCCTAGTTAAGTGTGGAGAAAATATTGCTCAACATAGCCTGGAAAAAAAATGAGTGTAAGAAAAGCCTCATCTGGATCATTTTTGATCAATTATTTTTTCCTCTTTTTTTTTTTAATGAACGGAGTTAAAGTGGTCCCAACTTGTGCAAATTCTTGCAAACAAATGCAGCCAGAATTAAATGGGAGAGTTGGGAAAAACCCACTGTGAGGCTGATGGTGGTGATGGCAAAAGCCTGGCAGCAGCCACCACCGTTGGTGTTCGTAGAGGGAGGGCTGCTCACTCCAGCGGGCAGCAGGAATGAGCTCCCGTGCTCCTTCCCGGCAACGTTTGCCTCACACCAGTGGTAAAGCAGGATGCTGACTGGCAAAAGCTGAGGAAAAAGGTGCTTTTGGGGACTCTGGTGAAGCTGAGAGGAAAACTCCGTGACAAGATGAATCCACTGAGTCATCTGGCCTGGGAACAGTGTGCGCTGTCACCGCTCCTGGAAATCGTTACAGCTGTTAATTTCCCAGGACCAGCCCTCGGAGTGCTTTCTTTGCCCCGACAGGAAGCATTGGCTGTAGATTTCGGCAGGAGATGAACCGTTCATATTTATAATCAGCAGGGCCAGAGGGATGACTTGGACGACCAGCCCCCGGCCCCCGGGTCTGGGTGCACGCGCTGTGATGCAGGCAAGGAGATGGTCTCGCTGTTCGGGGACAGATGCGGCAGCTTGGCGAGGTTGTGGGTACACTAGTCCCCGTGGCACCTTCCTGGTGTCCTGCACTTACCTGGGGTTGAGAAAGGAGCGGCTCTGTCCCACGCACCCCCTCCAGCACCAGCCAAAGAAGTGCAAGACCTTTGTGCTGGCGTTGGTTCTTGGTGGGCTCCAGCTGCACCTCTGAGGGCGAGTGGCCCTCTGTGGAGCCCGAGCAGCTGACTCCAGCCTGGGCTCACCCAAAGCTGCCCCCTGCTCACGGACACATTTCAAGGAGGTCCTTAGCAAGAAGGAAATGAAGGGGAAAATAAACTCCGGCTCTTGGAGCAGATGAAGGATCCCCCTGTGATCCAAGAGCCAGGGTTAGCTGCACCCGTGCTCTGGAGGCATCATCTCCTCAGGGCTCCTTTTGCGCCTGTTAAATAAGTAATGCCTCTCCAGATCTACATGACTCGTTTAAGCTTGAGCACCTGGAAAGCTCGGGGTTGCATGTAGGCCAGAGGAAACACGGTTCTGCTATTAAGAGCGCTCCTGTTTTATCTCGTCAGCCTACGCGTTCCTTGCGGACCGTGCCAACACTTGCAGCAGTGGATTTCTCTTGTCTCTGTTCTCCTCACACGTGACTGTTTAGTTGGCCAAAGGTAACGGGAAGTTTCTGCAGGACATCCGACCTCACTGGAGAGGTCCTCTCCTCGCCTCACTACTCTACAGCTGAAGAAGAAGAGAGACATTATGGAGAGACCCAGCCTTTAAAAGACCCGTCTCCACGTCTCTTACTCCCATGCCTCTGATGGGAATTTTTCTTGGGCTTTTCAGGTGTGCAGCTGCTTAACCCAGCGAGCTACACAGAGCCGCTCGCCTCCCTCAGCCCCTGGAAGGCTGGCACAGAGGGCTCTGGGGGCAGCGCCGTGGCTGGGGAGAAGCTCTCCTGCTTCTGATGGTTTTCTCCTGCAGCATTTCAGCTGGGACCAGACTTGACCCGCTGCCCCAAACAGCGAGGAGCTGTGGTTTTCCTGCACGGCTGATGACAAGTAAAATCTGCACAGCATCACCGGGAGGAGCCGTGGTGATGGTCAGGAGAGGGAAACACAGATTTCCCTACTTCAAAACAGGAGCTAATGACAGGGAAGGGTGAGGTTTGGCCTGGGCAAGGCTCCCCGGGCAGGACCCCAGTGTCACCCTGGGAATGCTCCATGCTGGAGCACCCACAGCTCCCCGGTGAGCAGCCGGGAGAAGCTCTGGGACCGCCGCATAGCCAGCGGCTGGGGAAGAGCCATCACACAGAGTTATTGCAGGGCTTAGGCGTCCTTGCCATGGCTTGAGCTGTCAAAGGGGGATAAAGAGAGATGTTCCTGCCCCCCAAACAGCGAATTTGGGGATTTTTAATGTGATTTATGGCGCTGTCCCTACGTTTATTCCTACAAGGTCAAACCATTTGTTTTCATGGGGTATGCTAATATGGTCTATTTTTTATTCTTTCTCAGCCGTCTCTTTAAAAAAAAGAAAACCCACCCTCTTAGCGGTCTGTTTGGGAGAGCGTTGCAGATCCGCTTCTATGTGACGTGTTTATGCACTGATCTGAATTCAGCCCTGCGCTACCGCAAGGGCTGATAGGCTGATAAACGTCGCTTTGAGATTTAAATTTAAGAGACAAGCCTGGGAAATAGATCTTGTGACAACGCACTGTAACCAGACAGGGTCCCAAAAACGAGAAATAAAGAACACCAATTTTATAGCGGGGCATTAACATTCTCCCAGATGTTGGGTACCGTCTGCCAGGCTTTGTTAGCTCTAAAGCGAGCTGCGTTTCCCACGTTGATAAAGCTCTCCCCTTCTTTCTCCCCCGTCCACACTTTTTGTGAAGGGAAGGATACACACGATGGTGACTCGGGGGGATGGTTTCCTGTGGGTGTGCAGGGAGAACAGCGTGGCACGTTCAGGGGTCTTGGCTCCATAAGTAGGACCAAGACGAGCGCCGCGAGGACTCGGGAGCTGGATCCTCTCTACATCTGATTATAGATTCACAGGGACCATCTGGTTGGAAGAGACATTTAAGATTATCAAGTCCAACCGTTCACCAGCACTGCCAGGGTCCCCAAACCATGTCCCTCAGTGTCACATCCCCACGTCTGCTAAACACCTCCAGGGATGGGGACTCCACCTCCTCCCTGGGCAGCCTGTTCCAGCTCTGCACAACCCTCTCTGTAAAGAAAATCTTCCTAAGAGCCAACCTGAACCTCCCCTGTAGCAACTTGAGGCCATTTCTCTAGTCCTGTCACTGGTGACATGGTGCTCGAGGTCTCAATTCTGACCTTACTGCTCTGTTCCTGTTACATCAACAGGGTATTTAGAGTTCCTAGAACTCGAGTTTTTACTGGAAGAGAAGCTGCTATTTACTGCAATATTGAAAAGCCTTATCTAGTTTTGTTTTCATTCTGAATCCCCGGGATTCTGACAGAGATGAGATTTATTGGAGGCCTGAATGCGTTATTTCCACTGGGTTGGGAGCAGATTGAAAACTGGAGAACGGGACATTCGCATGCTCCAAGAACCGCAAGGTACAACCAGCACTACGTTATCTTTTTTCCCCCTCTGAGTTATACTGAGAGCAGCCGTAGCACTAAGGCTGAGAAGTTTATTTATTATATAAAGGCCGTGTTTTCCCCTCTTATCCTGGCTTTTCTTGGCGCGCGTTGCTTGGCAGCATCCCCTGCACCACTAACACCCAGAGGCGTGGCATGAAACTGGGATGAAAAATGAGCATGCAGAAGAATATTGGAGATTTCAGCGGGTACGGTTCTAAGAAAACCGGTGGAAAATATGTTTACCCCAAGCATCTCTCGCACCTAATTGAGGCGGTGATGTTTTCTGGAGGAGCCTAGGGAATGCTTCTCTGCTTTGTCTTTGGCTCTGAATTCCGCTTTGAATCGCTGCGACATCATCCGTGGAATTATTTTCTCACAGCTGCAATGGAAACTTTCTGCCAACAGACCAGGATGTGTTAATCGGGATGAGAAAGCTGACATCCAGGCCAGCTTCGCCGCTTTCTGGAGCCTTTGTTAGGAACTGTTGCTTCCTCCCAACTTATTGAAATCTAGTACCCAGCAAACAGCGCTATTTTTGAACTATTAACGTTGCTATAAACCTGAATGGCTAGAAAAGGGCGGCAGATTGTGCTCGAAAGGGAGCTGATCTACAGCCGCGTCTGAAATCGATGCCGGTACAAAACGGGACAGAGAATGAAGCAGGTATTTAGGCAGCCATCGAGGCGATGACTTAGTGCTCCTGGACCTGCAGTATTGGCAGCGCCACGTGAATTTCTGTAATTCAGAAGAACATAAAAGAACCTGCAGCACCTTTGGGGCATCTGCAAGTGCTGCCGGGTGCTGCTTTGTTGTTTACTCTTACTCTTTTTCCCAGGCATCCCTAACTTGAAGGCTGAGCTCCCCTTCGGTGGATTTTCCAGGACCTGCCAGGACGGGGGACCACCGGCAGCGGCTCCTGGCTGAGGGACGGCTCCCAGCGTGGAGATGGGGTGTGAGGTGGCCCTTTGTGGGGGGCTGTGGGACCACTGTGCCCACTCCCCTGGGCACGCCTTGCTAACGCTGTGCTCGTACCGAAGTTTTAATTAAGGACAGCCCAGTCCCGGTCAGCAGTTTTAGCTCATCACAGCCCATGACTCGTGGTTCTCCAGTGCTGTTCCAAAATAAACATGGGAACACATGGGCAGGGAACGGCCTTTTTTTGCCTGCATCCCTGTCCCCCCCTTTTTTGAGGCAGTGGGGTCCTGCAGCAGCCATCGGTTCTAAAAGCTGCTGACCCCCAGCATCCACACCTCTCTGGCTGTCTGAACCTGCGTTTATCCGGGACACGGATCTTCCCAGGGACACATCACAAAGGAAGCCCACCACGCACTCACACCCCCGGTGACTGTCCCAGCCACCAGCCACTCGCCAAAGGAGGGAAAACAGGTTCCCACACCTCGCTGGTGAGTCTGACCCCCCATTTCTCTGCCTTTTGTCACATGTGCTTCAACAGGAGCTGTTTCAAAAAACTTTTTTCTTTTCCAAAACACAGATTTAGATTTTTCAGAGACCTTTGAAGACCAAAATCCAAGAAGATAAATTTCAAAGCTCTACTAATCAGCATCTCAGCCCTGGTTTGCACCCTATGGAGGAGCAGAGGAGCAGACTGGGTGGGTGCCACACCCAACGGCCTCACCGGCAAGTCGCGCCGGTGGAGATGAGCCCAAATGGGGACTTTCAATGGGCACTGTAACGTACATGGTCATGGTCATCGCCACAGAGCGTGAGAGTGCCATCAGCGTGGCTGGAAAACACAAGATTCTCTCATGTAACAGAAAGACCCCTGATTCTGCCGCTCTTTTCCACCTCTCAGCCCTGTGGTGTTGGGTTTTTTTCTCAGCAGGATTATTCAGAGTGCAAACCACCGGGCTGAGACGGGCAGAGCTCTGCCCTGGCTCCCATCTCCGCCGGCAGCAGGGACCTGTGCCGCCAGCGAGGCTAACGGCAGGGCTGGCTGCTGGGTGACAGCTCTCCCAGGACTTCCACAGCTCCCTAAGCACCCAAACGCTGACAGGGCTTGCAAAAAATGCTTTTGAAATGTATTTTTACCATTGCAGGTACCGTCAGCCTTCGCTGGGGCTCCTGGGCTGGGCTGCAAAGGAAATCTACAATGTCAGGCACCAAAATAGAAAATATTTGTGTAAAGAAGTAAAACGTTGTCATGCCTCTCTCTTCCGGTAAGAGTAAATTAATGGCTGAAGTAAAGGGGGTGAGACTGAGGTGGAGCTATTGTCAGACAAAAATGGGCAACACTTCAATGGTGACCCATTGATTTACTTTTTAACGTGAACAAGGCTCCGGCACGCTCCGAAGAGCACGTTCCTGCTACCTGCACCCACCCTGCTCTGGAACGGCCCCAGCTGGGACCTCCAGCGTGTCCACAGATGCTGCTCGAGCAGCCAAACGTCACCTCCTGTGTCTACCACTGAGCCTGGAAAAAGGGCTGCATGCTTTCCAATAGCACTAAGGACATTTGGGCCCCCCTGCTCTGCTTGTTTCCCAGCAGACATTAACGGGTGCTGATAACCTCACCAGCTTCTGCGGCGAGGACGTGCGCGCAGAGAACCAGCCTTCGTGTGCTGTAACAGAAGATGGTCAAGCTTTGGGTTTTTCTCTTCCCCAAATCCGTGATTGGTTTTGGCATCTGAGGGTTTTTCACTGCGCCCAGCTGACCACCGCTGTGGATTTGCCCAAATCCCACCAGCAGCATTGCTGGGGTGCCCAGCCCCTCTCCCATGCAGTGGGTATCGCGTGGGCGTTTGGACCTGACGCGGCCAGGCCAAAGAGCTCCTGAGAACCACCTCTGGTTCTCTGCATTGTTTCCTATCGATACGCACATTCACCGAGGGATTTTTGCAATTCGCTCTCAAGGAAATGGAATAATATTCCTCTCCTCCACCTTTGCTTTGGAGTTTAAGCACCATCCTCCGCCACGTGCACAGAGCTGCGTCCTGGAGCTGTAATCGCACTTGGGACCTTCCCAGGCCCCAACGCAGAGTAATAACCCCACAGTAACGAGCTCTGTGTGTTCGGTCAGGGTCAGAGCTGCCGTCCTCCTCCCAAACACCATCACTGCTGCTCTGCCAGGGCTGTTCTTCCAGGCACACACCAAGGCTCGCGAGCGGTTCGAGCAAGTCTTCATTGTGATTCGTTTTCTTCTGAAATATCCAGCAAAGCCAAAGAAAGGCAAAGCCAGGACAGTGAAGCCGAGATGAATACACTTAAAACCAAAACACAGCAAGACCCAGGGCTGTCTTTAATTTGCAGTTTATCTACAATTTAAAGGAGTAAGCACGGCCACGCTGAGGACGCGTAGGCAGAGCTTGGATTGCCGTTGAAGGTAGCTCAGGGTTTGTGCGCTGCCTGGGGATCTCATTACGTGGATCCGCACTGCTCCCGGAGCCGGGCGGAGAATACTCCTGAAACGGGCTAATGAAACCGGGCAGGACCTGCAGAGTCACCAGCAGCTCCGCTGCCGCCTCTGCTGAGCTGAAACTGCGGAATTGTTCCCGAATCTCCCACTTTGGTGACGAGGAAGGAAGTCTGTCCTTCATTGTCTAGTGGCTTCTGACCGCAATTGTGTTCCCAGCCTGGCCTGAAGCATTTCCCAGCAGTCACCAACTCACCTTCAGGTACCTGGGGGAAAGTATCGAGCTGTTCATCTCGAGCTGTTACCAAAATACACAATTCGGGGGAAAAAAAAGGGGGGGAAAGGCTTATGCTGCTCCATGTTCCTTGGATTTGCAACCCGAGCATATGACTTTTGCAGCACACGGATCTATTCTGCAGTCGAGCCCCAGCCTGTGTTTGTATTTTCAGCCGCTTTTCCAAGCAAAACACGGGGAAAGGGAACATTGGAACGGGAAGGGGTCGGTGTTTTTTTCCTGGTAGATTTCTGTAGGTCTGCTTGCTGCTAATCGCGGAGATGTCAGCACAAGAGCGATTCTTTCTAGCAAACCAGCTCCTCGTTTCCTTCCCTTCAGTTAATCAGTTATAATCCCCCGCTCCGCTTGTTTATTTAACTTTTACAAATCTAATTGAGTGTTTGTGAAACGAGTCGGCTTGAGACTGCGAAAGCAAAGCGTGTTCCCGCGGCGCAGGCGGAGGGAGAGCCCTGGCAGTGCCTGCCGCTTGCCGCTGCCTCCTCCACGGGGTCCCTTCCCAATGCCCACCGCCGCGCACGGAGGGTGCTGGCTCTGTCCCACCCACCCGGGCCATGCCCCTCCCGGGGAGGCTGTTTCATCCGGGAGGCGGCTGGTACCGTAGGGCATGGGCGGCTGCCAGGGCTGGGGACCTGCAGCCTTGCCCAGCCGAGGCAGGGTCCCAGCTGGCGCGGGTGGCTGAGGATCCAGGAAGGCAGGGAGCCGATCTTCTGATTCTTCTGGACGGGCAGGAAGAAGCCAGTTAGCAAATGAAAAACTGAGGAGCTTTACTGCCCCCTCATTTGTGGGGGGACGTGTCTGTGGTGAGAGATGGATGTTCTCAAACCTGTATTTAATTGATGGCAAGTCAGGGGGTTTTTTGGCCATGTGTTTTTACCTTGAGCATGCAAGAATAACTAAGCTACGCTGATTTTATTTATTTTTCTTTCCTCTGTTTAAAACAGGTCCATGGATCACGTCAGACTTTGGCCCCCTTACAGCTTTCTGTGGCATCGCATGGCCGCAGGCTCAGAGGACGTGGCCAGTGGAGAGCTCCTCCTGCCCAAGGGCACTGTCTGCACGGCTGGGTCCACTCTAAGGTATCTTCGTTGTGCTCACACGTGCATATTATTGCTACAAAAAAGGAGATTTTTCTGGCACCTCTGTCCTCCTGGGATTGTACCTCAGCATCAGAGGAAGAGACCGTAACGCAGACTCTTCAGAAGGTCCCACTTGAGTTCCCAGTGTGACAAAACACCCATTTAACGCCAAGCCCTCAGGCAGAGGCACTCTCTGCTCCCAAAGTGACCTGGGACGTGCTGCACAGCTCTGTAAAGTTGCAAACCGGGGCTGCTGTGTAACCTCCTGCAGATCAGGAGCTTTGGAGGAACTCGTTCATCAGTTATCACCAAAAAGCACGTCCTTAAAGCCGCGGCTGCCGCATCTTCCCTTGCAGCAGGCTCTTTGTTTTTATGCTTGTAACGTTGCAGTTTATTTCCGTGGCAACAACTGTAACGTGATAATTCACATCCATCGCCACTTCACTGTGTTAGAAAAGGTAAACCTGCGGCGACTGTCTTGAAAAAATGATCGGGGTCCAGCTGAAATAGCAAACCATAAACGGAAAAATTAAAAGTGAAGTGAATTTCTTGGGTATTGAATCATGACATATGGAGCTGGGCATATGCTTTTTCTCCTCTCACTGCAGAAAAGTTGCCGGCCGTACAAGGGGCGAGCCGGAGAGCCGAGGCTGCGGAGGAGGGAACACCGCAGCGCTCCCGTTTGTATTTCACTTGAGATTTGCCAGTGCTGTTCGCTGTTTTCCCCTCCTTGAGGACTCCGGTTCCTCGCGTGCTGGATTCTCTCGTTCTGCTAAGTGCTGCACACATCGTTTCCACATCCCAGCTAAGTTCCTGACGTCCCTCTCCTCTGTTTGCCTGTGGGTAATGAAGATGCTGCCCTGCTCGTCAGGAGACGAGTGAGCTGAGCCGCATCTAGGTCGGTGGAATCTCTACGGCTTGCCACCAGCCCCACGTCGGGGTTCGCCCCAGCATCACCAGTTACTCAGTGGTTTCGAACATGGTCTATCTTCTACCCGTGTCCACTGGCAAGTGTAGGACATAACGTGGGCTCCGCTGGGATGGACACTGCCTGCAGCCATCAGGGAAAACCGCCTTCCCCTCGGTTCACATTCTAACCCAGCCCCAGGGCGTCTGTCCTCGTTCCCTCTGCTGTGGGTTCACTTGCTTTAACATTTTGAGAAAGTAGTAAACGTTTTTTATTTCCTTGTGCCTGCACACCCAGTCCTGTTTGATTAAATAAACGAGAATCTTACTGGTATGACGAAAGTCACCTAGAGAGGGTGTGCAGGACTCCGCAGCTGTCTGCTCTGCAACGGCACGCCTCAGTTCAAATGACCTCTGTTTTGATGGGTTGATTTAATCTATTTTAGCTGAACACGTAGCAGAAGTCAGGCCACTGGTCATCTAAAATGAGCAAAGGAAAATACTGTCCATACGCTTTCCTGAAAACCTTGAATTTCCTCCACAAAGAGAGGTGAGCTGGCACTGGGAGGACACAGCAGGCTACCGGAGAGGTGGGTTTGGCTGGTGTAGAAATGGTTCTTCAGATGACGTGATTTGTCGGCGTAGCCAGGTTGAGGAGCTGGACGTCTTTGAGACTGCTAAGAGCCGTGTGAGCCATTCGATCCCACAGGAGCACTTCATCCTTGAAGAAGCTGGGTGCACTTTTCTTTGTCGTGTGTGCTGTGGGTTGAGAGTCAGAATACAGAACGAGCCTTCTCGGCTGCTGCTTGGCCTCGTTACATTTCTATAGGCCAAGAACAAAAAGCTCCACGTCCCCTAACGCCAGCGCGGGCTCGCCTCAGCCCGTGCTCCCTCGCCAAAGGGTGGTGAGAGGTCTCTTCCCGTGCTCCTCTTGCATGCGGTGCCCACTACACCGGTACGTGGGTTTGGCAAGTGACGTTTGTGGCCGTACACAGACGTTCTGCAACCCGCTGATTAACGCATGGTCTTATTAGAACTTGGTTATGAAGAACTGGCTCTGGTGTTATTTTTGGCATAGTCGGATAGGCCAAATCTGGGGTTTGCTTTGGTTTAGGTTTTCTGCTTTTCCCGTTGCGGGTGTTTAACAGCGAGTGGAGTCACCGTGTGACATGGGCTCCTCGTTTATTTTTTCCTTCACATTCAGAGTATTATCAATACTGAGTCTCAAGATGGTTCTTGAGCCAGTTCTAGAGGGACACGTGAATCGAGCCGCTTTCCATTTAATATTAACTGAAGCTCTCGGGAACATCAGCACCTGCATGGCAACCAGCAGCCCATCTGCGACAAGCATCCACAGCACGAAGAAAAAACCTGCTTTCCACGCCAGAAATATGTGCTGTGAAAATCCATATCGGACCGGAACGTGGGCTTGGTGGGTCACACGCTAGTTCAGCTGTGAGCAATGGGCAGCCGTGATTCACTCCACAGCCACCCTCGTAAAACTCCACTCCTCACCCTCCGAGATGAGTAGGAGCCATGTTTTTACAGACAAGTGGCGGTGGTGTTAAGTCCTTTCTAGGTCAGTTTACACCAACACCCGTAACCTCTGCTGGCTGACTCCCAGCTTCATGCAAACTGGCCGATCCACCAGCCCGCCCAAGCGCAGGCGCTGGAGTGATGCTTTGGAGGGGACGCACTGGACAAGCCGCATCGTCCAGGCTGGGAACTGGGTACAAAACTGCACCTAAGGCGAATACCGACACTCGGGTGTGCTGAGCTCTGCTCTAAGGGAAAAGGAAGAGTGCCAAGGGCTCGCCAGGGAGGAGGAAACGTGCTCCTCTGAGCCACGGAGAGGATCCTCACACCTTCTGACGGGCTCCTGCCTAGGGGTGATGTCAGTGCAGGCTCCTGGTTTGGGATTGTGCTTTCCCTCATGTTAATGGTGCTTTTCTGCTCACGAGAAACCAGCACAGGGTTAATATCGCGGTGTCTTCGTTACTCCTTTTCTGGTTTCTACACACATGGCCGCTTTCACGCAGTATTTTCCACGAAGCAGTCCTGTGCAGCACCAAGAAACAAACACTCTTCCAACAACACGGGTAAGAGCAAAGGATTAAAGTTGCTCAGAGTACGCAGTTCATAAATTAAAAGTGCTCATGCTTGTACTTCGGTATTGATTGCAGAGTTTATAAAAATAGAAGAACTCGCCCTTAGGAAACAAAACTCACGGTTCCTTAAGCTTTTCTTTGTCAGGAAGCCAAAAAGACAACATTACATGGAAATGTCACCATTTGTTCATGTCAAACGGAGTTTATTCAATTAGATACTTTATAACCCGACTGAGTTATACGAAGGAGGTTAATATTTTTTATTGCTTTTCTTCATGCTGTGCCTCTAATACACACAAAGATAACTTAGCCTAGTAAAATATACAGTGTAATTTGGTAATGTGTTTATTGGATTCCAGTGAAAGACTATGAGGAATTATTCCAGGTTTTTCCTTCTCCAACTAAAATTCTCTTTTTTCTTTTTATTTTTACTTTTTTCCATAATTTTCAAGCTTTTGGTTTTCTGGAAAAGCTTTTAAGAAGAAATTGCTAGAAACGAAGTTCCTTTTCCACACACCCCCCCCTCCCCCAAGTGTCAGAAAGAAAGACTTTCTGGAGAAGACGGTCTTCAGTTACTTGTGTTTTCTGAAACCTGTCTATGGTTCTGAAACGTATCTGACATCTTGCAGGATGACTAACGCAAGAGGTGCCTGAATTTACAGTAGGAGCACTTAAGCGGTGCTGGAGCTGCAGCTGGAGCAGCTGGATGAAGCTAAGGGCACGCTCACGACTTCGGCTGAGCTGGGACAGTGGTACCGTGCCCTCTGCCATGGCCTTGACACAGATGGAGAGCAAAAGGAGAAGCCAGGCTGTTTAGCTGGCTTTGGGCTGAGCATCACGTACGTGGTCGATGGTTAGTTCCAAGCAGTTCCTGTAAGCACTTTCCCTGGGTGAACTGACAGGAGGTGACCTTTGTCAATGGCACCAACACCCTCCCTGGAAAACCTCAGAAAAAAGGTGAAAGTTGAGCACTGCCACCCCCTTCCTCTTGTGCAATCTGATGAGCTCATCCTCTTCCGCAGCAGAAGTTGCCATCCTCACGGTGTGGTTTCAGGGCTTTGTTGAAGTCTCACGTTGTCTTAGGAGCTGCTATTGTGTTTGGCCTCGGGTGAGGACATGAAACCAGCTGCAGCTGGCAAGCCGCGTAGATGGGAGCTGATTTTTGTTCCCTGTTAATTTACCTGCCTGTGGTTTTCTGTGCTGCCCAGGGCTTAATCACAGCTCAGGAGATGCTAAACACATTTGTCTGAACCTGTGCCAGCTGCCGACCGACGGGCAGCAGGTCTGGATACTGCTCCCCACGGCGGCACAGCTGCTGTGCTGTAACATGGACAGAGCCCAAGCCTAAGGCTTGGCTACACGAAAGGAGCATCGAAAGGGTCTTTCACAGCAGGCACAGCTCTGGGCTGCTCAGGAGCTAGCGGGGCTGACATGCAGAAAGCCCTCCATCCAGCTTACGAGCAACACAGAGAGAGCAGAAGGGCTGCAGATGATGGCGTGCTGTGGTGCACTGCTCGTGGAGTGGCCTCTGGGAGGGACGCTGCAAACCACGGTGACTAAGGCTGGCCTGGAAGCTAAATCCAGGGTGTAGGTTCATGAAATGCTTAATTCAGTTTAAATGCAAGCTGCTTCCATCAGAGGTGGCCTCTCCACGTCCCACATGCGCGTTCCCGCCCTCTCCCTTCTGTCGTCCCCGGGTATCCTCGAGCCTGTGCAGCCGGTCCAAAGCAGCCGACGTTCTGCACACTGTAGGTTCGGTTTGTGTCAGTCCATAACTCTGCATCTGACAATCTGACCTAGGACCCCCACGTGGGAGGACAGAGAGGGAAACACTGCTCTGGTAGCCTTCAGTTAGACTGGATTGAGTAAAATGAAACTGGACTCCAGGGAAACCAGTTTGAATAACGCTCGGGGCTGAACGGGTTTCAGCAGCTCGGGAGACTAAAAACCAGCAAACCACTGGAAACCCCGCTTGGCTACCTCACGTAGGAACCACACCAAACCTGGAGCCTTGCACCCAGCTCCGGTGAGCAGGACTGCAGGTGGAAATGCCACTGGAAGAAACCAGCAGCCGAAGGCGTTTGATGGGGCTGGTTGATACACGTACCCAGGTCAGCAGTCTGGAGGCCAGGAAGGAACTCTCGTTTCTAGATAAATGCCCGCTCTGCCAGTCGTTTTACTACTGGTCACGGCTCTCTCCCGCTCACTTTACTCCTGTTTGCTCCTGTTTCGGGACAGGGATATGGCAGGGTCTGAACGGGGCTGCAAGGGAACGCAACCACGGCATCCTCCTTCTGCTCCATGGGCATCCGAAATAAACACCCCTTCATCGCCGCGCTCTTCCGCTCTGACTTCAAACATGGCTTTTCCATTCCAGATGTAAACGCTTCCCAGGACGATCAGTGCTGATTTCTGCAAACGGACGTTTGTCTGGGGAAACAAGCGGGAGAGCAGCCTGCTGCTGGGGTAAGTCCCCATCTGTCGCATGCGGGTTTGCCTCCGGAGCACGAGGTTGTGTCTCTGCGTTGAGAAGCCTGTGGTGATCGTCCAGTCTTGTCAGATGAGCGCAGTTGCAGAGCACTGAGAAAAGGTGTTACAGGGATGCTGAGAGGGAGCCTGACTCAGGGAGGTTTTGGGAGGCGCAGGTGGGAGCTGGCAGTGAGGGATAAGGAGGGAAGTGGAAGGGATACCATTCCCGGGGCGTGAAGAATGTTTGGCAGCTGCGGGAAGGGTGGAGAAGGCTTCTAGTTTTTATCTGTAATGCAAAAAAAAACCCCTCAAAGAAATCAGGACATGAAAGTGGGGATAAAGGCAGGAAGAAACATGGGAGGTCTCCTTCCAGCTTCTGCTTCTCTGTCCTGCTCCTTCTGTTCTCTCTGCGCTCGGTGTTGGCGTGTTGCTGCCCTGCAGCATTGCTGTGAACCCCCCCATCCTCCTGCTTGTGCTGCTCGCAGAGCGGGTGCTGCCGAGGGTGTCTTCTGGCAAGCACCAGGAAAGGTGCTGCCTGGGTGGGTGCCCACCCTCGGCAGGTTGACCAGGAGCCCCTTGCATTTCCAGGAGACGTGTCGTGCCTACCAGCCCAGATCCAGGCACCCAAACCCGTGTGTGTGTGGAGGATTTACGAGGCTTGTGTGCAGCAGAACCGAGCAGTCCCGGATTCCAGACCGTCTCCAGTCAGAGCCGTTATCACATCGAGCGATGCTTTACACGGTGACGCACTGCCTGTACCCTCGCTGAAGTCTTTAGCGAGTCCCTTTGGTGAATTCTGATCTTCTTTATTAGTAGTTTGAATTCAGCACAGTTCCAGAAATGTCACCCCGTGTCCCGCTGTCACACAAAGCGCCCGAGGCCATGATTGAAAAAAACTTTGAAAAGGCTCATCTTCTGCTTCTCATCCGTCGTGTTTCTGTCGTGGCGGCGTCTGCTGGCTCCTCTCTGCCTGCGTGCCTTTTCCATTTTGATCTAACCTCCCCATCCCTCCCCCGTTGCGGTACCTCTGCAGCGCCGGTTTCTCCTCCACGAGTAGTTAGAGAGAAAAAACCCGGCGTTGCCCTGGACCTGGGCAGGTCAGGCGGGAGCCCTCCCGAATCCAGCTCCGGTTGATGTTTATGGTGGCGAAGAACGGAACCATTTTTTACGCTGAGGATAATGGTGTGTTTGGCACTGTGGGATAAACCTTAGATGTAAAAATCATTATTTATTTAATAGGGACATCAAAGAACGCCACTGGAGAAGGGAACTTCAAAGTTTCCCAGAATAATCAGATTTCTGCTATTATGTGGGGTATTTCTTCCTCCTGACAGTCTAATAACGAGTAATAAAAGTGTAGTTATCAGAAATCGTTGAAAGCATTACTAGATTGAGCTAAAAAAAAAAAAAAAAGAGAATTAAGCGTCTCCTCAGAAGCTGGAGATGCCGTAAGCGCCAGGACCGCAGGGCTGACGAGAGGGAGAGGAGCCTGGCTGGGAGCAGGCGGCAGCGCTTCCGCAGCCCTCCACAAAGGGCTGATTCTGGGGAGGAGGAGAAGTGCCGCTGGGAAAGCTCGTCGCTCCCTTTCCTACAGGACCTGCCTTAATTAACCGCCGATTTAAATGAGCAGGAGCTCGGGAGGGGCAGCATCCTATGGCACCATTGTGCGCTGTGCGCCGGCAGTACAGAAGCACCACTGAGGGCAGCCCCGTGCCCAGCATTGCGCATTCGCGGTGGCGAGGGCCACGGCACAGCCGTCCTTTGTGGGTCCCCCGTCACCGGCTCCTCCGAGCCGCTTTCTAAAGCCCCTGGTGAGCGACTGCGGAACAAGGCCCCAGTTGATTAAGGAACCGAGCGGCTTGGCAGAAGAATGGGGTCCTTCAGTGTAAATTCAGGCTGGTTTCCGTTTTCTTAGTCCTTTCCACGGCTCCCTCACGATGTTTTAACCCTTTGTTCTGCCCGGCTGGGAAGACGTGGGCTGCGTGGGTCACCGTGAGCTGTCTTTGTCGGCAGCACCCCACTGCGTGGCAGGAGAAGACTTGCCGGGCCGGGCTTGTGGGAGAGGGGGGTCCGCTCTCCTGACGGGCACCAAGGAGGAACCGAGGGCAAAAAGGAGGCACCCAGCAGGCGAAGCCCGTGTCTTCCCGAGGGGAGCGCGAAGGCCCTAGTGATGGGGTCTGTGGCTGGGAGGAAGCGTGGTGGTCTCTCAGCAGCTTGCTGGCCCCATCTGCGACCTGCCCATGTCTGATGAGAGCCGGGGTGGAGAGTCCCACGCTGCGTGTGTGACGTAGGGTGAGCAGGCAGTTGTGTTTGACGTCAATATACTCAGCGATTGCTCCAGCCCAGGCACGGCTGTGGCCACGGAACTGCCAGGTTTTGACAAGAGCGGCGGAAGGTTTCCTCAGCCCGGAAGAACGGGGTTCGTTTCCTCTTCCCACACTAGCTGCACTGCTCACACGTGTGTGCCGGGAAGGAAGAACAGGCTCTAAGTGGGTAGGGCAATGATCAAGGTCTCATTGGACCTGGCTTCTTGTCCCGCAGCTGTCAAGGGTCTGCTCGAGGGCCTCCAGCAAACCACCTCACCTCCTCATGGCTCAGTCTGGCTATTGTGAAACAGCAGTAAAGGTGCTGACCCTTGGTAAAGTGCCTGCGGTGACTTCCATTAGCAGGTGCTATGGGAGGTGACACCAGTGTCGTTATTGCAGCCCACATGAGGAGAACAATAGACAGAACTGGAACACCACCAGGCGAAGTGGAGGGGGAAAAGGATGGAGCTTACACTGGAAGAGAATATTTTATAGCAGTGACAGCAGGCAGGAAAAATAGTGAGGTGAGAGCATGTCCTGTTGACAAAGCGTAGCCAGTGCTGACTCTCTGCATCAGGAGATGTGAGTGACCTCTTGGTGTCCGTGTCCGTGGCCAGAGTTCCACAGTGTGGATCTCCATCAGAAGAATTTAAGGGGTCAGGAGGAGTAAAAAGGAGACTTAGCGTCAACACAGGACAGCATTTTGGGGAGGATAATACAATACAAACAGTGGTAGCATATAGAGCCATCATAGGGACACATTTCTGTGGACCAACTCTAAGGAACAGGGGCCAGACCAAAAAAGCCCCGCGATAACATGGGTGATAGATGTAATACCTTCTTGGAGCTAGAAAGCAAAGCAGAAAGGCTGGAAAGGGTAGAGTTTTGTATGAGATTTGTGGTATTTCTGTGGAGAACTGACTAACAAGCACATGATGTGCAGCTTGGAAGAGTGGGGGGAAAGTGCTGGGACAGAAACCTGAGCTTTCAGAGAAATTAATCTCGCTGACACGAAAACAGCCTCAGCTCACGCATTTGCAGGAGACAGCCTCAAGTGCCAGGTTTCTCATGAAAAGGTAGCCACGATCAAGCCACGAACAGCACAGAGGCATGGCAAAGGTTTTTTAAAAATGGCAACGTATTGAGGAAAATCTATACGGAATATGTTGGCTCCAAGAGCAATATTGAGACAGCTGTTGAATTGCAGTCTGGAAAAGTGTAAAATATTGAGAACCGGTAACACAAGCTCCGACTCCGAAACACTCGTGTGACAAGCAGAAGAGAATCTCATTAGGCAGCTGAAAATGTCACAGAACTAATTGCTTCATTTTGCCAGCTACCTTCTGTTCCACGCACATCAAAACCCGCTCCCCAAGACGGGGAATGTGCAGCTTTTGAGGAGCTGCGGTAGGCTCTGCGGCAGCTGAGCAGCTCCACGCTCCAAACCTCTGCCGTCTGGCACCGCGCTAAAGAAACGCCGCTACTCCCGTTTTAGGGACGGGGAGGTAGATCGAAACTAATGATGTGGGTTTCTGAAGGTTGCACTGAGAGTTTGTTGGCAGGTCAGGGACTGAACCCAAGTCCCCAAAGAACTGGCTAAACTGTTAGCCACCAGATGTTTGGTTTTTTTTCAACACACCCCCCCCCCGAATTGCAAAATGGGTTGTTGTTAATTATCCAGAATCGTTATTTTTCTCTCCTTTGACAGATTTAAGGGCTTTCATGTTCCACCTCCTTGTTCCCTCATGTGCCTATATGGAGCATGAGCTGCATATCTGGTCGAAAGCCAAGGGTGCCTCAGCTCCTCATCTGCTCTTTTTAAGTTGCAACTTATCTCCATCCCACCTCTGCATTGTCTTTTACCAGCGTATCTCTAAACTCGAGCAGCATTTAGCAAACCCAGATACCAATGTCACAAGGGGTCACCGCCACAGCAGTGCTCCGAATGGGCTCCGCTGGTGCATCCAAGGAAAGCTGGAGCAGCCCTGGGAACAGAGCACTAGGTGTTTGAGATTATTCTCAAGAACCTTGGCTAAGTGTCCCCGGGAATAGGGAGGCAGCTGTTAACACTCCAGAAATACCAAGTGAAGGTTTGAATGCCAGTCCCGAAAAGGAGTTGAAAATAGAGTAGATGATTTATCACGGGCGTATTGGAGAAGTGTGAATAGAGATGGAGCTGTCGTGATGGATCTTGCAGTGCCCGGTGTTGCAATGACTGCTTAGAGATTTCCACCTAGACACGGCAAAATTTACGATAATTGCCACTGTGAAATGGGTACCAAAAGGCAAAATGTGACGAGCCTGAGGACACGGGGACTTGTGGAGGCCACGGGGATTTGTGGAGGACAATGGGATTTGGGCAGCTGGGTTTGCGGTTGGGGTTTTTTGTTTGTTTTTCCAAATATTCTGACAGAGATTCTTACAAAGAGGTAAAAGGAAGACGGCATTTTATGACCATCCCACTGGCCGTCAGCGGCAGTCCTCCCCCTCCCTAGCTCCAGAACTCAGGGGACAGAGAGAGGACGGAGGTCTGGGGACGGGGCGCTGGGTTCTGCATTGCCGTGCGGGTGGCGGGGACTGCAGGAAGAGCATCTGCTGCTTTTGCTTCCCCCGCTTCATCACTGCTGGTTTCAGAGGCAGCTGGAAGGCAACCAGTCATACCGAGGAGGTAACTTAATCCAAATAATAGGCATTGGTAATAAAATCTAAAAGGATACTTGGCAAGAGGGTTGTACCGAAGAAGAAATGCTGTAAGCTGAGGTGTGATCACACCTGGGGTGTGAACTGCTGAACGCAGAGGGTTTAGCAAAGACGCAAAATCCCAGGAGCTGCTGGCGCTGCTAGAGCGGTACGTGAGCTCGGTGATGTCTACGTTAGGTGGCTTTTACCTTCTGCTGCTCTATTTTCTGCTCTGTTTCGACAGTAACTTAATAAAAGGAGAGGCCAGCTGCTCGGCAGGATGGTGTGTCCAAGCTGGGTGTTCAGTCCAAGCCCAGCTCGGTGTCGAGCTGGCCGTGTGCGTGCACAGATGCCACTTCTGCACACAGAGTTGTTACGCCGGTGCCAAGAGATGGGGCACGCACAATATGTGCAGGCGCATATGCAACCAGATAACCCGAAAATCTAGTCTTGAACGAATTATGGTTATTACTGGAGATGTAACTCACCTTGAATCTGTTTAATAACAGCATTTGAGAATGAGTCAGCCCTAATGACGGCAAAAAGAGACCTGCAATGGTTTGTCCTCACACGTTCCGTTCAGTTTGAAGACAGTATATGGATACTAAGCTCTGACTCTCTGCCTTTAATCCTCAGGTAACCATTTATTCCTGCGCCAACTGGACTCTAAACGCGGCTGAACTGGAATTCAGCCGTCCTGTGTTGCTCTGCTAGTGCGGACGAGCCACTTCTGAAAGGCGACGGAGCTCTGGGGTGCGTGCTGGCTGCCTGACGCTGGTTCCACGCGTGTGTAAGAGGCTGGAGTCAGACTCGCCGTACTCGACAGAAACACTCAGGCTTAGTAAAAATGTCCTTGTTTCGCCTCTGGAAGGACATGGTATCCAGTAGGCAGTTCTCTGCTCCTGATGACAGTGAACGCTCAGTACAAATGATGTCATACTAGACTGCTCAACACTTGACATAACGAAAGCTTATAAAAATCAGGTATGTGAAGATTTATTGAGATAAACTGTAACAAGATACCAGGAAGTGTCCTGTGAGAGAAATAAGCACCCCAAGCAAGCAGAGCCCAGAGCACCTCTGAGGACCGGGCTGGCCAGGGGTGACAGTGAGAAACGGGTTCTCTGGGCGCACGGGGAATTCGAAGTGCTCTTAGAAGAAATGGATGGATATCAAGGGCTGGTGCTTTGAGCTGTCTCAAAGCTACTTTGAGCCCATTTCCTGGCCTTTCTCTCACAAGTTACTAAAGGCAAGGGTTTGATATATGCCATTTGTTCAACACAAATGATTGTCCTGCCTGAACCAATCACAGAGGGCAGGCATAAAGGCACCAGGTGAGATCGCTACCTTTGGACCTGTGTATGGACCAAGGGGCAAGTTCCTCAGAACAGCTGAAGTCACTTTATGGAGCTCATTGCCATCTGGATTACCCTCCTGGCCCTTCTTGATAACACGTGAATTGCCAGAAATAGCTTCCTCTGATAGCGCAGGGCAGGAGATAACACCAGTGCTCTAACGCTGCTCCACATGCCTTTTGCCCCCTCCCTCCCGGGGCAGAATTAGGAGAATCCTCTGCAAAGGGACTTAATTCTTTAAGCTGGGTGGGTGTTTTACGGGGTCCTCCATCACTTCTGAACCACACCGAATGAATTATGAGTATTGGCACCTTCAAGGCATTGTGACCAGAGTGGTACATCCACGTTTTACTGCAGAAGCACAGCTCCTGGCGCCAACTGCCCATGAACCACGAGGTTAGAAACTCCAATCCCTGTGTTTATGAACTTTGAGTTACTGACTCCGGAGATGGGCTGGAACGAGCCAGCATTTCTGCAGCAATCCTTTCTCCTCGAGCACTGACAGCTTTCCTGAGCGCTGTCATCTCGCGGGAAAGCACTGGGGCTACAGCATCCATCACTTCTGAAGCGCTGTCAAGCCCGGTGAGGCAGAGCAAGCCTGAGCCGGGGCGGCTGCTGCCAGCGTGCTGGCCTCCTGGCTTTAAAGCTGGGCCCAAATGGTGCGACTGGAAAACAAAGCAGCAAAACCCGCGCTGACAAAAAGGGGATGGAGGCAAGCCAGGGCTGGAACAAAACAAAAGCTGCAAATGAAATAGAGATCATCTCAGCCCAGATAGAGAAAAAAAAATCAGGGCTCTTGTGTGGCCAGGGGACAGAGAGGGCTCGGACATTGATTTATGACACAATGTGGTGGGGAAGGCAAAGCTCTTTGCCCAGCACAAAAAAAAAGTCATGTTTGTTTTCCCTCTAGAAGGAGGTGACGTGAGACAACCTCGGGTGCGTTGTGTCCTGCCTTGGTTAAGGAGTGGCTTTGGTCCGCTGGGCTGTGTGTGTCTGCGGTGAGAAGGTGCCGACCCGAGGAAGACCTGAGAGAGAGACTTGGGTGCAGAGCTGAGGTTTCCTCAGGCTCACCCATGAGCCCACCAGCTTCCACGGGGTTTCGAAATGCAGACAGTGGACACAGCTTGGAGATGGAAACCCGTCCCCAAGCCCTGTTATGACAGCTGCGGAAATGGCAGTCACCCTCTGCAGAGCGCTGAGGCAACGGCCTCTGCTCAGGAAGGGGCACTCGCGGTGCTCGGGCAGCGGCCGGAGCCCAGGCTCGGGAGGGAAGTGTGCTCCACCAGCCCTGATCAGCCCCACGAGATGACGTCGGTGTGCGATTGCTTCACGGGCTGGCGGAACCGCCTGTCCTCCTGCCGGCCAGCACGGTGACGGGTTCCCGGCTGGGACCACCCGAACAACCTCCTCAGCCCTCCTAGCGACGCCAGGATGGGCCCCTCTGCTGAGGCCTCGGGAGATGGAGCTGGTGCCGCTGCAGCGGGGCAGGGACTGGCAGAAGCAGGTCTGCACGCAGCAGGGGCTGGCCCTGGCCACCCAGCCGGGGCTCGACCTGGCGCTGCCGCCAAAAGGGCCAGAAATAAGTGAGGCGGATGGGAAGCTGTGGTGGAGGCTAACCACAGGGCA
Source organism: Bucorvus abyssinicus (assembly GCA_009769605.1). Classification (NCBI taxonomy): domain Eukaryota; kingdom Metazoa; phylum Chordata; class Aves; order Bucerotiformes; family Bucorvidae; genus Bucorvus; species Bucorvus abyssinicus. The sequence goes on along the minus strand of CM020035.1, from coordinate 25,806,692 downwards.
AGAGCATGGGCTGCGGCTGCCCGCGACGCCCACGTACCAGGGGAACGGCCCTGCGGACTCTGCGGAGCAGTTTAGCGTCCTGTCTGTCTCCTGCTTCCCTGTATTTTACCTCGTGCTGTCATCCCTGCGAGCGCTGACCGGAGCAGAGGCAGTCTCTTCACGCTTCGGTCGTACATGCTCTACGTGTTCACCATGTATCCAGAATACACACACCATTTCCTACAGGCTGAGAGCGGGTAGTGGATGCTTTAGGGCTAATGCAGAGCAACTACTAATGGTACAGAATTACATTTGTCCTCTCCTCGTTCTTTCTTTCTTTCTTTTCGTTGCATCAGTCGGTTTCTCCAAACAGACTGACCTAGTACCTCGGACTTTAATTCACAAATCAGCCCGGTGTTAGTGAAAACGCACCTCACCCCCTTCTGAAGGAATGGGTTTGAACTGCGAACCGTTCAGAAACCGAAACTGAAAACTGCAGAAACTCCGAGTGAAGGAATCCTCCAGCTCTGAGAAGGGGACCGGGGAAAGGACCTTTCCCATCATCCCTCAAATTAGTGTGATGTCCCTTAATTCTTGGAGCTTCGGACCAGTTAATCCTGTCTTGATTGGTGTTGCAGCGCAGGCTCACTCACGGGGATGTCTGGACTGAACTACAGGCGAGAGAAGTTAAACCAAACCTCCCCTACAGCGAGCAGCGAGGACGTAGGTCCTGGAAGGAGCTGGTGCTGGAATGCAAAAGGTGGGCGGAAAACCCAAGACACTGAGGCGTCAAATGGAGGTGGTGGGTGGAGAAATAAATTGGGAAAATAGAAAAAGAATGTTTATGGAGATGGTGATAGGTGCTTTACGTATAAAAAAAGAAAAAAGAATAAAGTATAATAAATCTTTGCCTTAACCAGAGCTGCTAGTCTGACCCTCTGGGGAATCACAGGCACAGCCCTTCTCTTCGGGACTCTGTTCTTTAGGGATTTCGTACCGGCTGAAATCAAAACCTGCACCTTGTCCCTCTCTGCAGGCCGCTGAAAGGGAACGGTAATCTAACGTGATTGTACGTTCTTGGCCCGAATACAGCATTTCTCTTTAGGTCTTATCCGCAGAGGACACAAAGTACTCGTTAGCCCCAAAAGTCACTTAAATGGGTGGAAAAAACAACAACAAAAAAACCCCCCAAACAAACCTCTAGAGACTTAATCTGTAAATCTCTGGGGAGAATATTAGCTTTTTATTGTTTCCCTATCAAGAAAAAGCAGGAAATAGTCTTAACTACCCCACCTCTACAACTTCCCATGATCTATCACGAGAAAGGTCCCTTCCAGCTCTTTGCTTTACCCCTGCCAACAGATTAAGCAAACACATCCCAGAGCGCAGCGTCCGGAAGGGAGCAGCCCCAGCCTCCGTTCCACCAAACGCAACGCGCCTTCGCCGGCTGCTGCGTCCGAGCGCGAGCTGGCCGCTCCCTGCGGTAAACAGGGCTCTAAGCTCTCTTCTTCTCTTCCAGGTTGAAAGGACCAAAGAGACTACAATCTAAAAAGAGCCTCGGGCAGAATGCAGAGCCGAGGGCAGGTTTCCAGGAGAACGTGTCGGTAAGAAAGAAACCTCCAGCTAGTAACCAGCTCGCCTCCAGTTGTTAGCGTTCGGTTATCGTGAATAAATACTGTATTGCGTATTTCCCGAAGAGCATGACCGAAACCTCGCTGAGACCACTCACCTCCCAGTAAGTTATGGCTAAAAGCCCAGCTAATGTTTTACGCCTCTTTTCGGTTCATATCCAGAAGGATTTGTTTGGTTTTACTCATTCCTTACTCATGGAAAAAAAAACACCAAACTGGTGAACTTAATGGGGTTTGCAATGCAAAATTCATTTTTGGTTTGTTAGAGAGCACTTCCTCTGGACTGCAGAGAAATTGTTTCCCAGCATAGAAAAACCCGTGCTGATGTGGCTCAGATTTACGATTTAGTCATGAATTCCCTCTACCAGGGCCGTGCGGCACTTCTCTGGGGCACTGAGTCACTGTGGTGGTGGAACCAAACTCAACTTACTTCTGGTGAACGGCAAAACACCACCGCAAACTTGCCCAAATTGGAAAGTTATCACTGAAACACAATAAAAGCACACTTGTCTCCAGCCATTCGGGCTGCCCTGACCGAACCACACGGGGAAAAGGCTTTGTTAATGCCTTTCTTCTTCTCCCCTTCCTTGGCACCAAACCAAACCAGTCCCCTCCCTTTGTTCTTTTCCCTTTATGCATGGCTTTGCCATCGGCTTTTAGGAGAAGCTTTAGAAGGAGAAGTGGGGAAGAGTTATGTTGGAAGACTGGAGATCTGGAGTGGTTTCCGCAAGCTTCCTGACAGCCACGGACCGACCGCTTTACCCCCACTACCATTCTGTAAAATGGGAATAATTCCGCTTTTCCTCACAGGGCTCTTGCTAGAAAACCTATTTATTGCTGCCAGACGCCCAGCTACCCCGGGAGTATTCAAGGCACATCCATTTTGTATTTTTCCTTACAAGTGTCTACTGGGTAGAGTTTAAGCTAATAAGTCCCGACAATGATTCATGATGATCTGATGATGATTCATAAGAGGAACAAATTTGAATAGATTTAAATATGTACATGTTAAAGAAGTATGTGCAGCCTCCCAGCACTCTTTGAAATAGAAATGTGAGAATTCCTTCAGGTCTAACGCTGGAAGCCTTCACGTCAGACCGCAGTGGCAGGTGCCAGGCAGGAGGAGCCAGCCAGAAGAACGGATTGATTGGGCTTTCTGCCGGCAGACCCCGAAGGCTGCAGCCCCGCATCACTCCAAGCCGCGGGGCGGGCAGTGGGATGCGCTCCACTAACACCACTCTCTGCTTTTAAGCCCAGATAGAAGGTTTATTCCCGTGTGTTCTGGACACGTGATCTTTTTTTTTTCTTCCCTCTGCTTTTCTACCCCAGCTTCTCCGAGTTCGATTTTCATTTTACTCCCCATTTTATTCCCCTCTTTATTTACAACTGAATAGAAAATGTTATAGGCTGAGCAGCCAGGGCACTATATAGCGCCAGCGCAGGGCAGGTCCCCGCTCTAATCATCTCCTCCCGCTTTTATGTAGCTGGTGACTGATGCGCCACTGAGGGAGCTGCCACTCGTCGCTATGTCAAAGGGGTTTCAGCGCTGCATCCTGCCTGCACCAAGGGAAGGAGATTCAGGCTTGCCGCGGCAGTCCCGGCCCTTCCCAGCGCTGAGGAGTTGCAGATGAGATAGATCTGTCGTCCTCCGGCTGAGAGCCCATGCTCTAGAATATTTACAACAGCCAACGGTGTCATCCCCAGCCCGCAGTAACCGGCAAACTTCAGCCAAAAAAGCAAGCGGTGTTCATTCACGTCATCCCCCTCCGCTGACCCCGCTGCCGACACACGCCTCTCCGGGCCTTGGGAACCAGCCCACGGCTTGGCCGGTGCCTCGGCTCTGGCCCAGGCCAGCCTCGAGGCTGCCATGTGCTTTGTTTGTGCTTGGGGCTCGTTCCTCCGACTTGCCTCCCCGGAGCCAGCTGACTTGCCTGCGCTTTTTTCCCTCTGCCAAGTCTGCTCTGCCGCCTTCCTTCAGGGCCGGAGCTGTTCTGCTGCCTGCTCTTTCTACAGCTGTCCAAGCCCGCAGAAACACTTGGACCAACTATACAACTGCGCCAGCTCCGGTCACTCGGGTCCTGCAACTTAAACGCAAGCGTGCAAAAGCTTAAGCGGCAGCTTTGCTGACAGGGCTTAGCCCCAAATCCACCCAAATCCAGGGTAATCTGGAAGCAGCTCCCTGCCTTCTCCTACCATCAGCGTCAGACGGGGGCTGGAGGAGCGGAGAGCCGCGTGAGTGCCCTGTCAGAGAAATTCTGTCACCCACAGGGTTTATTAGCCACGTATTGGAGACCCTCAGACAGTTCAGTGCAGCGGCTCTGCTTCTACGGGTCACGGGCTGAAGCGGCCGAGGCGCCGCGGTGCAAAGGAGCAGAGGAGCTGCTGAGGACGAGGCGGTCAGGTACAGTTTCTGCCCAGCCTAAGGGTGGTTCGTGAATTTTATCCACCGGCTGATGAATGTAAAATACAAAAGCATCCTGCTTCGCAAGCAGGGAGCTGAGCCGCAGCCTCCACCCTCCCAAAGGAGGACTGAAATAGGAAGCTACAGTGCCCTGCTCTTCCCTTCCTTCTGCCTCATCAAACGCATTTTTAATCCTTTAATGCAAAGGAGGAAGGCACCAACACAAGAGCTGAAGAGCTCTCCCCAGCTGCAGAAGAGCCTCAGACAGGGCGGCTAGAGACCTCTCCTGGGACCGCCAGCAGCTCTCCTAGAAGACTGAGGGCCAGATATTCCTCTCATTTACACCAGTGTAAATTTAGGGAAATTTCATCCGCGTTCATGTTCCGCCAGGTGGTGGATTTCGCCTCGGATCTCGTTGTTTGTTGGGCTTTTATTTATACTCAGCCGCGGGGTGTGTACACGTATACAAAGCAGTAATTTTTGCCAGCAATGAGAGTGGAGTTTGCTACATAAATCAATATTTCTCAGTCAATATGCTGCAGCCCCTGAAGGGGTTATAAAAACCATCTGGGGGCTTGTAAAGCGCTGAAAATTTTATAACAATCTAAAGCAAAGAAACCGTCATTCCTTCCCCTCTCCGTAGAGCAGCACCACTCGCTTGGCAACCTGTCAGAACCCAACACGAAACGATAAATCCTGCAGGCTTATCGCTTTTACCATAGCGTCGTTACTGTGGCTTCATAAAACATGAATGGGAATGGTTTGCCTTCGCGCAGGATTTCCAGTCTGCAGTGCCTGGCAAACGCTGCGCTGGAAGCTCTGCCCTCCAAAGGCGGTGGTGTCCACGAAGGGTCTCCGCCTCGGTCCTCTCCTACGCTGCTGGGTCAAACTGCAGCCCATTACGTCAAGCTTAGCCTTGTTTGTGTTGGAGCCCGTTTCCCGGTTTCTCTCTGCCTGTCAGCTCCCTCTTCAAGCCTAAACCATAGCGGGAAACATCGCCGTTTCCCTCTGTGGGAAGAGACGTTTTGCTTCGAGTGCAAAAAATGGATGAGATTTCCTGTACCCTCATTAGCGACTCGGCGTACAGTCTGAAATCTGCCCTCTCTAAGGTGAGGCACCATCTGAAGGACCTCTGTGCTTTTAAGCCCAGCCTCGCAGCACAGGCAACCTGTCGGTGAATTCTGCTTTCATGGGCGCATCTTTAATCCCTGAGCAGAGGTACGTAGCTGTGGAATGAACTCCCCACGCACCCCCCGCCAAAGGATGCTACGCCAGGTCTCGTGGTGCCTCCCGTGGCTGAGTTTCTCCAGCAGTTTAAGCCAGTCTCGCTCCCGGCTGCCCTGGACCTGCCTGCTGTGTTGTTGCAGTGGCTCCGGGACTCATCGAGCCGCTCAGAAGGCTCCTTCAGAGAATAAAAAAGCTCAGCATGGAGTTTCTTTCGGGCTGGGATGAGATGGGTGACAAAAGCGGCAGAGCTTGGGAGGCTCTGAGACCCTCAGAGGAGGGAAGGAAAAAGGAGGGGACGGTAGCGCTCCCCTTTTGGCAGCTGGGCCGCTCTCACGCAGCTTCACCCCAAACTCCTCTTGACTTCAGCTATTTTTGCCTGATGCTTGAATTTCCAGCAATGAGCCTGTTGCTGATGCTAAGGACTTCTGAGGTGTGATGGCTCGCCCTTTCCAAACAGCGGCACTGGTTACCTGGTCAATGGGCACAAATTTGGTCACTTAGACCGCTTGCTAATGAGGAGAAACGTTGGGTTCTGATTTCGTGCCTGGGTGAGAGGCGGTTTCCCACGGCTGCTGCAGTTTCTAGCTGAGGGCCACAGAATAGGGAACAGCATTGCCTTCTGGCGCAGCTCTTTAGCTCCAGTTTCACTGGACTGGAACGGTGCTGTCCAGACTGGGTGTCATCAAAACTGAGCCTGTGTCATGGGAATTTGTTTGGAATGTAGCTTCCTTTATCGCTGCCCTGCTTCTCCTGAAGAACAGCCTACGGGTTCGCATCCAAGCTGAGGGCATCTGGGGGCTTGGCTCAGGTCTTCAGCCTTTCCAACTAGAAGCAGGATTCCTGTCCCAAGAGCTGGGTGCAGCTGCCTAGTCATGGTCTGGCTCTTCTGCCTCCTTTCCAGAAGCTGGAGTGTGCCAGAAGGCTCCTAAAACCACTCAGTAATGTCTTGTCATGTGGTTTTCATGATGTGAAGCACTTGGGCAGGAGGTCTGGCATGGTCTGCATAGCTTTCTGTCTTCATTCAGAGGGATACGCAAAGGTTGTCCCTGCTAATTCACGCAAAAGGTGGAGTTGGGTTTGTTCTTGTTGTTAATTCATCTCTATTCTCAACCCAGTGACGGACCTGAGTGTGTCGAAAGGATGGTAATGAAGCATTTTGGTAAGAGGAGAAGACAACAATTTTTAATTAAAATAGCAAAATCGAGCTAGTAGGTAGCCTAAGAAATGTCCTCCTCAGCTGGCGCTGCCCATGAAGAAACCGTTCCTCGACAGCCCAGCCTGCTGGTGCCAGCGCTTGGTCCCCGCCGAGTTCCCCTTGCCCTGGTTGAGGCCGAGCTCCTCACCTCCACGCCGTGCCATGCTGCTTCCCTCACCCTGCCCACCAGTGTTTCAGCTTCGCCCAGGCACGGGGGGCTCCAGAGAGCCCGCCTGGGTGGACACAAGGCTCTCCACCCTGGCCACCACCGCTGCTGCCCCGGCTTGTGCCCGGAGGTGGGTTGTTTGGGTTTTTAATCCAGAAGAGCCCAACCCCGTGAGGGAAGAAGTGTGGTTTGTTGCATACTTGTCCTGTTTCTTCAGCGCTGGACTGCACCGCGCAGCAGGGATGACTTCTCAAGGCCAGCGCTCTGCCTGTTTCTCTGCGGTCGTCAGCAGCACCGTTTTGGTACAAATAGTGGAAATTCCCTCTTGAGCTTTGCTGGCTGAGGAGCCCGGGGCTGTCAGTCGGTGTTCGGATTCACACGTGGTTTTCCCAGGACTACACCTCTGTCCGGTCACGCTGCCGTGCCCGTGCCGTTTTGCGGAAGCGGCAGCTTCCCGCCCTCGGAGCCCGCTGTACATGGTTTGTGAAGGGTACAACGCCAGCGCCACGGGAGGGACGGAGGTCCCAGGCTGTTGGCACGTGTTTCCTGGTCCCCGCCGCTACAGGACCTGGGTGCAGCGGTCCCAGCGTGGGGAGCACGAGAGGAGACTGGGCTGTGCGAGGAGGTGCCCCTTCGGTCAAAAGCATACAATCACAGGACGGTTTGGGTGGGAAAGGACCTTGGAGCTCACCTAGCCCAACCCCTGGCAGGGAGCAGGGACATCCGCACCCAGAGCAGGGTGCTCAGAGCCCCAAGGGCCAACCTGACCTGCCATGGTGCCAGGGATGGGGCTTCCGCCACCTCTCGGGGCATCTGGGTCTGACCACCCTCAGCGTCTCACACCTTTTCTCTCCCTCTGGCCTGAATCCCCCTCTTTCAGTTCAGGTAGAGGGGCGAGAGCTGCCGCTGGGCGGACCCCGAGGCGGCTGGCGGCCAGCCCTGGGGCGAGGGCACGCACCCGGCCGGGCCCGGCGCTGCCACGGGGCTCCGCCCGCGTCCCGGCACGCGGCGGGCTGGGGCCGGCCCGGCGCCCCTCCCACCCCGCGGGCTCCGCCGCGGCGGCGGCGGGCAGCTCTGCCCCGGGGCGGGCCGCCGCCGGGCTCGGCGGAGGGGCGGGCCGGGGCGGGGCGGGCCATATAAACACGGGGCGCCGCGGCGCTCTGGCCGAGCGGCGCGGTGCGGCGGTTGTGGCGGCCGAGGCGGGCCGGGAGCTGCCGAGGGGAGGTGAGCGGGGGCCGCCCGGCCGTGCCGCCGCGGGGTGGGAGGAGGACGAGGAGCGCCCGGCGGAGGAGGGAGAAGCGGGGACCGGGAGGGCTCCGCGGAGCGGGTGGCGGGGAGCGAAAGTTTCCTTGTTGACCGCCCGCGGGCTGCGGGCGGCAGCGGGTGGACGCGGGCGCGTCGTCCCGGGCGCTGCGCGCCCCGTGTGACCCGCTCCCGGGGGCGCGAGTGGGCGCTGCTGGCCTGGGGAGTTCCCCGCCGGCTTTTGGGGAGCGAGGAGGGCTTTTCCTCCAGGCTTCCAGGCTGGTGGCCCCGTGCCGTGCCGGGTGGGGAGCGCTGCTGCCCCCGGCCCGGTGTCCCCCGGGGGAGCGGCCGGCTGGCCGCGGCATCCCGGGGCCGGCGCGGGGGAGGCGGCGCTTCCCGAGCATCGGCCTCGTCCCGAGAGCCGGGAAACTGGAAGTTGCCCACTTCATGAGTGACTCCTGTCTGCTGCGAGAGGGAGCTTGCTTGGCCTGCCCTTAGAATCCTGAATGTGTCAGAATTCAGTCAGAAGCCGGGCTTTTCTCGCTATACCGCGAGGGAGAAGCATCTCCAGCGCTGCAGTGCGGGGAGGAAAGGGTGTACACGTTCTGCTGTTGAAGCAGGGTTTGGGTAGTGCCGGGGCACCAGAGCTGTGTGGAAGCAGAGAACTGCGGAGCTAAAGCTCTCCTCTCGGCTCCCTTCGGGGAAGGCGCCGAGTTCTGGGCGGGTTTGGGAAGGCGAGGTGCACCTCCGGGGAGAGCCCTTTGTCTCCTGCTTAACACGGTGTTCGGCGGCTGGGCTCCGTTGTGTAACGCAGGAGGATCTTCACCGAGCACTGAAACCTTTGGCCTTGTCGCGGAGCTAACAAAGGGGCGCTAAAATGCCAGGTTTCCCTGAAAAGTCGGGAAGATCTGCTCATGGGTTCGAGGCCTCCGGGTGGTTTATTTCTCTCCCCCTTTCTCATGTCTGCTTATGATTCTGAAACGTGGTTTGGGGTTTGTGGGTTTAATTGCATGCTTGGGCAATTTCCTGAAAGAGAAACCTGGTAGAATGGTTTCTTCTTTTTTGAAATAATGATGACTTCTCCCTTCCCTTTCTCTTGTGTGAGCGTTTAGCAAGGTTTTACCCCCCGCTCTCCTCGGGAACCCATTAGGAACCTGGTTTTGTAGGGACTAGTCACAAGCCGTACGTAGGTGTGAGCTTTGGAGAGGGAAGAAGCTGCAGAAACCTGCGAGCACAGTGAAGAGCAGCTGCCTGCCTGCTGAGGTGAGTCTCGAGAGGGTGCGAGGAGAAGACCAGCGCCAACGAAAAGGCACCATGATTAAGCGGATTGATTCAAGTACCTCCACGATCTGCTGACTGGGGGTTTTAGCATTTTATTGGGTGTGATTAAACCGGTGAGAATAGCAGATGCTTGCCACAGGAGAGGACTTTGAGTTAAGGGGTGCTGGTCCGCAGCTGCTTTACCGTGATGGATGAGTCGTAGGTCAGGCAAGCCGCCAGCAAATTTTGTCAGTGCTCCGAAGATGCTGAAAAGCTGCTTACCTGGACATTACCCTTGTGCCTGCTGCCTAGGTATGAGGATGTTGTAAAAACTCCTCTTTTCTTCAGCTGGTGATATGGCCATCACTGCAGACAACTGTCTGCACACCTCGTGTGGGAGGTGATACACACTCATGTCAGTACAGAGAAGAAAACCCCCGGAACCCACAGCGGAGTCTGCCTCAAGGTGTGTGCAGAGGTGTTGAAGCTTCCCTTTGGTGTTGTCATTGACAACCAGGAGAACAACGTGTCTTGTGGAGACTTAGTGGGGTCTCTAAATTGCACAGCCAGAAATGTGTTCAGTCCTAAAGCTTCTTAGCAGCAGAAAAAGGGCGAGCAGTGAGCCCGGGAAGCTGCACCAGGCATCTTCAGACTAGGCTGAAGTGTGTGTGCATGTGTGTGTATATAGATTTGTACAAATACCCTCCTCACCTCACTGCTAGCAATTAAATGCCTATAAACTGCGTACATCCAGTTCAGAGGGAGCTCTGGCTGGAGGTCTGGGTGGCTTTGGTGGTGGTGGGCTCGGTATCCGCCTGGCTCGTGCAGCCGGTTGCGGCTTTTGATTCTTGCGGCGCTGATGCTTGAGAAAGCTGAGGTGTAGTGGAAGGTTTTTCTTGGAAGCCAGAGTGAGGGTTGTCTGGACCGCTTGGGTTGCTTAATCACAAGCGTGCATGAGAGAGCTTGCTTTTGTCATATTAATTAGGGGGAAATCCAGGCTAATCATCAAAACACTTCCAGTTAGTCGGCCTGTTAACTGGATTCTGCTATTTTTAGGGCCAAAGGTTTTATACACAGGAAGACAGGGAAAAGGGGGATTAATCATCCCTAATCTGATGACTGGGTGCAGTCATCTTCGTGCCTCCGGGCATCCTCCCGGTCATCAACTTACAAATGGTGTTTTACAGCCAGGTATAGCTGGTGAGTGCCATGTGATTCAGCGCGCCTACCCTAACCATAATCAACTGCTGAATGAGCAGGGGGTTACAAAGAACTGCCTCTCTGGAGAGCGGGCAGCACCGAGGAGCCAGTCGCCTACCCAGGAATGGGAAGGTCAATGGTGGAAATTGGAGAACTATGGAAATATGAAGTGATTTTTTTTTTTTTTATTAAATAGCTTCTGTGTGTGATGAGAGAGCTGAATATGTGCTGCCATGTACATGTTCAGGTGTGTCTGCTTCGTGATGGGTAAAATGAAGGGGTGGGAGGAGACCAGAGAGAGGTGGAAGTAAAGGTGGTGTAGCTGCACAAATGTTTAGGCTGGTGTGCTGTGGAGAAAAGCTGTCCTGTGCTCTGCTTTTCCCTGTCTCCTCTTCAGTACTAGAATCTGGTTCACTGCTCAATGACATGAACACTCCTGCCAGCGCTGAGGAGGTCGCCAGTGATGTTGGAGCCTGCGATCGTGGACAGGAAGAGGACGGGGCGATTGTAGTGGCAATGCTAGCATGAACCGTAGTCTCGAGTAGTTTGTCACAGCCTTGAAACACCCTTAAGTGTGATCCGAAATACTTTATTTGTCCTTCAGCACCTCTTCTGGAGCAGTGTCTGTGGAAACGCGGGTGTCCTGGCAGCTGCTGTACCCTGGCTGTGCTCTGGTGTGCGCCTTTAATAGCCAGAAAGATGCTTTTGCTTGTATTTCCAGGCTGAAATCAGAGGTAAACATGTTCCTCAGGCAGCCTCCTGTTCTCTTCCTGGGCTTTAGAAACAGCAGCCCGAGGTTCTCTTTAGTCTCTTGGGACCACGAGAGCCATCACGGAAGGCATCACGATGGATTACCAGCAAGGTCCGAACTGCAGACCCCCGCTCAAGGCTGTGTGTGTGAAGTGGCCCGAGCATGCGGGTAGAAACCTTGTGAGAAATACTAGTTGTCAGCAAGCTACAGCTGAACACATCTCTAACTTTTCTATTCTGTTACCTCCTTACTTCCCATCCTCAAGCAGTCGAAGAAATCCTGTGGAGAAGTTGGTGAGTTTATCCGTTAGCTATGTGTCTCCATCTTGCTCTCTACCTTCCTCTTCCAGGAGTAGCTCCTGTAGCTTTCTCAGCCATGAAGCAAGCTGGAGGCCTCCAGCTGCTCTGGCAGCTCAGCCTCAGAGGCTGCTTTCCCAGCTAATTGCCTACTTCCTCTGCTGAGCTTCGTCATCTGCGGTACAGAAATAGCCCTGGACTGCGCGGAGGCTTCTCAGCCAACGCAGCTCACAACTCAGCCTACAAACTTTCAATCTGAGCTGAATCAGATGGTTTAATATACCAGGTCGTGACCTGCTCTTGCAGGATTCTTGTGCACAGCTCATATTCAGTTGTCCTTTTTTCCTGTGGAAACTTAGGTCTCGCCTTTCCAGAAACCTGTATTAAAGCCAGTGGGATTAATCAGAAGTGAGGGCAGGTTAATGAGAGGTGTTTTCTTAAATACAGGTCTTCTAAGGAGCTGATAATTCCCATTTGAAGTGGTTGATGTAAGCCTTCTTGCAGATGACTGAGGAGGTGTCTGAGCGTACAGCCAGGGTTCCCAGCGCAATGCCTCATTCCCACATCCTTAGTGGGTGCCATTCCTGCATCCTCACGGCATCTGTGACTTCTGGGGCTTTTGTGGTTGGCTGGGTCTGCTTTGGAACTTGAGAGAGGGGGGAAGACAGCAGAAAGGTTCTGTGTGCTGCAAGAAGTATAAGCATCCCTGTGCTGTTGGGGTAACCTGGACGCTAGCTCTGAAATGGTTGAGAAAAGGCCACTACAAGTGTCTGATGTTTCTGTGAGCTTCGGTCTGTTCAGTGATGCTGACCTAGAGACAGAAAAGCAATGTGCTTTTCTCATCTTAAATATTAGTAACTTTAATCCCTGGCTGCTTTACACTTAGTTACGTTTGTTATCCGGTACTTCAGGGGAGAACAGGGTTTCTGAGGTCAGTTGCAAATAGGAAGTGGTTGATTATTGATGTTGTACAGTATGATTAATAAATAAATAGAGGGCCAGTCACCTATCACTCTGCAGATCTCCGACCACAGGATTTTGTCAGCTGTCAGCATTCCCTAGACACAAACACTTTACGTTTCAGGTCTCGGATATCAATGAGGTTTATGTAACTACAAGTTCTTATTATGAACAGAGACTATGGGAGTCATTCCAATTTATTTTTATGGTGAAACGAGTGTATCAAATCCAACTGCGTGACTTCACAGAGCTGCCAGCACTGTATTACCTTAGCCTTTCCTCTTGTAGGAGGAAGCACAGGTAAAAATCACTAATATTGAATTACTGGCATTATTTTAAGTGGTGTTTCTTAAGGGCCACTTGGAAGCCTGAGAGGCTGTCTCGTGTTGTCAGTTGGCATCTCTGTCCAAAGTATGTGTAGGGTTTGGTTTGACATGATGTGGCTGGTATGTCCTGCCATCTCTGAGCTTCCCAGGAGTGTAAAAAATATTAATTGCTACATAGAAAACCCCATTTTCAGTTGTGCTGTAAACCCAGACTGAACTGTAGGGTGTGGGATGGTGGGAACTGGGCTGTGTAGGGTGGGCTTTAATAGGAAGTACAAGGACTTCTTTCGGAGAGTAAACGTAAGCCTTAAAGGTGTAGAATCTGAAGGCAAACAATCATCTCTCTCTGCTCTGCAGCGACTCGCATGCCTTGTCAAAGCTCTGCTGAAACTTTCACTGTTGGTTTGAGGACTCAGTTCTATGTCTTTAGCTTTCATTATTTTTTACCAAGATTTTTATCTTGCTTTACTGTACTCTAGGTCTGCATGTTACAGCTATTGGTACCTTAACCCTTCTGAAGAAGGATTTGTATTGGGAAGTTCTCGATGTTTAATCTGCTCCAAGCACAGCTCTCCATGGAGTCTCCAGGTGGCCGTGGACCATCTCCACAAGGCTGTTTCTACTCTCTCAGCCTGGTATGTGCTGGAGATGGGGCACGTGTCACTGGCCAGCAGATTAAAATTTACCTGGGGAGAGCAGGAGCAAGTTTCAGTTTTCTCTGCAGGGATCTGGAGGTGGGAGGGTGCTGGTATGGGATGAGTCCTGCAACAAGTGGAAATGAATCAGGGGACTGGGTTTCCCTTTAAAATTCTTTAAGGAAGAAAAGAAGGTCACGTAGTACAGCAGAAGTGGGCGTTAGGGTGGTGGTGGGGTGCCTGATAAGACACCAGCCATTGTTAGTCCAGCACCCTGTGGAGTTAATTCGTACATCTGCACTTGCACAGCCCATTAGCAAAGAGTTAATTCCCTGTACCTGATTAATGGGAGCTCGCAATCCCGTGGGTTTGCCTTTGGCTCTTCATGAGCCTGTGCTTGCAGAGTGAGCGTGGTTAATGTGCAGTACGCGTGGGAGCGGTGGTTCCACCAGGCTCTTCTTCCACAAAAACCCAGAATGGGAGCCTGGGCTATGGACCTGCTGCTAAGTTTTAGGCAACTGCTTTACTCATTGGCCCATCGTTCCCTTTATTGGGGTGAATTGGGAGCAAGAGGGCACAGCCTCGCTATGTGACACACCGTTGCGCTGCGTCTGTTGGGGAAACTGGTTCTGCAGCATTAGTCATGATGGGCTGACTGTCCCATGCTGTTTCTTCATTATGGTAAAATAACCACATTGCATAAAGAACTTAAGATCAACAAAACCACTTCTTTAATAAAAGGACACCAGTAAATTAAAAATATAATTTTCTGTAATCTTCCAGATACTGTAAGAGTTGATAATAGATCTGGGAGAAGGCTGTGGAAATACATGAGTAAATAACACACAAACTTTAACAAGACTGTAGAACCTGCTGTGATGAGGGAACGCAGGTAAAATTGGAAATGTAAAGTCCCAGCATCGTCTCCTGCAATATCAGACATCTGGGTATTTGCTTTGTGAAGCAGAGCTAAAGTTGGCTTTTTAAATTATAAATGAGGGATGGAACTAAAAGTAAATGATACCTAAATACCTGTCTGTTCTTGAAACTCCAAGCAGTCCTTGTGATGTTGTAGTAGGGTTACAACTGAGTGGTGACATCAAAAGCTGCCTCTGGTCACCTTTACAAAGACAAATGTCACATCATGCAGTGAACTACTATGAACCACCACCACCAAATGCTGTAGAAGACAGACCCTGGTGAGAAAATCAGTCTGGTTTATGAACTGGAGATATTGAGGCTTCAGAAAGTTTTAAATGGAGTTTGTCTCTCCATCCTTCATGCTAGACGGAAAGTCCCAAGAAGTGGTGGTCAGGACCTTTCATACAGAGGACTAAACACTGACTTCTGCTCGTGTGGGAGCTGTGCTTGGACAAAGAGATGGTTCCTGTCTGGGGCCAGCCAGTTTGACAAGCCAGTGCTCTGCTGGGAAATTCCCCCTTGGCAGGGGAGGCTGGTTGGATGCGGTGGAAAGGGAGGCGTTCCAGATGGAGACGGTCCATCTTGAACCAAACACAAACTCCCTAACAGACTGAGAGACTCAGAAATAGCAGAGAAGGGGTTGAGGGGAGAAAGGGAGGCCTCCCAGCCAGGGCCGTGCTCTCTGCGGTTGTGCGTGGCGCTGGCTGTGCTGCCTGAAGTCAGACCAATACCTTAACTGCAGAATGGCTTTTGAAAACACTTCCAGCTTATCGCTGTGTACGAGTTCTGCTTATCTCGTGTCGGCAGTAACTTACTCCTCCGCAGAGCAATGGAAGTGCTGAGCTGTTTGAAAGCAAGCAGTCATCTTCCGTGATGAGGCTCGGCGTGTGCGAAACCTTCCACTACTGAGTAATAAAAGTCTGCTTTGGGGTGTTAGATCCATGCTATATGAGAAATAGCTAATGTGGCTTTATTTCTCTGCCTATGGGGATGTCTGTGGGTTTTTTTTCCTCGCTTCTTTAAAGCAGCAAGTTCTGGAAGGAGATCTTAGACAAGAGGGGAGAGCCAACAGTCAGGATGTACCAGAAAACCTGCAGGAAGATGAAACATTTTGTGGTTCACGTGTGGCAGAAGCGACTTCTGAACTCACCTGCATTCAGACTGTGGGTCCTGCTGCTCTGAACCCGAAAGCATGTTTAGATGTAGCCAAGGGCAAACAGCATGGTAGGAGAGGATGCTGAAGGTGAAGGCTTTGGGATGTAAGAGGCTTAGGCAGAAGGGGAGTTGTGAACCCCTGTGAGGAGAGGAGGAGCCTCCCAACAGCAACTGAGTGTCTGAATAGGCTGCCAAGTGTGCATCAGCTGAAAAACAAGACCCAGCATGTGACCTTCCCATTGCAACCAGAGTGGTCTCCTTGCTGTGGAGGAACAATGGCTGTGTGCTCAGCCAGCTCCTGAAACGACTGTTAACGAGTTGGTGGAGTATTTATTCAGTCCTGCTGGAGAGAGTTGGTTCAGTGCCTGCAGTGGAATGGCTTGCTTTGAGCCCCCATGTCAGCTGAAATAAGACTTAAATCAGAGCACAGATGGCACTGACAGGGAACCATCAACATCTTGGGCTTGGAGCAGTCCCTGGATGTCTGTCCTGGGCTGGCTCTGTGGGGGTTCTCAGGCTGCCCGCTGCCTGCCACAGGGCTCTGAGCTTTTTGGGCTCCTTGCAGCGAGAACAGCGATGCCGCAAGACTCTGCGTTTCAGTACTACTCCGTACGCTGCCCTTGCTGCTCTTTTGGTTCCAGCTATTCACACAAGTGAAGTCTGGTGTCCGAACTTCCTGTGCCTGATGCATCTTTAAAGAAACTGCAGAATCCACCTTGCAGCTGCATGAAGGAGCCTTTCGGGTTATACCTTATTGCTGCTCAAGTCAGGCTTCAAAGTAAACGCTCAGAGCTGTCTCACAGGACACTGACATACACACAGTACTCAGAGCGGTCAGTACACTATCTAAAAATCTGTGTACAGTGCACGATTCCTTCCTCAATTCGCTTCAAAGTGGTCTTCAGGTTCTCTGGGACAGGCCCTTTCTCCAAATTGCATTCTCAATCTGGGTATTTTTTTCAGCTTGTGGTTCTTGCCTTTGATTTTGAACCAATCTAACTTCTCTTCCTCTCGGGAAGAGTGCAGCAGCTCGGTGTGGCGCTCTGAATACAAGGTCCTTCCTAAGCTAGTTCTTTTCTGTAGGAAGATCTCCATGCTCAGCAGCTTTTTGTGCCTGGGGCTGAAGATGTAACTCCTCCCTGCTCCACCACTGCATTTCTAGACCCAGATCAAACAGTCTGTATTAACGTAACTTTGCTTTTGCACCAAGCATTCTCTAACTGCAGGCCGAGAGCATCATGACCTCTTTGTTGACGTAAATACTTCCACGATAACCTCAGCCCAAAACTTAAGCTATGCGTTCTGTGGATGATCGGAATAGCTGAGCCTAGCGAGAGTTGAGTGCGCTGCCCATGTGTGAGGGGTAGTGCTTGCAGCACCGGCTGGAGGCTGAGGTCACTTGGAGATTGGTGGCCTGAGGACATTTCTTCATCTGTCATGAACCCACGCAAAGCTACCAGTGCAGATAGGACAGGCTGTGGTGTCCTTTCCTGCCTTCCCCAGAGTGCTGGTCCTGACCCAACTATGTGTCAAATACGCCGTGGCTTACACTGGGCGTTGCTGTGAGATGTAGGTTGTGAGTGCTAACTCAGCGTGGGGTACAGGAGCTGGTATGGCTCTTTATTATCCCTTAGATGCGTTTCTTTAGGTCAACGTCAGTATTTCTGTCTGTTGAGAAGCTGTAGGACGTTGTCCGTCCTGTAAGTTCTCAGTCTAAGAAGTGGGCAGCCTGCCTTGCAGAGGGATGTTTTCTTTTTTAGTTCAGCATCTTTCCAAAGCCCACGTTTATGTAAATGACTTTGCCTATACACCTTCCTCCTTCTCGGTTAACTCTATAAAAATATAAAGGTCATAGGCAAAGAAATGTCAGGCTTGTATTTTTGTTTGGCTTCCTGAAGCATTAGATTCAAATTTAACTATCACTAAGTTTTTAGCTTCAGCGTTATGAAAGGGTGTTGAAAGCTTGTTGATATTCTGTGGAGCGGGTCAACTGTTTTCCATCCTACACATCCTACATCCTTTTGATTTGCTCTCCTCGTGCTGTACTTAAGCTTTTTCTTTCAGGAGACCAAATGCACTTCTCATTACCGAGCTGCACAGAAGCTGAATAAACCGAAACCTGTGCCAGAAGCACTAACAACATGAAAGACTCTCCTGCTTGGAGGTGAAGGTAGCTCCTCAGGTAGCTGGTTAAGCTCTGCAATGGGCCTGGCAGGGCCAGCCAACCTGCCTTAGTGGTGAGGTTGGGCAAGCTGGGAGATGTCTGGGGAAACAGCTGCAGGAGGTGGTAGTTTTTTCCCTGAAACTGAAAAATAGGCACAACCAAAACCCTGCAGCGCTGGCCTTGGGAGCAGAGCTGGGTTGTTCTGACAAGGTTTCACACATGTGTCCTGGGGGAAACACGGGGCTGCTGGGAGCTGCGTCTGGCAGGGGCTGTGACCAGCGAAGGAGAGAACTTGGGACTTGTGGTGTGTTGTGGTAACAGCAGAGAAATGGCTGGCTTCAGTTAGGGCTTGTGCAGGCGGGGTATGTAAATGACAATGAAACTGGTTTATTTGGTTTCGTGGAAGTGTCACTCCCATCTTTGCCCTCCTAATATGCCTCTGGCAATGTCATATGTCAAGGGTAGATGTGCTCAAAATAGCCCGATCTCTCCTGGTTTGGCTGGGGCAGGTGGAGCCGCCTCAATCCAAAGCAGGTTTTCAAATCACAGCTCAAACGGTGCCTCTGCTAAGAGTCGCTGATGGTTGTGGAGGTTTGTGTGTGTTTGGTTTCCAAGGTATTAGGCAAAGGTAAAAGTTGGATTAACATTGGGATTAAGAATTCTCGTTTAAGCTGCCCTTTGGGTCTCTGGGTAGGGAGATGACATGTCACCAAACCACCAGAGAAAACCCTTAAATCCAAACCCTGGCTTCTTTTGGAGTGGTCAGCCACAAAGTTCTCTTTCTCTGTGAGGTGCTGGTCCTCCCATGGCTGCTTCCTGCTGTAGCCAGTGGTGTGGGGTGCAGGACAAATGTAGGATGCGACTCATGGAACCTTCTTCGGGGGTCAGATGGTGTTTGTGTTTTCGTCCTGCAGGTCCGTGCAGCTGGCCAAACCCAAACTACTTTTCAGGCTAAGCTGGAGTAGTGACAGCTGACGGCTGGTGTGGAGCTCCTTTGGAAGGAACTGTACTTCAGTGACTCTAAAACTGCCTGCAGGATTAGTAGGTTGATGGGAAAGACTTAATTAGTGGGCGGGCCGTTAACGTGCTTTGTAGGACAGCGCTTTCACTTTTTCTTGCATAACTTAAATCAGTCCGACAGGTTCCTCTGGTCATAGCTATACCAACAGTTGGGTAGGAGGGAGAGAGGTCTCAGCTCCTGCCGTATTTCACGTTCAGCATTTGGTTTATTCTGTGCTGAAACAGCAAACTTCATCACAGCCCATTCTGTGCCCTGGAACGGTGTAGAAGAAAGTGGAAGGTCTGAACGTGTTTTAGCACAGTTAAAGTACATGCTATTAAAAGATGATTAAACGAATCTGTGCAAACACCAGCTGGTTTTCTGGTAGTCGAGTGCTCCAGCGTGGTAGAGCTGGCAGCGTAGGTAGGTTCTGCCACGGCAGAGCTCCTGGTGCTGCACGTCCTTCCCCGGGCGTGGGAGGTGGCCGGGAATATCGCCCCAGCCCAAACGCTCTCCCTGCCTGAACGCTGTGTCTCTGCTGGCCTCCCACTCCAGGGCAAGGCTTGAGGGGAGGAGAGACCTAGCTGGGGTTTTGCAAATGAGATTTAAATCAGTTGTATACCTTCTGCAGCCTGATTAGCCTTTGATGAACTAGGGAACTAGTTGATGACTCGGTCTGTTTGAGACCAACACCCAAGTGTGCTCTTGCAGCGCCAAGGTTGGGGACCAGGCTCACTTGCTCGTCTGGAGATAGAAGTCAGGGCTCTCGAACTGTGCAACTGAAATGTCTGAAATTAAAAATATTGTGATGGAGCCTCTCAGAGCTGAGCAGGGAACCCAATTTCACGAAATAGAGATTATTGCCTGACTGTTCCTCTAGGTACCTGTTTGTCCTAACAAAAAAAAAAAAAAAAGGGATTGAACACACTTCCCTGAGGAGGAAATACAGCCTAGTGGCTACAGCACCCACTGTTTAAGGTTTGGGCTTGGTTCTCTAATCAGCTGCTGAGAGGTCCTGAGCAAACTGCTGCTGCTTCTGCCTCAGTTCTGGGAGGCCATGGGTGGAACGCTGCCGAGCTCGGTGAGGTGATAGATCTGCCCATGCTGAATGTGAACTTCCCTCTGTACCCATTAGCTGCTGAATTCTCTGAAATGGAAAAGTACAGGCTGAAGTCCAAACTTGTGTTTTAAAATCTACAAGTCATCCTCTATATTCCCATCATGGAAAACGCCAGTTATGCAGCTGACTCTTATTATTCCAGGCAGGTGTCAATTCCCACAACAGAAGGTCTGTTTGTGTATGTTCACTGTTCGCTGCAGACAATGATCTCTAAATGTACCGTGCATCCCATCTCAGTGGGTGAGGACTGTACCACGAGGCTTCTTGGCTCTAATTCATCCTAACAGGGCAGTTTAAGTAGAATATTGAGACCCCATTTAACTGAAACACAGAACTAACTGAACCTGTGTGTGGTGGAGTAGCGTCCCAACGTGGTGGCTTTTGTCCTGGTACATAGTCACTGGTCTCTAGCTTATCGCTGCTTCTGGAAACCTCTAGACCTAAAATACTGGTAGCAATAAAAAGCAAGTGAGCATTGCATCGCCAGAGCACTGTGAATGGCACGTGGAGCATGTGCAAGACTCGCCTGCTCTTTAGGCAGGTAAGAATTGACGTTTAAAATAAAAATGCTGTACTTGGAAAAGCTGACTGGACTTTCCCCTCTTGTTCTCTTACAGGTATCACCAACGAGAAACCATGAACTGGCGCTTCCCACTCCTCTTTGTTCTTGGGACTTTAACATCCGTGTGTTCCCAGTTCAGCTTTTATCCTCTGGAGGAACTGAGCTCCGATGTTGGAATCCAGGTCTTCAATCAGATAGTGAAAGCGAAGCCTCAGGACAATGTGGTGGTTTCTCCTCACGGGATTGCCTCCGTCCTGGGGGTGTTGCAGCTGGGCGCCGATGGCAAGACAAAGAAGCAGCTGACGACGATGATGAGATACAGCGTAAATGGTCAGTGATTCCTGGGGTGGTTTGGGGTGTGTTTTGTCAGAACCCTCGTGCTGTTCTGAGGTGGCTTTCAGAGTGTGGTAGATTGCTTCACACCCCAATTAACGCTGTTTACCAAAGCACAGGATGGGCACGCTCCAAGTTAATTGGCAATTTGAGTATGGATGTGTACATATACTTGAACGGGCTTATAAGCAGCTTTGTTAATGACTTCAGGGCCCTGGCTAGCACTGCCTACGTCCTTGCAAAATTGATTTTTCCAGAGCGGTGCGGGTGGTGGTGAAGTGCCAGCACTAGGCAGGAAGGCTGCAGCACCCCATTCGAGTCCTTAATGTGCCGTTCCCTACATAGGGAGCAAGAGAGTATTTCTTTTCACCGCACTGAAAGCAATGCTGTCTCTAACTGTACAACTGGTACCTTCACTTGGATGCTCTTCAGCTGCGTTATTTGTGTTTCTGCTGTCAGGATCCCCCAACCTGTAGTTCTTGTAGTGCCCTCTTCTCGAAACAGCCGTTTCTGCCTGTCTCTGTGCCTGACACTGCATGCGTCTGTTTGCGTTCCTCTGCCAACGTCTGCCCCTCGGGAGCAGAGCGGGGAGGCTGGAGGCTCTTGCTGCTTTCCTTTGCATGCTGAGTATGTCTGTGAGTGTTTGCCAGCAAGACTTAACACCTTAGTGCCAGCATTCTGCCTGCCTTCCCAGAGCAGGAAGCACTCTGAGGTAAGTGCACGTTTAGATCTCGAGCAGTATTGTCACCTAACCTGTTGTCCTGTGTTCATTTGCTTTGCTGTTTTGGTTCTGGGTTTAAAGTACAGCAAAATGATTTGTCAGCTTAAGATCTACGTGTCGTAGATTGGAATCTCTTCATGGGATCATCAACTTCAGGAACATTTGAATGCTCAAAATACAAGCACTTGCAAAAATTTTGGAGCATTTTATCAACTGGTTTTATTTGGCCTGCAGACTTCCTAATGCTAACTGAGACACAGAGGTTCTCAAACTCCTTAGAAGGTAGCCTGGGCCTTGTTCCAGGGACTCGTTATGGGATGCTACCTATCTCTTTGCACAGATCTCCTCTGCTTTTGTTCACCATTGCCTTACAGTCCTTTGGCAGCTGCAGCAACTGCTTCTCTGGAAAGATAATAGTTGGAAAGTATTAAATTTATCTTTAGCTGTCTTTTAATGCAATTTAGCAGCTGGAAGCAAAGAGGAGAGCCAGCATCATGAGACCAGCCAGCTCTCCCCGGACCACCAGCCAGTGCTCCGTGGACCACCAGTGGTCCGCAGAATACAGTTTGAGAACCTCTGTTATGGTATGTTCTCCAAAAGAATTTGCCCGTAATCCAGGAGAGTGAACATGTAGAAATTCATACGTGCTAAAGCACTCTTGATACGTGAAACAGCAAAGCCATCTGAGGTTGCTCCTTACATGCAGCTAAGAGAATAACCCTGGACTAATTTATTCCCTTCGTATCTCCTGTTGCACGTTTGTCTACATAACGAAGCAGCTTGGGAATGTTGCTGCCTAAATGGTATTGGGGAAACAGGGAGCCCATTAACTGCTGTAGAAGCAGCCACCCAAGGACCCCGTTCAATGTAGTGCTTGAAGATGAAGTTTCTTGCCTGGCAATAGCTTCCCTGGGTAGACAAGTGCTCAGTCACAAGCCGTAACAGCGGGCAGAACCGGGCATGGTGAACATGGCGGTTCTTCTCTGCTGCCATATGCCTTCTCGCACGCGTGGTGAAGCAGCTAGCGAGCGCTCGGTACGAGCTGCTGTCAGGTCCTAAGGATCTTCACTGTAAGCACTGGAACCTACTGCTTTCCCTTTTCCTTTTTTAAAGGTGAGCTCATGTGCGAAGGGATTGACTCCAGCTTGCAGCTGGTTTAGGCCAGGATCTAGGGAGTTTCTTTAAGGAAACTATGACTTGACTTGAACCTTATTATAGGCATCTCAACAGCTTCCTTTATCCTCCAGTAAATGGAAAGGAAGGCTGGTGAGAAAACAACTGTGGCTTCACACCCTGAGGTTCAAGACCATCTGAGCGAGCAGGCTGAGCCCTTGCCTCTGTCACCGTTACAGCCCTGACAGGTGACCTGGGCTTATACGACGTGAAATGTGTTTAGGAGCAGCCCGCTCTGTGAAAGAGCTCCGCACTAAGACCTGAACCTCGGGACCGTGCCCGGCACTGTCCGTAGCGCTCCGAGCAGACAGCTGGAGGGGCGGCAGGCATCGCGGTGGAGGTCATGCTTTGTGGGGAAGCAGTAGCGTTCTTCAGGGGAGAGATCAGAACTGGGTGGTGTTTTGGAAGGTCTCTCAGAACACCTGCTGTGGTCTTCTCCCACTCAGCACTTAATGTCTGACCTTTTGTGTCGTTAATAGTTGTGTGTAAAGTAACTGTTCATCATCTTACTCTGAATTAAACTTGCTGTTCTTTCCAACTAGGAGTTGGTAAAGCGTTAAAGAAGATAAACAGGCTCATAGTCTCAAAAAAGAATAAAGACATTGTTACAATTGCTAATGCAGTGTTTGCAAAGAGTGGCTTTAAAATGGAAGTGCCTTTTGTTACAAGGAACAAAGAGGTGTTTCAGTGCAGCGTCAAGAGCGTGGACTTTGAGGACCCCAATGCAGCATGCGATTCCATCAACCAGTGGGTGAAAAACGAAACAAGGGGTGAGTACTGGTGAGCACTGGTGAGCGCTTCCTGTGCGTGGCAGGGCGGTGTCTGACACCTCTCCGATTCCAGTGGAAATACGGGGGAGGTAGCAAAAGCTCTGCCACGCAGCTGAAAACCATCTTTAGGCTGGCGTTAGCATGATGTTTTAGAGGAGTCTGCAGTCTCCGTGTGCCCGTCTGGGGGCCTTGAGGGATGTGTATAGTGTGTGTGTCCATCTGCCCACGGGATCAGGGGAGCTTCTGCTGGTTTTTGCCTTCATACAACCGGGGAGAAATCCAAGCAGGGCTCTCTTGGAGCTGTGCTTCCTCTAACATAAAAGATGCTTCCAAACAACTCAGATGTTTTACTCAGTAAATCAGACCTGTGGAAAGCTGCAGAGCAGGTCAGCTTTTGCTCTTACTGCCCTAAACTCTTGCAAGAAATGGCCATGTTCTTAGGAGTCAGTTTAGAAGAGGATTTTTAATTGACCCTGCCTTGACAGACCTCCTCAGGGTTCAAGTCTCTTGGCATCTCGTTGTCGAGCTTACCTATGCTGAAGGCAGAGGTCGTGCTTTGCAACATATTCCTAGGCTAGGTGAACTGTTTGGTATCTCTTGGAGTTAAAACTCGTGCCTCCTGGATGTGAGGAGCATGTTAATGGATTGTGCCATCTGTGAAATGAGGTTGTCAAATTCTTTCTCTACCACATCACCAGTTTTGCATAGCAATGCCGAAAGAATGGGGAGGTGCTTCAGCTGAAACTACTGCCACTGCAATGTCCTCTTAGGTCTGCTCACGGGCTGGAAAGGGTAAAGCCCTGTTAGAACATCAGTCTATCGATTAGCAAGATATGTTTGCTTCCACATTGTCCCAAAGGTTTAGTTTTTGACAAAGAATGCTGTTGGCTTTATGAACTTCAAATATCTTTCCCCATGATGAGTTGATCAAGAGAGATCAAGAGTTCTTAAAGTGAGGTTCTTAGTGACCAGCTGGCCAGTGTTGTGACAGCAAATACTCAGATTCTCTGTATTTCTTCCAGGTATGATCGATCAGGTTGTAGCTCCAGATGATCTTGATGGCGGTTTGACCAGACTCGTTCTAGTGAACGCTGTGTATTTCAAGGGCTTATGGAAATCACGATTCCGACCTGAAAATACAAAGAAACGTCCGTTTTATGGAGCTGATGGGAAGACCTACCAAGTTCCTATGCTGTCCCAATTATCGATCTTCCGCTGTGGTAAGCCCAGCAGCTCCCACCGCTGCCAACAACGGCTGTGAAATGTTCTCTTTTCCTTCCATCTGAAAGAAGAGTTTGCTGTAGGTGTGGGGTCTAACGGTGTGGCTTCTTGTAGCTGAGGTGGGAGGCTTTGCCTTGCAGAAGTCTCTCATGCTGCCAGGTATAGATGAGCTCCTGTGCTGCGTATTTAGCAGCTGCTTAAGGCTGAGTGCTCTGTCAGAGTACTTGCCCTGTCCCATTGTCTTTTTAAAAGGGAACTCTGAAGTACCCAAACTGAGAACTTTGCATGTTACTTGAGCTTTGCCAGAAGAAGAAATTCTTAAGGGGTGAGAATAAAGGGAAACTGCCAACAGAAAGAGCCCCCAGAGGTTTATCTGTCTGGTGATGAGCTGTGTATGAAGAAAGGTTGATTTTACTCCAATCTATATTTTATTGTATAACAAAGAGATGGACTTGCACGGCCCCAGCCTGTGGGAGCCAGAGGAGCGCAGGGTTATTCTGTTGGCTCCATCTCTCAAGGTGTGAACCTGCTCTTCAAATTCAAATTGAGTCAGGAGTGAAAAGAAGTTCAGCAGGTTCAGCCAGACTTTCATCAGAGACTCCCAGAGCTGACACAGGCAGCTCCATGCACTGACAGTGTACTCCAGAGCTTCAGCGTGGGCATTTTATTGGTCAAAGAAAGATTGAAGCTCTGATAAGAGACCACTTCTGTTGTGTCCTTCCAAGAAGAGAGCAGTGCTGCCTGCAGCTCGCTTCCATGTGTGCGAAATACTGACTGAGAATACAGCTTCTATAAATCCAGAAAACAAGACCCTCTGTGCTTTTAAATGCCTGGTTTTACTGCCAGTAGCGCTCAACTCGTAGTAGGTTTGTGTTAAACAGCTGTAACTTTCTGCCCCAAACCCATGTCTGGGAGCAGATGTGATCTAATACTTGGAGATAAAGGGCGAGTTGGAGGTGGGAAAGCCTCCTGCAGTAAGCACTGCTGCTCTGTGGAGTTTGAAAGCAGGTCGTAACTTAAGACAGGCTTTAGCAAGATTGCTGTCTTAAAGGCTTTTGACTTTTGATTCTGATGCTGGTTAACAACCATGTTGCGTTGGCTAGAAAAGCTACTGAGGCTGGAAAGGAGCAGAAATAGTGCTGAGATAGGACTGGTTTTGGGTGTCTCTGGATATCCTAACGCAGGGCTTTGCTCGTGCTTGCAGAGGGATCTGCTAAAGTTTAAATTTCTTAAGCCTCTTAAATCCCATGCGGTGACTGTGAAGAGGAACCTCCTCCTGACTGATAGGCCTTGCCTTGATGACAACCGCGTGTAGCAGAGCAGGGAAGTCGTACTTCGCTGCTGGGCAGGTTCCCTGTTGTTACTGTCCTGAAGCTGATTTGTGCAACAATATTTTGATCTGTAGACCCTGGTCTGAGACCCACTGTCAGGATAAAAGGAAATAATCCAGCTGCCAAGTTTGACACAATTCCTGCAAAGTAACAGCAGTTTTCTGGCAGAGTGAGCTCAGTCCAGGCGGGCAGC
This sequence comes from Bucorvus abyssinicus, assembly GCA_009769605.1. Taxonomy (NCBI): domain Eukaryota; kingdom Metazoa; phylum Chordata; class Aves; order Bucerotiformes; family Bucorvidae; genus Bucorvus; species Bucorvus abyssinicus. The sequence goes on along the minus strand of CM020035.1, from coordinate 25,780,759 downwards.
ATGGCCCTGGCAAGGAGCTAGAATGTCTAATGAAGACGTTGGTTTTCAGCTTGGGCTGACAAGTGCAGACTCACATGAAGGAAAGGGGAAGATAATAAAGATCTTGCTGCTATCCAAAAACTTTCCCAGAAATGCTGTCTGTAGTTAAACTGACAAGTTTTCACTTGAAAGTCCTATAAAAAGCATTTTCTTCCCAGAGACATGCCAGAAATCCCACAGAAAGCAAAGGGAACTTGGAGGAGGAGAGAGTTGCTCCGAGACAGTCTTCTGGCACTTGCTGTAATTCATGAGGCATCACTATTTCGCTCCTCCTCAGCTAATTGGCCTCCTGCACTGCCTTGAAGCAGCTGCTCTCTACCACCTTGAAGGACTTAGGACTGCTTCCTAATGAGATCCTTCCTGAGCAAGACAATGAAGGAAATGCACCACACAGGAGCTCTTCCAGGAACTCCTGGAAGAGAAGAGCTTGTCTACAACGTCTCCTCAGTTTGCAAAGTCTGCTGCTTTTTCTTGCTTTTTGAGTTTCTCGGTGCAGAGTTGCTTCGGGTACAGCTGAGATCCAGCTGATTCCCAGAGCCGGTGGCTTCTGACATGGCTGGCTTGCTGCTCGGGGCTGGGAGGTGTGTCTGGGAAACTGCGCGTGTCAAACTCGGCCGAGGATTTGCCTCGCAGTGTCATCCTGCCTGTGCCTTTTGCCAAACCAGCATCTGCACAGAGCCCACCCCGCTTCTGAAGGGCTGCCCAGGCAGTCTGTCACTTCTCCAGAGCCAGGCTGGAGCTGTGGGCAAAGCTTCCCTAACAGACTCCTAGAGCAGTAGGTGTCTAAAGCCAAAATAGAGATTTAAGGCTGTAGGAGTCATGGCTCATTAGGTCTGCTTGTTCTTCCAGGCACGACGAGTACTCCGAACGAGCTGTGGTACAACATCATCGAGCTGCCGTACCACGGGGAGATGATCAGCATGTTGATTGCTCTGCCCACCGAAAGCACCACGCCGCTCTCCGCTATCATCCCCCACATCAGCACCAAGACCATCGGGAGCTGGATGACAACCATGGTAGCAAAAAGAGTGCAGGTTATTTTACCCAAGTACGTTCTAATAGAACGCGTTTCCCCTTCAGGGTGTGTTTGGGGGGGGTCATACGCACGTACCTCCTCTGATAGAGGACAAGCAGAGTGCCTAAGGGAACTTCCCTGCCTAACACCGATGCGTTTGTTCTCTTTTGTTTGTTCCAACTAGATTTACAGCAGAAGCAGAAACAGACTTACAGGACCCGCTCAAAGCGCTTGGTATTACAGATATGTTTGACCAGTCAAAGGCAAACTTTGCAAAAATAACAAGTAAGTTCTGTTTAGTGGGGTTTTGGGGTTGTTTGAATCCGTGGTGGTCCTTATTCACAGCTGCTGGCGCTGGATAAAGCGCCGTTTCACCAGTGCAGCTTCTGTTTGTCTTGGGTAAGCGTTACCATGACATTGGAGCCGAGTTCCATTTTGCAGCCAGCCAAGCATGGCTGCCTGCTCCCAGCGAACGCCACAGTGGCTTCCCACCCCCCCAGCACCTCTTGTCGTGCGTTACAGCCATAAATCATGTTGGTCAGCTTAAGATTTGATGGTACAACCTGAGGGGCTCAAGCGTGATCTATAAATCTATGGCAGGACTTTAGCAATACCGTACCTCAGACTTCTTACCTTTTCCCTGAAGTGTGTGTTCAGCGGTGTTTCCTTGAGCTGTGGGGAAAGCTCAAGGACTAAACTCCCAGTTTAAGGGACTGGACCAAATGGTGCTGTGCTCTGGGTTTTTCAGGGACAGAAGGGCTTCACGTATCTCATGTTCTGCAAAAGACAAAGATTGAAGTTAGTGAAGATGGAACCAAAGCTTCTGCAGCAACAAGTAAGCAACTGTGCTGGTGACGCTGGGACTCGGGAAACGGTGTTAGGAGGCCACTGAGCAAAGATGGCCCATGCTGAGGGCATTGCAGGAGTGTGCTCTGGCTTCAGATCACGTGATGGGTTTCATGTAATGTCTCGTTAAAATCCCAACTTGCCAATGTCAATCAGACCGTTGGCATACCCTAAGGAGTATAACCAGGCTTGATTCTAGAGAAGGGTCTTCTAATCCCTAACACTTGGGCCACCAGTAATGTTCCTGGCTACCCAGCTGGCAGAGGGCTGAGCTACTACATCCCTTGGGTGACAAGCCACAGCTTCTTCCAGCTCTCTGTGGGTCTTGAGTTTGTGTCTGTTTAATGTGGTTCCTATAACATGTGACCTCGTGTGCCTTTGAATGTCCAAGTTGGGAGGTTTGAGGCATTCATCTCTACCTGCGCAAGCTAGAAGCTTACACTGGGGAAGTTCGGTGGGGTATATAATGTGTGGTACTTGCTTTGTCTAACTTTAAACCTTATCTTTCCTGCAAGCTGCGATTTTGATAGCCAGGTCATCCCCTCCTTGGTTCATCGTAGACAGGCCCTTCGTCTTTTTCATCCGGCACAATCCTACAGGTAAGCAACACGTGTATGTGGCTGGTTTTTTGCTTGGAAGTTGAATATGAGCTATGCCATAGAGCCAAAAGAAGTCTGGAGCTACTGAATAACTATTGCTTTAAAAAAAAAAAACAACCCTACAAGTATATTTTGATGGCTTTAATATTAGATTATTTTATTTGGAATACAACTCAGAACAGGAAAAAATATAAGTATTGGCTACCAAATTAACAGAAACAAGCAGGGCAGGTTCATGGGTACAACAGAACAGTCTTTACTACTCCTAGTTGCCCTGAGTGGGGGGGAAACAACTCTGTTACTGGTACTGAACTGGGGAGCAAGACCTGGCTTCCTGATGGACAGTAAACCAATGCCAGGGCAACAGCCAGAAGAGGGGCTTTGGGGGTCCAAGGTGCTGCCCCAGCCTGCTGGGAGCAGAAGTGAGCATTCAAACATGGTGATCGTGGTTTTCCTCACAGTCTGGGTTGACTGTCCCAGAGCAGAGCTGCCCCAGTTCCCCTGGATAACCCAAACAGACACTTCCCTGGGCTCACAGACTCGAGGGAGGCTGGGCCAGACGGGACGAGGTGGCTTGGCTCTGTGCTGTTGACTCCATGGAAAAGTTTAACTCCGCTTACTGACTATGGTAACCCTTGTTTTTGTGTCATCCCGCAGGCACAATCTTGTTTATGGGACAAATAAACAAACCTTGAATGTGGGAAAGACTTTCTTTGAGAAGTAAACAGCCTCATGTGCCACACCCCTGTTGTGTTAAATATTTTGTACACGACTCTCTGACTTCACTCAAGAGCTAGTTTTAACCACTGACTAGGTTTTGAAACAGGAGTCGATGTAGTTCTGGCTTTGGGGGGAAAAATACAGATTGAAAACTACAGTATCTCTTTGAAATGTCTAAAAAAGATTCTCTAAACTACTGAATGGTTGCCTATGCTAACAAACTTCTGAGCTTTTTCTGTATCTACTAAGAATTTTATGTATGGCTTTTGTGAGAGGATTTTAACAAAGGACGATAAACGTTTCTATTTGTGCTGATTTCTTCTTGCGTGTGGAGAAGGTCTAATTTTGTAGATACCACCTCTCAAGATGACTTTTGGTTCTTGAGTATCTTGGTACCTGGATATTCTTGGTAGAAATAGACAAAAAGTTCTAGCGATTATTTTATATAGTGCATGTATCACGGAGAGTTTTAAACTGATGTGGTGTTCGATACACATCGCATTGTCCTGTCTTACTGTAATGTAAACTTGTCATCGCTCGTATACACTTTCTATTGGATTTAAATTTTATATTTGTTTTTGTACAAAGGAAAAAATAAAACTGCATTATGAACAGTCAGCGGTGTGGATCGTGGGTGTGCTGATGGGTGTTTGGGTCCAGAGCCCTGCGAAGTGCTTGTCTGAGGCTTCTTTCTAAAGAAGGTGGAAAGAAGGGTGGATTTGTGAGAGGGTTTTTTGGGGGGGGATGGGTGTGGGTGTTTATTGGGTTTTTTTTTTTTGTTTACTGCCTGCTGCTGCTTGCCTTTTCTGCTGCAGTCATTCTCCTGCAGAGGAATTATCCATAGGTTTGGTATCTGAGAACAAATTCTGTTTGCTATGGCCAAGTTACAGCTGAAACTGCCACGTGAGGACACCTCGGTGCACTTCCGAGGCCTTTCCTCTTGCTCCCTGTGGTGCAGGTTCTCTGCACACTCGCATGTCTCCAGTTCCTTGCAGGACTCTCCTGAGTTCAAAACTCCTCACAAGCCAAGCAGTAAACCCCTGCGCTCCTTGCAGGTGGTTCTGTGCCAGCGTGTTGTACTGTTCCTGCAGCAGCCGTGGGGTTTGGATGGGGAAGGTAAATTGTTGCTGTTAGCTGCTGCTCTTCAGGGCTCAGGGAAGATACCTGGATGTGTCACGGATGGGCAGCCCCAAGCCAGCACAGCCCCCTGAGATCTCAGTAACACGCAGGTACTCAGTGAGGGGAGAGGAGTAACAATAGCTCCATGGGCAGAATGTCTGGCTCTGACTGCTGGCCCCTCTCAAGCCGATCACTGCAAACACAGAGCTCTCTCCTCTGGTGTATTAGCTGCCTTCCACCAAGTCCTTGTAAACTGGGAGAGAAGTGCTCCTGCCTGCTGCTTTCGTGTGCTGGGGACCAGGGCTGCTCCACAGAGGTGAGTGGGGAAAGCAGCATGACTTGGCTCTCCTCTGCCTCAGTGAGGAGAAAGCCATGCAGGCAGGAAAAAAAACCACCACCAAACCCAGAAAATCTCCAAGTGTGTGACTGACACTGAGGATTCTGGTGCTGAGCAGGAAAGCTCTCCTGGCTGGCCTAGCCAGGCTTGCCTTCACCTCCATGAGATGAGGGTTGTTGAGGAGCAAAAGTAATAACACAGTGGTTACTGAGTTTTGTGCAGTATCAGTGACACTTGCTTTGGTTTGCCTAGCTCAGGTATGGTTTCTCCTGCAAAAATAGAGAAATGTTGCTTCATAAACCATGTACCTCAGACATGAGGTGGGCTTCAAGGCGTGTGAGATGTGGCTGCTGGGGTGCAGGCTCTGGAGCAGCATGGGATTGTATTTCAAAGAAACTGTATTGCTATTTTGGTATCAAAATAAAGTTACAATATGAGAATTAAATTTCCAGTTGCTTCCATGTGATGTTTGCGGTAAGAATTCAAGTATGAAGGGGTTCTGGGCAAGGGAAAAAACCACAGTGACCTCAGCTTTCAGGTTTGCCTGAGCACGGTTTCTCTGTAAACAACTGCTGGTTCCTTCAGTTAGCCCTGAAATAATTTGTAAAAGAAGATGATTCCGTAGAGCACTGAACAAGGAGTCTCTGTGGGTGGTTTCTTTCTCCTGGGCAATGAAGAGCATGGCTTAGCAAACATGAAGGGGCTTATTCAGCCTGGTGGGGCCAGGACTGACCTGCCTGTGCTGAGCTCTGAGCAGGGCGATGGGGAATGTCACACGTGGCAGCTGTGGGGAGCTTCAGGGTTCTGCAGTAACGGGAGGAAGATGTCACTGTACAGAAAAGGGGCTTTAGCACTGCTGTTTCCACCACTCCTCAGCAGTGTTTGTATTTCAGTGCTGGGAAAGGGAAGTTTAACAGGTTTGAACTGCTGGTATTTGCCTCCAAGTGGAGTAAAGGAGATGAGGATGAGGGGAAATGAAATGCAGACCTGGGAAGGAGAGGGTTAGGTTAGCTGCTAAAACCGCCTCCTGAGCTATGCTGTGAAACCACTGTGCTCCTCAGTCCCAGGAGCTGGTTGGTATCACGTTTCCAGTGCTGCTCCACGGAGTAACTGGAGTTCAGCGGGATGTGTAGCATTTAGTGCCCTGTGCTTACTGCGCTCGTGTTAACCCTCACGGCGGCTGTCTTAGGGGAACCTACCTGTGATCTGCACAGGCGGGGTGTTAACTCATGGCTTTTTGTCTCAGGAATATCAAGCCTAAGGTGAATGCTTGTGCTGCTTGACTCTGCTTCCGCCTATTGCTCCTTGACTCCCAACTGCTTCACAGCTGAACTTTGTCTTCATGGAAATGCTGAGGTGGTTTGGGGGCCCTTGCAGCCCTGCACGCTGCTCGAGGGCTGGGGAGGAATCATCTTTCAGGAGGAACTGAGCAAGACTGGGTGCGTAAAGCTCAGCTCACTACATAACGAAGGATCAGGAGCTTCACACAGGAGCGTAACTCTCTGCAAAACTGCAGCTTGGCTGATCTCCTTCCCTGGCTGCTTTCCCTCGGTGTGCCTCAGTTTCTCCACCTTTAAAAGCAGAGGTAACGCATCCTTGGTAAGCTTTCCTGGGGTGGGAAGCCCAGGGAGACTGTTGAGCTGCTCAGTAATACGAGGCTGAAGCCCTGGGCAGGGAATGATGGTGGAAAATGCTTGTGGTTACAATTGAATTAGCCTGGAGACTAAGTAGGGAGGAAGAGTTTGGTAAAACTTGCTGTACATTTCCTGGGCCAGATTTGTAATGAAGAAAGCGGTTTATTCATGAAATAATTAACAGGAAAAAGAGCAGATTAATAATCTGTGAAACCGTGCCTTAACTTTGTTCTCATCACTTCAGAGAGCTCTAAAAACGCTGCTTTTCTTTTACAGCTTCCACATCTCATTAACACAGGGTTGTTTTTGAGTCCTGTTTGCTGGACATGGTGGGAAGGGAACAGATTCTCAGCCCACGTAAGGGGGTACCTGCTGCTCGTCCCTCGGCTTCGCCCCCAGGTCCCTGCTCAGCCCTCTCCTGACAGCAGCCTCACCTTGGAAAACACAGCTGCGTTGCCTCCCAGCAGCAGAGTGAGCTAATAAAGATAAAAAAGAGAAATAAATACAAACACCTCTTTGTAAGCAACGTTGTAAAAACCCTCCCTTGCTCTTCAAAGAACGAGAAAGCCCTTTAGCTTCACCCCAGCCACCTAAACTGCGTGTATTTATCATTTGTTAGTAATGCCACTGCTGCCCGCAGTGGTTGAACCTGCCTGACCCCAATAACTTCCTGTATGAGCGTGGTGCCAGGAGGCTGCGATAGCCTCGTGTGCTGGATGTGACTCCCTGGAGCTGACGGCAGCCCGCTCCTCTCCTTGCTCTCGGTTTGCCGGGGCTGAGCAGGCACTGCTCTCTTCCCAGGTGACCGTTTTCTGTGAGCTCTTGGCCCATGGTGCTTTTTGTGCGGCGCGGGGAGGTGGGTGCTGCTGCCCCCGGTCCTCTCTGTCCTTCAGACCACGGAGGATGTCCCAGCCATCCCATTTTTGCTTCCAAGGCTGTGGAGGGGATAACCGTTCTGGACTGGGAGACGGGCCCCTCGCTGGGGCGTGCGTAACGCGTACGCGCTTTAACACGCCGACAGACATCTCCATCCCAACACACCTCCCACGGGCACAGCGAGGATCGCCGCCCCTGCGCCCTTCCCGGCTGCCGAGCCCACGGCATCTCCCCCGAACGCTGGCTCTGGGCTCCTGATGCCCCACGGCCCCTGTAATGAAGCTCCCGAAGGGTGTTTGTGCCATAGGGGACAGTGACTCAGACGCTTTGCCTTTGGGAGCCTGTGGCCACCGGTTTAGCACACCGAGAGCCACCCTGCCCCAGACCACAGGGCTGGGTACGTCTCCCGGGTTCACACCCGCTGCTTCACCTCCAGCTCCCCGGTTCGGGGGTGAACCGCGGGTGGAGGGCGGGGAAGGACCTTCTGCTGGGTCTGACAACCTCCCCCAAACGGCTGCGGCCATGGGCCTCTGCTGCAAGGCCTCGCTGGTGGCTGTGTGCCCGCGGGCCGCACAGGCCATGGCACCTCTGCCCGGCCCGGCCCGGCCCGCTGCCGTCCGCTGCAGCCGTCACCGGGCATCTGGGGGACCGGGGCAGGAAGCGGTGTCACCCAAAACGCTCCTCTTTGTACCGAAAACAACCACCCTAAAACCGTTCCGAGTGGACGCGACGGCACTCGAACCGCCTCGCTCTGGTGTGTCGGTGGCGTTCCCTCGGCGTGTCCCCCGGAGCCGGGCTCCCGCAGACCAGCCACACGGCTGGCTCTCCCGACTCGCTGGCGCCTCCTCGTGGTGGCACCTCAGCAGGAGACGCCACCTGTCCAGTCCCCCGCTCCGTCGGGCGGGACGCGGCCGGTCGCCCCCGCGCGGGCTTGGCGGGGCCGCAGCGCCCTCTGGTGGCCACGGCTGGGACACACCGCTCGCCTTCACCGGAACCGGCGCGCCGGAGCCCGAGCCGCAGCGCTCGGGTGGAAAAGCCCTCTAAGCGCGTTGAGACCCGCGCCACCACACCGTTATTCTGTGTCGGGAACATCTCCAGATGTTTCCTCAGCTAACAGAAGCACCGCCAGATGTCCTGCCCCTGGCAGGCGGGTGGAACTAGGTGATCTTCACGGTCTCCTCCAACCCAAACCGCTCTGTGATGGCTGATTCTCCTCCTTGGGAAGCCACAGCCTCCCAGAGACATCCCTGGCAGCCCTGGCCCCGAGCTAGATCGTATTTCCCCGCTCTTCCACGACATACGGCCCGAGGCCCCTCTATTCTAGACAATACGGCGGTCACCGCCCCCGCCCCACGCCGTGATGACGTCACGCGCGGCGGCGGCGGCTGCGCCGCTATACGGGGCACCTCGGCGCGGCGGCGCCGCTACACGCAGCGTTACGGCGGGCGCGGGCATTCCCGCGCCGTCAGCTGAGGGCGCCGGGCCGGGCCGGGCCCACCTCGCCCCGCGGCATCATGGCGGCCGAGATCCACTCGCGGCCGCAGAGCAGCCGGCCCGTCCTGCTCAGCAAGGTCGAGGGGCACCAGGACGTGGTGAGCGCCGCGCTCCTCATCCCCAAGGAGGACGGGGTCATCACGGCCAGCGAGGACAGGTGAGCGGAGCCGTCGCCCGGCGCGTCTCACGGGGTGGGGAGGCCCCCGCAGGGCCCGCTCGGTGAGGGGCTGGGCGGGGAGGGGAGAGCAGGCCCGGACGGCCCCTCGGCGGCCTCTGCTCCGTGCGGGGCCTGGGTCCTCCTAGGGGAGAACGGTGTCGTGCTGCGTGGTGCCTTCCAGCCGCTGCGGGGCAGCTGGGAACGAGCCGCGCGTCCGTTGCGTGAAAGGGTTCTGCGGTGGTTGCGAGCAGGACAAGACTGCGGGAAACTGTTTTCCTCTGCCCTCAGCTGTGCTGGCTCACTCCCTTGTAGGTACGTTACTGCTTCCCCGGAAGGAGCATTGGAGCTCCCCGAGCTGCTTCAGTCCAAACAAGCCTATTCTGATGGCCCAGTCCGAAGGTCTCACCCAGCTTCGTTCTGGCTGAAACAGCTCAGGACTGAGTTGGCAGATCGTAGGGGAGAGGTAGTGGTGAGCTGCCGAGAATGGTGGGTGCTGGCTGGAAGGGACAATGTCTTCAGAGTATGCTCGCTAGCACTGGCTCGTGTAGTGTGTGAAACATCTGTCACAAGAGCTGGAAATGTCACGAAGCGGTTACTCAGATGAAACGAAAGTGGGAACGAGGAAGCAAGCAGCACAGAGGGCTCCTGGCTAGGAGAGGTGAGGGGTCTGCAGTGCCGTGGGAAGAGCTGGAATTTCCCCCGTGCTATGTAGAGAGTGACTTTTAAATGTGAAGAGGAGTAGGAGATGCTACCTAAGAACTCTTAGCCAGAAACTGCGGCAGTGTTTGAAAGGAGCACGTTAAGGTATGAACGTGCTTTCTTTGAGATGTGCCTCGGAGGAGGGATAATTCCACTGGTACAATATAAAACTTTTCAAACTGAATTTGCGTTAATTTTTGCATGAATTCTCATTCAAAAAGCCTGACCATGTGAGAAGTGGTAGGGTAAGAGTGCTGAAAATTCAGCAGATGCCTGAATTGTAAACCAGGTTTTCTGGCATTGATTTTTAGGTCAGAAAGAGCAAGCAGATCAGCTCCCAGCAGCACATAAGAACTTGGTGAAGCTTGCCATTAGCCACAGCATCCAGAGTTTGGCAGGGAGGGGAACAAATCAAATGCAAATGCATTAATATTAGTATTAGGTTTATACCATCAATATGTAGCTTGTGGCAGGTATCTCGGTCTTCTTTCCCAAGTGTCCAGAATGCTGGAGGTTTGGGTGCAGGGAGCATTCAGCGTGAGCAGGGTCAGATGATAAAGGGCATCTGTGCTGCTCAAACTGCACGATTAGATACCAACATACTAAATATTTCTGTGCTCCTAGAGTGCGGGACATTGTACTGTGCAGCATGGGCAACAGGGAAACAAGAGGCTTGTGACTCCACAGAACAGCATCTGCTTCTTCAGAGCCTGATTTTGCAACTTTAGAGTTTAAAATGCAATTTTCTGCCTGGTAAAGAGCTTTCTTCACTGTGTAAAAGCAGCAGGGTGTAATCTTGCCCCTTTGAAGCAGTGGTATGTACTGCTCCTTGCTGAACCATGGCAGTAAGGGTACCAAGCTTGCAGCAAGCTGTGACACTTGAGTGGGTGAGGTGTGTTTTCTGGCTTTGATTGAAAGCTGAGCTTGGCTGGTCTCTTCCCTTCTGCTGGAAATGGCTTTCTGCAGGATGTGTCAGGTAACAGGGTTGGGGTGGCACTGAGCAGCTTCCTCTTTGTTCCAGGTAACAGAAACTGTTGCTCTGCATTCCCCTTAACCCGGGATACCTGCCACAACAAAGCCTACTCACTCGTGTATCCCTCACCTGCAGTTTAATGTGTTCTCAGACTCACTGCTCTGCCGCTGGCCCACCAAAACTGGGGTGTAGTTGTTAACACTGCTTAACCCACCGTGCTGAGAGCAGCGAGCAAAGTATAGGGTTCAAGTACACCACAAGAGCAGGGCCAAAGTGTTTTTATTACATCTCAGTGCAGCTAAGGCTGTCAGGTATTTCATAATAACCAGTCGCAGGAATGTGTTTACGTGCTCAGGGATGAGGAAAACATTGGTGCACAAATGTTGGCCAGGAGTGCTGTAGGTTAGCCTCTCGTTAGAGGAGTTGTGGTTCTTTCCATTTTAAACAACATTCGCTGGAATTAGAAGTACTGGTTCCGTTTCTCTTTGAGGGTACCGAAGATGCCATCATAGTCCTGTGAATACCGATAAGAATCCTGCTCTTCATTTAAAGCTTTGAAGCTTTAAGGAAGTAGGAACACCTGCAGCAGTGACGTGGTTACTTTGCCTGGTCTGATTTTTCATCAGGATACTTGCCCTCTGTGAAACTTTCTCAGAAAGGCCGAGTAACTCTGTGTCCTTACGGGCACCTTCCTGAGCCTGGCTCTGCGGCAGCGTTTGGAATGGCTGCGGTGTGTCCCTCGGCCTGGGCAGCCAGCGCAGGTACCGCCTCTGAGGTAGATCCCTCTGCTCCAGCCTGCCCCTGGTTTTCTCCGAGCTGAGACAGGTCAGTGTGGGCTGCACCCATCCGTGGTACAGCCAAATCTCCAGACTTAGCCTTATCATCCTTGTTCTCAGCAGTCAAATAACTGTGGCAAGATGAAAGTTTCCCAGCTGGGGATGCAAGGGATGATGATAAGCCAGTGTACCGGCCCTGAATGCGAGGTGAAGGTGTTCTGTTCGCCACAGGCTGATGGGATCTCTGGAGTCACCAGCACATCTGGCTGCTGGTGTTCTGAGACCAACCATAGCTGCTGTTGTGTTGGAACCACAGCTAAGTTGAGGTGTTAGGGGTTTTTTGGTGACAGAATTTAAATATTGGTCGAAAGTAATGTTTTAGTGAGCAGAAATTCAATAAAAAGCATCAGCTGCAGTCTGTGTCCTTGAGCGTGTGATTAAACCAGATTCCTGCTGCTGCTGCTTTGGGAACACGCTCACTAGCAGCCTAAATCCTTCTGGCTTATTTTGACTACCACAAGAATGCAGTCTCCTGTTCGGGGTAGGAAAACAATTGTCAGCGATTGATTCCAGGGAGGAAGGCAGTTGATAGTGGTTTGAAGGTGTGAGGGAGGTGCAGCCCTGCGAACAGGGCTGGTGTAGCTGCACAGTACTTGTGGCAGTGCTTCTATCCTAGTGAGTTTGGATTTGCCTGCTCACCTTCCTCACTTCTTTCTCCCTAACGTAACGTGTGTGTGGCTTTCAGAGGGCAGCTCATGTGGCATGAGCACAAATATGCTGAAGGGTTTTCCCTGCTCTCAAACCCCAGGTTTTTTCTCCGGCACTGCTGGGTGCTTACTCACTCTGTAAAAGAAACAGCAGTTGAGAACAATGAAAACCCTTTGGAGTTGGTAAGGCTGCACTCATTGCTTAAAGATGGTTTCTTCAAAAAAACCCAACCCAAACCCACCTGCTTTGAATTGCTCTTCTATAAATGCTCATGCTTTCCAGCTGACAGTGACTTTTGGTTCAATGCTCAGTATTAAGGAAGTCTGGATGTCTTATTTTTGTCATGTTTTACTTCCTCCTGCTGTTCTCAGATCTCTGAGTCTACTGTCATTATAAACCCATGTGTCTATCTGTGGGTGCTCCTTAATGAGGTTCAGCACTTTTTACATCCTTCCTGAGACACAAACCAGCCCTGAACAGGGACTGCCCAAGGAAGGGTGAGTGGTGGCCAGCTTTAAGAAGAGTGCTGAAGACTCTAGGGTTGGTGTGGTGGTTCTCATAATGAAGCAGTTCCATGGTAGGAGGAGGCTCTGGGAGCGGCATTACTGGAGGAATTCTCTACTCCTTCAAGCTACAGCTGGTGTTTCACCAGTTAATTTGTGAGGAGACGCACCACAACGAGAGGCCTGCAGGAGGGAGAATCGAGGCGGAGAGCGATTTTTGGCACAGGTTATTTGCTGACTACAGTGAAACAATCTCTTCAAATCTTGCCCAGTCAGAGCTTTGTATAATTAGATATCAAGCTGTCTGACAGCTTCTCTTTGCAAGCATGAGGCTAGCGAAGACTAAAACATACTTAAGCCAAAATAAGAAGATTTCAGAAGTTAATTTTGCTAACTCTTGCTGAGACTCTCGACTTCAGTGGGGGTCAGTGTTGTTGATGAGCAGTGCACAAGTTACACTTCCAGGAAACGATTTGCTTAGAAAAGTCAAATCCTTGCTTCCCTTATATTAATAGTTTAGTGTAATCAACCAGGATGCTGAGAGGAAACAAAGTCTCCTTTGGGAAAATCAGGAATGCATGATCTCCACCAATACGGTAGCTCCTAGTCCGTTTATGTAAAACATAATCATATGATTTTGTCTAGAAGTGAGAGAATTGAATTAATAAGAGTGGCAGCTGCCATCCCAGATGTTCAGAGCAGTGTGAGAATGGTGGAGCTGCTTTAAAAAGCTGTTAAAGTTACGTAGGCAACAGCCCCTGCTGCCGCTGGTGTTGGCTGGTGAGGATGACTTGGAACCATTGTTTGGGTTTGGTTTTTTGTTTGTTTGTTTTCTCACATTCCCAAGAAACAGCAACTGCTGTGAAGTGGTACTTTTCTGACTATGAGGCAGGGTGTTGATCATTGTAAAGAGGAAGTGAGGGCTTCGAAGAGACAATCTTAACGGGAAATGTTAATGGACTGGAGTACTGCGCATCTGCCCCTGAACTGGTGGAAAGCAACTGGTTCAAAAGCTGAACCCGCTGTTTGGAGACATCATACGCTCAGCTGTACCGATGTCAAGTTGTAGGAAGGGGTAGTAGTACAGTAAGGGTGGGTGTTGTCTGCTCTAGTGTTGAGGATCTTTTACAGAAAAGCCCTTCGGTGAATTACAGGATGACGATGCTGCCTTTACAGCTTCAACCCAGAAAGTTCTACTCCTGATGCAAGATACCAGTCCCCTCCTGTGCTCTTTCTGTTAAACTCTTACTGGCATTTACTCACTCCTCTTTGGCATTTAGCAAATCTCCCCTTGGGGTTTTTCTAAACAATTCTAAATACCAGGCCTGGTTTTAACTAAAAATAAACTGAACCACTCATCTCAGTGAAGTCTCTTTACAGTGTTTCCAGGTACACGTATTTACAGGTCACTTTGGTTTCCACTTAGGAACGAGGAAGTTGGATTTAAACAGTAACGAGAAGGCAAACAATGGTTTGGAGAGGAAATCTCAAGTAGCCTTAAAATAACCTTAACACTGCCTACATGTGCTCTCTTACCTTTTTGATGTGGATTCCCTTCAAAAGTGACCATTGTAGGAATGTTTTTAACTGACAATAACTTTCCAATTCCTTGCTGATTCTTTTATATCCCTCCTCCCAGATTTGACAGTCAGGAGAGTGATATAATGCTGAATGCTCTCCAGACTGTTTTTCCTTTCCTTCCAAGGCCCAATTCTGGGAAGTTACAAACTAAACCATTGTATAAAGAGCTTAGCATGCTGTCCCGGTCATCTCGTCAGCTTCTGTCGATTCCCATCTGACCAGCTAATCAACCCTGTTCGGATTTAGGCCAGAGGAGCAGTTTGAAGGATCCTCATGAAGGATGAGTTGCATAGAGAATCTGTAAAAATTCAAAAGTTCAGGCTCCCGTAATGGAATGGTTTTTTTAATATATCAAACACTTAACCTGCTATAAAACAAGCTGTGGTTTGCTCTGCCAAAGCTGGGAAGTTCTTGCACCTTGAATATGACTTGTATCAGCCAGGGCCAAGGAGAAGGAATTAAAGGGATGCAATATGGAGCAATTTCTGAGGTGACTTGAAATAGTCTTTCCATTTCGTACTCAAGGAAACTTGATATATAAATAGTTTTGAAAGCTCTTTGCAATCCGAGGCTGGCTGTTCTTGTTACCGTAGTGTACTACTAGAGTACTGTTATGCCGTTCCTGTTACGTTTGTGTAGCACAAAACCTGAGAGGGTTGGAGCTGACGTCTAAGTAATGAACTGGTTCAGACCCAAGGGTTGACACACTTACAGCTGTCTTCTCCCGCTCTTCCCACGACAGAACAATACGAGTATGGCTGAAGAGAGACAGTGGACAATACTGGCCCAGCATCTATCACACCATGTCCTGTGAGTACAGTGCTGGAGGTGGTGAGCATGGCTTGTGTACCTGGGCTGCTGCGGGGGGCAAGACCTCCTTTCCATCTCCCCACGTGCTGGGTTCACCCCATGATCTTGCATTTGGGAACTTTGCTCTAGCTCAAACTTTAAATTGAAACAAAGCTGCATGGTGGGTGAGATTGAAGGCAGCACTCTGTCAGAACCAGATCCTTCACCAGGTACGTCACTGTGGGCATCTGCAGCTGCGGATGTCTCAAGTGCTGGCAAATATGTCATCTGCTGAATACCTGAGCTTCTCAAACCGCTAGCTGAAAGCTCAGACATACGTGTTCTCTGCTTTCCAAGGCGTCCAGCTTTTTCCCCTTTTTTAGATTAAATACTGAGTAGCAGCTGCAGCGTTGAGTAGATCTGGAGTGTCAGCGTGCTGTTTGGATTTTGAACCCTCACCCAGCCTGGGTGCTTTGCTGCAGCTTCTTTAATGCAGAGTTACTACCCACCTAGTTTTTCCTAATAGTTGGTCTGAATTACAGCAGTTGTTCCATTTATCAATTTTCTAAATAGGCTCTTCAGCTTGTGCTCTGAAGAGGTTTATACAAAACCGAAGTGTGCCAGTAGGTAGTTCCAAGGGATGGGCCTGTCCTCATGCAGTGTGACCACTGTAATATTCCAGGCTGTCCTGGCTGGCTTTAACTTTCTCAAAACACCTTTAACGCTACATTTTCTGAGTCTGTTTAAGTTATTAAGCTATTTAATCTTACGGAACTTTTGTTTTGGTTCTAATAAAAGTCATGTGTATCCTAATACTTCTGTTTCAGTAACTGTGATGTCCTTCCTTTTTTTGGCAGCACCATGTTCTGCCATGGCATATCATCATGAGAGCAGACGAATATTTGTGGGCCAGGATAATGGAGCTATCATGGTGAGTTGCTGTGACTACTTCTGAATGTCGATGAGGATTGCGGAGATGGTCTGTGAGCCCCAGGTGTTGCTGGCAGCAGTTTTCTTTCCCTTCTTTTTGGAATGCAGCTACCACTAAGTGGCTGAACTTTGTGGCAGTTCACCTGAGATGTATGTTGGAGGACTGCAAATAAACAAGGGTTCTTCTAGCTAGGTGGCTAGATGTTCTTCTGGCTGTGGTGTCTCTGAATTTTCTTGCTGCAGATCTTCTCATGATGTGGAAATTTCAACACTGTCTCTAAATTTACAGGCAGCAGGGTTGGTTTCTGCTCTTTCTGGGAAGTATTGCTTCTATCCGTCTATACTGGTGCTGTAATTGCTCCCCCTCTCCTGGAGAGCAGATACATGGAGCAGAACAGAAAGCGGATCTGTATCCTGCCCCAATTTTTTGGGTAGAGTAGGGGAATCTTGTGACTCTCAGATGCTTTTATGTTTTCCTTTCTCTGTGAAAATAAGGTCAAAATAATAACTGTCCTGTAAGGTACTGCATGAGTGTCATAAATGATGAGACTACTGGGAACAGCCTATGCAGAACTGCCTGAAGTAGTGATTTCAGTTGAAATTGTAAGCTGAGACTTTTCAGTAAGCCTAAGGGTCAAACAGCAAAAACTCTCACTTAAATCTGTCCATTATGAAGTCTCAGATACTTAAATCCTAAATACTACAAGATTCAGTTTTGTTTGTCCCAGCTGGGGACAAATGAGATCTTATCTCTTCCTATAACCTCTCTTCAGCAAACTCTGTCTGAACGGATGTTTCTGTTGAAAATGTAGCTTATTAGTAACCTCAATTCACTGTTGGTGTGTCAGTGTCTATGCTCCAGCCTGAGAAAGTGCCAGTGAGATATATTGCTGCTGTGCAGGCTTTGGCCTGTAAGGTTACTGCTCTTTCTTGGGTATCAGTATTGCTTATGTCCCTGCAGTACCTTCTCTGACAGTTCCACTTTGCTTTTAGGAGTTCCATATTTCGGAGGACTTCAATAAGATGAACTTTGTGAAGACCTATCCAGGTAAACTTTAGCCAGTGTCTACACTAACACTTGTCTGAAGGGGAGGCACCTAAAATGCTTGGGAAACTGGGCACCGTCACAGATTAATCAAGCCCAAATATGCTTTAAATCGGACTGACCTTTTAGTTGTCACTTAGTTGGGGATAACTGCCTTAAGTGTCCTGTTGTTGAGTAATCCTCAGTCAGCTGGATCCGAGCTGTGGTCATTATTGTGAAGTTCAGAAGGTCATCAGCCTCCCAGCGTAATGAGCCAGAACTAGTGAGTTCAGGTTTTGCTCTTCAAGTGGAGTAGTTGCACCCATGAACGTTAGCCTTGGAGCTTTCTAAAGGGGTGGTTTGGTGCTTGCCATTTCCAGCCTTCCTGGCAGTAATGGCTGGGCTTGGTTACTTCCAGCTGAAGTGAAGAGTCCTTCCCTTCTCCCTGATCTCAGGAGAGCAGGAGGCATGAAAGAGTATTTTTTATGGGGAATAGGGATTGTTCTAATATATATGGAGATGCTGATTTCATTATTTGTCTGCACATCCTTAAAAGAAATACAAATCTTGATAGATGGTTAAAATTGGACTGTGAATGTGAAAGCCTTGAAGGAGACTCTGAAAGTCCCTCAGACTGTGTAGAAACAAAGCGCAGTTTGTCTGGTGACTCCCTGACGCTGATAGAAGCAACTTCTCACTTATGAGAAAAAGACCTTGTTCTTAGAGCAACAACCCCCCCTTTACCCTCAGGAAGATGACTTGAGAACTCGGTCAAGGGAAGTTCTTGCATCTTGGGGGGCAGGGGCAACTTTTCTAATGGTCATGTAGGGTCTTGCTCAGCAGCAGCATTCTGAACAAAGCTGGGTGGGGTTTGGTTGCTCTCACAGGTAGCAGATCGACTAGATATGCGCTCAGTTGCTGAAAAGTGTGAATCTGAGCGTAGCTCCCCGCAGAGGGGTCAGGAAAAGAGGTGCTTAAAGAAAGCACTGAGGTTTTGAGATGTGTTCCATTACTCCCCGGGAGTCCTGGGCTAACTAGAGGAAGCTGGGGGTTTGCCTACTCCTTAACCAGAGCATCTTGGGTATCTGGGCTGAACTCAGCTTCTCTCTCTGTAGGAGAAAGGCTTAAATTAGCTGACTGATGTGTTTGGTTCACTTCAGCTATTCAGAAGGCAAAGGCCAAAGAGAATAATACTCAGCTTTGAATTCAGCCTCGAGGCAAGGATAATATGGTGGCAACAACGTCTCCCTGGGCATTGCTTAGATACCATCTTCACCCTGTGTCTCTAGAACAGAACGTGAGAACACCTCACTTGGATTTTTTTGAAAAACTAGCCAGGATTTTCTTCTTCCCACAGCTCATCAGAATCGTGTGTCCGCTATTACTTTCTGCCTGGGCTCGGAGTGGGTTATCAGCACTGGGCACGACAAGTGTGTCAGCTGGATGTGCACCAGGAGTGGGACTATGCTGGGGAGACACTACTTCACCTCTTGGGCTTCCTGTCTGCAGTATCCTTCCAAAAATGATGTCTGCCCTGAAACCAGAAGAGTTCCTTTAGCTCAGTTTGCTCCCTCCTTTTGATGGGAAAAGCCAGAGTGAAATCTCTTGCAAGTCTGCCAGCCCTTATCCGATGAGATGTTTAGTACTTGATTTCTGTTAGCTGTTGTTAGGTAGGGGAAGGGGATGTTGTGACCCTGAGTTACAGAACTCACCGTATGTACTAGGTCCTGATTTTAAAACTTTGGAGCATGAGCTAAATACTTTAAACGCTAAACCCATGGTTTAGCTCTTGTTAATGGTGGCAGTTGAGATGTGGCTGGACAGTAACTGGAGGTACCGGTTGGTGTGTGAGGATTGATGGCAGTTGTAGCAGTGGTGGGGTGGTGTGTGTACTAGGTGCTCCCTGTCAGGAGGGTCCTTAGGAGTTATTTGTTAATGATCCTGTGGGTAAGCTCCTGAAAAACCCAGCAGGGCGCCTCTTCTTTACTGGATTAGGGGATAATGCCGGCCTGAACTTCGAAGATGAAGAGAGGATCACATGTTCAAGGACTTAGTGGATTTGTTGAAAGTGAATTGTTTACCTCAGGATTCTGAAGGCTTAAGAGATTTCAGAACGTCATCAGATGGCAAAAGCTCTGCTCTTTCACCTGCAGTGGTGGGATTTTGGTACACTGATTTCTTAGAGTCTTTTCTGTTGTGTAGAGTCGTCCCCTTTGCTGTGTGGGTGTTTGTGTGGCTCCAGGAGGATGGGGGAGTTTCGACATAACTCTTGGATTATGTGGTGTCAGCTGTATGGGGTTTCCGTAGCTCTGGCTTATATCCTCAATAGCAGAAGTCTTCTAAAGGAGGCAAACAGCTAGTTCCACCAGCTTGCTGTAGTAGGTAAGAATGAATGCTGCTCAGTGAGGTGCTCCTAGTGGTAGCTCTGCCCTGCAACAAGTAGCCTGAGGAGTTCTGGCATCTCTCGTAGAAGATCCTGAGTGTGTTCTGTAAATAGCTGCCAGAAATGGTCTAAATCTACTTGGTTTGCCCTGGACTTAGGGGGTGGGTTATCTCGTGGCTTCACCAGTGGCTTTCTAAAACTTTTCTCACTTATTTCTGAACTGTCTTACACACGTAGAGAAGTGTGAGAATTAACTTTTACTGTCTCCAACCCCTTTAGAAGGAAGTAGCTATGTTAATACTTCTCTGGTGTATTAAAATGTTCTTTTCCAGTTTAGACTCCATCGGTGACAGCTCTGCTTTTTCAGTCCCGTCAAATACTCTCAAGAGCAAACACATCTTCTCCTTGACCGGTGCTCAGATACGACCATGAAACTCGGCATGCCTTTGTGGGTGATTATTCCGGGCAGATCACTCTCCTGAAGCTGGAGCAGAACACGTGCTCAGTTATCACGACGCTCAAAGGGCATGAAGGTACGGTACCTCTTCCTCTGGATCCCACTTGCTCCAGATTATGGCATCTCTTTGGAAATGGGGATGAGGTGTTTGGTTGGGTATCTGCCTCTGAGGGATGGATGCAGGGTAAACAGCTATTGCGGGGTCATAGCTACCGCTACCGCTATTCGAAGCTGCACATATGACTTATCTCTTAACACACACGTTCTTGCTGAGGGGAAATCTTCACCTCATAACTACTGACAGGCATTTTCGTTGCAGATGAAACCCAGATTAAACTGATGTTACCCACTAGATGGCCACCTCTAAAAACTTCAGCCTCCTTAACATGGAAAAGAAAGGACGAGAATGTGCTCCCTGCTTTTTACAGTACTGTAATAATCCCTAAAGCAGCTTTAGCAACCCCCAGTCATGATTCTAAAAGCCACTTAATTCTTCCCTGTGCAGACATTGCTTCTCTGGTCAGTCTTTCTGAGACTGTGGTTCGGTTTCCTATGTTTGGCTGAAATGAGGCTATATGCCAGAATTCTGGAGAGCATTTTAGAATCCAAACGGTCCAGTCACAGGCAAATCTCTCACCCTCTGTGGTGTAGCTGAAGTCCTTCTATCAAACGAAGAACCAAATAGTCCGTAACACGATACGGAGCCACTGTCTGCTGTGATGCATAAGGCAAGAATGCACATCACAGAAGAATGTGTAATTTAATAAAATGCTGAGAGAAATCAACAGGACTCAGTGCCTCTGCCCATGGGGTACTGGCAACCTGCGAATCAGCTGACTGGTTGGCCTTTGAGTAGGGGTGAATTACTGGGTCATGAGTCTGACCCCCTGGAAAAGGCTGCCTTGTTCAATGGCTGTAAGTACAGAGCAGACTCTGTTAAAGCCGGGTGAGGTCCTGACTCTCAGATGACTGTAAAATGATAGAGCTGGCTTTGAATGCGGGAGGCACGTTGATATTTTCAGATGATAAATGCCTCTTCTGCTTTCAAGAGAATTCCAGATTGTTTCAGCTGCGAGCAAAACCATTCTCCTGGCCCTGGAGACTCCTTTACCTCTGCAGGCTCATGCACTGTCTGTGTTCAGATGCAGGGGACTGTCATCCTCAAAACACAAACTCATCTACTATAAAAGATGATGAAATTTGAGGGGCGGAAATAGGTTTTTGTTCAATTGGTGATTTGTTTTGGTTTTGTTTTTTAAGCAAAACAGATTATGTGTAACCTCTTTCCTCCACGGTGTCTGTGTAACTTTCTCAAGGCCTGGTAACTCTGAACTGGCATGGCACCCAGTTCTCTGAGTGCAGCTGTTTGCCACGCTTCTCAAGTCTGACTTTGTCTAGTTCCCTTTCACCTCTTGCCTTTCCATGCCTTCATAAGCAAACAGTCTTTGCTTTGCAGCTTAGATGGTTTTAGAGCTTGTCCTTCATCAGCCAGCTTCCAGAACTCTCCATATTTAACAGCCTGCTCTGTGTGATGCTGAGATAATGCTCAAACTGCCTTTTATGGTGCTCACTGTTCTCTGAGACAACTATTCCCCTATGCATCAGCCTGAAAACAGCGTAGTCCTAAAGGAGGCAGGAAAAACCTCTTGCTCCAGAGTGCTGGAAGGACTGATTTGGGCTGTAATTGCCATTCATCTTGCTTTCAGACTAATGAGGCTTTTGATGACAACGGAGTGGTCAAAGGGTGCTTTTAAGGAGCATCGCTGTGTCGGGGAGTGACTCCCTTGGATCTAACTGCAGACTGTTCTTTCCTAGGAAGTATCACTTCCCTGTGGTGGGACCCTGTTCAACGCCTGCTCTTCTCCGGTGCCTCTGACCACAGCATTATCATGTGGGATATTGGTGGAAGGAAGGGGCGAACACTGCTGCTCCAGGGACATCAGTATGTAACGCTGTCTTGTTGTGTTCCCTGCCTGTTCTGTAGAGAGTCCCGAGAAGACTAACTAGTGTGGCAAGATACTTGAATCTCTGCGAGCGGTGGAGAAAATAACTTTCTGCAGAACTCTGAGGTCGTGGAGGGTGAAGAAGGATGATCAGCACTTTATTTTACTGTTATATCTTTTGCTTTGCTCATGTTTGATACTTCTAAACTATGGGCAATGAGAATATAACATAAAAATAGGTTATAGGAAGAGGTGGGTGAAAGTCCTGAATCATCCTGCTTGGACTCACTGTAAATTTGCATGTTTCTGTATTGTAAATACTTCCCTGAGTCGTTGGTGAGGGTGGGGCTGGAAGCTTAGTGTATAAGTTCATGCACCCATGGAGAACAAGCTTTGCTATGTTCCTGTTCTGGGTCTCCTATCAGCGAGGTGATAAACTGATTGGCTAAAGGACAGGGTTGCTCTCTGGACTTCAGAAAATCATGTCCCTGCCCCACTGCTCTGGGGATGAGATAGATAGTTGTCTGTATTTAAAGAACTCTCTTATTTTTACAGAGACGCGACACTATCTGCCATTCTTAAATGCAGGGCCTTGCTTCTGCCTGGCAGGCAGTTCCCCCCTGAAGGTAGAAGCGCAGTGATGGTCAAGATCTTATGATGCTTAAAGATGTATTTGTATAGTGTGTTCTCCTCTTGTCTCATGCCATAGGTGCCTCCTCCCACCTTTGATCACAACCGATAGATAGCCTTAGCCCTAGAACTCTTGTTAAACCTGGAGGATTTAGTTTTATGGCTAAAGAACTAATAATACAGTACTGGTTACAAAACTGTAACTGAAGCCAGTGCCTGGAGGGCTTTATACTGCTGTTAGTGCTGCATCATGTGTCCTGGGGAGGACTTGCAGCACTGTTAGTTTCACTTCAAACATCACACTTAGCATCAAACTTCATACTGAGGGGGAAGCTAAGTTCTTCCGAGAAGCAGAAAGCCTTTTCTAATTCACCTTGGGTGTCACAAAGTGGACTGTCAAGAGCCTTTGTTTAGTGTCTTAGGGTAGACTTTTATTTTGCCTGATTTGATTTAGGATTAAACTGTGTTTGGAAATCAGTTTTGGCTTCCGAGGCAGGTTTACAAGGATAAACGGGGTTGTGGGGGAGCCCAGCTTTGTTTCAATACCTGTGGGTCAGTAGCGTCTGTTCTGTTTGCAGTGACAAGGTGCAGGCGATCTGTTACATCCAGCTAACACGGCAGCTTGTGTCTTGCTCAGCTGATGGAGGAATCGCTGTTTGGAACATGGATATCAGCCGAGAAGAGGTAAGATCATGTCCAAGGTCAAAGACTTTTTTGATTATTTTGTTTCCCCTTTTCAGAGCTGATGGGGCTTCACTTACTCCGTTCCGAGGCTGTTTCCTTCACATTGCCTGAACTTGCAGGCTGAGTGATACCGTTAAAACCTGGTCTGTTCTAGTGCCTGGCTGTATGGTGGTGTAGTAGATGGGTTCCCAGGACAGGAGAGGTGCAGGACGGGCTTGGGACTGCCTAGAGTCTTATCTCAGTGAGATGACCTGTTCACTGGACCGGCTCAGCTCTGGCTGCTGGAGCACTCTAAAGCTGGCCAGCATTTGTAGTAGTGTGCTGCAACAGGCATGAAATAAGTTCTCAACTCATGTCAAAGCAGGTAAAGAAGTGAGATGCTGCTTTTGAGATGCAGTTCAGAATGTAGAGATTCAGAGGACTTCTTAATTATTTCAAACTGCAATCCTAGGGAAGCAGAAAATATTATTTACTTCTGGACCTCCCCTCTTAGAAGGGATGGCTGCCTCAGAGCAGCTACAGCTTGGATTCCACCAGCCTTTCAAACACAGCCAGGGAATCAGAGCAGTCTGAGTGCCCGCAGCAAAGTTAATAACTGGGATGTTTGGGTTAGTTTTCTTATTAAGGCAGTGACACAGCACACTGCTGTGGGCTTAGAAAGTGTAGGAGGTGTGTCAGTAACTTCACAGCTGTAGTCTTGGGTCTGGGCTTTTTTGTACTAAGCTTCCTATGTACTCTACCCCAGGCAATCTACTGTTGTAACATCCAGAGCTGAGACAGGGTGTCTTTCCAAGTCAAACTTTACTTTGGGTTCTTGAAACAGACTCCCTTGGCTGTCATATGAGGAAAAATAATTCTGGTTGTTTGCATCTCTTGCTCTCTTGTAGGCTCCTCAGTGGCTGGAAAGTGATTCCTGTCAGAAGTGTGAACAACCGTTCTTCTGGAATATAAAGCAGATGTGGGACACAAAAACATTAGGGTTGAGACAGGTGAGGTCGCTGGTTTGAGTGTACTTCAGCACAAAGCAAACAGAAACCCACTAAAGCTGTTAGATCTTTTCAGCCACTGGTATTTTTGCTGCTTTGAAGTGAGGGTTTATTGAGAGGTCACAGCTTCTAGGCAGTGCCAAGAGATTTCCAAATCCTGTGGAAGGTGTTGGGGAGGGACTGGACAGGCACCAGGACACTTGGCTCTTTCTGCCCTTCTTAGACTGATAATTCCTTGGTTGCTGGTTCAGCCCTCTTTTTCCCCTGCTCCCAGAGGAGCTTGCAAAAGGAGAAGAGGATGAATACGGGGGTAAACCCGTTAATGGCCAAGAAGACTGTTCAGAACTCCAGAGTCCTTGGCCTTTGCTTGAAGCAACAGAAGACTTCTGAATGGGTTGCAAAACAGAAGTCTTGTGTTGTTCAGTGAACACTTGGTAAGGTGGTCCAGTGGTAAAATGTAGTGACTTTTTGTTCCTTTTCTTTTTCCTCCCTGAAGCACCATTGCAGAAAATGCGGGCAAGCGGTGTGTGGCAAGTGCAGCACCAAACGGTCCAGTTACCCCATCATGGGATTTGAGTTCCAGGTCCGGGTCTGTGATTCCTGTTTTGAGTCAATCAAGGATGAAGAGTGAGTATGAAGGAATAATAAATTAAAGCAGTACTGCTGAGGTGCAGAAACACTTGTGCTTAATGGGCCGCCTTCGCCTTGGGCACTCAAAGCCCTGCAGCTGCAGAGCTCAGAAATTACAACTTTTGCAATATTTAAAACATAGTTGTTATTTTTCCCTGCTGTCTTGTCACCTCCTTGGACACCTGGAGTGCTAAATGACTGAAGTAATCAGATGCCAGTTTTGGGGGTGTTTGGGGTTTTTGTTGGTTATTGGATTGTTATTTGTTGATGAGGTTTTTGTTCAGGTTTTTTTACAAAAGGGAGATACTGTGCCCTGGCTCACTCTCCATAGCCAGCAGGAGCAAATGTGGCTGAGCTTGACTTTATAACCACGGTAGAATTATGTAGTAATGCAGTGTCCCACTTCTTTAGGCCAGGAGATGTCACACCTGTATAACTGCCCAAGCAGTGCCTCAGCGTGCCTTGCTAATGTAACTCTGTCCCCTTTAATGTTGCACTGCAGTTCTCAGCACTGAGATACTGGTGCTTGAGCAACTTAATTATCTTCTGAGTTTATTTTGCACTGCTCTAATAGAGCCATCACGCTCCATCTGATGGCTGGTGTTCACTGAATTGTTCCCGTGCAGCCGTACTTCCTTGGCAACCTTTCATGAAGGAAAACACAACATTTCACACATGTCCATGGACATCTCCAGAGGGCTCATGGTGACGTGTGGAAGCGACCGGATTGTGAAGGTATTCATGTGCCTCTTTCCTGCCTTTATCAGAGACATTCAAGAGAGAACTAATGTTTGAATGTACTTTTTTCGTTCTGACAACTGTTGCTGTAAAGCTGTTGAGGAAGCAAGAATCGTATTTGTCGAAGCCTGTTCTTCCTGTAGCTGAGTGAGGAAATGACATGTAGCTCTGCTGTACGGAGTCCACCTGTCAGAGCTGGTGTCCTCTGGAGGAGCAGAGCTGGCATCAGCAGCAGGAGAATCTGCCAGTGGCCTTAAAGCCACAGCCATGATGGAACATGCAGGTTTCCTTTACTCTGAGCTCCTTGGAGCCTTGTCACTGACAGCCCCGGTTAGGAGATGGTGACAGGGAAGTCGGGCTGATGCAGACTCTGTCTGTGCTCAAGCTGTACATCCGCCACGTGGGGCAGAACAGAGGCTGTTCCAGTCTGTACCTGTTTTTTTTAAGCGTGTGGATAACAGACTGCACAGCACTTCTTAGAGAACTGCTAGAGACTCCCCTGAGCCCTATGTCTGGCTTTTGGTTTGTAAGGCTGGTGTAGCTGTGTGACATTGTCCTCAAGTATAGCCTAAACAGGGTGTGTTATCCCCTGTCCAGGGACAGGGGAGGTCTTTGTGTTTGCATCTGTGCCTCTTACAGAAACACCTTGTAGGTCTTGCAGTAAAGCTGTGTAATTTTCCACAATATTTTCTTCCAGATCTGGGACATGACGCCAGTAGTTGGTTGCAGCCTTGCAACTGGCTTCTCTTCACGCTGATCTCCTACCTGACAGGTTCATGCACCTTATGTACAGCAATATGCACCGAATGAATGGAATCCTCCCTCAGAATATTGCCGCAAACACTGGTTGCTTGATTCTGCTCCTGCTGCTGTTCCAGGATGGACAGTCACTTTGTAGAGCACGGCTTTGCTGTGGGCTCACCCAGCATCTCCTTGGTGCGGAAGGGCGATTTCGCAGCCTCTTGGACTAACGTAAACTGGTTTCCCTGTGGTGTGCCGCCTTGCTGGAAGGACCCACTGTTTCTCGGTTTACATACGTAGTGTTAACAATGTGCTGTCTCTGCTGATCTGTCTTGTGCAGACACCTTGTTGCTAACGCGTTACCAGAGTAAAACGAGTGTAGTAAACTCAATTTGTGCAAATAGTCAAATAACTGTCTCTTCCCAAAAGCAGTCCTGTAGAAATACTTTTGAGCAGTTGCTGTCTAAACTGCCTCCCAAAGGTTATTCCTATGGAAGGAGGAGATACTTCAGAGTGGCAGGTGGCTTCTTTCAGAGGAGATGGTGAGGGAACCTTCGATCACATGGGATTTCCTTTATTGGCTTTCTTGTGGTGTTTGTCTTCGAGTTACTGGTGAAATCTCTTGTGTGGGCCGGCTGTTCTGTTTAGGTAGCTGGTGAGTCTTTGACCAAGCCCAGGCTCTTTAGGTAGTGTCTTAGCATAGCTAATGAGCTTTGGTAGTTCTTAATGAAAACATGCAGCCCAGCGACTCTAGAGACGGTCTGTAGGTACGAGCTGTAGGCTTGGAGAACTCTCTAATGCTGTTGAATGGGAAGCGAAGCAAATCTGCCTTGTTAACTGTAGTGGCTAAGAAAAATGGCCAGCTAAATTCTGGAGATGTTTTTTTCCTGTGGAAAGGCTGATGCTTCTTTAGTGGTGGGGAACCCATCTCTGCTCAAGTGCAGCATAAATTCAAATACTGCCTTGGAGTTGCTTAAACCAGCTAAATACTGAGCAATAACCACAGAACAGCTCTTTTTCCTTCCCTGCACCTCGGTCTATTCATCCTGAGATATCAATATCGATCCTTTCCTGTTCCAGAGCTGAGAGTATGGAGAGCAGCTGGGAGGCTTTTGTGGCTGTACAGTTGGCATGAACAGGAAATATCTAGTGAGATATTGTCGATCGACTGGTCTGTCAGTGGCATGAATTTCCTATGTCTGAACACTTTCAGGAGACCTGACTTTGAGACTGAGAGCCGAGGTCATACGTCACTGAGCTTGAGCTTGGATTTTTCTGAGAACAGTTGCCTGTGTATGAGGGCAATACCTGTGGGTAGGTCAGCTGGCCCGGGGTCGGTGATGGTGCACAGCTCTCAAAGGGAAGGAAGGGACTCTTGCTTTCTGGCAGAGAACTTGAGGGTTTGGCTGCCTTGATTTACAGCAGCAGTCAGGTGGTGCTATGAGCATCTGCGGATTCACATCCTGGGTGTGTCACTGGACACCAATGACCTGTGTTGGACCATGCTGTAGGCTGAGATAGATGAAGATCGTGGCATCGTTAATATGTCACGATTCGCTTGCATTTTTAAGCCAAAAAGCTGATAGTCTCCAAAGGGCATTAGATTCCAGGACATGTTAGTGACTGTTATTTTGCATCTGGCTTTGTCTGCCTTTCCATGGGCCTTCTTGGGAAGTGGAATCTCTTAATTTGCTGGACTTACTGGGCCACTGAAGAATAAATCCCTCTGCTGTGGGGAATCCCAGAACTTGCCTTGCCTGCAGTTGGGATTTAGCACTTGCCACGCTAGTTTGATGCATCCCTGGCTACACGCTGTATAGCTTTCTGTTTTCCGTGAAGGCTTATTTCTAAGCTAAGAGAGAGAAAATCAGCTTGTACTGGAAACAAGTTGCAGCTTTCTGCTCTGAAGGCCTTCACCCTCATAAATTAGGAAGGAAACTGAGTGGTTGAAGGGGTGAATAAGCCCTGATAATGCTCTGCATTCACTTTCAGAATCTTCCTGCCTGGCTCTGGAAGAGAATGGCAGCCTTCCTCCACGCAGCATGTAAGGCAGAGCAGGAGTAGCTTTGCTAGAACGGTTTAAGGTCCTGCTGTGGTAGGTAAGGGGGATGTAGGGTCATCAGTTAAGCTGGGAGACTGATGCAGATGTGGGATGAAGAGCATATTTTTCAAGCCAGATGTTCTTACACTGATGGCGGTGCAGCTCATGCTCCTGAGCATTGGCTCTTACAGTTCTGGTTGGTCAACGTGCCCCGGCTCAGCATGCAGCTCCCCTCTCCCTGCGAGTACTTCCCCCGCTTCTTTACATCACGGTTTTGCCACTAGAAAATATATTCTCTACTACATACTGCTAAACCTAAGGGATCTATTTTCGATAACTGATAGACTTAAAGGTAGTGTCTGTTCAGATATGACAAGACTATTATGGCTGCTAAGTCCTTAGTCATTTGAGTATACTCTTGGTGTTGAACAAGTAATGCTTACCAACCACTAAAGAGAGGGCGGTTTTGTTTCTAAACCAGCGTTTTGATGGCACATGCTCTCTCATGAAACAGAACATACTTCACCTACATCAGCTCCAGCGTGCAGTTACTTGATCTGGAGCAGTACTAACTGTGTTTGTGTAATCTCCTGCGCCAGGGCAGGGAAGGGGAGCCAAGGGTACTAATATCTGCTCATTCTTCACTAGTTGTATTTCTGTACCCTGCGTAGTTAAGAGATGCTGGATAAATCCGTCCCTTGCTCCATCTTGTCTGTTTTTTAAACTTTGATTACATGTACAATAAAATATTTCTTGATATTCACTTAGTCTACTTGGATGATCCATCTTTTCTCCCACTCTGCGAAAGCACAACCCCTGTTGTACGCTCTGGCTCCTCCTTCACGTGGCCCATGTCCAAATTCTAGGCTGGAGGTAGAGTGTGCCAGGTATGGAGCTGAAGGAGCTGTAGCAGTGGAGTTAAAGGCCCATGATGAGCCAGTGAGCTGAGAGACAAACAACTGCTGCGTGGTCCCAGCTAGGGATGTATCCTCCTATCCTGTGTCCTGCTTGCCAGCTCCTAGAGTCCTCTCGTTCATGTGGATCCCCTCAAGAGGTCTCCAAAGGTTCTTACAACATAGAGTATAAGAAGATCAACCCCTTCCCTGAGATCCCTTGGACCTGTCTGATGGGACCTGTCTTGTCTGGGGACCACCATTGTCTCTCAGTTACAACCTTCACCAGCTCAAGTACAGCCCTGGCTGCCTGCAGAACACCTGCGTGTTGGGCTGATGATGTGTGCTGTAGCCCACTGCTCCTCCCCAGGGTGTTCTGGAGCAACGGAAGGAATCCAAAAGGTTTTCACAAATGCCACCTCTGAAGGGAGGCTGAGTAGCCTGTGTGGGGAATTCACAATGAGCTGTGGGGCAGGTCTTGGCAATGACTTTTGTCCCTCAGCGCCACCTCGACACATCTGTTAAACCCCTCCAGAGATGGGGACTCCACCGCTGCCCTGGGCAGTCTGGGCCAGGCCTGGACAACCCCAGTGGGCAAGAAATTGTTCCTCAGGGCCAACCTGAACCTCTCCTGGCCCAGCTTGAGGCTGTTTTGTTTCCAGAGGCCCTGGGGTACTGTGAATTGTGCTTTTTGGGAGGCACCCACGGGCTCAGGTATCTCAGCATTCATCCAGCTCTGCCTGTTGTGCATGGATCTGCCAGAACTCTCCATGATCTGCAGCTGCTGATCAAGAGTGAGCTCTGCTTGCTAATATTCCTGATGTTTCTGCTGAGCTGTAGCTATTTTTCTGTTCTAGCACTGTCCTTTGTCTTTTCTCTGTTCTCATTCATTTCTCCTTCTTTCCCTCTTAGTTTATGGCTCCTTCTCCAGGTTTCCTCCACAGCAGCATGTCCATGTGGGAGTTGGGCTCCTTGAGACAGGCGACAGCAGCAGCTCTTGAAGCACAACGCAACTGCTCACCTGAGCCTGCTGATCTGCATGAGCGAGCTGGCCTTGCAGCAGTGGAATTGAGGACGACTCAGGCGGTAGACGTGGTAGGTGAGTATCTTTTAGGAAAGAACCCGTTACCTTATCCTCAGGAGACACATCCCAGAACAGCAGCTTTCTGGATTTATGGGGTTGATTGTAGAGCACTCTGCTGCTTCAGCAGCATGGTGATTGTGCAACCAAGGTGGACAGAGGAGAAACGTGAAGGGAAGCGGAGGGGCGGTGGAGAGGGCAAAGACCTGAGTGTGGTTAAAGCGTGCAGGACCTTGCTGTCAGGGCTGGTGAGGTAGGACGCTGTGGCTCTCATGGCTGTTGGTCCTGCTGAACACAAGAGGGCTGTAACCACACGTTTCCTCTCGGTAGAGGAGGGTTCTGGATGGAGCTGTATTAATGCCTCTCTGCCTTTTGGCCTGCTCTCGGGTTTATACAGCTGGGAAATAGAATGCTACTTGACACCCTTTAAGTGCTTGCATACACCGATCACTTCAGTATGGGCTGTAAGGATTTGAGACTGCTGTTTTTAACACTTTTAGAGTACTTTAAACTGCTTAAATGCTGGGACTACTTGCTGAGTGTGCTGTGGCTGCTGATAAGGTATCAAAATCTGTGCTACAGATACGTTCTCTAGTGGTACGAATGCTTTTTTCCGCACTTAAATCGCGGACAATCCAGATTGTGTGAGCAAATAAGGAAGAGGAACTTATGAAAAGCAGTGGAAAATTGCATGGAAAAGAACAACCCCCTGCCTGGTAACCACAAGCAAGTGTTAGATTGCTCCTCTATTCATCCAAAGTGCAATTAAAAGCTACCTCCTACAGATCGGGCTCTGAAAGTCTTCTATCAGGTGGAAAAAAACCTGCATGGCAGGTCTGTGAGAATACAGTGGAGGGTGCATCAGCCCGAGCTCCTCGGTTCATAGCTGACATGGGCTGTGGCTCTGGGTGCCTGGCAGCAGCTCGGGCCAGTGCTGGCAAATGCTGCCAAGGCGCGTGCTGACTGGGGTCAGCCGCCTGCTGCGTTGTCGTGGTGCTCGGGGTCAGTCAAAACGCTTCTTCCTGCAGTGAAAAGGTGCTTTTTTTTTTTTCCAGAAGGAACTTTTTGCAGCTCTTTAGAAGGAAGTGACAATGTGATGTTTTGTTTTCTCCCTGCTGTTCTTTAGACAGTGGTTTGTCTCTTCATTGGAGCTGTCAGGATTTGTTTCTGTGGATATAACTTGCCCATCAACTGTAAATTAGTGAAGGTATAGCTTGACTTACATGGTCGAGGATGAGCTGCTGCAGCCCATAAAGCCTGCAGCCATCAGCAGGGCCCGCCACAGAGCCTGCTGCAGGTTTAGGACTCCATCAGGCCATGGCAACTGGCATTTTAGTAATGACTTCTTTTCAAATAAGGAACATCCAAACTTACACCGAGGAGCCAGAGAAGCTCTTGGAGCAGCTGTAGGCACTCAAGGCTCACTGGCTCTGCTGGAACTCGTGGTGTGAACGTTTTTCTCTTTCTGAATGCGGCAGGCTGCTGGAAGAGTGGAGTAGAAGCAAAGGGGATGTAGTATCCAGTGGCAGCCAAAAGCTGCCTCACTTCAAAGCCTTTTCAAAGGGCTCTCGAGAAAGGAATGTGAGCATTTTCCTCCAGGCAGAGACAGAAGCCAAAAGAGAAGGGTCTCAATGCCTTTTGCAGCCCCTTTTGAGTTAGAGAAATAAATCTGCGTTACTTTGCAAGCTTTTGTGTTGAGATTAATTAACTGGGCTGAAGGGAGGTGCACTCCAGAAGTGAAACCAGAGCTGGCAGCGTCGTGCTGCTTGGCTGGAACATAGAGAAACCAGAACCGAGCGAGCACAGGAAAGGGCTCTCTGAACAGTGTGTCTGTATCGACCAAATCAAAGTTCTCGGAGAGCAGAGCAGGGTCAGGCATGCTCAGGGAGAGGTGGGCATTACCTCCAGCCTTCAGTGAGTGTAGGGAGCACACCCCTGCATGTCCCCTCTGCTCTTGTACGCACCATTTCCCACTGGGGGTGGGTTTCAGCCCACTTCACACACAACTGCTTTTGACTGAGGGACCTCTTCTGCTTTGCTGAAGCCTGAGGCTGAAGAGGGGTTCCACTGGCGTCAGCCATTGATACCACGGTGTCCCCTGGAGTCCCTGAGCTCTGCATTCCCCCTTCTCACTGAAGACTCAGACCGCAGCTCTGCCCGGAGCAGATGGGAACCGCACCCTGACCCCAGGCACACCGTGCTCGGGGCTCTGTGCATGCTGTGAGCTGGAGAACATCTCCTTTGGACCACAAACACGGGACTTAAATGTCCCAAGTCTTCTCATTTTAGGCTCAGGTGGTAGTTTGCATCTGGATCAGCCCCTGGGAAGAGCTGGAGAAGCCTTCGCCTGGGTTTAGAGCTGTTGATTCGAGTGCCGAGTCTGTGGATGTTGCTTGTTCCATTGGCACCAGCTGCTTATCAGCAAATCCCTGCCAGAGGTTACTGGCATTAGCCGATCTCGATTGAAACGCACAGGTTAGCAAAGCCCAGCCCTGGGGAGTACTGAACTACCCGAGTTTCCCGAGGACGGGGACGGTTTAAGGAATTTAAGCTATCCGAGCTTCATTTTGATGCAGATGAGCTGCAGAGCCGTCGTGCCTGGGGACACCGGAGTGGCCTCAGGGAGCGAATGAGTGCTAGGGGAGAGCTCCAGCCCGCGGAGGGTGCGAACCACGTTTGTGTTACACGCGGGTTTCGCTGGGATGGACGGGGCGGCGGACAGCCGCCAGCCCGGGGACAGCCCGCGGCCGCCGAGCCCGCTCACCCCCGCAGCCCCGGCCGGGAGCCCCGGCCCGGCGGCGGGGAGGAGGAGGAGGAGGAGTTGCCTTTCGGGGCATTGTGGGAAGGCGCGATGCGGCCGGGGCCTCACCTGCTGCGGGGCGGGGAGGGAGGGAGGGAGGCGGCCGGCAGCGGGCCGGGCCGGGGCCGGCTCCCCGCCTGTCGCCGCCGCCACACCATGGTAAGTGGGCCGGGGCCGGGCGGGAGCTGCCGGCCCCGCCGCAGCCGCCAGCCGGCCTGGCGGCGGAGCCCCCTTCGACGGTCGCCTTCCCCCGCCGGGGCTGGCTGGAGGCAGCGCGGGGCCTGCCCGGACCTTGCTTTCCCAGAGCCTAAAGCAAACAGGAATGTTTGCGCTGTCCGGGAAAGCAAAGTCCCCGCCGAGGTGGGCTGCGGCGTGGAAGAGCTCTGGCCATCTCGACCAGCCCTGTCCGGCGGGCCGGGCAGAGGGCCGCGCTGTGCCAGCTGCTCTGAGCGCTGGGAGGAGGGAAACGGGGATTTTGGGGGGGGGTTATTCTGGTGGAATAACGCGAGTTGGCTTTGAAGAGAGGTCAGGTGGGTTCTTTGAGCCTGCCAGGGCCGTGCCGGCTGCTGCGAGCAGCAGAAATGCGGTTTCCCAGCAGGTTCGAACAAGGTTTGCACCTGCTTTGGGGAAATGAAAGTTGTATTTTCTTCTTTTCTGCCTTCTGACCCTCGGGGTGAGCTCGGGTCATGCCGACAGCCCTTCTCAGCCGTTCGGGAAAACAAGGCTGTTGGGGAGAGGTTCTGTAAAGCCTTCCTGTAACTTGAGGAGCTGGGGTTCAGGTCGGCTCCGGTGCCCGGAGAAGGATCGAATGTGGTTTCGGGTGGATCTGGGTCTTTGGCTGGCTCTGGTGTCAAAGCA
The DNA here is from genome assembly GCA_009769605.1 of Bucorvus abyssinicus. NCBI lineage: Eukaryota > Metazoa > Chordata > Aves > Bucerotiformes > Bucorvidae > Bucorvus > Bucorvus abyssinicus. Next base: position 25,747,075 of record CM020035.1, on the reverse strand, counting down.
GGGCAGCGCTGGACAGTGGGTTTTCTTGTGATGGGAGCACTGGAAGAGCTTTTCCCCTCGTGTGTTCTCTGGTGCCAGGTAAGCGGAGAGCTTGGGCGGCAGCCTTGCCTCCTGCTCTGGTGCCTCCGCTCCATGGCGTGGTCTCTTGGGGCTTGTAGGAACTTAGCTCAGCCTTTCCATCAAAGAACACATCTGTGAGAAGCGTGTGGGTCTGGTGCTGGTCCTTGTACGTTGTCTGTTGACAGCCAGTCTACGTGTACAACTCGACTCCGTGACTGGGTAGATAGAGGTGGCAACGGTGGCTTGTTTCAGCTTGGAAGGGTCCAGTGGCCCTTCAGGTTGAAGGGCTAGCAGGCAGGTCCTGGAAGGGAGCCCCTTTGGCTCCCTGGTGCTGGGATCGGAAGAGGTCACCGTGGTTATTCTCTTTTATTAAGCGTGATGAGCAATATCCTCAGAATAACGGCTAGATTTTCCCCGAGGAGGACTGCGGGCTCTCAAGCAGTAAGATGGTCAGTGAAGCCTCTTAATCGAGAGCCCATCTCGCTGCCTGGGAACTGGGCTTGGGGCAGGTTCTGCGAGCATTGCCCCCAGCTGCTGTTGCACAGTTTGCCGGTTGTGTGCACGGTCGTACCGGTTACTGGCAGCACAGCCAAAGTCTCTCAGCTCCTTCCTTCATCGGAGGCCAAGCGGGGTTGTTTGTCTCTGTCCTCCAAGGCAGAGCTCTGTTGTTTCTTTTCAGTGGTTTAGCCAGAGTGGTAAATAGGGTTAGTCCCGCGTGCTTCGAAAGGCAGACCCGTCATTGCCTTTGCAAATAGAATATGCACAATAACGTGTTTACAGGCGGCGATAGCTCTAACCTTTCTGGGTACACCCCAGGACAGCCGCACATGCCCACTTCCCTCTAGTAAAGTTTATGTAAACAACCGGAGTTTCTGTTTTGCCTGTGAAGGGCAGTAAATGTGGGAGCTGATTTCGGGGAAGGTGATCTCAGAACTCTGCAGACACTTCACAAATGCCAGTTTTCAAAGCACTCACCGTGGTCCCCGGGGGAGGGCTGCCTACAGCAGTGCTGCTTATCGACGATGTGGAGGCTGTCTGCTGGAAGGATTGTTATAATTTTATACGGTGAGTGTGCATTCTTACAACTAATAATCTGGTTTTTCCTTTTCTGAGGTTGTAGTGCAAACCCTTGCTGGTGTTCTCACATCAGTGCTGTCAGCCTTGCCCGGTTCTCTTGTGGTAGAACCAGTGCTGATGAAAGAGAGCTTTTGTCAGGGTACTCTTTCACCTAAAATCTGTCACCCAGTCTCCACAGAGGGGTTGTTAGACCGGGTTACATCAAGAAATAAGGCTTCCTGGGTTAAACGAAGAATAAGCCTCATTCAGGCTCACCAGCGAAGAACTTTCAGTAGGTCATTTAAACTTTCCGTAGATTGGTTCCTCTGGTCTGGAATGGTAATGCTTGTCACTTTTTGTCCGTGTTTTGAGATCTGAGTGGAAGGTGCTTGTGCAGATGGGACCATGTCTTAGTGAGGGGGTTATTTCAGTTGTTCACTCTGGTGCAGATTTCCTGGGAAAGAGTCTGCTTAGCAAGGTGAACTCCACGTCCTGCCAACAAAGACAGCTTTTCTGCCCGGCTGCTGCTTTGTGACCTGTTTAAAAAAGACAGTGAGTGTTGTGAAACCTGGATCCTGCTGCCACCACGGTGTTATCAGTGTTACTTTTATGATAGTGCATGGTTCTGCTTGCGTAGCTTCAGGTGCAGACCGGGTGCCTGCGTGTACCTCCTACCTGTGCTGTCCCTCAGTGCAGTGAGGAAAATTAGTGCTTGTGGGCCTGGTCTGAAGCCCTGGAGAAAGATGAAAAGAGTCCATTGAGCACAGGGGTTCTGAAAACGTGCCTGGCCTGAATAGACAAGGGCTTGGCAAGCAGCATTTCCACTTAGCAAGATATTTGATACCAGACCCTGCTCCAGAAGCTTGGGTGGAAGTACTGGTTAAAGCAAGCACAGCTACTGACACCTGCCTGGTGTTTGGAAATGGACTCTCAGCTTCTCCAAATGCTGACCTCACCGACAATGGTTGAACATCAATGGTTAAAACAGACACAGATCTGCAGAAGATGGTTTCAATGCTGCACAGGATTGGCTGGTACAGTTTGAAGAATACCTGGTTTTTTCCACGCTGTGATAAGCTATCTATTGGCCTAGTGAAGATGGGGATCATTGCCTCTGAAAGACAGGAAAGGGCAGCAGGTTGGATGAGGGAAGGAGAGAAAAGGACAAATAGATGATTCTTGTATGAGGCAGCTTTACATGGGAGGAAAAAAAGTCCATGTGGCATTTCCTTGTTTATTTATCATGTAGTGGGAGTAGATGATGGTAATGGAAGATCCTGAGAGACTTCTCAGCATGGAGAGAGGTGGCTACAGGGGAAGAGCTAGAAATGCGTGAAGTCAGGAATGCTGTAAAGAATGGCTGCTGCCAGAAGAGTCAGGGCACATCCTGTGACATTTTTAGGCGCTAACTGTAAAGAAAACCGAAGGGAATCGTTTTTTTTCACACAGCGTAGATCAATGTTTTTAATCCACTGCCAAGGGAGCTGTGGGTGTCCTACTAGTTAGAGGATGGGTCCATGGGTGGGTTGTCTGGGTGCAGTTTCTGGCCCTGAATCCTTAAACCTGTGATTCCTGGAGCCAGGACTACCAGAACGATTTTACAAGTGCCCCATTACCTACGCTTTCCCCTCGGGTAGCTGCTCAGACCCTTACTTCAAAGTGGCATGCTTTATAAACCATCCCGTAGACCTCCTGAAGGCATCAGAAGGTGCAAGAGCAGCAAAGCGACAAACCAATGAAAGTGCTGAGGGAGCTGATGCGTCAGGGTGGGCAGGTAGAGCTGCTCCTCCTCGAAGCACCAGATCAATGCTTCGGCATGTACATCAGGCATTGCTGTGAGCCACTTGTAATCTTCCCAGAGATGCCTAAATTAAACCCATGCTGCTCCAGTATGGAGAATTCTTTCTGCACAGCTCCTAATTGCCACCCCTGCCCCTTCATTTCCCTCTGTCCTGTTCCTACGGGCTGCCATCGGCGGCTGCGTGGCTGCTCGGGGGGTTTTTCTTTGCCGTTTTGAGGTGCCAGATCCAGTCACAGGCAAACAGTGTTTGATTTGTGAGGGGGAACATAGCGTGCAGTGCCGCCAGGGTGGGATGGGAAGATAGAACTGACCTTTGGGTGTTTGAGGGCAAGCTTGGCATGCCTTTCTGGCCAGACGTGTCTTTCTGGCCTAGTACATCCTGGGTTCCTGTTTCTCAGTGTCACAGACGTAACCCCAGGTACTCTATGCCCCAGTCGTCTTTTCTTCGCTGACTTGCCGAGCTTATGTAGGATGTCCCTCTGCTGTCCCCTCTGTTTGATCTCAGAAGAGGAGAAAGGGCATTGAACTCCCTCTTCACGGGCCAGTAAATGCCTGTTGGGGCCTTGCTGCTGCTTGTTGGAGCTTTAAAGGTAGCTTTGCTCAGACGCTTGCTGTTCTCACTGGCTCGTGAACCGCCACAGGAACCCCTGTATGGACATCACCCTCTGCTGAGGCCCCTGAGGGAGCGATAGACGTAAACCACAAAGGAATGAGGAATCGTTTCTGTTTGAAGGAAATGAAGAGATTTACCATGTCGAGCCTTTGTCTTGCAGCGTTGCGGGCTGGAAGGAGAACATGTGAAGTGTTGGGTGTGTGTCTGTCTGCTCTGAGCTCTAGAAAAGCCTTGGGAATGGCGTGACTCAACAGCCATGGGGCTCAGGAGCTCAGATTTTCCAAGAGCATCTTTGGTGGGAGCTTCAGGAACAGTGGTGAGACTGCAGCAGACCCGCAGCATTCCTGGGCCAGGAACCTCCTCACCTGGAGCACCCGCCCTGTCCCAGAGCAAAGCTCTTCAGCTTTGCTCCTTGAAAGGTCAGAGGCAAGGGCAGGGCGCTGCAGTGCCTTCCCACAGCAAGGCTTTGCAAATACCTGATAAGACCAACTGGAAATGAGAAGAAAAGAGGCTGCACCTTTTGCCTGAGTCCACTGGGCTGATTTTAGCTGTTTCTTCACCAGGTGTGGAAGGGTCAGACTGGGAAAATGGCTCCTTGTGACTCTTAAGTACACTGAGACTGTAGTAGCTCTCGGCAGCTTGTTCAGCCTCTCCCCAGTCTCCTCCTCCTTGTAGTAACCAAGTGAAGGTTTCCACTGCCTCCCCAAAATGTATGCACAAAGAAAACCAGCCCTGAGAGCCCAGCCCAGGCAGCAGAGGGGATGCAGTTACCTCGTTAATAATCGTTCTGCCTGTCTTTGAGCCGTGCTGCTCTGCGGAGTGGTGGGCAGCCAGCTCGCGTCCCTGCCCGGGCTGTCCCCGGGGCCACGAGTGAAGCCATCAGTGGCCTCTCTCTGCTGCAGTCACTGGCCTGCTCTCAAATTGCAGAGTCTGAGGCAGGTTTTATGCAAACTATGATGGATCTGTTCCTGCTTAGTGCGTGGAAATGAGGAATTCCACTTGCAGGAATAAAAAAGCTCTGATTTGAGTAAACGGAGACTAATTATCCTCTGTAAAAGCTGGGCGAATCGCCGCATCTGCTTCTTAGGAGCTCTCTTGGAGAGCTGCACTGGCTCTTCTCTCCGGAGAGGTGCTGGAAACCCAGCTTCGCTGTTGGCAGGAGCCTGCGAGGAGGAGGAGGAGGTGGCACAAGCATGCCTGTTCTGTAGGGAGGACTTTATTGAAGGAATGCTGCCAGTGTACGAGATACGAACCAAGGTCAGCAGCTGGACCTGCAGAGGCGGCGATAAGAGCCGGAGGGAGCTTGTGGGGTGCTTACGGCTTCCCTGAGCATTGCCTTCTGATCCTTAGGTAGGGCTCAGGAGTTGAGGATCCAGATGGTTTTGGTTCAGAACTAGAGCTCATGTTATCATTTGATTTAACTCGAGTGAGGCTATCAAGAGGGCTGTTGGCTGGATCAATGCTCTACAGTGTAATATCTTCTAAACGCTGGCGTGCTGCTCAATTTAAAATCTTCAGTAATAAGATAAGGGTGACTCCTGCATCACGAAAAGCATAAAATCAATGTGTAACTGTAGTCACGTGGGCTGGTAATGGTGTGGCCCAGCATTTATTGCATGGACTTTGGCTGTATTGTTTAGGGGAAATTGTTCAGAAATGTTCCTAATGGAGATGAAGCGAGGAAGTGTTCTGTGCCAGTCAGGCAGCAAAACGCTGCTGCCGTGCTTGGGTGTTGCTGCTCTTTCACTTTTTTTTCTTACTTGCTTACATCATACAGACTAAATGTGTGTTTTCCAGTTCGAAGCTGAGATTCAACAGCGTTTTAACCAGCATAGCCATCAGCTTCAGTGCTGCTGTGACTGGGAGTTCTAGTAACAGAGTAAGCAAGTGAGGAAATGAATATATTAAATGAATACTCTTATATTAAATGAATACTCTTATATTAAATGAATACTCTTATATTAAATGAATACTCTTATATTAAATGAATACTCTTATATTAAATGAATACTCTTATATTAAATGAATACTCTTATATTAAATGAATACTCTTATATTAAATGAATACTCTTATATTAAATGAATACTCTTATATTAAATGAATACTCTTATATTAAATGAATACTCTTATATTAAATGAATACTCTTATATTAAATGAATACTCTTATATTAAATGAATACTCTTATATTAAACGAGTATTTTTAATATTAATTTGGTTTGGATGTTCCATAATTGCTTTAGAAGTCCCTGAAACCCCAGAGTGTGTGTACTGAAGGTCAGGAGCCAGATGGGGATGTGGTGCAGCAACAGAACGCCAAGACACCCGTCCTTGAGTGTGGTGTTAGTCTGTCTCTAGCTGGATCGTTAATACGTCAGGTCGATAGTTGTCTGTTCAGCATCTCTCATTTCACCCTAAACCCCTGACATTCCAAACCATCCTATCTGTGCATTCACAGTATAAGCTATTAATTTCTTTTTTTTTTTAAACTTCAGTATTTACTTCCCTCCCTCCAAAAAACCCCACTAAACAAAGCAAAAGCTGAAAGGGATCTTTTTTTATTCTTCAAAGGTTTTGGAGACAAAACCGACCAGCTAATGGCTGGGATAATGTGGATGCTCCTACTGTGTAAAAGAAACAATTTAATGAAAGCAGGTTTTGTTTATTTTCAGGTGTTGATGTAAAAATAAACACTAATTGAAAAAATTCTGGCCAGCTGTCCACGTTGGGAAATACATTCTTTCATGTCGGAGGACAAAATGAAAAGTAGTTAGAGCTAAGCAGGATATGAACTCAGCCCAACTAAAGCAGGGCCAGAAGATCAAGCAGACTTCAAGGGAGGCAGAGTAAGTTAAAAGAGAACTTTACTGTAAAAAGTCGCTTCTCCTCTGCCGGGTGCAGCCAGTCAGGCTGGTTTTCCCCAGGCTTCTTGCAGCAGCCAGAAATGTGGCTTGTTTCATCTCACCTCCCTTTTTCTGTGGTCCATGAGTTTTTCCTCACTGGCATGTCCTGTGTTGCCTGTTGCCCTTCTGGCAGCAGCAGCAGCATTAGAGGGGAAGTTTTAAAGGAAAACTTCAAGAGTTTCTGAGTCGTGCCAAGCTATTTCGTTGAGGATCGTAATTTCGATTTTGCAAGTTTTAGTGAACTAGTGAGTTTCAGGAATCTCTCTGGTTCATAACGGTGACTGTGATTTGGGAGGGCTCTCTGAACTCGGCAAGGTTACCTGGTGCTGCCGAAGTGACAGAGCTGCCCAGCCCAGCAAATCCTCGCCCAAACCAAGCCCCCAGCAAAGAGCACGCTTGAGTTTCACCGTCGTCCAGACGCCATCTCCTCCCCTGCCTTCCCTCCCCTTGGGCTTCTGGGAGTCATTTCTATGTCCTCCCACCGAGGGACCTGGAGCAGCCAGATGCCACAGAACAGGTTTGAAACCAGTCAGCAAATACGCAGGTTGAATCGCTGGAGGAGAAGTGTTTCTAGTGCACGTTCTTCTCACAGTGGGGTGAAAAAGCAACAGATGATCTGGGTCTGAAACCAGTGAGCCAGCTGTAAAGGGTTTGATCAGTCTGGAGGGTGAAATGGCCAAATATTGGGGAAGGCTGTGCCAAAGGGGACCTCCGCTCTTGGCAGGGAACGGTCCGGGGCCAGGCTTGGCTGAGCTGCTTATCAGATCCTGACAGGCCATTAGCGAAAGGAGGGAAAGGTCTCCCAAGGAAGGTGGAAAAAAAAAAAATTCAGAGTGTGCCTTAGTTTTACACAGTTCTCTCACATCTGCTGTTTGTGAACATGTCAACCTTCTGTATTTTGCATTTTTTGTCTGTTCTGTTCTCTGTTAAATTATTTCATGTCGAAATCTACAATTGATGGGGTTTTTGTAGCCCTGAAACTAAGGGTGGTGTTTGTTATCCCGACGCGGTGTGGTAGACCTCCATAAAACCACAGTCCCTGTAACTTTCTGACCTGCTCTATAACTTAGAGCTGCAGTTGATTCAGAGATGTGTGAGAAGGGGGTAGAGTTCAGGTTTGGAAATCTGCTTTAACTAGAAAATAATGGCCTACAAATACCAGATGCAGTTATTTGGCTGCTTATGACGTTTGTGGAGATGGGTTTGCACAGGGCTGTAGGTGGTTGGGTCTGATGCAGTAAAACAAGTTAATAAAATTACCCTCGGCTCCCAGACCAAAGCTTGTCTCCTCCAGCCTCCGCAGCGAAGGCAGCCGATGCTCTCACAGGAGCTGCACTCCTCATCCCGACCCCAGGATCTGGACCTAAGAATTCCCCCTGGCCTCGCCCCTGGGCCTGGGTCTGGGTAGTCACAGCCAGCACAGCCCGGAATGGCAGGAAAGGCCACCCAGCACCTGCTTCCAAGGTATTTTGCTTGAAGCAAGTAATTTGCCTTTGTTTGCCTCTGGAATTAGAGCTTCCAAAGAGGAGTAAAACATTGAGGATAATCTACCTCTGTTTGTAGTTTGGCTGCTGAAAACCAACCAAAAATTCCTTCAACATCCAACTTGTCATTAGTGCTTACAGGAAAGCAAATCCATTTCCACAGTAGAGGAGCAGATGAGCTGTTAGGTTTGTGTTTGTGCAGTACTTGAGCATTTCCAGGTTTATTGATGCATCAGAGTCTTTCCAGCGAGCTGTAATGAACGGAGCGATGAGGGTGAGGAATGTGTGTTGTCCTCGTGGTGTGGCTGGGCAGAGCCAAGCGGAGCTGAACGAGATGGCTATAGCAGCCGCGTGCTTTTGCTTATGGGCATTAAGTCATTTACCCTCTTGAGCTTCGCTGCAAACTCTGCAGTTAGGAAGGGACTACAGTAGAGGCTCTTCTCGATTTTCTAGCCCTGTATATTCCTGTAACAGGAAAATTATCTTACGAGGTATGCAGGTGTATTCTGCGTATGAAGCAGGGTGGGATGGGAGACCCAAAAGACAGGAGTTTTGAAGCTTGTATAGGAATCTTGAGGCATCTTAGAGCATTAGTGGATGTTTTCTGACTGCAAAGAATGTTGCCTCTGCTCGTGAAAGTAGTGGTGAAATATCAACTGCATCTTTATCAAAGGCAGGAGGGTGTTCAAAGCCATTTTCACTGGGGAGCAGCTCACTTTTCCACGGGTGAGGTAAACCCATCAGCCGGAAGTGGTGGTGATTTTCCCAGGATTCCCCTGGCTGGTTGGTTTTTAACCTTTCAGAGGCATCAGGTTGCTCTCCTGAAGACAGATGTTTTACTTGGAGGCTCTCGGATTTGAGGTGTGTTTGGGTCCAGCTGCTGAACCTGAACCAGAGTACCCTTTCCTTCTCTCTCCCTGTCGAAGCATGGCAGGCAGATAGATTTCTTCCTGAGGATGTCTCCAACAGCACCGTCTTGTTATGCTGAACATGCTGTATTGGGACTCATGGATTAATTCCTTGTGTTTTCAATCGAACCTGATCATCCCCTCCTCTCTGACTCACCGTATTTTTAGAGATTCATTTATCAGAGAGCTGCTCCCTGTCCCTGATGGCTTTTCAACGGACACTCGCTGACCTGCTGCTCTTCTCTGCAGACCCTACGCTCTGCTGTTCAAAATGCACTCACCTGGACAACGGCTTTGGAGTTCACATGCTGTGCAGCAAGCAGAGTAGTCTTTCCTTCACCCAGCTCCTCACAGGGGAGCAGGGTGTGGCCAGTAAGCACCATCCCTTCATCTGTGGGGAAGGGGTAGCCCTGGGAGCTGGAGAATTACCGTGCCAAACCCCAGCTGGTAATAGGAACAGAGGAAGGCAAGAACGTGGTGCTTTGATCTTGGCCATGCGTACTGCCAGCCGCGTAATTGGTTTTATTTAGCAAGCTCATCTGGAGAGTGTTACAGGGCTCAGCACAAGGCAGCTACAAAATCCTCGTAATTTTATCAAGCACATTAGACTAATGATGGTAAGAGCCGTGTTTCCAGCAGAGATCCTGCCGCAGGCACAGCCGGATAAAACCATCCACCCTTCCCTGCAATGATCCCTCTCTCAGTCTAGTCAGAGCTCTTATCTCCAGATTACTCAGCAGCTATGCGACTCAACAGCTAGTGAATGGTTCTGAATGGTGAATGAGGGCTTTGTTTAAAATCCAGGAGCCCTTTGTTTGGTTTCTTTCTTTTATGGAGAAGCTTCTCCGCTTGGACTTCACCAGAGCTGATTCTGTCTTTACAGAAATGATTTTGTCTTTGTACAGAAACCCACATTGTAATCGTGACCATTAATCCTCGCTGGGGAGATGGGCTGGTGGGAAGCACAGGGACAGCAACAAGCTGGAACAGAAAGCGAGGGAGAAGGGAGGAGGGTGTAGGTCGAGAAGCTGTGGGGAAGGGCAAGGCCAGGCTAATGGCAGTGGGGATGCAGCACAAGACCTGCCAGCCCTTCTGTTGCAAGGATTGGGAGCCAGTGAGGAAAACGAGGTGCCTGTGCTTCTCCCTGGTCCGCCAGCACCGGGGAAGCCTTGTCTCTCTGTCCTTGTGCACATGGCTACGGTCCGACACCCCTCCTGCGAGGCCCTGGCCTCCAAGTGTTGGTGCTGCCGAGAAGAGCGATGGGGATTCCCGTGAAGAACAGGGCAGTTCAGTGCCCTCAGCCACTGGAAGCATCTCCATCCCTGCTAGGTGGGTTTTTTCTCCATTTAGCAGAGGACATCCCGTTGGGATGGATGTCATCCCCACATCAATTTCCTCCAGCCGTTTCCGTGCTGTCAGTAGGTGACTTACTGCTTGAAGACGGTCAGTTATTTTAATCTGCTGATAAAAGTACTGGGACAAGTGTGAGTAGATACTCCCCAAGGCCCGCTGGTATATAAAAACACTTCTGTGTTTCAGTAACACTCTGCTAATGCAACGCAAGTCGTGTAAAACCATGACTAGCTTGAAAACTGAAATTTCTGAAAATTCTGAAAATGAAATTGAACTGAAAAGAGCAGTGTATGTATTGTGCTTTATTTAACGTAAACCCTCAGTCGCTGAGGTCTGTCCTTTGTCAACTGTGTCTTATAACCTGGTGATTTCCTTCCCTGGACCTCACTGTGTGCCAGGGCTGGAGGTTGCCTTGGCTAAGACCTCGCAGATCTCCGGCGCCAGGCAGGGGGATGCTCTTCCCTGGCTGCAGCCCCGGCGTTAACCATGTTGCTTTGTTCCCTCCAGATACACTTCATCCTGCTGTTCAGCCGGCAGGGGAAACTAAGGCTGCAGAAATGGTACACGACGCTGCCTGACAAAGAGAAGAAAAAGATCATCCGAGAAATTGTTCAGATGATTTTGTCTCGCAATCAAAAAACAAGTAGTTTTGTTGACTGGAAAGACCTCAAGCTTGTTTACAAAAGGTGTGAGTAATTTTATGAGAACATATAATTACTGTTTGTATAAGTAACACGTGCTAGAAGAGGAAAAATAAAGGCTCACTAAGAAAACCAGCAAACAAACCCTAAATAAATTGGCAGGGTAGATTTCAGGGAGAAAATACTTGTGCAATCTGTCAAGTGAGAAAAATGAGAGTCACCTAATAAGTGTTCATGGTTGAAATTCTGTTTGGAGGCTTTAGGCTTCACTGCTCCTTCTAATCCCCCAAGCATGCCAGGCTTTGTCAGGCTCTTTGGGAGGCTGCAGCAACCCTTCTGAGGCACTTTGAACGCTTGGTCTGGGAAGTATTTGTTGCTCTGGGAAGTGTTCATTCCCATTTCCTTTTCCTAACAAATCACTGGTCCCCAGTCACACTAACTGCCTGTTAAACCTTGTAAAGTCATAGCAAACAGCAGTTGCCTTAAGGTACAGCACATTGTACGAATGTAGCAGCAGCTCCCACTGAGCAAAAGTCAAGTTCCGTGCTGTGAAGTGATGGGTGTAAACACCTGCCCAGATGCTGGGACACGTTGGGCCTCCAGCTGCAGCACCAGAGTCGAGGTAGATCGTTACTCCTGCCTTAGGTTGATTTAAACATAAGATTTTAGAGACTGCATAGGCACTAGCGCTCATTTGCATCACTCCTAGGAGACAGGTGAGCCTCTGCACTGAGGAGCCAGCCGTTCCCACTCACGTGTCTGCCTTTGCCTCCCCAGGTATGCCAGTCTCTATTTCTGCTGTGCAATAGAGGACCAGGACAATGAGCTCCTGACACTAGAGGTCGTGCATCGATACGTGGAGCTTCTGGACAGATACTTTGGAAACGTAGGTTTCACTTTCGGCGGTGACCTGCATTCCTTGCTGAATGATAAGCAAACACTGCTTCAGGTTTCCCTCTGCACTACTGGCCCCGTAGACTCTCTCGATCCAGAGCAAAATTAATGATTACATATTGTATAAAATAGTGCTGAAACTATTATAACTTTCTTTTCCCCTCATTCTCCCCCTCTACACCCCCTCCCCCCCCAATTCATCTTGATGCTTTGTATGTCTGGCTTGGAACAGAATTTGAGGAAAATGACGTAAAAAAACTCCCGGGTGACAGCACTTCAATCCCTGACATCTTCAGATGTTGTTTGTTCCATAATAATGTGTAACAATCAAGGACATACAAAGAGGAAAAAGATAAAATGGATGGGTTTTGTTACAGAAAAGACCTGGTGAAGGTCTGAATAAGTTTTTCAGTCAAGTCTTTAAAGACTACAAGAGGCCCAGCTTTTCTATGGATAATTTTGGAGTTGTTCCCACTACCTTAATTCATCCCGTGCTGAAATCGCTGTGCCATGACTCATGCCCGTACCGCCTCAGAAGAGGCGGTTGGTCACCGTAAGGTTACGGGGACAGGGGATTTTTCTGGCTCTCTGGAACTACGTGAACGTTCATAACCCATATGACAAGAGTTATATTTGGTCTAGATTAGCTGAGTAGGTTTGATCATCTCAACTTTGGGCCCAGCAGTGCTTTATAAGCTGTAAAAGTGATTTACGTGTGGGGTGTCCTTTTGTTCTGGCAGGTGTGCGAGCTGGATATTATCTTCAATTTTGAAAAAGCTTATTTTATTCTTGACGAGTTTATAATCGGTGGAGAAGTACAAGAAACTTCGAAGAAGTCTGCAGTGAAAGCCATAGAAGACGCTGACATGCTGCAGGAGGTAAGGCAGAGGCAAACACCTCATCTTCCTTGTTTGACAGGAGTGTAAGACACAGCTAAGCACTTCTGGTGCTTCGGTATCCAAACGGGTCTTATGAAGTGCAGTTCAGGGAGCAGTCACAGACGCTTTCAGTTCAACCCTCTTGCGTCTACCAGCATCAGCTGGAGACTCTTTTAATACTCCTGTTGCTCTCTTGCAGTTTAACTGCCAGGGTTTCTTGGGTATTATATGAAAAAATAGTTTCAGAACGACCTAGGATATCTATGTAATATAAGAACATAATCTAAGATTACACTTTCTCTGTGTATATGTGTACGTAAACACAGAAAAATCCCTCCTGTGGCTCTAACACATTGGAGACGGTGACCCACTATTAAAGAGTCTGTGCTGGCAAACTCCGCTTCCATCCATATCCTCCTGCATAGCTTTTCTGCAGGGCACAGGTATGCAGATTCGGAGCCTTTCTGCCGAACCCTGCAGGAACTCTCCTCTGTCCCTTGTACCGTGGAGCCCGGAATGGCGAAAGTGGGTGAATGTGGTGCATTTACTCCATTTTCTCCTGGGTAGCGAGGGATAATGCTGAAGGAAGCAGCATGCTGGCAGGACTAGCCGGGGACACGCCGGGCGAGTTGAGGGGTTTTGACGGTGATCGGGCATTTGCACATGACGCAGCCTGACTCTGTACAAGGGTCAGCCAGACGAGATGAGTTCAGAAACGCTCCTGGTGTGTTGTGGTTTGAATATCCAATTCCAAAACCCTGTTAGAGGGTTTTAAAGCAGAATTATTTCTCTGTTTTAATTAATCTGATCTAATTCCATGCAAAGCTACAACTGTCTTCAAAGAGGACAAGAGGGGTGGTTGGAATATTGCTGTACCACTCCATAATGTACCTGTTGTGCGTTTCTTTTTGTTTATTCCAGACAGTGGAAGAGTACATGAACAAGCCCGCGTTTTAACGCTGAACCTCCCCGGAGAGCGAGCTGCTGTACGCACCTGGAGAATGCCCTTCCCGAAATCGCCTCCCCATGTGCCAGATCCTCAGAGAAACACCAGAACCCAAGAACTGCAGGGGTTTGTTTGTATGATGGTGAAGATGAAGGTCAGCCCATGTAGCACGGGGTTTAACGATTCTGTACTTGCATTATTCTGTGCATGAGTTTCTCGGAGTTGTTACCCACCTCAATCTAGTTTCTCTTCTCCTCGCTGGACTAAACACTTGTTCTACACCACTACGGGTTTTGTCATCGTACAAGGTTGCTCTGACAGTGCTTGAAAGAGGTATTTTTACTAGTTTTGGTCTACTGCTGACCGTATGACTCTACTTTTGTACAAATGTCCGTTATTTTGAATGTAATGATTATTCTGCTCTAATAACAATTTTTTTTTTTTCTAAAAGCCAAATTGTTGTGGGCCCTGATTTCACAAGCTCATTTTGAAAAGGTTAACCTGTGTGGTATAAGGAGAAATACGCTTCTCTTTGGGCCAGCCCCTTTCTTTCACTAGCTTCCATTTTCTGCTCTAGTCTGCTAAGCCTGCTCCACTGCTACCAGAGCACCCTTCCGTTCAATCTGGAAGACTCTGCTGACTCGAGGTAGGCTTCTCCCCGGCTTCAGGAATCCTTTGTGCTTCTGCGTGCAGATGGCTTGTCTCTGTCTTTCTTCTCATTTTCCTGTCCCCTTCCTAGATCCCCTGGGCCTGGGCAGAGGCCTCAACCTCTGGAATTGTGCAGCTTGAGAGCAGGAGGGAGCCCAAAGGGATTTGAGGGTGAAGATCATCTCGTCTATCTTCTGGTATCCACCAGCAACAGCCTTTCCCAGCAGAAATTTCCAGTCTCAAATTCACACACCTATTGGGATGAGCAGCTCTGTAGTAGTCGACCATGGCCCGTTTTTGTGGAGGTTGGACAATTTAATCAACCTTTTATCAGACAAATCTGCCAGCGTGAGCCCGAGCATTGATTCACATTTCCCTTCAAGTCACCTTTTCTCTGATTTCTGGGCTGTTCAGTCAGTATTTCCCTGCAGGCATCTCTCTAATCTTTAGGTGTCCTAGGGGCTTATTTTTTCATTACTGCTTCCTGGGGAGGGCTCTGGGCGGGGCTTTGGAGGGTGGGAGCCTTTTGGCACAACGTGACAACTTTGCTAGTTGTCATCCCACTTTTCTGTCTGCGTTACCTAGTCCTGTAGTAAAACTGTGACAGGCTGGTTCATAGCGTCATGCTGCTCTTTTTAGAATTCCTTTATCCATCTGTTTTCTCTGTTTTGATGTCAAAGGCGTATTTTCAGCATAGAAAACACGGTGAAATTGCCGAAGGGCTTTTAATAGCTCTGAAGACATTCAATTTAATAGTAAATTAATGAAATTGTATGAGCTGTATATTATTTTTGCATGGTTTGAAATGAAGTTTTTTAAAGCAGAGTGTTTTAATTGATTGAGAAGCCACTTCAGAATGTGCAAAGAAGCTCTTTCCGCTCTTTGCTTTTACAAGTGACTTCTGTTCGGTGAAATCATCAGTAGTTTCATTTGCTTTTCCTCTTTTTTCGGAGCCGTGCTGTGCTTCTCTTGACTCTTAGAACTGTCGTGTTGCTTCAAGTCTGGAGTATGTCAAAATAGGAGTTGCAAGAAGAAGGTGTGGTTTCTTGGTAGGAGTAAGTCTGTCTCTTCAGCCATTCCAAGAAGAGCTGTAGGACTTTTCTCTCTCGTTGCAAATGATGAATTCCTTATGGAAAAAATAACACATCCCGTGTTCAAACACCTCTGTCTCTGTGGGCCTGCACTGCCATCAGCAGGACTCTACTCGGTGGAGTGAGCTCATCAGAAGGTTCATGTCTCTCCTGTTACGTTCTCTGAAAGCAGGAGATTCACCTACCTTTGTACGTATTCCCGGCTCTCTCTGAAGCATCACTGCCCGTTTCATTTGTGTTTGCTGGTGATGTGTCTTTCCAGCCTGCCGGGCTATTCCAGGAAAAGATCAGTATAAAGTTTTCTGAGATTACTTTATGAAATAATTATCAAGAAGAAGAATTACAAAGCAGCTTCCTGAACCGCCTTCCCAATCTACCTTTTGCAGTTATCTAAACTCTCACCTTGCTGACAAGCTCCAAGCACAGTGTGTCCTAGTTGGCAAAATTGCATGTACTAAAATAACCATTAGTGGGGTCACGTTGCTGGCCTAGATTCCCTTCCTCACTTTCGCTGGCTGCATCAAACAAAAAGCTGCTTGATTTTCTGATTGGCGTCTCTGCCTGCAGGATTCTCACTGGGATTTTACTGCTTGTGACAGGGCTGGTTCTCTGTCATGCAACTATTTGCAACCCATGAGTTGTGACGTCTTTGAACGTATCACGGCAATTAAAAAGAGAGAGACAGACATGAGGCTGGGATGAAAATAAGTGTAATAGTGTCAAACAGAATATGGGCTGTATGACACATCATCAGGAGCGAGAGGCAGGAGTGGCAGCATCTCGCAGGACCCAGGAGTTCTTACCGTGCCTGTTTCTTTTCTCATTACACATTTCTCAGTGTTGGGGCTCATTAAAAGGTGCCAACTCTTCCCAATAACTGTCAGGAAGTTGACATTTAGGTTGCCTCCTACCAGCCTTTGTTGAAGAAAAAGCTTCTGAAAGTGAATCTTCAAGACCTCCCCCGAGCTGCTCCGACAACCCCCGCCCCGTGCTTTCAGAAACCCGGATGGGAAACCACTGCAGAGTTCAGGTGTGGTTCTGTGTCTGAAGGTCTGTTGGACAGGGTGATGCCGTACTTAGGAAAGGACGGATTCCTGGTTTTTGAATTCTTTTACAGTCCTTTCAATGGAGAACACATTTTGGATCCTCTGTTTAGCACTGTGCTGCGCTGGAGTAATACAGCGTGCAGAAACGATGCCGTGGGGTCAGGAGGGACTGGTTTATGAGGAAAGATTAGATGAGTTTAACAGTGTGAGTGAGGCTTTCAAAGGTACCCAGAGACGTTCAGTCAACAGTCCCTTCAAAATAACAAGGCTCAGTACAGTTCGTAGAGAGAAAACTCCAGTGCGTGCTGGTCCATGATGTTCTGCTCTGCTGAAAAGGCGTTTGAGATGATTTGTGTGTTAGCACAGGGTGTTGCTCTCACCCTGCCTACAATGACTAAACCCGGAGCTCCGATGTTAACCCCTGTGGTGGGATTTTCATTACCTTCATCTGATGCTGTCATGATGGTGAGCATCAGCATCTTACATCACTGTAGTTTTGTTTTAGGCAGCTGCCGAGAACTTGCAAGCTCAGAGCAGGTACAAGCATCCCTCCAGGGAATTTCACGCCGTTCCTGCTGAGTGCGATAGCATGTGTTCCTTGGCAAGACCAGAGTCCGAATGAGCCGGAGCTAGTGGCTCAGCTGTCCATCAGGATTTTTCAGGGTTGTTTTTGATGAAGATGGCTGGTCCGGGTTGAAGTGGAGTGCTGAAGGCTTAGCGTTTCCAGCAGAAATAACGGGCTGCGCTGCGAGAGACTTAATGTTTGCTGTCATGGAAACCTGTTGCCTTGGAACATGACTAATGAGACCCAGGCTCAGGGAAAGGAAGAAGCTATTCTGGCAGTGATTCTTTAGCGAGCCCCGAGGAAGACCGGCAATATGCATGACCATAAATTAGAGTTGTTGCAAGTTCTGTTGTCTCGTCCACTTAACCTTGTCTCTTTATTTACTGATTTGACAGCTCTTATAACCACGTGTTTCATACAAAGAATGCCATAAAATAGTTCAAAGCTCAGAACTACCTAGAAATAAACAGCATCGTGTTTGCATTCCTCTTCCCCAGTACCGTACAAAACTTGTCCAACTCTAGTCGGTAGGACAGCCTGAAACCACACTCATGGCTGCTTGGAATGACCCTGCGAGCCAGGGGATCGCTGGCAGTTCAGCGGAGGATTGTTGCCTTTGGTTGTAGTTGTGTAGTCGTTTTAAAGCCAGTCCAGGTGTATGAGGTAGGGAAACGCTTCTGCGTACTTGTCCACATGGAACAATCCGGTCACCCCTGTGTATCAGTGTGGGGAGATCGCTGCTTGCTAATGCTGAAAGGAAACTTGCGGGGGGAACACACAGAAAGTATCTTAAAGTTTACTTTACCCTTCATCATCTCCTTCTAAAACTCCTGCTGGGAATTCTCCTCTCTGGAGCGTCCTGCTCCAAACCCCATATGGATCAGTACTCACCAGACTCTGCGAAGGAGAGCAGAGCGCTGATGCTTTTTTCCTGCAAGGGTGGATTTTGTGTCTTGTAAAAAAACCGATGCTGAATGTCCAGTCCCTGGTTACACAAGGTGACAAACCCTTTACGGCTGGCTGGGGATTTCAGCTGCTTGCTGGACCAGGATCTTGCATGGGTAAGTCTCCCTGCCTGGTGGAGATCGTGATGCGGGGTCCTTCTGGAAGCCGACGGTGAGGACTCAGCCTCAGCCGAGAGGAGCCGATAGCGACCATCTGCAGAGGAACATCTTCACAGAAGTTTCAGGTGGAAGATGATGTTATTTTCTGTTTCTCGAGAGGGCTTGGGCCGTGGTCCTGGGTGAGTAGTGTGCTGGGTGTCAGCTCAAAGAACAATCTGACAGGGTGGCACGAGAGGAATATTCTGGGAGAAAGAGCAAAGACCTGCTGGGTTTGTAAGCTGGCAGCTTTTGGGGCAAAGGAGGATTTTTTCTGATGTCTGTTGTGGGTGACGAGGTGGTCCTTGTTCTCAGAGGACAAACTGCCTTGGTCAATCAGCTCTCCTTTGGCAAGGACTGACACCGAGCTGTTAGCCACAGCTCTCAGCTCCTGCTCTCGGTTTCTGCGTGGGCTGCTTCCCTTAGACTCTCATTACCACTTTTTTACAACCCTTCCCTGGTTTTGCCGACCTCATTTTTGTTCCTTTCTTTTCCCTGCTGCCTGCGCTTGCATAAACACCCCTTCAACTCCTGTCATTGCCCTTCTCTGCTTGCTTTTAGCCATCTTTCCACAAAGGGTCTGTCTCACGGGGCTGGAGGAGCCATGTCCTGCTCAGCCCTCAGCTCCCGCTGCCAGCCCTTCAGCCACCTTTCCCTCTTTTCTCCTTTCTGGGTTTGCTTCTGCCAAAAATTCAGGTCCGTTAGCACTTCACTGCCAGTCGACTGGAAAGAGAAGCAATAAGAGTATTTTCACTCCCATTTTAGTGCCCCGTTGTCCAGAGTTAACCCGGACACCCAGGGCTGAGCAGGACCCCATTCCGGTGAGACACACGGGCAGGGTTTACCAAAACCCCAGGGTATTGTTTTGATTTTCGAGTCGGTATCTGATAAATCAGCTTGCCGGAGGAGGTATGTTCGGTGGTTTTAGTACTCAGCAGAAAAGTTTACCCTTAGAAGGAGCCGTTGGTGAGTACACACAGTGTGGCTCTGGGCAGCAGGAGGTGACCCCTCCCCAAACCCCCTGTGCTCGGGAGGAAGTTCGGGCCGTTACGGTGATACCTTTTTTATCTTTTTAATGAAACCTCCTTCCTGCCATTTCAGAGGCGAGGAGGGTTTGACGTCATGTGCTGGTGAGTCACTGCTGTTAACAGGCCAGCGAGCAGCGCTCGCCAGCGCCGTCCGCAGCAGCTGCTCTGTTCATCATTCACAAAAAGCCCGGAGAAAGCTCAAGGGGAATGCTTGTGAATAATTAAATTTCTGTTTTCATTATGAAGACGCAGTTGATTTACCTGGATCCGCTAGAATCCAGGTATTGGGAAGGGAGGGAGGAGGACAGTGAGCTCACTGGTTTATTGATACCACTGTAAAAAGCTGTCGGATCGTCGTCGGGGTCAGTCAGGCGTGTACATGACTTAACAATTTAATCGAAGGTGATGTAACACAGCCCTGAACATCAACTGCATCTCACTTGCTGCAACCACTGCAGCCATCCCCATGTTTTCTGGAAGAGAGCTCTTGGGGAAGCACACGCCCTTGAGAGGGCAAGATACGGATTTCACCATGGATTTAAGGCTGAAGGTGTGTCATATCTCACCACCTAAAGTCATGTACTCTCAAAGGAAGCAGAGCTGTCCAGGTTTGTTCACTGATGGTTCTGCTGCTCCTAAACACCTTCTGGGGATGACTCCATTTTGAGTTAGTGCTGAATCAGTGTCTTGGCAAGACAGATTGCACTCATCTGTGTTGTGATGAGCTTTAAATGTCTGTTGCCAGCATGCAATGATCAGAGGATTCATCAGGTTCTGCTCTGGATGGGTAGGACTGTTATTTCAGCCAAGGTCCCAACTGGAGGAATTCCTACATGGTGAATTATTCACTACTCAATTCTTCCTCTTCCAGGATTTTTAAAGTTCCTTAGACGAGAGCTGCCGCCTTTACCCAGAGGTAGTTGAAAATGGGCCGTTTTACTCCCAAAGCAGCCCCATCCCTGAGCGGTCAGTCAAAGCTGCTGTGGAGCAGAAGCACACCCTGGCTTGGACAAAACACTGTCTTTGGCTTCACCTCCACAGACAGAGCATGGGACGGTTAGGGGAGTGGGATTGCTTACAAACATGTACTGTAATTACCTATACGCAGGAGGTGGTTGTTCTGGAATAATGAGGGAAAAATCCCCACACTATGAAACCATTAAATAACATTTGGTTCACGCTGATCTTGGCAGCGGTAGAGCTGGGTTTACAGATACCAACAATGAGAGGTTCTGTATCTACCCTGTCCCAAGTGACTGGAGGTCACAAACCAAGCGTCTGTCTTACCCAGCCGTAGAACAAGGGTGCCCAAGGATGGTCCTGAGGCACATCCTTCCTGGAGCTGCTCTTGTTTGACTTCTGTTCCTATGCTCAAGTTCCTGTGAGTTTTAAGGCCTGGAGAAAACTGTGATTCTAAACAAGCGAGGAGACATTGTAAGTATCTTTAGCTTTACTAACAACTCCAGATACTGCGAGATTTGAATTCTTTGGTGTCACGAGCCACTGAGTCAGTTTGAGTATCACAGCTTAGGGAGGTGGTTTGTACTGGCAGAGGAAATGGTATCAGCAAAGCAAGCGGTGTTGCTTGCTGCTGGAGCGTGTTTTGTGTGGTGGACGGTGATGATGGGGGTCATCTCTCAGAGCAGAGTTGCTATTGAACAGCGGAGGAATATTGAGAATAGAGGAAATCAAACGGGAACTTAGAAGTATGAGAACAAAACAAAATCGGAGGGAAGAAAGCGGTTAAAATCTAAAAAGAACAGTGTGTCCGAGGCCTCGCGTCAGATGTTGGTTGTACAAAAGATGCCTTTTATTTTTCAGTTGCTCATTAAAAAGGGTCCTGCCGAAGTGTTATTGTTCCCTGAGAAATCGGATGCATCGTGTAGCCAAATACCGTATTAAAAAAGAAAAGGATTTCCGGAAAGATGCGGTTGCAAGAAAGCAGTAAAGCCTGAGGAGGTTATTAAAAGCCACTCCGAGAAGCTGGCTGGGTGAGGTGAGCAGCAATGAGCAACCAGGAATCTCCTGGGACGCCAAAGCCAAAGCCTGCACATAACCCTGAGTGCCGGGAGCCTCTGATCCCCCTCGCCCCGAGTCCTTGCGTGGGGATGGAGGCGGCTGACGGCCTTTGCTCTGACATTTCTGCGGCTGGAGGCATTCTCTGTGGGAAGGGCTTGAAAAACAAGTCTGAAAATTTTCCCTATTCTCTAGCCTCATTATTCTCCTCCTAATTGCAAAGCAAGTATAGGGGTTTAAAAAAAAAAAAACAAACTCAAACCAATTCAGCCAGCCATTTAATCTCTTGCTCTCTGTACCCAGCAAAAAAGCGTGAGTTTGTCTGGCAAAATAATAATTGGAGAAAGATTAACACAAGGGGCCACAACCATCTGTGATTAAACAGTGGGCTCTGGGACCTTTCACCAGCCTAGGTCAACAGCAGCCAGAAATTTGTGGATTTGGGCATAAACTGTGGTCTCAGGCCAGTGTCCGGGGTAAGTGTCAGCCCACTGGCATCAAAGGGTGGGTATTGCCGCCCTGGTCTGCCTTGGTGCTCATTAGCGGTCGCGGTGTTGTGGGTAGGAAAAAGCACAACTGGATGTTTATCCCCACAAATAATCAGATTTCTTCCCTCGCTTCTGGCCTCTCGATTAGTGCTCGGGAGAGCTCGTCCCGGCTCCTGGAAGCCGCCGCTCTCCAGGGCTGCAGTCAATGTCCTGCTCATACGGCAAAGCATTAGGGAGTTCTCGTAATGCCGTCGTGTCGTTATTAATTATTGACGGGGCACTCAAAGACTGGATTGTGATATTTCTGTTCCTTGTTTCTGTTCTAAGGAACAGAATCATTTCTACAGTTAAATTTAAAAAATTTAAAACTTTTCGGAGATGCCCATTCTCGCAAACCTGAGGGACACGTTTGCTTTCTTCTAAGGTCAGCAGAAAGCTTCTCTTCCATCTTCCATCCTTGAGGTATTGGACTATATATAAATATCAAAATGTGGATTTATAAGTACTGTAGCAAATTGCAGGGTTAGGAGACTTCAGAGCTGCTGAAAAAATGACTTTTCCCCCCCTCCCCAAGCAATCAGTCAGTGCTTGTACGTTACTATTTTCCTTTCTCTCCAATAGCCATCCTTTAAACTAAGCGAAGGTGGCAGGTGCCAGGTTATCCCAGTCCCTGCTGGGGAAGGTTTGCAGTGGAAGACAGCTGGAAGCAACTGCACAAGAAGAGCTTGATACAGCCTGAGCCGTCTCGGCGAGCGGAGCGAGGTTTTGCTGGGTGAGCTGAAGCAGAGCTGATGTGGATGCTACAGCACGGGGTTGACTGGGCGGTGAGGTAAGAAAGAGCACGCGGGGATTAACCGGACACGGAGAGGCTAACGTGCAGTTCCCAACGCATGCTGTTGTCAGGTCTGCTCATTATTTTCAGAAAATCAGAACGATCGTGCCCCAGATTCTTGTCTGTCTGTATTACAATGTGCTTGGGGCGAGGTGGGTAGGGGGAGTGACCTCCTCGTCTCATGCAAGACAGCGTTACTCGAGATACCTTGTTTTTCAGGATGTCTGCATGCTTTGCCTGGTCCCAAAGAAATTATTTAGATTATATTAGTTATTTAATTATTTAAAACAACATCCTGTAGGAGGGAGGAGGATCATGTGTCCTCCAGAGGCCCATTCCAGCTCTATTTTCTACGGTTTTAAGAAGGCGGGTGACGCCAGCAGTGGCACGAGGTGTTGACCCTGTGCGAAGGAGGAGCCCTTGGCAGCCTGCGGACAGTCCTGACCTTCTGAGGGTGGCATTCAGAGGTGTCTCCTCCAGCTTTATCTCATGAGCTCTCCTCAGAAAATACAGCAGCCATCCAATCCAGCCACTGGGGCGTTCAGAGGCCCTGGCTCAGCGTAGGACACTCCAGCTGAGTAACGAGAGATGCTTCCTGACTCATTTCC
This sequence comes from Bucorvus abyssinicus, assembly GCA_009769605.1. Classification (NCBI taxonomy): domain Eukaryota; kingdom Metazoa; phylum Chordata; class Aves; order Bucerotiformes; family Bucorvidae; genus Bucorvus; species Bucorvus abyssinicus. The sequence goes on along the minus strand of CM020035.1, from coordinate 25,724,116 downwards.
TCTCCTCCGTCACTGAGTCACTGTCCCTTCTTCATGCTAAAAGCTACCTGAAAGACTCTGAATAGATTCTTGGGCACTTGGTAGTTTATCACAGACTGGTTTGGGTGGGAAGGGACCTTAAAGCTCACCCAGTCCAACCCCCCTGCAGGGAGCAGGGACATCTTCAACTAGAGCAGGGTGCTCAGAGCCCCAGGGTCCAACCTGGCCTTGAACACTTCCAGGGATGGGGCATCCAAAACTCTGTTCCAGTGTCCAGGAGGCACTTAAAATGTGGGAGTTGAAATAGAGATTAACAAGTGTGTTTTAAAGCCCGGTTTAAAGCTGTTCAGGTTTTCTTTGGCTGATAGGTCATTGCTAGAAAAGGTCTGAACCACAAACACAAAGACTTCACCTGCTGGCTCTGCTCCCAGAAATGCTGCCAGTCATCCTGTTTTAAGAAACTTAGATTTTTTTTTTCTTTTGAGATGGAAACCAATGCAGTAAATCCCACTACTCTGATAAAAATTTCTCACTTGTTTAAGCCTCTTTACAAACCCCCGGGAACAAATACCAGCATAAGTATTAACAGACTGAAGTGAAGCTGGAGACATCATTTATTTTCCAATAAATTTAGGTTAGCCAATCCCCCAAACTCCGATGTTGTCATCCCTTTTTCTTGTGATTTGCTTATCTAAGGTAATAATTACATAGTGGAGTAATGGGATGTGACATTCCCTGAGTTCCAAAGGAGACCTCCCAGCCTGCATGGAGCAACCTGCCAGAAGACAAACTCATGATCCCGAGACCTGCTTTCTGTAGATGTCCTTTCTGCTCCCAGGTAAAAGCGACCTGAGTCACTGACCCCCTCGTATACTTGGCAGCATTCCTCAACCCAACTTTTAGTCCAGAATAGTGGGGATTTGTTAAGATTTAGTGAACATTTGAAGTGACCAAAAGAGGGTCGGAGCTGCTGTAGAGCTGCTGGCCGCCTTCCTAGTCCTGTGCTCCTGCTGTCTGTGTCCAACCTACTGAACAGCAACAGTGACAGCAACCAGCAGCTTGGGCCGAGTCCTTCGTGCACCCCAGGAAGCCGCTACATCCCCCTGTAATAACCACGCAGACCAGAACATTGCCCTAAGTACGCCCGTTATGTGAGACAGCCAAGAAATTAAGGGGAAACAAAGCAAAACCTGGCTCCATGAAATCTGATTTGTAGGTTTTGCTAGAAAACGCTGGCAGCACTGAGACTTTATTTGTGCTGTTTCAGACTGAGACCAAATGACCGAAGCGGAGCGAGTATTGACGTCTGTGCTTGATTTACACGTGCTCTGTCCGAAAGGATCCTGCTGTTCATGGGCGAGTTTAAATGTTCCCAAAGTCTTCGCAGAAGCCAGTCCCTGAAAATTAACTTTTGAAGGTTGGAAATGTGTTTCCCCAGAGCTCACGGGTGTTTCAACCCCTGTCATTTGGCTTTGCTCATCGGAGGATGCGTCCTTCTCTCCTGACTGAGATGTTTGTGAGATATGTACGGCCGGATAAGCACAGATAACTGAGGCGGTTTTGTGGGTTAGCAGCCCTGAGTAACCCCTGAGGACTGGAGCAGTCTGGGGGTGGTTTGGGTGGTATCTCCAGGGCAGCTGCTCGGAGCTGTCGGTACCCTCCGTGCAGTTCCTCTTCCCTCTGGGAGAGAAACTCAGAAAACTCTCTGGGTAAGATGCAGAAAGGTTGTGTCATTGCCACAGCTCTGGCTGGCAGAGCAGAATCCTGTTGCTTAGCGACTCGTGACAGATGATTAACCCTTTCCTAGCGCTGCCCAGTGCAGAAGCCCTCCTGAGGCATCATTGTGGATGATAATTGAATATGAAGAAACTACTCTAATCCCTTCAGCTACTAGATCTATTGATTTATTCATCATTAATGTTAAATGAAGGACGGTCTTAATCTTCCCATTAGTTACTGAAGGAGATTGCTTAATCAAAAGTCATTTTTCTGTACTATGACATGCAATCATTGCAAAGGAAGGATCATATCATTACAGTAAAGATGGCGTAAGAAGAGATTAAAAATGATATGGGGGTGATGGTGCTTAATGCTGGTATTTCTGATGTCTCTTCATAGAACTCAAGCATTTCCGAAACTTCTGCTGGGTGTAAAGACCAAGTCTGTGTATTGACAGAGTGCCTGAAAGCCGCGTTTGGTAGCCACGGTAGTTAGGGAAGTTCCTCATCTCCTTCCAGGACAACAGGGAACTGATAAAGGCCAGTTCAGTCTGAAAACACTCCTTTTAATGAAAAATGGAGTCAATCTCTGAGGTTGATGGGCTGCAAAATTTCCATTTTCTGCTTTGAAAGGTGCCTGAAATGCAGCAGGAGTTGATGAGCAGGAAGGTGTGGGTGTGGTGGGTGTGTTCGGCTTTACCTCGTGTTGCCCTTTGGCAGATACTACGGCACAGAAATTTTCCATATGGTTTTCAAATGTGATCGCTTTGGATGGTGTCCACCTCATCCAGCTTGAGCTGCTTTAAAACTGGACACGGAGTCAGTCCAGCCATCTGCAGTCAGAGCAAAGGAGTCTGATGGGTCCCTCATGACATCCCGTGGGTGGCCTTAGGAGAGCACCCTGGGCAGACCTTCGTGCTCCAGCCTGCAGCGGGTGCTGGGTGAGATGAGCCCAGCCCCCTGGTTTTGGAGGTGTCTTGCGTGACACTGTTCCCACAGGGATGGCTTTCTAGTGCTCGGTGCGATGCTTAATGTCAGCGACAGCAACACGGGTTTCAGCTGCAGCAGAGGAAAAAAACCTCGTGAGGGAACAGAGGTTAAAGCACAGATAGAGGATTTTAAACTGCAGTGGCCTTTCTTTGTGAAATTAGTTGGTAATAAAGGCAAGAATTCCCCTGGAGCAAGAAACACTCCGGGTTTCACCTCTCCCCTTTGCAGTGTTCCAGCAGCAGTAATTAGTTTCTGTAAGTGTTGGCGCTCGGTTCTGGCAGCTCGGGAGTAGGTCGGGGCTGTTGGCTGCCGGAACAGCTGCTGCTCACACGTGAATCTGAGCACAGCATCATCCCCAGCACCTCTGGGTCTCTGCTGGCATCGGTAGAGAACACTGAGCTGGAAGTGTTTGGATGTGGCAGTGTTGAGATTGTGCGTTAGAATCAACCCCAGCGGCAACTCGCCGTGAATGCCACCTTCCTCGTGAGCCCACCCGAGTGTGGTCCCTGCAGTCCTCACTGTGTCCTTCAGTGACATTCTGTGTGCTCTTCTTGGCGCGCACAGAAACGGCTGCAGATCCTGTTTCCCAGATGTTTCTCCTGATGCACTGAAGACGTTCGGCTCCAGACAGCAGCCGGTGTGATAAACATGCTGACGGGGCCGTGTGGGGTTTGCACCGCTGCTCCTCCGCGCCAAGGAGAGACCTCGAGGGTGACTGATCCTGTAAGAGCGGCACAAACCGGTGCAGATACTGTGGAATTGTCAGGCAGATTATTCCCTGCTGGTTTGAACCTGCTCTCTTCCCTCACCAGCAGCAGAAGGAAACTTGTGCCACCGATACCCGAGCAGTGTCCTTTCGCTGCTGTCAGTGAGGAGATGGAGCTTGCAGAGGGGGATGCTGTGGCATTTCACTAGGATGGATGGGCTTGACTTGTCTGAGATACAAATACCTCAGAGGAAATGGCCATTTCTCTTGCGCTGCGCTGGCTGGTGTGTCGCGCCGTGGGGACAGCACGTGTCATTAGCCCAGCTTTGTGCCTCTCCTGGCACGCATTAATCACGCGAGTCGGGCTGGGTCTTGTGCTGCCAGTTTCATTTCTGGGCAGAGACCAGCCTGGGAAACCACCCTGGGAGCAGCAAATATTCACGCCACGTGCTCTTCCTTGGCTGGATGCTAAATTTCTGTGTTCCCTGAGGTGTGCTCCTGGGGGCAGTTGGTGGAGTTGAGACTCTGGAACTTCAATATGCTTTTAAGAGAAACAAACTTAAACCAGGATTTTGGTGGGCAAAGTAATAGGAGTGGGTGAATCTGGTTGCCATCAGGGAGCTGCTTGGGATTTATTGTACCTTCCTGACTCAGATTTTGTCTGCGGCTGAAGGCCTCCTGATTTGGAGGAGCTGCGTGTTTTGTCTGTAGGGGAGCCTACGCTTCGGACAGGTGGCAGCTGCCTTTGATACCGAAACAAGGCAGCAAACGGTGCCATGGGGGTGTGCGGGTATCAGGGTGGAGCGTGGTCCAGGGGGCTGTGTGGGCAAACCAGGATCGATGCTGGGTCCTCGCAGACATCCCACGGGAGCACATCGGGTACCTGGGACTCAGACTCTCTGTGAAGCCACGGCTATTTGTAAAGTACCGTCCTCATCTTTAATTTAGGGGGAAAAATCAGGGTGTGCAGATACTCATTTGGTCCAGGAGCGCTTCAGCCGTGTGAACTGTGAGTAGAAAATTGGCACATGAAATTCTAGTCACTGATATGGGCAAACAACAGGCAACTAATGTGGAAGTTATTGATTTTTCTTGCCTTGGTTAATATTTAGCCACCCCTGGCTGTGCTTGAACGCAGCTGCAAACCCACCGTGTGGGACTGGCAGTAAGGAGTGGCTGGACTCATTTTAACTTACGTTAATTAGTGCAGAACATAGCCGGTCGCCCGTGTCCGAAGCGGCAGGGCTGCAGGGGTGAACGAGTTCGGGATGCAGGTGAGGCTGTTCCCTCCAGCGCTGCCAGCAGCCAGCCCTGGGCAGGGAGTTCCTTCAAAAGACACGACAGAGAGTGACGGATTCCTTCGTATTCGTTACAGGTCGATGCCTCTGTTCGGCACATCAGGAGAAAAAGGTTCCCTGCTCCGCACAGCTGAACCTGGCCTTTTTGTTCCCACTGTGTTGGTGCAGTGGTAGAGCTTTAAAATGTAAAGCCTGTGATCGCAGATTATCAGAGGTTCTTCAGTTAGGCTGTAAACTGCCCCATTGTAAATGGCTTTGAATTCATCGTGCTTCAACGAGCCTTAATGCCACAGTGCTGGAGAACACATGTTTTTGCAGGTAACTTCTGTGTAAAACCACAGAAAACTGCTTTCAGGCACAGTACAGGGGTGATTCTGTCCCATTTCTCATTCATTTTGAGCAGTTTTCTATCCTGTGAGCTGTTTCCCTTCCCGCTCCCCTCAAAACCTACTGAAAATTTTATGGCATTTTTAATACTAAAGGGGCCTCCCAGTCTTGAATGCTTCATGCTGTGACGGGCAGGGAAACTCCTCTGTCCTGCAGAGAAGGAAGCTGGGGAAGTGGCGTGCTGAAGTCCCTGCAGCAAAGCCGTGGCAGGCTGGGGAAGACGTGCCTTGGTGGCCTGGCATGTACGTCAGGGTTTTCCAGCCCAGTGAACTTGGGTGATACGGCAATGGAATGGCTGAAGATAGCGGTTTGCAACCAGTACTCAAGCTGGAATTGGGTTCTTCTTTAGAGATCCTGAAGCCTACTCCATTAAAAAGGCTTTTCCCCCGGCTCCAAGAAGTTCATGGTGACGGTAACGGAGGTAATAGCTGAATGTTTTGACTCTGTCTTAAAAACTCATTTCTCTAGGCTCAGGAGGGAGAAAATACTGCAGAATCATGTAGTTCCAGGACAGGACACATGAAACAAGCGCTAAACTGTGAGAAGGGGGCTCTGTTTGCAGATTAAAGACAGTTGTGATGGAGAAAGATCAGAAGCAGCCCAAGAAACACATGACTGAAAGGGTATGTGGTAGTAGGCAAAGAGGGTTGTTGAAACCAAAGGTCTCCCGGTTAGGGACATTCAGCATGCTTCTTGTGGTCTGGACCGCCTAATTCCATCTGAGAACAGTACCTTCAGTTTGGGAGTGCTCCTTCCCCTCCGTCCCACGTGAGCGATGTGATTTGCCTGGCCCGTTTGCAGCAGTAATAGCAGAACGCATCTCTTAAGCTGTCGCACGGGGTTTTGTGTCCTGGCATCCTGGCCGTAGGTCCCGGCTTGGAGCGTTGGCAGTATCCAGTAACGAGGCAGTGCCATGTCAGATAACTCACCCCGTTGTATTTGTAGCAAACAACTGATTTAATTCCTCTGCCTCAGCCCCTGCGTGATCTGCTGCGAGGTTTTGCCTGCCGGAGCCGTGCGTGTGTGAAATGACAACGGCTGGTTTATGCAGATGGGTTTCATGCCTATCAGCTATTCAGAGAAGTTATTTCTCGTTATTTGCCACTGCGGCTGAATGACAGGCCTGGCCAGTCACGGGGCGTTGAGTCCGATCCCTCAATGAACAGCTTCCAAACTCAGGTGGCGCTTTCACGATGATCTTTCAGGAGCTCCGAGCATAAACCCTCGCGCAAACGGACGTGCTGGGCTTTCCTCTTCTGCGCGGAGTTTTCAGCCACGTTTGTTGCCGGCAGGGATTGGGGTGTTGCCTGGTCTGTGGAGCAACCAACTGCTTGTCTTCAGAGTGAGTACTTCCTGGCAGCGTTTTCTTGCCTGTAAGCAGGGCCACGCTGGGGCAGGGAGTCGGGGCTGAACGAACAAGCACGGTGGCGGCAGTTAAGGGGTGACCTGGCGTGGGTTTGCCGGTGGGGCTCAGGCAGTGCCCCAGCTCCTGCGGGCACCCACCACGCTGGTCCAGCGCTGGCTTTGTCTCTGCCCGGGAAGCAGACAGCGTTTGCTGCGTTCCTTATGCACCTTTTCAGCGAGAGGTTGTACGTGAGAGAGCTACATCTCTTGTGACAGTTGTAGCTCTAAATAGGGAATGATTAATATTTCATGCTCATTTCTGTAAGGCGAGAGAGCGCACCAGCCTGGCTTGCTGGGGTGAACGCGCCTGCCTCGCTCAGCTTCTCAGCAAAGTGTAGTCAGATACCTGCGCTGGATGGCAGCTCCCTGGCTGGCTGGCAAACACTGCTGCCAGCACGTCAGCACAAAAGTGATCGCTGAAGCTTTAGAAACTCCCCTTTCACTCATCAGTCTCGCGAGTTCGCTGTCTTTCTGCTTGCTCTTGTGCACCTCAAATCTAGGCTTTCAAGTAGTGCAAGGGGCCGTCAGCGTCAGCCGACTGCATCCATCGCAAAATCTGACTCTGATCTTCCCTTTTTTTCTTATTTACTTATTTTTCCCTTTCTTGAGTCATAAGCAAACCTGCTCAAAATCTTTCAGGATTGCACTGGAGGACAGCGAACAATCAGTCAAGGAAATGTTCTTGTATCTGCGCCACGACGTTTCTGTGAAGGCAGCTATTCAAAATGCCTCAAGGGAAAATAGAGCGGCAAATAGCCAATGGAATTTTTGTTCTTATGATAGGGGGGTCCCAGAGGTACAATCCTAGGCCACCAAGGCTTTGATGTGTGCCCTGGGCTGCTCACAAGAAGGTCTACAGGAAGGTCATGGAAAGGTTGGTAAGGAAAGGGCACCGGGAGCTGCTCTTCTCCTTTCTTCTCTGCCAGAGGTTCTGTAGGATGACTTACCCCGTGTTGTAGCAGGATGGTGTTAAATGCTGCAAATCAGGATGAAAGCAACGGTGGAACCAATTCCTGTTTACATCTATCGGTTCTATTCTTTCATCTGAACTAAATCAGGCCAGAAGAAAATCAGGCTAAAAGAGGATGTAGTTACCACGGACTAGCACAATGGCTTCATCCTTGTGCCAGCAGCGATACTGGAATATAAATAATTCACAGCAGATTCTGCTGGGCCCAGCCAGGGTTTCATTCCGTTAGACACAGTAGAGAACGCACCAAAAATACGGTGAAGGAGAGTGAAGCCTATGGTGAAGGAGAGGGAAGCCTGCGGAGAAAACGTACGTTAGGAAGTGTCAGCATTAAGGTGCTCTGTGAAATGTTCGTTTAAACCCCTCCCCATGCAAGTGCTGCTCTTGTTCTTCATTACAGGCTCATCCACCTGCTCTGGCTGTGCAGTGGGGTGGATGTACTCACCACCACCAAGCACAGCAAGACTCCAGGTTCTTCCTAGGATGCGCTTTTAGAGCTGGATTTGATGTTCTATCATAAGCTGTTTCAGATTTTTTTTAAGGGCTGTTGATAGCCTCTGAATAAAGCAGAAAGGGATGTGGAGGGATGACAACTGCTTTGCAAGACAGCTCGACATTCACTGAAAGTAAGTTTTGGAGAGGAATGGTTTACCCCACCAGCGGTGCTTTGAGACCTTGTTGAGAGATGGGGTCACCTCAGAACTTCTGTCTGCACTGTCCAGGGATTCAGGGACTCAGGAAACTACAGAGCTGAATTGCTTTGCTTTGCTTCTCTGCCTAAAAAACCCCTGATAAAACACCCCCCCTTGGGGTGCGCAGAACTTTCTCACCCGTAGGTATATACTGTGGTATTTGGCCATCCATCTTTTTTAAGCTAATGCAGCTGATAGGTCAGGCAGTGCTTGCTCAGCGTTGTTAAAATTCACGTTGCTTTATGAATTTAGGACTTAGATCAGCACAAGACAAAGCATGAATTTCAACAGCTGCTCCATAGGTCAGAGCAGTCTTCAGATAACAGGCAACCCTGGGAAGATACCGCATTCATCAGAGACGTTGTTTTCCTTGATCAGTGCAGCAAATATGCAGGCTTGTCTTATGATCTGTTTGCCTGAAAATTATTGTTGCTTTGTTTGTTTCTTGGGGTCTTTTCTCTTCGAGTGTCGTTGTTTGGTGAAAGGGGTGGTTGGACTTGGTTGTAATGATTAGAAAAGGGAGGTTTGGTTTGGTCTGATGCCAGCGGCACAGAAAAGCCTCTGCAGTGCTTTCTGGTTTCCAAGTTAACCCTGTCTGGGTGCTGCTGCCTGTCGAGAGACGGGCTGTGAGCCCTGGCTGTGAGAAGTGACAACATAGAGTAAAGAACGGTCAGGTTAAGGTCTCTCATTCAGCGAACACCGACTGCTGCACAAAGCTCGTAGGCCCGTCCTTAATTTTGTGCGTATTCCAAATGCATTTGCAACTGAAGCAGATACTTTCAATTCTATTGTTTTGCTGCTTTTAAAAAGCAAAAAAAAAAATGGCTGTAATTCACCTCTGCACCTGGTGGGTAAAAGCCAGGGGCCGCACCGGCAGTTGGATGGCTGGATGTACTTTTGGGGGCAGGTTCTGTAGTTCTGCTTCCCTGCAGGTTCGCAGTGCTGGGATTTGCTCCGTTAGGCTGCTCACGGCACCTTCTTTTTCCTAAGAGTTCTCTCCTATTGCGAGCTTCGTTTCATACACTTCGTATCGCTGTTCATCAGCCTAATCACCCTTTGGTCCCACCTCCTTGGCACAGACCCTGAGAAAGCCTCGATATTCCTGCCTCAGCTCCTGACCATCTGCTCTTCCCAGCTCAGAGCCTCTGGCCGTGGTCTCCAGAGGAGCATATGCCGTCTCAGCTGGGCTGGCTTGCGTGTTGCAGCTCCATCACTGACAACCAAACTGTTCCTTTCGCTTCCCAATTTCTCCCATGTCTCCTCACATGTTCTGCCTTCCCATTTCTTCCTGCTCTGTACAGAACACCTCCATCCTACCAAAAAGGTAAGCAGGTGGGGATTGATGTCCTTCACAATGCCCAGCAGTGAAAAAGGAGAGCTTGGGGAGAACTGCTTCTATGCAGGACCAAGTCTGTACCCACCAGCCACTGCCGGCTCACTGCAGAAGAGAGGATGAGGAAGGAGAAAAGGACCAGGTGGCGTTTGGTTTTGTTTGTTTGTTTGTCATATAATAATATCATGAAACAGTTATGTAAAACTGAGAACCTCATCAATATTGCATCTGCAGCAGATGGTGAGAACCTCCCTGCATGGACCAGTTTAGTTCTTCAGCCACGATCTCCAGTGCCAGCTGTAGTATCCAGCCTTTGGATTCAGCTTTGAGGTGTACCAGTGGGAAACCACAGCCAGCCGAGCAGCTCCCTGCTGACCCCAGGTCTGCGCAGGAGCCCACAAAGCCAGGCTTTAGGTAAGGCTTCCAGCGATTCGCTGAGGCGCTTTGCGACCCCATTTTAAACAGCTGCAGGGAGTCGCTTTTGGCTTGAATTTCAAACAGTTTCTTCTGGGTGCACCAGAACGCCTCGACGGGGTCCAGCATCACGCCGAGAGCAGTAGATGCAGGTGATGGGTATGTGTCATTTTTTGGAAGGTGGCCACTGCGGCCATGGGGGACGCAGCTTGTATTGTGCGCAGAGCTGCTGCTGGAGGGGTGGACCCAGGGTGGTGGTTTGCAGGACTGTGGCAGTGCAGCAGCAGCAGGACTGCCTCAAAATAAAGAGCTACGAGCCTGGTGGAAAACCTGTCACGCTGATCCAGACCTTTCCCCACCACATTGCCTCGTACCGAGGAGACCATCACTGGAAACTGGGCTGGTTTTAGGGACAGGCGAACAGTTTGCTGAGGTGCTAAAATAGAAGAGGTAGAAAAATCACAGCGCTAATGGTAAAAAGGGGCAGAGCTGAGTCTCACGAGCAGCCCTGGCTCTGGCCTTACACGGTGTCGTGGCACCTGGGAAGTCTGTAGGATGAGGATAGTGCTGGGGAAGCTGCTGCCAACCTCATATAAATCCATGTTGCTGCCACCAGGCAAAGACAGTACTATCTCCTGTATCCGGGGGACAATTTCCAGAGCAAGGATGCTGGAGGTTTGGGCTGGGATCAACAATGTGCCTGTTTGCTTTCAGGTTCGAACCCTACTGAATCTGGATTGTTAGCCCAGCTCCCCAGCAGCGATTTTCCCTCCTGTCGCCTGCGGGGATCCCCAGATACAACCGGTTTGTTTTGAGTACATTTCATCCGGCTGGAAAAATGGCTTATGCTTAATACTTGATAAAAGAGGCCGTGTGTTCTGTCTTTGCTGGGGCAGAATCTGTGCTCTCCATCTACTCATCAACACGTATCCCATTTTTCCTCTGTTAGTTCATTCCAGGCAGAAAAATGACTGCTTTTACATCACACAGTCTTCTCTTGTGCTGAAGCTGGGACTGCTCAGCGAGGTTCCCGTAGCCATCAGGCGTTTGGACTAATGCTCAGACAAGATAGTGTGTGGACTACTTTCTCACTGGGTATTTGTCCCTTCCCCAGCTTGTTACGGTACCGTTCTCCTGCCTGAAAAGAAAGCGGGTCGGTGGGTTGGCCTGTGTCTGGTGGTGGTATCTCAGCCTCAAGCGGGTTTCCATACAACCCAGCTGGTGGGTGGCTGGCTGGGTTTGGAAGAAGTAGCTCTTCTGATTTTTGCACCGAGGTTCTGGCCTTGCCTTGAGCCTACAATACCCAAACTAGCGAAGCTGCTGTTGAGGCCAGCCAGCTCTCCCTGCCTGTGTATCCCGAAATTCAAAGCCAGTAGAGTTCAACCCCAGAAGTATGAGCTCTGAGCTTTGGTGCTGATGTGGCAGATGTTAATAGCTATAACCACGTGGGACAATGCGGATTTCTGCTCTCGTTCTGTTGCAATCGCTCGGGTTTATGTTGAATTAACTTTTAATTTAGTATACGTTTAGAAGAAGGGCGTGACGTGAAGCGGGCCTGCCTTTCCACACGAGCTAGCAGATCCAACTGTTTGCCCTCGTCGTGGTAGTTGTCTCCTGGCAGACGATCTGTGTCGTTGGCTCTGTGCTGTACCTTGCACTGAGTCCCTTTCTTCCTATTTTTGTCACATCCGTGACCAAATGCTAAATTTGGGGTTGACCCAGATCTATATAAATTACTTTAATGTAAGTAAGGGATAGAAATGGCTTAGCGCCAAGATCATGAAGTTTCTGCAGAGCAGAGTTGCTGGAGTGGTTTAGCAGAGGACTAAATAATAACTAACCCTGTGCACGGCTGTGACATCACTTCTCTCTCTTTACAGTGAGAAGTCACATAAACGTGTGTACAGATCACTGCCGTGCCAACTTGGTTCGCTCCCATGTCAAACCTTTGTGTTCTCTCGTGGAAAACCATCACTGAAGGTCAGTCTCGGCTGACCCAAGTACCCCACAGTGGCCAGTACCCCAGGTGGGACCCTCACGCCAGCCAAGGAGCTTGGCGGCACTCCCATGGGAAAGCAGAGACTAACTGGTTTTGCTGGCTGCTGTTGCTGGTTGTTGCCACAGATGCTCTGAAGGGCTCGGAAGTTTCGGTTAAGTCATCTCCAGTGATTTTCTGGGTGACCCTCTCTCCAAATGCCAAACCGTGGTTGCTTTGTCTCCTTTCCCCGTGAGGCAGCTCCTCAAAAAGCTACGGCCTGGTTCTAAGCCATCATCATTTGTTTTGACTCAGCCGTGGCAAAGGAGAGATGGCTGGAGGACAGGCTGAACTGCTGCGTCCGAATGATGTGGAAAGTCGCCGGGTTGTGCACAGCCTCGTGGGTGACGCATCGTCAAAGCTTCTTGTGAGCAGCAGAAGCTCCCGGAGCTCGACGAGCCCCGCTGCCGAGCTCCTCCGGGTGTCAGGGAAAGGCAGCCTGCCCCGCGCTAATTAAAACTCTTTTCTCAACTTCTCTTTGGCAAGGTGCAAAGAAATCCTCTTTTCATGCTCAAGGACTGAAAATAAATCCTATTTTGGGTTTCAGAAGCAGCCGCGTGACTAGAGCGAGCCGCTCGGTTTCATTCATGTTTGCTGTCTATTAATCTGTTCTCCTCACCCTCAGCAGGGTATGACTCAGGGCTTCGCATTGTCTTCCTCCCTCAACCCTGTGTCTTGACTTTAAATTCTGCCGTCTGACGCAAAGCGCTGCTGAAATCATGACAGTTTGATCCAGCCAGCTCCCGGGAGGCTCTTGATCTTTACTGGCTGGTAAATGTAGCTCTCGGAACAGCTATGCAGAGCAGATATTGATATTTTTACACCAAGTGTTGGTAAGCAGATGTCACGGGCTCGTGAAGAGCCTTGAACCTCCACGGGAGAAAATATGTGAGTGTGTCTGTGGGGGAGGCCTGGAGATAAAAATAAGCGGGTGGTTGTATGCGAAGACATATATTCCTTAATCTGTTGGTGTTCTGCTATTCCTGTTCCTGGGACTCAAACTGGAGGCTGCGCTGGAACAAGGACAACACTGAACTCTTTCCCTGGTGATTCATCTGCTGCTTTTACACCCTCTTGCCAGTGGAGCCTTCAATCCTCCTCGAGCCGTGGCTGAGCTGATGGGTCCCATCCTGCCACGAGCAGAGGGGCTGTGCTCTGGGGTGGACACCGATTACCCCCAGCTCGAGGCATCCAGCAGTCACTGGAGACAACACGAGGCACTTCCAGGGGTGACAAAGCGTGCGGCTCCTCTTCCTCATCAATTTTTCTTTATGTGCAGGCAGCCTGAAATCCCAAACATGTAAATGTTGGGTAAAAGTCAGGGTTTGGGTTGGTTTTTTCGTTTGTTCTTAGCAAAGTCTGTCCTTGCAAAGCGAGTAGCAAACCTTCAGGGAGGTATTTTGGTCAGGCTGGTGTTGAACCTCCTTGATCTCCGGCCAGTGATCTACGGCCACCCGACCTTGCCGTGCCCCCCGTGATTTTAAAGGGCTGGGGTTACCAACTGCAAAGCCCTCCCTTTGCCCTACGCTGTGATATTTTCCCTCCCCTTAGAAATTTGGTAATGAAGTTTTAGCCATTTGTTATGTACTAAATTTAGGGAGGCCAGAAATATTTGCATACAAATATGTTTGATCTTTCAAGCATGCAAAATGAGCACAAAATAACGAGCCTGATGCTGGACACCAACAGAGTTCAAGTATTTTAAAAATAAACTAATGTAAAAGAATCTCGATCTGTGATGTCAGATGAACTGTTTGAGGAAAAGCCCCCTCCTCCTCCTCGTTGCATACAGACCAAGTGCAGGCTCTCAAGTCAGGTATGGACTGAATGTTAAATGGGACAGCGGCACTTACGCTGCGAGAAATGCCAGCTCTGTAATGAGTCCTACAGTATTTTTAGTTGCCACTGGAAACGGAGGAGGGAGGGGGGAAATAATCAATATTGACACAACCCCGCTTTATTTTTAAGCAGAGCTGATCCTTGGTGACACCAATTAGAGGAGGAGAGAGCTGAAGCTGAAGAGAACTGCACGAACCGCAGACGAGGCTGGGGTTTAGAAATGAGCCGCGAGAGCCAGCCCCGAGTGTGGCTGCTGCTGCTGGGCTGCCCGGACCAGCGAGAGCATCGCGTCATCCTCGCACGGGAGCCGGGCAGGTGTGCTGGAGGCAGGTATCACCAGTCCGTGATTGGTGGTGGTGGTTCCTGCCACCATCACCCCACCAGTACCAGTCCTGTCCCGGGGCGCTGACACCAAGCCCCATGTCAGACCTTGCTGCCTCTTGAGGTCAAGTTGTCCAACTTTTCTTTCTCCGTTAACTTTAGGGTTGAGGATCTTCTAGCTGGGTATGACAGCGTGGTGGGCAGGAGTCCTCTTGCCTCCACGAGCAGCAGTGAAGTTCCCCCGCCCACCGCATGCCCTTGTTCTTACATGAAACGAAATAAAACCTCTTTGAAGCTTTACTTGCTCTTAAGTTAGCCCGCAAGGGGCAGGATGACTGATGAACGTTTGGCTTCTCGTGATGTCAGGTAGAGCACGAGACGGGGCAAACGTTCAGAGAAACCGTTGTGTTTATCGCTGCTCTGTTCCCCACAGAAGGATGCAGCGCTCAGAGAAACAAGATCCCCAAGCTCCTCTGGTGAAAGAGTTGATATGGAGCTGGTTCTAGGGCGATCGGAAATCCAGCGATGCCGTGATCGATCTTACTCTTGTATAAAATGCCGTGGAACTTGTGGTGACAGAACAGATCAAATTTTCTGTGCCATGACTCGTGCTGAGGAAGCGAATGCCGTACGCTCAGCGTGGCCAAAACCCACGACGCTCACAAAGAGCACAGAGTCCAGGTCACGCTTTTGGACGTGGAGCAAAACGGACAGCGGGATCGTGGGCACCCTGCGGTGAGTTCTCTCCTCTGAACCCAAACCAGCCGAGACCGAAGCCGAGGGCCTGCCTGGCTTCCCCCGCTGTAAACCTCAGGCGGGGGGTTCGGGAGCAGAGGAGGGAACGGTGCCGCCGTGCCGGTTAACGGGGCTAGGCTGAAGATCGGGGAGAGGCGATGGGGGGCAGCAGGGTCATTTCACGGGGAAGAATTTGCTGGAGAGATGGTAGTGTTTGGTGGCAGAACGCACAGAACAAGAGTCTGCTGGAAATCCCTGCAGAGGCACAAGAAAATCCCTGAAAATCTCCATTTAGCGTTTTTCTTCTTGGGGTTTTTTGTTGGTTTTTTTGGCTTCCAGCTCTCCACTTGGACTGCAGCAAGGACCGTCCTCCTGTCTGTCTTCGCGATTATTTCTCCCTTGCCGTTCCTACCACCGTTTAATTTTGTAACATTTATTGGTTCGGAAGGTACATTCATCCTAGTTTTTTTGCATTTTGTGCTGTAAAAGGTCAAATTGTCAGGAAAGATTTATTTTGGGGGGAAAAAAGAGCCCTTATTTAAAAGCCAAAGTAAAAACAACCTTTCTGGAATAGAAAGGAGGCAGCAGGAACGAGCTAAACGCCGGAGCAGCAGCTGGAGCAGCGTGTTCTGTTTCACGCTTGCTGATTTACGGCTCCGTGGTATTTACTCACCCCCGCCATCCAGGCGCTGCCCTTTTTGCACCCGGGGTGATGAGAACGGTGTGAACGCTGCCGTGGGTGGGTGGTCCCGCTCCCCATCCGCACCCGCACGGAGAGGTCGCGGATGCTGTGAATTGTCCCTGCCCTGTCCCAGAGCCAGGACCTGCTCCAAGGGCCCATTCAGTGCATTAAAAAATAATTTTAAAAGCAGCCGGGCAGGTGTAGCTGCTCCGGCACGAGGCACGGGCACAGGTTGGTGCACCCACATCCCTGCCGTGCTGCCCCAGCCACGCTCTTCCTCGCCCCTGGTCCCTGGGTGCCCCCCACTGTCCCGCAGACCCCGGTGGGTGCCCCCGTGGCCGGCACCCACAAACCCGAGATGTTGGTCAGCTTGACAGAGTCGCCCCCCCGGGCTGGGGAGCTGAGGAGCAGAGGGCCCCGACTCTTGTGTCGAACTGGTTTCTTTTCTTTTTACGCCTTTTCTTCCCCTTTTCCCCTCTTTCTTCCTTCCCTTCCCTTTTCTCTTTTTTTTGGTATCTTTTTTCTTTTTTCCTTTTGTCATTTCTTTGTTTTTTCTCTTTTTCCTGTTCTTCTTTCTTTTCTTTTTGTCTCATCTTCCTCTTTTCTTTTCTTTTTGTATTTTTCTTCTTTTTTTTCCTGTCTTTATTCTTTTGTATTTCCCTTTTCTTATTTTCCTCCTTCTTTTTCCCTTTTCTTTTTTCTTTGTTTTTCTCTTTTTTCTCCGTTTTTCTTTTTCTCCTTTTCATTTTGTCTTTTTTCTTTTCCCTTTTTTCTTTTTTCCTTTCATTACTTTTTCTTTTTTCCTTTCCTTTTTCTCTTTTTTTCCCTTTTCTCCCCTTTTCCCTCCCCTTTTTCTCCCCTTTCCCCCCCCCGTTTTTCTCTACCCTTTCGTCCGCCCCTTTGCCGAGAGGGGGAAAGCGGGGTCGGTGGGCGAGCTGCTCGCCCCCCACCCGCGGCAGCTGCCGGTGGCCCCGACCCTGCGGCGGGGCCGGCCCCGGGCGGGGCGTGGCCGTGGGCGCGCGGTGACGTCAGGCGCGGCCGGGGCGCTATAAGCGGGCGCTGTCCGGTGCTGAGCGGCGGCGCAGCGCGGCGGAGCGCAGCGGGCAGGTAGGGGCTGGCCGGGCCCGGGGGGGCGCCGCCCGGGGAGGGCGGGTGGACGCAGGAGGGGTGGCGGTGAGCGGCGATACGGCAGGAGGTCGGTGGGGTTGGAGCCGGCGTTTGCCGCGAAATCGGTAAAATAGGGGTCTCTGACTGGAAACATATAGAAACATATAGAAACAGGTACGCGTGTGCGTGCGCTCAGCACCGCGGCTGGGCAGGCGCGTACAGCGTTCCCCTTGGCCGCTGGCACGGCCCTTCAGCCGCCTCAGAGTCCGGGATGAGCGGGTACCTCCGAGGCAAACGCCGGCTGGACGGCACATCTGGATTGCCGCTCCAGATGTGCCGTACGCAAACAGCGTCGCCGGCATTCAGAACCGCTCGGGGTGGGGGGTTTCCCTTCCCCTCGCCCCGTTGTTCGTGTCTTGAGTCCCTTGCGCAGGGTAGAAGGTTCGATGGGCTCGTAAAAAAAAAAAAAAGGGGGAATTTTCTGCAGTCGCGTTGTTTATTGCGGAAGTCGGTGGAGGAAGAGCGTGAGGTGTAGCTCTGTCTTTTCCATCGGGAAAGCTGCCGTCAGAGTCCCCTGCAGGCTCTCGGGGCAGGGACCCAGCCGTAGGAAAGCGGATGAGTTTTCATCACAGATTGTCACTGGAAACATCACGTTCACAGCAGAGACAACCGCTGAGAGAGATGGAGAGAGAAAATTACCGCTGCCATGGAAACATCCCGGGAAGGAGACTTGTGTGTGTGTGTCTGTGCCTGTTTTCTGGGGAACTTCTGCCAGTCTGCGTTGCCTCGGCACACGGTAGATGGTGAACTCGAGTGCCTCGTTCTGTAAATAGGAACTTCTGGCCAAAAGGTGTTTTCCCTGTTTGTTCGGTGCTAAAAGGGGGGAAAACTGGCTTCCCAGCTTCTTCCCATCTGTAGGCAAACCCGCCACTCTAGCGTATTAGAGAGGCACAGGAGAGAGGGTTTTACTCTAGGTCCTAAAGAGCCTGAAAACATCCTCTGCTTTCCAGAAAATACAGAATTAGAGGCTGAGAGACCGGGGAGGAGCCCTCTTGCCCCCGATAACGACGCAGTATATTTAATGACAAGATTTTATGACCCCAACTCAAAGCTTTTAAAAGAAATCGTTCCCAAATCCGTTTGCCAGGGCTTTCAAGTATCATCTGCTGATAAATTAGAAGTGAACCTTGTTCTAGAGACAAACACCCCCAAAAGAGGTAGAGAGAGCCGGCGACCTGTTGTTATTATTCCTGCAGAGGAAACTCCCAGCCGAGCCGCATCGTTGGGGAACCCGGAGCCGAACCGGGGCCGGCTGCGCGCCTTTCGGTGCTAACGGGATGCGGGAGGCTCTGGCGAGGGCTGTAACGCCCGTAGTTGGGTGCGGGGAAGGAGGGTGAGCTCCTGGGCGCCGCGCGTGGGAGGTGCCTGGCAGATAATTATGGAGCAGCTCTCCCTTCCCCAGCCCTCGGAAGGACCGTTCTCGTCAAACCAACTCTGTTCGTAACCAGGCTCTCAGCTGGAAAAGAAAGTCCTGGTTTCATTTATTTACTACAGTAAGTAGCAAAGTGCTTTTTTTGGTTTTTTATTGATGTAGAGGACCGGTGCCTTTTCTTTGACAGAAGACG
This sequence comes from Bucorvus abyssinicus, assembly GCA_009769605.1. NCBI lineage: Eukaryota > Metazoa > Chordata > Aves > Bucerotiformes > Bucorvidae > Bucorvus > Bucorvus abyssinicus. The sequence continues at coordinate 25,705,881 of CM020035.1, read as the reverse complement.
AAGCGATGTCTTGGCTTTGTGTCAGGGCAAATTCACCCCTGGAGGGTGGGACCTTCTCACCAGCTGTTTGGGACTGATCCTTTGTGAAATCGAACGTATCCAGGCTCGAGCAGGCAGATTTGTTTGGGGAAATCATTGCTGTGACGGCTGTTAGCGTGCCTGGGCGACTGAGGGGGAATAAAGCAGCTCCCTCCGCTGATGCTGCTTTAATTATTTAGTTCAGTCACATTATGTTAGGAACAAAAACGGCGCGGAAAAATCTACGGGTGAGCTGAAATGAGCATATTCATGCTCGCTTTCTCTGGGTAAATAGAGGCAGACCTGGCTCCTGCAGCCTGTCGTGAATTGCCAGCCCCCCAGCAGGCTGCTTCAACCGAGCCCAGAGCCAGAGGAACCAAAACAGCTCGATTAATCCAAGCGGTTTCAATCTTTATCGTTTCTCTCTCATTTTTGTACTTTATTCAGTTAACGTAACTGGATCAGCAAAGAGTGGCATCGGTCTCGCGGCCCCGGGGTGCCAGTGCCTGAGCATCTCATGGGAAATGGGGGACGGCCGTCCTTCCCTTCGCTGGGTGGAGGGTCCTCAGCCCCTGGGCTGGGGCAGCTGCATCCTCACGCGCTGCGGCATCGGTGTCTTCTTCCTCCAGCCACAGGCAGATTTTTCCCCTTTCCGTGGCAGAGCGTGTTGTTGGCTGGCGTCAGCTGGGCAGGTTGGCTGGAGACGGGCTCCTCCTGATCTGCTCTAACTGGATTTAGCTCGCTGATGCCAACGGCCGTGTTTCTGCCTGTCCTGGGACCTGATTCGATTCCCGCTGAAGTGAATGAATGAATGAATGAAGTCAGCACTCAGAGCCCACTTCCTCGAGCTCATTTCCGAGGGGGGTTTTAAAGCATTCAGGAAAATGATACTGTGCCTTTAGGATAAATTATAGTTTGTCCCTCATAGGGGGGATCATTGCCCATAGGAGACTGGTTCACTCCGAGAGCCTCTTAACTAAAATTCACCTGTAATGCAAATAATAGACAGGTTTGAAATGAAATAGCAAGAAGGGCAGTAATAACGTGAGCAGTAATGACAGAAATAAACCTGCGAGTCATTTTACATACCATGTTCTCTACTTCACTACATTAATTTTATTGCAGTGCAGCATCGTTCAGCGGCATCACCCTGCCGTGAAATGAGACGCCCTATAGATCAATCTCACAATGTCAAGCCTTATGCAACTTTAATATTCATGAGTGGCACTTAAATATATGGCTGTACTGATTTCACCGTTTGAAGGCTTCGTCTTCATTGTCAAAATGACATCTGCGGGCATTTCATGATTTGTATTTTATACTTCGGTGCTCCCATTGGAAAACTTATGTTCATGAAGTACCTCGCGCATAGAGAGAAGACATTTCTAGCATAGGAAACCCATATTTTCCAGAAAACTGAGGAAAGATGCAGAAAATCTCAGATTTCCACCAAAATACATGGCTTCCACGTACGAGTTATACTGGGTTTCTGTACTGAACAAAACCGTGTGTGGCACTGGTGGCATTCTCCAGCATGAGTTCCAGTTTGAAATAACAGTCTTTATTTTGCTTCTGTTTCCTCAGTCTCTCTCCGTATGTTAACTCCTTCTTTTCTCTTCTTCTTCTTTATTTCAAGGAAATATTTTAAATATGGCAGAAACCAAACCCTTCCGGCTCAGAGCAGCCTGCGCTCTCCCCTTTTTCTTTGTCCTGATCTGTTGGGTTGATGCAGCCTCCTTCCAGCAGCATCAGCTGCTTCAGAAAGATCCAGACTACGTGATGAAGACCTTGCAGAGGTTCCCCAATCCCGATATGATCAAAGCTCTGGAATACATCGAAGACCTGCGCAAGCAAACTAACAAGGGAGAGAGCAGCCCTGATTACAACTCCTACCAAAGCGTCCCGTATCTCCTGCAGCAGCAAGAAAGCAAAGATCAGGTTCACCTACCAGACAACGCGAGGGATGCTTTGGCTGAAGACGAGTCCCAGTGGGTTAAGATGATGCTGGAAGCCTTGCGGCAAGCTGAGAAGGACTCAAAAGCTGCCCCCAAGGAGAATAAACCTTATGCTCTGAGTTCAGACAACAGCTTTCCAGCTGGAGTAACTGACGATTACGAGGCTTACAAGTGGCCTGAGAGGTGGCAAAAATACCTCAAGATGCCCCTCGGGCACTACGAAGACAGCTCAAGGGACAGTCCTTTCAAGCGAACCAATGAGATAGTGGAAGAGCAGTACACGCCCCAAAGCCTGGCCACGCTGGAGTCGGTGTTCCAGGAGCTGGGGAAGATGGCAGGCTCGAGTAACCACAAGAAGGAAAGGCTGGATGAGGACCAGAAATTGTATACGGACGACGAAGATGACGTTTATAAAGTGAATAACATCGCCTATGAAGACGTGGTTGGAGGAGAAGACTGGAACCCCATCGAGGAAAAAGTGGAAAGTCAGACCCAGGAAGAGATAAAAGACAGCAAAGAGGAAATTGATAAACACGAAGAGGAGATTGACGACGAAATGAAGAGATCGGGGAAACTCAGCTTCCTTGAGGATGAAATAAGGAGAGACAACAAAGATCAAGCGTCAGAGGACGTTTCAAAGCTGATGAATTATTACCTGAAGAGGCTGATGGGCGGTGCTGGGAGTAGGAAATTAAGGACTGGAGGAGAGCTTGAGGAAAAAAGAGCACCCACGTTTCTGGATAAGCAACTCGATCCTCAGTCCATAGCTCAGCTGATCGAAATCTCAAGGAATTTACAAATTCCTCCCGAGGATTTAATAGACATGTTGAAAGCTGGAGAGAAAAAGCAGCTTCAGAGCGAAAGGTTGGAAGCCGAGCAGGAAGCGGAATTCCCAGACGACCTCGACGAGATCGCCGAAACCAATCTGGGACAGGGCGATCTGTTTAAAAATAGCGTGAACTCTAAAAGTGGGTACGTGAAGCAGCCTCTTAACGCTATTCCAGAAAACCTGCCTGAAGACCTCAATATTGACGATATCATCGCTCTGCTGGGAACTGACAGTTTAGCTAATCAGAATCCCTTCTACCTACTAAATCGTCTTAATCAGGAAAATGACTTGCCCAGACTGTCTTACCTTCCCAGAAGATTGAAAGGACACCCGTTCCCCAAAGCCGCCTGGGTGAGCGATTTGGAAAGGCGGCAGATGGAGCTCGAGAAGCTGAACGAGAAGGACGAAGAGCTGGCTGATTACTTGGCAAAGGTGTTGGCAAAGTACCCCGAAGTGATCAACACGAACCAGATGAAACGAGCGCCAGCGCCAGCTCCTGAGAGCGACCTGCAGGACGAGGAGGGGCTGGAGCAGGCCGTCAGGGAGCACCTGGCTCAGCTGGGACCGCAGGAGGCCGCCAAGTTGGCTTCGCTCAGCAAAAGGCTTTCCATGGCCGGGGACACCGACGACACGCGGCCCAGGCAGTATCCGGATGAGGATATGCTAGCCAAGGTGCTGGAGTATCTACAACAGGAGAAATCAGAGCTCGAAAGGGATCACATCACTAAACGGGCGATGGAAAACATGTAATTGCTCCCCAACTCTTGTTTCTCCTCCAGGTGTTGACTTCTCCCCCAAATCCGTTGTGATTTATTCGCGCTCTCCACTAAACAACCTGCGGCAGGCTGCCTCCCACCACGCGGTCTGCGCGCCTTTCTCAGAGCTGTTATATTGTTTAATGATATATATATATATGTTATAAATTATGGGGCAAGCCACAAGTTGCTTCTAGTGTTTTAAGAAACAATTTAATGAAACCAAGTAAGACTATAATATGTAAACAAACGACCCTTGCGTTGTTAATAAACTATGATAAAAGAAAAGTGACAATTATGATTTGGAATTTTTAAGATTAATTGGATTATTTTGTTACCGTCTGTAGTGTTTTTTGTGGAGTATCGAATAAAAAAAAATAAAGCATTATATATATATATAGTTTTATTTACAAGGCTTTTTCTATTCAGTGTTTTATTGTTGATGAATAAATTATTTCTGGACAATAGGCTCTGTTTCTTTGCGGCGGTCGGTAAAGTCATACCAGTTTGAAACGGAGACGTCTGTTAGTACAGCTAGACAGCTCTTCTGGAGCCTGTTATTTCCCTGTGGAATAAGGTTTTCTGGTGTTCGGGGCTCCAAGAACACCGACTGCGTGTGCTGTCAGAGCAGGGCGTACCTGGAGACACGGGACACAGGACGCTTGGAGTGCCCCCTGAGCGCCGGGTAAGGCTGCGGTGGCTGTTGGGGAGGAGCTCCGGCTCCTTCACGGGAGGGGACGTGGGTGCGTACCGCTGTCCTGGTTGTCCCTGGGACAGCTCAGGCAGGAGTATCTCCGGCACTGCCGTTCAACAGTGCTTTTCCCCGCGGTGGTAGCAAAACCCTTTGGGTCCCCATCACTTGGATGAGTCGGAACATTCAACGTGCAATTAAAAAACACCCCAGTTAAACTTGCTTTGGTGCTCCAGAGAAGGACAAACCTGTTGCCGTTGGAGCTGCACTTGCTTGTGATGCCGGGAGCTTGGAATCACTGTATGTTACTTAAAACAAAACCGTGCCTCAAAGAAAAAACAGTTTTTAATCACCTTGATTCCTAATGCCAATGTCCTCCTTCATCCTAGCGCTGCTCCTGCAGTCCTCAGAGCCCAGAACATTTCCTTTTGGTCAAATCAGTGACATTTAACACTGAAATAGGTGATCGTGGGGAGCAGCAATAACAACCAGAGGCCTGAGGCTTGAATGAGCGTTTGCTGGTTTCAATGATCGAGTGTCACAATTCTGTCTTTGCCTTCCAAGGCCGTATTTTAACAGGAGACTTCACTTATGATGACCCAGGAGGACTCATGCTCCTGCAGTCCCGCTCCGGGCATGGGGACCTTGTCGCTGCAACCCGCGTGCCGCAGCGTGGGGCTGCCGGGGCAGAGCAGCCGGAGGTTGGGCAGGGTCTGGGGCACTCACAGCTCCCGTGGAGACAAACACGCTCTTCAACACACTTTACAAACACCATCATGATGCCAGACTAAATAATTAACAATATCTTTAGCAGGGCTTGGCCGAAGCTCACTGAGGACAACAATCTCCTCACTGACTCTTCTCTGAGGCCCCTCCTCGGTCAGCTCAAAGCATCAGCAAGGTATCGAGGGGGCTCTGACTGGTCCCTTTTTGTGGCACGTCTGTGTACATGTGCCCTCTGCCCCCAGCTCTGGGCAGACAGCAAAGCCACACGTCAAAGGTGACACCTTGCACCACCTGTGCCACCGCACACGGTGCGTATCGCTGGGTTTGTCCTCGTGGCTGAAATAGAAACAAATGAAAACTGCATTTTTTTTGTCATTTCGCTGCCCTCCTTCCTTTCACTGGTGACATTAAATGGTGCTTTAAAAAGGAGCTTTTCCATTTCCCTCCAGAGCTGAAGGCTCAGAGGAGCATCACCCCGGCCCCTGTGATGCTGAGCAACACGTTGCTATGGCAGCTGGGAGGCAGCCGTACCACCGCCCAGCAGCGCATCGCCGTGCCCGGGAAACCAGGAGGAGAATGCTTTCAAGTGCCACCCTTCACTTCTGCTGAGTCCTGAAATCACGCGAGTCTTTGCACCGCGCCATGATGCTCCCTTTCCCTTGAGCTGACGCTTGTGGCACCTCAGTTCCCTGAACGCCACCGAAGGTCCCCAGGTCTGAGGGTCTTCCTGAGGGATTTGGCCCAGAGTGTATTTGATATTCTCTTCAAGTGGAAAACAAGCCCACCAGGCAGCAAGGTTTATGGATTAAAGGGGTTTGGGCTTTTCCAGCCAATGTAAAGGGCTGCCTGCATCAAACCCATGGTGTTTTACAGCAGGTAACTTAATGTAGTGCACTGTTATTATTCCTCTTTAGCTGATCTCATTCTTTCCAGAAGAATGATTACAGTGAAGAGACAGAGGTTCGCAAGTTCCCATTTCAGCCATTATTCCTTGAACATGTACCAGGCAATAATATATCTGATTTACAAGGTGTGCAGAAGACCCAGAAGAGATGCCACACAACAGCAACATGATCGGTACCACCATGGTCAGTACCACCATGGTCATACCATCATGGTCAGTACTACCATGGTCATACCACCATGGTCATACCATCATGGTCAGTACCACCACGGTCAGTACCACCATGGTCATACCATCATGGTCAGTACCATCATGGTCATACCACCATGGTCGGTACCAGCATGGTCATACCATCATGGTCAGTACCACCATGGTCATACCACCATGGTCATACCATCATGGTCAGTACCATCATGGTCATACCACCATGGTCATAACTCCATGACCAGTGGTAGTTTCTGGGTTTCATTCCCTTCCTACCACAGCCCATAGCACTCCCTTCCCCGGGCTGCCCAGGCACCTGCACCCACCAAAGCCCTGGGGAGCTGTTTGGCATAAGCGCTGCATCTGGGCTCTTATTCAAGGAGACCTCCATGAGAATTTTGGATACCAGAATGATTTTGGATCTAAGGAACCAGTGGTACAAAACTACGCATAAAAGGACAGATTCTTTCAGTGATTGCATAGAAGAGGAAATAACCTTTGGAAAATGCAAACCTGGGCATGAGTAACTGCCTCACTTTTTAGAAAACCATCTCACTTGTGGGGTGTGCAAGCCTTTAGGGACTCTGTGGCTCATCTTCATAAACAAGGGAAGGGATGTTGAGCTTGAAATAAGAGCAGCACATTTTGGATAACAGAGCTACGCGTGAGTTTCAAGTTGATTTCAAGCTAAAAAGTGACACCAACCCCCTCTCCCCTTCCGGCCACACAACACGGGCAGCTCCTCTCCCTGAGCAGCACCTGAGTTCTAACAAGCAAATGTCCAGCTCCGTTTTGGAATGGACTGAGCAAAGATCGAATAGGCAGCACCCTCTTGGTAGCTGCAGCCGCCTCTTGCTGTGTCACCAGAGCTGCTGCAGAAGAGCAGGTCGTTGAGGTGAATATGCAGGGCAGCGTTATCAACATGTACATCACGAGAGCTGCTCCATCGCACCACTCCCAAGCAGCCCCCGCAGCGAGGCCGTGGGGTGCTGAAGTGTTTGCAACCACCGCGGCCGCTTCTGTGTTTGTTGGTCAGGGGTTTATGTGTCCCTTACGAGTGCGGTGGGACAGTCACGGTGTTAGTAACACACACAGAAGGCAAACCCCGTAACAGAGACACCGCCCAGCCTATGGTTACGGCTGGATGCAAACCAAGGTGGCCACCCTGCAGTTTTAACTCAGGCGAAGGGAGGGGTAGGTTGTTAATTCCTCTCTCGTGCTGCGGGTGACAGCATCCCGGATGCGGCTGGTTTGTACTCGTGGTTTATCAGCGGCTTTTGTCCAGCAAGGAAGAAGGTTTCTGCTCATTCCTGCTCTTAAAGCCTGCAGTAAGCTTCACCGCGCCCTCCTAGTTAAGGTCCTCCCCAGTGGGCAGACTGAACAGAAATTCTGCATTTGGTCTGATGATAACAAGTTGCTGAACACCTTCCGCAAGAGCTGAGGTTGTTCTTGGAGTTCGCTGTGTTGGTATCCATGAGAGCTCGTGCCTTCCTGAGTCTCCATTAACTCACACGCTCCTGCAAGTGTTCTGTTTACATCTGCACCTTGAGGGCTCCATCATTTTGTCAGCTGGGGCTCTGAAAGGAGAACGTCTGTGGATTCAAAAATGAGTGTAACCACATTAAATCATCTGAGGAAATTAGGTTGTTGCAATCATTTTTTTTCTGAAAAGGTATTCCACATTGCAGTGGCAGGGCTCTGAGTCACATCTAACCTAACAGCCGTTAGGGTTTCTCCAAGCACTTAACCGGACACCTCGTTTTGCAGGCGCAGCCACATCAGCCCGCTATGATTTTCATCACATGGAAAAGGACAAGGCAAGGCTGGACCCTGGCAGTCGTGAGCCGTGCTTTGCTCCACAGCTTCCTTCTGCCATTCTTGCTGCTGCCAACGAGAAGATTCATGACTCAAACCTGCGTCCCCAGGCAAACCTCACCCAGCCCAGCCTGCCGCTCCTTCAGGTCAAACGTAGCACCGTGGGAGTGGAGGTCTTCTGTGGGCAATGGTCATGCGGTCCCTGGAGTGTCCCTCACCCATCGGTGGCTGTTCACTACGCGATGCCCCAATCGATTCGGGCACAGCTGGATGCCAGCTGCACTCTGCAGTTGTTCAACTGCCCAGGCGCCTGTGGAGGGGTTTGTCGGAGCGGCAAGGAACTCCCGTTAGCCGCAGCAGGCAGGCGCGGAGCCTCTGGGGCATGAAGTGGAAAGGAGGAGCCCTGAAGCAGAGCTGATGAGCTGAAGAGCTGCATTATTCCTGACTTTTGGACCATTTGAAAACATTTGAGAGCGTCAATAATTCATTTGCAGATGCTGCAGGGCTCTAAATGCGGCTGATTAAATGCATTTGACGTTTCTCTTGAGAGAGGCCATTATTCCAGGAAACCACTCTGGATCCGCAAACGTCTTGGAATCAGCGCACTCAGAATTACGGGTTCGCTTACAATGTTTTCCCCTTGTAAGGAGGGAAAAGCGCCCTCTGGTTCCAAATGTAACGTACGCCGGCGAATAACTGTAGCGCAGCTCTTGTAACTTCACGGCAGCCGTTCGGCAGCTCGGCTGTGTGATGGCGAGTCCCCTGCGGGGAGCGCGGGGAGACAAAACCTGCGGACACCGAGCCATGCAGGTCCCACGCGCGCCGGGGAGCAGAGCTAGCAAATGGCTCTTTGGCAGCGCCCCAGCTCCGACAATTGCCGCTCCGTGATACGCTTCCCAAAAACCTCCCTGGCAGCTGCCTAAAAATAGAGCCGCTGCCTTTATCCCGGCGGAAGAGGCAGCGGGGCGGCTCGGTGGGAGGCCACGAAGCAGCCAAGTCCTCTGGGTCGGATGAGCAGGATCAGGACAGGCTTGAAAAGAAATAATGAGCCTTCTACCACCTTTGTGGCTCCCTGATTATGTCCCCAGCTCCAAGTCCACCGGATGTGTTGGGCTGCATGCTTCGCTCGGAGTCAGTCCCCCCTGGTGTGCATTTTGTACCATTTAAATGCTTAAACAAGATCGAAGCATCTCTGCAAAGCTGAGCGTGGGTTTTTCCAAGCTTTCATTAACTCTGTCCCAGCCCAAACCAGCAGAGCAACCCGCCGCAGCAACTCCTGCTGCTCTGCTTGCTGCAGTCACCACCAGTGGGACTTCTGCTCTCCTGGGGATGGTGGGATCCACCAAGGCGGAGCTTTGCTCAGGGTCACCTTGGTATTGCCTTCTTGGCTTGTCTCCCTCTTGCCAAGACGCAGGAGAGGAGGCACGCTGCGCCTGAGACCTCCGGCTGAAACACGCAGCGTTTTATTGTCTGTTAAAACTCCTTCCAAACCCGTATTTCCTCTAAGTGGGTCTTTTTTCCAGCTCAAACTTTGGATTCCACTTAGATTCACATTGTAAATCTGTTGCCCCTAAGTGCAAAACGAAGCCTCCCATCCCCGCTTTTCTCTCACCTAAGAGAAGGTGTCAGACTGTTGGTTAAATTTACAAATTCCCAACGCTTGTAATGTCTTTCCTGTTGTTACAGAAATGTGGGGTTTGGTTTAGTTTGATGCTGATTCTCTGCTCCTTTTAGAGTCAGCACATTGCGTTGTGCTGATCCTACATGAGTTCAAAGCTACTGGCTGCTTCCCAAATTGGCAACACCTCTTACATCAGTCTTAGTTCTTTTGGACCCGATGCCTAACACCTTCTCATTTATTCCGTGGTGTATAATGAGACTGGTTTCCCTGCCAGTAAATTTTGTGATATCCCACAGAATGAAGCCGTATTAGAGCTGAAGCTCATCCCCAGCCCAGAGAAGATGCAGGGGCAGGAATTGGAAACCCAGCCTCCACCACGGACAGACCGGTGTTTGATGCCGCCTTGGCAGCCCCATCTCCTCCTCCCCAGTGCCGGGAAAATCAGGGACACCAGCATAAATACTTTGAGACCCACCAACAAGCGTAGAGCTAAACCAGAGGTCGTTAAAACCCCACTGAGCATGGGGAGCCGCAGAGCAAGTCTGTTTTTCCTCGGCATTGCTTTGGCCGTGAAGTTCCTTTAAGGTTAGCGGGATGTGTCCTCTGCGGCGCTGGTTGTGGCTTCACGCGTAGATGGCCGCATCAGACACCAAATCTCTTGGCTCCAAACAGAGATGCTATCTATAGCTCTCCCTTAGCCCTCCCCGCCTGCCTTCCAAACAGGCTGAGGGATCGACTCCAAAAATATGGAACTCTGAGAGCGGGGAGGACGTTAAGCAGTTTGGATGTTAAAAATATGCTAAGTTGGGGCAGGCGGGTCAAGCCCCCAAGGAACAATAGTTTGACAACAACCTTGGACCCCAATTCTGAAATGCAATCGATATAATCAATACCGTGCTCAAACACCTCTTCCCATCCACCCCATCTCCAAACCAGCTGCCAGAAAATCAGATTAGCCTTATTTCATTAACCCCGCCTAAGGCAGCATTCACATTTCTAACGTAATGCTGGCTGCTCACCGAAGAGCTCTCCGAAGCCAGGTGATGAATGAGGCTGGGGAGGATGCCCAGCCCCATCCCTCGGCTGCCACCGCCCACCCCAGAGGAGGTAAATGGTGCTGGGCAGCCTGGCCGTGCCGCAGTGATGGAGCTGTCTGGGGGAACCTGGCCTGGCCACCGCCTGCAGATCAGCGGCAGTGCCGAAGAGCTTGGTTCCCCAGGGCAACCTCAGGCTTTGGGGAGCCTTCCGTCTTTGAGCTGACACCCCGGCGGCTGCTTTCCTGGCTAACTCATTTGTTAATCAGGTTGTGTCATTTCCTTTTCTTCCATTTACCATCCTCCTGGCTCAGCTCAGTGCATGACTCAGTAAGCCTGGCTTAATCACCTCAATTATAAATTACGAGCCTATGTCATTGCTGATAAAGTTCTTGCTGACCAGCTCCTACAGCTAAAATATCCAGAACAGGAAAAAAAGTGGGACGTTGCCTCTGGATTGTGGGTACTTTTAAAAATTAACTCCTGTGCTACTGGAGTGCCAAAAGCAGCTGAGGTCATTTCTAGAGCTGACGGCCTTGGGAAATTAATGTTTTAATAGTCTTCTTGATGACCAGGTGGTTTGTGGCACCTCAGAACAGGTGTACTGTGTTTCTAGCTAGATGCATATTTAACATATGGAGCTGCACAGTTCGGTAGCTGAGGCTTCCTCTGTGTCGAGATGGCAAAATAAACAGTCATTCGCCGGAGAAGATACGAATATGTGTCCTCCCACATATCCTGTGAGGACCAAGATGGATTTATCGCTTGCTCTTTTCCTTTACTTCTTTCAGAAGCCAAGGGTGGCGAGTGCAATGCTGTAAGAACTCTTGGTGGGCGAGCACAGGGATTGCAGTGTGTGCGTGTATATATATATACGTATATACACATACAACCCTTATAACAAAGGCTATGGGGATAGCCGTAGTTCAGCTGATGCCCCAGACAGAAAAAAAAATGATGGAAAATGAACAAGCAAGTCCCTGCTCGACATTCCTGGGGTAGGAGCGAGGCGTGAGGGACCTGTTCTGCCCCCAGAGCTGACCTGGGCAGCAGGAGCCGGGTCTCCAGCTTGGCTTCCTCCCAGCCCTGGCCATCAGCTTCCACTGCTTATGCAGGTTTCTGGTGAAAGAAGCTATAGCCAGGCACGCTCTTCTAAAAATATGATGACCTTTGGAATTGCGGAATAATGTGGCTGCTAACCCTGGGCATCGCCGTTAAACCAGCTCGTCTTTCGAAGCCGCTCTGCCTTGGCCCACCCCAGGAAATGGGGAGAGCAGCGGGCTTTGCTTTTCCTTGTGCAAAGAGCGGCGCTGTGTACTGGGGTAACCTGCGGCAGCTCTGCGCACCTCCCGGGGCACAGAGGGTTCGGCCATCCTGACAAATACTGACAGAGAGCCAAATTATCCCGCAGGACTGTCGACAGACACACGTGCAGCCAGCATCGCTGGGAAGCAGCGGGACGGCTCACCCCCTCCCCGCACCCGGGGACCCACTCCTCAGAGGGGGCTTTGTTTTTCAGGAAAAATAATACTCGGTTTCATGAAAAGAAAACATCCTGGACCTCTTCTAACCTAGGGAGCAGAAACCAGGATCTTCCCAGGTGTTTCTGTGGCTGGCAGCATTCCTGCCTCCCTTCTCGCTAGAGAACTGCTGGAGAACTGACCGTCAGGGCTGGGACAGCACTGCAGCCCGGTGCAAAGCGTTCCAACCGAAAATAAAGCGTCCTCCCCTCCTTCACCTGGGGTTTGAGATTGGGGGGATTTTCGGTTCGCAGTGCTGGGGGAGCGGTCTGGCCGACTCCTAAAGGTCACTTCAGGAATACAGCTCAGCTCGGCAAGTAGTTTGCAGAGAGCATCCTTCTGCTGGCAGCACGTTTTCCTGGCCATTGCAGAAAGCAAAAGGAGCAGACAGCGGCATCGGCCACCCCGCGTAGTCCACTCTGACACCGAAGTGACTGGAAGCAGACACATTAAAGTGCTGAGGTGCCAGTGAGCTGCTTTAATGCACATCATTATTTATAGGGTGGCTCTTCCTTAGACCTGAAATTCTGCAGCTCTGATGCCAGCGCTGAGCCACAAGGTAAATGACTCACGGAGCCAGTTCACTGCTGTCGTGTTCTGGAGGCCGCCCTGATGCCACCGCACGCAGGAGATGGACACGTGTGCGCGTGCATCTGTCAGATGCAGCCATTCCCAAGGGATTTTTTGGTGCGGCATCTCCCGCCTGCTCACAGGGCTGGAGGGCAGGAGCTCACACAACTGGCTAGAGCGTTGGGTGCCCCAAGGGGTAGACATCCCTCCCCTTCTCCCCCCTTCCCAGTGAGGCCCCTTTTGGTGAGTTCACCCCTTCCCAAGCACTTTGGGGGCTCCTCCAAGCCCAGAGGCGAATCCCACCCCACTGGGGCAGGCAATACAGCAGTTTGGTGGGGCAAATGCCAAGTGTACCAACCTGACCAGGAGACCCTGATCTGGGAAGCTTACCCGTCTCTTGCTGCTCTATCAGACTGGGCCGGTTACTGGTTCCCACGTTTCTCGCCCACATTTAGGAAGGCAAGTCTGTAATTCAGAACCAGCAAGAGGAAACTGGTTGTGTCATCTTTCAAGAGACATGGCTGGAGGCTTTCCAGAAAACTCTGGAGGGTTTTGCTCTGCTTTCTTTGTGACACCCAAGCTGAACTCAAACCCATGGGCTCTGCTTCCTGCCCCATCACGCAAGCTGTCCCAGCCATGCTCCTCCATGTCCACCAAGGAGCACAAGCTCTTCCTGCCTGCAGCAAAGGATCCCCATCAGTCCGGAACGGAAACAGGTCCATTGCTGGTCAGCTTGAGCAGACAGCGCTGCAGTCCACGCTGACCTTGGAAAATGGCTCTGAGACCACAGACTGAGCAAGAGACGATGCTACACAAAGTACACACAGGCAGAAATAGCCTGACCGGCACTTGGCTGAGGTCACACCGCACAATAGATACAAAAATGGGATTATAACTGCATCAGACTTTGCTTTTTCTGTCCATAAGACAACTCACAAGTCCTTTTCTGGGTGGGGTTGAGAGTATTTGCTGTTACTGGGAAAATATTTTGATTTTATTACATTCTGGTTTCATCCTCTGCAGGGCTGTAGCAGAGTCCATTATCACCTGCCTAGCTGTGCTCTGCCAAGAAAAACCTACAGAGATATTTACGGTGCAAATCTGATTGCACCGAGCTCAGTGGGAGTCCACCACCACCAGACTTCATCCTGGTCTTCAGAGATCATGTCTGTGAAACAGGTCTCATCCCTAAGGCAAAGCTCTAAAGCTCCCTCTTGTTTCTGATGCTGTTTCTAAGCTTTTAAAGCTTGTGTTAAGCTCTGCCTTCAGAGGGCATTAAGTTCCAAACCCTTCCCACAGATCGAGAAAAGATTTCCTTTAAAATAGAAAAATGGCTCAGGAGTTCGGTAAAAACAAGGTAGCTGTAACAGCACCCTTAGAGCAGCCAAGCGGGAGTTTATCTGGTGACGGTGACAGTCCCAGGACCGGCTGCTGGAAGGAGGACCGTGAGAAAGCAGCAGAACTAAAAGCACCCAGCCCATGTGGTCACCTCCCGGTGGCCCTGTCCACCTCACGCTCTTCTCCCGCCCGTGGAGAGGCAGGCTGCTGCCATGCCAGCCCTGATGAGATACTGGCTCCACCGGCAGCGGCAGCTGCCTCGGTGCCATTCGTCACCCATCCGGACACACACAGACCGACACGGGGAACGTGGGAGAGACGGCAGCACAAACGGCTCTTGCCTTTCCAATGCTGTTGTCGTCGTTACCTGGTTTGCTTGTTTGTCCCGTGCCTCCCAGGCCTGACCTCGAGAGCGATTTTCCTGCCGGGTGCTGTTTTTCTGCAGGACTCTGCCCTTCTCAGGCAAGTGGAAATGACAACTTGTTGAAACAGATTAATGACCAGAAGATTCGCTGACCCGTAACTGGTTTGTGCCTTCCTTGCCGAACATGAACAATCGTGCTACGAAGCTCAGAGCCAAGGGCCAGCCCTTCTCTGGGAGGGTAGGACGTTGCTCCATCTCTTCTGGCCCACCAGCAGCTATCTGCTGGTAAATGGACGGGAGCTGCTGCGCCTTCCTCCTGCCGTACATTCACTCACATGCAGGAAAAAGGATTTTTGGGGCAAGCAATAAATTTCAGCAGCGCAGCACTGCTTTGTCTCAGGCAGGCGGGCTGGGGGGGACCGCTCTCATCTCACCACACAAAGGGGAACGCACTGAGGCTGCGCAATGGCCCGTGATGGTCCCACGGCGCTAATGAAAGACGGAGGCGTTTCTATCTATCTTCCCTGCGATGGGTTTCCCACCCCGGGGCTCTCTGAGAGCTCTCAGGACTGCCTGTGGTACGTGACCGCGCATGATTGCTGTGACCTGTGCTGCCTTGTCCACCCACAAACCCATTAGCAGGAGCACTGAGGAACCCCAAGAGGAGCCAAGCGTTTTCCCTGACTCCAGAGCCAGAGGAGCATCAGGATGGCTCCCAACTGAGTTGTGTTCACCTCGGCTGCACTGGAAACTGCTGATGCTAGAGAGGGTTTAGCTCTTTTTCGAAACAACTGCCATCTCCCCCCGCCTTGCATTTCTACTGCCAGCTTTTGTTTCCAGCTCAGAAAAAAAGGAAGAAAAAAACAGACAAACGAAACAACAGCAAGGAAAGAACAAAACCAAGCGCAGCAGCTCGGGAAGAGCAGAGAGAAGGCAGCGCCAGAGCTCCTGTCCTGCCTGCCCCAGAGCACGTGGGCGATCAGCGACATTAAAAGCAGCAAACACGGAGCTGGTGGAAGGCT
Source organism: Bucorvus abyssinicus (assembly GCA_009769605.1). Taxonomy (NCBI): domain Eukaryota; kingdom Metazoa; phylum Chordata; class Aves; order Bucerotiformes; family Bucorvidae; genus Bucorvus; species Bucorvus abyssinicus. Next base: position 25,690,515 of record CM020035.1, on the reverse strand, counting down.
GCGGAAGGCAGTGCTGCGGGCGGACATCCAGGACTAGGACACAGTGAAATCCAAACAATTATCTGCAGAACAAGAATAACAGGGTTTTAATAGTTAATGACCTTGTGCGCACGGAAATGATGTACCATGGCACGTTCCCCAGTTAAAGCCAGTCAGGATGAGGAGAAACCCTCTTAGAAATGCAGCTCTGCTCAAAGCAAGGCTCCCGCGCTGCTCCGAGCTCCCTGTGTGCTGAGGGCCCTTTTGCCCAGGTCGTGGTCCTGCTTTGCTGTAGCAGCACGCTGCCCTTTTCCCTGCTCTGTTCCCCGTGACACCTACGGTGCATCGAGACGAACACGAGAGCGTCCACAAACGCATCCCGCTCCGCAGCTCACCGGGTGAGCTCACTGCCTTCAGGCAGGAGAATGAATCGAGGATGGCAAAACTCTTTGAAGAGTATTTAGGAAATAGATGTCATTACAGTATACACAAATTCCATTTGCAGCTTGAGCACGCAAGACTATTCATGAGAGGAATTTGCTGCTGGAGATAATGAGCCCGTTTTCACCGCAGTGTAAATCTGCCGCCTGTTGTAGAGGATCAGGGGCTGTCAGAGCAGAGATCATCGCTACCGAGTGCTCTCCTAATCGTGTAAACAGTGATGACATTTAGAGCGTTGTTTAACGAGGGAGGAGATTCGAGTCACTTCTCCAGCAATATGTAATGAGGAGTAACCCCTGCGCATCGGCCGTCCCAGCCCTGGCAGCAGGCTGGGATGTCTTTAAGCTGCACCTTTAAATTGTGAATAATGCCCATTAAAAAACCATACCTCCTAGCCGTGGTAAGCATCTCCGGGTAAGGCACTGGCGCATGCATGTGGCGTCCATCCTCATCCCGGGGAACAGTTTGTAGGATCGGGATGCACAATGGAATAGTTTATTGCACCTCTTAAAACCAAAGCGCTTCCCACCAACGAGCTTCCCACTTAGGAAGTGAGTTGAGCCCCTTCCAGGTCCATAGCTGAGCAGCTGAGAGCATGACGAATGAGTAGGATGCGCGTTTTAAGGAGGTTCTTTGTAACTTTGAGAGAATTAGTTCCTCTAGGCAAAGATCTGCTCATCTTGCAGCAGGGTAGCTGACCCTCAGACGAAGCAGGATGAGCGTGACATCTCTCTTGTGTCCCCAGAGCCGAGAGGAAGCCCTGGCTCTGCGTCCCCGAATCCATGTCTGCGTGTTTATTTCAGCAGCAGCATGAGGGGTGTGTGAAACAAAGGCTCTGAGCCGCACCAGGTTACACGAAGATTTATCAAAAGCCAGTTAGTCTGGCTTTAAAATTAATTTAGCTTCCAAATTAAAGGGCAAACTAAATTGCTGAAGCCAATGTGAGTTGTGACATCTGTATCCCCGAGTTTCAGTGAGGGGCGGAGCACGGTGCATCCTTTAGTACAGCTCGCTCTGGTCCAGCACCTCTCCCCGTGAGACTGGGGAAGCTGGAGGACAGCCGGGCGCTGGGCAGGGTCTGGGCAAACAGCGCTGAAGAGGGCGAGCCGAGGGCTGCTCGGATGGTCAAAGAGCAGCCGGCCTTTTCTCCAAGCACTTTTCTCCTAACCGGCTGCATAAAGGCCAACCACCACCCGTGCGCCACAGAGCAAGGCAGAATCGCTGAGCGGGGCTGCCAGGTCACTTAGTGAACCTCGAGAGCTTCAGCTGCCTCCGAGAGGGAGGAGTGGGCCGTGGTTCTAAACTGACCTTTGCAGCTCAGCACCCTAACGAACGGGAACACACCTATCGTTTCTCTCCACCAACATTTGATTTAGCAGGTTGCGTTTACCACTAACTACCACATTAAAGCGAGACAAACCGTCACAGGCTCCAGCTGCACCCCTCGCTCCACAGAGCATCCGCGATGGCCAGCCTTGCTTTCCAGCAGCTTATTCCCCCTGAAGAAACCAGCTGCCGAGCTTGTCTGTTCTGAACATTAACTCTCCCCAATTCTCACTTTCTTGGTGGCCCTTTGCCATAGAAACCTTCCTTAGCAACAGGGAGGCAGAGCAGCAGCCGAGGCTTTAATGAGGCAGCCCCGGTCCCTCCATGCGGCACATCACCCCGCGCCCTGCTCCCCACCTTACCTGCCCCAGCAGAACCAGGTGTGGGCAGGAGGGAGACAGCTGCGTTGGCAAACTCTTTGGGAGCACTTGGAGATGCCCCTTTGATTCAGTGCTCGTGGGCAGGTTTAGGACCCAGCTCGCCCGCGGGAATTCCTTGCACCTGAACAGCCCTGGTGAGGCAAGGACAGTCTGTGGCGCTTGTGACCGCGGGCACAGGGGTGACAAGAGGAGCCAAGAGGGAAGTGGGGACGGGACGAGATCTGGGCTCTGGTGTATCTAAGGGGGTAGTACTGCTGTCAGTGCTGCTCAGAGGATCCAGCTTTATTCCTGCCACCGATTTCTGCTGTTCCCTCCACTTAACCGCTATCTCTTTTACTGGTTAGAAACCGTGTTTGCCTCTGTGATGGGAGGGAGGCTGTAAAGAGACAATCGGTAGCATGTCTGACGTGCTCTATGAGTAAAGGGCGAGCCCTCATCCCTGTGCCACCACCGGCGGACGGTACACAGAACCGCAGGCAAGATGCGCTGGTGCTGCAGGTTCCTGCCCGAGCGGTGTCCAGGCTGAGGAAGTGGTGACGGACCGAGGGCAGCGCTGTGCTGCTTCTGTGTCATCCTCCCTGCAGGTCTGCCCTTTCTGTTCTCAACCGCTTTATTTGGATGGACAGCCCAAGCAGGAGGCTTGCTGCTCTGGATTTTCCACGTCTTTAGGGAAACAGCCGACGGGGGCACGTTGGCTCTGCTGTGCTGAGGACACACCTCACCACAGAGGGTCAGCTCGGGTCCAGAGCCACGCCAAAGCAGGGACGTCCAGCTGCCTTGGAGGGCAGGCGTCCTCACAAAAAGCCTCCCCAGCCTGAGGAAACGTCATCGCTGCGCTCTCTGACTCGCCCTGTCACGAGCACACCAGCACGCACCAGCGTTACGCCGTGGCTCACCCGCAAACCTGCGCTGCTCTCACTGCCCACCCTCCCTGCCAGGTTTTGCATTACCTGCTCTGCTGCCTGCGGGCTGATCGTGGCGAGGAAGAGCCGCGGTGGCCTCATCTCCAGACACCTCTCCTCTGCCCCTCTGCCAGCACCGGGACAGAACGAGCTGCAGGCAGCCTAGCTGAACTCGCAGACCTGGCTTGTAGGGAAGAGGGAACGGCCAGCTCAGCCTGCTTGTCCTGCCCAGTGGGAATAATTCCTGGTTGGCTCTTAAATTGGCAGGACAAAGTCATTTCCCCCTCTCTGAATTCTAGCTTTTCCTTTTATCTGCTTATTTTTACCCTTGTCCGTCACTACCGAGTTCTCTGACCTTGCAGGTAGCAGCCAGGTAGCAGCAGCAGCACTGTCTCCTGCGGCAGGCCAGCTGGCAGGAGCTGTACCTTCATCGGGCAGTGGGACCCGGGGGCAACTCCCTCCGTCCCTGCTTATCTTGCAGGTGCCCTGTTGGCGCTCTGCAGTGGATGAGCTCCGGGATGCGGATGCCTGAAAGTCCCCATGCGAGACAGGAGAGATCCCTCACTGCCTCCTCAGATCTTACGCCCTCCTCAATCACAAAGTGAGATCACCGTGGCCCTCTTGACACATCATTTTCTGCTGCCAAATGAGGTTTCGTATCTGGGTACAAGCACTGGTTTCCACTAGGAGGGGAGAACCAATTTTAATCTCTCCATTTTTCTTTTTAGAAGCTGTATTAAAGACAGGAAAAACTTGAACGAACTGCTCTGGAGCGTCTCTGAAGAGCTGAGGTGCCAGCACAGCTTCCTTCCCGGAGCGCTACGGAAGAGCAGATCCTCTCCCCACCCGCCTGCCAGCCCTCCACCAGGCTACAGACAGCTCCCAGGTAGAAAATCTTCCTTACTAGCCAAGAGGCTTGCTGGAAGGTGAAAGTAAAACCTAAAGAGCACTTCAAAGTGGAGTCTGACTTCCAAGAGTCCTGCTGGGGGACCCGCACGGACAGCTTGTCATGGTGCTGTGCTGTTTGGCTGTTTATCAGTAAACCTTTCCCTCAGCCAGCTCTGCACAATAAGCCCTTGAATGGATCTTAGGCTGAAAAGAGCTCAGCCAGCAGACACAAAAACATGATCTGTCTCTTGCAAAGAAAGCTTCGATATACCTTAAACCACCGTGTTGTCAGAGGTAGTTACATATTCAACCTCCTTCCTTCCTGTGGGCTTCTCAAGGCTGCATAAATCTAGGAGCTCTACTGACCAAGCACAGCAGCTGCCTGTTCTGGAGCATCTCGCTGGGGACTAGCATGAGCAACCCGGCTGCTGGAGCGCCATGCCCAGGGTCCCACGGGGAAGTCTTCTCCTCGCACGGCTAGGCAGCTGTCATTGTAGAAACGGCTGCAAAATTTCCAGCCAGCCTGATCCTCAATGGATGAGTGAAACCCCTGATCTACGGCATCAAGGACGCGGCTCAATCTCATTAGATTCCAAGAACTAATCTGAAAGATGTAGAAAGCTTTCTTGGCTGCCCATCCTTGTTATAGAGCCTCCATCACCATAGTATGGGGCTGCTCCATGATTTTTAACTTATTTATGCTCACAGTGATACGGAGAAATGCTCGTTTCTTCCTTTTACAGGCTGGAAACTGAGGCATAGAGAGGCTGAAGAGCCTGACCCATCAAAGAATACAGGACTCATAAGGACAAGGCTCCACAAACTAGACCCTCAAACTCACGCCTTTAAGTGTTCCTGAAAACCCACCGAATCCTTAGACAAAACGTGTCTCAAATGCTTGGTGCCATCATCATACCTTCAGAGAGCTGGAAAAATCCCCCGTCAGGAGCTCAGGGCTCAGGATAGGGAAGAAATCAGGTGTTCTGAAATGATGACAGCAGATCAAGTCAGAGAATCCCATCTGGGGCAACGGGGCCCTAAATCCACGTGAATTATCCTAATAGACAGGCCTCTCTGGACCACGCGGAATTCTCCGGACTTTCTCCCTCGGCATCAGCAGCACTGAGGCCACCGTGAGTCTGCTGGATTATTCTAAACTTGCTTTGACTTCTCAGACACCCAGTGGGCAAAAGAAGCAGAGAGCGAGAGATGAAAGGGATGCGATGTGGTTGTGTGACTGTCACGTAATGGAACACTCACCCCGAGTAATTGCACAAAGAGCCATTTCGTGGGTTTTACTGAATAACTCCAGATAATTTAAAACCTCCATAAAAGGAGAGTGAAAATAAAAAATAACACTTTTACAGGAAGACACGTCCCCACATAAAGAACGCAGGAGGCACAGTGTTTACCAATGTGGGTTTAACGTTTTCAGCAGAGAGTGCAACCCCTTGGAAGGAGCAGCTTTTGTCCAGACAGCCCAATGCTTCCATCACCGCACACACGGCCCCAGTGTTGGGCACATACGACGTGCAGCCACGCTCAGCGCACAAGTGCTATATGTAACCATAAGCTCCGTCCCTAAAAATATTCCCAGTCCCATAAGAGAAGGGGATAGGGGATAGGGGATAGGGGATCGGGGATAGGGGATAGGGGATAGGGGATAGGGGATAGGGGATCGGGGATCGGGGATAGGGGATCGGGGATAGGGGATAGGGGATAGGGGATCGGGGACAGGGAATAGGGGATTGGGGATAGGGGATCGGGGATAGGGGATAGGGCATCGGGGATCAGGGATAGGGGATAGGGGATAGGGGATCGGGGATAGGGGATAGGGGATTGGGGACAGGGAATAGGGGATTGGGGATAGGGAATCGGGGATCGGGGATAGGGGATCGGGGATAGGGGATAGGGGATAGGGGATCGGGGATAGGGGATAGGGGATACGGGATAGGGGATCGGGGATAGGGGATATGGGATAGGGGATCAGGGATAGGGGATAGGGCATAGAGAACACTTATTTGTGCCTCAAGCCTGTCTCCTCCCGCAGCTGCACCTACATCTCCTCCCTCCACCGTACACCCACCGATTCGAAAACCAGTCAGATTTTTGCCCCAGATGCTCCTGCTAGAGGGACTGTTGTGGTGCCACGCCGGGGCCTCACCAGTGCCACCTAAAGAGCCAAAATACAGCAGTTACATACAGCTCTTTTTTTTTCCCATCTTGGAAAGGGAGCAATAGCATGGAGAGGTTCAGCCTTTTACCCCCCTCTACCCAGCATCTCTGTGGCAGATCTGGAGAGCCCTCCTTGGATCTCCTGCCTCCCAGCAGCTTAGCCAACAGCAGAAGTCCTTAACTGGACACGAATCACTGAACACACCCCCTGAGACAGAGCATCCCAGTTCAGGGACTGTCTGGTCCTCTGGTTTATTGCAGCTCCTTTAGCTTTCCCTTCTAAAGGAAACAGCCCCATCGCATCTTTCTCGCGGTGAGGATCACGTGAGCAGCGCTGTTGTTAATCTCGCCGAGGCAAAAAAAAAACCCCAAGCAAACAATGACAAGCCTGATTCAGTCCAGTTCTCGCACGCCCCATCGCCGGTGGCAGGGAGCCAGTTCCTGAGCTCACCGATGCTGGGGCAGAGCCATGGCAACGGCGCTGCCGAAGCGCGAGCAGCTCCTGCCCAACGGAGCCAGGCGCAGCCTCCCAGGATGGGGGGTTGGCACGATGCAGACCCCCTCTCCCAGCAAGCAGGAAAGATCTAGAGTGCTACGTGGGACAAGCATCAATGCACCACAAAAGTGTTGTTCTGTCTCGTTGAGGTGTTTTGCTGTTTGTTCAGGATTTTTTCAATTTTTTTCAAGAAAACATTCAAGATTTTCGAGCAGGTTCTGGCACTTCCAGGGAACGGTTTGATTTCAGCTTTTATTCTGTACTAGGTTTCAGAAACGCATCTCCACTCTTGCGCAGGGTTCTGACACACCTGCTTCAGCCCGAGGCCGGTGGGGCTTTGCCCAGTGCTGGGGTGCAGAAGGCTGTCCTGGCCAAGGTCCCCCACACAGCCGCCCGGCTACAGCCCCCGCGTGGACGGAGCCGTGGGGTGCCCTGCAGAGCCAGCGAGCTTTGTCCTGGGCAGAGACTGGTGCCAGCGGGGGGATGTTCTGGGGAGCGCAGCAGCGCTCGGTGCTGAGTCCGATGGACGGGGAATGACACCAGCCACATTGACCATGGGTGACTCCTCTGCTCTGCAGGCTGCCCTTGTGCCACTTCCCACCCTTCACAGCAGGGTCCCTTGGCACCTTTCGGGACAGTTTGTAACCACACAGAGTTTCAGAACACTGTTCCTTCCCAATGTTTCTCTGGTGGCAGATGCCTGTGACACAAGACACCGTGTGCCAGTGCAGCAGGAACCACAGGGAAGGCTGGATGTAAGGCAGGGCCAGGTCTGGAGGGTGTCCTGCCTGCTGGAACAGGACAGCCCAACTACGACCCCTGCACAGCAAACGGCTGCGCACTTGTCCCTCTCCCTGCCTCTCCAAACCATCCCGTGATGTGCTGTTGGCTTGGGCTCTGAGGTGGGCAGAAAGGGCAGGTCCTGAGACCTTCCACATGCTTCCCTGTGTTTTAAAGATGGAGCTCACCTTCATCTGGGTCCATCCCCTCACTTCAGATCATCTTCCAGGCTTGTGAAGGTGGTAACTTCTTTTCGAACGGCCTCATTACGTCGATACGTAGCATTTGTTCACACGGGTTTCCATCCACACACAGATGTTTCCATCTACAGGAACAGGAATGCTACATAAGCAACAGAAACCCCAGGAACTGAAGAGGGTACCTGTGTCACAAACAGGGCTGTGAACCATGGTGTCAACCCTAATCCTACCAAAATAGCTGGAACACCTCACAGACCCACCGCCGGCATCACTTCTTGGCCCATTTTCCTTGCCAGGACTGCAGAAAAGTCTTTAATTCTCAACAGTCAAACCTAAGTCAGAGACTGAAGAGTAGGAGACTACAAGGAAGTTGATGCTAGTTCAGGACCTAACAGCATTTAGGTTAGCGACACCAAATGTGGTGGCTTATTCGAGACAATCCGAAGAACTGGAAGCACCTCCTACCTTTCTGATGATACTGGGATGTTATTTTGCACCGGATTTTAGAGGTGGTGCAAGGAAAGAGAAATTCGTTTGAGTAATTTCATCCAGAACAGAGGAAAGAGCAAAACCCGGTCTCTGTTCAAGCTGTGTTGATACTCTACAGCACAACAAAAGTCCTCTAACCTTTCCATCACAGCACACGACTGGGCACTCAAGGAATGGCCTCTTGATCCCTGTGCTGGTGCTGGGAGGAAGAAGAGAACGTGCCATGCTCCTTGCATCCCCTTTTCTTTAGCCTGCTCTCCTTAATTTAGACAGATTTGCAGCGTGGGTCACACCTACCCACCAACCCCTCGCTGCGATCCAAGGAGATGCTAGTGAGTTTGTGTGGCGTACAGCGTTTTTCGTAGAGAAGACACAAATAGTTGACATTTTCGTGGTATAATTAGCACCCATAAAACCGCTCTGTTCTAAGAATAGTCACAAGAAACAGAAACATGGAGTGGGAGCTTGTAAAATTTTATCAGTTTTGTCATCTCTTTGGAGAAAAACCTGCCAACTGGCCCCAATTCGTCATTCAAGGGTGTAGTAAATGCTGGAAAGTAGATTTTTCGGAACAGTTTTACTCCAGTCTCCTTAGACATCTCAACACAGTTCTTTGAACAGCAAAGCTGAAGTGTGTCACCAGAGGTAAAAATTCTCTCCTTAATTAATGAATTAGCTAATTGCACTTGGCTGCCGTATCTGAGCACCTAAGTGCAAAGCAGCAGCACTCAGTCATAAATAGGGGCATGAGTACATTTGCATAAAGGATTTAAGAAGTTGATGAGTAGTAACCGGTGTTGGAATTCACACGGGTTCATTAAAAACAATTTTTTGTGCAGATATGGGTTAGAATTGGGGGGAAAAACCCCAGATGTGGAGGTGTATGAATTTGACGGTGTTCCCTAGGATGGAGTTCTTAGACATGATAATTGAGCGTTGAACCCAGCCCTGTCGTGGAGGGCTGATGACACCCTGCGTGCTTACCACAGTATCCTCCTTTGGACAGCAAAATCGGTCCTACACGGGAACAAACCCAGCCAGGAAATCAAGAATTCCATCGCTGCCTGTGGATGTACCTGATTATTAACCTTTCCCTGAAAACACCAGGTCACCTGTCATTATCTTAAATAATCCTGCAGTCTGAAAGAAGCCCAAACGTAGCTGAGGCAGTCCATCACCCACACGAAGAGAAGGAGCACAGTGTTCCCCTGGAGTTCCCCATAGTTCTGAGGTGCTCCGAAACAAACTGGAACGGGAACGCATTGTCAGCTTTCTAAACAAAATCCCAAACTCTTCAGCCACGACGAGAGGCTGAGAGGGAAAGCTAAAGCCCCAGGAAAGCAGTAGTACTCTGCGGGAATGCAGCTGTCCCTCATGGCTGGTGACGCTGCTCAAAGACGGTCATGGTTAAACGCAGCGCTCATCAAGCACAGCCCCCTCGTTCTGTTTGGAGCGCTGCGTTCTCCTCCTTCGGGCAACGTCTGGCTCTTCCATCGCAGATCCCTGCATTGCAGATGGCCCTTCGTTCCCTTGTTTCGTCTTCAGAAACCAAACCAAAACCCTCTCGTTTCCTTGAGGGAGTGATTTTGTCACGCAGGTTTCGAGGTGACCCAAGAGGTGCGGACTCGCTCTGATGTCATCTGGAAAACTAGCGATAACCGCTCCTGGAAACTCGCAGGGGAGCCGCAGCCCACAGCTTTCTGATGCAGGAGGTGACAAGGAAAGGCTGGCTCAAAGCAGAACGTCCCCGTCCCGCTCCAGCTTTCAAACAGCTTTGTACCTGGCAGTCTTGGCTAAGCTCTCTAGAAACACAAGGACAAGGCGTGAGGGTCCCGGGGAGAGGCGAACTAGTGGCAATTCTCCAGACAGGAAAGGTATCAATGTCGGGAACTTACTAAGCAGAGTATAGATTCCATCCAACAACAGGAGCTTTACGCGATGCGTTCCCGTTTTGTCTGCCACGCAGATGTTCTCTCTGTCTCCTGAGGTAACCAAGAACTCAAACCAGCAGATGACCTCTGCTCTGATGGGTCAGATCAATATCAGGCCAACACCTTAACTGGCCAACTAGATAATTTCCGTACATGCATACCAACCCTAGACCAGCTGGGAAACCAGCCCGGGAACATGCCTCTCTCCAGCTTTCACTGATCACAGCACAGTTTGACCTCGAAGATACCTATTCCTTCCTTTTACTGAACTCTGGTGGCTCTGTAGGAAAGGGAGTAAACACCACAGCGTTATTCAACGTCTCCCTCAAGGTACAACTGTGAGGAATGGGTACTTAGCAACCAGAAACGGAGGAGCACAAGATGTTCCATCCTCACGGCACGTTTTGCAAGGAAATACAAAAGCTCGCGTCAACCTGCAACACCTCGGCCAATGCAGCCAGTCCGCACAAACAGCTCCAAACCCGCCACCGACAGGAAATGTCCAGATTGAAAAACCTCATGTGACTGACAAATACAACTCAACCCCCAATTCCTTGACATTTGTCTCCTTACCATCACCATCTTCTCCAACTGGATTTAAATGAGTAATCTCTGTTCTAAAAGGTTGGTTCGATATTTATGTTGGTTATTAAGGTCGAGGAGTCAGGAGACGAGAATGCTAATTTCCGCGAGCAGATTGCCTGACATTTGAACAAGATTGAAAATTCCATCAATAAGGCACATTTTTCTTAGCAAAAAGTTCATGTAGTTTCTCAGGCATTAATCAGCAGAAGTCAGTCTGGAATGACGAAGAGATGACAACATCCCGTTTATACATAGCCCATTTCCAGGGAAAGGAAGGTTACAGGCATATGCTGAGTCAATGCTCAATTACTGGCCATGTTTGAGGTTTCAGTATTTTCCAGGAGGTTTTTTTTAAATTTTTTTTTATTGTCTAAGAGCAGAATTTGGTTAAAATTGAACAAAAATACGATAAACAAAATAATTACAAATGAAGCCTGAATATGGTTGCCTCAACTTGTCCGTTCAATCTACTAACACCTTCAGAAAACTTCAAGGAAAAACCCCAAACTTTAAGGAGTGCAGAAGAAGTTGACTTGAATTTAGAAAGAAGCATCTGTTCTCTAATAATGGAATTTAAAATGTCTGCATTGGTCCATTTCCATACTTCCTTGCCGCATTCATGGGATTGCTGAGCTCCCTCTCGTGGCCACGTTAACATTGGTGGGCTGGTTTTTTCCAGCCCAGCACTTGCTGTAGATTAATGGGCGACACAAAAGGGCAGTTTGAGGTTCTCCGAAGTAGGAATTGATTTTAATCTCCTCGGGAGCTCCTGCTGAATCACCTGCCACAATCCATGGTAGATGCTTCTCTGGGCATATGGGAGATGGGCAGGACTCATAGGCGGTGCCTCAAGGAGGTCCGGCAAGGGAGGTGCTCCAGTTGGTGGGCTCCTACATCTCCAGATGGGTATGGCAAGTTCCTGAGAAGTATCTCAGGACAGCCTAAGAGCAGGATGCCCTCCAAAAAAAAACGTGAGCTGCCCCTACAACACATGATTTCAAGGCTGCTCCACACCATCAGCCAAGGATGGAGGTGCCACAGGGCAACCGCAGTGCTGGTGACCCCAGCAGGCTTGGGGTGGCTGGTGGGGACAGCACCAACCTGATTTTACAAGCCAATTAATGAGCAGAAAAAGAAATACCCGGCTACCACAAATCCTTCTGTAGAATGGGCTGCAGGGAGGGAATGGGCTGAGAGAGCAGCAGAGAGATTTGAAAAGAAAGCAAACAAATTTCTGAAACCAGAAGTTTCAGAGTTTGAGTTGAAACCCCCTTTTTAAAAAACAAAAGGTCAGAGTGTGCAAGTGTATCACAGGAGTTCTGTCAACGGCTGCTTTTTAACCTGACAGAACACTGTTTACGAACCGGTGGTATCCACCTGCAGACAGTCACTCAAGGCGTGACTGAGACCTCCCGTCTGTTTTTAACACAACTAATGAGGAAAGACAAAAATAAATGCTGTTTCTTTCATCCTAAATTCATTTTCCCCTCAAACCCAAGATATTGTTGTGGAAGAGCGATTGTCCTCTTACCATTAAAAGCTGGACTGCAGGTTTAGTAACTTAACCCTGGACAGATTTGGGTGGTGCACGTGGCAATGAATGAGTTAGAGCCATCCAAATCCTGCAAAACTGCTGATTTTGGAGCCTCACAGCTGCAGTGTACTGCAGGCGCCGTGCCATCGCAACAAACGTACAGTCCTGCAGGCGTTACCTTACTAGATCCCCTGTTAGCAGCTTTTAACAGCGGCAGCTCACTGAAGAAAAGTTCACTCATCAAAAAGAATTAATTAAAAGTCATCAATAGCATTTATTTGCCTCGCAGATCAATAGTACCTAATAACGAGTCTGTCAGTAGCTGGAGAACTTCTGGACCATATGTTTCGGGAAAAAAAACCACATTTAGCTTGTGCAAAAAGATGCCCATTTAATTTCAGCTCATTTGTACGTGCCCAATTACTGCAGTGCTGTAGGCGAGCGAGATGCTAAACGCGCGGCTGCAGCTCTCGCTGTTCTTTTTGCACCTCGGGCTTCTTTAATTTAAAAAAGGGCACCCCCAGGCTCTGCCCCCACCCTGCCCACCCTCCCCAGGACTGTAAGGGGCTTCTCTCGCCAGACTGGGGATCCAAGCTCCAGCAGCCAACCCTCAGTCCCCAGACGTGGTGTTCAGTCACTGCACTAACAGGCAGTTAGGGAAGGGAAATGCTCCTCTTGCAAAGGAAGAAGATCAGCAAAGCTGCCCCAAAAGCCCCCACAACGTGTTTCACTGTTGTACAAACTCAGCGCCTCCTGCAAATAATTATTTCACATTAAACACCATTTTCCTTCTTCAGAGGTCTCCAAGAAAGAAATTAAAAAATCACCAAAAAACCCCCCTAAAACGCCACAACCCAGAAGAAAGCCCAGGGCTCGGAAAGGTGGCCACCAGCTGGAGAGAGAACGTCCTGGCCCCAAGGAGGGGCTGCCTGCAGAAATGACCGCAGCACCTCACACCGCCCATTTTCGGAGGGTTGAACAGGGCGTTTCACCTGGGGTTTGGAATTACCAGTGTCACGAGCCCTTCGAAATCTAACCCGTTCTGCGCATTTTAACACTGCGTATCTAGATAAAGCATTTTTTTTTCGCATCCTCTCGCAGGCAGAAAGAAATTCGGCAGATGGATAACAAACACATTTTAGAGAGAAAGTCTTTGGGGAAGCAGTAATACCCCACAGCCAGTTTACCGAGGGAGGTAAGTGATACCTCCAGCCTTCACTAGCTAGCGTGGTATTTAAAGATGCTGCAGAACCCTAATTACATTATATGCCGCGAAGCCGATATAAGACTAAAACCTGTTTAACAGTTAAGCCTGTTGCTATAACAACCACATTTCAAGGACGCACGCAACAACATCTACATCAACAAAATGTCTCACTGCATCGAGCTTCACCTGGCAAAAGAACCAATTAAATTGGAAACAACTTTGTTAAAATAAATAAATAAATGAAAGGATCTTTTGTTACTGTCAACAGGATCCCAGCATTAAACACCAACACCTCTCCATGGCGGATTTGCTATTTAGTTCACCTGCTTTTGGATTCCTCCCCAAATGTTTCCCCTCCAAGGAGAGGAACAGGCTGCCCAGGGAGGTGGTGGAGTCCCCATCCCTGGAGGGGTTTAACAGACGTGGGGATGTGACACTGAGGGACATGGTTTAGGGACCCTGGCAGTGCTGGGGAACGGTTGGACTCGATGATCTGAAAGGTCTCTGCCAACCAGATGGTTCTGTGATTCTGTGAGAAGTCATCACCTCAGCGTTCCCACCTCGGCCAAGCAGGCACTGAGGCATCTGGCTGCTCCCACTGAAGCGGGTGGGAACACTGCTTTGGATGCCGATGGCATCGCTTCTCCCAGCCTTTGCCCACAAAAGCAGTAAGTTCGCAAAGGGATGAGTACAGCTTCCTCCCAGCTAAAGCTGTGCTTCACGTTGCTGGTCCTGGAACACGGCGGGAGAGATAAGAAGCAGCAGCAGTACTTGTTCAGCTCCGCCTTACAAACGACCTGACATTTCAGTACCCTGTTTCTCCGATCAGAGCATCTCAAACCACGTAACTCCAACAATAAATGCAAATTGCTTTGCCTCGCTCCTCACCCTCCGCCTCTTTTTCCGTTTCGTGGAATTACATCTTTACATATTCTTGGAAGACAGCTTCAGGAGCAAGATTAAACCCAGCACAAGTTTCACCAGAACTGTGACTTTGCTCGCAATAAGCAGAAAGTACAGGTTCCTCTATGACCACCGTTTAGCTTCCTGCTGGAAACAGCAGCCATGGCTTTGGATTACCGTTAGCGTCTTCCCCGGCTGCACACCTTCTAAAGAAGCACTGGGAGCGCTGGAAGCAGAGGTCGGTACCTCACGTTGTTGGAGGTCTCTGGTTTCAGCCCGACTGCACAGCAGGAAGGAGCTCTGCTAAAGCCAGACCGCAGAGAGACACTTAGCAATAAAAATCACACTTTTGCCCTTCTGAAATGTAAACTCCAACTCTGACATTTATTAGAGCAAAACTCTTGACAGCAGAAGGCGACATGAACATCATACCATCGATGATGGGAAACCGCAAGTTGCCGGCGTCCTGCTTAGACACAAGCAGCCCCGTCCCTAAGACGTGCTTCTGGGCTGGATGAGTTTCCAATCACCCTCTCGTACCTGTTTTGAAATCCAGAGGCTTTCAAGAACTTTTCACCAGCTGCTTACCGATTACCGGCCATACTGGACTCTTCCAGTCCAGAGGTCTAACAGGAGGAGCACGGAAGGTTAAACGTCTCATAAAAGGTGTTACGGTGGCTGTTAAGGCCAAAGGCTGAAATCCAGCCAGCTAATGTGAAAGGGAGTCTCACCGCTCTTTTGAAGAGATGGGATTTCACCCACCGAGCTGCTGGATTAAATCATGAGGTGGAAGTCAAAGACGCTGCTGTGATGCAAACCACCTTGAACAAAAGCCCCAAACTAGCAGCTTTTTACTCATAAATACGTCAAGTGAGATTAAGATCAGCAAAGCTAAATGTACGTTATGAATTCGCAAAGGAGACCCGGTACAACCAAGTCACGTTTGTCACAACGGCTGGTTCCCATCACCTGAAGACCATCGGCACCTAAACTAAACAGGGAAAGCGGGTTACAGAGAAAGCAAGTCATAAAATAGCTGTTACCTCCAGGAAGAGAGGAAATTGCCTCCTCACTTCATCGACATTAGCTGGCGTCACGCTCACACCCGTGTCTAAGGTACGACCATCATCCTCCACATCTCTTTTCTTCTTAAGAAGACAAGTGTGTGAGGAGAGGTAAATCTTTCCTTTCAGCCAAGTGTTATAACGGAAAAACACAGTTTATCAGGCACACCATCTCTAGTTCAGCTATTCTACAGCCTTAAGCACCTGGCAGCCACTGAAGAGCCACCTTCTCCTCCAAGGAGCAATGATGCCACCAGCACTGCCGTTTCTCCACAAGAGGAACCTGGCCACGGCCAAGGCGTGCACCAGAGCACAGCAGCCTTCAAGTCCCTGCTAGACCCTGCACCAGCTGGAGGGCGAGCTGTGAGGCATCCTCGGGGCTATGGTGACACGTCCTAGACATGGTATTCCATTTTCTTCCCTCTCAGAGAGCTGTACTGGTTGCCCTGGTACTCAGTTTCCTACTGCTAATGTCCTTTAGCCCCCAGCACAATTTTCAAACTACAGGCAACGATAAGAACAACGTGCACGAAGCGACTGATGTTAAATGTTGTCATCTGTCTCCAGTAAAACCCGTCGGTTACTCAACAAAATAACTGCCAAGAAGACAGGCGACATCCTTTATGTATTTCAGCAAATCTGATCTATTACCAATAATTTATGCCCACTTGGGGTTAAAGATCTGAGCAAGCGAGCCCATTTGTCACAGTTGCCACGCTGAGGCTTTCAGGACTGGGTTCAATTACGGCTAAGTTAGGAGATAAATTTGGGGTAAGCGTTGCCGCCCCCTGAGTCGTTACAGACTCTAGTGAACAGACTCCGGTCGGTAAGAGCTGAGAATCACAGAATGCTTTGGGTTGGCAGGGACCTGCAAAGGTCATCTAGCCCAGCCCCCTGCAGTGAGCAGGGACATCTTCACCAGGTCAACTTAGCTCAGGCACGTCCTGCTCCCATTCTCCTCTGCGACAGTGGCTTCCTGAGCAGCCTTGCTCGAGATGCTCCTGAAGGTGGAAGACTCTTCATCATGGACGCAAAATGGCCAAAGCATATTGTGGGATATCATGAACGCAAGCTCATGGAAGGCAAGGAGAACATCAGATGTGCATTACAGCCTTTACAGTCTGCTGCCCTGGAGCAGAGAGCTGCAACATTTCCTGGGGAAAACCAATACTTTCTGGGAAAAAGATCCCATAAAGAGATGAAATGCAAACCGTTCCCTCTCACGCAGGTGTCACCCTACAGAAGGGAATGAGTGGCCTGTCGAGAGAGCAGCTGCGCTGGGCGGTTGGTAGATTAGCTCTGCGGGGGAGCTCCACCAGCTTCAGCAGAGCTGCTCTTGACTCTTGACCCACCTGAAGGTCTGGCCCTCTCTTCGCTACAGCCACTAGAGGTCAACCCAAGCACACACTTCAGAGCACCCCCACCTCCACCGTCTGCAGGAGCACTCCGCTGTGGCAGGTCCAACGCCTGGTGGTCGTGGTGCTGGGTTTCTGAGTTGGGTTCGGGTCACTGCTGGCCTCTGGGAGCTGTGAAGCTCCACATGGAAAGCTGCAGGCACCACCATGGGACTGTGCAGGTCCAGTCACACCAACCATGCTAGATCAGCCTCCAGTAAATAAGGGGATGCACAGCCACATGGAGAGCGAGCAGGAAAACAGTGCGTGGTGCTCGTTAGCAGGCGAGTTCCTAATTTTACCAGCCTGGTTTTCCAACCCAGACGTGGATGGTAACGTCTTCCTAACGTTCTGTCCAACACTGTTTACATCGACACTGATTTCCCCCACGCCAGTTATTTTGTCACCTTCTCGTATAGCCTTGAGCAATGTTCAGCCTCATTTTAACTTCCTCATCTGCAAAAGGAACGTCCTCAGACTCTCACTGTATCAGGGGAAGGAACCAAGTATTCGATGTGTTTGGGCAAAAGACAACCATTACCAAGTTGCCTAGAGCTTTATATTGTGTTCACCTCCAGAATGGAACTATTTTTCCACAGGTTCTTCTCAAAACAGATGGATTTAAAGTTCAGGTAACAGCAGATTTGAGCTATTGCTGCCTTCTCAGAACCTCTGTATGGAAGGGAAACATTTCGAGAAGCCTTGTTACGGTTCCTCCTCACTGACCTGCCAGTGTTACGGATGCACTGCTGTCCAAAGAGTGACCTACTGCAGAGCGTAACCTGGGACCCGCGCTCATTCTGGCAGCTCGTCAAGCTCTCTCTAAAACACCAACCCCATCTCCCTGGCGGAACTAGGTGTGTTTGGTAAACACTGCAAACTGTTCTAGCAACTTGCGACCTCACCATGCTTCCAGAACGCATACTCGGTTTACAAGTCTGGAAAAGTAGGGTCGTTAATTACTAGAAATGTCATGAAGAGCCTTGCTACTCTGTACAGATTTAAAAGAGATCACAGATTTTAAATTATTCTCTGGATCCAGAATGTTACTCTTTGACTTCTTTTCCGTTTACTATTCTGCAGTTTATTCCTGTTGAAGCAAAAACCTGGGAATAGGAGTGTTACGAGGCCACAGCAGAAGTACACCCTGCTTTCTAGAAAAAAACCGGACAGCTGAAGGCAGGCCGCAGGAATGGGAATGAGCTTCGAAGGCCTTTTCTGCGGACCCTTCCCCAACGCTAAGAGCTGGCCCAGCAGACGCCCCCGGCATCCTCCTGGCAGTGACGGCTGTCCAGCCTGCCCACTGCGCACCGAGAAACGCAAGGCTTGGGGCAGCGAGATGGTGGGCACCGCGGTGACAGACTCACAAACTAGGGGGGGTTGGAAGGGACCTCTGGACATCATCTCGTCCAACTCCCTGCTGAAATGGGAGGGAAGGAGTGTTGGGCTCCCCAGCCCACTGCTCCCCTCCTTCTCGGCGCCTTCCAGAGATCAGGATCTAGAAAGGGGTCCTGGGCTGCAAACTCAGCAGCGTGCTCCTACCCACCCAGCACCCTCCTGCTGTGCTGGGCACACCAGTGACTTCCCAGTGTGAAGCACCACAGTCCCCCGCACGCTTTCCTATGGCTTCTCCCTGCTGAGACAGCCCCCACTTGGAGCGCTGAGAAAAACCAAAACTAATAAATGCAGCTTCAGCAAGAGGAGACACAGGGCGCGGAACAAGGAAGATGGTGTTTAAGAGGAGCCCAGCGTTCCACGCATATTTTGGGCACGGGTTTAGCTGCTCTGAAGGGTTGGAAGAGTCTTCTCCAACCTCATGAATCAAATAAACACTCACATTATCTGCCCCGAGCCCCCCTGACGGGACTGCAGGGCTGAAATGCCTCAGCGGAGCCTCGGGCTGTTTGAACAAGCAGGTAAAGATTAAGCTTCACTTTGTCCTTCCGCTGTTGCGAGCACTGATTTATCTGGTAGCTGGAAGTCCTGGGGGAAGACAGCGCCAAACGCACTGCAGAGCTCCTGAAAGGTTAAATTCACTCTTTTACCAGTGAGGTTTTAGTACTTTCAAACAGAAACCAGTGGCCTTGCAAACCTCTCCAGGTCTCGCCCCGCTCGGTTTTCAGCCATCAGGTCCTGCAGGAAGCATAAACAGATGCTGAAGCCTTGGAGAGAGTCGTTTCAGGAAGCCGCAGCTCTGCAGAGAGCAGTCAGTGTTCAGGGGGTACATCAGAACACAACCAGAGCCCTGGGGAGTCACAGCGCTCAAAATCGGGAAGGGCTTCCTCGGAGATCCCCTGAACCAGGCAAAATTCCACCAAGACTGCAGCTGATAACGGCTGACGTGATGGGTGAAAGCACATCGGTGAGCCAGCGTCAACCCACCCGAGACAGCCCGGGCAAGCCACACCAGAAACACAACCCTAGTCACGATACTTAAAAGGACTGATGAGATGTGTGACTTTTGTTTGCGGCCGATTGTAGCCAAGCTCACGTTCCACAGCTGCGCTCCAAACAAGGGCTCCTCTGCAGGACTTTTCAGGTCCTCCTGTAACCTGGGAGCAGGGTGGGCACTGTCCTAAATCCATAAATATTTTCCAACGCTTCTGTACTCTTATGAAATAAATCAACATGCATCATCTAGATGCAATGCAGGCTCGTACAAGTGGGCAGACCAAATCAGCCAGCCCAGTTATTTGCCTGGGAAAGCCGAATAACTAACTAGTGGGTACGTTCTAATGCATCGACTAGAACTCAGGGAAATGTCTTCCTCCCTTCTAATTTGTAAATACAGCCTCTGTTCCACAGATGCGTGGAGCTGTAACCAAGCAACACTTGATAGCTCATAAGCAAAGCCTAAAAAACATCTTGAGGAGACCACCTTCCACTTGTAATCAGTCTACAGGGAAACCAGCGATCATAGACTTTTGGCGTTGGTTTGTGACAGCACGTAGTTCAATCAGTTCCTGCATGGGTCCAGAGGCAAAGCAGCAGGGAGACACTGCGGGAGCGGGGCAGGTGGAGATGGGCGAGAGGGAGAAACGCCTCCACCAGAGGATCTCCGATGACCGGTGGGGCCATCTCGCACGTTCTCCACGGTCTTCTGCCCTGCTGAGCCACCTGGCGGTACCAGCACCCCGCCACCAGCCTAATGGGAAACAGCATCCGCAGAGGAAGCTCTTTTCCCTGGGGTGGGAGGCCAGGGAGCACCTTACAGCTTTGTTCGAACACTCCCAAATACCTCATCTGTTCGTTTAGGTTTTAGCCCCAGATTTCTGGCAATCGAGGGCCATCCCACCCTCAAACGTCTTTGTGTTACTTCAGCAGGAACTAAAACGAACGCAGGAAATGTCTTCATGTCACTGGAGTCAATCTATCGCTGCCTGGGTCCACCAGCCGACTGCGTTGTGGGAAAGGCTAACAGAGCTGCACTTCAAGCCAAACTCAGACCTCCCACGGCCGCTCTCCTTACGAACGGCACGAAGCGGCGCGGGAGCCGCTCTGACTAATGCTTTTCACGCTAACCGCAGCTCAGCTCATCATCGCTGCCTGCTGCTTCACATCGGACTGAGACTGCACGTGGAGCAACCGTCCTCTCTTACCTCCTATTTGTTCGCAGGTCTCAGGCTGGGCTCCAGCTGGGCCGGCGACATGATAAAAACATTTAATAACAACGCCGGAGTAGAACGGCTGTCCAGAGGAAAGGGCGCAGCTAATCGTCCGCAGACCGCAGCCCACTGTCAAAAACCGGAACGCGCTCAGAAAGGGTTACTCTGCGCAGACAGTTGCTCCGGGATGGTGAGGATGGACCCACCAGCACTCGGATTTTTTTTCTTCCTCCCAGCCGTGTTTCAAAAATTAGACCAGACAGACCAGTGATGCTGCTGCAGGGGTTTGCTTAAGTGATGGATCAGCGTGTTGGTGCAACGGCTTCAGGGAGACCTCCAGAGCAACAAATGAGGCTGCTGTTGGCAGCTCTCTGTCATACGGTGAGATTTGCTTCATCCACGCTCGGCGGGGTGACGTGTACGGTTTTAGAAAGAACATCCCTGCATGAGGAAGCAAACTAAAGCGTTCACATCAAAAAATAACAAAGAGAAGCTATTCTTGGAGCCATCTGGGCCACCAGATTCTTCTACATGCTGCAGAAATATCCGCTTTGAATAATTAATACCTGAAATGGGCGATTCTCTCTCACTCAGGAACAGCTTCTTTCATCAGGTTAGGGCAAGCTGCACGTGCTCGGTTCTTTTTCAAGCCGGACTACAAGGCACGCGCCCACAGACACAGACTTCAGGAGTCACCTGCAGGTGCTTCTTCTCAAAAATGCCGCTCTGGGTTTGCTGACCCACTTCAGCGTGAGGATTTGTGACGCTACTCAAGCATCAACAGACGAAGCGGTTAGAACACAGGTCTCTCTTCACCTTGGAAGTCAGGGTGAGATCTAGAACACAAGCCCATGTTCTAACGCTCCATCTCCATCCGAGACCCTCTTCCTCACAGAACCTGAGTACAGGTTACAGAAGGTGTGAAGCAACTCCCAGCTGAGCCTGAAACCACAAAGGCGTGCCGGTAAGAGCACAGCAGAGCTCCGAGCTCGTACGTCGGGCTGAGATACACGACCCATTCACACAGCAAAACCCAGCCCTGTGAGAAAGCAGCTCCACAGCTCCACAGGTTATGAGCCAGGCGGTTTCTGAGATCACCCGCACAACACAAACACACACACACATGGCAAAAAGGTCTGGGCACAGGGCGGGGGCTTTCTCTGCTCCCACTTTTCTACCATATAGAGGAGAGGTTCATGGTCCAATATAGGCAGAAGGGGTAGGTGTGGTGGATGCTTCCCCCTGAAGGGAGGTCACCTCAAGGTACCTCATAAAAAATAGCTGTTTTTCTCAGCTAAGGGGGGCTGGCAGAGCCCTGCCAGGCCCAGCCTGCTGCCCTGGCTGGTCCGGCATTTTTAGACCAGTCAGAATCTGGTCCCACAGAATTTCAGAGAGTTGCTGATGTGCAGCTTGGCAGGAGCTGAGATTCCTCATGAGCAGGGAAATACTGAGACAGTAAGATTTTTCTACCCCGGGAGCATGAAAAGGCAAAACCTATTGAGGTCTAGGGATAAAGTAGGTGGATTCAGAGATGCCGTGTGCTCCTTATCGCTTCAAGGAGACCACAGCTGGGTTTCAAAACACAATCTCATGCAACTTTGGGTGCAGGTCAGGACACAAACTCCAGCCTAGCTCTGTCTATTCAGCCCAAGGGATAGTTCAAATCGCAGGACACTCATCCTGGAAAGGACAGGGCTGGAACCAGGAAAATAACTTCACTCATGACTGAAGCTTGAGCCCTTCAGGCAAAAGAAATGACCCTCGTCCTTTGGAACCCAAACAAAAAATCATAAATCTTGCTTCACATTAGCGGCATATAACAAATAAACTAAATAATAATAATAAGCATCTGTTATCTTTCAATTTTTTTTTTAAACAGAGTATTATTTTTGGCATATCTCTGTACAGAAGAAAATAGCGGTTGGCAAAGAGAGGGTTGATCTGAGAATGAAACGCTTTCCTCCTCTGCTCCTTTTAAAATTGATTTAGGTCTCATTTAGGCAGCTGAGACTCGGTAGAGCTGTGACTAAGAGCAAGTGTAAGAAATGGCTCATATCAAAATCTCCTTACGGACTGACGGTGAGTAGCCCGCTTACTCAGCCAGCCTAACACATTATTATTTTTAACAGGGCTGACGGGGACAAGTGCTGGACTCTGTTAGGATTTGCCATGTTTATGCTGATAAAACCCCTCCAGCTAAGTCTAAGACTTGGAATTTCTTGGTTCTTGCCAGTAGCGCTGTCAGCCCAAGCACGCCTGGCCACCAGCTTAGACAACAGCCATAAACAGCATCCTGGAGCAATCTGGAGAGCCAGGAGTCAGCCAGGGAGCAGGGGTCTGTTTGGTCTGAATACAACCTGTCAAGTTCATCTCAGTCTACATGGGAAGCCACAAAGGGCGTCAGCTTCCAGACTCAAGGCTGTAGCGGAGGCATCTGCTCTTGCCATCTTTCACCACAAACACGCCCAGAAATCGCACCCCTGCCAGCTGGGGCTGGTGACAATGGCACTTCCATAACTGCCCAGACCGCTGGCCACTGAGCAGCGCTGAGAGATGAGCACGGTGCCCTGGGTACGGACCACAGCGCTGAAATACCACTTACCCTGGCTTGAGCACTCACGGAGCAAGGGTAGAAGAGACACCATGCAGCCTAAGCTCCCTGGTCTCCTCCCTGGTACAATTCATCAACGAAGTCCTCAGGTCAAAGGCTGTTGCCCTCAGCTACCAGAGCAAGGCGATCAGAGACATCACACACGAGCCGGAACCTACCGAACAGCATGCGGCCACAGCACCCCCGTGGTTACACCTTATTTCAAGTCAACTTGACAAATCTGCACGTACGGGCACTTCTCCCCGGGCTTCAGGTTGTGCCATAGAGACTGTAAGGGTGGTCAGGCCACTCTTGCCCGTGACACTGTCAGGTCGACTAGACCCTGCGCAGTGATGGTGCTTGACAAGAAGCAAAGGAAACTGTTCAGGCGGTCCTGCCAGGAGCTCCGTTAATTATTAGCAGGGACTTGTTGTAGCTGACATCTACTGCGTTAGAGGAAATCCCCGGTGCTTTAGTGTCGGCGTGAGGTACTCGCTTCTGGTTAATCCGGACAACCAGCTTTGGCAACTTTTCTTAGCTGGCCATAAGCAGGGAGGAAATTAAGAGTCACATGTCAGGAGAGAAATCAGTCTGTTTGAACTACTGACCCTATGACAAAAGGTCTCCACTTTCATGGTCTCCAGTGTTTAAAGTTTACTAAGCCAATGGGTGTAATCCAACGGCTAGAAAGAAAAAGGGACGAGTCTTTGGCCACGTCTGGAAGAGTTCTAAGTGGGCATCTCCTTTTCCTTTCTTTTTCTTTCTTTCGTTCCGAGATTTTGAGGGAGCTTCCCCAGCTCCTGGACCACGAGCACTGCACAGGCAGGTGTTTGCGGACAGGTGACCGAATTTCCAAATGGTCCCCCCACAAAACCCCACAAAAGGGCTCCACAGACAGTGCCCTCATCTCGCGATAGCAGCCAAGAACATAAACCAGGCCATGTCTGGAGAGCACAGATTTCTATTTCAGGACGAGGTTTCCTTTTCACGGGCAATCCTCGCTACTCCACAGCCCACTAAGTCACGAACACGACTGAGGGCACAACGGCTCCCCGGGGGTTTCAGTGCGGGGCAAACATTCTCCATCAGCTGCTCCTGTGGGCGCTTACTCCTCCAAAGGGAGGAACATCTTAACTTCTTCAAACGTGCAGCTGCCCAGGCAAACTTTAAGGCTCTAATTCAACCTGTGACCTGGGCAGGCAGCCCACAGCTGCACACGGAGCACGCACAGCCTTGGCTGGAGAAGTCGGCAGGCTCCTGCTTGCTCTCACGCTGTCGCTTCCAAGTCCCATCCCTAAGCCTTTCCTCCAGGCTAGGAGAGCTACGCGCTTGCAGTGTCTTAATGCTGAGATTAGCCTGTTGCAGGTGACAGCCTAACAGTCACCTTTGGGGTTGGATTTGTGACCCTTCAGGATTTCTTTTACTTTAATCACAAATGTAATCCCTAAGCGTTGCACCTGCGAGTAGTTCGGCTCCCCAGAACCTGGAAGCCTGGGGGAAGGAGGCTCCAGAAGCGCATTTCGTTTGCAGACACAGCTGGAAGTGCCTCTGTGAAATAAACGGGGGTTTTTTCCTCAAATACTGGAGCTCTGACTGATTTCTGACCACCGCAAATATTGGCATGCTGCCTACTGCCTCCAATCAGCCTCTAATTACACAGCACAAGGTATGGAATGCAAGAGGCAAACTTGTCCGTTAAATGAATGTGATGAGACCGCAGAGAATGTGTCTCTACGAGCCACTAAACTGACTTCAGAGTGATTGATCGTCTTCATTTCAGTTTTATTCCCTGCATTGGGGGTGGCTGGGTTTGGGGTTCGGAATTTAATAAGATTTGCATCTAGAATATTAGAGCGGAAAGCTTTCATCTCATCTGGATCTGCTGGAATTAGCTTAAGAATTTTAAATAAAAGACGAGGTGGGGGAGGAAGGCGAGGAAGGCACCGAACATCCAGCGCTACAGCTGTGCTGACTTGAAGGATTCTGAGAAAGGCGTGTGGAAGTCGAGAGTGCAGACAGATGCAGGGTCTGCTGAAAAAAACCACCCTGCCCAAGCCCACGGGCCTTCCTAAGAGTGACAACAAATGAACAAAACGCATCAGTTCATTGCAGAGTTTTAAAGAGAAGGAAAACTGCTGGAGGAATTGAATACGAGCCACCTTCCACTGCCATTACCCAAGTTCCCTACGGGAATCCAGGAGAGAGAACGTGTGATTGACACACCATCAAGTCTCTGTATCTTAACCAGTTTATCACATTCAGCGTCCGGGAGGATCAAGGGTCTCTCCAGGATTCCTCCGCAAGGCTGCCAGCCCAGGAGCAGCACCAGCAGCCGGGCCCTCGGGGACCAAGCGTCCCACCACCCAGAATTCCTACTGACCTTTTGGGGCCGCTGCACGAGCCCGCGTTCCGTCCTGCGTGCTCCGTCCCTGCCAAGGAGAAGGTCAGGAAGGGAAAAAGTCGTCTGCCACGTGGAACAGCTTCTGCAAGTAAATGGCGAAAATAGCTCTTAAATAGTGTTTTCTGCCAGAATATCTTTTGCAGATGGCAGAGGTGAAGCAAAAAATGAAGTGACTGTACAGAAATCACTGAAGAGACCAGTAGTAGTCTGGAAATGACTCTGTGTTTTCAAACCCTCTATCTATAGACAGAGCAATCAAGTACTTAAGGAGATTATGAAAGGTGAGAGGGTGACATTTTTCATTTAGAAAGAAAAACATTTTTTTTCCTTACTCATGCTGCCCTCATAAAGTTATGCAGAGAAGGATCAATACACTGATTTTTTTCCTGCTGCTTTCCTTAAAAGGTTCGACTGCAGAGAGGAGGGGTTTTTTCCCTCTTCATCCCCTAATATTGAGTCTATCGAAAAGAACGAAGCCTTTGTCAATGCACCCAGGGTTCAGACAGTAACAGATTTCATCTGGAATTAAGTGTTGCCATCTTCACCTTAGCGCTGAGGGGCAGTTACTTACCTACCTACCGTCTGCAGAGACCCTGCCCTACAGCCTGACTTACCCTGCAGCAGTCTGCAGAGATCGCCCGTGCTGGAATTTCTCTCCCTGCTTTTTTCTCGTCTCCCAAGCAAAACAAGTGCTTTCAAGAGAGCCCCTTGCACAGCCTGCACTCCTGCAGCAGCAGGCGAGGTGAGGAAGGCGTTTTCTCTCGGTCTCGTCACTCACGGGTCACTACTGACAGACTGTGCCATTTATTAGGGCTCTAACACGCCCGTCGCAGTCAGGTCAGGTCCCTGCAAGTCCATTTGTCCTCCAGGACTGATCTCAAAAGGTGCTTTGGGAAATCCTTCCTGCAAGTCTTTTCCTTTGACCACTGATATTACCAGCACAGATGACTGACGTGCCGTTCCCGTCTGTGCTTCCACTGCCCTCCCTTGCCCTCTCTTATCCCCAGCAGCATCAGTTCTGACCGACACCGGTGTGAAAAGAGGCTGTGCTGGGGAGCTAATGAACTGGAGAGCCTTGTCAGAGATGCTTTCCGAAGGGGGCAGAGGTTCACAGGAAGAAGAGCAGTCACCCTGCAAGGGCTGAGTGCCCACAGAGTGAAGGACACGAGACACGTGGGCCCTCTTGGCAACCTCGGGCAGCGTCTGTGCAGCCCAGCTCATCCAGCTCGGCTCCCTTCACAGTTCTGAAAGGAGATTTTTTTTTTTCCTTGGTTGGTCGGCTGGTTGTTTTGCTTTCAGATCACTTAGCAAACAGGAAATAAAGAGGACATCAAACAAAAGGACTAAGAGAGCTCCACACGTTACACGGCTCAGCTGGGAAGCTCAGCGTGGGTCTCTCTGAGGAGTGGGACTTCCAGGGGTTGTGCATCCCTGGCTGCGACTTGTTTCTTCTCAGCCCTTCTCCCCTGCGACTACGAAAGGACTTTTATTTAACCAGCATGGGGAACCCTTCATTTCAGCTGTCCAAAAGCCAGTACTTAATTCTTCTGAAGGTGGCAAAGTCCCCTGCATGCTGAGCTCCACTCTCTCGCTCTGGTAGCCCAGTTTTGGGTGTGAAGCTGATGAAGATTTCTTCAGGTGAGAAACCCTCTTGAAAGTAACCCCGGGTTCCTGTCAGGAACGCAAAAATCAGTACAGAAGGATGCTGAGACGCTACCAATGCGGTGCACCCTCTGTGAACGGCCCCAGCCTCACCGTTTTCCATTCACAGTTCAATGTCAGGTGGAACACGGACAAGAATCTACAGGAAAATAAGGCCAACTCCCCAGTGCGAGCCCTCACCGGTATGGGTAAACTGATTAGGTGGAACTGACATTTCTTTGGCAGCCAAAGCCCAGGAGGACAGAATTTCAAAGCCCTTTTGCTGGTCTGGCTTATTTCACTCAACAGAACCGCTAAACTTGATGGGCAAAGGCACCTTTCCTCCCGCGGAAGACGAGCCTGCCCACGGACTGTTGTGCTGGCACAGCTCCGCTGGCAAATCTCTTTAAGCAGAGACTGATCCCCACAGAACTGCAGACGAAGGGCGAAGTTCAGACTCATAAATCAGGACCCGCCGGGTACCAGCTGAGACCTCGTAACCGCCTGCAAACACACTTTTTACTTGCACAAAAGCAGCTTGAGACAATAGCTTTAACGTCTTTTCCTGTAGCTTAAATTGGCTTCGTTTTGCTGCCAACTAAGAAAATGTTCACAGACAACTTACTGCTGGTTTTTCCATGCACAGTAACTTGTCAAACCAACATAAAGTGACCCGAGCACGTGCGGAGCAGTCAGGGGAGGGGAACAGGGGTCTTCCCTCTTCTCACACCTGACTCGGAAATGAGACAAAAACCCAACGTGGTCACGTACTGACACGGGCTGAAGTACTTTTTTTCCATTTTCCATCCCTCAAGTTCTATTAAATCTTCAGACCAAGAGGAGTTTCACCTTTTTCTGTTGGGTTTTTTAGGCCAAAGCTCTTGCAGGCTACACTTTAGCCTGATTTGCTCTGCTAAAGCTGCTTGTAACTCTCCAGGGACAAAGCCCAAGCCTTCCCCAATGTTTCCATCTTACCGAGCGTGCTGCAGACGATCAATAAATCAGAGATCACCTCAATAAAGGTTTGGATACCTTTCATTAAATCGTTTAAGCGCACATGTAAGTATCTGTATGAGCAGCCTCCAAGTGGGGCACTGCGGAACTCCATGGCAACGCTAACGACATCAGGGAAAGGAGGAATGGACGGCGGGAGAGGTCCTGGCTGCCAGCCACTCTCCATCCCTTGGCGAGCAGCATAAAACACGCTGTTTGTTCCCCCAGCTGCTGAAGAGCTGGTCGGACAGGGCACAGTTTGGACAGGGGGTGTGATCTCCGCCACACCGACACCGTTTTTAATCGCAGGTTCCTCACCGGCGGTCACTCAGGGGAAATCCTGGGCAGGTTGCTGTGGGAGGCAATGATTAGGAGAGCCAGGAACGATGGTCAGAGAAAACCCACTGCCCCAAGGGGTGACACGAGCGACAGCGAGTACCTGGCCCGGCTGTTTCAAGCACCAAAACATGGTGCTGCAGGGAGCACCAAGGCTTCTTAGCTGTCCAGGCAGAGCTGAATCTTGCCAAGGGCTCAGGTAACTCCCACCACCGGAAGAAGGTGATGAAGGACAGAGGCAGGCAGGGGAACACCTGAAGTGTCACTGCTGCGGACTCAGGGGTGACAACCCCCAAAGCGCTCACCGCACGGCTGCCCGGAGGGGACAGAGCCTGCGCAGCAGGCACCGAGCTCCAGTCACCTCAGAGAAGGCTCAGCCAGGAAACCACTCCGTAGAGCTGACTGGAAAACCCCCAGACCTGTTAAAGAGGGCTTATCATGTTTAGTGCCTGCGTTGCAGATTTTCCTGGGATTAGTAGTATTATTCCTCTCCTTTAGCAAGTAGAAAAGGACGGGGAAGAGCTAAGAAATTTCCTGAAGTATTTGGTTTCCCTTTAAATAAATAAACCTGTAAACATTTCAAAAGATGCTCTGGGTTTTGTTTCCAATACACAGCCCCCACGTCGTTTCCTCTTCGAATACATTTGTGGGAATGCTCACCCAGTTCTCATATTGGCGTGCAGAACAGGCAGCTTCCCAGTTCAAAGGAGAGCAGCCAAGAACCAGCACCCCTGCACATGCCTGAGCACCACCAGCATGTGGGAGATGCTCCTTCCACCGCTCTTAATTCATACCCTTGTCTTCCGCAGGCTGTGATACTTCTCCCAGGCTACTGTTGCTCCTTGCAGATACTGCTCTGCCCTGATGCAGCGCTATGTCCGTGAAAAGGAGCACAGGTTAAGTCATACTGCCAAAACCTATTTTTCCGATGGCTCATTCTGCCTCAGAGCAAAGCAGTCGGTCATAGCACAGGCGAGTCCTTGGGACTGACTTCACCCAAGCGAGCAGAGCGTGTAAGCACAACTGCAGCAGCAACCCAGGTAGCTCTTTCACCACCTGCCAGCTGGGTGCAAAGGTTCAACTCCAGAACGTTCTTTATAGCAATGTTTCCAAGTGGCTCAGACAAGGTGCCCACAGATACCAGCCAGTGACCAGCTTGTGTGACCCTGGGTCCGTCAGCAAAGCTCACCTGCTTGCTCACATGAGCAAACAGCCCGAAGATCACGGAACCCCATGCAGCAGCACACTCCTGCCGCTGACAAGTTTACCCCTCCCTTCACCTGGCTCCCTGCTGGGTTAAAAGAACGTTTATCACCAGAAACCGTGAGCAGCAGAAGCAAGAGCCAGCACGCTGGATTCGAAGGGCATGGCCTGCAGTGGTCCATGATTTTTAGCTCTTGACAGCTCTCTGATTGAAAAGTCCAAGCTTATTTTGGTATGCAACCTGGTTTTGGTCAGTAGGATGCCAGGTTTGTCCTATGTTGTGATCGGTTTCTTTCTAAGAGATGGACTCCTGCGGGGAAGAAAAATAAAACAAAGCAAACAAAGCAAACAAAGCAAAACACCTCACTTCAACTTTGAAGTTCCTGAGTGTTTTTTTTAAAGCAGGAGGAAAGGTCTCTGGTGCTCAGGGGATGTGAAGGTAACCTCCAAAACAGGGGTCAAATATAACCTCCGCAGTGAAGTGCTCCCGGGCTGCCGAAGAGCCTGAAGCAGTAACCCGTGAACAAGCGTCCAGTCCTGCTTCTCTAAGAACTACCCACAGCAACGATTTCAGAGAGCTGTGAAGGGAACGGGGTTCTCACTCCAGGCGTCCGTGAAACGCAGTGTTGTCCACCTCAAAGACTGACTGTCACCGCTGTGCTGCTGTCCGCACGGGCGCTGGGCGCTCCTCCTGCCAAGCCGCTGCAGGACACCGCGAAGGGAAGCTGGAAGTGGCCAGACAAGTCATCACCTTGGAGCAAAGTGGGCGCTAAAGGACTTGGAGCGACACGGGGCTGTTGGCTTCTTGTCGGGCCCCTCACACCAACCCTGCGCTCACAGCGAGGGCTGACCTCTGCCTCAAGCACCAGCTCTAACTAAAAAGGAAAGGAATGATCCTATGACCCTGCTGTTTCCCAGGGAGCCAAAGTCAGCACGACACTTCACCTCAGTCGGAAGGTCTGCTACCACGGATCCATTCATCTTCTCTGGCAGGGGTCCTTCTTGCCCCTCTGGGAGGGGTTGTGCTGGTAAAGGGGCAGCAAAGAGTCTTTTATCTGAAAGCACGTTTCCCTGGAGATCTAAAGTATATTCTCTAGTTTTCAAATCTTCCCTCTTTATCCTCAGAGTTCCCATATACGGGAAAAAAACCGGCAAAACACTAGTGAGAGTGCACATAAATCACCTCCACTGCTGATCCTCTTATCCGGTAACCACAACACATCCTACATCGAAAGTCCTCCTCTGAGGGAGTAAGATAAACCGCGTCCTGCTTGCCAGCGTACTGAGCCTGGCGCTGGTTATTGCACGTTATGGAGGAGACTCTGGGTGCTCCGCTTCGAGCGCAGAATATGAACAAAGGCGGCAGTTATAAAAACCCTGCCCTTCCTCTGCCTCTGACAACAGGCTGATCGTCCCCCGCGTTTTAATGAGGTAAAAGAAACAGAATTAGAGACGCAGTTTGAAAAGAAAAAGCTTGCTAGCAAAGGTAACAAATTACCTTTGTTATGAATACCACCATAACTAAATAGTCGGGCACCACGGTAATTAATTGGGGGATAAACGCTTAAAGCTACTGAAAAAGTGAAGAAAACGATACATTCCTTATCAATGTTTTTAAAAAACTTTACCCCCTCTGCAGCTGCTGTGGAGAATCATTACTAGCATCAAAATTCCATTTTTAAGCAGCAGAAGACCATCATTTTGCCTGTGAAAACGTCAGTCAGTGGGAAATCACCCCACCTCACGACAATTTGGGGTTCTTTGGTCTGTTTGTTGGCAGCCGAGGCGAGTTGGCTCCTACGCTGCAGAAAGTGTAACACAGCCCGAGTCCCCCAGGTGTCCCCAAGGGACTCTTCTAGAACAAAACCGCACTTTCTGCGTTCTTCGCTGCAAAAACCTTGAGAATCGGTCTCACCGAGAAAACCATGTCACAAACCCCCCCACCACACGCATTTGTGCCATTCGAAGCCACGGACTATCGTAATTCCAGGGTATCTCGAAGCCCCCTCAGCTGGACCCAGCCCTGCTCCCGGGATGATCCCAGAGATGCTGCTGCTGCCTCGTACAGCTCAGGCTCGGCAAGTGAATCCACCTGAAGTTACTGCAGCAAGTGACTCCTACGGACAGTGTTTCACCGCGTCAGGACAGAGGATGGCTGCAATTTTTGCTTCAAACTGGTTTTTCCTGAGCAGCTGTACTCTTACTTACAGGTCTTTCACCTTTTCCCCACGGACCGATTCGACTCGGCGCCAGCTGAGGGCCTACATCACCTCAAAACCTCACCTCCTCTCAAGAGACATATGCGACTCGTCAGCTCGAGGATTATAACAACCAACCAGGCTTCCCCTCTGTGTCACCGTGAGCAGAGACCGCTGAGAACGGGTGCCCACAGCCTCGCTGCGGAAGCCACAGGCGAGGAGCTGTGGCCGCCCTGGCCCCTTGGTGCAGGGCAGCCGCGGCCCCTGCTCACCCCTGCGCTAAGCTGGGAGGGGGCAGCGGTGGGAGTCACGCAACAGGGAAAAAAGAATGTCTCCTCTCCTCATCCTGAAGGGCGTTTTCATTGTGCTCCTCAGCTTTAAAATGCACCAGGATGCCTTCGCTGTGTCAGGCTCTGGAGCCTGGCGGTTTTGTGGTACGGCGGGCTGCTGTAACCGCATACTGCAGTTTGAACTGTTCCGCGGAAGATCAAGCATTTTTCCACCGAGAAATCTAATGCATTATTATCACTATTATTATTATTTCTGATTCTGTAAGTATGTCAGCCACGTGACCTGTGCGCGTCTTCCTCTCTCCTCCTCTCTCAAAGGATTCTGCTGTTTGGATTATGCAATGGGTTTGCTGGTAGCGGGACAGATGGCCACAGTGAAAAAACACGCAGGGCGCTCTCTCCGATAGACAGCGGCCAACATCAACAGGAAGGAACAGAACTAAATCCAGGAATTTTAGAGAGAAAGCACAACCTCGCTCTTGAGCGGCGCACCGCGTCATGCTTTCACGTACGCAGTGACAATCTATAGACGCGCGGGTTGCAAGACCAGACCAACCCAAACCAGGGCCCGAAGGAACCTCTAGAGGTCCCGTACCAGGGCGGCAGATGTTCGTTGCAGCTCACACAAGGTCAGAGCTGGAGAGGATGCGGTGAGGATCCAGTGCTTTGCTTGTTTACTGACGTCTGGGGGAGCGCCGGGGTGCTCAGCTAAACCACACGGTCCGGTGTGAGCGAGGGAAGATGGTTTCCTACCCAGTACAGAGATAATCCAGTCGTAAATCCAAGCTTGAAGGCTTGCAGACTTGGCTGCTAAATTCACCAGGCTCCAGCTGCCGAAAGGCAGCCTAATGCATCTGGAAATTTTCCATCCTCCTGACGCAGCCGGTTTCCCATGACGTCACTGCTCGTTCTCTTGGAACCAAGAGAGGCTCTTAGGTGTCACTCATAACACCAGGAAACCCATTTCCATCCCTACAGAAAGAACTTGTGGCGCAGAAGGTCACTAAAGAACAGGAAGGTTTGAACAGAGGATCCCCGCCACTAATTAAAACTATTTTAAATCAATTAAGTCTTTTTTCAAGACTGAAAATCGAAGGGTAAGTTAAAATCTCAATCTGATGCTCCTGCTGCCAGCAAACCCGTGATGTTAAATTGGGCACTGCTGATACGAGAAAGGTGACGTGAAAGGATAATCTCTGCTTTGTGCACGTGTGATCTCCGACACGGTTCACGCCTGGTAACACTTCGTAAATCCAGAAGTCTAAAAACAATTACCTGGAGCAAGGTGTGAGGAAAGAACTGGAGATCATCGCTAGCGGAGAACCCTGCCTTTCTTTAAACCAAGTGACAAAGAGCAGCTCCTGCTCCAGCCCATATTCCTCCCTCAAAATGCAGACGTGCGCCCCAGCACATGCTCTACCAAGGCTCCCACCTCTGTGTTCCGTGAACCTGAGCCTCAAGACAAAACCTTTTTCCAAACCTCGGGAAGGTTGACCTCGGTTCCTTTGGGTTAAGCCTGGGGCTCACACGCCCTCGCGGGAACGCTGTGATCCACTATCTGCTGAGGGGATTGTACTGCTTTCAAGCAGGAACGGGCAATAACGGCAGTAAAACAACGCTGTGTCAAGTCCCTGCCACTAGTCATTCGGGGAGCTGCCCTTGCACCCCCGCACAGGTCTTAACACTGTCTTCTCTTACCATCGCTAAAGCAAAGCCCCGATCCTGGGGCGGCTCTCCCTCACTCGCCGTATGCACTGCATCAGACTGTACGTACGCTGGCTCGGAAGAGCATTTCGGGAAACCCTTCTTCAGCTGTAAACAGCACGAGGCAAGTTGGGTGAGATGGTGGGATTCAGAGCACGAGATCCTCTGCTAACATGACCACGCTGCCCCGCGTACAAACTCAGAGCCTACAACCGCTTGAAGACAGGGGAGTATCAATGCGTTCATTCAAGCAGATCACGTCGACTAAGGTCAGCTTTCCATCAACCCAACCTCCTACTGCAGACATCAAACAACCGGCTTCGGCTGTCCAGAAGTCAGGTAGATTTTGGAGAACAAGTACTTGCCAAACCCAGGGACCAGCCTCTGGTAAGACAGGTGCACGTGGCGGGGATGAGAAAACCTTTCCTCCAGGAGAACGGGCAGGCTGCAGTCCGGGTTCCTCTCCGTAGCCACCTCTCGGTACAGGACCGTAGCTAACACAGTGATAAATAAATACAGAGAAAGGCAAGGTTCTGAACCTGGAGAGCGCGTTCTCAGAGAAGCTCAGACAACTTCCCTGTAAGATCGAATGTACGCATGTAGTGCTGATTTATTGCTCACCAGGAATATTTTACCCCATCTTGACATTTTAAAATGGGTTTTTTATTACATTCATTCCCGTGCCAGCCAAAAAAAAAAACGTCACCAACTAAAACTTAAACCAGAATCCCGAGAAAAATGGATTCTGGTTCCTCATTCGTATTCCTTCAATCCTTATTCCAGTGGTCATTCTCTTGTTTTGGTCATTTCCTATTAAAAATGGGTTTGATGCCTGCACACGTTGTAACGAAGAAAACTGGTAAAAACGAACCTAGTGGCATTTTTACTCACACTGTTTCTGTGGAACATGGAGTGAAGCAGAAGGATGACCTGTCAGCTGAGCTTAGTTTCTCCATGTGACTAACTGACAAATGCTCCTCTGACTTCCAAGCTTTGTGCTGCCTTAGAGCTCCTTGATGGAGGCACATGACAAATGAGGACAATCGCTAGGGGAGATATCACTAGTAGCCATCAACAGGCCACTTCATCTCGCCTGCTGGAGACTGACAGAACCCTGCTGCAAAGACTTCGGTCACCCCCAAGAACACAGCGAGCAGCATTTACCACACGCCTACGACACCGCCGCTGGCAGCAGACATATTCCATTTCCCACAGATCACGCCGAAGCGTTCTCTCCCTGCAGTTCATCAAGCCTGTAAAGGTCCGTGCTAACGCTGGCTCTCGTCCCCCTTCGGCGAGTTTTGAGTATGGCAAAATGAAGATGCATTTCTCACCTAAATTAAAGTTGCTCCTATGACTGCAGTATCCGTATCACCAATAGGAGACGCGTGCTCGAGGTGGGCGGCTAAACAAATATTCTAATCACATTCTTTTGAAGGCTGAAATTTGATTTCAACATCAGTTCTGGGTTTTCTTCTTTTTAATTTCTTTTCTCAGCTCAGTGGAAATGATAAAAAAGCCAACGAAAACACGTCCTTGTAGCTTACTGGCTTTCGATCTGTGATGATCGATTTGCATGTTAATTTTCCTTGTTATAGTGATTGGTTTCATACGTTTTTCTTTTCTGTTGCTGTTTTCACTGTAAAATTTCAGGGAATGCTGTTCGCTCGACTTCTAGCTGATGAGTGATTAACCCAGGAGGAGTCAATCTGCAAATCCTACAGCCAGCTGGGTTGCCTTCACTCATGTTTCCAGTGCCACTGGCTGTATTTTACCACACTCCCAGTGTGGGTTCCAGCTACGCATCTAGGAACTCCAACAGCGAGGAAGACACTTGGAGGTTCATATGTCTCTGTGTACTGGCCCACGACCGTGCCGGTACATCACAGACCGCAGTTCACAGCTGGTTTGGACACACAGAGCCTGCATACGGCCCCACATCCTTGCTATGAACCTGCCAGTCCCTCATCTTCATCGGGCCAGAGAAGATCAGACAAGTTGGCTTTCCTGAAGGTATAAAACCCATGGACTGTGGGAAAGGTGAGAGATCTGGAGGTGGGCTGAGACACACAAGCTGGAAGCATTGTCAGGCCAGCTGCATGGGGCAAAGGCCACACGGATGCTGCAAGACAGCCACCACTTTCTGGCTCACGCTCCCCCAAAGCAGCTTAAGCATTTCCATTGGCCAGCAACATCTACACCCGACAGAGCAGACGAGAGCCCAAGGTGACTAAACTGTTACGTTTGCTGAAGCTGGGTAGTGGTGAGAGATGGAAACCCACATTAGTGCCCCGAGAGCAATACGGGCACAGCCATCTCTTGGGCTTCCAAGGACCAACACCCATGGCAATGCCCTACTCCAAGTCTCTCAGGAAAGGCTTCCAATTAGTCCTGAAAGGGGAACGACATGTTTTCAGGACAAATCTTCAGGAGAGTTCAAGCTGCTAGAGAGACTGAGAGCAATGTCAAGCAGAAGAGCAAGATTTACAGGGTCTGGAAGTGTAGAAACCCTGAAATAATGACGGTAGGGAAGAGGGGAACACCAACAGCAAGAGCAGCAGACCAAGAACAGCAAGCCCAGGAGAGCAGTAACAAGACCAAGACTGCAGAAACGAACCGAGATAGAGACCCTCAGATTGTCACCTGCAAAGGCACAATGTAAGAGTAACGCTGGCGCGACAGTTCACTCCGACTATTTACACTTGTCTTCACTCTCTATTCACAGAGCTCTCAGAGAGACAGGAGTAAACTTCTGGGAGGCTTAAAGGGATTTAGCCAGCAAGCTAAAGCAAACAAAACACTCCTGTGATTTAACGACATTTTGAGTTTAGTTAGGGTAGGAATCTGGAGACTCAAGTGAAGTCACAAATATCCCACATTAAAAAAAAAAAAAAAAAAGTCTGCCTTTGGGAATCTGCAAATGAGTGTTTCAACAGCTCCTCTTCACAATGGTGAAAGGTTTGATCTCGATCCAACGGGGAATTTCAAAACCTTACAGGCCTTTGCAAGACAGAATTTCTTGTTCCTCAGCCAGCCCCTGTTAGCGTAGTCATAATAGTCATAATCGGAGATTTATGGAGTGTCTCTCGGCCCACAGAACTTACAGCAGTTTGCGAGCGACGGCGATCATAAAAAGCACGTAGGAAACAATCACCCTCACGCTCCTCACCCAGCAGAAGAGGTCGGTCTGCGCTGAGGCAAGGCAGTGTTGGAGAACATTGAGTTCTCACTGACGTGTGAGGGAAACACAGCAACCCATGGAACAGCAGAAGGGATCAAGCAGGTAACTTGTAAGTACTATAACTGAATTACGACTATAAAGTCTCTATCACATCTATAAAGACAAAGAAGGTGGAGCCAGTTGACATGGTTCCGAACAGGCGGAACAGGCGTTTGCCCCTCCCACAGCTTTGTGGGATCCACATACCACTTCCTTATAATTTGCTACATATGCTGAGTCTCTTAGGAAATCGAGTACCGGTTTGGATGCTGAAAATGAGCTCTTTAAATTACACTCTATGTGACTGCTACGCGGGGGAAAAGCCAGTCTCAGCTCTCTCAGCGTACAACCTTCTAAGGAGATGAGCCTCCACTTAAAGAAAGATGTGAATAATTCATTCTGGATCTAAACGTGCTTGGACTTTGGGTAACGCTGACTGCAAATCAATGCCTCCGATTTATTTCTAATTAAAGTAAGGTTAATTAAATTCCAGTGTTCCCTGTGTTTATTCTTTCTGCATCTACACACAGTGCAGCAAACAGCTACTGTAAACGACTCCAAGTGGCTGTGCTACGTTTGTGATTGTCTGCTGCGGCTCAGAACCATGGAAGACCTAATTTTTGTCCTTTTCCCACTTTTCAATGTTTCTCTCTCTGTTTGGCATGTGTTAAATAAAGGGATTTTATCTCACTGCCGCTACTGCTCATTTTTGGATGCATCCCTGATCCTACCACAATAAACTGGAGTGTTCCTCTTCCGCCTCCACACAGCATAAACCACGGGGCTGGCCCGACAGGAGGGATTCGGAGGAATAAACCAGTGTTGAGCAACAAGCTATTTTAAGAGTGTGAAGGATTAAAGTCTTACACACTACAAAAGTCGCCGTCTGGAACTCCATGCTCCTCAGACGCACCACCACGCCTTTTGCGGGGACACCTCTACTGCAGGTTCCGCGTGAGGATCTCTCTTCTCAGGAGCTTCTCAGGTTGCACGCCTTCCTTTGCCTGCAATGACAGAAGCAAGAATTGTCTCCGAATTGCAACTTCAGTGATCAATTTTCCCCTCCTCGATCCTACGTGGAGAGAGAATCATACCAGGTGAGGCTGTGCATGGAGCTCATCCGTTACATCAGCCGCTGGAGAAGAGATGCCAAAGCTCCCCGAATCACTCTGAACTTGCCACCTCACCTGAAGGCAACAGGATCAGCTATGGCTTAACCGAGTTCTAGGCAGGCAGCAGACGCGCTCTGGAGACGGCCCTGTGCAAATCCCGTAGGAGCAGGGGGGTTCAGGAGCATTAAACTGTTAATCCAATAAAAAGGAAGGGACTACCCAAGAGACACATGCCATCAGACCTAACAGAACTGTCCTCCTTTTGAAGGAATGACCAACTCGGGAAAGTAAGGACGTGATGCGCACGGCAAGCAGCTTCCATCCCAGGACGGTAGTCCCCAGACGATGGCTGCCTTCACACGTACCCTGGTGGTAGAGGCACAGGAGACAAGAAGGGCTGTACTCATCACCCTGAGTGTTACTCACACACGTGCTGATTTATAGTTAAACTCCTTCCAACAGCTTGAGCTACGTTTTGGACCAGGATAGATAGCCAGAAGAGACACGAAGTCAAGATCAACCAAAGCTGAATATAAACACATGTTCACAAATGTCTGGTCAAATTTATGATGTTCATTAAGACGTGCTTAGTTTTAAGTCTGTTTTACAAAGAAATTGCAAAACAAACACTAAATTGTTTAATCTATTTTTATTTTCCATGACCTCTGATACTGCTGCAGTGCAAAATGAAGTCCCAAAACTCACCATTTCACCACGTAGGAATCCAAAAGAATCTCGTCTTCTTTCCAGGTGCTATATTTAAATGTCTATACCCTGCATAATCTTTCCAGAGGCAAAAATAAACATCCTCATTATAAATACCTGTAGCAATGATATTGGCATCTGTTTTTTTTTTTTTTTTTACTATCCAGGGAAAGCGAGGAAGATAAATATTGCTTGTAAGTACAGCCACGCAGAATAAATCCTGTTCTGGAGGGATTTTGCAATATGTCCAATCTTGGAAACTCTCCAAAGGAATGTTTTTTCCATAGGAAACTGCTGATTCATCAAAAGGCAAGCATTTAGCACTAGTAAAAGGCCAGCTGCAGTGGAAACGTAGCTTCTGCTGGAAACACGCCCAGGCTCCTGCCAGCTTGCCCGAGGCTCTGTGCTGCACAGATGGGAAACCACATCATCCTGAAACTAAAAATAAGAGGTTTGACATGGAGATAAGACCATGGAAGACCCATCAGCTCCTGTTTCCATTGTCCTAAATTCCCAAGGTGTCTCGTTCTGACACAACTCGCCTGGAGGACTTTAGGTCAGCAGAGAAGGAATTGGGGTCCAGAGACGGTCTGCAGGGCCAAGAGGCCAACGGGTCCCACTGCCTGGAAAAATCCCAAACTCGTGCATGAGGGTGCTGTGGGTGCTTGGTCACCCTGAAATGGGCCCAGGTCTCGAACTTGCCACACACAGTCCTGGAAAGCCCAGGAGTATGAGGATCCTCCTCACTGATAGAAGCGAGAATGAGATTTGGCTCAAAAAGCTACTGCTTGAAGCTTGCGGTTTGGGTAACCGCAACTTGTGGAACAGAATTTACGGGGAAGATGATGTCAGAGCTCTCAAAATCTACGTGACTCTCTTAGTCTGGATACAGACCCTACGGCACAGTGCTTGCCCTAAAGG
Organism: Bucorvus abyssinicus; assembly: GCA_009769605.1. Classification (NCBI taxonomy): domain Eukaryota; kingdom Metazoa; phylum Chordata; class Aves; order Bucerotiformes; family Bucorvidae; genus Bucorvus; species Bucorvus abyssinicus. Next base: position 25,650,922 of record CM020035.1, on the reverse strand, counting down.
ATGATCTCACCTCGCTGACAACCACGGAAGCGAGGTCCGTGTTCTGGTGATGGGGTTTGCCAGCCAGCACTCAGACGAGAGCACTCTTCCCTCTTATCTGACCTCACCAGCTCTTCTGAAGGACGTCTCAGGGCACTGGGCCACCACCAGCTGCTCTTCGGTCGGTGTTCGCTGCTCCGTGGGGAAGAACTGAACGATTCTCAGCATGCCAAGAAATCCAGCTCTATCTCCCCACTTTATTTAAGTTGGACGATTCTGTTCAGAGCTGGACCGGCAGCAACAGGGGGCTACAGGAGCACCAAGCAGCTGATGCTCAACCTAAGCCAGGCAGAGACAACGCCATCTCCTTCAGGAGTAGCATTGCTACTTGTTATTTCCAATTATTTCAAATCAGTCGACTTCAGCTGTCTCCAAGACAGGCATTCAGGGCAGCTTTTGGAAAGCAGAGTTGACTGCTCACTAAGCAAGTCACCTTGCACATGACTCTGGTGCTCCAGAATTCAAACCAGCTGCCCACTAGGCCTTGATGGGACAGGAAAAGTTTAAACTTCCAAAATAAAGTTAAATTCAAATACCAACTAAGAACGTCACACTATTGACTTAAATAACTGGAATTTCTTACCAAAAATTGTGGTTTCTGCCTTTGCTTTGCAATTAGATCGTGTTTTATCATTTAAAAAAGATGTAGCAGTAGACTCCTGCTACGGCTAAAAGAGATTGCTCTGGAAAAGCCTCTTCCTCACCATCTGAGCCGTGCAGTTTCCTACCAAAAAAACCCCTTCTCTCCTCCGATTTACTGGCTAGAGAATGAGAGAACCCCCATATTGGCTCAGCTGTAGTTATTCTTCGTGAAACTCCTCAACAGAAGCCAGAAGGATAACGGCGATTCTAGAGATAAGGAACGTTGCCAAGATTCGGGGAATTTTATCAGGATTTTGTGCAGCCAGAACCAGATGGTGAAAAGCACAGACTTCAACTTCCAGAAAACTCCAGTGCCGTCCATGGGAGTTCCTTGCCACTGATCTCTGCGACAAGCACCGCTGAGCACAAAACGCTGGGAGGTGAAAGGGGCAGCAGAACCTCATAAAATCTTACTGCAGGATTTCCACTGCTCTCTGCTAAACTTGTCTTATATCAGAAAGTTTGACCTTTGGAGGATTGTTCCTTGGAACAGCTCGTTCTGGAGCACACAGGGGAGAGGATGTTCTGACCCTTGTCCTGAAACCACACGAGCCTGGCTTGGCGCAGCTCAAGAAGCAGCTCACGAACGGTTACCACCATATAACCAAATGCAACGTCCCCGAGGAAGAGATCACCGGCGGTGGGGGGCCGTATCAATGGCATGTTCAACCTAGCAGAGTGATGCTGAACTCCAGAAAGAGGAATTTTTTCAAAGCTTAATTTTGTTACAGACACCCTGAAGCGTAAACACACAAATTGAGGTACTTAGCAAAGAAGTTGCTCTTGATTTGTTTGAATCAAAAATCCACCCATGAGAGGAATCCGACCCCATCTGCACAGTAACCTTAAGTAAACCAGAAACAAGAAATAAATTGACTGATAATTAAGGCCAAAGTGTTCCACATGACTCACAGGCAGCAATCCAGAACAACATGATTACCATAAAAATTCAATATTAAATGCAGTTCCCTCTAACCCCGTAAAGTCCCAAGCGCTAACATCTCCTTTGCTTGCCCAGCCAGGTTGTCCAGGGTGTGGGGTGGAGCTCAGTTTTATGGTTATATGCTGACACAGCCAAGAACAGTCGAGGAGTATAAGGCATATGTAAACTTGAAAAGGACATAAAAACGAGACAGATAGCACTGTTCAGAGAACTCACTCGCAGACATACCGTTTGAAAACACGTAGGCTGCTTATAAGAAAAGAGATTATTTTCTAAAGCGATGCATAAAGTAACGGACAGAACGGACGCTTGCTCAGTAAATATAACCGCACTGCAGCCATCTACTAGAGGGTTCCTTGTGTCTTCCTTTGAAGACGCTCAGACCGCTCTACTAGGTGAGTCAGGGAGCTAATTAGGTGTGACTACAACTCCCTTTCTGTGCACAGATGTGAAGATGTGCCCCTAGCATCACTATTTACAAGGACGGCAGAACACCAAAACGCCACGCTATCGTGTGAGTATGTGCGGGATGTTAGGGGACAAAGGTCCACATTTCTCAAGGTCAAACAGTATCTCTTTCTGTTGAGGAGAAGATACACTGATGCCTTGAGGCGTCTCCATAATCACCTTCCTCTATCATCCTCTTCTACAACCTCTTTCCTTCTTTGAAGTTTCATTTGCTTATGTCCCAAGTCTGCTCTGACACCACACAGCTGTATAACCTCAATTCAGAGTTCCCTAAAAACAGGGAAGGTGTGAGAAGCAGGGCTGTGAAAAGTCTTGCCTGGGCTTTCCGCTAACGCAGGCACCCTCCACCCATTGGATCAAGAGATCCATTCGGTCCGTCTCTGAGCTGTACAACAGGTACATCCTGCCTGGCTTCCTACCTCACCGACCTTTCGCTTTGCCTTGCCTTGACTTCTTCGCTTGACCTTGGACCCGCCTCGTCACCAGACGTGTCTGGTGATCACTGGACTCTTGTCTAGCCCTGGCTACTCTCACCGGACCTGCCGTGCCCTCGCCCAGGTGCTGTGGGACCGGACCCTTGTCAGAGAGCTTGCTGCCTGCTTGCCACGCTGGCTCCCCTTCCCTTGCCACACACAACCTTTCGCCACAGCCATTCTGCAGAACAGCACCTGCGTACCGGCTCGTCTCAACGGCCCTGCGTTAAACATCTGCTGGATCGATACTTCAGATGAGCTGCTGAGAGCGTCAACGCTGTGGTTGCCTCATCTTGGGAAAACTAGAGCGAGCGGGACTGATGTTCACATTGTGATGGAAAGTTCTTTGGCTGACTTTGTGGGGGGTGCTTTCCATCCCTTTGTGGAGCCGTGGTTTATTTTGTTTCTTGTTTTGTTTCTTGAGAGCTTGCCAGCGTCCTCTGGGATAGATTATTCCTCAGCATTTTCTGCATCCCTGTCAGCGCAGCCCAGCGTTTCCTGCCCCAGCTCTCATATGGCAGTGACTCAGCCCTGGCTCTCACTTTCCCTTTGCTGAACTTTGTGACAATTTTTTCAGCTGCATTGCAATGTGGCCAGAAGAAGTATGTATGCACCGTGCCAAAAAGGAATTTCAAACACCAGAAAGAAAAAGCAGGAAAGCGGTTTGTTTGCTTTGTGTTAGAAGATCTCTCTGTTTTATGTCTCTCTGCATTTATTACCAGGACTGGCGTGGCACAGAAGACGCTCAAACAGTTGCTAAATCTGCAGAAAGTTTTAGCTGAGAGAAGTTCTCAATAATGCTTTCTGGTTTCGTAGGGCTGGTAGCGCATTGTCATCAGAGGGCACTAACAAGACACGTGTGAGACTTGAAAGAAGGGATGAAATGACCTGCAGAGACAGTCGTGGACACCCAAAGGAGGTTAAGGCACAAGTCGCGTTGAATTACAACCCATTGTTGTTACTAAAGACAAGGACAACAGAATTAATGACTAGAACTTCATAGAGAAAGACAAGGAGCTGGCGACGTTCCTATCAAAAGAAAAAACGGGATAGCTGGAGAAATTGGGAGCCCCTCTCAGGTGATTCTCTGCTTGCCTTTAAATGGATTGAAGTGGGTAATAAAGTCCTCGCTCAGATAAGCCTGATCCTCTTTTCACAATTCAATTCCAATTAAAAACAGACAAGGAAGGAAAACCCTTCACGCCCGCGGAATGATGTGTGGTACCTTGCGGGGCAGGGAAAGCAGTACAGGGACCGTGAGAAGAGAAACCCTTCATCCCAGCCACCATCAATGAAAATTCACCATTTAAAGGAAAAACCTCTATACTGCACCATGTCACTGCTCAGTTATTGAAAGCCTGATGCTCCAGTGTGCTGTAATTTACAGAATAATGAATTCCTCCGAAAGGGCTCTGAGGCACAACTAAACTCCAAACTGAAATCTTGACTCAGGCTTACTAGAAGAGCCTGAACTTTTGCCAAGTTTCAAAATCTAGGGAAAAAAGAACTCCTGTAAATTAAGTCGAAGGGTTTGATAAGCTGCACACGCGGTTTTGCTCCTCTTTCTCAGACCGGTTTTGTTAGAGCTGTGCTCTGCTGTAGCGTTTTATGGAGCAGCAGTAACTCTCTCTGATATCTCAGGCAAAGCTCTATGGATTTTGTAAGACCTCCACTTCCACGCCCTGCTCAGCCTTGAGAACAAGAACTTTTCCACTACTACAGATTTATCCGTCCTTCAGGTTGGATGTGGGAAGGGCTGGAACTGAGAAGACAGAAATTGTCAAATTGTTTAGGAACCAGTAAGTTTGGATTCTGGTCCTGCCTTCTAGCATTCAAAAATAAAAAAATTAAACAATTTAACGTAAAGGAACAAGAAGGATGAAAATAGAGGCAACTCCTTCCCAGTCTGGAAGCTAACAGACGAGCTCACACTGTACTTACTGTGATTAAATTATATGGTTTCTGTCTCCTCCGGGTAAACACTAATAGTCTCAAGTGGAACCAAAAAAAAAAAAAAAGAGGTTCAAGAAACTGTGATGTTTATACCAAGATGCCTTGCTCTTGGTAAAGCATGTCGATTTTGATAAACAAAGTAGTTTCAACAAACTCCAACGCTATATAGAAGCTTTTCTGATTTTTAAATTATGGTTGATAGCGGTCTGTACAGTCACACTGCCCCGGACGGTGCGCTTGAACAGAGATCAAACCTAAGGAAGATCAGTGCGTTGGTTGAACTATGGCTCCACATCTCTAACTCCCGTCTGATTTTAGGAGTTCAATGATATTTGGCTGGGAGTCTCCTAAATCCTGGGTACCCCACGCACGAGCCGGGCAGGTCAGCGGTTGGCAAACGTAACACCGGAGGAGTGAGATGAGCTGGTAAACTCTGCTCTGCCTCAGCACCAGTCCTGAGCTAACAGACTGGGCTGGGGGGCAGATGACAGTGGATAAAGGAATGTGCTAATTATACAGACTGCACAGGGAAAAGATGGTTGTGGTGCGACTGATGCAGAAAAGGTGCTTAACGCTCAGCGTGGGAACTTCTTGCCGTTGCTTAAAGGATTAATTCTGGCTCCCAGTTTACCCATTAGGAGCATTTGGGGATATCACGAGCGGCTGTTTTGAGGGAGTTGGTTGGTTTGATTTTAAAAAGTTCTGACGCATCTTTACAATTTCTGTTAGATGGTATGAAGGGAGCAAGAAAAGGGAAACCAGAGATGTTAGACTAAGAGTACAAAAGGGTGCTACGTCAGGGAAACGATTTACCTTCATCTGATGGAATAAGTTCCTCCCCCTTCTCTTGAGGCTAATTTTCCTCCTAATTCTGCATGGAAGAGCTGAACTACATTTTAGGTGACTATTCCAGGGCAGATTGACATCATTTTTAGACACAACAGAAGAAAGACAATTCCGTTCTATTCAGGCATGAAAAAGTTAGAAAGCGAAATCCACTAAAAATTTACAATTCACTCTGTAAGATGAATAAACCACCAAGTAAAGGAACATGAAGACAGATCTATTATTCTTCTAGGTCAAATCTGGAGCAACTTCAATGACCTTTTACTGAGGAAAGGGGAGCTTTTTGCAACACCACCTGGCATGGTGGGCCAGTTCGATTCTACTCCACAGATTTCTGGAAGAAATCAGTGAAGCTGCAGGAGCGTTTTTTCCAGTACAATGGAGAGCAGAGCCTGTCCTGATTGGCTTTGCTATTCTGTTCTACAGCTTCCTACTGATTTCATTCGCCAGTTCACAAGAGGGAGCATGATGCATCAAAGGAAGCCTTCCTCAGAGCCCTGTCTGGATGTAAAGTGAGGTACCTTCCCATCTGACGCGTCTTACAACTAATGGGCGAGATTGCACCGAGTCGCAGAGGCCCTTGAAACCCTCTCTAGATACACCAGCCCCACTGTGATGGGCACGGTCAATAGGGAAGGCTGTAGAAACCGCAATGAGAAACTCTTCTGGAAAGCTCAAGTTAGAGCAAATACGGGAGCCCAGGGAGCTCTTCTCCGTTGCCAAAAGCTGTAATTTAATGTTCAGACGGAATTCATTGCACTGCGCATTGGGGAGACAGTGTGGTCCGGAGGTTACGGAAGAGGGCTGGGAACCACAAGTATCCTCATGGGATCCCATCCAAAGGGAGCTGCTCGCTGCGTGACTTGAAGGAAGGCACTTAATCTGATTCCTGTGTGCCTCAGTCAATTTAGATACGAAACTGGACAGAGAGCAGAGCAAAGCTGAAGCTTCCTGGTGCTGCAGTCTACGCGGGTTAAATAAGTCCTTTTGCCACAATTCACCATGGGAGGGAATATCAGTGAAGGGGACCCAGGACCACTCCGGTTTCTTAACAAGGAGCAAAGCCACACACGGAGCGCGGCAGCGTTTTCAAATACTGAATAATGTCTACACACAGGAGAGGAAACACCCCAGTGTTCACAGGGAGCGGCCATCCACAGAGGGGAGACCCCCGCAGAAGTCTCATTTAACAGCTGATATCCGAGCACCCAGAGCGGCTTTGCTGGCGCTGAGGTGAGGGCGCACGTCAGGAGTATTTCCATCAACAGTCTGCAGCACCCACTTGTGCGAGAGAAGCGGAGAAGGTCCAAGCTGGAAGCGGCTGTGCTGCTCCACTGATGGTCTACGGAAATGGGCAGAACAGTCCTACGGGGTCAGAGGACCACGCAGGATCCAAAGGCACTTTGGATGAAGTGAAGTGAACCTCTTTTCACACTACTGCCGGTTGGAACATCCAGGATTTTCTTGCCTTAGGTGGAATCAGATTATTAGAGGTCTGGGTTTACCACGTTCAGGGCTTCCTGGAAGCTCTTTGAGCTCATGAAAGAAAAGCGGTCTGCCCTCAGGATGGAGGGAGGGCTGGATAACGGTAGGGTTTTAAAGCAAACAAACCAAGCAACCAACACTGACTACCCACAAAGCAGCCTACATACCGAAACTTCAAGTCTGGAGCCACATCTCGGAGTATCCTGAACGTGCAGTGAAAGGGTTTTCAGACCAGAACACTACTGACAAGAGACACACGGAGCCGTCACTCCAAATACAAATTCAAGAAACGGAGTCAAGCAGGGGAATTTGGTTCAGGTCCCTGTTTCGTACGAGATTCTGAACACAAAGTACACGGACATCTCATCACCAGGTGGAGGTGGTCACCCCCGGAGCTTCACCCACGCTACACTGGCCTCATTCTCTTTCCCCTGAGTGCAGGCTCCTCAGCAGAGGACACGTGCCTGCCTGCGAACAGAGAACGTCCCAGTCAAGCTGTGGGGACTGGCGGGGATGCGCCGTTTGGAAGGCGGGCAGGAGCCCAGGCATCACCCACGGAAGTTTAACTCCAGTGAAGAACCCTGAACAGAGCTCGAAGCACACCAAACCATTCAGCTCACCCAGGCCAACACCGAGAGCTGCACCAGGACCCAACCAAATTATCTGACTGTACCTTGAGCCGAAGGAAGGCGAGTTTTAACCATGGCAAGGTTCGCCCCTCTCCGTTTAATAGGTAACATATTGCCAGCTAAAAAAACCCCCCTGTATAATATTTTTAATTGCATTTTTATGATTTCTATGTTGTTTTAATTGCTCTAAAGCATACTTTGAAATATTTCCTTTAAAAGTCTCGTCAAACGAATACGATGGGAAAGCATTCCGCACCAAGTACGCGTTGGCCCTCTGCTCACAAAAGGCTGACAAAATTCAGCCGTGACATTTTGGCAATCGGAACTATTTACATAGGAGGCAGATGACTAGGCATGGGAAAGCAGCCTTGTGTTCACATCAAAGGACCACATACAAGTTCTCACATGGTACATACACTCATTATTATTTACAGACAAGCAGGATTGAGCAACTCGGTAGGAGCACCAGTGGTGAGAAGCGCAGGAGGCTGGAAGGGGCAGAATGCGGCAGTACTTGTACAGCCTAAGGGAGAGTTGGTTTACTGCATCATCTAGGAAAGTGTTGGCTCAGGGTTCAACCCGGGGCACAACAGCACGGCTCCGGCACCCTCTGCCCTCTTCGCGTCTCCGGCAGTAAGGGAAGCTGTTAAGAGACGTTTCTCACTTCACCTACCTCACAAACAGGTCCTGCTCTACTGCTCCAGATTTCAGAACAAAACAAAAGCCACCAACCAAACACACCACCTTGTCAACCACGGACCTCCACAAACACCAAACCACAAACCAAAGAGTCTGGCTACAGCTGCCTCCTACAAACCTGCCTCGCAGCAATCGCATTACGAAAAGCCTGTTTAGTCAAGGAACAAAACTGGGCTTAGAAACCCTCTTTTAAAGGTTCGGCAAGAGCTATCTCAGCAGGGTCTGGTGTGTTTGACCTGAGTCCTGCAGCAGCGCTGAGCACAAGCAGACAGCAATGCTTACCGGTTCACACCTCCAACCCAACCTCAGCTCGACCAGAGAACTCTTAGGAACCCGGTTTTACTCATCACACCCGTGCTTTTAGTGATGAATAAAAGTACCAGTAATATACTAATACTGCACATGGCACTCATCATTACTGCTACTACTCTGACTCAAATGGTTGTTGCTGGTTTTGAGTAAATTGGGTCCTCCCACCTCCAGCACTTCTAAACAGCTGAACAATTCCTTCCACTGCAGCACGATGTAGTGCGAACCCATTTGCTGTTGGCAAGTTGTGAAGCAGTGAAGGTTACACTGGCAGTTAGTGAGAATGACAGCTCCAAATCCATGGTGTTTCACCAGTAAACTGTCCCCTCCACAAGTGCACACACGTACGGCTCAGTGTGGTGTTTAACTGGGAAACATGCACGGGAGGTCTTACAGCCTCACCGCTTGCCTTCAGACCATCCACAGCTATTTCGCTGGTGGGTTAGGTTATTTAGCTCTTGTAAGAAGGTCTGCGGTCAACACAGTCATTCCTTGGGCATGGTGGAGCTCTCTCCGGTACTGGCCAGAGTCGCTCTTCTCTGGCAGGGACAGGCAGAGACCACGGAGAAAATTCCCCTTGGAACACAGGATCACCAGGAGGCTCCCTCCTCCCTTTCCTGATGCCTTTTCTCATTACTTCTTTTTTAGCACAAACGTGTAGCGATGAGTATTTAATAGGGACAAAGACAACGCAGACACTTCAGGTCACAGATGTCTCCCTTTGGGGGGGGGGGGGACAACAGACCCACTGTCACGCGGCAGAGGGCGGTTACACTATTTAACACACCACTGGAAGATGCCGCGATGTTCCTCACCTGGTAGGACAAGCTGTGAAGGGGAGCGTTACTACAAGGTGAACTGGAAGAGGCAGGCACCATTACTTCCTGCAAGACCATTCACTGGTTCCTCCCTGGATCTGGTGTAGCCCCACGTGCTCCTCTCCACGGACAAACCAGCCCACACCAGCCCCAGCGCAGAGAAGTGACTTTGTTCAGGCTTCTTGCCCGCTGACTTGCCAAACACTCTGTGGCCATTACTTGCCTGGTGAGGATTTTTTCCAGCTTCTCAAGCATAGTCTGGGACTACTGGACTGCAGACAGGGACCCGGTGTGCTCGGCGGCCGCAGTGCTAATCGCTGTACGCAGACCATAAAGCTACTGCCGAGTTTCCAACTCCTTGACAACAGTAATTTGCACCTATTAGTTTAACATCTGCAAACCAGCTTCTCAAAATACGGTTAAAAATACCCTGTGGCTTTGAATTCCACGTCGATAACACGTGAATATTGTTGTATTGTGGACCTCCTCGGATCGGGGATGGGTGCGCTGCGGGTGGGAGGAGCAGTTCTGAAGCTCGATGTGCGTTTAGCAGTAACCCATAGCAGTTGTTTACCCACGGAAGAGATGTGGTTACTGTACAGGCAATACTGCCTGATCTTCTTAGGTGAGAACAGCTTGTGAGGAAGGAGATTAAATGACTCAAAGTTGTGATATGCATTTTTTTCTATTTCAAGGGAATAAAAATTGCTCTGATTTTATGACTGATACACAAAGTTCTGGACATGCATCCTTCTTTCTTTGTTGCTAAACTAATTTTTTTTTTTTAAAATGCAGGCTACTGATGTGGGAAAAGAACTTTCTATCTTTACTGCACAGATACCAGTATCTGGAACCAGTCAAACAGCATCTCGGTTTCTGATAAAGAAAGCCCTCAGAGGCAGAGCTTTTTTCCAGGTATCAATTGCAGTACCAAGGTACAACCGCCGCTATAAAATCTCTTTTATCAGATAGAAGATGTTGCTTTATATGCAGGTCACTCAGTTGCAGAACAGTTTTGACTGGAAAAATGTTTGGAGAAGGTGGAATGCTGAACTTGCTTTTTTCACTCTGGTGACGGCTGCCAGTTCAAGGATTAGCCGGACCACTCTGCCACCTTATAAGGGACCCATGGTTAACTTCTTCAGCTGACTGAGGGGATCTGAACTTCCACAAAAAGTTTCCTGCACATTTCAAAGTTTTCTACACCTCCTTCAGCCCTTCCCCTAGGAGCCACGGTGCCTCGTATGGCAGACTTAGATCAACAAAGAGCATTAACTCTCTTGCGGTCAAGGACTGGAGCTCAACTCCTTCACAAGAGTTGTGAACTGCACATGGGCGGGTAGGACAAAAAGGGGAACGGCAGCTCCTTTTAAGATCTCCACAACCGTTACAGGGACCCAATTATCTCAACTTAGTCCTTATTTCAGAAGTGTTTTCATTGGGGACCTTTGAAAGGAAAAAACTTAATTATTGTTTTGGCAAATAAAAATCAAGGTATTTAAAATCCAATTTGATCTGTAGGAGAATTCTTTCCAGCTGTCAAACTTCAATGACTGCCAGCGCAAACAAGAGTCAGTGGCTCTCAGAGGCAGGACGCTGGGCTGGGCAGGTCTTTGGGATGAAGTGAAGGTTCTTGTGGTCTTGTTTCTTGCAGACTGGGGTTTCTTCACCCGCTGTTCTCTCAAGCTGTTGTTTACTGTCATTAGACACTGCTTCAAAAACCGCGCTCCCCTCAGCGGCTTCTGCATTTAGCTGTGGGGTATACGATGGCCATGGGGTAGGTAATGGCCACAGTATATCACCAAACTCTTTTGCAGACATATACGCCAGTCCCCATCACGAATAACGAAAAGCTGTAGCTGTTATCCCCGGAGTCTGCTTCAGACCCGGACCATCCTAACTGATGCATGTGCCTTCCCAGTGCAGAACACTGAGCCGCCTCGTAACGGACCGTTCAGCTACACAGTGCCTGCCCTACGCGCGAGATGTGCTCCAGACCGTTATGCAACTCCCGGTACTCCGGCTGTAACGCTGCCGGAGAAGTGTCAGAGTTCAGGCTCGTTATCCCTGGCAAGAGACACTGTTCGATTCATCTCCCAACAACGACTGTTTATTTCTCCTGCTTCCTAACAACATCGGCCGCTCTCAGCTCTGCCGGCTGATGTAAATGGGCTAGTTGGTGCTGGAAAGGCAGCGAGCAAATTGGCCTTTGTTTGCACTGGCCTCTCCAGCAGGAATCGTTCGCCAGAGATCATAAGATGAGGAGCTCATCGCGGCGTTCTGAAATGCCTTTCATTTCCTCCACCGCAGAAGTTCCTTTTCTGCTTTATTTAACTGACAAACACCAGCAGAACTGTCCCTGTGGAGATGGGGTGAGCTGCAGCGCACGACTGGAGCTTTCTCAAAAGCTCGGGCATTTTCCAGTCCGAGAGTTTGGGTTTTTTTTTTTTCTTTTGCAGATCCTGAAGTCAGCTCAAAACTTCAAACTAGACATGCACTAATTGCCGTGTTTAAAGCAGGGCGTTATATTTCGGGAGCATTTTGTCACCCTATAACATTAAGTGGCATGTTTGCTAAGGATGACAACAAATATTCCCTGCGGAGGAGGTCACGGTGTATTTTAAACAATCAGAAATCAATTAGATTTAATTAGACATTAAGAGAAATGGCTGCTTCCCTCCACGCCTCAGGGTACCTCTGGTTTGGGGCACTGTTCCTGTAAAATCTGTGCCTACGGTGTGCACCTAAAGCACAGGTCAAAGCCAGGCAGGGTGGCCAAAGTGACCACGGAGTGGTGCTGAGGGTTAGAGTGGCCACAAAGACTGTCAAGACGGGGACTCTTGGGCTGCCTCCATGCTGACTGGATATGTGGTGGCACGATACAGAGCTTTAAATAAACTCAGAAACAAGCTTCTAAACAATCTCAGAAACCCCTTAAAAAGCGGTTCTTAAATCAGCAGATCTGCTTCAAGCTGAATCACAAAAACCGTTGTTTGATGACCACAACACAGCCAATTCTAATGACATGGTAAGAGAGAAAACACTTGAGAATTCCACCACAGGAACAGTAGAGTTTATAACAGAAACTACAGAAGAATGGAAATCGTAGTTAAAAGAAAACCCTACAGGCGCAGGGTGATGGCGAGCAGCAGAGAGGCTATTCAAAAGCCTCACAGAAAGCCCCCGACAGGGAAAGACTCCGAAAGCAGCAGTAAGAGGAGGATGGTGTGAGCAAGGACTGCTGGCAGAAGTAAAAAAGACACTCAGATGGAGAACGCAGAAAAAAGAATTAATTCTGGCAAGTTAGAAGTAAATTAAAAGAATGTTTTCCTTGTTGGCATGAGGTACAACTTGCTATAGGTCTAACAAATGCTAATAAAAACTTTTCCAAACATACTGGAAGCCAGAAGCCTGCCAGAAACTTTCTGAAACCAACAGATCCTCCAGATATAAACACGCGGGAGATAAGCCCGGTTCAGAAAAGCTAACGAATTCTTTCCATCCGTGAGCAGCGCAGAGGGGGTCAGGCAGGTTCACCCGCTGAGCCCGTCTGCCCGAGGAAGGGGTCTGAGGAACCACCCCAAACCCCAGTGTCAGAGGCGGCTTTTTCCCAGCTCTGCAGAAGGAACAGCCACAAATTGCCCCGACCAGAGAGCATCACCCAGCAGGTGATGAGGAAGAGTCAAAAGCTCTTCCCAAACGACGCGATGCCTAGTGAACCCTTCAGAGTGCTTTGAAGAACTCGTCAGGGTGTTAACGAAGGTAGCCCACAGTATGTGGGGTGCCTGGATTTTCCCCCAAAGACGGTGGAAAGGACGGATTCAAAGCTTTCCGAATGGCTCTGACCATTTCTACCACTGCCCAGTGTTAGGGCGTTAAATGGGAAACAGAAGGCATTGGCGATCCAAGGGAGTGCACGTCGGGAAAGCAGTCTTAACCGCTCCTGCGCAGCGGCGACCTCCGCTTTGGCTGTTAGCATTCACCCGCTACCCCCCTTTTGCTGCTGGCAATACCTAAAATAGCAGATTTTTTAAACTGACAGAAAGCAGCTAAACCACCCTGCCAAGGGTTTGGGGGTTCTTTTGATAGACAGAGGTAGAAAAGGCGTCTATTCAAAACCCACTGCTCACATGCTGCACGCTGGTTTTAGTTGGGTATTCGCCTCCCTTTTGACTCTATCTCAGAAAGGGGACAGACGAACTGGGAAAGGGACTGGAGAGCGTTTCAAGCCACGGGTCACCCCACGCATGCCTTGGGGGTGGGTCAGGTTTGGTTTGGATCATCTCTGTGTGCTGGTTTGGTGTCTGGTTTGGTTTTTTCTTTTTAAATACTACTTCCTCAGACACTGACTCCCTCCAGTCACCAGAGAATTGCAGGCAAGGGAGACTGGTTCTGGTTCTCCCTGGCAGTTCCGATGCCCCTCTCGTAGCTTTCTGGATCACGCACGCAGGTACGGCCGGGTCCACAGTCCTGGTTTGGCCAGATACATCTTCCAGGGGCAGGCGGCGGGTGTCGAGAAGGGAATTCCTCCTTTCTTCCTTTTCTTAATGCTTTTTTGCTGTTTGTCGGATTACTATGTTAAGGGTGACTGAGCAAACCAAAAGAGCAGTTTCAATAGAAGGCCTCTCTGACTCAATGCACTTTTGAGCAAATATAAATATATATTTATAAATATATATATGTAAAACCATAAATAAATATATAGTATACAATAGACTCCACTTGCACTGCATCGAAGGAGGTACTTACTGCTCTTTGGCATAATCTGGGAATTTGATTATTTCTCAAAAAAAAAAAAAAAGGAAGAGCTGAACTATCTAAGCTTGTACAGGTTCTGAAACCTCTTTTGACCATACCGAAATGCTTACGACTAGGGCAGCCAGCCAGACTCCGTAGCCTTGTGGAAACATCTCTTAACAGCCTTCTGTGGTGGCGGCACTGTTGACTCCTTGCTGGAACTCACAGATTTTTTGCGAGGGGGGTGGATGCCTTTATATATAAACAAAGATTTTCTGAGAGGTCCTCAGCGGCATCCGAAATAGCGCATTGCATCGGAGGTTACCATCTTCTACACACAAACTGCAACTCACGCAGCACGGAGCCAAACGCCGCTACCGCCTGCTCTGGGGCAGCAGTTACCAGCACCTCCAACCCAACCAACCTCGGGAGCATTTGGGGGTAAGCAACGCAAGCAGGGCAGGGTACCGGCCAAAACCCCCTTGGAAATCACAAGAGCACTGTCCCCAAAAGCTCTGCTTGCCTGGACACGGTCAGCATTCCTAGCTCATAAGCAGCTTTGGATGAGGAACAAACAAGGCAATCTTGAGTAGGGGAAAGGGAACACAGCCCTAATTTTGGAAAACCACAGCAGGTACACAGATAGCTCAGGCTTTCCTCGAATAACTTGGCAGCAGGCTTTCTAGCTGTCCACTAGCAACTACCCCTGAGCCCCCACATCACATCACAGCCCCACCAAATCCCTCTTCAAGAAACATCAATCCCTGCAGCTCTTCCCAGCCCCAAGACCGCTGTTTGACCGCCACCAAACCTAGCTGAGAAGAAGTATCAGGGTCCTCAGAGACAATGAGAGCTCCGTGCCTGCCCTGTGAGCTCCCTCATACTGGAGCCAGAAGCACTCAGAAATCTGAGAATACCTCAAGTTCTTGGAGCCAGCTCCGTTCTTCTCCACAGTCCCCCAGTAAACCTCCAGTTCAGGCGGGTCCAAGCCACAGCACAGGTACAGCAACTCTCCGAGTGACAGTCCCTCTTCAGGTGAAGTTCTGTAAAGCATCACTTTTCCACCCCTCCAACAGAGTGAGTCAAAATACTCCAGAGCGTCTCGAGTGGATCCTGCTGCCAGACTGGGTTTGATTCGATCTGCGGATTCTCGTATAAGAGGTGCAGGAACACAAAGCACACCCCGCTTCGGTCCCACCCCCTGCACACCGACCACAGGAGCGAGAGAGATGGCAAATACGAATCTGACTGCTGGAACACACCTCAGAGCATGCAAAACCGTCATGATAGTGATGTAAAAGTCAGGACAGATTTGAAAGATGAACCTTTGAGTTTGTGCACCTCATCAAGGGTCTGGTGTGACAGCGCACGAGATGGGTGGGGAGGGAGCCACACACAACGACAGGCTTTTTGCTGGGAAACTTTTGCTCACCCCTCACGCACTCCCTCTGCAGAGGTACTTGCTGCCCCTTTCTCCCGGCCAAAGGCAGGAGAAGCTGCCGAAGAAGAAGCAGCAGCAATACGCCAGGGGCCACAGCTCTTGAATTTAAGACACATCGGTATAAAATGGGAGTGCTAAAAAGGAGACCAGTATCTTTTCCCTTTAACTTGGAGCATGCAGGAGGAAGGGCACAAGGAATCAAAGCTGTCCTTTTTCCCCCGAAGTGTGGCCCGTATGCAGACGGTGGCGTGGGGTACGGCAGAAGCTTCACGCCATAAACACACCTCACTAGGGAAAACAACCTGCAATGGAGCCATCCTCTAAAACAAGCAGCATTCTTGACAAAACCCTGTCAAATAGTCAGTGAGGAAATATCTCTTAGAGATATTTGTATAAACAAAAACTATACTAAGTAAAAACATTTGAAGTTTGTTTTGTTCCCAAAAGAAAACCCTCCTCTGCTTGATTCATTTCCCCTCCAGCTCCAAACCTGCAATATTTATAATTTCAGTCAGGAACCAGCAAGTAAAGCATTTCACTGCCAAGTCAGTTCATTTGGTGGGTGGTACAGTCAGGCATCCCTCATTTCCACCCGCCCCGTTTCACAGCCTCCCATCCAAGAGGGGGGCTCAACATGTACCACTTAGCCTGCCCATTCCAGCTTGAGACCCCACCACAGAACTGGCCCTTCGCAGGAAGACCACCACGGCTTCCAGGCAGCAGCACCCAAAAGCTGCCTGCTGAAGGCACAGCCACACACTGAGCTAGTCCACGCAGCCAGCCAAGAAGATACTCTCTTCCTGTGGGCTAATATTCTTGGGAAATGTGGGGGGTTGCCCAGGGGAGCTTCAGAAAGAACAGTGGTAGGACAGATTTCCTCAGCCCAGCTCCAACCAAAGTATCGGAGACCACCGGAGGGCTGCCACGCTCATTGCCTCAGCTGTGTTCCCATCCACGCCGTGCTGAGCATTCGAGTGTCTAGTAAATTAAACCCGTGTAAGGATGCTGTTCCCAAGGAGAGGACATCCCGTTATTCATCTGGTCTGGATTGCCACAGCTCACCAAGCTTCTAACCAGAGCACAGAAGAACTCCAAGCTACCAACTTCAACATTTTCCATATGGTCCCCGACGACACAGCCTGGATTCTTTCAGTTTGCAGCTGGAGTATTTCATATTATTAGGGCTTTTTAGGAAGAGCACATAGGAAATAAAAGCTAATTTCCTCAGGAGTCGGGGACAAAAAGCAGACTAATGAGTCACCTGCCTCAATGAATCTGCATAACTAATTAGCATGAGCGTGCATGGAAAGGTTAAAAGTAACGGACTCAGAGGTCCCCGCTGTGCCCCGCTGCTCTCACATATACAAAATCACCACTACAGCACAAAGATTGCAAAACCCCCGTGTTCACCCACGTTTAACTCCGCTCAAACAAACTTTTTTGCTGAAATTTTCCAATGTCAGACATTGGAACAGAAGTTTTACAGGAAAGGCTGAGAAAACTTCTTTCAGCTGTTTCAGAAACCTGTGGGAATTAAACTCCCCTGTTTAAAACCCAAAAACTAAAACCAAAACAGCAGGAAAAATTCTCTCGCAGGAACTAGGAAAATTGCTTTTACTCTCTTGTCCTTACACACGCCCGCAAAAGCCAGGCTTCCACAGAAATCCGGAGGAGGACAGAGGCTTTCTTGGAATATCCCGGGGAGATTCCCCGGCAATGCCGCGCAGGGTCAGGGCAAAGATCCATCTGATCGGCCGGTTTCCCCCCGCGGCAGCTGACGGAAAGCACAGCATTTCCCCAGCGTATCCTCCCCGCTCTGAACTTCCTCGGCCACAGACTCTATCTACTGCCCCGGAGCCCTTCACGGACCTTTTCTTGCCCGTTGATTTGTGTGATCATGGCTTGAACCTCTTGGCCTTCAAAACCTCCCGTGGCGAGGCACGCCACCGCTCAGCGAGGTTGTTGAGGAAAAAACGAAGGGGTTTTTCGTTTGGTTTAAACTTGGCGGCTGATTATTTCGTTACGTACTTACAGTCCTCGTGTCGCGAGAAATATTGACTGTGCCTTCACCGGTCGCCTCCTCCGAAGGTATAGCCTGCCATGGTCTGCCTTGCCCACCCTCTGACTTGCTCCTGCTCCCGAGTTTAAGAATCGCACGTCACCACTCCCTACGTCCTCACACAAAAGTGCTGCTGCTGCCATTTAACGGTGTTTTGGTCACTAACTATAATTAATGTTCTAATTTCTCACTCCGGCAGCCTCACGCCCCTGCTGCACAGGCATGGCCCTTAGCTCTGCCTTTGTGTGAGACCGAGAAAACCAACCTCACGAACAGGTCATAGTGAAGTATCTAGAGGCAAACAGAGCAGTGCAGACCACGGGTGTTCTCCAAACGTCATGGCACCCTGCACGAAGCAAAGCCCCTCCCAAGCACGGCCCTCTGCCCGATCCCACGGCCAGAGGTGCCTTAGTCTTCAGAGGAGGGTGACTGCCACGGAAGGCAGGAAAGAATTTGTTGCCAGTGCAGAGTAATTCCTTATTGATGCATGACCTCGAGGATCACAAGTAGATCCATGCAAGAAAAACAACACAAATGCAAAAAAAAAAAATTACCCTTACAAACAAACCCTCTACGTGCAGAAAACTGCCGAGTTTCGCTAAATCTAAAAGTTTCAAGCCTTAGCAAAGTAACTTTTCACTAAGGTGAATTGACATTTGTTTGCCCACGGGGGGCGGGGCCAGGAAAAGGGAGGATTTCACATCCTCTGACTTCTTTTGTCAGGTTGAATTTGATCTTACCCACATCATCGATTCGGACGGTGAGCACCGAGAGCTCCAAGGGGAAGGCAGCCAGACAGTTCACGAGGAGCAGAAGAATCGTTTTAAACATGAATATCACTGAATATCCCATCCCATCAGGCAGGTACATACGCTACAAGTATTCACCATCCTCAGCCTTTTGTAGCTGCTCCTAAATCACTGCTGCTTAAAGAGCCCCATCTCCCCCCTAGTTCACACCCTCACTGTCCTCGGGGGGGTTTCTAGCTGAGGCTCCAGGTTTCAGAAACCCAGTGCTTCAGAGAAGAAACCAAGATCTTCCAAAAATAACCTGACCAGCAACTTCAGAGCCTTCGTGGACTTGGAGCTCCTTAAATTCTGTCCTTAAGCAGACCTGAAGCTTTTGACTCTAGCGACATACCCCCCTTTTAGAGCGAGGATAGATGTGCAGGTTCTTCATTTACACACCCGTGTGACACACACACAAAGCCAAACGATCCTCCTCCGCCGCTTTTAAACAGTGATTTCAGTCACACGGGGGGCCACGAGCTGCAGCTGCTCCTCCTGCCCAGGAACTGACCTCTTTTTGAGGGTGGCACATCACAAGGAACTGCATCCCTTTTTTGGAAACAAGGCACTAAACAGGAACTTCACGGTTCCGGCAATCTTCGCAACACAGGCAAGCTAAAAATCGGTTCTTCATTCAGCCTCTTCCCACCTCTACAGCTTTTTAGCTAAAAAAATCCCTTTAAACTCTCCCGGTGTCACGGTCTACCTGCTTTCCCCACAAGTGTGAGCAGCTTTTTTTCTACCCTGACCTGTTTTTTGTTGCATCTGCATTTCTGTGTCCCCGCAGAAGGTCAAACCGACTGAAAGCCAGCAGCATTCACTTGCAGAGCCAGCAGCAGCTCGCAAGCCCCGGGCTTGGGGACCTCAGCGCTTGCATGAGCTTCTTTCTTCTCATGTGCTGCCTCATGAGCTGAGCCGTCAGCCTCTCTGAGAGCGACTCGAAAGGTCGTCGTCCTGTGCTTCCACTCACATCAGCTCAGATATATTTCTTTTCTCCCCCCTAGATAAGGTACATCTGTAAAGCTTAGGGTGATAAAAATGACCATTACTTGATAGACCAGAAGAGCCATCTACCTCGGCTCTCCTATACCGGATACATACCGAAGAGAACAAAAGTAAGGGGAGTGCAGAAGAACCCTTGCCTCAGCACTGTGGTATTTGTTGCTCAGCATCTTCCTCAGCCAGAGACCACAACAGCCAGTTTAATAACTTCCAACCTTTATAAAAATCTGATTGCAAGAATAAGAACAGGGAATGCGCCCTCAGCAAAGTGGGATTTCAGCTGTGACTACGGCTTCCCAAAACTATGCAGTGCCTGGAAACAAGAGGAGAACCAGGAATACAGGCGAGGAGCAGCACCAGGACCTGCTGTCGGGGAGGCTGCCCCGAGCAGGCGGCGGCAGCAGCTCTCCAGCACCCCGAGCTGCCCGCACCCCGGCTGCCACAGCCAGGGACAGCCCCGGCGTCCCCGGGCGCATCTCCCCGCACACCGACCTCCCGAACCCCAGCGCGCCCCGCACGGAGGATGAAGCCCCCCGTGCTCCCCCTCACCGCCCCCAGGGAAACCCCCCGCTGCCGGCTGCCGCCAGGGGCACTCACCGGCGCGGGGAGGGCTCGCTGCAGCCCGGGACGGCTCCCGGGACGGCGTCCCGACCCCGGGGCAGAGTCCGACCGCCCGGCCCGCCGCTCCGAGAGCGCCGAGCGCGGCCGGTTCTCCGGCAGAGCCGCTTTGTCCCCCGCCGGGGGCGAGCTGGGGTCACCCCGGCAGGAGCGCGGCCGGGGGCGGCCACCGGCCCCCAGACTGGGCGGCACCGGAGAGCCGCGGGGCCCCGCGCTGATGCTTATCGGCGCTGGTGCAGGGGCGAGCTGCGGGCGAGCAGCCGGGCTGCCTGCGCTGCCACCCGTCCATAGCCTGGCGGCATCTCCTGCTTCCGCCAGGGACAAGGCGCCCGCCGGGGCCGCGCTGCCGTGGCTCTCGGCCGGGGCCAGGGAGGTTACAGCAGCCGCTGTCACCCCCTGCCCTCCAGCACCTCACGGCAGCGCGGACCGCCGAGCGGCCGCGGCTCCGCCGGCCGCAGGGACCCACCGCTTTCACCCCCACAGGCTGCTCCAGCGCCACGGCGACACCAACAACAGGGAGAAAGCCAGACAACACGAACTTTGAGCAGAATTTGCCATTTTCAGGGACAAAAAAGAGCTTTCAGAGACTTTTAATGAATTTCCACATTTCCTCAGGCCTCTTTTGCTGCTGATTCGATAGATCCTGGTCTCGGTCTCTGCCTGCGCGCTGCTGCTCAGGGGCAGATCCCCAGGCAATAATCATGCTTTGGCACATTTTCCTCCAGGGAACTTTTCCTGTATCTTTTATAAAAGCGGGGCCCAAAGGCCAGCCCACTGACGATGGCTGTTCTCCACCGGTCCTCCCCCAGTTCCAGCTGGTGGCTGCTGCCCCGACACAACAAGCCACACACAAAAGCCTGGGAAGCAAAGCAGCAGGATGGACCCATTAATATGCCCCATAGCTTCCAAGGACCAGATACTTGAAAACGAAGCTACGAATTCTTTGCACCTTCAGTTTGCCACATGTCGGTGTCTCTGCTCATTGTGCTCCAGACACCTTTTGCTTCCAACACCTCCCAGAGGCAGCGTGTACTACAGACTCAAGAAATTTGCTGCAAAACAATCGCTCTCACAGATGCTGATGGCCCGTATGAAACATCAGAACAAAGCAACATGCCAATAGCCACCTTGGTTCTCAGAGGATGCTTCAGCTTTTTGGTGTAACCTGCCCTTCTGTCAGCGGGTTTGTTCTTGCATCATATGACCATACAGACCAGTGCACGCACCAACATATATAAGCCAAAGAATCAAAAATCTGACTAAAATTTTTCACTGACTTTCCTGCTTTTAATGTCCTTGAAAAGACGAGTGAAATATTTATCCACAAAGCCTCTGCCCAGGTTTAGTGAGGAGAGCGGGGACTGCTGGTGGAAGGGAACTCCTGTCAGTGAGTTTGCACATCTTCCTGGCTTTCCAGGAAAGGAAAAAAGAACCCCACAAAGCAATAAAAAAACACCCAGAAAATCCCACTAAGTTTTCTCTTAGATTTGCGGAAGCTGGACTTAACGCAGCGCAGTTGTGGCAGCACGGTTATCGCGCCCATGTATCTGCAAGTCTACCTCCTGCTCGCTCTCTCCCTCAGCCGAAGCAAACCTCAGCGCTCTCTGCTCACCACCATGGGATGTTTTGGCCAAACTGAGGATGGAAGCAGCGAGCCACAGCACTCGAAAGCGTGAGCTCTTCCTGCTAAATGCGTCCCATCTGCAGACATCCTCTGTGAACCGGGCCCAGCTCGGGATGCACACCACACAACACGCCCACACGCTGGTCCGTAGGTCGCGCAGCAAATATGCGGGATGAATGACCCAGCGCCGCGTTCGGATGTGGTGAGTCACATCATTCAAAGCAGGGTTTGCAGCACGAAGAACGCATTGCCGTGCGAAACTCGAGGAACTTCCCAGCCAAACCAGCAGCAGAATTCAACTTCCCTGATCTCCTAGGCTTGACCCACCCTAAACAAGCTGCCAGGGTGACCCTTTCCACCCGCTCTGAGCAGCCTGCGAGATGGAAGGCACGTTTCCCTGATGCGTCACAGACATCTACCAAGAAAGGCTCCGTTTTGTCCTGATCACTGCAGCCTCGCCAAGCTGGAAGGGGTCAGCACGTGTGCAGGACACCTCAAAGCGAAGCAGCATCGCCACCACCCTCCGGGCCGTTCTGCCCTTCTTCCCAGCACGACAGTGCGCGCCTGCAGAGGTGCAGCTGAAATTCAAGCTGTCTTGTAGCTTATGCCACGTATTTTCATCCTTCCTGACTTGAAAGGAATTTTATTTTCCCTGGTAAAAACAGATGTATAAGGAATTGAGAAAATTTGCAGAGACCATTGCGAGCAACCTTTCTTTCCCACATCGGTCCAAAAGCCTGTGCTCAACCGTTGGTGTTTCAGAGGATTTTTTTCCCCCAACACTCTGGCCACTGCACCTTCCCCAGTGCTAGCAGAAAAAGACGGGAGATATTCTCATCGAACCCCTTAGGTCTGTTTCCAGTTAAGGGTGCAGTAAAATAACATGTCATCTAATAAAACCAGATGGAAAAACCCAAAGAGCAATTTAAAGACAGGCTGGTTTCTTCTCAGAAAAATAAAATGTCAGCCCTGCCCCACCTCTTCTTCTGTCCAAGGGACAGACTGAGAACAGAGCTCAGATGGTTCTTTCTGTCTGGCGAGCTGAGTGTCTCCCTTACGCTTGCACCGGGAGGTGTGCAGTGGGTAGCAGCACCTTCGCAAGTAGGCTGAAGCAGCAGATGAGATCCAATTATTGTCTCCAGGTTGGTTTTAGGTATTAACGGAGCTGCCAGAGGACTAACACCTGCCTACAGCCCACTGCCGGCACGGCCCACGCCGCCCAAAGCCGCCTCTGCCCCTCATCTCTCGGGTGCCCACACCAACTCTGCTCCACTGCAGGCTCTGCGCGGAGCTGCTTTCCTCGGCCCCTCCTTTAGCAGCTGCCAAAGGAGGCCCCTCCGTCATGGATTCGGGAGAGGGACTGCTTGTAGTCAAAAAGATGATGTACAAATGGAAAGACGTGGATGTTTCCTCCCCAAAGTAAGCAAAACCAGCGCGGCTTTGACTGGAAACACCGTTGTTTCAACAGAACATCTCCTTCTTATAAACAGCAAAAGACAGGAGCGGAGAAGGTGTTCCATCCCCTGACGAAATTCAGGAAGCAGCGGGTGGAGGCTGATTTCTGCCAGCGCCCCGAGGGAATCCACATCTCGCGTGAGAGCACTGCGGCTGCCAGGCGAGGGGACAGCCCCATCCTACCGTGTCATCATCTTCTCGGGTGCTTTTAGACGAGTTCCAGTCACCAGAGCAGGAACTGGAATCCGGTATGTTCTTGGCTCTGTGTCTTTGCTAACCACGGGGCTAGGGACTGTCTGCCTGTTCTTTTTCTCCGGCTCAGGAAATACACACTTTAGCTTGTGGGGACACAGCTCCAGTGGGAGAAACTGCAGGTGCACTGCCCTTGCTTCCTACGAGACTCCACAATGCCGGTAAGTCAGCGGCACTGGGTTACCCAGCTCCACCCCAGCACAGACTGCAACTGGCCGAGGGACTCCCAGCTTCGGGGCAAATGCACTAACCCCTGAGTTAAGTAGAAGGGAAAAATGACTGTGAAGAAAAATCCATTCCTGGAAAAAACCAAAATCCCAGGAGTAACTAGTTAGAGAATGTGACCTGAATTCGTAAATAGTTCTGAGATGACCTAAATACCGTTTTCCCAACGAACTCACTGTTCACCAGAATTTTTCCTTTGATTCTGCAGGCCAGTTGGCTCTTTTGAGGTACCTCGCTATAGGCGTTAAACAAGAGTACACTTAAGAAGGAAAGGTTTTCTTTTCATCCGGCTGGGATAGAAATGAACCCACTATGGGCTTCTTTAGTCGACGCTTAGAAAGCTGCAGCCCGGTTTTCTAGAGCGGCCATCACCACAAAATCATCACTGCGAGGAAGCCAGCAGACAAAAGGGCCACAGTCATCCTCAAGAGCGACGTTCTCCCACATGAAAGGCCACAGAACGCCTGACCCAAGTGCCCTTTCCGTAAGTCACTGGAACCATTAGGACTCCTGAGAGAAGAGGAGGACACGGTGTCACCCTCAGACACAAAGCAACGGGAAAGGGCACCTAATTAGAGGGTTCACTAATAACCAACAAGGCAAGACTGAAGCAGCCCGCGGTCGGCGGGAAGGAATTGCTTTTCGATTACCCCGTGATCACGACCACGGCTGTGATCACCGGCACCACCACAGACTGGCCACGTCCCTCCTCTGTGGGCACGGCCACCAGTACAGGCGGTACAACCCCAGTAAAAGGGAGAGGTATCCTCCACGCTCTTCTTTATCCTTCAGAAAGGAGCTTGGTAAAGGACGGGTCAGCGTCAGAGCTATTTGTACTGAAGATGCAGCAAAGATAAACTATCCATTGGGTAAACACGATGTGTCTTTCCCCAGGCTTTTCGGTTACGGAGGCAATCACCGTGTTTGTTACTCTTCTTGCGAGCCCGGTGGGCCCATGCGTTGTCCTTCACCCCAGCCTGGCCCGGCGGGACCTGCCCTCAGCACCTCTGCTGCTGCTCCTTGCCACGGGGCCACCACTGTCCCCAGGCTCCCCCAGTGCAAATGGCCCACGGTGGAGACACCGGGCTGCTGTGGGACCGAAAAACCACTGGCTCAGGCTCCCCCCCACAAAAAAAGCCTCTCAGAGATCCTCCACGGTGGGCTGCGAGCCCTCTGCGGCACTCATAGCCCCTCATCGAGCTGCACGCTGCTCACTACCCTTGTTCAGAGGCAGCAATTCTCATTTCGTGGCTTTTATCACCTCACAGTCTCTTCCGAGAGCCTCTCGGTGTAATTAAGAGAGTTTTCCAATAACCTCCAGTCGCTCCACGCACATCAACCAAACGGCCGGCGGGCCACGGAAACACCGTGAGAAGGCAACCGCGTGGCCCTGACACGTGTCTGCCCTGTCCCTGAAAGGGTTTTCTTCATCCCTGACGGATCCATCCCCCTTAGCAGGTGGAAGGGGGTGTTGGGGCACCCCAGGACCCCAGCCCGCCCCACGTGGGGCAGGGCTCTGGAGCTGGGGTGGTCCAGTCCCTGTCCTGCTGAACCAGGGCACGGTGGGGAGAAACGTGAAGAAAATAAAGCATCTGTGAGCGGCAGGTTAAAGGCAGGCTGCAGCTTAACCCACCCTCGGGGCAACTGGGACTGCAGGAGGGGAAGCTGGCGTGAGTGGGACAAAGCACTGAAGAGGGTCAGAGCGAGGAGTCCCCGTCGTCACGCCACGAGCAAACCCGCTCCTTTAGCGGGTTGACCGGACGCACGCAAAGCTGAAGAAAGAGGGTTTATTTTACTGCTTCGCTCTTACTTCAACTCTTCGGTGCAGGAAGTGACCCTTGGTGGGTGCTGGGGGAGCCCGTGGAAACTGGAGTACGGCGGGAAGATGCTGGAGGGGGAAGGAGCGAAGGGGGACGTGTGTGACGATAAGCTGTCCTAACAAATCTCCAGAGCATCTATTTTAAACCCTTCACCCCAGAAACCCACTCCCAAACAAGCAAGCTGTGGCGTTACCACGGCAGCGCTCCTTTTTCAGCTCGCTCAGTGCTTTAACGTGCAGGTCCCACGAAAACCCGCCAGCTCCAGCCAGTTCTCAATAATTAGGGACACAACGACAGCATCTGCGCCTGTGAGCTGCGCGGCTGGCCTCACCGCACCGGGGGGTGTACACAGTCGTGATTTCCACGCGCGGCAATTATCTCCGATAATAAATCTCGTTGAAGAGATGCGGGGAGCGGGGCGGGGGGGAAGGCTGATGGGGACCGCTGACATTGGAGCAGGGTGCTGTTTGCTCCGGGTCAGGGCTCAGCTGGCTGTTTGCAGCCCCGTCTTTCCCCAGGGCTTAGCACAGCCACTTTTATGGCCGCGTGCTTAAATGGAACAGTTTGGCCTTCAGAGGCAACAATAGCTTACGTGCAGGACTCCCTGGAAGCGCCGGTCCCTGGAGAGGAGCACGAGGATGTCTACAGGAATGAGCTGGCCCGAAGCGGCGGAGCCGATTTGTGTAATCCTACCCCTTAGGGTCCAACGAGAGGAGTTAATCATTTTCCAGGCAAGGCTTCAAATTGGATCGCTGGGGATATCTGTGAGGATTCCAAAAGAAATGTTCCTGATGGCCATTAATGTGTTCCCAGTGACGTACGGGATGCTCTCACACACACACACACACACACAAGCAGAAGCAGCGGTTGCCTGGAAAAAAATCAGCTTGTGTGCAAAGGTGCACTTGAAGCAAATTGCATCGCAAGGGAGTCATTAATTTCCAGGACAAACAATGACTCCCACTGCCCTTCCACGTGTGCTCCCAGCAGAGGGGTGCGGGAGCGGGATGCAGGGCATGTGTACAGCCCCGCTTCCACCCTGGAAAACTCCAAGGGGCCACGCTCTGTTTCCATAACACTCTTTACATGCTCACTTTTATGGGTCTCCTGATGACAATCTAAATCCTGCCGGTTCTTCAATAAACATTAATCTTCCAGAGAGAATTCAGGGAAGTTGCTGTGAAGCAATAAAGTGCATGTTTCCAGAGTCCAGAGGGAACAGAAAGGGGAAAAAAAAGAAAAAAGGTGAAAGGGAGTGCATTGTTTCTGAAAGACAACTTCCTGGCTCGGGGGGGTTGGGGGCACGCAGGGTTATCTCCCCAAATCGTACCTGCCGCCTGCCCCTCCCTCCCCAAACCCTGATGCCACTTGGCCTGTAACATCTGTGAGAAGTTCCCCCCGCCCCAGAACCAGGGTCAGCCTAAGAAGGGGGCTGGTCACCCCCGTACCCCTCACCTTGATGGTCCAGGAGCCCTTTGCGAGCGGAGGCGGCTGGGGCTGCGCTTTGGTGAGCAGATACCAGCCGGGGAGAGTCGGTGCTCATCGCTGCTCCCTCCACACCCCCCGACCCGGCGTGGAGGTCAGTGGGGAGGGGGCTCCACCGGTTCCCCACCAGCCAGCGATTTCAGTAGCTCACTCCACTGTGCAACGTACGGGCTTTGCTGCTGCTTTTGCAGGCTGAAGCGTAAAATTGCTCCTCTCTGTCTTCAAGCCGCTTCCTTGCACTGAAGGTACCAGTCTACCAGGACCGGTGCCACCAAAGCCATCAGATCCCCACACCAAGCCTGTCCTGGGTTTGCATTTGAACTGGTGACCCCCAGCAGAAGTAACAAATTCTGTGCCCCGCTTTATAACAGGGAAAAATTATCACCAGCCCTTGCGCCTCCAGGCCCCTCTAAAACTGATGTTAACCATATGTCGGTGCGCGCGTAGCTGTTCGGAGAGCACGTACGGCGCTGCTCAAAAGGGATGGTGGCAGCCAGCACCGGCAAGTGCCAAGGAATGGGAAAAGTCATCTTCAACCTGACTTAAGTGCCCCAAGCTATGGCAGAGAGGAAAGAGGAGATAAGGAGAGGCCAGAAAAAGTAAATTCCCTGGGCTAAGTCCCGTAGAAAAACGGTAGTGAGGGGGAAAAAATGAGGCACATCAGGAAGGAGTCCATTTATCGTGCTCTCCCCGTTCAAACGGGCACAGCTCTGAACAGGAAAACGAGGGGAAATTCACTGTCTGTCCAGACATCCTAAGTACGAGGACTCAAAGGGCCTCGTGCTTGAGTCTCAACTGCTGGGTCTGTGATCCTTGCCTGGACACGGGTATCTCACAGATATTCCAGTACGGGACCCTTCTAATCCCAACGCTCTGCCTGTTCCATAGGAGTGTTATTTCCTCGTCTTGCCGTACAAACGTCATGTTTTCATTGGTGCTGATGAGAGAGCACTTCACAGGACAGACAGACTTCACACAGACTCAAAGTCATGGCAGAGAAGCTGTGGAATAAACTCTTCTCACCCAAGGTAGGAACCCTGTGATATTTTGCATGTCCTTCATAAGTTTTATTATTATACTAATGTGTAAGCGTGTAAATATCCCCCCAAACACCACCTACCGTCCCTGCAGCTCCTGACGCAGTAAAAACCTCGAGCAGCCAGCCCTAAGGCCAGTCAGAGCACGGTTTGGGTGGGAAGGACCTTAAAGATCACTTGGGTCCACCCCCACCACAGGTTTCATTCCTGATGAATATAGGAGAAAAAAATCTTTACAGCGAGACCCTGAGATACGCATCCTGGCCAAAGAGCAGCTAATTAGGTGGGACCGAAGTTAATTATGCTTCGCACTGAACGGCAAGACCCCGGGTGACAGAATGTGACAGAGCTGTCGCCGCTGGTTCCTTTGGTGAATGAACGAGGAGTTCCTCGCTAAATAAGGGTAGGTGCTACCATCACATCACCCGCGTGCCTCCCCGTCATTTCCGAGGTAACACTCACCCTTCCGAAGGCAACAGCATCCTTTGGTGCAAAATCCTGCTCACAGCTCACACATAGGCGCAGGGCGCGTGCACGACCCCGGGCTTTCCGCAGGGCTCTCTCGCAGCAATGCCTGTGGAAAGCCACATCTGGAGACGTGTCCCAGCGGTGCTCAGGCTTCCAGCAGCGCTGAAGCACCGCTCCGTGCTTCTACAAGCGCTGGGAGCGCTCCCAGCTTCCCAGGGCAGCAGAAGGATGGTGGTAGCATGCTGGAGGGCCATTACTGGTGCTCATTAGCCCACGTTGCTGCCAGGAGCAGCAACGGCAATGGGTTGCTCTGCAGCATCGGGAATTGGCAAGGGAAGTGGTGGGCTGGTGCCCCGTTAAGGCCCTGAAGGAGGCACCGCTGGGGCTTGTCCGTGCAGCGTTCAGGGGGAGCCCGTCTGCTGCCGCAGAGCTCCACACCTGCCCTTAAAAAACAGGAGCAGCAACGCTTTTTCTCTGCCTCTCTTCTCTCTGACCTTGCTCGAGCGGTTTATTGTGTTCTGGAGAGAGAGAAGGGCGACATCCCTCCTTCCAGGCACACGGTTTACATCTCCTGCTGGAGAGAAGGGAAGGCAGGTCTCGTGCGTGTTCTCTAGCAGGGAATTCCAAATCCCCCGCGAACGTTACGTGTCTCACATCCTCTCGCTGGCACTGTGCAGCGAACAGCTTGGCGGCTGGGACGAGACCCAGCTGTCCCGGGGAGGGCTCGGCTGGGGACCAGCACCACTGCGGGCAGCGGATGGAGGCATCACGTGTTGGCCCCGGCTGGAACGTGCGCCAGAGGAAGGTCTTTGATTTTGTGGTTCCTCCTCTGAGTACAAAGAGCAACAACTCATCTGTCTTCCCTCACTTTCCGTCAGAGCTCAGCACCCTGAGATTCTCAGTGTGGTTATTCTCACGTCAGCCTTCGGCGGCGAAGACGTGCTCCTCTTTACGGTTTGTAAACGGGAG
Source organism: Bucorvus abyssinicus (assembly GCA_009769605.1). Lineage (NCBI taxonomy): Eukaryota > Metazoa > Chordata > Aves > Bucerotiformes > Bucorvidae > Bucorvus > Bucorvus abyssinicus. The sequence continues at coordinate 25,621,638 of CM020035.1, read as the reverse complement.
CTGTAGCCAAAGCAAGTAATTTTCCAGAGTTCCACGGTGAACCTGGAGCAGAGGAGAGAACTGAATTTAGCCTCCCACACCCCAGGGCTACTGCCCTGCTCTCCAGCACCTCCTCTCTCATACCAACCAAGCGTCCGCCTGAGGAGGTCCCGTGGGCTGAGCTGCCTTCTTCCAGAGAGCCACTGACTGCCATTTGTTGCCAGTGGCTACTCCAGCATCTAATAGTAGTAAGGAGGGCAAAAATGTTTCTTGTTCCTGGGTAGGCAGATGTGTCATGCCGTAGCTTTCACCTGAGAACCACCAGCATCTCGTGTCTGTCAAGAACACCTCGTATTCCTGCATCATCTGCTAATCGAGTGAAGCACGGGACAGTTAAACCCACTGTGAGGGGGCCGAGCTGGGGAGAGCAGTTTGGCCATGAGTTGTAACGCATGGAGCTCCTGGCCTTACTTACTGTGATCTGTGACCCACGCTCTGGTCCTGGCAACGTGGATTCGCTCGTATTCGTTAACCTTGCCTCCCTCGTCGAGCCTTCCCCGGGTCCAGAGCACGGCAGATCTGGCAGATATTGCTCCTGGGGAAGAGACAACTTCAGTATTTGCACTCCGGGTACTCAGCAGGTTGGGTCTGTTGAATGAGTAACCTCACGGGTACGGCGGCACAGGACCCAGCGGGAGGGTTTCGGGCTGTAAATCAGCTGCTATCAGAGATCCCGACAGGGTAATCCGGAGAGCTGGCGCTTTGCTGGACAGCAGGTCCTGGAGTCAGGCCGTGCAGATGTGGCCACCTTCTCCTGTCCTGTCCAAGGTGAGATGCGCTCAGAGTTCCAGCTGAGGAATGAGGTCTAGCGCTGCCCAGGGAGCCCGACGGCTGCGTTCTGTTAAGGCAGAATGCACTTGTAAAAATAAAATCATCTCCGTTTTGCCAAATTACAGCCCATTACCGTTGCCCTCAAGCCAAGGTCTCTGAGCTCTGAAGCTGATTGAACTCAGTTACTGAAGCATGCTGGAAATGTCTATCATTTTGAGGGGAAAAAAAAAAAAAACCTCCTTTAACTCCTTAGTAGTCAAAAGGATTTTGAAACAAGCTTAGTGGGGGCAATTTTCTTCCTTCCATCTGTAGCTTTTGGAGATTAACAATGCCGCTTTTATCTTGGAGTGATAGCTACCTGGTGGTCTTGGGTCACTGGGCTGTCTTCAAGACTTCACTGCATTCCGCTGCACATCCAATTAACTTTTACTGCTAAAATACATTTTTGCTTCTTTTTTTCCCCCCTGATGCCCACAGAATACTAATTTGAACAAAGACAAATGCCCAAGACGAAGACATCCCGAGGTACCACGCGCACTTCCTTGAACCCCATGGGCCAAGGATGGCTCCATCGGTCTGCAAGGACGTGGCCACATTTTCACGCTTACTGCATCACCTCAGTGCAAACAGCCCCCGAAGCGCACAGCATTTCCCTTTACAGCAGCTCCATTTAACGCGACAAACCACCGGACTGAGCTTGTTTTCTGATCCGTAAAGCCGAGCTGTAACTTACATTTTGTTCTGTTTCTCCCTCTTATCGCTGGTGCTGTCAGAAGACTCTTGATTCATGGCTGGGGCAACGGAAACACTGAGACACCGGCATGGATAAATGCGGAAGGTGCAACATTACTGACCCGCTACTGCAGGACACCGGGGGTGTCCCGGGAGATGACATTGCTGGAGGGTAGCTCTAGGTCCAGGGTTATTTCATAGCGAGTGAAGAGAGCAGAGCACTGGGGAACAGGTTTTGTGGGAAAGCGAGCAAATACAACTGTAGAACAACCTGATTTTTGAAACACCCTCAGATCACCCCAAGCAAGTAGGTCTTGGCCAGTGCCTGTGACCTGCACGTACTGTCACAGCTCGTAGGAGATGTGGAAGTGCAAAGCTGCCTCTAAACGCTTCTGCCCTGCGCTGGGAGCCAGAATCCCGATACCTCCCCGACTCCTAATGCTGGAAACGACAGAGCAGCAGTGAGACCCCGGGACAAAGCTTGTGACAAAGCCAGCTACCTACCACGGCCAAGAACCAGCCATCCAGTGGGAACCGAGCCCTGTGGCAGAGACTTGCCCGTACCCTCGACCCTACCCACCCCGTTGGCATTTAAAACCAAAACTCCAAACACGGAAGGCTGAACAAGTGACAAAAGACATTTTCATACCAATTTTTTGTGGGAGGACTCTGGATGTCCCAGCACCAGGAGGTTGCCCAGTGCCCCAAAGAGCCAGCGTGGACCCACGGCAGATCTGGAGCGCCCGCCTCAGCCCGCAGCACTGCCAAACTCCAGGAATCGTCTCAAAAAGAGGCTAAGAAAGGGATCCCGCAGACATTTTGCTCAGTCTCGTTACTGGAAATCTGTCTGACGTAGTGAACAAACATGGAAACTTTCCCAGGAAACGTGTTTCTTTATTTAAATAAAAATTAGTGCCAGTAGAAACAATAAACTTTAAATACGTGCGACAATTATATACAACTCAATGTTAGGAACTATATACATCGTTTTTTTACAGATACAAATACATTTATACCAAAAGTACAGGGACGAAGGAGAAAGCAATGGAAAATGTGACAACGCGCGCATGTCAGTCTCGTTTGGAAAGTTTCAGGATTCAAGTGATTCCAGGCAAAGTGCCAAACTTAATTTGGCTTCTCTCAAACTTAAAACAGCCCCTTTTGGCATAAATCTACCAAAAAGCTTTATATGGTCTGATCCAAAGTTCACTGAAGTCGATGGAAAAACTCCGGCTGCCTTCGGTCTGAACAGGATCAGGCCCTTTCTGAGGACAACGGAGCCTTTGTTCCGCTGGGGGAGAGAGGGACCCCACCGGAGGTACCTCCGCAGGCGGCAGCGTGTTAACCCTCGGCGCCAACGCACAGCTCTCCCTTGTCGGCGGCAGGACAGCAGAGTGCTGCCGCAGTTCCCTTCTGCTGCGGGCATTTATCGAGCCGTCCCTCGAGCCCTAACGCCAGCGGATAAACCTCGGAGCTATTTTAGCGCAGGAAATACGTGGAGGCATTTGGCAAACGTTTTGCTGCGCGATGCTTTAGAGTCTGGCTCCTCAGTCCCCCTCAGAACTCATCCGACCGTTGTAATAAGTTGTTATAAAATATAAGGTATGGTTGAAATACTTGTTCTTTTTATTCATTCCTGCTCTTTTACCAGTGCAATATAGTAACTCATTTCATAAGCATTTGAAAAAAAAAAATCACAGTACCATTAAATTAGGGAGGGGGGGAAGTTTGTGGAGGATTTAAAAACTAGTTACTAATGACTTTAGAGAAATGCATGTGCCGCAAGCGAGCTGATAAAAGAACCAAGACGTGATGCAACGCTTATCTACGCTGGCTTAAATAGAGCAGAAAGTCTAGAGCCTGTAAGGACGGACCTGGGTGCAGTTGTACTGACCTCAAATGGAGAGTTTGACTCCAGCAGAGAAGCACAAAACCTTGTGCACGTCCCTGAAGTCGGGAGGACTCAGCCGATGACTGCGGGGGGGGTCTCACCCCAGCCAGGTTAAATTCTATCCCGAATTCCACCCATTTTTCAAGGGGGCGTAACGGAGCAGCATTTGTTCAAGCCTTTCTACGTCTTACACCTTGTAACAAAGATCTTTTAATGTCTTCCCTAACTTAGAGATCTTTGCCCCTAGTGACCCAACACACATCTTTAACAAGCCCAAAGCAAAACCCAAACCCACTTTTCCTCCTAGTGACTCAGCCCACATCTGGATTGCAGCGGAGGTGGGAGAACCCGACCCAGCCAGCAGGTACAACTTCAGCAAAGACAGATAGAGCGGCAGGGATCTGAAACGGGGCGTGACAAACCTCCGAGGAATTCAGTGCCTCTTTTTTTTTTTTTTTTTTTCCTTTTCTTTCATCCTTTCTGTGCCTAAAGCCAGTCTCCAGCCACGCTGTAATCTCCCTTCAACAACAGCGTCGGCACATTTCAGCTTCCGAGGCCTCGTTGAGCCAATCTGCTGTTGGCTGTAGTTTGTCATGAGAAAAACCACAGTAAAAAGTACTTGTAGTCTATCACAGTTCTGTGTGAACGAGCATTACCCACCGTCTTTAACGAGCAGGGGACCTTCCCTGAACATTTCCCAGATACCTGCAGAATTCGGAAATACGCAGAGACATGCCAGTAACAGTCACCTCTTTAGGAAATATATGTGTATATATATTCTCCTGGTTCTTAGCTCTTATGGTAAGAAATAATAATGGAAAAATTAAAATTAAGCATCCCAGTTATGTGCAAGTTACACGCTGGAGTTGGGCACCACTGCTGCCATGTCCTGGCAGCTCCCAGGAACGCCTCGAGCCCGGGGGCACGGATACCTGTCCAGAGTTCACGGGAGAGCAGAACCACGAGTTCTTAGTGGGAGCTCCACTCCTGCTTTGGCAGCTGCTCCAGGGAGCCCTGCAGGTGCTAGGAGTTCTTGTGGATGTTTTCTGCAGATCCCTCGCTGCTCTCGTTGAGGAGCGTTTCTGACGCTTCCCCCAGCTCAGCGTCCAGCACTTCCTCCTGGATGGTGAAGTGCACGTCTGGCAAGGAGGACTCGGAGCTGACGCTGCTGCCTTCCATCGAGCAGATGGTGCAGGACAGGGATGGCACCATGCTCTCCTGCAGCATGTTCAGCATCATGGGGATCTGGACAGATTTCAGCCCCGAGATGGTAGGTAGAGGCTTCACAGCTTCCCCCCATTCTCTCTCCTCATCTTTGTAGAGCAGAAGCAAATTGGACTTCTTCTCTTTCCTTTTAGATTTCATGTAGCCGAGCATTATCCCTATCAGGAAGATCCCGTAGAAAGACATGACAATCAGAATGTAAAAATACTCATTGCCGTTGTTCTTCTCCGTGTTGCGGGATTCAGCATCAGGCATGGCTTGGGTCATGTTGGCATGGTCCATCTTCAAGCATGAAAAGTGTTTCCCACAGCTAAAGCCTGGAGGAGAACGTGTACATATACGTAAGCTCAAACTTCAGATCAAAGAGGTAGAAGAAACATCTGAAAAAAGGTCCCCCCAACCTATTCCTTGCTACTTGTAAGCTTGCAAGCCCCACTGCCTGGCTGAAGCTTGCAGTCTGTAACTGCACTAACATTGTGGATGAATTGTTATTTAGATACAGAAAACACGAGAGGAAAGAAAATAGGTACTATTAAATCACGCCGAGTTCTACGCTGAATTACAACCCCCCTGATTAATGGAAGAAAACTACAGAAACACTCTGCTAGGCAGGGTTTTGTGCTGCTTTTCCACGTATCCATAACAGGAGGGTCAGTACCGTTTTATTCAGCGATGCAGGAAAAAACAGAAATCAAAAAGCAACTTACGTTGGTATGCAAATAATTCCTCCTTTTGCAAAGCTCGGGAGACCTTTCCTCCACCGAATGCCGGGTGTTCTGAAAACTTTCCTCTGCTGCAGTTGGAATAAATAGCTCTCAAGCAATGTTTCATCACGTGCTTTAGAGGCACAGTTTATAATAGTTTTGCGGCGGAGTCAACAGATGAAGGATTGCAGTTCAACCCGCTGAACTCTTAACAGCTGTGAAAAGAAAAAGAGTGGGGAGTTCAGCTTTTACTCTTTCCTCACCAGTTCAGCACTGGCTCTTTCAGCTTCTGAATCCATCCCTTTCCCTGCCATCCCCACGGCTGAATCTGACCTGCTACCCTGAGAGCTGCCACGCGGAACGGAGACCCTGCAGACCATTTGTCTGAGTTTGCCATAAAAAACGCAGGAAAACGTGAATTTTACAGTGGACACTCTCAAGTTACCTACGACCGTGTTTTCCCTGAAGAGATCAGGGAGGAAACAGGTCACTTTCTTTGCCTGGGACTAGTGACAAAGCTTTACAAAGCCTGTTCAAAAGGAAGCGGTGACTTCCAGCTCACGCTGCAGCTCCGCTCTGCCACGGGAGCGGGGCTGTGGAGGACCCGGCCCTGGGTCTCAAGTGGGTTTTGGATGGAGGGGTGCCGGTGCCACCCAGCTTTGGCCAATCGAGGCAGCAGCTGAGGGATTGGGGCTCCCCACGTGATCAGTGGAAGGGTGCAGACTCCTCCCGGAGAGCAACGTGGAGCTCCTGCACTTCGCAGCCCCCTTCTCCCGCTGGAGAAGCAGCCAAGAGCTCCACGGTCTGCGTGACGTTTACGCATAAGCAGAGCAGGACCACCGAGTTAGTGCAGGTTCTGGTACGAAGGGACGTGCACAGCTTCTGGGCAGAGGGATGCTCTCCAAGCGACTGCTGCAGGCTGCTGCAGCTGGCTGCCGGGGAGGGCAGAGTTAGGATGCCGCCCGGGCCGGGGGGCCCGCAGCGCTCCCAGTCATCAGCTCGGTGGTACGGGAGGCTCCGAGACCCCTTCTCAACACGTCAGCACCAGTACAGGCCATGGGAAGAAGGAGGCCCAGCTTGCACCTTGGGGATTTCACTTCCTTGTCCTCTCCATCCCCGTTCCTCGCACACAAAGCCCAATTAGTCAGGCCCCACACGCGAACGTCACCCCTCCTGCAAAGCTTCACGGATGTTTATGTAAGAGAGCGCTCCGCTTCCAGAGAGCAGCCCACTGCTGCTGGAGTTTCCCAACAACAGGTCTGGGGCTTTGTGCCCCCTGCGGCCACTGGTGGATTCTTTGCATAGACGGCAAATTCTTTTCCAAGCTCTGCCCTCAGCACCCCTCCGAGGTAAAGGCAGATGGGATTAACCTCTCTTCACGTGTCAGAAGAGCCACGAGAGGAGTTAAGCAACTGTAAGTGAGGTGAGGAATTCAAGGCAGAACTGTATCTGCGCTGGGAACCAGCATTTCCCATCATTTCTCTGAACGACTCCGCAAAGCAAACAAAAATATTACATTAGCCCGATTCCCTCCTCTGCCCCTTAAAATAGAGGATCCACCCTTTAGGACGTTGCTTTTATCTCCTCGCGCATTCCCACATGATAGCTCGGGAGCTGTTGATGTTGGACTAACATCTACTGGGACTTCATCTGACAAAAATCTGTCTGCAGCTCCAGCTTGCCAAGTCTGGATTCTTCGTCCCCGCTCCTGACAAATTACTGAGCAGGCAGCGAGGGCTCAAGCCCCACCCAGAGCGAGCCCCGAGATTTTCTAACTAACGCTGGGGAAGTCGTATTTCACATCCTTCTCAGCTCTGTGTGCTGTCTGCTCCACCAGTCAGCTGCAGGAATTCGGAATTTGAAAAATTAAAGGCAGCGCCTCAGGTTCACGCCAGACTTTCACAGAAGGGTGACGGAACACCCAGCACTGTGGGATAAACAGAGACCGGCTCAGCACAAAGCGAAATCCCGTCTCTGTGCACACAACACCCTATGAGCCCAGCTCTGAAGCTGCTTGATCCTGGGAAGAAGACCACCTACAGCCCGTCCTGCTGTCTCCTGCCATCGGCGCGACATCCAGCCCGTCCCTGCCATCAGAGCAACGTCCAGCCCACCGCTCCCCTGGCCACGAAGAGCCCTTGGCAGCGCGCAGAGCTCTGCGGAGCAGAGGCGGACCAGCTCCTCTGCGGCTGCGAACGGGGTCTCTTTCCGGCTCCACAGCCTCCTGTTCTTGTGCAGGTGAAGCTGCAATCCCCCGAAGTTCCGCTGAAAGGCGGCTGAATTGCCCGATTCTGTGTAGTCGCTGCCGAAGACTCTTGGCAGCGATGCTCACTTCGGCTAGCTGATGGCAGCTCTTCCCCATCTGTTAGCCCGCGATTCTGAACAACAGTTTTAATTTTAAAAAAGCCTGGAAGGAATCCCTGAGCCTTCTGCAGGCATGAGGAGGAGGGATGGGAAGACACTGGCCAATAACCACATGAAAAACATATGCCACTTGCTTACTGGTGCCATAAGTCAGCCTGCTCAATCTGTACCCCGCAGAAACGGTATTTTTGTTTTGCAAGACCGAGAAAATTGAAAATTGGAGCCTTGTAGTTCTGTGTTTCAAAATTACTTTTGTTGCAAATTATATTGTAAAAGTGGTGATGACGGCAGAAGTCCTTGCAGGAAGTTATTTTTTGGAGTTAAGGTTACCAGCTCTTTCTTTTCTGAGGTTTCTTTCTTTCAGATCAGTATTTTTCTCCCCAAACTTCTCAGAATTTCCCCTGAAATTTCCCTTACCGATCTCTGACGCTTTCCCCTTCACCTCCTTTCCATTAATCCCAACCTCGGCTATAACTTCGAAGAATAATCCTCGTGCCGTTGCTCCCACCTTCCCAATTCCCCTTCGGAAAACACTCGGACTAATAAAGCCGAGCAACAGCCAGGCTCTCCAGCGACTAAAAGGTCTCAACATAGTTGTGATGCCAGATTTTTTTTCTCAAGGTCCCTGTCTCCTAGAGAGCCTTTTGTGGCAGCAGCCTCCGTCACCAAAGGACGCAACAGTTGAGGCTCGAGGCACCCCATGGGGCAGGAATTCTTCACAACATGGCTTAAGGGAACGGGATTCTCCAAATAAAAATGTGAGGACGGTCAGAAATCCGAGCAAGGGCAGAATCCGTTATGAAGACCACAGGAGGCGTCCTTGGAGGCTCAGACGACTCTCTGCGGGCTGCCGTGGAAAAGAAACGCCTAACCCTTCCCTGCGGGCACAAGCCGTGGCCTGATGCCGCATCCGTCTGTCTTTTCCCGGTTCGCGAGTTACTAAAGATCCCGGACACAACTGCTAAAGGGCTGGCCCCTACGGGAAGCTGAGCCTGCCGGGCAAGCGGATGCTGACGGTAAAGGCTCCCTGAGCACGTGCATTTTGGAAGTCATCACCTGAAAATCTGGAAACAAGGGAAAGAGAAGTCGGAAGGACAGAGGGGTTGGGGTTTTTTCTTCCTGCACGTGGACTTTTAATGGAATAATAGTTGGGAATTTACCACCAGGGAGGGAAAGGAGGGAGAGTTTTGCCGTGTAAGTGTTGACTTAGTTATGAATTAGAGCAGGGCAGGGAACGAGCAGCAGCCCGACGCAAGCCCTGTGCCTCCTCGCTAACAAGCCTACTTACGGCATGGAATTTATGAGCTTTACTACACGCTCTTAACGCTTCTGTGCCTCAGTTTACCCACTTGTGGAATGAATCTGATAATACGTACCGAACAGCCAGGCTCTGAGGGTACAGCACGGAGACGCACTCGCAGATCACCACCTGGAGAGGCAATAACCGCTGGGTCCGTCAGCATCTCCACACGGCGGGGCTGGCATCCGAGTAGTTCCCACCCAGCTCCAGGCTCAGCGCCACCTTCCATCTCTTTTCCTAATTTTCCACACTGCAGAAATAGGTGACATTTTTCATACACTTCACACCAGCGGTTCCTAGAGGAAGGTGGCAATTTTCTCAGCGTCGTCCACAACACACCGTGTCACCACCTGGACACCAAAGGGAAGCCAGGCTCTGCCCAGTTATTAACTGTAAATGGTTCCAGCTCTGCCTCGCCATCTCACTGGTGAAAACAGGCAAATCGAAGTCCAGAAGATCACTCCTCAGCCTTCTCGCCAGCTTCAGCGCTTAGTTTGCTGTAATTCAAATTTTATTTACCCATCAGAGCAGATCCCCCTGTCATGAGACTTCAAGTTTCTCAGGCGCTCCCTGCACCCAGAGCAGCAAAAATTTTCTGTTTTTATCAACAGGAGCAAATAGGGGTTCAGAAGCTGCCCACAGGCGAGGCGGCCATCGGCCCCCAGCGCGCTCAGCTCTACCAGCGGCAGGAGGTTCCCCACAGGTCACGGCTGGAGTACTGCAAGTGTCCTCCGAGCACACCACGAAGATTTGTAAGGCAACTTGGTTTCTGATCCGGAGAGGTGACCAGCCTCAGTGACCGCTGTAATAACAGTTTATACTAAATTTAGCGTTTTTCTGGAGGCACGTGGGAGTCCTGGGGTTTGGGGACAGCCATTTCTTTTCAACCTCCAAACTGAATTTTGGGAAGCTGTGAGCGACTGGAAACAAAGTGGAAGGAGGTAACTCTCACGAGAGCAACGACACGAAATTACATTGAAAAAATAAAGATTTTTCAGTAGCTGATCGGGGAGTCTGAGGCCAAAGCCATCACGTTCCCAATTCTCTTTCCTGTAGCTGAGACGTTAAAGTTATTTTATCAATAGATATTTTTATACAATAAAATGAAACTTACACTTCATATTACTTTACCTTTTTCCTTTGAGGTGGCACAGAGGATGGAGGTCTGTTTGAGTCGAAAATGCTTTTTCTTTTCTTTTTCCTTTTTTCCCCCCAAATAGAATTATCTGTTGGCAGCATGAAGATCTCTCCTTAGATTTCTACTTTTTTTGCTCAAGTTTCTTCATGATCTGAAAGATTCTACATACGCCAGTCACTGAGAAACAGAAGAAATAATAAGTAATATTAAATATAACAAAGAATATCTAACATCTGTAATATATTCTTACATATTTAGTTCTATGTTGTATATAATAAATGATAATAAAATAAGTAAATAATAAAATAAGTGACTTCACTCGCGGTGGCACAGAGGTGTGACGGCTCTCCAAGTCCACCACACCTCGAAGAACTTGAGAAGAAACACGAACAGACCAAACTTTAACCGCTGGGGAAGCCAGCTGCGGTCAAGGCGACAGTCGCCGCCGAGCATCGCGGCAGCAGCGCGGTTTTCATTGCCAGACACCAAGGAAGGGTGAAGACCCCGACACTCAGACGGGCTGGATGTGCCTCAGATTCGTGCCCAGAACCCCCGCGTTCGCGCTCCTCTCCCAGAACTAGGTGCAGGGGAGAGGTGAAGGGACAGGTAGTGCTTTCTCAGCGGACACATCCAGCCCAGCTGAAGCAAAAGCCGTGTTTCTCTTCAACATTATTTTTTCCAGTCCTGGAAAACCTGTTCGCAAAGCAAAAAGTAGCCCGCGCCGTTTCACGGCCATGTCGGCGCAGCATCCCGGGTCACGATGACCCCCGGCACACTCAGCATCCTTCGCTCTCCCACGGATACCAGACGTGGAGCCCGCCCTCCCTCTGACGCTCGAGGCCCTCGGGCTCTGGTACAGCACCAGGCACTCAGCACCGCCGGCGCTTGCAACGCTCCCTTGGAGCTCGCGCTGTGAAACCCCCGCATTTAGCGCAGCCGCTGCGGCACACATCACGCTCCGTTCATTCCTGCCCTCAGCCCTGCTGACCTGGACCTTCACGGGACTGCCGACGCGGTTTAGATTCCTCCACGGCCGTCCCCCTTCCGAGATGAAGCAACTGAGACACGCTTCGGTTTGATTTATGACATCTGGGCATCTGTTGACGGTAGTCACTTCTAAAAAGCTCAGAACAGCTGTTTGGGTTCTTATTCCTCAAGCCTGCTCTGGAAACCACCAACGGCCATCTGGGGTGTGAACAGCACCAACGGGGTGAACCCCAGGTGTGCAGCAGAGGGGACCGAAAGCGCAGGACAGGCAGCGACAGCACGCGCATCCTCTCCGGAGGGAGGGATTCTGCGGGCGGGAGGGACAGCAGGAGGCTGTGACCCCCCCCCAGAGCCGGCAGCCCCGGACGATGAACCCATGTGAGGTTTGCCTGTGGCTCCCGTAAGGGCTGGCTTTGCCCCGGGTACAGGAAGCTACGGTGACTCCTGAGAATGAGGCGAGATCTGCGGTGGCGTTTCGGTGTTGGTGCGCGGAGCCACGGCTGTGAGCGCGCAGAGGACGAGTCCCCACACGTGTAACGGGGCGTGCGCCACGCAGGGGCACCCCAGCTGCCACACAACAGGATTTTTTCCTTCTTGACCGACAGAAAAGCTTCATTTCTTCTTTCTTCAGTTACCCAAGCACTGGTACTCCAGCCTCGTTCGGACAGCGGACAGAGCTCGGCTGATGGAACACTCCCTTACCGGGACCCTGGCTGCTGCAACAGCCCCCACCCCCCCATCCCTTCTGCAGGGCAGGGATTCCAGAGGCGCTCCAAGACACCTGGGAAAGCCCAAGGAGAAGCCTCGCAGGTTGACCAGTAGGAATCAAAATTAACTTCCTAAATTAGTTTTTGAAAGTGATACCAAAGCAAAGCTCAGTAAACGCCTCCTCTCCGCAGGGGCAGCTGTCCATCCCTTCCCCATTTTCCAGTGCAGGCATTTCTATGTCAGGGAGGAGACAGCGTCCCTTCTCGAACATGTTTTCTGAAGCAAAGACAACCATTGGACTGATGGATTTATGCTTGTAGAACCTGGGGGGAAGCACTCTCCTCTCTTGGCTGCTGTAACATGTGAATAATCCCAAAGGAAACAACACGTGCCTCGTGTGCTCTTTTTGCTCCTCATCTGAGGCTGGCGTTTCACTGGAATTCCGGGGAATTCTGCAGGATACAGGAGATCCTGCGCTTTCCTCACGAGCTCGGGAAACACAGCGTGTTTGGCAAAAAGTAATTGCTGCTCCAGATGGGAAACGTAAAAAAAAACAAACTGGACACGTAGAATGAATGAATAGTTCTTTGACTCACGTAACTCCAGGCTTTTGATGTAGCCACAGTCACAAACTTTCCTGGTTCTTTCATAAGCCAACGAGCATTCCAGTGTCAGAGTTACGAATCAATTCTTCGTAACTGCTGTGATTTGTGAGCATAGTTCACGGCGTGCGGCGGGTGCTCACAGAAGTCGGCCACTTTGGGGAAAGCAACAGAGCTCTGGCAGATGGAAGGGCTCAGCACAGGGTCCCTGCTCCCTTCGGAGATGAGGAATCCGCTTGCTGCTTGCTTCAGCAAGGGCCCTGCAGAACACGCTGCTCCCATCTTCAGATGAAGGTGGGGGTGGAAGTTTCGAGCCCAGGGCACCCTGCCTGCACCCGTCATGGCAGGGGGCACACACAAACCATTTCCTCGCTTGTTTTCCAGCTGCCCGCTGCGCCCCTTCCCTCCCACACAACCCCTCTTCCACATGGCCCACCCCTGCTCCACCCCTCTGACCCTTCCTCTGCACGGTCTGGACCTCCACCCCTCCATTCCACTGGAAATGCAAACTGGAAGATGTCGCTTTGAAATGCAGGACTTACCCACACTTCAGGGCTTACCTCCGCCGGAGTTAAAGCTCCCACCACCTTCTCCAGCCACGACTCTCGTCCCTCTCCTTTGATTTCTCCCACATTAGCTCATATTCACCATCAACATCCTTCACAAAGCATCTCCTTCAAACCCCTCTAAACCCCTGTTTGCCCATAGGGGTAGAGAGGGAAGGGAGGTGGGAAAGAGATTTTCAGAGTCGTCTCAAAATCACTAAAACACAATGAAAACTGTTCCAGTGGACGTACGTTACTCAGCACCACACGCCCGGTTACCTGTCCACGTCCCCCATGGCTTTCCTCTGACTTTTCTGGTTACAAACACGCCGTGTCCTGTCAAACCACGCTGCCGGGTTTTTGCTGGGGCCGGACCGTGTCTGTCTGTAGCACGATCCCTCGAGTTCGTCTGAGCCCCGCAATAGCAACCTCCCCCCATTCATTGTGTGTGAGCTCTGCAAAGCTCCACCTGTTTTCCCAGTGCCCCCCTCCACCAAAGAGCTGCCAGAGCCGGTTCCTTCCTTCTCCCAAAAGACAAACCCTGGTTGCCCCATCTCCCTGGGGTGCGGCTCCGCTCAGCCCCTTGTCCCTGGCGCTGGGGCTGGTGCAAGGCGCATTCCAGGAATGCTCCCAGCCAGCGCCCTGCGCTTCCAACTCTCCTCCTCTTCCTCAATGATCAGCCATGGTTTAGTCAGACTTACCTTTATTTATTTTTTTTTCTGCTCGTTCTCGAGCAGAGACAGGTGTGTCCGTCCTGGAAGGTTCCCTGCCCATTGTCCCCATTCCTGGGTATATCTTACTTGGATTGGAGCCCAGAGCTAGCAAATGTTCACCCTAATTCATTTGTGATTGCAAATAACAGATTTAAGTGAAGAAGTGTATGCAGATTTAATTGCTGTGGGTATAATAATCTCAACAATTAGGCTTAGCCAGCAGCATAAGCAAAAAAAAAAAAAACCAACCCAAAAAACCAGTTATCTGGGATTAAGGAGTCACGACAATTCAGCTTTATGATTTGCTGCTGAACCAACCCGTGCATCTAAATACGTTGTTATTTTTTTCCTAAACCCAAGAACTAAAAAGATAAACCAAAACAAATGCCCATCCATGTTTTGGGCTATTTTAAAGTCCTTTTTTAACTATCAGGATGACTCTCTGAAGGCTGCTGCAGGCGGTGCCAGAGTGGGCAGCACAAAACTGCCGTGGAACCGGGCGATGGGCTGTGCCAGGCTGCACATCTGAGGGGCGAGGGCAGAGGAACCTTGTTCTGGTGATGTGGGAGCGAATAAACCAAAATGAATCTCTTGCAGTTATGGAAGAGCCTGTGAACGGCTCAATTCCGTTAGACACAGCAAACCCTCACAGGGGTCGTTTCCCACTGAAGTTGTTTTGGTTTGCTTTTATCTAGAGGGTGAATCATATTCTGCCCTTTGGGCTTCATACCTGATCTTTTTCTCGATGAGGTTCCCACTACCTCGGCTCTGTAAGTGTCCAGCCTCATAACCTCGTATGCCATCGACAGCAGCAGCAGTGAGGGTTGGTCACCGCTTCATGGTATTTGTGTCACCACAGATCCGTGCCCTTCGCAGGGTCGCTGTAGCACCTCCAGGTCTCACGGTTTCCTGTTTGCTGGTCTCCATCACCTCCCTCTCAAACACAACCCCGCCAGACCCTCTTTGGTACCCAGCAAACCACAACAAGCGTCAGTGCTTCGTACAGAGGGACGTTGTGAGAGGTCCCATCGTTGGAACGCTCAGTGCAGAAGCCCAAGTCATTCCCAAAACACTGCCTTGCCCTTGTAGGGTTTTTGGTGTATGGTTGGTTTTCTTCCCTTCCTCCTCAGGAGTGGTTTCAGGGTCTGATGAAACTCAAAAGGAAAAAATAATGATACAGACGTTGATTCAGGTGCTCACCCGATACTCACCTCGTGCTATTCAGCCATTGCCAAGGCACCATTCACCCTTCTGAGCCATCACCCTCTGCCGGCCGGTGTTCGGCGAGCTCCAGAGGAGTCCAGGCTGCTGAAAGGGAAGGGGAGAGAGGAAAGCTGCAGTCAAAGGAAGAGGTTCAGCCCGTGGTTTTGCCTGCCTCAGATATCCAGAAAAGCAGACAGTAACCCTCAAACCCTTCACCGTAAGTCCAGTCGTCTGGGGATCTGAGCTGTGATTTTTGAATCAGCAGTTGCATTTTCTTACGCTGCTGTTTGAGTACGATCCTACCGAACTGTGCACCAAGATAGTCACTGCGGATCAGCGCGTGGACCAGCAGAGAAAAATCAATAGAGATTTCTGCTCCGAAACAACCAAAACCTCAGTTTATTAGCCTGGGAAATAAAAAGAGAAATCCGAGTTAATTACCCCAGCCGCAGACGGGCTGAGGTATCGATCCCCTCCAGCGCTACGAGATCACCCGCTCCAGAGGAGCTGCGCTGTATTTGCTGATCTCTCCAGCATCACACGCAGGTTGGGGACCCCGACAAGTACAGCTCCAGCCCTCGGCTCCTGCACCTGCTGCCACCTCATGCCACCAAACTCCCGGAAACGGTTTGAGGAATCAGCTCCAGAATAAAGCAGGCCAGAAGATGAAGAAAGGGGGTAACGAGGAGAATTAAAGTCTCACTCTACCTGGGGAAAAACCATTGACAAGAGTTGCATCTACTCGGTTACTGCAGAGTCCTCTCCCGCATCCCCACACCCTGCCTAACTTCAAAAGACTTGTACATTACGGGTGAGACACCAGATGTGGAGATGCTACAAGGGTTTGAGACTTAAAGCTGTTTGTCCCCAAAAACTATGAGAAAGGTCTCGGCAACAAAACCAAACAAGTCTCAGTAAGAAAAAAGGAGGGCAAAGAAGATGCTCGTGGGGTTTTTGAGCGTAGCTGGGATGAAAACCAAAGCACAGCCAAACGTTTTTAAACGTAAGTCCTGATTAAACAAAATTAAGGCGGCGGCAGTCTCAGCCCGAGGTGGGAAAGGCAACGCGAAGCGGTGGCAGCCCGCGGTCTCGAGTGGACTTTGCTGTGCTGGATCAGCACAGGAATTTGCAAATCACAGCGGGCTAGAAATTTCTAGCAGAATAAAGCTGTTCTGAGTCCTACCGGAGCTTTCTCGAAAAAGTAAATAAACAAAGACGGACAGATGGAAATAATTATAACCCGAATGCTTGACATTGCTGGAGGGCAGCTTTCTGTGGTCCCAGCTTGGGCTGCGCCCTATGAACTGAGCCCAACAGCTGAAGCTACAAAGGGGGAGGAAAAACCCACCACCCCTGGCATAAGCAGGTGGGGGGGCTCCTTCCCTTCAGAGAGCTCTGCCAGGGCGGGGAATTTCCCAGCTCTATCTCCTCCTAATCCTCCACTTTCTTAAAAAAAACCATATTTTTTCCATAGCTGATCCAATTACAAGTACTGCAAGGTTTATTGAGGTGGATTTTCTGTTGTGAGAAACACAGGGAAGCTCTGAAAGACTGGGGGGAGAGGAGGGGTCTGGTTTACCACCACGTACTGGCTACTTATTACAACTTAATAATTCCGCTTCTTTTGCCTACCTGATGTTTTCCAATTCCTCCGCACCGTTCCTGTGCGACGGCCTGTCAGGTTACAATAATTTAAATAAACCGTGCGCCACGACAGCAGCCCCTGCGCACGGCGATTCTCCCTACATACCATTTTCAGGTAGAGGAATAAAAAAAAAAAAAAAAAAAGATCTTTCTAGAGAAAGGCAGCAGCAGCTCGTACCTGGGGTGCGTCAGCAGCTCCTTCATCCCAGGGTACGCGATGCACGGAGGATGCAGATGACGCAGCTCATCCCAGCCCATGCCGTGGGCACAAAGCCGAAAAGGGCTTTTCACGAGAGCTCAGTGGAGTGACACTCTGATGTCACACACGTGCCCTGTGCCAACGGCTGCAAAACGCACAGCGGGCCAGTAAACGTGGCCTTTAGCTACTTGCAGAGCATCAATTTCTCGTCATGGCACATGAGCGTGTGGCAGCGCTCCGGCTCCATGGCCAGCAGGGAGGAGAGCTGGGCTAGCATCGCCACACCTTGGCACAGCAGCCCAGGAGCGGGGAAAGCCTCTACCCAGCCCAGGCAGCACTCTCCATCCCCGCTGAACGCCCCAGTTCCACCAGTGCAGCGATAAAGCCGGAGTGCCCTCTGCTTGCTGTGCCCCAATTCACATATCGAACAGCAGGGAAAAGCATCAACAGGGCAGGGTGGCCGTGGCAGACCAGCCACTGCCCACGGCCCCAGTGGAAGGGACAGGACCAGGGTGGGGGGAGGAAAGAAAAAGAAGCATGTTCATTCTGCACTGTGAAAGACCCCCAGAAGAGTCTCTGGGGAAGGAGGAGAACAATACACGGGACAGGAGAAAGCCTGGAGCTGGCGAAGCCAGCCGGTCCCCAGGAGCACCGTGCAGCATCTCTGCCACGCGCCCGGGGAGCGGTTCTGGAGGCGGTGAACCAAGTATTTCCCGCTGTACAGAAAGGCAACAGGCAAGTGCAATATTATATCTATCTATATATTCTGTGAATATATAATGGAATTTGGGATTCTACTCCTACAGCCGCAGGTGCCTGTTCTAACAGTCCCCAGAGAACTCCTTCACACACACTCACAGAAGCCTGAGCTCCCTAAGCACTAGAATTCCTTTTATTTTTAACTAATCCCTCACTTTTTAACTGAGCACTCCTTGCTGTCTCCCCTAGATTTTCCTGGTGAAGACAACATCACTGTTTTTATTTGTCATTTTATTCTACCTATCATTTTGGATCCTCTGCCTCTCTAATGGCTTCCTTAACATAATATTTTCTGAAAACTAAGGCTCCCAAAATGGTTCTGTGTTTATCCTCTCTGAAATTAGTTGCTCTAATAAATTACTGTAGTAGTTTGGAAGTTGTTTACTTTACTACAGAGCCCCCTAAAGGCATTTTAGCAGCTGTGGATGCCAAAGGAGGGGAAAAAAAAAAAATCACCCCCAAAAAATCAGTTAAAGTGTGTCATGTTCTCCTAAATTAACTTGAAATAAAAAGTTTTCAGTCTTAAAAAAAAACCCACAGTATTTTGGAAGGAAAGAAAACAGCTACTTTGAATATAAGTGAAAATCAGGAAGCTGGAGCCTTCTCCCAGCTGATTAAAGGGTTAAAACCAAAGATCAGCTCTGCAGCAGGGAAGGCAGCACTAGGACTGGGGAACCTGGAAATAAACACCCCAAAAGAGAAGAAATAAAAGCATCTGTGAAGTTGTGATGCCTCCAGGCTGGACGGTTACCAGCAACAGATTTTCAATATAAACCTTAAATTTTAGTGCTCCAGATCTCAACCAAGTCTTGCTGTCAGCACCGGCCACCCCTTGGATCTGACCCTTCAGCCCACGGACTCGAGGGAAATTAAACACCAAATCTAAGTCCTAGTTCACTGGAGAGTGAGAAACCACCAGAAGCGTGGGGGTTCACACGAGGTACTACTAGAGCCGGGGCTCTAGAACTGGGGAAAAGGCAGGTCCTGTTGCTTGGAATATTTGAAACTCTAATTCCAAAGCTTGTCAAAGCCACGCGTGGGCTGAATTCCTGCTGTGTCAGATACCACTTTTACTCCTGAACTCCTGAGCGTTGCCCGTCAGGGTGATCAACACCCATCCCCGAGAAACTCGCTGCCCCTGAACGCACAGAAAACACACCTGCAGCATCTGTACAGCACGAACGGCCGAGCGCTCGGAGCGCTCACCACCTGCAAACCACTTTAAGACAGAAAATTGTCACGATACCAAACACAGCAGCGCCGGGATGGAGCCTTTGGCCAGAGGTGACTGGCCCCACCGGGCAGGGAGCAAAGCGAAAGGACCTGCCGCCACCAAAGGGGTTAAACAAATAACAATCTTGTGAACTGTCCTAAGCCAGAACCCTCCTCACACAGCCACACACTCCACGGACGTGACTTAGGTTCACTCATTTACACCCGTAAATTATCCAGGCTCAGAGAGACAAAAAAAAAAAGGACATAGGGGGCGTGATCTGTGAAATTAAGTTTATTTTGGAACCATGATACCCAATGACAAATAAATAATTCATACAAGAGAACTCAGTTCGGATATACCGTGCTCAGGCAGTTCATCGTAATAACCAAGATCACGCTGAGAATGAGTTTACATTAAATAACCAATGACAAGAAGATACAACTGGTCATTCCACGAATGCATCGACCTGCTCCGAGGTGCGGGCGAGCTCAGGATTGTCCCTCCTACCGGTGAGTAAACAGCGGTACACACCTTTATACCCAAAGTAGTTAATACGTCACATTAACAGAATTAAAAACGCCGCGTGGCATCGCCTAAGTGTGGGTTTAGTACAGAGTAAAAGCTTGGGGGTTTGAGCAGGAGAGAGGTTATCGCAAAGGAGTCTTTGTCCTATGGCAACTTCTGCGTAAACTTCAGATTTACCAAATTCAGCCTGAAAGTCCTGAATTTATTAAAGAACGCAGGAATTTGAAGGATTCACAGCATCCTGGGGATTCCAGTCAGCCTGTTTAGAATGGAACACGTCAAATGTCACAACAGGACAAGGAGTTACAACTTCTCCTGGTTCAGAGCCCGGGGAAGTCTACGTTTACAAAAGCTTTGTTAAAAAAACCCTGTTTTGGGGGGCCCCCTCCAGGGAGGTATCTGCCCCTTGTTCTTCGTGAGAACTCAGAAAGGCTGTTCCAAACCTGCAGAACTCCCCCCGTGTCGGAGATCGCGACCTCCAGCCACGAGCTCTTCCTCCGCAACACACCCCGTGGGTGCTTCTGCCCCTGTCACACCAGCCGTGGGACGACACACACCAAGCCGGAGCGACACCGGGGGATCACCCCCTGGCCGGTGCCTGCTGCATCTGCAGAGAGGTCTGGACTCCCCTGAAGTTCTGCTCGGCAAAGCAAGAGCGTGGGGCAAGAAGGTGGAGGCAGCCACAAGGACCTGCCAGGACCAGCAGCTGGGACTCACCAGCCCATTACAGCCCCGGCTGGTTAACGAGGAGCCCTGGGACCGGTGGCCACGATGGGACACGGGTACTCACGATCTACCAGCACTGACGTCTGCCTTTTGTTATACACCGAAAGGGAAAAACCGACTCGTCACAAGTATTTTAAGCCCATACAAGTCTCTGTAAAGTCCTCCTATCTCCAGTGCCGACAGTAAAATTAACGAACTGCTTTATTTTCATGTTCTGTGGAGGAAATAAATGTCCACAATGAACCTGGGGTCTCGAGAAGGAGGAACTCCAGGTAACACCATCCACTTTACACGTGAAAAACCCCAACTGTAAAAGTCAGACGCACAGACTGCGACCCAATCTGGGGGACTGGATTAGAGGAAAAACTGACAGCATGAGTTATAAAGCATTTTACTAGTCTCATTTATGCCATTTATCCAGAGGTGGATTGAAACCCGACCTCAGATCCGCACTCGGAGTGCTCACCGACCTCAGATTTCTTCCAAACGAACCAAAAGCAGATTTATTTTCTTGAATCTGCTGCACAGTGCACCAAGTGACACACGTATACTGCAGCCATTCATTCATTTTCACTTAAAATCACAGGAAATATTTGAACAGCGTACACCCTGCGCTGAGCTCAGCTCCTTAAGAACCTGCTGATGGAGCACAGACACCTAGTTAAGAATTCCCTACGGACTGGGCAACGGCCACACTCGGATTCTTCAGTTCTTTTCCAACATCACTCTTGTCTCTCTCTGCCAGACAGTTTTGATTTATGGTCTAGATATCTGAAGGCTTTAATCTCATACATACAGCTCTGATTTCTTCTTATTGCTTTTATTTCCACTTGACTACACCAAAATTCACCAGTTTGTTAGGGATAGCAGCAGGGGGAATCCAGGAACAGCGGGAGAGGTGGCAACAGGGAACAGCACAAACCTCCTCAGCGTTTCAACAGCGCTAACACACGGGGCACCTCCCTCGTAACTTCCAGCTCCTACAAAACTGCTTTCTATCATCCGTGGAAAGCGGTAATTTAATATTTCAGATTTTTTTAAATGAGAATTTTATATTGAATATCTCCCCAAACTCCATCACAAATGCAAACAGCAGGACCTCCCTCCCCCAGACGAAGCCTCCGCTGTCCTGAACCACTCTGAGCTACCCCAGCCAGGTCCTAGGAGAGCATCAAGACCTTGACTTTTAGTACTACACTTAAATGATACACACGAGAGACTAATCTGCAAATTAAAGCCATTTTAATACGTGCTCCGTCACAAAGCTGGTTGCTGTGCGCCTTTTCACAGTCTCACGTGACCCTGATTAAAATCGTTTTTCTAGAAATATTCTGAGATAAAATTCACATCTGACCCAAATGCGAACGCTCGTGCTGAGGAAGAGGAGATCCCCTGTGGTTCTGCAAACAACGATCACTTATCTACAGTAAAACAGGAGCTAAGACTCCGGCCCGAAGAAAGAACCGGTGTGACAAACCACGAGATGTAAATAACTGGCTGACAAACACTTCAAATACCTGTTTTTAAAGCAAAAAAAACACCGAACGGAAGGACACAGCACGAAAGGGAGATTTTTAATGGCACAAAGGGCAGCTAGGCACCGTGTGAGCTGAGGACGTAACTGTCATCGTGACGTTAAAAATCCCCCCAGTACGGGTTGGGTTGCAGCCAGGGCAGAACAGGGGCCTTGCCGGGCTCTCACGAACCCAGCGTAACGGACAAACCTCACGAGAAAAGCACAAAGGTGTCGCGGTCCTCGGCCAGGAGGCGGCTGTGGGACTCGCCAATCAGTGACATCAACGCTGGCAGCTCGTATTGGCTTGACGCAGCTCGGCTACGGGATGACATGGTCACAAGCTGGTTCGAGAGGAGGTTCTGTCGTGGAGAGACACTTCTTCGGTTTAACCTCGCTGCGTTAACAGCATCTTGGAGCTACACAAGCTTTAACCAAGGTCCCACGCATTACCTGCCCTTACGCAGCGCTGCGCCACGACCGGCTCCGCGCTCCCAGCTATGGCGAACAGGAACCATCGGGCACATCTCGAAGGTGCTGGAACGTCCTTTTCTCCCTCCGATTGACACAGCAAATGGCACAGCAGCACGTCACCCAGTCCTCTGTTTAACGAGCATCTCCAAGGTACAGAGCGTCACCACATCGATACCTTCTCATCTTTAAATAACGCGGTAAAAAAGAGGCCCCCGGCACAACCATTCCTTACAGAGCCAAGTTCTCTCTATGTACATCCCGATTTTAAGGATACAAATAAAACATTGTACAGGATTTATAAATGTCGTAAAAACTTGAGGCTTCGGAATCGTGCTTTCCCAAAAAGACCGGGGAAAAGCCACCGACTGACAAGGTAGCAGAGAAAACTGGGAAAAAGGAGACGGACACGAGTTTGCTGCCGGAACATTTTACTCGACCTGCCGGTCATCACGGTGACGTGATGGGAAAGAAGCTGCGAATGAGGAACGGTGGGTCTGAGGGTTGATCTCAAGTGTCGAGACAGGCGATTCAAGTATTTCTTATTTGATCCAAGCTCGTTGTAGCAAAGTGGTGCAGAAAAAAAAGGGCTATTTTACATTTTTCCCATACATTCGGTCAATGTCTGTTTGATAGTACGCCGTCAGCTCTTTGCGTTTCAGTTTGAACGCGTCTGTCACTAGACCAGTCTCGGGGGTCCAAGGGTCGGGGCTCAAACGAATTTTTACTGGTATTTCGAACTTCTCCAGGTTAGCTGTAAAAAGAAACATTTTTAATATAAAAGGTAGAAGTAACCATTCTTCTACAGATGAGCAATAGGAAAAAAAACAGTTTATTTTCAGGTTAAAAAATAAAGCATAAACGTGTAATTATCCAGAGCAACTGGCTGTTTTTAGGTTTTTCCACACCTTTTACTCCCCTTGACATTAAATCACTGAGTTTGGTGGGGTTTGTTTTGCAATTCAGCACTAAAACTCATAATAGTACTTCAAAAGTAAAGCCTGATACCAAAGTGAAGAACAAAATCAACTACAAAATATTTCAAAAATGTATATGAATGCCTCAGGATTATATTCAAATATTCTGCTTCAATCTGAACAATGTATTTAATTCTCTTTAGAATAGTTAGTGCTGCACCGCAGTGACTGTACACGCAGGGGCTGCTGTGACAGGACAAGGGGTGAAGGGTTAAACTGAAAGAGGGAGATTCAGACCAGAGAGAAGGAAGAAATTTTTTACCCTGAGGGTGGTGAGACCCTGGCCCAGGTTGCCCCGAGAGGTGGGAGAAGCCCCATCCCTGGCACCATCCCAGGTCAGGTTGGCCCTTGGGGCTCTGAGCACCCTGCTCTGGGTGCACATGTCCCTGCTCCCTGCAGGGGGTTGGGCTGGGTGAGCTCCAGGGTCGCTTCCAACCCAAATCGCTCTACGATTCTACATACAGGGTGAACTGAGCCGATTATATTTGCCCTGGTTCTATAATTTTTCCTTACCAAAAAAAAAAAAAAAAAAGGGAAAAAGTTATGTGACCCAAAAGGACTGACCCAACTCAAGTTTTGTTGTTGGGGTTTTTTTGTATGAAAATTTCACATCATGCTCTATGGAACACACATACTCAAGTTAACATTTGGAGGGCTGTTTCATAGACATTAAGGTCCACAAAGTTTATTCCACCTCCCCAGCGACTCACCTGCCATGGCAGCCTCGGCTAGTACCTTCAGTACCTCTTTCTCCATCTCAGGGCTGTTACAGATCTCTTCCCAGGTTCCCTTAAATCCTTTCTTTCGAGCTAGTTCCACAAGCTCCTTTTGGTTTGGCACAACAAATCCAATGACATAAGAATGGAAACTGAGAAGTATAATGCGCTTTAGTATGAATTTTGTAAAGTTAACAAGTCTTCAAAGATAACATATCACACTGGAGGCTTTGCACTTCATACAGAGATACTGCTCTTAACGGTTGGCTTTTGTTCACCTGATTGTCTCTTGGAAATGAGACAATGCTTAAAAATCAGCAGGAGAAGTGACTGACCTCACAGCAGCTGGACTCTTCGAGGTGTGCTGCCCATATGCACGTTCCACTGCTGCTCCTGCTCAGAGCAGTGGGGAAGCAGGACCCACATGGTGTCACTGTGCCCTGCCTCACCTCATGTTTTGCATCCGGGTATGAAGACTGGTGGGCAGCTTCCCTCCCTCAGTTTCCTCTCAGCTGCAGAATCCAGTTACTGCAGAGGAGTAGAGGACTGCAGTGAAGAGGGGCTGGGGAGCAGGCTGTGGAATGAGCACATACACCACACACCTCAAAGAACACCTGCATCTGTAAGGGAAGAGACTTCTCCTTCTCTTCAAGTGCTTGTCCACATGCTCACCCTACTGCTGGTGATCTTTGCTCCTGACATGCCTAGAACATACAAAGCTGGGATCTCAAAGTCTCTGAAAAATGCGGAAGCACAATTTGCCCTGACAGGTATTCCAGATTATTCAGACAGTGTCAGGTCTAGGGAAAACGTGAGCAGAACCGCAACTCTGCACATTCAGACAAAGCTGATCACAGAACCAGAGAGCTGAAAGGCCTCTCTGAAAATCCCCTCACTCATTCCCCTGCCAGGAAGCCAGGGCAGCTACATCTAACAGATGTTTGTCCAACCCGTTCTTAAACATCAGGCCAGCACTAACACCAACGCGTCACTGCTCCTAGCATTGGTAAGCTGTTCCTGACGGCTGCTCCTGACTCCCTCTCTGCAGCGTACATCGGTTGTATTGTCACACAGCTCATAGTCAGATGTTTCTCTCCTTCCACAGAAGCCATTTATTCATTCAGACTGTTACTGGTTTTTTTTTTTCCCCTTCTCACCTTTCTAATCTTCCTTAAGTTTCCTTAAACCGACTGCTGTTTCCAAGCAAACCCCCACCTAGTCAAGCTTGCTCTGAACTCTCACCCTATCCTCTACTGTACCTTTGCTCCTGTCCCATCTTAACCATCTACAGATTCATTAAATCTTTTCAACTCTCTTTCCCCAGAGAGAATCATCATTAATGCAAGATGCAGAACCTTCACCCCGCTATGGAGATGACTGTGGCTTATTGTTTAAGGTCTCGGAAGTAATGTTAAACACTAACCCCAAACACACTCTTGGTTCCTGTATGCAGCCGTTTCTGCGTTGTTCCTGGTATGAATTGTACCAGGCACCTGACAGCAGCCAGGGAGGCTCTACACAGGTCCATTACAAACACTGGCACCATCTGCTGACAAGCTTTGCCTGTTGGCTGACTCGAAACCGTGCTCACTTTTCTCTAACTGAGAACGTGCTTACAGAAACACTTGGGAGTAGCCGCAGCATCACTTGCTGCTGGCACCTCACCTTCTTTCTGTCTTTGCCTCTCTCTAGTATTTTTTCAGCTCCACACAAGCTCATGCTGTACTCTGCCCTGAGCCCCCATTCCCTCTGGACAAACGAGGCTTTTTCCTGCGAAGAGCACCTTGGAGCTCACAGCCGCTGGAATGCGGAGCTCTTCATTCTTCACTGCTGAGTGAAATCTTCTCCTGCTGCAGTTCCAATGCTAAAGCAGTGTTTGTCTTGAGAAATATCCTGAAGACCACATCTCTCTAGAGCAACTACTTCCCTCTCCACTGCTGCTCCTCCTGCAGATCTTTTGGCTTTGCTAGCTTCTGCAGTCTTGGGGGGTCATAACAACCGCATGAAGCAAGAAATTTGCAACATTTGGTCCTGAGGACCTCCTCAGTCATCAACTCCATGCTTCTTCCAAAACGTCTCTCTACACGAGGCATTGCTGTGCTTAAGGTCCGACCCCAGTACAGCCCTCAGACCTATGGCGAGGGACATAGACAGTGGTACTACATGTTGGTATCACAAGCTATTCTGTAAAGTCTCTCCTTGAGCTTCCTGCTGAGACCTCCCTTGGGTTTTTTGCTGTGTTTGCTCATTTCTCAGGTAACTGAACTCATTGTCCTGACGTGGTGCTGGAGGTCTGGGCTCTGTTTGTAAATGGCCTTTAAAAATGGCTTAGAGGTTTTCCTGTTTTTCAGCACCAGACAAGACACAGACTATCAGAGCCAAGTCCTGTCTGACAAGTGCAGTTTAACCTCCAGTGCCATTTTGACCTGGCAGAATGACACAAAATTTGATAGTATGACTCCACTAGTGAACTTCAATCCCAGGACAGCAAGAAATCACCTCCATAGGATCCTTGTTCTCCTCAGACTAGAGAGGGTGCTCAGGACAGGCAGAGACCCTCCAGCAGCCAAAAGCAAGCAAACGTGAGATTCAGCCAATGGGTCAAAACCTCAAACAAAGCTTAATACAGCGGCAGTTTTCTCAGCAGTGGCATGCCCAGCGTGTGGTGACCTCCAAGTGCCAAAACTGAACTTACAGGATGACTCCTATTAGTTAACACCGCAGAAGATACCACAGAGAACCAGGTGAACAACCCAAAAGTTCATTTTCTATTCATTACCACTGAGCAATTCTCTGTATGCTTGTCCTGGCATACTGGGGCCATACTGGGAATCAGAGTATTTCTGATCCTTCAGGAGCTCCAAAACAACTTTCCCAGCATCAGTGACAACAGGGAACAAAGACAACCTGAAGTATATTTATACAGGCAAGTCTGTATTATGCCCAGGGAGGAAATTCTAGAAATAGAAAGTACAGTCGCAATTTGAGCTCTTAGATGCTGAATTCGGTGTAGAAAGCAAATAGAAAGGACATTTGATTATCATTTATCGTTATGTTTGCAGAGTATTTACAGAGTGTTTTCTCTCAGGCTTCAAGGCTTCTGCTACTGTACTGCAGGGGTTAATAAAAAGTATTTGTAATGCACTTAACAGTGTCAAGGCTGTTGGGGGTTTTCTCCCCCCCCACCTTTCTCTGAAATACAACAGTAATTCCTCTGAAGAACAGATCACAGCTAGTTACAGCAAGGAACAAGGTGTCCCAGGGCTTCTGGAGGTAATCAGCTCTAAGGGGCTGGAGGGCTGGCAGTGCTGAACGCAGGCACAGCTTAGCTGCTGTTCAGACTGGGGAAAGGGGAATGAAAGAGCCTCGCTCTTGGCATTTTCCAATGAACAGTGAAAAAAATGGGAAAGGAAAAATAAACCCAAGCATTTCAGATGTTTTAGTTTTGATAAAGTTATTCCACTGTATTATATACAAGTAAAAAAATAAAATTTTCAACTGGTTTAAAAAATTCCACACATTGAGTGCCAAAAAATTTTGGTTATGGCTTCAGTAGGACAAAGAGTAAGGCAAGAAGGGAGGATTGGCTGCCTCTTACCTGCTCGCGTACGCACAAATATTATCTACCAGCGGAAGGTTCTTTAGAGCTGCTTCGACTTTGCCAAGAGAAACATATTCTCCTGCCTGGAGTTTTACAAGATCTTTTTTACGATCTATGGAGGAAAAAAGGAATTAAGCATTAATTACAGCACACAAGACTTTACAGACAGTGATTTTAGAGGCTTCGGAAAGGTGGGTATAAACACCGACAGTAAGGTGACTCATGTTGGTGGATGAACCAGAAATATTTCCTATCAGGTTTCCAGACTCTGCATTTTATCAATCTGTCCCTCGCTTAAACACGAGGCACATTTCAATCCCGGGCGTTTTCTGCCTTTAGAACAATATCTCTTACTTGACTGTGCTGGCGTGGCAGACAACCAGCGTTTGGCTAGACACAAAAGTGTTTCGTGCTGCCTGGCCCAGATGCTCAAGGCAGGAAACGCAGCATTTGGTGACATTTTGTTATTTATTTCCAGGCTAAATCCATATTTAAAGAGCAACTGTCCATTATTTGAAACACAGCAATAGGAGACAAAAATTAAGCCCATATTACTCAAGCTCGTTGTTTGTAGCCCGAAGGAGGAATAGGTGACAGCAGGGCTTTGCCCACCCAGCAGCACCCCTCCTTGGCTACACACCTTCACCCTGCTGCAGGCAAGCAGTTTTGTAGTGTTCTGACCTGTGTGACCAGTGCGAGGCAGCTGCAACGGGACCTGAGATTGTCCTCACCCAACAAACCAAATAAGCTCAGTATTTGGTATTAAAGAGCACCCTGACTCACCCGCTGACTTCAAGAGACACCTGGTGCTTAGAGGGCACCTGCTTTTGTGCCCGCTGCTGTCAAAGAATGATGATGGCTTAGGTATAACACGTTTCCTCAGAATATTTTTCCCCTAGTTCCTTTATGATAAAGGGAAATACTTAATATAAAGAGTGGCAAGACTCAAACCAGGCTTGTTTAATTCCATATATTACCAAAAAAGCCCTTTCACTCAATCAAATGCCATGCTTACAAAATTCTAAAATCTAAGGCAGCTTATCTAGCTCAATTAGCCTCTATTTAACCCTCTAATTAACCCTCTAATTACTGCCCAGTCTCACTAACAGAGCGGAGTTAATGGTTTAAATGGAAGCACTTGTTTTAAAAATCAGCTTTGAAAACACACAATCGAGTCTGCATTAACACATCAGAATTTCCCTGGGATATGTGGTAGGGCTCCAGGCACACAAAGACACAGAGATTTTTGGGGGGTCAATTACCATATTTAGCAGCCCTGAAAAACATATATATATACATTCACCCGAATTTATTAACTCACCGATAATTTTCAGGCATCCATCTTGTTGAAACTCTCCAATGTCTCCAGTGTGGAGCCACCTCTGCCCGTTCTCATCAACGCTGAAATCTTTTCTGGTCTGTACATCATTTTTGTAGTAGCCCACTGTCACATTTTGCCCTCCAATAAGAATCTCACCTCTGGGATATGGTTTATCAGTGTTGTAATAGCCACCTAAAGGTACAGGTTTTATTAACAAGAATTAAGATACATTCCAAAGCAAGAATGCCTCCTATTTTTACTATTTAAATATAGAACTAAACACTTTAGTCTGTCCTTAACCAAAGTTACCACTTGCCTAAATGGATCAGTAAGAGAAGACGTGGTTCAATTCTTCTTTTACCTTTTTTCTCCCCCAAGATCAAACTTCTCCAGGTAAAAATAGCATTTAAAATTTGAAGTAATAGTCTTCTAATTACTACTGCTGAGCAAAGCCCAGCAAAAAATAGCTATGTAGAGTTCTTCCAAACAGACTACAATTCCCTCAGGTACAGAAATTCTCACCTTCCTCCCAGTTCCTTAACTTGATTTCGCAGCAGACCAAAGGTGCTCCCACTCTCCCTGTAGTGTAGTCCCAAACTGGAAATCAAAACAGAGCATTTTTCAGAGAAAAAATTACCAAACTGATTAGAAAAAAAATCTTTGTTGTCATGTATCTTGTTTAGTGAACATTAACTGCTATTTTATTTCTGAACTTTAATAGAACAGAGCTTCGGAGAAAACCAGTGGATCTCTCAAGGTGATGCAGACAAAATCCTTACGCTGCAAGGAGAGCAGACAGCCGCAGCCACAGGTGCCTCCAGCCACATCCACACAGCTTCGGGAGCGAGCTGTCCCCAGGGACCACGCTTCAGAAGCAGCACACCACCTTTAAACAGCGTTTGCTGGTCTCTGAACTCAGCAATATTTCATAACAACTCAGGGGGTCTCTGCTTTGATTGACTTTCCTGAAGTCTCAACTGCAAACACTTCCGCATCCGGGCACCTTCCCAAAGGAGCATCACTGGGCACTACAGCATTTCTCTTCCAGTTCCACTGCTGGGTCTTCTTCCAAGCTGCCAAATAAGCCATTTCCAAAGACCTCTTGGAATAAAACCCACATCACAGCAGCTGGCGGGTCACCAAGGAACATGATACATGTTCTGCAGTCTGGTACAATCTAGCCATGAGCCTCAGACACTCCCCATATGATTTCTGGTAGATCACAGCACTGACAAAATATAGCTGCTCTGACTCTTCCTGCCACCACTCAACGCGAGTGAAATTGCAGGACTAAAAGGCAACTGAAACCATTAAGTTCTGTGGAATTAAAAATCTGGTGCAGGCTTTTGCATTCCACTTTTTATTTTCTTAACTCCTCAATATACTCACCAAAAGGAGAAGTCATTTATTCAGTCCAACTGCTAAGTGCAATAATGCCAAAATCCCGTTCACAGTCTTACAGATTTTCCATCACAAACGAGAAGGTTCATTTCGTACGCAGGTGACCAGCTTTAGCACAACGTGTTAAAGTTAGCTCTCCTACTGATTTATGCGTTTGTGATGCCAAGTGATTCCCAGGATTCACCAACTGACCCCGTGGACAGGCTGCCACACCCACCTTCCGTGATGGTCCCAGCCCCTGCTGACTCGGTCAGTCCGTACCCCTGTCCCACCGGGCAGCAGAAACAGATGTTCATGAACCGCTGAGTTGCTGCGGAGAGCGGAGCTCCTCCGCAGAGCAGGATGCGAATTTTTCCACCTAGCAGCATTCGCACTTTCCGGAAAATAAGGCTGAAATGCAAAGATAAGAGTATGTATTTGTTGCTTAAAAACAAAATGAGAGACCACCTGATTTTGTATGTGCACTGAAAGCTTCCACCATCTACAGATAAACTTTCATGGTGTTGAAGGACAGCTTTGAAGGAGCACATTCAAGTTTGCAAAAACCACAGGCACAGCTTTCTAAGCATGTTTCCACTTTCTGATTTGAAGACAGGTTAAGTGTTTTGAGAATGCAGATTCAGTGAGATGGTAAACTTCTGTGATTTTCTCCTCAAAAACCATCTAAATAAGCTGCGTGCTTTTCTCAATTATATTATCCTTTAGGATCTGGGAGTTGGACTCCATCATCCTTGTGGGCTCCTCCCAACTTGAGATATTCTGTGATTCGCTTCGGTGAAAATATAAAGTTATCTATAGGAAGATCTTCCCATCTTACCCAAGAACTATGTAAAGCCATTACTGAAGTCTTGATGAAAACAACGCAATGGATAGAAACCTCCAATCAGTTTCAAGTTAAATAACACTCATATCAGCAAATATTTAAAACCATCACACAAACTACTGACTTCTTGTTTCAATTTACACTTAATTTCAGACTTGTTCAAAGTGTCACCATTAAAACAAAGCAAAGCACCAAAAAAAAAAAAAAAATATTGCTTATGTGGTAACAACTTTGATAAGCAATTTTTTTTGGTGCTATTAAGAAGAAAATTAGAATCACCTATCGCAGAGCGGGGTAGTGTATCCTTTGGAAATCTGTTCCATTTTGTAGTTGTAGGCCAATATAAAGAGGTTCCGCTGGAAGCTAGTCATTTCATTCACTTTATTCATGACATTTTTGTAGATCCGATCCATAATTTCCTAGTTACATTAAAAAAAAAAAAAAAAAAAAAGGGAAGTTTTACTCGAGGAAACAGAAATCTTCAGTTCAGGAAACATGAGGAGACAGCAAGATCCTCATCCCAGCGTCCAGGAAAGCAAACACGGGAGGAGGAGCACTGGTTAACCCCAAGCTGCCAGGTCTTTACTCCGTTGATTTTCTGTGATGACCGATAGGTGGCCAATTAAAAGGGCAATCTAATCCCCATCGCTAGTTCAACTTGGAAAAATGCCGACACTCCTATGACAAACGTTTATCCCCAACACACAAATAAATACCAAAAAAGTTATTTTAAGCCAGCTTAACATCAAAGGATCTACCTTTTTTTATTTAAATGATCTTTGCATGTCGTTGTTAAAAATTTGAATTATTAATTGTATTTAAGTAATTCCACAACTTATTTATCCTTCAGTTACTTACTGGGACAGCTGCCATTAGGGTTGGCTTCAGCGTCGTCACATCGCCTTTGCTTCCTTTCTTTATTTTAGAGGACTAAAGCAAAGAACAAGTTTACTAGCAGACACATTCAAGATTTTTAACGAGACACAAAACAAGACAGCACATCTCTCAAACCACTGTCTTCATTTAAATTCTATGTTAACAATCAAAACCAGCCCAGAGTACTGGTCATAACCACCAATATCCTGTTTTGTGGACTGCAGAAAAGAAGATTTGTTGTTGAATTTTTCAAGAAGTATTACAAAGATCTGATGTAATTACAGGTTTGGGTTTTTTTTTACCCTAAGGGCTGATATCTACAATGTACCTGGTCAGCTAATGTCTGCGGCGAGGAGTAACCGATGGGGCATCCGTGCGACAGACACACGAGCTCAGCGCTCAGCTCCAGCACGTGGGCGAGAGGCAAATAACCAATATAAACGTCTTTTTCCCTGCGAAGAAATTTTTGAGAGGTTTAAGTCGTACCATTAGAGTCCTCGGAGGAGGCATTAAGCTGAATTTACCCAGAGCTTACAGCAGAATGAGATAAAGCAGAAAAACGCCTTTGCACTTCAGAATGTATTTGAAATAACACGGGCTTCGTTGCAAAAGCCTCGTACTACATAGCGTAGGTTTAAGGTGTGAACAAAGTGCGACACTTCCTCGTCCCAGGACGATTAACCACGTTACGACTGCAAAGGCAATGCTGTGGACAAGATGAAAACTGCACCAAACCGACAGGGACCACCGAGTTTCGCCCTAACCAAAGAAGTACTGCTTAGGGGAGCCTTCAACCACCCCAGCGAAGGGCGACCGCCCAGGCTTGGGTGTCCCGGTCTTGCCCACCTACAGAAGACAAGAGAGCAAACAGCCCGTGAAGGGGTCACATCGTTTAAGGCAGTGCTGGAGGCGCTCAGACGTCAGCGCCCAGCGCGGTGTACCACAGACACACAGTTAACACCCCACGCAGTCAGTAATCCAGAATTACATGCCACTACGTGACTTTGGTTGCTGGTAAGTAACTGCTGGTACCTACCCCAGGTTTGGGATCCTCTCGGCCATTCCAGTTATCCCAGCGATTATGTTGCAATGGGAGATCATCACTCCCTTGGGAACTCCTGTGGACCCACTCGTGTACATGATCACCGCGACATCCGAGGGCACAGGCCTGGCCTGCTGCTTGTTCCCTGTAAATTGTGTGGAACAAAGAGAACGTGTGATGCGTGGAGAGCCCACCGGACCAGTAGGGCTGGACACCAACAGGTCTCAGCAGCCGTTCAAGGTGAGAAATGTAGTAGAAAGCGTGTTGTCGTGGTAGCCGAGGACAATCACTTGCCCTATTCCACCACTTATGAACAGGTAACTTGATGAAGAAAATGTTCCTTTTTTTATAGTTTTTATAGGTGGTATTTGAAAGACTGAGGGAAAAAGGACCAGACACCTTTTTACATAGCACGCAGATCGACAAATCTCAAGGGACTAATGACTTATAGCCATTATTTTTTCTGTTGGTGGTGTCTGAGACATAAAACCATCTTTTAAAGAAATTTAGAGACCACGATGTAGGGAGCAAACCTGCCATTCCCCCAAACGTCAACTGCAG
This sequence comes from Bucorvus abyssinicus, assembly GCA_009769605.1. Lineage (NCBI taxonomy): Eukaryota > Metazoa > Chordata > Aves > Bucerotiformes > Bucorvidae > Bucorvus > Bucorvus abyssinicus. The sequence goes on along the minus strand of CM020035.1, from coordinate 25,588,346 downwards.
ATGGATTAACCACCCACCCTACTCCTAAAACAAAATTTAATCCACATTCATGCGCCTTCAGTGGTTAAAAGATTCTGAAAACACTAACAGTAAGAACAGAAGGAATTACTGAATATAATGAAATCTTTAGGTACTAGGCTCAGCAGTTCTTCAGAGCCAGGAATAAAAATATGTTGTGAAAACACCTTCTGAAATTCTAAATTCTAGTTCCAAAATGTTATGTAGATTGGAAACAGATTTCAAGAAACTTACATATGATTGACACTTTCAGAAATGCAATACAGAGACCAGGTTGTATCAGATTTAAATGGCTATTTCACATTCTGTTATTTGTGAATTTAACTTAACAAAACATCAGGGTAGAGAATTGCTGATATCTTTTCCTATTAAATGCACAATAATTTTCTCTGTGTGCTCGGAATAACCTGGTTTCAATATGTCTGATCATGAGAATGCTTTCTAAGCTTCTATCCTGGTCTAAATGCTAATCCTCAGAATTATTCTTCAACACTTGGTTGTGGAGAAGATTTTATTAAAAGCATTTTACTCTGTTGAAATAACAAAACAAGACGCCTCTCCCCAAAATCCACCACATTAAAGCCTGTGGGGTTTTGTGGTTTGTTTCAAAGAAAAAGTGGATTAATCACTGCCTCGTTTTCTGAGCTCTGAAACTTCCCCCCGTTCACTCAACGGGGTCAAAGCAGGACCACAAGAGAGAGGATCCAAAGGGCAAGAAGGGAGAACCTACCCAGGTCTGCCTTGGCCCCCATCGCTTGCACAGAAGCCATGGTGTGAACGATGACACCCTTGGGGAACTCGGCCCAGGTCGTTGGTTTGCCATCCACTGTGATAATGTGTCGCAGCAGAGGAACCTGAGAAACAATCTCCTGGGGAAAAGAACACGTGTTCAGGAATCAAACATGAGGTTTGTGCCAACGAGAAGAAAATCTGAGTATTTAAAATGTCAGAGAGAAACTTCTCTCGCTCAAACAGCTGCAAAGCTTGAAACTTTCCACTTTTCCATTTAGATCTGCAGGACTGACTGACTTTCCACTTAGAAGTCCAAAAATCTTCCCAACGGTTCACTGATCTGGGTCTTATTTCATGGAAAGCCCACAAACAAGACTGTAGACAATTGCCTTTCCACTCAGAGAACACTGGGAGAAACTGGCGACACTGAGCTCACAGTGAGGCTTAGGCTGCTCCTTGAGTACTCCGCTAGTTAAGTAAGAACAGCTAGCAAAAATATGGAAAATTAGTAATTAAGCACTGGTTGAGTATTGCAAGCAAAATGTGAGTTCCAAAACATTTATCAGTGTTCTAGTGGAAGGGGAGATGATTATCACCTCTAGCAGAAGAACTCCGCTCCCTTACTGCAAGTGGACATAAGTATGCATTGTATATATCCTGTCATTCTAGTAACTTAAAAAACACAAGGTTTGGGAAATTCTCAATCAAAATTCAGCAACAGCACACACTTTTGTCCTTAAAACAATTCCCTGGGTGAAAGGCCTGGTTCCCCCCAAACCTCAGATGATGTCCACAATGACAGATACATAAATCTCACTCTAAAAGAAGTGCCCATCCTATAGGAAGGCAATAAATCACCGCTCCATGCAATCAGCCAGGCCTTTCCACAAGAACCAACAGACACAGAGAGACAAGGAACAGTTCTCTGACCTTCAGCTTTGTCTGCATCAACTCTTTACTGGTGATGATGGTGGTCACCTCCGTCTCATTCAGCCCGTGCATTATTGCTGGGCCTCCTAGCGTCGCGTACAGAGTCACAACTGAAACAGAAAACGGGGACAAAACTGGTGAATCTACGTTACACTTCTGACCAGAGTTTACAGCGAGGGGCTGAGGTTAACCTAGGTGAGCGTTTACCCTTTTTCAAGGCTGAACTGGAGGTACCGAACCCCCGTTCCCCCAGATCTACACCATACCTCCATGGCTGTTACATTAACTCTCACACTCGGTCATAAACCTGTGACTGCCATATTCTCCCATCTAATTAAAACAATGTAATAAAGGTTTAATCATTACAATAGTTAAGACATTGAAGTGACATCATGAGAATAACGAGGAAGGAAAATATTTAGGAAATTGCCTATAAGAAACACCGTTTCCTGTGTTTAAGGGCAGCTCATTAGCATCCTTCAGTGCTAAACCACAGTTATTTCATAATAACCATTTTTAAATCCCATTTAATTTCCTGCCATTTTTATAGGAGCTGCATGAGAAAAGGCAGGAAGAGACCAGGGAGGAAAAAGGCAGCTCCAAAAGGGAGAGAGGTATTGCTCTAAAAAAAAAAAAAAAAAAAAAAACTCATTTCCTGTTTTCCAAGCAGAACGCCAAAACAGGGGCATCTCAAAAGGGTTCTGAGGTCAGTCAACACAACCACTAGCAACTGCAGCAGCAGAGCTGGAAGTTTTGTCACGTTAATTATCTGAATCTCTTTTGTGTTTTAGTCTGGATTTAGCTGAATATTTAAACAACGTAATTATTATACCAAAACACCCCATTGTACGTTAGGGCTGTGACTACACTATGTCCACTACAGCAAAAATAGAAAATAAAATAAAATCCAACCCTGTTGTGCTCCAGGATTTGAAATCCAGGGATTCACTGCCCAGTGCAGAATACTACAGAAGAGCTCAAGAGCAGCCTCCTTACACACAGGAGTAAATAGCTGACCTCTACTTATTTTTCCCTGTTGAAACAGCCCATCATAGCTCAGAACTGTTGCAGGGCAAACACACATGCACTGTGTTTTCTTTAATTTGGTGGGAGCAAAGTCCCGACGAGTGCCTCTCCCCGTTCCCACGAGCTCTCGCTCCTGCCGGCGCTGACCCCTGTTACATAAACATCGAGCAGAAATCCAGCTTCCCCAAGCCAGTGAGCACAACTGGGATGACACACCGCCCGGAAAAAGAAGTATAACCTCCGAAATAACCGTTTCTGTGGTTAATTACCCACCCACGAGGAAGTCCCTAGTAGGGCTATACGACAGAGCCAGAGAGATAAACCATTGCTACGATGGACCTCTGATGTCATGGAGGGAAACCAAGGGAGCAAGGACTCCGATCTGTGAAAACCACCCTTCTCCGCATTGGCACTGAAAACTTTGTCTGGCAAATCTGAAAGTTTAGGTAACTTTTTTTCTCTCCTTGTTCACTTGAAAACACACTGAGAAGGGATTATCTTCTGTTCATCTTGACACATGCGTAAGTGCCCGTGAGTCTCTGAGATCTGAAGTTCTGCTGGAACACTGATCTAAAAAGCCTGACAGAAAGAAAAACCTCAGCCCCACTACACTGGCCAGCTGAAATACAAAAATAAAGCCTTAAACTGAGTATTTCAGCATCCAGCGTATATTAAAAATAAGAACCAAAATACACCTTTAAGGCTGCAGCCAAATCAGCCCTGCCCACACCACTTCTGCCCAAGCTTCAGGAAGGTATGGTTGAAAAATGAAACCCAGCCTTTCCTATTTACTGCCCTACGCAGACAAAGAGGAGGTACCTGTTTTCACTCTAGTACTTTTTCTTCCATTTCTGAACTAGCAATCCCACTCTACTCCGCAAACACAAGACTTAGATAGCATCAAACAAGGTACAATTTACAATCACTTGTTTGTGCGAGTAATCCGTAACCTAAAAATCCCTTCCCCTCTTTCACTTCTGTAATACAACGGACATTCTCTCCAGCACCACATATGAAGCAGATGAACCTGCTCTGCTGACATCAGTTCTGCGCAAGTTACGAAATCCTCCCAGGATTTGGAAGCGGACTTCACTTCCACATTAAAAATAATTGATAGAAGTCTTTGTGGGTTATTCCCAGGGCAGTCACTAGGAATCTAGCAGATCCCACAAGTGATAAAAGGGAGCTGACGCGGTACAAGACATGTAGTTTAAAAGCAACACAGGCATCTCATCTGAGAACATCTCTGCTCTGGTAGGCAAGTCAGCAGCAGCCACTCACTGAAGAAAGGACCAAAATTATCCCTGGATGTAGGTTTGGGAAGATCACCTGCACAAACCAGCTCATTCCAGCAGTGCTCAGGGCCATGGCCAGTCCAGTCTGAAGTACCTCCAAGGATGGTGATTTCACAGCCATTCAAGGATCCTCTTCTGGTATTTAACCACCCACACAATGAAGAGGTTTGACCTAGTACCTAATCAAGTTTTCCTGTATTCCAACTTGTTGCCTGATGCCTCCAGTCTTATCAAAACACATCTTTGCACACACAGATTTACACAGCAACAGGCTCTCGACTCATCTTAATGCTGAGCAGCCCTTGGTCTATCAGCCTTTCCACGTATGTCACGTTCTCCAACCCCTTCAGGTTCGTGCTTAGAGCAGAGAGGGACCATTTGAGACCTGTTTTGTTAGGCTCGCTTCCAGAACCTGAAAGAAGTCTAAGGTTTCTGAAGTAGTAACCAGGACTCAAGCTTGTCCTTGAGCATATCCTCAAATCAGCGCTCAGATTGAATTAGCATGTGTTAAATGCAATGGACCACGAGAAAGTCAAGAGCCAGAGAGAAGGAAGAAAAATATAAAAACCTAGATCAGCTCAGCCCAAGGTTTGACTTAGGAACGACTTACAGTTTGGTAAAGCAAGTTTTTAATTTGAAGGAGCTCTCCAAAACAAGGTCAGGACTTACTCATTCCTCTGGACTTCATAGAGATAACAAGAAGATAAACTCTAACCAAAATCAAAACCGAAGAACTGGCAAAACATCCACTTAAAAGAAAACTTACAGGCACACGTGAAGGTTTGACGTCAACTCCTGAAACCGAGTCAATGAATTCATGGGTGATTTCTGTTTGTTTGTTTTTAGAAACTCGGGAATCTGTGCTGATTTGAGATGAACAGAAAATAAACCCCTCACGAATTCACTGAGTAAGCTCTACTTCCCAAAGCCATCCTCCAGCTGCAAACAGACACAGGTTTCGCTGCTCCACAAAAAAACGCTACGAGGGCCACAGGCTCTGCCTTACGCAGTACTCTTCATCTGTAATTTTAAACCGTCTCTATAGAGTTTTCTGACTATGTAAAGAGCAGGAAGGAAAAGGTCTGTTTTCAGGTTGGGTTGTGAGATCAGGAGACGCAGCAACCTCAGGGCAGCCGCCTACTTACGCTGGTAGTTGCACATAAAGCAGGCCTGGGCGGCAATCATCCACTCGGCTCTGGTCTCGCAGAAGATAGCGATGTTGGTCTTTGGTTGCTGACCCAGCACTGCTAAGCCGTTCCCAAAGTTCACAGCTTTAACGTACACATCCTCGTAGGACAGCCAGGTGTACTTGCCAAGGATGACCTAGTAAGAACAACAAATTAACGTGTGTCCTACGACATCTTCATCCGCCTGACGAAACCACCGAGGTCTGAACTAACATTTGCTTGAATTCTAACAGCAGTTTATTCACGATAATGAATAAAATTCTTGCCAAAAGCTACAGGAACATTTATGTTGGAACTTCCCTAGTATCTCCACACGTTAGCACCTCTGTTTCTAGTTTCTCGTTAGGGAAGCACAACGATTCCCACCGTATTCGTAGCTTCAGGAACCCCCTGAAAGACCATGGTTCTCTCAGCCACATGCCTTCAGTTCTTATGAAAGTTTGTTTTGTTTTAAGTAAAGGGTGACAAGCGCTAGCTAGTACAGTTCTGTAGATTTGCTTTCTTGAATATTTGGGCTACAATTCTCCTAAACAAACACAGCATTTAGGTGTTCATTCTTAATAAATTTAAAAAAATAGGGAAACTGGAATGCAGAGAGCAATATATCAATGGATCCTTGTCAGAAGTTGTGAAATCCTTTTCCTTTTGTTCCAAAACAAATGTCAAGGGGAAGAGCAGTAAACTCGTTGCCCTTTTCTACTGTTAAATAAAAGTGGGATGGACAGAAGACTAGACTGGAAATTACTGGCAAATCTCAGCACTGAAAAGTCTTCTTGTGGAAAACATTACACAATCTCACTGATCTTCTACATGGGAAAGCTGGTGCGCAGCGGACTTGGACGTGAATCGACAGGCCACGGTCCATCACAGATTGCACCTTGCAGGACGGTTTTCTCATGGAGTGATGGGATATTTGAGGATGTCCCAGATTATTTTCATATACAGATGCAGTAGGAAGATGTTTTACATTGAAAACCCAGGCTCTAAATTATTATTCCTTACCCATCTGGTTATACAAGCACCCTGACACATTTGAAAAATTTAATTTGTATTAGTCAGGTGTTCCAGACGTTTCCATTGACCACAGAGTGTCAGGAATAGATGCAAGCAAACAGTAAAAAAAAAAAAAAAAGCTAGAAAGGCAAACTCCTCCCTCCTCCCCTGTTCTGTTTTCCACATTTATCAACTTTAACTAAATTTCAGACTTGTGGCCTGTAAAACCTAACAGCTTTTTGGCATATAACTACATTTCTAATGAGTCTCTATTTCCATATTCACCTCCTTCATAAAAACGATTTGAAAATCTCTCTCAGCCTCTAAATGAAAAATAAAATCTAACGGATTTCTCAAAACACTTGAAACTGTTGAAGTTTACTCTGGGGTAACTGAGTTGTACCTCCTACAGCCTGGCTCCATACTGCTCATTAACCTACTTGTTTAGCAGGACAAAACTCCCTTAACTTGGGTCTATGTGCAGCTGCTTGAAAATTTTACAACCATTTTCATGGGAAAACATCATTTAATGCTACCGAAAAACAGCATTTGCCACCGTCATACTCAACCGACAGCCTGGCCCCAGGGATGCTGCTCCCAAATAATTCAGCCAATAAATACAAGCAGGTTCTTGTTACCGTTTCTGGTGAATTTGCCAATCCACAAGCGAAGCGGGCTCACTAACTTCCACCACGCACTGTGTAACTCACTGACATTGGAGTAACAAATCAGTAAAGAGTCAGAATGGATCTTTCTGAATCACACTTGTGATTCTTTTTTTCTCCTCATGGTTTTTATTCTCTTAAATAATTTATCCTCAAGTTTGACAAAAAGTAGGGCAGTAAGAACTTACTGGTGCTTTCCTTTCTCAGGAGGTTAGAAAACCCACAGACAGGAAGGACAGCACCCTTACTTACAGTTATTTTTCTCATATAGAAATACAATTGTATTTCTGAATCACCAAATCAGAGAATCACAGATTGGTTTGGGCTGGAAAAGGACCTTGGAGCTCACCCAGCCCAACCCCTGGCAGGGAGCAGGGACATCCGCAACCAGAGCAGGGTGCTCAGAGCCCCAAGGGCCAACCTGACCTGCCATGGTGCCAGGGATGGGGCTTCCACCACCCCTCTGGGCAACCTGGGCCAGGGTCTCACCACCTTCAGGGTAAAAAGTTTCTTCCTTCTCTCTGGTCTGAGTCTCCCTCTTTCAGTTTAACCCATCACCTCTCATCCTGTCACAGCAGCCCCTGCTGAAAAGTCTCTCCCCATCTTTCTTACAGTGTCTCTTGAAGCACTGACAGGCCACACTAAGGTCTCCCCGGAGCCTTCTCTTCCCCAGGCTGAACCCCCTAACTCTCTCCCCTCTCCTCCCAGCAGAGGGGTTCCACCCGCAGGTCATTCCTGTGGCCTCCTCTGGCCTCGCTCCAGCAGGTCCACGTCTCTCCCTATGACACATTAACATCCTGCCTCTATCCAGATGTCCCTCTCCTCTGCATTTGCCTACCTGTTTCTCTCACCAGACACAGAGCAGGTCATGGTTTCCCCATCCTCCCTTATGTTTCAGCACATCTCCAGATCCATCTCGGCCCTTCCCTCAGCAGCTTTTGCTGATACGTCCTAAAGTACAGTTTTGACTGCAAACAGCTCTCAAGGCGGATGCGAAGCTCCATAATCTTTTACACCTTCACACACATTTAATTTTGCAACTTTCAGAATTCATTTCTGCTAGAAAACTACTTACATGTCAAGAAAGTAACTGTCCAAGGGTTTCCAAGAGAAGGGCCCAAGAAGTCAAGATTATAAACAGACCCATAAAACCAAACACTAAATCAGAAGAGACAGAAGCTGGGAACCTTCACTTCAACATACACATTAAATAGAAAAATGCTGCCCTCTACTGCTCCAGCTTCTGAACACACTGAAACTGCAAGAGAGTCAAAATAAATATTTAAGTTACCTACTTAATGCACTGCAAAATAATATTATTTATCAGTACTGTATTAATATCTGGAAATCCAAAGTATAAAGACAAATTCTTGCTGTGCAGTGACCACTTCTTTAATCTTTAGGGCATTTTTACCAAGAAGATGTCATAAAGTGTTCTCAAAAAAGCTGCAGGCACCTGTAGAGTCACTAAACCTCCTGACATCAGTTACCTTTCCAGCTCTTCCTAAAAGTAGCTTGAAGGACCTTGACCATAATTTGGAAGCCAGAGATCACAAATTAAACACGTTTCCCTGTAGGACGTATATTAAAATAATACAGAGGATGTTATTCTAAATGCCCAGTTTGGGCCTTTTTCACAGGAAAAGTGGATAGCAGCCAAACGCCTCAGAAAAACCCCACCCTAAAATATTATTTATTTACAGAAGCTCTTGTCTTTATTGCTCTCCAACCCACGTGTTAAAGGACACTACGGAAGGACGCAGAAAAACTAACTCCTTACAAGGTAATAAAGGTAAGGTATAACTCCTGTGAGGTACAGAAATCACATGCATTATAGCTAAAAATTGTCATGCACCTTTGTGAAAGTTGCACCAAAAAACCCCACAACAATCTGCCCCTACCAAAAGGAACCAAGTGCTAAAACACTGCCTGTTGAGAAAGACCAAACTCAGCAGCAGGACCCTGACGTTCAGAACCAACATGGTATTATCTGATTTTCCTTCCCTGCCAAAACACGTTATGAGGCACTAGTAAACACTGCACTCTAATGGAAACAATAAATAAAAGTGGATTTATAATGGCACAACTTGGAACAAAGTGATCCGAGGGCAAGTGTGGCGAGGGACCATAATGTACTGTTGTGTCAGGCTTAGACAAAATTACCTAACAGGCAATTTCTGAGTCTAAACACTTTGAAACAAGTAACTTAAGTAGGTCAACACCAACGTTCTTCAGCTTTCCAGTGCTCTGAACACTGCTTGCGTAATGGAGAAGGCTAAAACTCCTAAGTTCTTAAGCCTTTTGCTACTAATCATGTTGGAACAGAGCACAGAGCCCTGGCGGCCCAAATTCTGCTCTCTGCCCAGAAACCGAGGTTGTACAACGTGGGCTTCGCATTTCTTCATGGGGCAATGAGGCAGCAAAAGGTGCATCGAGTGAGATTATGTGTACCCCTTTCTCACAGCAATTCCTTCGTCCTGGCAAATTAACTCCAAAGCTGGGAGGAAGTTTCGCTAAATTAAAGCTCCTATAAAGACTTTAACAGAACCACGCTTTGCTGTGTATTGTGATATTAACCAGATTCTGCTTTAAACGTTCTGCTCCCACATCAGAACTAAAACTAGCAGTATTTAGGGAATACTTTATTATATGAATAGATTAATTTTTCTTCTGCAGAACTAATCTGAACTAAAAACTGCCTTTCACAACTTCTAATGGAGCCGCACAGAACTTTAACACATCTCCACACATCCGTATGGGTCCTGGGAACAGCACCTTGACTTGCTCCGTCAGGGAGACTTTTTTTTGTTACCTCACCTAAAATGAAAACTTTCAAGTCAGTTACATCACCAGCTAAATATTAAAACAAATACCTACAACATACTTGTGGTTTTCTTTGGCTGCAGCCATACACAAGGATATCTACTGGAGAACGCAAAGAGAAGGTTTAGATTTGTTTTAAACACCAGGAAATGAAATTTAAGTAGATTAAACTTATTTTTTCTCCGAATTTGCAAAGGAAAGTAAACACACTTGAGGTGGACTGCAGAAACACCTACCTTCTTAAAAACTTTCCCTGACGGCTGGATTTCATCTTCCTCTTTTAGGATTTCACGCGTTCCCAAGAGTTTTTTGTCCTTATATTTAGTTTTTGCGTATTTAAAAACTTTGTCGAGCGTATCGCACCCGGGATACAGAACTGAGGCCAAGCAGTGGAGGCTGTTAACAGATCGGTACGCGCCCCCAGGCTTGTTGTTCACCGGTTTCGCTTTAACCTGCTTGGCTTTCGCTATAGCCTGCCTCGATCCTGAAAGTATGTACCAGGGAATGTACGTAACAAAGGAGTACACCAGGATGAGCAAGTTTATAAGCTGGAGGAGGACGGGGTTGATGTTGTGCTTCAGCTTCATGGTGGCTGCTCGCGGAGGTGACGAGGGAGAGCCGGGAAACATGGATCAGTCAGACAGGGATCCAAAAAGATCTGAAGAGAGGAAAGAAAATGTTAGTGGTGCACTCCGTAGCTGTTGGCAAGGAGGTTATTTTCACAGTATTAGAATCTGCAAAGTAGGTCTTTTAAGGGAGAAATTAGGCTAAAGGTCTTAACCCCCAACACAAACAAAACGAGACACGGATACTCGAGGAGAAACCCTTCCTTTCCCATTTAACAGACTGCGGTAAATACTCGTATTTTTACTTCTCTGGATATCACACAACACAAACACAGAACCTAAGGCATGCAGGACCTGGGTTTTTAATTAAATGACCGTGACTGGCATGTACTTCTCTGGAAACGTTCAGTGATGGTACAACTTCAGACTTTGTCTCCCACCACACCAGAATCTCCGTGCGTATCTTCCCTAGCCAGCTTCATGAGCTGGGAATTCCAAACCAGCACAGACTGGGACACTCACAGAAGACGAGGCGGCTGTAACCTCCCTCCAGGAGGGCGCTGTACACGACAGGACTTTGCTGGTTCTTTTATTCCTGGGGACTTCCCATCAGTCCTATGGTTTCAGCTTCAGCACCAGTATGCGATGGGCACACCCGTTACATAAATAAACACCACTAGTGTTTGGTATTTGGTAAACACTGAAAATGGTTTATAAATATCCCCAGCGACAGCCCTGCAAAGAGACCTGTAACTTTTTCCAGGGTCCCTAATGATGCTGGGATATTCACTTGGACTTTATTTAGAGCATTTTTATCACGTCTAAAGAACACAACGATATGACTTTCTAATGTATTCTACTGCAGAAGCAGTTATGTCTTCTGGCTAAAAGATCTCCCCCCAAAATCAACCAAATAATTAAAATAATTTATGGAAAAAAAGGACACTTGTCATAATGGCTGGAGATTAATTTCTGCAATGGTGAATGAGCTACCGGTTATAAAAATCAGTGTTTTGAGCACAAGAGCAAACTGAACTATAAACACACTTCACTTGGTTAGCTTTTCAAATGTACTGCTACAACCGTGTGAAAAACAATTCCATAAATCAAGCAGCTAATAATGACGTGTACGTAAGACGCACAACTTCGCTAATTTTTTCTAAATTAAGTAAAATTTTCATTCCTAAGATACAGTGCCAATACCCTATTATTCTTTGCTGATGTCTTTGAAAACCCTAACGAAAAGAAATTTTAGTTGAAAGCATAATGTTTAAATCGTACATGATCCTCCAGCAGCGCTGGAAAGAAACCTTGCTTTACGAATCTTCGATTTGTAGGTCTTTTGGGAACAGCTCAATCCAACATCCCCCATTTGCAGGATGAGATTAATTCCATTTTTCTCTAAATCATACAGCTTCTTAGAGCTCCAAGCAAAAATATCTCCCCATCACCTCATCGTTACAGGCAGGTTGAGGGCAGTAAGTAACCCTGCAGAGCACCCAGAGGCACCCGGTGCAATAAAGCACAGGAGGGACTTACAGGATCAAGCAACCGAGGGGGAAAGGGATTTAAAACCTAAAAATAAATGGCAGTGTATGCATTTTCATTTTCAGATCAAAGGCAAAAAGCGATGACAAATAAAAAAACAACCTTAAATGGGCTAAAGGGCAAACGCAGTAATCGTTTGAAGAGCCTTATGTTCTTAGGCTGTCACTGAAGGATACGTAATGTAAATAATCGTGTGCTAGCCAATAAGCTACTGCAGTCCAGAAAAAAAAAACCACGCTGCTGTTGACAGCAGCATAGAACATCATGCTTTAATGCCAAATCCAGCGTTCATGCATCAGAAGTTTCCCAGCTCTGCCACAAGTTACACGTTGGACTATAATTTGGTCTGGCCCACTTCACGGATGGACACGGGGTTTTTTCTCCTTGTTAAAACTGGAGAACTTCCCTGTGCCTACACAGCTGAAACAGAATTTAACCGCTGTTACAAGCAAAACGGCAGGCAACTGATTTAATACCTTTTGGAAAATTGTTCAGCAGTTGAGCCTGTCCAAAAATATTCTCTGGAGTGCGAGCAGCAGGAGTAAGTCATGATCTGTGCTCATCCACCGGGAGCAAAACCAGTGCAGCTGAACACGACAGTACAGTTTTGCTTACTTTTTAAATAAGAGGTCATTTAACCCCCCAAAAGAACCAGTTTTAACGGCATTGTAACAGAAAAGGATTGCTTTCATTAGGATACAGCGCTTGCACGTGCATTTTTCTCTGGAACAATTGCTATTTTCAATATTTAATGTACAGCCGTTTAAAACTCAAAATGAAAACACATAATTAATAATCAATTTGCAGAACTAATCTGAAAATGAGGTTTCAGGGAAATTTTCAAGGTCATATCCAATTTGAAAGGCTTGAAAGGGAAAACCCTTGAAAGACTGAGTGAAATACTATGCTGGGGCTTTATAATTTCACTGAAATAGCGTTTGTGGTCACCACATTTTGAGGAATCCATGTTCAAACCCTGCCTGGTGAGGCAGGGAAAGTCGGCAGATTAAATCCTGGAGGAACAAGCTGCTCATTTGAGCAAGAATACAGAAAAACTGCACAAGCAACTGGTTTTGCCCACACTAAGCGCTGTTCGGTTTCTACGTGATTTGGTTTCATGAAGTCATTGCTGAAGACACAAGTACGAGACCCCACATAAAATGTTACCCGCGTTCTCACAGCGGTGACAGGCAGCAATCCGCAGCTCACTGGAGAGCCTGCAGAAGCAAACCGGCCCTTTTCGGGACTGATCCTCCTTAAGGCATAATCGGTGATTTGGCCTAATACTTCTGCTAATACCATTTACCCTTTAGTTTGAGAAGAAAACTTCTGTTTAATGAGAAAAACAAAATCCTTCACGGAATGTGTTTACTAATTGACCTGCTTATAATAATTACGGTACAATAAAAGCATGAATTAACAAGAAAAAGAGACCTTATGCAACTCCTCATCGTGGCAGGTAGAGGTGCAGCAGCCGACACGAGATGTTCCCGTCTCAGTTTGCTCAGCAGGAGCTGTTGCAGGCAACCGCGTGGAACCTAAAAGTGGAAAATCTGTGGTAAATATGGGAATTATAAAACACGACCTCCCTCCTTTCACTTGTCTTTCATAATAAACACACAGACAAACCCACGTGCTCATCCACCGCTGCCAGGTACCACCCCTGGGCTCACTGAGGTGGGGTTAAATAACACCTGCACAGACAGCAGCCGCGGGTCGTGCTCAAACACGGGATCTAAGCGGCTGGAACAGCACGCGTTAAACCCGGCAGCTCACACCACTTGGCTCCCTGACAAACCAGTAACTCCTCCGGGTCCTTCAGTGTAAGGCTGTGGAAAAAACGTACCTGTCTTAGTAGATCTCTCTGCATGGAGAATGCATTTTGGTCTGAGTAATAAATACTGCTGGAAGTTCTGTAGGACTCCTACATAAATAGTCACCATCACAGACAGCCACCCTGCTCCGCCAGGTGTAATTTACAGCCCTTTGTGGAAGTAAGTCTCACTGAAAAACCCGTGCCAGCAGTTCACGATGAAAACATGCAGCGAAGGTGAACGTTGTGTATGTATGACCTGTCTGCAAACATCAATATCCACCCGGCTATCCCGCTCCCAGCTGATTATCTTCTCCAGAGACCAGCTTCAGGGGACTGACTGTTTGCTACCTGAGGAAGTGCCCACGGTGCACGCTCGTACGACTGAAAACCAAACCCAAACCCAGAGATTTCAACATACAAAAAAAAAAAAAAAAAAAAGTATTTCCCTCAATTTGCAGTTGAAGGAACACACGTGGGATTTCTCCGAGCAGCGAATCTTGCAAAAAGAGATAATTTGTTAACATTCACAGAAAGGATAAACGGATTATTTACATGGTTAGGCTTTATTGGACAAAATAACTGAGGATCTTCGTGTACTGCCTGGTATCTTCATTATAAAGACTAACAACCTGAGGGCTCAGGACAACAGAACCAAGCCTGTGATACAGAATTTTAACTGTATTGGAAATTAGCCTCTGCTAGTTTACATCTGGACTTAAAAAGCACCATTAACAACCCTAACGAAGCAGGGTTTTTATTCCACCTGGAATTCGCTATCAGAGCTGCCAGTGAAAACATTTCTCTGCCAAGATTCAGCAAGTGAGCTTGTCTTTTATAAAAAGAGAACTAAATCCCCAAATTACTATTATCCATTTAGAAATACTCACGTACTCATCTACGTAAAAATAGAGAAGAAAACCAAACATACACAGGAGCAACAGCCTGTGCTTTGCGAGGAAACTCCCCTGACCATGCAGCGAGGTAGAGCCCGAGGTAATGAATTGTGCCGAGGAAAAAACCCTACGTGTACAGCCAGCCATGCACAGGGTCTGCTCTGCAACACGGATCTATGACACAGATTTGAAAACAGATATTCCACGCAGCCGCAGCAGAAGTGTTTTCACACCCTTCCTGAACCAGAGAGGACGGAAATCCTGACAAGCCCTAGAGAACGGCGGAGATGATGCTTTGGTCCCCAGAAAAGAGTTGGTGCTCGGGTCGCTTTTCTGAATTTAAAGTCCAAGTCCCACCACCGCAAGCCTCTCCTCCTCACCACCTCCTGCATCTCAGAGAGCTGCTGCCCCAGGACTTGTGCCCCTCCCCAGTGCCCAGCTCCCTCCAGGCCATGCTGGTGGCCCTCCCTCTCCCAAGCACAGCTATTTTCTCACAAGTGCTGTCCTTGTGCCCTGCCTGCTTCTTTTTCAGCCTCTCTGCCCCTCCAGGACACACTTCCCCAAGCTGGTGCCTGAGTCTCAGCATCACTTCCAGAGCAGGGGAGACCTGCCACATGCTGCTCAAACATCCACAAAACCCTTCACCAGGCAGACATGAAACCTGTTCTGAAATGGACTGCTTCTGCTGAGTCAAGTTGGGAACAGACCTGCAGCAATGTCCCAAAGCACCTCTGCTTGCAACATCTGCTTGCTTCCAGCCACTGGAAACAGGCCCAGCAGCACCACCTTCCTCAGCAGCTCTACCAGACCGTGCGGGGCTCGTCATGGTCATGAAGAAGCCTCTGCTAAAGAACGAGACTGGAGAACCAGGCTGCGTGGCTGTAGCAGTCAGACCTACTCAGCTAGAGGGTACCATGGAACTTCTTCAAGCAGGCAGATCCAGACTGAGCTGATTTCCCACATCATCTCCAGACCTTGATTCCTCACTCCAAGTCCTGAACAAGAGATGTATCTCACCCTGGACTTTGCCCTCCTCATTGCTACATGCTGTGAACAGTTTGCACACAGAGAGGTATAGCAGGAGGCCGATTATGCCCTATTACAGCTGTTCTCTCTAAAGGACATGGCTGTTCTCGACATGGAGAGAATAACTGCTCTCTGCAAGCACATCTAGGCTGACCTCGAACCACCTTGCTCAGCTCACGCTGGAGCCTCCCACAGAACCCTGGCTGAATACTGAGGCTCTTTAGGTGCTTCCAGTCGCTGTGGTGGGGATCACAAGCCTCATGGACTGCCAGAGCCACCTCCACATTCCCACCTCCTGCACACACAGGAGGCTTCAGCATAACCCAATCCGCAACAGAACTCCAGTCCTGAGGCTTCTGGGCACGAGAGTGGTTCTGAAAAGTACACAAGGGCACACATGGACCATCAGGAAAGACACATCATGACCTGGAACAAGCCAGTTTCTAAGGTAAGCATGGGGCAGTCAAGGGTGCTGTGAAGTGCCTGGCCTGAGGGTATGGTTTCAGTTGGCTCTAGCTGTTAATAAACACAGACTGTTCATCTCCAAACCCTAACCCAGCTCTTCCCCTCCACTGTACCAACACACCAGTGCCTGTGTGGCTTCCAGTGACTCAGATTAACTTGCTGATCCAGTTTAAACCCTTCTCTTCTCAGGGCAGAAGGGTGGCTTTTCCTCTGTATCAACTTTGGTCCTTACTTGAGCTGGGGACGAGTCACTGCAGGCACCTAAACCAACAGAAAATTAGCACTACAAAAGGAGTTATTCTTCTGCTATCTCACACTGGGTAACCATGGGTAGAGAGGCGGGAATGGCACCACAGAGAGGGGACACAGGGCTGCAGGAGGAGGAGGAAGGAGCCAGGCAGCCAGGCTGCAAAGCAAACCTCCCCTCCTCTCAGTGGGAGGACCAAGAGGAGCACAGACCCATACCCCAAACGCCTTGTGACGTGGTCAGCAGCAGCACGCTATGGGATCAGAGAGGAGCTGAGGCTGGAAGATTAACCTTCTGCTCTCACTGCCAATGATCTCACTACTCACCGGTTTGGAGCTCACCCTCAGTGGTTTCAAGCGCTATGACCTAAATACCTTTAAACTGTGGACGCAGGTACTAAACATCCCTGCAAATACAACGGGGATTCACTTCTGTCCTTCACACCTCAACGCTACATTTGTAAAATGATACTCCAACGTCTTTAGGAGGCAGCCAGAAGGCACGTTCGTTAGGATAAATATATTATTATGTACTCGTGAGACACTGAGACACTGCAACGGTAGGAATTACATGAACCAAGGAAGCCCTAAGGAGAGACTTTCCACTATATTAACTACATCTTGAGAGAAAGTAAATAGTCTTATTGTCTAGAGAAGTTTGCAAAACATCAACATTGTCTTCTCCTCTTAGTAGGTCCATTCACATCACAGGGAAAAAAAATGTAGGTCCATTTACATCAAGGGGAAAAAAAAGTGGTGGCAGACAACAGTGAGACAAACGTGCTAGCACAGAACTAAACCAGATAGAAGCAGCTGACATTTCTGGAGGGCCAGGACCTGCACTTGGTCTTCAATGGACACAAACACCCTTCCAAGGCAACAGAATCAGCTGAAATGCAAACCCTGCTGCAACGTTGCATCTTAAAACGTTCCTATCAAAAACACCTTAACAGTTATTGTACTAAAATAAGGGATTTGATTTATACAGGATGGATTAATTGTTAGTGGATTATTAATACATCTTCTATTAATAAGAGCAATAAAACGCAGCTCTAAGGTAACACTTGTCCTCAAACCCGAAGTGAACATCACTGTTACTACCAACACAGAGGAGAAAAGAGCGTGATAAAAGCATTTACTCCAAGTCTTCCATCAAAGTCATGGCTACACCAGGAACACAGCCCAGTGCTGATCCATCTCTTGTCCCCTTCTCTTCCCACTACATAACACTGCTTTGTGGCAAACAAGTTTCTTACTCATTTCAGGCACTTGGTTTGTTAGAGCACTTCAGAGATGTATTTAATGCCAAACTGAATTAAATATTTTCACGTTTGTGCCAGAGAAACAACAGAAATTAATGGATAAAACACCTTTCTACTGGAGAAGACCTTGCACTGACTTTGATATCCGCAAATTAACTGTCAAAGACAAAATCACCCACTTACCAAGTTCACTGCTGGGTTTTTCAACCACAAATACAAATTAAACACACAAGAACACCAATACTGCCACACACACAGCGGGGAAAAAAAGGCTGCATAAAAATAAACCAGAAGCTTCATCGCTACCCCCAACCTGAGGTTGTGGAGTAACAGCCCCATTACCATCGCTGCCGGTTTATCACCGCCCAAACTCCCGCGATCATTTCCTGGTGTTCAAGACCACCCTCCCAAGGACTTCCACCAGGAGACACACTCTGAACAGTGGGAATGGCCAGAACGGTTTGATACACCATCTTCTATCAAAAAAACCCAGCCCTCAACTGGTTCTTTAGTTTCTGGGAAAGAGTTCATGCCGTGTGACAGTAAAAATAATTGCCCATTGTGCTACAGTCTTTTTTTACAGATACCAGGTGGCCAGTTCCAAAAATGAGGTAAGCCCCTGTAGTCATCTTGTCTTTGCCTTCTCTCTGCAACATTCTTCTTTATTTGATGGGCTTTTGTTAGGGATAACCTTAAGCCAGAGCCTCTTTAAAGAGCAAGCGGCAGATGAAGACACTCAAGCAACAAAGCAAATCTGAAAGAACAAAATGATGATATAGGCCTTCAGAAGAAAAAGTAAAGGATTTATTACGAGTCTTTAGCGAAGTTCCTCACAAAAAAACCCGATCGGCCAGATGAACAATACTGCCAAGGGGAATTTTACAGCACATTTCAATGGAGTAAGGACACCCGCAGCATGATCAAAGGTACCAAAGCGATGAAGTGGGATGTTTCACCACTTAATTTGAACGGCCAAGCTGCTGAGGTTTTAATACACTTTCTCTTCTGAAGGATAAACACATTTTCACCTTCCAACTGCTTGAGTTTGGGTTGGTTTTTTTTTTTTTTTTTAACACCACCATTGTGTCCAGTTATCTACAGGGATTTATAACCAAAAACAAAAGTAATGTAATGAAGAAGATCCCCCAGGAACATCTGCTTTTCTCATCTCCTCTGTGGTGACTGTCTATGTACCCAGGCGATCCCTCCAAGCCACACAGTTGAAAAGCAACAGGAACACCCTTGATAAAAATCAAATGCCAGGCAAGTTGCCTCAAGCCAACACTTGCCCCAGCCTCAGGGGCGTTTCACACCTCACAAAGTAAACACCACCACCACCACCCTGCCCCCCAAGGACTAAGCAGGACATACCAAAAGCAGGACTTCACTCCAGCGACTATCTAACTGCAGAAAATATTTGAACATACACCCCAAATGTACCGCAACACACAGAAACTGCCTTTCGCCTCGTATTTTTCAGAGCCTAATGCTCAAAAATTAATTAGCTTAACTCCAGATTTCAAAAAGGCTCAAACTAAACCCAACCGTGATGTCCAAGATATCAGGAACGCTGCATGCAGGGTCGATTGCTAGAAATAGGACTCAGAAAAATGTTTCCCATGGATCTAAGCAGGACAGTAGAAGCACCAGGTTGCCAAGAGGAACATCACCTGGAAGCCATCGCTTAGGAGCTCCCTGCGTTTGTCAGGGCTGCACAGTCCTGTCCTCTGCAGCGTCAGAGCTGGCCAAAACAGCTCCTGAGCGAAGCTCTTTACCAGGTCCAGGGAAGGTTTCCACAGCAGCAGCTTTCAGCTGTTGCTGCAAACTGCTTTATCAGGTTTTTATTTCTCTTGGTCACTTGGAAATTCTAGGGCCAGTGGGGAACACAAGATTACAAAATAAAGAAATAGCAAAGAAAAAATTTCAAATGCAGTGTTTTCCTGCAAAGCTCCTTGGTCGAGGTTTTATATCTAGAGTGCCTGGGGAAACCACTCCCTTGTTGAAAACCCAGCACCGGGATTTAAGATGGGCATAAGGACACCTACCCTGCTCAGCTGAGAGCTCATCCCATTTTCTGACCTCAGCAGTAACAGAGCATCAGGACAGCCTCTCTCCTCCACCACACTGGAACAAACAAACACCCTTTTCTCTTCATTATTCTCTTCTTTGGTAAGCAAAGCAAGGCAGGATCAGTTATGAACATGCCCAACAACTGCATAACAAACACACCCTCAAGACTCCAGTTATGTCAACACGACCAAACCACTGCAGTACCTGGCTGGGGAGAGCCTTCGCTGCTGGGCTCTTAAACCACCGCTGACCTTTTTGACGAAGAAAAGGGCCATAGTACCAACAGCATTGGCTGGAATTTTGTGAATATTCTCAGGCAAAATGATTTTGCCTGTGTCATACAGACGGTCAGAGTAGAGTAATGCAAGCTGACAAGTTGGAAGTGCAGAATAAACTATTAAATATTTCTACAAGAAGAACATAAAGAAAATACTTCATCTGTTTCATGAGCCACTAATGTTTCATAAACCAAAAGAATTACATTTTGCATTAAAAAAAAACCTCATTAAAGAACCAGGAACAATTAAGCTCATATGTAATTAAAACATAGACAATCTCAATCACTCTCAGACTCAGTTATCAGATGCAGAGGGGGAAAAAAAAAAAAAAAAAAAAAAAGAGTCAGGCCAGCAGACCTCCCCATCCTTTCACAGCCCAGACCTGGCCACAGTTACACATGTGGACAGAGGATTGTAATTTTTACTATATATAAAACTTAACAAAAATCTGTCATTTACCAATAAAATAACAAAAGCTGTCATAGGTTTATTTCTGACTCACACCACCTTCCAACGCCCAGCAACAGCTTGGCTCTGTGGCTGGGACATGGGCACAGCCCTGCCACGCCTGAGGAGACACTGAAGTTGTCCCTTGTTCTTGGAAGGACTGGACACCAGGTTGAGCTATTCCTGTGGGTTGTAAGAGGACTAGATAAAAATCTCCACAAGCACCTTCCCCCCGCAAGGGAATCAGCACGGCAGAACTGGACAGTATGTCCTAGGCACCTTGGGGCTGTCCGTGAGGTACATCATTTCTCTACTCATCGTTTCTCTGTTGCTGAAGTATTCAGCAATACCTCATGAGAGCGACAAAACTGTGGCTGGAAACAACTGACAAGCCCCAGCGACAAGATCTTCCCAGGCAGTTCGTGGACGTGCTGCTGCGGAACAGCCAGAACCTGCCTTTGGCCAGACAATGGAGCTCCCTGCCCGAGTTACAGGGGCCGCTGCCTCTCTCCTACACCTGCTTCCTCACCCCTCTCCTCCTCAGCACTCACCCAATCTGCAGGCACAGAAAAGCAGATGCATCTCTCCACATAACCACTTAAATCCTGCTGCAAAGCTGTCACCTCCTGCTTCTCCTGCTTCCTTCTTTCTCCATACCCACACCCTGAAAACACAGGCATCCTCTTCACCAAACCCAAACTACACACACATCACTTTTAAGAACTAACCACAGAGGCTCCACTTCCCCTGTTTTTCCTAGATTCTCACTGAATGAGCTCATGAACTTTCATTTTAACCATGGTTTGGTGAAACAACTGCAAACTGTGCTCCGCTGTTTCATGGACCGTATTCTGACACTGGCTTAGAACTTTGGCTGGTAGAAACCATACTCTATGTCCAATCCAAACCACCTTACATCATCACACACACCAACATACGATACTGCTCTGAAGTCATCTGGCCACGAAGCAAAGAACCCACGCGAAATCTTCGTGCAGGTGGTCGAGGTCTCTCACGAGTCTCAGTAAAGAGGCTCGTTCCATGCCCTGTCCGGGACAGCAGTAAGGGGAAGGCAGAGAAGTCTTTTCTCTAAAGAGGCAGAAACCCCAGTTTTATCTAATTTTCAGTTCCGAGTATCCTTATCCCAGCTGATCACAGGAGGAGAGAACGCTCTGAGCAGACAGTAATGTAACGCAGCAAACAGCCAGGGAGCCGGATCTGGCAGCGCAGCACCACTGCTGTGCCACTGCTTCATCTCCAGCAAGTCACATCTAATCTTTATGATCTATCTTCGCCCTCCAGGTCTTGTACTGGTTTCATCTAGTAGATAAAAGCAGTCAGGGTAAGGATGATATTTACACAATACCTAAAAATTGGAAACTTAGAGCTTGGTTATTTTAAGTGAAATAAAAATTCACTTTGCAGTTTGTTCTTGTGGGTTTCCACCATCAACCACAAAATCCCGTACACCACTAACCCCACCTTCTCTGCTTCTCAGGAAGCCCACAGACTGGGCAGCCAGCTTGCCCCACTTCAGACACTGTCATGAACGAGCACATCTTCAGAATTCACTAGACCCACGAACGCTGGGGGAAACCTGACTTCCTGCTGCAGATGTCCCGACAAGCTGCCACCGTCTCCTCCCATGGGATCCCCGACGTGAAGCCAGCACCCTGACCTCGTGCAAGGGCCAAGAGGACACGTGTCTAAGCGATTCCTTCCCAAGGGTCAGCAGAGGCTGATCTAAAACCGTTTTGAATTCCAAACAACCTTTCTCAAACTGATTTAGAAGGTAAGACAGAGGAAGATTTGAGCTCCCTTCAGGGAGCTGCACTTCCCCCCCCCCCGCCATAGTCCTGGATTCAGCGATGGCCACTGGGGAGATGTGATCAGGATACGGCCTGGTCCAGGTGACTTTCCTCAACACTCTCCAAATCCTCAGACCCCAAACCGTATCTCGAAGCAGAGTACTCCAACCTGCGAGAGCCCTACATGGCAAACCCTGATGCAGATTAGGACCTCGGGATGAAGAGCAGCTCTTCCAACTCCAACTGCAGAGTTCAACAAAAAAAGTCCTGCCATTTGAGAGCTCCTTAAGGCTGCCTTGAGTGCTGGCTATATTCCCCCAGGACGGTGAGGACACCTGCACTGCCAGCCCGCCTGCAGCCCTAAACAAGCTGCCTCAGAAACTTCCACTGGGACTGCTCCACTGGGCCACGGGATAATTCAGGTGGGAAAGGACCTCGTGGGGCCTCCAGTTCAACCTCCGGCTCAAAGCAAGGTCGCGCATAAGATCATACCTGCTTTCTCAGGGCTTTACCCAGCTGGATTTTGAAAACCTCCATAGAAGGAGACTGCACCACCTCTCTGGGCAGCAAG
This sequence comes from Bucorvus abyssinicus, assembly GCA_009769605.1. Lineage (NCBI taxonomy): Eukaryota > Metazoa > Chordata > Aves > Bucerotiformes > Bucorvidae > Bucorvus > Bucorvus abyssinicus. The sequence goes on along the minus strand of CM020035.1, from coordinate 25,565,681 downwards.
CCCCACTGCTCCACTGACCTCATGGTGAAAAATGCCTGACAGACATGGACCTCTCTGCCTTCAATTCATGCCTGTTGTCTCTTGCCCTGCCACCACACACCACTGTAAAGAATCTGGCTTCACCCTCTTGAAAACATCCCCAGAGGTGCTAGAAGGAGCCCCCCCCAAAGCCTTCTCTTCTCCAGGCTCAACACCAGCCACAGTTCCTCGAGGCAATCTTGGTAGCTCTCCACTGAACTCATCCCAGTGCATCAACATTTCCCTTGTCCTGGAGGGAAGTACGACTGGAAGCCATATTCTGGATGCCGAGAGGAAGGGGATAATCGCTCCACTTGACCTAGTGGCTGGGCTCCCATTAATGCTGGCCATGGGGCTGCCCCAGGCTCAGCTTGTTCTCCACCATGGCCCCCAGGACCTTCTCAGCAGAGCTGTGCTGGTACAAAGGGTAACTCCCACCAGGAAACAGCGCCGGGAAGCCCCCACCCTTAGAGAGCTGCTTAAATAGTAAATTTGCTTAGTAATGAGCAGCAGACGAAATGGATAGAAATTGGAGCCAAGTCCTCTTAGTGTTAATACACCTTACTTAGTACTAAGTCGCATCTTAGGGCCATATTCAGATGGCCTAAATTCCACATAAATCCTTCTGCCTCCCATTTCTCATTAGCTGGCTTTCAGGCAGCTCCCCATTCAGCGTCTTACGTAAATTCTCTGCACGGCTCTCCGAACCCACCCAGACTTCTCCGCTGACTGGGACAAGGGGCTCGAGTGGAACTCAGGCCACCTGAACTTGGTCTTTAAGGTCTGGTAACGCTCCAGCATCAGACTGAGTTAGTCCTTTGGGTTTGTCACCGCGGCAGTAAGCAGCACCTTGTCTGTCAGGTTTTAGTTTAGTTACTCTTCTGCTGGAACACGTATTTTTCAAGAGAATGCAGATTTCTAAAGAATTCAGGATTGAGTTCTTCCTGCTGCCTTCAGAAAACCACCTCCGTAGCTGGGTCTCCTGGAACAGGAATGCTTTATCCACAGTTCCCCCGCATTTCATCCCGAGTCACACGTGCTGCGTCTCGGCGATTCACTGATAAAAATCTGGTCTTCAGTACGATTGTGGCTTGAACCATTCACTGGTCTACAATAAACACCCTATAACAACACTAAATGTGGGCTGGGTGAATCAATGGCAGTACGTTCGGCCCAAGATACTCTACTTGGTGGTCTTCCGTAGCCAGGATCCTCCGAGCAAGAGAGATGGAGCGGTGAAGACGGGAACAACCCATAACACTTCCAAAAAGAGGAAAGAGATTCCACACACCCCAGTCCCTACATCTCGCTTCACAACATCATACCGCTTCTGTCAAAGCCCCAGAGCTCTCCAGATGCACCGGCACGGGCAGCCGGATCTCTCTCAACACCACAGTGCACCAACAGACACATGACTGTGACACGGAGAATACTGAGCCTGAGGCTGATTATCGTCACCATTACTTTGAGTGGAGCAGGACTCCTAGACAGCTTTCAGAACCAGGTGACGGCTTCTGGAGGAGCCAACAGGCTACTGGAGAATAAATCAGGTAGGTCTGCTCCTCTCCGAGGGAGTCTGCTCCCAGCAGCAGGAAGCCTGATTTCCTGCCCAGCCACAGGGACGGGATCCACAGCACGGGCTGAGCCTGTCCTGCCTTCCAGGAGTCTCGACCACCAGCAGGTTCACTACAGTCTGTCAGCCAGCCACCAAAACCCAACACGCAAAGCATCAGGTTTGCACCTACCCCCTGTTTCCAGGGACAAACAATAACAAACACACAGAACAACTACAAAGAAAACAAAGTCTTTCAGTCACCATGTTTAGCTGCAACCACTCCTGAAGCATAAACCCACGGGACAAGGAGAAATCACCATCTTTAACGACGCCGCTCCTTAATTTTTCAAAGCACACAGGACACGTCAACAGAAGGAGATGTACTTGCTCTCTCGGTGGTGCAGACCGTTAGTAGTACGAAGCTTGTGAGCACACACCCAGCTGATTATCTTCCTCTTAGGACATAATTAAGACCTGATAACATATCTCTCATTTCTGACTTTTACTTTTTACCCCCAGGAAAAAAAAAAAAAGGTCGTATACCACAGTGAATTTTTTACACAAGGAGATGCTGGAGAAAGGTTCTTTCTACAGTAACCAGAAACACACCCCAGTTTCATGGCGTGCTTTTTCTTTATGTGATGCTTAGAACAATATATGAAAAAACTTCATGTCAACTCAAAAATTCCTTAAGGCTTCTATAACATTCTAAAATATTCCGAGGAAAAACGAGCACCATTGACCAGAACAGGCTCCATTTCTCACTGGTTTGGCTCTTTTTCACCAATTCTGCACTTTTGAAGGCAGTGAGTGAGGCTATTTACGTAGAAGAGTTTCACGTTTGGTGCTACCACGTCCGTTTCGCGGGCCAAAACAACCGCCACGTTCCAGGTCCCGGTACTTGCACACCGAACCCGGTACTCCTCCGGTACAAACGGAGCTGCTCTTGCTCCACCTGCACTTACAGACCAGTCGCTGCACGCCCAGCCCCGGGACTACGCGCAAAAGCACGTTCGCGACCAAACCCCCGGGATTTGGGGCTATCCCGGTAAAGCGGCGGGGACGCCGCCTTCCCCGCCCCGGGGCCGGGCCGGAGCCGCGGCGAGCAGCGCGCTCGCCCAGCCCCGGTGACTCACGGCGTGCGTTCCCCACCTCCTCGTGCGTAAGAGCCGAAACACAAAGAAAAGCAGAATTAAATAAGCACCTATTTCTGCCCATTATTCCCCTAATTAGCCAGCAAGTCGCTCCGGGGAGGGCGGCGAGCCCCGCACCGCGGCAGGGAGGCCGGCCGGCCGGCCGCCGCGGCGGGACACACCGGTGTGCAAGCGGGCCGCCCCTCACCGCCAGCACGGCCGAGGGCGGTTCTGGCTGCACACCCCTGCCGCCACCTCACTGGGCCGCTTCAGCACCACCGGATGGCCGCCGCCCCCTCACTCCCCCCCCACCACCGCAGAGGCGGCGAGAGGCCGCGCCGCCCCGCCCTGAGTTGCGGCCCCGGGAGGCCCCGCACTCCCAGCGACGCAACCACCCCCGCACCGGCCTCCCCGCAGCCCCGCACTCACCGGGCTCCGGTCCAGAGGGACGCCCGCACGTCGCGAGCCGCCTCTACCCGTCCCGGCGCGGCCGCTCCCGCCGCCGTGGCCCGAGTGCGCGCCCCCGGCCGCGCCGCACCGCGCCACTGGCTGGGCTCAGCCGCCGCTCGGCAGCCCGCCGCCGGGCGCCCTTATTCCGTATGCGCCACGGCGCCTCCTGATTGGCTGCAGCGGGGTGGCGCGCGGGGCCGGACTACCGAGGAGCGGAGCGGGAGGCGGAGCTTGAACCGGGCCGGGGTTACTACAGGGCACCCGCTGCGGTGGGCGGGGCCGAGCGGCGGGGAGGGGCGGGGCGAAGACGGGCACACCTCCCGCGCGGGCGTGCGTCACTCTGCGGCGCTGCGACGTCACTGCGCCTGCGCCGGGTCTGCTGTGTGTTCCCGCCGCTGCGCTCTGAGGCGCGGAGCCGTCGCCGGGGGCCCCGGGCACGGCCAGCCCTGGGCGGGGGCTGCCGCGGTCACCGCGGCTGGAAATCGCCCGGTTCCGCCCCTACCTGAATCTAGCCGCGTTCCATCTCCATTAAAATCGCTGTCAATTCGTGATTTCAGGGATTTTGCCCCATCTTTTTGCTTCGGTGCGGTTTTTTCCAGGGCAGGCCTTCGGAAGACCCTGGGGGAACGGGTCGTTTACGCCGTAAGGCTCTTGTACGAGTCTGCGCTGAGCACAGACACCAAAGAACAGGAGCGAAGTTCTCGTGTCACCCCAGAGCACTGGGGTAGGGAGGGAGCCACTCTGAGAACACTCACGGCTCCTGCCAACCATGCTCGTGCTCACAGGTGCTTGGTTTGGGGTTTTTTGCCATTTCCAGAAGGAAAAGCTCATTAGTTATTCTCACTTCCCCTTTTAAAAGGTTCCAGGCATCCAGTCAAGGGGAAAACCCCACTGCCATGTGTTTCAGCAGCGGAGAACGAACAGCGAGGAGGAACAGCAGGGAAGATGGGAAGCGCTCTTAGGCGAAGACTGCGGTGGATGTACAGTCAGCCAGCCCGTCAGGAAAGCGAGCAGGAGGCCAGGGTTATATTTGGCCAGTTCTCCCTAATACCCAGGGGGAGTTAATAAAAACAGAGCCCCAAGCGGCACTGAAAGAGGAGAGTCGATGAATGGGTGAATAGGCGGCATTAATCTTGGATGAGCAGGTTGCTGCCTGCTGAGACTCAGGGGAAAAAACCCAACGGTGTCACAAATTGAACAGATGTGAGAGCTTTGAGCTCAAAACCCCTGGAGGGACCCAAAATTAAGTGCTTTGAGAAGGTACCTCCGGTTAAACTAAAACCAAGTGGGTTTCTCACGTGAAATTATGTAGACAATTAAAGAAGGAAAGGCTTGGGCAGCACAGAGCTCGTGGTCTGCGTGGAATACATTTCACTGTAGCCTTCAAACTTGTGAAAAATAAATGACTCTATAAATAGCAAACTTCCCCTGTGGCTCATTAAATAATTGAACACTGCAAGTTAATGCAGTGTTACTCTAAATCCAATGATTTTTAACTAAAAAGAAGAGAACAGTTTTAAACCATTTGCTACAAGCAGCTCAACAAAGAGACTTGTGCCCCCGAGATTAAATTGGAAAGCAGCAAACTCTGGCACCAAACGATTAATTATTCAGTCCAACATTTGGTGATATGGTCATGCCTGGAGCCACTTCGTACGGAGAGAGATTGATGACATTAATAATAAGGTGATCAAGGGTATGGTGTAAAATTTATCACCACTGGACACAGTTCAGCTTTGTTAACGCTCAAGCACCTCTTTAATTCCTCCCCTGTATTTTCCCGTACCACAGATACGCTGCCAAACTCCTGCGGTTAATCAGAGCCCCCCAAAACGGGAATTTCCAGCGAGGGAAAAGCCTGTCCAAAGGTTGGGATCTGTAAAACAAGCTGCAAGGCGCGCTGCCCAGCACCGCCGCTCCCAGGAACTACCACGCTACGAGAAACTGTCATCCTCGGAAAATCAGAGGCAGGGTTAAAAATAGGATGTTTTTCTGCTCTTGAACTTTCTTGCTAAAAGCCGCCGTCATTTTCTAGGCCAGTGAAACGTTACAGCAGAGCTGACAGCGCCAAAGGCAGCCAAGAGGAATCAGAAGCATCAAACAACGAACAGTGCCTCCAGCCTGCAGAAAATAGGTGATCCCTGTGGGCTCTGACAACAGCCACGTCCTGAGCAACCAGTATCTTAGCATTTAATTGGCACATAGACCATAAAAACACCCTCACCCAGGTCTGAGTCCACGTCTGAGCCCACCACACTGCTCCCTGGCACCTCACCAGCTTCATCTGGGTTACCCCGCGTGCGCCTGGTACCTGTGAATGTCCACTGCCCAGGACAGACTCGCTTTCCTCCGCGATTCGGAGTGAATAAACACAGTAAAGAGGTGGTGTTACAGACAGAGCCTGCAGTGACAAACCCTGTGACGCCACAGCGAGGGGCTGAAACAACCCACAAGCACCTTCCTGCTGTAGCAGGTGAAGGCTCAAAGGCTTCAAAAGATCATTTGCTTTTATTTAATGAGCTTTGTTTAGTCAACTAGCATGCGGTGTTTTCATTAAACAAAACAATTGTGGTGCCCAAGACTTCAACCAGGAAGCAAACATGGCCAAGGGTTTCCAAAACAGATGCTTAAATTCGGGCTCATGAACAAGTCGGATGTTTGGGGCTATTAGAGAAACTTGAGGTGCAAGAGCCCAAACTGTGTCAGACGTTTTAAAAAATAAAGTTATTGCAATGAGTGCCAGGCCCAGTGTTCTGTGACTCAGACACCAAGGTGCCATCGACGAATACCCTCAGAGACCGATCCCTCAAACTGCAATTTGCATCCAAACATTAAATCGGTTTGAATCCGGGGCTGTTTGAATCTGGTTTCGTTTTGGCAAAACAAATCAGTCATTACAATACCCGTGAAATCTAGTCCGCAGAACTAAAGTTCCTTGGACACACCGGGATTTCCTTTGCAGCGTGGGACAGCAACGCTTTGATCAAATTATGAGTAAAATAAGAGTAATGATAAGAGGGCGTTTATTTAAGCTTTGTCTGAGGGACATCCTCCTTTGCTGCAGAGCAATTACCCAGATATCAAAAATCTGGTGTCAGAAGCAGCAGGCAATGACCTAGACCTTCGCTATCAGCTGGGGCTTATATGGTTAATAAAGCCATTGCAAAGTTCAATAATTCAATAACAGTAATTGCAAAATTCGATACATTTTAAGGCTCTTCCACTGCAAGACTAGAGAAGGGGGTCACTGGTTAAAGAACAGAGAAAAAGAAATTCTAAATCACATACTAATATACTTAGGGGCACTGATGTTCCATTCTGTACTAAAGCCTATAGAACTGAGCACTCACAGAAACTAGGGAAATCGGAAAACACAGAGAATAAAAAGGAGACATGCAGAGAATAAAGGCCGGGGGATCGAAGAGAAAGGGCTCGTTCAGCACTTCAATGCTGAAGGAGCAATAATGCCAGTGTGATTTTATAACCCTCCTACGTCTTGGCAGTATTCTGAAGTAAATCCACGAAGGCATAAATAACAGCATGATCTCTGCGATGGTTGAAGTGACACCACACTCCCAGTCCAGCTCTCGGGTGCTCTGGGTTTAGAAGAAGAGGCCAGTGATCCCTGGGAGCACATGGCGCATTCAACCCCACCTGACACAGGCAAGGGCTGAGGATTAGGAGGATGAAGATTAAGGAAGGCGGTTTGTGTGTGAGGAAGACTACAGCCACACCATGATCTGCCTCCCTGCGACACGTTTGCCTCACCAGCTAACGGACCCTACGCGTGTGCTTCGCGACACTCCCGTTCTGTACCACTCGTACCTCAAAGACATGAGCGTTTCTGAGACAGGAAAGTAGAATATATGCAAATGTGTATAAGAATTAGAAACAACAAATTCTTTGTATGTGCAGTGAATGTTTTTAAGGGATTGTTCCCCTGAATCTTTCCCATGGGAGACCACAACTCTCTGGCGTTTGCAGGAGAACACCAGTCTGAAGTCCTGGAGGGGTGCTCCAGCCACACGCAGTGTTTCCTCCTGAATGCTGTGTGCTGGCGCCAGCCCTCGCCAAGGAGTCCTAACCCCAGCAACCAACACAAATTTATCCTCTCAAATCACTTACAAGATACACTTGAGGCCGGGCTTTGCTGGCCAGTGAATTTCCTGAGCCGAGATGCTCAGTACTCGGAGCAGACAGGGACCGTTCCTGTGCAGCCAGCTGGCAGCCGACAGCACTGTCGTGCAAATACTCCCCGAGGCCTCCTATAATCAGAGAAAGTCTAGTTTTAATACACTGACCTTCCCCAGCTTGGGGAAAACTGACCATTCTTGAGCTAGGATCACCTAGGTATCCCTGTGACAGTCTGACGCGGTACCTGCGCGTGGTTTAGTGTTACTTGGGTCGGGTTTAAAGGCGGTTTATCTCATCTCTCTCTCTAGCTGAGACAAAAACCTGGTATTTTAAATTGCCATCAGGAGCACAGCTCACCAAGGTCATGTTCTCACAGAACCTGTTCTGCTCCTGGGTGCAGGTACTGAGTCAGCTCCCTTTTCCGCCAGAATAGGGTGTTCCCAGCATTATTTCTGCTCGTAGCAAAGTATTGCTGTTTGCCATGGGAGGGGTTGGCAGCAACTGCTGCTCACGTTAGCAAGGAGAAACGAACTGCGCTTTCTGGGGGCCTAAAGAAGGTTATTAATTCCTTGGAAATATGCAGAGATGTCAAATCTTGAACCGGATAAAAATTAAGTTGTTATAGACATAAAGTTTCTATTTCCTCTCTTAGGTTACAGTAATAAGAGCAATGGTTTTGCAGTTCGCTGATGGGTTAGAAGTCTCTGCAAACTCCAGGGGCAGGCAGCGCTCTTCAGAGAGAGGAGAGCGCTCTTTTTACAAGGTTTAAGTCTGTAAGAGACAATTAGACTACGCTGGTAATTAACAGCGGTGTGAATGTAACAGGGAGTAATGACTGCAGTGACTGAAATTGTGGGGTATCTAATCAACGTGTGAAATCTGGGTGCCTTTAGGATAGGATCAGCTCAAAGAGCTGTCATCAGATGCCGTTCCCTTTGCTCCTGCAGAGGCATGGAAAGCACTAGACACACCACTGAGAGCTAACATCCATTAAGAGACTTATTTCCAAAAGCTTTAAACTCTCCATCCTTATTTTCCTTGTGTCAGGGATACCAGATTTTGTGGCAATATTAGTTTTCCTCTGAGTATCTCAAAGAACGAAAAGGTATCTCTGACTATCCCGGGAAAAAAATGATCCATTTGCAACTCCAATTCATGAAGCCCTTTAATACTTTTGATTCCTCCACCCATCTCCTCCTGGGCCCAGCACGGAAGGTCACAATCAATTATGCCATGAAAAGAGCAGTTACTCTTTAGGTGACAAAAAATCCAGCTCACACCTTGACTTTAGACATTGATTAGTCTGCAAATACACAAAGAATCCCACGGAATGGGGCAGGCAGATCACACCCCATCGCACCTAGTTAATGGTTCAATATTTTAGTAATAGCTTTTGCCTGGGGAATACTGAAGAGCCACTGAACTGCCCTGGCAGTTCAAGAAGAAGGGGTGATGTTTGAGAAGAGGCCAACACACAGGGAATCCTCCTGAGAACTCAGCTTTGGGGTTCTCTGAAAATTCTGATCTTTCCTTTCCTGCAGGAACTGTAGTCCGCATGTACGACATTACCTAGAGCGGGTCCTTCCCAGGACCAAACTCACTCACATAACCCCAGCTCTCCATCACATTCGCCCTTTTTCTTCACCTTCATCGCTTGTTGCACATGAACGCAGCCCTTGATCTGACGGCAGATGCACTAGACCATGATCAAAGTTCAGAGGCTGGTAAATGAGCACAGGAGACTCCAGCCACAAGGAAAAGGCCTTGTCATCCTTGGAACCCAACCCGCATACTTCTGCTGCCGCGTAACGAGAACCATCGTTATGGTTAGACACGTGATGATGAGTAACGAGGATGCAGATCCCTGGCTCTGGAGTGCCTGGAGACATGTTCATGCCACCCAAACTGCTGACAGAGCCAGGATTCATCGCTTGCCTTTAGTGACACCTTCCCCTGCATGCTTTTATTTTTCCACCATGAGTTAAAATGTCAAAATGTGGCAATTATGGGTGTCCCGAACTGACAAGTGGTTATCCACAGAAAAACAAATATATTTAAAAAACCAGGGGAAGTTCAGGGATCTGTATCCCATCTCATCAGCACTGACTGTGGAAATAGCCCCTCTTCATGCCCAGTTTAACCATCGCCTCTCAACGGCCGCATTCCCTGGCCTTTAGCTTGGCTAACCAGTGGCTGACCGCTTCTGCTGCAGCGACATGGGGAGGGGAGTTTAAACCGAGTCCGGTTCTCCAGCTCTTGGTGGCTGTTGCTCTTGCTTTTCATGCAGTCCTTCAACGGGTGACAGAAAAGATGGGATCATGGGCCTTTATCATCATTCTCGGTGGTAATCCTGGGACCTGCAGCCGCTGTTGGCAGGAGGACAATTCTCACTGGGCTCAGTGGAGGCACTGCTGCTCCCCAAAGCCAGTTATTTTAAGTCACATCTAAACAAGGAATTATCAGCTTAAGATCAGCCTTTCTCCCCTGCAGCAGGGTCAGTTAGATGCAGCACTCGGTCACTAAAAAGCAAAATTACATCCCGCTTGCTCGAGCCACACTCCTCCTGGCTTCCGTGGGTGTTGGCTCCTGCTGACCTGCAGAATTCACAGCCTGGCCGTGGCTACATGGGTGAATACTGGAGGGTGAGGTGCCCTGGCATGGCCTGTTTGCAGAGCTGGACACCAGCCACGGAGGCAGAGCTGCCTCGCTCCAGACACTGCTCCAGGTGCTAATTACCGACATCCTGGTCTGTGGGAAGGGGGTGACTCCACACCATTTCTTGCGCCACCCGCCTGGCACCGCTCTGCTTTCTGCTGGTAGTTTTTTGCCTTCTCTAGCTCACAGAATCATGGAATGCTTTGCGCTGAGGGGACCTGCAAAGGTCACCCAGTCCAACCCCCTGCAGGGAGCAGGGACATCTGCACCCAGCGCAGGGTGCTCAGAGCCCCACAGGCCAACCTGACCTGCCATAGTGCCAGGGATGGGGCTTCTCCCACCTCTTGGGGCAACCTGGGCCAGGCTCTCACCACCCTCAGGGTAAAAAATTTCTTCCTTCTCTCTGGTCTGAATCTCCCTCTTTCAGTTTAACCCCTCAGCCATTGTCCTGTCACAGCAGCCCCTGCTGAAAAGCTTGTTCCCAGCTTTCGGACAGGCCCCTTTAAGCACTGGAAGTCCACACTAAGGTCTCCTCGAAGCCTCCTCTTCTGCATCATCAGCTCATCCCCTGAGCAAAAGTGAACAAACACCCCAACACAAACGGTCACCAGACTCCGTACCCTTCCCAGCCTGCCCATGAGCTGGTCTTAACACATCTGTGTTTTTTTTCTATGAAGCTATTTCAGGGGGATTTTTATCCATCACTAGGTCACCTATATTTGCCATTAAGTAAAAAGATTTATGTACCAAAACAGACATATTGTATGTTCTAACAACCCAATCCCAACATTGTTATTTTTGCCAGGCCCAGCTCAGGCAGCCTCTTGCTGGGCTGAACGGCAAAGCACCAAACTGTGTGGGTAACGCCCCTCTCCCCCCAGCTCGGAGCACTTCTGTTGGTACTGGTCAGGTGAGGACTCCACTCTACATCCCAATACCTCTGGAGCGCAGGTGGCTGTGGATCCAGGGCTGACACTCACCTCTTACTGACATCCATGGGGTTGCTCCTCAGCTCCTCTACAGCTTCAGCAGCCCACACCATGGAGCATCTCCTCTGGCAAGCCAAGGAGCGCTCACCCGGAGACCCCTGCTCGCTGCTGTAGCCCCAGTTAACCTCCAGGTCACTCTGGGTACATCCGTCTTCTCAGCCAGATTTCTGAAATGATTCAACAGAACGGAGCTTCCCCCCGGGGCGGAGGCATGAACCACCATCAGCAGGGAGAATTCCAGCGACCTGCCGTCACCGCCTAAGACCGTCGTTACCTCACGCTGCACCTAATTAAGGCTGCGATTCAGCATCGCTGAATCAGTTTGTTCAATGGGACTGTCTGGGCAATGAGAAAACTTCCAGTGCTTTGCTCTGAAATGTCCAGTCGCCGAAGACACCACTTCCTGAAGGGCAAAAAGGTCTTGAGAACACGAGGCTTGCAAGAGGACCCGGAGTCTGAAGGTCAAACAAAGTGGAAGCCCACCTGGTCTACAGGGCAGACTGCATCGGCCCTTTCCCTGGAGCCCTGCAAACCTCAGGTGACCTCCTGGGGACTCCTCACCTTTGCCTCACGTAAAACTGAAATGAGCTTCACACGTAAGACCCGGGAGGACACGCTGTCTTCTGGGGGAGTGAAATCTCCTCCAGGCCCTGCTGACTTCAGGACCTTTCCTCTGGCACCGAGTGTTTTCAACAAAAGAGAAAATGCTCCAGACAAAAGGCACTGCAGCCTTCCCTGCTGCTCGTCTGGTCCAGAGCAGGTCTGGATTAGCTGCATCAGGAGATCTAAGAGTTGCCACACGCCAGTGAAAGGACATGTTGCTTCGGGCTGGTTTCTGCAGTGCTTCTCAGGATGGATGTCTTAATGGCTACCGATGCTTGGTCACGGAGCGGAACCCACAACCCAAGGACAGCGGCTGGGGCAAATTATCGACATATTGACATTTCAGTCCAGCTCCGGGATGCGTTTGAATGGACTCTCCCAGGCAGGGCAGTAAGAGTGAGTTCCGGGGGGGATTTGTGATGAATAAACGCTCTTGAACTGAAGGAGTAAATTCCCAGGTACAGCTTCACTTCTCACCTTTGGACACCAGCCATCGGACTGGAAATGGAGCTAGTGGGAGCTGTGGATAGCAGTGCCCATCCTGCCTTTTCAACACACCTCAGCATACCTTAACTCCTCAGATAATGACAGCAGTTATTTTGCCTGGGCTCTGCACGCTCTCTCTCTCTCCCTCTCACTGACAGTGGCTGAAATTTCGGCTTCGTTTCCTTCTCCCCCAGTCATCACCGTGCCGTCCCCACTCTGCACAGGACACGCTGCCATTCAAAGGCCAAAAGTTGCTAAAGCGCTTATGCAAGTTAATTACTGTGCCCGTTTAATCCCACATAATGCAGATTAGTGCTGTCAGCTACCGTTCGGAGGGCGGTTGCTGGAGCAGGCTGGCCCATCCGCGGGGAAACTGCTCTCCTCAAGAGCGGCCGAGTCGCTCCAAGTGCGGAGCTGCTGAGCAGTGCCGGGGCCAGGAATCTCTGGTGCTGTTCCCCGGTGGCTGTCAGGATGGGGGAGATGGACACAGAAGCTGGATGTGATGAAGAGGCAGGTCTAAGGAAGGTATCACACCTCTCATTCCAAGAGAAAATTGTCAGCTTTGACCCCGTGCCCCACTTCTGCACAGTCAGATAAAGAACATCAAAGTTTCAGTCCCACAAAAGACAACCTCACGTCAGGGCAGGAGGCAGGATGAAGTCAAGCCACTCTTTTCATAGCAAACTGGAAATCCTAATGCCTGTTTTATCCAAACGAACACTGACAGGCCACAGAAAGCTGTCCAGTTTGAACGGCCAGTCACCCCATGGGAGGAGACGGTGGGAGGCTGGAGGGCTTCCTGGAAGCTACAGCTACTCACCACTTGAATCCAGGCTAATGGGATTAATTTCCAGTCATCACTCGGGTAAAGTGCCCTGTGGCACTTACTCTCCTGCTTATTCCCCAGCAGAGTGCAGATAGAGCGTGTTCAGAGGGGTCATGCCAGAGCTCAGTGGCAGGTCATGCTTCAGGACTTCCAGCAATGCTTTTCCGGGTTTTCCAGTTGGAGAATATTAAACATTGTTTTCACAGGGTTTGTTTTTTTCTTTCCTAAAGATCAAAACCCGATGATAAATTCCAAATAGCTTCCAGAGCAGCATCAGTTGCGGTGCCTTTTCTTTGCCTTCCTCCCGGCCTCAGGAATGAAACCATCAACTTGTTTCTGATTCTAGTGACCAGGTTAAAACCAAAACTCAGCACAGTTTCGAAATCTTCATGGATGTTGGAAAAACGAGAAATCTGAGCTCTTGAGAAAAGCCTGGCGGGATGCAAGCAGCCGGGATCCCCCCGGCGCCGGCTCCGCGCCCCCGGCATCCGCCGCAGCTCCCCCCCGCTCCCGTCCCCGCCGGCCGCGGCGCGGCGGCGCCACCTGGCGGCCTGGCTCTGCCCTCGCACAGACCCGGCTTCCCCGCAGGGCCCAGCCTCGGGGGTGGCGAGCAACGTCCTCACCTGGACGTGGTTTTCCAGAGCTACCCAGGCGAGATGTCGGCCAAACAGAGCGTATAGAGGCCCACAAGGGCTTCTTGGTCCCAGCACGCTTTGAGGGAGCCTCTTCCTCTTCGCACTGCAAAAGGCTCTTGTGTGAAACTCGCTGTTGGGGTACGGAAGGCGACCAAAGAGAAGGTTCCTCACCTTCTCTTTTTTAGATGGGTGTGTTTCCCCAGCATATGACTACGTTCAGTAAACTCCTTTCTCTCCTCTCCTCTTCCTTTTCTCTAGCTCTGTTCTGCCTGTAAACCTGAGGAAAGGCGAGGTTCTGCTGGGCTCTGTAGTGCACCACTGCTCCAGCAGCTCAGTGCACATGGAATCGACACCAACCTTAAGAAACATCAGCTTGGAAAACCACCCACATCCTTCAGGCCACCCAATTCCCGTCAGAGGCACCTGCTTGGGGCTGGAGGTAACATCACTCCCCTATCGCCAGCAGTCTGACCAGGACTGCAGCACTTTGAGCTGTGAAGATTCAGTTGCTCTTGATGCAAATTTTGCTTAAAATTCAAACTTAAGTTGAATTCAACTCATCTCATCTGACCTCTGAGTTCAGTGAGGCTCCTCAGGTCTGGGGGGTGAAGCCCTTACCCATCAGCAGCGATGCACATTTCAATTCCAGACAACAAAACTGTGGTACAAACCTTTATTATCTCGCACCTCCTTGCCACAGCTATTGTGGAAACAACGGACATTCATCTTTTACAGGTACCATCAAAAGTTACAAGGTGTAAAATAGACTTTGTAGATCACAGTGAAAATTCTTGAGGATTACTTTCTGTAAACGGAATTTGGCAGAGATGCTCACCCCCAGGGGAACAGGTAGCCCTGAACACCTTGATGCGGCAGTGGTACATCTTGCTGAGAGATGACCAGCTTCCCTGGGTTTACCTGTGTCACAGAAAGACACAAAGAGAAACAGCACCCCCAGGAAGTGTGGACATCCCACCAGAAACCTCAGCACTGCCCGGTTCTCCTCATCCCAGCTAGAGAGAGGGCAGTCACCATCTCCACTAGCTGCCTGCTCTTGCTTCGTCGAGCAACGAGAAGGCTCCTCAGGACCGTGGCAGTGGTGGGACTCGTGCCTGCGCGAGCCACAGCGGCTCTACAGCTCCCAGGGCTCTGGCCTTTAAGCTCAGTCCTGCAGGGCCATTCTACAAAGCCACACAGAGGTAAATATTGCAGATGACGTCACACCTATCTGCTTTAGAGACTGATACTCTAGACAATTTGTTAATAACCAGTACTTTGGGAGGACCGTCATAAGCCATATGCAGCAGTTCTTGAGCAATGACAGATATTTAAGTAGTTTGGAGATTTTGTTTTCTGTTTTCTCCATCTTCCTGCATCACAAAGCCATGAAAATGTCAGCAGGCAGAGCAACACAATCCCCACGCCTTCTAACTGTGCCAGTTATGGAGGGTGTTCAGAGCCCACCAAGACATCCTCATGGAATTCGAGGTAAGCTAGTTTGTGGGGTACCCTCTGAGCAGATGTTGCCCTAAAACCAGTCTCTACCACATTCTCTAGGTCTGGCTAGTTTGATCAACAACAATCCATTGTTATTCCCCATCCTCGACCCAGCGCTAATGCTTTTAGATTTACATCCTGGGCTTCTGTATCATTAAGGTAATGGGAAAAAAGCAGACTGAGAATTGGAGGAAGTATCTCATTAGAGCAGATGATCTAGGAACCCTCTGACAGAGACTCCAAATTCTTCTTTCATGAATACTCAGCACTATTCACCAGGGCAGCCAGCAAAAAAACCAGGAGAAACAGTTCTCCTGAGGAAACCAAGCTGCTTAAAGCAAGCCAAACACTTCAGGAAAGCCAGATCTGCAAAGTCCACATACAGGTAGAAAACACTTACAGCTACAAGGATTTATCTTGTAATAAATTCAGTAGTATACCACAACTCTCTTCACACACCATCATCTCCAGGACTGAGGCCTTTTAACTGAAAAAGTGTTTGGCTGAGATGGGTTTTTCTTTTTTTTAAACGGACATCCACACTTCTCCCACACTCAGGCGCCTGCTTTGTACACAGAGCATCCTCCTAACCTGCCGCACCCCAGAGCTGTGCTCACCCTGCCTTGGCTCTTACTGCTGTGTCACGCTGCGGCACAGCCTTCCACGTACTTCCCCACATCTATCAGCAGGGAAGGAAAAAGAAAAAGATACCAAGTCTGTGTTTCCTGGTGAAGTTTCCTGAGCTGGACTGAACAAAACGGGCTCCCCTTCCTTTGGTGGAACTGCTTGGCATATCATTGCAAGTAAAGTTCACACGATTCCTCCGCCAGCTTCCTCAGCATGATTCTCCCGCCCTGTGCCTGCTCTCCTCCCAGGCTGAACTACCAAACCAAGCCGCTTCACCTTCCAAACCAGTGACCCAAAGCACAGCTTGCCCCAAAAAATCACGTTGCTCAGCGATTCCCACCATCCGGCGTAGATATGCTGGCAGAACGCTCCACGCACTGTTCTGCTCCAGGCAGGGGTTTCTCTGCTCCATAGTGACAAACCACTTTTGGCAGTGCCCTGTTCAGGACAGGAAGCTCCTACTTCTTCTGAACTCCCATGGAAAAGGCTTATCCCAGCCATCTGCTGAAAACACACCCCATCATTCCTACGGAAGGGCAGCAGGGTCCTGCTACCTGATGTCACATTTGATCCGTGCTGGTAAATCTCTCGACTTCTCATCAAAGACTTCTCAGGTTTATACTTTCCCTGCTTGTGATGGCATCATGCTGGGGCAATTTCCTCTGCTCAAGCTATGGTAGGTACCGTGGTGGTACGAACACCCATGCAGAACCTCTCACTGGCATCTCTGGTATGGACGAACCTAAAAGGACAACTCAAAACAGCACTGGCTTCATGGCTCACACCCCAAGGAATTTTTCCCCCAACAGTAAGATAAAAAAATCAACAAACCATCTAATAATCCCTCCTTAAAATTATTCCTTACACAAGGATAATTACAGACTGCAAAATACAGATTGCAAGAAAGTCATCTTTCACCATACGCTGGTTTTTTCCATACGATTCGGAATCACACGTTGTACTTTGCTACTCGAAGATGAGAGATTTATGCTCCGGGATCCCATAATTTCTTTTGTGTTCTTCAAACAATTGTCTCAGTTTCTGCAGGTACAACGTGTGCAGCTGTTCGATCTCTGCAGTGGTGGGGTTCAAGTTCTGTTTGACAGGGATGGGGCTTCCCACTGCAAATCAAACACAACGGCAGTATTAGCTTCACGGAGGTCTTTTTTTGAAGCAGAACTGCTCTCCCTCCTGTCCCAGCTCCACCACAGCTCCCAGCAAGGTGGTGGAATCATAGCACGATTCTCTTGCCCTGGGGCCTGATCCTGCCTTTCACACATCTGAGCCCTGGGTCTCTACTGCCTTTTGCTCAAGTTCAGATAAAACAGATTTAAAACCCCCATCATTTCAGTCTGGCAGCAAAAGAGCCAAGGAGAAGGGGGTTAAGCTCTGACTTGAAGGAGCAGTTTACTCTTCAACATACAATCCCGTGGGCTCTGCACCGTCTTGCCATCGGGGTCATGCTCCCCAAGCTCAAAGCAGCATTAAAACCCATGTACCTTCTCACCTTCTGTTCTGTGTGAATACTAGAGGTACCCAGTGTGAGGGACGTGCCCAAGAGGACAGTGGAAATGTCCCTCGGCCTAGGGAGGAGTAGCGCCCCAAGCCCTGTCAGGTGTCTCCGAACCATCCGTTGCCCACAAACACCATTCCAAGGAGATGTTCTCCAGGCGCTGTACAACCCCTGCAACCTCCTCCGAGTAAGAGCAAGAGGGAGGCAATTCCAGAGGGCAGCCGCCTCCTCAGCAAAAAGCCATGGCTAAAAAGCCTGTGATATGCTACAAGAAGCTTCCCATGACCTCAGTCTTGCTCATGTTGTTCAGTCACTAAGATTTTGACAGCTGCTCTTGCACTGAGAACTTAATAGACCCAGTGCAGACTGCAGAGGAGGCCTCTGCAGAAAAGAAGAGTTAAAAGCACCCCCAGAAGCTTTTAAAAGGCACCTGAAAATCCCTTTCAACCAATGTTGCCACTTCAGATTGGACAGTGTTGAGGGAAGGGAGGTCTAACCAGAACCACAAAAGGGCTGATTCTGCATTTTCCTGCTGCAGCTTCAGCTGCCAACAGCTCTTGGGCCCTACGCAGTGCTGAAATTCAGACTCTACACGGCTAGGGCTGGGAACCTAGAAAATGCGGTGCTCTCAATCTGATGCTCTGAAAACTTTTTGGCTTTAAAATAAGTGACATTTTTAGACTGCCTGTGCACAATGTGCTGATGCAGACGGCTGTTCCATTAAACACGAGTGGAACTTTCCATGGGGAAGGAACGCCCCAGGGAGCCGCAAAGCGGCAGCCTGCGGAAGAGCTGCGGAGCTCTGGTACGGAGTGGACAACCCCTTGGGTTTCCTTGAGGATAGAAGCCTGCGAGTGAAGAAGAAGATCTGGCCTGGGACAAAGGGGAAAGGGAGAAAAGAATCCCCTCTTTTGATTGGGGGAGGACAGGAACAAAAAGAAAATGATTAAATAAAAAGGAAATATCTCTTTTAAAGCTCTCACCCTGCTTTAGATGCACAGTGACCAATCGCTTCTGTTAGATTTCTACATTCACATGGAAATTAGTAGCACACTTACAACTTAAACGTTCACAAAGCATTAGGAAAGGCACAGGGAACTCACCAACAGTATGAATAGGCTGCCGGTATGGGATTAAGCCAAAACTGTACTGAAATACTCCTCGAGCGTGAAAGAGCGGTAGAGCAAAGCCCATTATCTTCTGCATCTTCTCCTGGATGTTCCTAAGCCATGAGCCTTTGGGGTTTGCCACTTGCTTGAACAGTTCGTTCTCGCCAAAGGAGAACACCGGGACCAGATGAGCCCTGGAACACAATGACCCCGCTGAGGATCCCAGCTCACGGTGAGCAGCACTGCAGTTCACCGCAGCTGCCTGGCAATGGCTTCACAAGAAGTAGCACAGCGAGCTTCAGCAGCTCCGAATGCCAGCAGCTCTTCTGGTACGCAGATGCTCTGTGGGTTTTGGGGTTCAAAAAACAACCAAAGTGATTGGCATCTATTAGCCACGAGCTTTTGGGCAGCATTTAAGCTGGTTGCTGCCCGTCCCAATGTTTTATGACTGTTCACGATCATAAAAATGAATGATTGAACATATCATCATCATCATGATTATGATCTTCTTGACCACTATTTTGGCAAGTCCACCCTTGTTCTGCTGCATTTGCTCCTTTGGCAAGTAAAGACACCTCGTTGCGAACCTTAAACTGCTCCCAGCTGGCAGGCAGCAAAGCCAGACCTTGGCTTTCATCTGCCTTGTGACTGGAGCAATGCACGCACTTGGTTTCAGCACAAACCCCGTGATAAAACCCAGATACCCCTGCTGCCACGAGCACAATGCCAAACCCCGCTGCTGTCCAGTTCCCAGAGAAACCCGGCTTCCTCCAGACTCCCTCAGAAACACCAGCCTCAATCCCTGACTAGCAGAGGTCACATCCTACCCACAGCAATCACATTAAACCCCTTTGGCTCCTGCACAGCTTAATCAATTCTCATTCAGCCCATGAATTGCAGGAAAGGCACCGGCTGGCTCCCAGACAAACAGAAAGCCTGGTACGTACCATGGCAGGGCAGATACACCACTTTTTACTATAAGGCTGAGACAAACAGAAACATCTTGTGGTGCAACAGCACCCTGAGACTGTAAGGATTATTCTAATCTAGCAAAGGCTTTTGCAAGATGCTCTGTAGGAGGTTGAGACAGAGAAATAAGTAACTTGTGATTGTGTAACTAAAGATAACTTAGCTGAGTCACCATTTGTTTCATCTCTTCAAGATTTCTTCACATCAGATATCTGATTGCCTTGGACCAAAATGTCTTTTCCAGAAGTGCAGAGGACTTTCACTGATGTAATCAGGCCACATTTGACGTGTTCTGAGCCAAGGCAATACAGGAGCCAGCCTCCACACTGCCCCTGCTCCCCGTGCCACCCCTGCTCCCCGTGCCACCCCTGCTCCCTGCGCTGCCCCTTCCTCCCTTGGTATTTGATGCCACAGATGAAAAGCACCAGACACACACACAGAGGTGCTGATGGCAGGTGGTTCTCCTCATCCATCTCCCACAAGCCTCCCTTGCCCTTTCATTCCCACACGAGTTGGAAGCTTGTTTCACGTTTCGTTAATTAGAAACAACACATTAAAACCAGAAGCAGTTATTGGATGCAGAGTCTTTGGACAAGAGCTCAGGGCTGGCGAGAGCGCTGAACGCCAACTGTGTAGACATGAAGTCAGGATTCCTACACCTCTTTCATAAAGAGGAGGATCAACATTTGAAACAAAGCACTTGGTTAGGAAAGAAGTGGCCATTCCTGTGTTTGGGAAACAACACATCTCAATATGTTGTTGTGGGCTGGGGATGCTTTTGAAATCAACGCCTGGAAGGTCATGGGTGGATTTGGTTTCTCAATCTGTTTAGAGGGGAGATAAACATCCTCCTTTGTGATCTGACAGATCAGACATTTATGGACATGCTCGAACAAAAGCACACCTAAACATCTGTCTGAACTTTATGGTTAAATAGAAAAGCTCCTGATAGCGTTTAGGATCCCACTGGATTCATCAGCAGTTGAGCAGAAACTGAGTAAAGACTCATTCAGGCACTAAAGCCCTAATTTAAACACACAAGTGTGGTTTCTGGGTACAAATCAGACCAAAATGTTACTTTCTATCAGAGAACAGGTCCTTTACGAGACTCCCAGCAACATGTATTAGAAATCCTCTTGGAACCTCGACACAGAGGAACTCCTAGAAAAAATGGACCTCAGCACCCTGCGTGCACAGAGAGCTCTGCTTCCCAGAGAGCACCTTCTCCCCAGTAATAGCTTCACCACTCATACCTTGTTTAGTTACACACTGATGGCTGTTGGATAGTAAAAAATAAGCTAGTTTTCCTCGAGATTTTCACCCAAAATTCTCAGAAACTTACTTTGCAAATAACAATCTCCAAAAGCCTTTAGAATAACGGTGAAAACAAACCTTCCTAGACCGCAGTTTTCAGCGATTTAATAAAACAAGGCCCAGCTTTCTAATATTTATTTTGATTGCTTAAAATGGTAAGAAAATTCTATACCTTCCATTTACAGCACAGAAAACAGACTGTCTGCTCCACTCAGCAGGAACAGCCAAGGTTTACTGACACCGTTTCATAATTCTTACTCTTTGCTAGTACAAAAACCCTCTGAAACAAAACTCCAAGGTATGCTAATAACATCTACTGCTTTCAAATGATGAAAGATGAGGAGTTTCCAACCCTCCCAGATGGGATCTAGGTGGATAGACTGGCTCCGCTGCCAGTTCTTAGACATGTGACTCTGACAAATTCTAATTCTAATACATAGAATACCAACTATATTTAAGAATTGATCTGTCCTCAAAGGGTGCTTACAGCAGCCCGGGTGGGAAACCTACCCATGTTTCAAGGCCATTTTAATAAAGCCCTTCCTCTTGAGGATGTTCAGGGTTAAACTGCCGGGATGGGCATTCAGAGACTCCTCTGCTCCTCCGATCACGATGATAGATGCGTGGCCACCTCCTTTGTTATTCAGCACGTACGAGACACTCTCCTTGGACGCAGAAACCATTCCTTTGGGAGCAAACATTTTGAGAGTGACCGCTGGATCTTCCCGTACAAGTACAGTGGAATTTAAGACGTATCTTTAAATATCTAAATGGTGTTTCAAAATGATTACGGCACAGGGCTCAAAGAGTTGTGTTCAACCCCCTCACTCTGCCACAGATTTGGTCTTAGGGAAGTCCTAGTCACAAGCACCGAGAGTTTAACAGGATGAATAGAGGACTTGTGAACTCAGACACAACGAAGATAGTCTAAACAACAGCCTAGAGATCAAGTCTAGTTTGTGCTGGTGGTTTGGGGGTTTTTTTTGGTTTGGGGTTGGGTGTTTGCAGGGTTAGTATCAAAGCGTGCTCTTTCGCACACCAAGCAAAGACTTCAGTCTCCTGTTTCCCACTCGCTTCTTTTCCTATTAGGGGCATTACAACTTGGATTATGAAAGCCTCACCAGAAAGCGAAGATGACTGTGATCCAGTTTCACGAGCTGGCCATCAAGAGGAATAACTCGCTACTGGAGCAAGCTCAACGCTCAGTAAAAAGCTACTTCCATTTGCCACGTCATCCCCGTCACTGTTACTCTGAAAAATGCAGCTGACCTGAGACTCACAGGTAATTCGAGCAATGCTTGTTCACCCGTTGGCATTTTTTCCGGAAGAGAAAGAGCCGCTGTCTTTCCCCAGAACAGAGTTATCTGCCCGCTGAAGCCGAGATGCCAGCCCGCACACAGGGCTCACACAGCAGCTCAGCACTGCTGCAACTGCTCTTCCTAAGGAGAGCTGCGACCTGGCAGGCTTTTGAGACAGGCAGCCCAGGACTGGGAGATGGAACAGTGCACCGGGAGCACCGCTTCACGTACATGGAGGATTTTGCAAGCATTTTATGGTTTGACTGATAACCTGCATTACACCAAAGGTGCCCCCTGGTTTATCAGCTACACTGCTGTGAGGAAGGAGCTGCAGTGCTAGTGATTCTGCAGCGTGCTTCTTACTCAAGCTGCTTCTCATCTAGCAGGTAAATATTTGTTCCTATGGGTCCAGATGCCAAAACAGTGTAAAGCTGACTTGCAAGCCAGGCAATGTTTAAAGCTGTCACCTTCCACCACTGTCAGTCCCTCACCTTTGCAAGGCTGAAAGAATCCCCGTGGAAATGGCGTTTGCACAGCAGGGCATTCTCTGGCACGCTGACGTACCCACGGCTATGTGAGTCTGATACTAATCTGAACACCATCCCAGGCATGTTTCGGCAAACAGAACAGCTTATCTGCAACCATGGCGTCGGTGCTGCAGCCAGGAACACGAGCTTAGAGCTCTGCCTCCCAAACCTCATCTGTGCACCCAACCATACTCACTCAAATTCTCTAGTTTAACGAATATTAAGTAAAATAACTCCTGTATTAAACCACTGTGGGGGGACACTACTCCTGATTTCATTACACGTTCTTCTGTTCCCAAAATGTTATCACTTGTTACTTTTATCTTTTATAGCTGCAGTATCAGTCATGAATATCAGCTTTTAATGACAAGTGCTGCTCCGGACAGAGAAGTTCCTGTCTTCAGGGTTTACATCTCCATTAAAACTACATGAATCGGCCATATGGGACCTCAGTCCAAAGCAGGTAATTAACTGCTGACTAGAAAGCTATTTGCGCTGAGCAGGACTTTAAGCCTTTCAGAGAAGAGATAATCCTCAATTTATTTTACAAGTGCCTGTGCCATGACTAAACGCTGTTAGAAATAAACATGCCCTTCTCCTCCCGCAGGTAACTATCACTCAGTACCTTGTGCTGTCTCACAGCTCACAGGAAAAAACAGCAATTTTTTTCAGAAAGGAAGAAAAAAAAACTCATTGATACAGCTTAATAAAACTATTAATAAAACCTTTCAAATTGTTTTGCAAGAACAGTTCATTGTAAAACAGATTTAGTTCAGCACCATCGCTGGCCCTTCTGAAGTGAATTCATGGGTAGGGGAACAGACCCGACATTTGCAGCAGCAGCTGCCACGATCTCCTCGTACTTACCAGCACTCATGATGTATTCTCTGAAGAAGGGGCAGCTGAACCAGATGGGCATGATATGAAGATACGGAGTGAGCCCAGGAAATAAGTTTTTGAAACTTGGACCAGTGCAGAAGTTTCCAAAGGCTCCAGCTACCAGGACCCCATGAGGGTGAAAGCCGAGTAAGTAGTTGTGATGTGGACTCAGATCTGAAGTTTTTATCAGCTGAAAAATAGAGACAGTGGAGGACATCAAAACACTCACCTCAGAAGGATCCTCAAAAACAACAAGTATAGAGACTGCACCTTGACAGGACACAGAACCGATGACAAGTCATTTCTTTCTGAGCATTTTAAGCTACTGTCCCCTTGTAGAGCTGAACAAAGTTTGACTAGACGGGTCTCAGGATACCATGTCTAGCATTCACTATGCTGAGGCACTACTTTGTGAGCCAACAGTCTGAGTAAAAATCAGCCCCTGTCCTTTTTTGTCACTAAATCTCAGACTTCCCATGTTTTAAAAAGAAGTGAAGTTCACCCTGGAGAACAAGAATTTTACCAATGATGAGTCAGAGGCATTTGTCCGCACTCACGGCTATTCGAGCTGTCTCTGTTCCAATGTTTTCAGTTCTGTGAGAAACCTTTTACTCACATGAATGGGAAAATATTCCCTGAAGTACTTCCAAAGAGTCCAGCTCCTGACCCACTGGGACCGTCTGCCTCCTGTGCATGGCGTCTGCCAGTCAAGGTACAGCCACAGCAGGTACAGAACGGCCAGAAACCAGAATTTGCCCAGGATGAGGATCACGAAGAACCCACAGCAAAACTCTGCTACAAGAGACAAAAAGAGGAAACCACAGGAAGCGTTACTGGTGCCCATCTCCTTTAGCGACTCCTTCAGTGGTGTCAGGCAATCACCTCCCCTTTCTGATTCTTAATTTCTCTACCTGTAAAACAGGGAGGGCAGGTCTCGTCCCTGTGAAGAGTGCTCTGTGACTGGCCAAGCAGATGTGCTAGACAAGACCAAAACAGTAAGAGGTTCCATTCCAGCCTCTAAACATGTCGCTGCATGTGGGAACTCACCATTGCTATGGAAGCACAACAGCAGTTTGAAGTCCTGATACCTTCAGACCCAGGTTAGTAAGCATATTTTGAGGAAAAGTCTTTACCATCTCAAAGAAGAGATCCTGAAAAAGTAGAAATGCCTAGGAATGCTCATCTGGACAGGATGCTAAGGCTTTTTAATTGCCATAAATCAATTAACTTTGAGTTGTTATGCAAGTATGTCTATTTCCTACCCCTCCTTTCAGAAGGACTTTTGGCTCAGAGCAGAATCAAACAACTTTGACTTTTTACTACCAGGTTTGTAGCCAAGGAGCTGAAAGGTGCTCTGCATCCTTGCTGGAGAGCTAATGGCATCAGCAGCGAGAAGTGCTAGACAGTGCTATCTAACACCACGGAGACACGCACACAAGATCAACAAGCTCATGGCTTTGTTCTGGCTACAACACACCCCTGGGCACAGGTAAGGTATGAGGGGAGAAGTCAGCTGTCAGCACTTCCTAAAGGGAGCTCAGCATCTTGGAGGACAAAGCTGGTTGATCGACGCATTTGCAACGAGACCTGCGAAGTAAATTCCTTCTGCCATACCTCCTTATTATTCCCATGCGTTAACAGCCTGCGAGATGAGTTAAACCCCTGATGACTCAAACCCAATGAGTCTATAAACACAAACCCAGCGTTTTCCCCTTCGGAGAAGACAGTGAGTCAATAAATGGCAACCGCTTTACCCAAATTCATAAACAAATTCCAGGCAAAAGGTGAATGACTTGGAATTCGTCACTTCACTGTGTCATTGCCTCCTTGGACGTAGCCAATGCTTCACCCATTAAAGAAACTCTGAGTTTGCAGCCGTGGGCACCAAATTCATAGAACAGTTAAACCCCACAGAGTGGGGTTTAGTGACAGGAAGCAGGAAACCAGCACTTTGTGGGAGGAAATACAAGTGATCCCGGCAACTGGAAGCTCCAAATGCAATTGCAGTTACCAAGAAGTCAAAAATGTTTGAAAAATATTGATGGTGAGTGCCACCAAATCTAAGATCATCCCCTAGAAGGGCCTCCTGTTACTCTTGGAGCAGTCATAGACCATGGCCGTCCAGTGCAGGCATATCCCAGGAGACCAGGGTGCTCATCCCAGTATGACCAGCACTATGGGCTCCCCATAGCACCCCACAAAGCAGCTCGTGCCAAGACCTCCGGACTGCTTGACAACTCAGAACTACAACCACGTCCTGTCCTCAGCGATAGCCTTCAGAGCAGCAATGGCCCCGAGCTGGGTGCCTGCGGAGCAGGACACTGGAGGGAACACACAGGAGAATTGCAAAGTGCTGTTTTCACCCCTAATGAACGTTTGCTCCGCTCTATTATCCCTCAAGGTACCACTGATAAGTTGATTTTGGCATTTAAAAAAAATTATTTTCCCTGCTTAGTGGATTCTAACTGCCCTGGAAAACTGTTGAAGTCCACAGGAACTTAGTAGCCATCTCCAGGACGGAGGTGGTAAGGAGGTCGGCATTTGCTGAATATTTACCAACGTCCCATAGTGGAGTTCCTTTGTTGGCTTGTTGGTCACCACTGGGAGCCCCTGTCACAAGGATGTTTGAGCATTCCTACCAAAGGAGCTGTATTTCAACACTGCCAAGATAACAACCACAAACCCGCAGATGCCAAGGTTCGGAGCCTGCTGTAAAGGCCTGTTTACTCTGGAATTGGGTTCCAGTTCCCAGCAAGCAGCCCCTCCACTGGCAAATACTGATAAACTGGAGATAGGAAGTGTCAGGCACTATTGCCTTCTAGATAGAGGGGTCTGGATGCCATAAATCCCCAGTGAGTAATTACCAAACCCTGAGACACCATTCCAAATTCAGTCTGCGTGTTTCCTGCTGCTTTCCCTTCTCCTTAGACATCGTGACCAGCCCTGTTCACACAGGGATGGCCAAGCAAGGGCCCCTGATGCAGCTCAACCATTTTATTCTCAAGAGATACAAACAAACACACTGGGAGACAGTGTTAAATTCGCTCCCCAAGATGCAGGTAGCAGCAGCAGCATTCCTAGAAACACCAGTCAGCCCCGCATCACCAAGTGGACGGTTATCCCCTGTGATCACACACCGGTCCTGCCTGTGGGCCAGCCATAAGCTTCACAGGCAGACAAACACAGACTGACCAAACCAGCAGCAATCCCAGCCAGCTCGTGGGGAAAGGCTTGGGGAGCTCAGCTGAGTTTTCTTACCTATCAAAAGAGAGTTTTTTAATAAAGCCTTGAGGAAGAACAGACTGGTTTAGTTAGCCAGCTACAGCCAATGAATCAAACCCGCACCAGGTAACAAATCATCGTGACACGTTTGAGATTAATTTTTTGCTTTAGCACATCACACTGCTTTCTCAACACATTAGTCACTTATTATTCCAGCAGCAGTATCTCACTCTGTGGCAAATATTTCTTCATTCCTATTCCTTTGGGGAAGCCAGATCCACAACTCAGAACTGTCTCCAGCCAAGCTCAATTCACAGAGTGCTTCATCCTCCATGCTACATGCACAGGGGTTTAATCACCAGAGAACAGGGTGTGCTTTAGCATACACCAAGGTCTTTAGCATATTATTTTGTGGCTTCATGCATATTAAAACATACCTTTTATTAGGCACCGATTTTGTATTATTAAGTATTTTGCAAATAAACACCAGGGTACACACACAGCAATGAATTCCTCAGGCCCCAGAAAGAAGACCAGCGAGACCACTGCTGGACCTAGAAAATGAGCCCAAGAGATGTTCCATCCTCACCTCCCACCACCCCATCTCAAACCAAACTCCTGGTATCCTTGTCACATACCGGGAAACCTGCAGTCCAAAATCAGGACGATGTGACCTCTCTGCTCTCACCCCCAGTGGGTCCAGCAGCACTTCCAGGCTCGGAGATTTCATTTCTCTGGGTGACTTTTTGCCTGGCATTGGGCTGGACAACGGCACAGAGAGATCATGGGCAGGTATCAGCCGACAGTGTCACGGGTGGACACAACATGGGTGCAGCACAAGCGTGCAACAGGGCCAGAGCTGCCCCGGCCCTGTCAGACCCTGGCCCAGGCGATGAACCTCTAATAGCAGTAATTACAGGCACTAACCGACATCTATCAGAATAGGCTCCTTCAGATTTTGTTCCAGAGTAGGTTCTCTGAAATTGCAAAACTCCATATATTTGCTCTTCAGCAGTGAAATACTAATGACTTCAAACTGTGCTTCAGCCTGGAGCTGGTTTAGAGTTCTGTGTAGGGCAAGAAACAGCATCATTTCAGCGTTTCCTGGTTTTCAGCCTTCACAGCTCTGGTTTCCCAGACTGCGGGCTCACACCACTCCTCTTTTAAAAGCAGGAAACCATTTAAAACAGTTTTCTCTTCCATGGAACTCTACCTAAACTGCCTTAGAGCACACACCCCATACTCAGCGGGCACACGGTGGGAAACTGTTCAATGGGCATTTCCCTCATCTCATCCAGAAGCTCTTAGATACAGATCCCAGTATTTCAGAACTTATTTTTGCTTCTGGTGTCGTGCCCCTGGATAAGTTACAGAAAAGCCGCTGCCACAATGAGAACTTGTCTTTTCTGCTGGAGCGTGAACTCTGGCAGCTTGCAGCACAGAGCAGGAATTCCCACCCAGAATTTTAAAGAGGTTCCTTTTGTATGTAATGAAATTCTGTGCACATCTGCAGACCCTCGGAGGCAAAGGCATGTTTATTCTGCCTATGCAGAGTCATTTAGCATTCAGCCATACAAATTTTCCTGCAGCGAAGTGAAGCTTTTTGGCCAGATGACTCTGACTGCCCTATGACTGAAAATGTACACCTACAAAGTGACAAGGTCACCTTGGGCAGCTCTAAAGATAAACATCCCCAGAAAAGCACAAGCAGGGAAGTATTATTAGAACCAACTTGGCCACCAAAATTCAAGCAGTCTCTCACATAGATTTTTATCATGATCATGTGCACTCGCTGTAGACAACAGAATTGGATGTAAAACCACCTCCGTGGTGGTTTTCCTGGACGTTTATTCCCAACAGCTGCCTGCTTCTCCCACTGAGCTGTGGCAGGAGTGGATCTTCTGCCGCCCCCATCACTTCTAGTAATCACAGAAGGACGTGATTTTCAGCAGCAGGGTTACCAACCAGGCTAGGATAAAACATCGTCTCCTTCCACTGCCACTGAACTTCCCCTGCGTTATCATTAGACTGGAATAATGGCCTATGCCAAGATTAATTCAATAACAGGGCATTAAAAGCACAGGTTATTTACAACATAGCCACATACACGAACTGTCTACAGTCCAACCACAGATAACTTACAGATAATGAAACAGCCAAGTGCTAAGGATAAATCTGTGGAGGTGCTTCATGCTTCCCCCACAGACCCAAATGTTTTCTGTGCAGTCTAACAACCTAAAAAAGAATCATCTGAAAGCCATCAGGCCATCACCTGAAGGACACAACATTTGCAAGAAGGATATGCTCACATTCCTCTTCTCCTTTGCAAGCCCTAAAGCACAGACGGTCATAAAATGTCCCAGCACTTCCAGTAACACACAGGCGATCAGCTGCTCTACACCTCAGAACCGTTTGGTTCCACACAGACTATTCAATAACCATCCACCCATTTCCACAGTCCACAGAGCTGCTCCCAGAGAGTCAAGGCTTTGTTTACCTTATCAAGTGATACATCCTACCCAGGAGAATGAGATCTGCTGCTGTGAATGGGTGTTGAGTGAGAGGAATCTATTAAGATATTAAGAAAATTCACTACAGAGGAATAATCAGCAGGAAAAGTTCACCAAGTACCACAGTCAGGAAGACTTTCTTAAAGCACGCGAGGACAGTTTTCATAAATTCACAGAAGTGGCTGCATTTACAGCCAGTTCACAGTCGATCCTTATTAATTTTCACCACCTGGTTAAGTGAGAATTTTATTAACTACAGCATATCAAGTTATTTTACAAAACCAGCAATGAAAACAGTGTTAGTCATGTACCAACCTTTTTGCTCACGTTTAAGAAAAGGTTGTTAGTTGTCAGAAACCCAGTGGCATCTCAATGAAGACACAGTCACGAGCTTTTTAAGACCATATTTGAAAAAGAACGCATCAGAATAGACCCAAAACCAGAGAAAAAGCCACGCAGAGCTTCCAGGGAAGAGAAGGCCCAGGCCCAGAGGTGTGATGCTCTCGCCCACCCTGGGATAGCCACTCACTGCCCAGCCGCCTCTCCTTCCACGTGGAACCACGGGGTGGCACAGACCTATACTCACGGGTGACACAGGTTAAGGAAAAAGCCGGTTCTTTCCCTTTTCTCTCTGGGGCAACAGCAGGAAGGAGGAAGACTATTACCCAGCAGGAGGAAGGAGAAGATCCACTGCAGCACGGCGACTGTCTGGATCCTCCTCTTTAGGGGAATGTTGATGGGGGCAAACTCGACCATGCTTTCGGCGGGAAGAGCAGCGCGGGGAGGCGCGGATCCACCGGCTCCAGCCCCGGCTCCAGCAGCCGCGGCCCCGGCTTTTGGCGCAGGGACGCGCCCCCTCCGGCCGCCAGCGCTATCCACGGCCACGGCCTCAGCGGGCGGGGACGGGGAGGTGGCCACCCCGGCGCAACCCCGCGGACACCTTGCACCCCCTCCGCAGGAAACCCGATCCGGAACACCGGGAGCCCGGGGGAGGCAGCGGGCTGGGCGCTCCTCGGAGCGCCGCGACACACCCCTCCGGCCCCGTCACAGAACGCCCCAGCGCGGCTCCCACGGCCGCGCCGCGCCTGCCCTGGGCTCGAATGAACGACACCAGGCAACGGGGGCGGAGGCACCCGCGACTTTATTAGTGCGAGCGACAGCCTCGCGTCTGAGGGGCCGAGCCGGGCGGCGGCGGCGGTTTCCCTCACACGGGGTTTTCTCCCCCCACTCAGAGCGGCCGGCGCCATTTCTGCCTCATCCCCTGCGCCCCCGCCCAGGATCCACCTCCGCGCTTAAGGCTCTTACAATTAAAGAGCTTAGGGAGGGTGACCAAGAACTTCACATCCCCGCCGTGCTGGGGGTTAATTCTTTCGTGCCTAATTAAACCAGCGCGTGCACGAGCTCCTCCCACCGCCGGCGCTTAACCCGGGCTGTCAGCGACCGGGAGCGCCAGAAAAAAATCCGGTGTGAAGAAAAAACACGCCGAAACTTGCAAAAGCGCCGTCCCCGTTGCAAACATGTCCCCGTCGGGGCAGCGGAACCGCCGGAGCTCGCCGTTCAACGTGACTCAGTTCTGCTACGGCCCGGCGGCCCCTCACGCCTCTTGTACCGGCCGCCTCACGTCGGAGGATGCCGCTCAGAGGGCGCGGGGGCTCCCGGCCAACGGGATGACGTCACCGCTGTAGCTGCCCACCGCGCTGCCGGTGCTGGAGGCGCTGCCCGCCGCCTCCCTGGGGCAGGAGACGGGCCCTTCCGTTCCAAGAGCACCTGAACGAGATGTCCCCCCGCCGTGGCACCGGGGAGCGAAGGGGGCGACGGGCGCGGGACGGAGGAATGGTGGTCGGTCTTCAGGCAGCGCGGTGGGAGGTGCGGCGCGGCGGGGGCCTGGCGGGAGGTCGCGCAGGCGCGTGGCGGGCGAGCCGGGTGCCGCCATGCCGACTGTCAGCGTGAAGCGAGACCTGCTCTTCCAGGCGCTGGGCAGGACCTACAGTGAGTGGGGCGGGCGGGGGACGGGGCTGCGCGGGACTGCGGATCGCCTCATGCCACCTCCCGGGCGGGCGGACGGCTGACCGGCCGGTGCGGTCCCTGCCCACGCCCCGTGGGGTGCCGACTGAGGGGGTGTGGTGCCGCCGCCGGCAGCGCCGCATGGCTGAAGCGTCCCGGGGATCCTCCGGTTGTGCGTCAGGAGGCGGCCGCGGCGCCGCTGCCGCTGAGCTCCGATCGGCTGCGGCCCCTTCCGCCGGCTGCCCGCCCCGGCCCGGGCGAACCCCCGACGGGCGGTGGAGATGGGGCAATCCGGCCGTCCACCCACAGCACCCCTTCGATCGCTGCTTATCCCGCATCCACGGTGCTGATCTAACTCTTGGGGGGACCCCAGGCCTCAGACCAACGGCAGTGTCTGGGTCAGGGGTGCTGCCCATCCATCTGCTCTCCACAAGCCCACGGCATGGCAGACAAAGCATCCATGGCCTGGACCCTCCAGCCTGGTGTTGTTTGAGTCCAGATCACTTAGGAAATCAGAAACGCACATTTTCGAATCACTGTTTCTGGTTCGACTCTCGCTGCCTGTTTTAGGAACTGTTTAAATCAAAAGGAGGGGGGAAGAGATGGGAGCAGTTTTCATTCAGTCTTCCCCAGCTCTTTGGAAATGTCACTTAAAAGCTGTTTGGCTTAAAGAACATTCAGGGACGTGGAGCACTTTATCTAGCCCGCACTGGGGTTTGTCGGCTCTTAAGACGCATGGGTGCAAACCTCCA
The DNA here is from genome assembly GCA_009769605.1 of Bucorvus abyssinicus. Lineage (NCBI taxonomy): Eukaryota > Metazoa > Chordata > Aves > Bucerotiformes > Bucorvidae > Bucorvus > Bucorvus abyssinicus. The sequence continues at coordinate 25,533,976 of CM020035.1, read as the reverse complement.
TTGTCAGATCAGAATTATCATACTCACACGTCATCATGCATCTGATGCAACCTCTGTACGACAAGCTGGCTGATTAAAAAAGTAGCTGTTGGCAGAAGCTGTCCAGTTACTCCCTCCTGTTTTCATTACCTGTTCAGGCCAGAGTTCCTCCGACAGACTTGGCTGAGGAGCTCACAGCAAGGCAAACCTCTGAGGCTCAGAACCCCTCGCTGTGACTGTAAGAATAGTGTGTCAATACATGCAGTATGTACTAAAGAAACTGCCACTCAGATGCAAATATAAGCGAAATCATTTACATTTCTGCAGTGCTGGGTCCAGCTCTGGGGCCCTCACCACAGCAGAGACATGGACCTGTTGGAGTGGGGCCAGAGGAGGCCACAGGAATGACCCGAGGGTGGAACCCCTCTGCTGGGAGGAGAGGAGAGAGAGCTGGGGTGGTTCAGCCTGGGGAAGAGAAGGCACTGGGGAGACCTTAGTGCTTAAAGGAGCCTGTAAGAAAGATGGGGAGAGACTTTTCAGCAGGGCCTGTTGTGACAGGACGAGAGGTGATGGGTTAAACTGAAAGAGGGAGGCTCAGACAAGAGAGAAGGAAGAAACGTTTTACCTGGAGACCCTGGCCCGGGTTGCCCCGAGAGGTGAGAGAAGCCCCATCCCTGGCACCATTCCAGGTCAGGTTGGACCTTGGGGCTCTGAGCACCCTGCTCTGGTTGCAGATATCCCTGCTCACAGCAGGGGGTTAGACTGGATGAGCTTTGAAGGTTCTTCCAACCCAAACCAGTCTGTGATTCTAAATTGCTTTTTACCCTTTTTTTTTTTTCAAAATATCATGTGTTATCTTGTTTGAAAACATTCAAAACAAACACAACAAATTTAAAAGTCTGAGATCGGATGCTTAACCAAAATTCACCTTCTTTCTTTACAGCTGATGAAGAATTTAATGAGCTTTGCTTTGAGTTTGGTTTGGAGCTTGATGAAATTGTAAGTTATGCTTTTATTTCTTACTTTTTCAGTAGCTGTAACACACTGACAGCATTTCTATCTGGTAGGAGTTTGTGCTGCATTATTTCCACCACATTCCCTGGTACAGTGTTGGCCAAGACGAAGTCTAGGCGAGGTTTGGAGGATGCCAGAGCCTGAGGATGCCCCAGGTGTCCTCAGAAAGCAGCATGGCCAAGACCTGAAGGTGCCCTTGACCTATAGAATCTTTGAGGAGTACCACAGCAGGCTTTTCATCCTGAAACAGCCTCATACTCTCCACACCACAGGACAGAACGTGTAACACACCCCTTTAGGTTCCTCTTATGCTTACATAGATTGGGTGCTTGTGAAGATTTGCTGGCCCTGTTAACCGCATCCTTATAAATCTTGTCCAAGTATACCTGTTCCAGTTTTGCTTTTTCACTTGAGTTCATCGATGTTAAGATATTCCAGGTTAAAAAATGCTTTTTCTTAATTTCAGACATCTGAGAAAGACATTATAAGTAAAGAAAAAGGTGAAGAAAAGGCAAAGGGTGCGTCTGATACCATTCTCTATAAAATCGATGTTCCTGCCAACCGCTATGATCTTCTTTGCCTTGAGGGACTGGTCCGAGGACTGCAGGTCTTTAAAGAAAGGTGATGCAGAGCCATGAGCTGGGGGTGTGAGCTGTTAGTTGTTGGAACACGAGTCCACTGCTGGTCAGTAAACACACTTGCCCCTTGCTTGGACTCAGAGTTCGATCCCATGTATAGCTCAGACTCGTCAGCTGTTCCTCTGGAGAGGATCTAGGGTGTCTATTTAAAAGACTGGACTGGAATGTTACTGGGGTTGGGATCCGTTCTAAAAATTTCTCAACTGCTGCTGCATTTGAGTCTTGTCCTCTGTGAAGAAGAAACTTCCCTGTGATCCTCTGTAATACCAAACCAGATCATTTATTTCACTGCTCTGCTATGACTTTATCTTCCCGAGTCCTTCCTTTCTAGGTCAGTGATCTGTTTACCATCCCACAGAATACAGGTTTTAAGCAGTGAGTTAATCGACATGCCAGGAAATGTTACCAGGAAAACTTCCCACATATAATGGTTGCTGCATTTCTAAAGTTTCTTGCATTTGGGGAACAAACTTTCTTTCGGTTACAGACTTATTTGTGGTTTTCTTCTAGGATAAGTCTCCCGAGGTACGAAAAGATAATCCCAGCTCAGGGTGAAGGGCAGAGGCTGATTATCACCAAAGAGGTAAAAGTGTTCACGGCACCGTTGTGACTCTATTGAGCCTTTCTGAACCAGCAAGATTGGTACCAGTACCAGTTTCATACGAGCAGTGAGACTGGGAATCTTCTTTGCAGAACAAGAGCTAAAGAAATTTAAATATCTCATTGTGATTTATTTTTAGGGAGGGGGAAGAACAATAGACAAATTATTTTGGGTGAAACTAGTAGCAGATCAAATCAAATGCTCACAGTGCCTTGACATTCTGGGCCTCTACCAGGGTTTTTTTCCCCTCCTTTGGGATTCTGATGTCTTTCCATGACTTTTCCTTTAGATTACTACTTTACAAAAGAGCGTTTTATAATGAAAATGCACATTTAATCGGTTTCAGTTTGGTATATTCCGTGTACTTGGAATTTACGGTGTGCTGCTGTTGTAAATTGCAGACTGTCCAAGTCCGTCCTCATGCCGTAGCTGCAGTCCTGCGTAATATAACTTTTACCAAAGAGCGTTACGATAGTTTCATTGACCTCCAGGAGAAACTACATCAAAATATTTGCAGGTTAGTGTTTCAATTTAAAGTATATAGTGTCTATGTGTATGTGTTAAGGCTGCACATCCCTATTGCAGAGAGGATTTCTATTTATAGTCATACTGAGGGAAATCTTGTATAGCAGCTCTGTTGATTCTTCTGTTTCCTTGCCTGTTTCTGCCTGCTCTTAATATTTTTCTACATAATCTCAAGCTACAGCAGTTGAGAAAGAAGCATATGCAGCAGTCCCGTTGGATCTGTCTTTTACTGTTAGGTGTGGTGGTAACATTCATTAAAATGTTATTTGTGAAAATAATTTCTAGGCTCCTCAAAATTACCCGTCTACTTTTCCAGGTAGTTCTGTGAATGCATAGGAGTATAGAGCATCATGAGATAGATAGATAGATAGATCCATCACCTCAAAGGAACTCCAAATATTACTAGTAAAATCATTATTTGGCCTTCTTTCTTTCTAGGAGAAGAGCGTTAGTAGCAATAGGCACCCATGACTTGGACACCATCTCTGGGCCATTTACTTTTACAGCGAAAGCACCTTCTGAAATTAAATTCAAGCCCTTGAACCAATCCCAGGAGTACACAGCTTCACAAATCATGGATCTGTACAGGGTGAGTGGGAATTTACAGACTTGGGCTAAATGCAGGAGGATAAATTTCCAAGGCTTGACGTCTCTCATATCCTTGTTACTACGAGTTGTTCTCTTAATAAATGCTCCTACTAATACCATGAATGGATTGGGTATTTATCTGTCTATGCTGGTAAGATACTCAGTGTACAAAGCTAAGAAAAGCTCGGGTTAAGTAACATCAGATTTTTTAATCTTACTTTAATTTGGCCAGTTTACTTGGGGAAGATGTTGATTTATTTGCCCAACTAATATCAGGCAGGTGGAGCTGTGTGAAAGGCTCAAGTTCAGTCCGGCACCTCTCTTGGCTCTAGGAAAAAACAGGTAAATTCTCAAAGATCTCTGACTAAAGATGAGTAAGAGAGGTAGGAAACAGGAGGTACCAGAGGAACTAAAAGTAAGTGATGGTTTTGGTACAACTGTGTCATTGGAGGAGATGGAAATTTTGAATCAATTTTAAGCATAAATGTGTCAGTGTTGAGCAATTTACAATTAAAAGTATTGTAGCGCAAATTTTTGTCACTTCTAAGGAAAGGTCCTATAAACTAAGGTCATGTGGCAGTGAAAGGTCTGCTGTGGCGAACAAGGGCATTGTTTGGCATGGCCTACACATTTTTGAGAGAATCATTAAAGAAATACTACCTAACACTCTGAAGCAAACCAAACCCCCTGTTCTCTCATTTCAAAGTCTTCCTGCTTTTGCACAGCTTTTGCTGGTGCAGGTACCTAGCTCTAATCCTCCCTCCTCCCAAAACTTACGTTAGTCTCTGAGCAAAAGATTGTGGCTCTGAATCTCCCCGGTGAGCTGCTGTGAGGTTTAGGCTGTGCTTTGTTCCTGCAGACTGACAGCCACCTGCGGCACTACCTACCCCTCATTGAGGACAAGCCACTTTACCCCGTCATTTATGACAGCAAGGGCGTCGTTCTCTCCATGCCACCAATCATCAACGGTAAGATCGCTTATGACTCGTTTATTCTCTCGCTGCTCTTTTGTGAGCCAGTGTCTGAACCCTGATGGGTAATAAGGCTTATTCTGTTTTCTTAAAATGGTTTACTTATAATTTCATACAGGTTTTTTTCCTTCTTTCAGCCAAAGTTTTGCTCCCTCCCTAGGCTGCTAGTGTGCTGCTTTTTTCATCCTCATCAAGAGGATGTAGAAGTCCCACTGCAAAGCCCTGCCTTGAGCTTCTCGTACCCTTCTAGCACTGAAGGAAGGTTCCTTGTGACGGGACCCTTTGTGAGGACAGCAGTTTGTTTGCACACGTAAACATTGCTCGTCAGACGTTTAGCTGACGGAAGCGTGTACGAAATGACTTTGTGAACTGGTAATGGTCTGCTTTGTGCACCATTTTCTGTGGTCACAGGAGGGAACTTTTCACCAAGGTCATAAGCCCAGTGTCTTTCTCAGCAGTGTGAGGCAGTTCTTGTGGATCCTTTGGCAATCACACAAGTGATTCCAGAAAACTTCAGTGGCTTAAAACAAATAAATGGATCTAGACTTTTTTGCATTGTTTCGAAACGTGGGTTTCCTCTGAATGCAAAAGAAACTAAGGGTGATTTTGAGAACCGTGTTTACTGAAGCCAGTTAACACCACGGCAAGAATCACTCCTTTAACAAAGCTATTCCAGTATATCTATACATTTAGCTCAAGAATCAGTAGCTTTCCCTACACTGACCAATAAAATCCACAGTGATAATCTCTTTAGACGCATTTTCCTAATTGACCTAATCTGTATCTTACGCCCAAATCTTCTTAAAAGGCAGCTCAAACTCAGTGGCAGGGAGTGGTAAGAACAACTGTTGAATGGAGGGTGGTGCCTGATCCTCCGTTGTTAGACTCACTCCACCTTTGGAGTGTTGCCTGTCTAAGCATTGTGTATCGTTTACATTTCATCCATTTAAAAGGTTCAGCTCAATTTCATACCTGTCTCTATTTTAAAGAGCAGTATTTGAGAGGAGCTTCCAGGTTAAAGGTGCTTTTTAAAGAGATAATGAAACGTAAGCATCAGACACAAAGCAAATCCACGCCTCAGAGGAAGCCGGGCTTGGACCTGAACCACCAAAACAGACAAACCCCCAGTGCACCAGCAGACAGCGTCAAGAGATCCTGGTTATTCACAGAAGCAGCTATGGATAGTCATCAACCTAAATCACCTTTTAAAAACCATTTAATGCAGTCCTGGCCAAGGCTGCTTTGTCACACATGCAGTGCAAATGTGTCCCTAAAGCCAGGGAAGACAAGATGCTCAAGAAGTGCAGAAGCACTTTGCCACCAGGAGATGGCCACTGTCCTGCCCGTTTGCTGAGTACTGAGATACCTGCAGGTCCGTGTGTCCCTCAGCGTAAAAACATGACCCCATCAGTGAGTCTTGTCTGTCTTTTCCCTCTTTTTGATTCAAAAATACAAAAATAAGAAGAGCTGCTGTTGTGGTAAGAACTGTGAGCGTTGGTGCAGTAGACAGGGGCTTTTTAAGCTGCGGAGGATGAAGTGATCTCTCTGAATCACAAAAGGAGTCAGTATCATTGCCAGAAAAGTAATAACATTTCTTAACATGTTTTTGTCTCCACATGTTTCAGGAGATCACACAAAAATAAGCGTAAACACCAGAAATGTGTTTATTGAATGTACAGGCACAGATATTACGAAGGTAAATTAATCTTTCCTGCTTCTGATATGCTGTAATTCCCTTTTTTCCCATTGGGTGATGGGGCTCCAAAAAAAAGACCGACAATAAATGACCTTGTGGAGCCAACCTCCCCTTTCCAGAGGGCGATATAAATCCTAGGGCCACGAGGAACTCCCTCAACACAGTTTTAGGCTGGCTCTGTAGACAGTGCTGTATCTTCATTGGATTTGGTTTTTACCATGTCTTTATGTTGACACTGACTGTTCTGTTTGTACAAGAAAGTAATTTAAGTAAATTGGGGGCTTTTTTTATGTTGCTGAGCTCTCTTTCTAAATCCAAAAGGCCTTGAAATGAGTAAAATTGCCTATTTTGCCAGAATACTCTTCATAAAGAATAGTTTTTTCTTCAAATGTGGGCTGAGGGAAGCAAGAGGACACTTTTTCTTCTTAGTTATCTTTTGCAGGCAGGGATGCTGTGCGAATAATTGTCAGCTCGGAGCCTTTCCATATGCAAATTCTGTAACTCAAAGCGTGAAAGCCTAGAAATTACCATTGCTTCCTCTTGAATATAGGTTGTGGGTTCCTTGATAGTTTCCCTCAAGTGTTTATGGTGACACTGAGGAGCAAAACCGCTTTTAACTTAGCCTACTCCACAGCAGTGTGTTAACAACACAGTGAGTTTGCACATTGGGGAGCGGATTCTGAGCAAACTACTGAATAACTGCTGCTTGCTGCTGCCTGCCTCGAGAGTAAACGGAAAAATAGTTTGTGTGAAGGAAATTACACCGTGAGGACTCAAAAAAACAACCCTCATAGGCTGAGAAGTTGCTCTGAATCTCATGATTATGTTCTGTTATATAATAACAGAATAAATATTAACTGAATAAATATTAATATTATAAAAATGAACTCAAATATTAACTGTGAAACAAAAGGTTGATTGATAATCTGTTACTACACAATGCACAGTCCTTCAGCCTCTACATTCTCACTTGGGTGAAACGACTAATTCGCCTGGAGGTTGGGAAGACCCAGTTCCAGCTGGTCGTAACGACCCTGGGTATCTTCAGAGCAGAGCTGAGCAAAGACACACAAATGCTTCAGAACCTTGAAAACCAGATATTTCTAGGTTTTGCCTAAATGTCTCTGCAGCAAAAGAGAAATATTGTTAAAAATTGACTCTTGGGTTGTGGTTGGTGAGTTATGAAATAGAATAGAATGAAGAGAGTGTAAGACTAGAGGGTTTTTTTCCCCCATTTTTTGTTAAGATATTTTGTCTACTTCAACCCAAGGAGATGACAGATTTCAATGTGATTATTATCTTTATTTTGTAGGCAAAAATTGTTCTTGATATTATAGTCACGATGTTTAGTGAATATTGTGAGAAGCCCTTCAGGTGAGTATAAACCTCCAGTCAGAGAGACACGTTACGCTTGGGCTGTGCATTAAAAACATTTTTACTTCTGTGTTTCTGTCTCTCAGTGTCGAAGCAGCAGAAGTAGTTTACCCTAATGGGAAGACCCACATCTACCCGGTAAGCACGGCAATAGCTCAGTATCCTTGGGGACAGGATTTTCACTTCTGAAGCTCCACAAATTTATGATAAGGCTAAAAATACAGTCTCAGGGATACTCCGAAGGGAAGGGTAGGGTTTAAGATCCCTAGAGGTGACCACTGCTGTGGTTTAGAGTTCAGGGGATACAAACTTTTTCAGGAACAAGTCAAGATTCCAATCAAAGGTCATAATCTGTGTCTAAAGCCTTTAAACCTACATGTTCCACATCAGGAAAAGTGAAGGCGGGAAGAAGTCCTGCAGCCTCAAGCCAGCAGACAACTGAAATCAGCCTCAGCAGAACTTACTTATCAGATCTGGAAGCTTTAATGCCCTTCAGTTATAATAATCTTGTCACACACACTGGACATTTCAGTCCTTCACTCTATAGACTCCAACTCCACAGAGGGCTGTAAGGCAGGATGTTGGCGTCACGTGCAGCTTTACTGCATCCAGACCTCTGTGCAGGAACGGAGTCTTTTTTTGTTCTCTTAATAAGTGTAAAGAAAGCAACTCCCCCTGTTTCCTGAAAGTGACTGAAGACAAACCAGAGATCTGGTTGTGTTCATAAAATCAGATGTACTGAGCAGGTACAAACTGTTTGGACAGGAAGAAACTTATTTTTACTGAGAGTTTTTCTAGTGCTTTTCATTTTAGCAGTGTCAGCTTTAATCAACAGAGGGAAGCCCTAGAATCCCGAAGAGATAGTCAACAAAAGAGAAACCTCCGCAGTAACCAAAGTGGCTTCCCTAGGTAAAAGAGAAAAAATCCCCCAGTTTTAGATGCTAAGGTTTTGAGGGATTTGGATCTCTAGAAGTTCAGAAACACGTAAGTAAATACGTCCAAAATAACTTTCTTAAATAACGTTGCAGACATTTTAAATAAAATACTGGTAGATGGTTCTGTGCCAGTACGGAAGGAGAAAGGTTTTTGTCCTTTTCCTCCCAAAAGTCATTTGGTCTGTCCTAGGCCATGACTCTCATGCATGACCGTTCGCTGCTCTAGGGCTTTGACTTGGGATGAACTGGTGACTAGAAACTTTCAGCCACTCCCTTACTTGCATATATCAGAAGTTCTCGGAAGTTACACTAACAGATTTCACGCTGCATTCAGCCTTCCAGCTTAACCCAGACCAGCTTTTGCATCACGCACTGTAACATGTTTTCAAGAGTCCTGTTACCTTAAAATACTAAGTTTAGCCTAATATGCCACACTTGTCCTCTGGCTGTCGGTTTAGTACCGTAATTAGAAGCTAGATTAGTGGGATGTCAAGATGGAATTCTCTTAGGTAGAGATAGGAGACATCATGTATGCTGAAAAACTTTGTCTTTTTAGGAACTGGTTTACCGAAAAGAGAAGGTGAAACCTGAACTTATTAACAAGAAAATAGGAATCAGGTATGTCACTGCAACTGAAAACACAGCTTTCATTAATTTTGAAAAAGGTACTAGGAAGCATTGATTATTGCATCGCTTTAAAAACGTTTACACTGTGTGATTGTGGTTTCTTAATTTATCAAAAACCCAGGGGTTATCTTGGGTAATTAGATCAGCTCTGTCAGGTATCAGCCCCTGTTATTAAGGAAAGCAAATGATTCTTTATGGCCCCGCACAACTGTTAGGATGTAAAGAAAACTGACCGTCTCCAGAGTCAGAGTCTGAGCTGGCGCTGAGGGAATGCAAAGCCCACGTAAGCACGTGGTGCTTCTTTGGGATAGAGGCAACGCAGCAGAAACACTGACCACTTTGGAAAGCCAATCGATAGAGTGCAGGATCCATAACTTTCTGCCCTCTTGTTTTGTTTCAGTGAAAGTCCATCGAGCCTCGCAAAGCTGCTGACTAGGATGTGTTTGAAGTCACAGGTCACCGGGAATGGAAACAGTCTCGAGATTGAAATCCCTCCCACCAGAGCGGACATTATCCACGCATGCGATATCGTAGAAGATGCAGCAATAGCTTATGGTTATAACAACATTCAGATGACTGTTCCGAAAACGTACACCATAGCTAATCAAGTAAGATTGCCCCTTCAAATGAAGGCTCTGTTGTCAGTCAGTGCCTAGTGCACGCCAGAAGGGCTTTGGGGAAAACAGAACCTCGGAGTTAAATATTTTGACGTGCTTTGCCTCGAGAAGTATTTACCATGGGTAGGATACAAAACAGATGCCCCACTGATTTGAGTAAGCCCAAGACCAGTGGTTGCTGGTACTTGAAAAAAGACAGGGTTTAGTCAGGGAGCCCGTATTAAATCTCTAATTGGCAGATTCGTTTCCTCAGGCAAGACTAAAGGCAGCTGGCTGATGCTTTCAGAAACGTTAAGCGCACAAGCACAGTACTGCCCTCCTGAATTCACCGTAACGCAGCAGGCAGAATCACCTCGGGAGAGAAGAGAAAAAAGGGCTTTAGATGGAAGTTGAAAAATTTTTTTGTTTCGTTTTAGCTCCCCCTCAATAAGCTCACAGAACTGCTGAGACTGGACCTGGCAGCAGCTGGATTCACTGAAGCCCTCACTTTTGCCTTGGTATATGCTATCGATTTAATCTTTTTCTTAGCTGTGTGTTGGAACAGTGTTGCAGGGGATGGTCTGAGGATGTGGTGGTGTCTGAATGTACCAGTATTACCCGTTACTGTTTTGGCAGTTGACTGTTTGCTAGTGCTATTTTGTGAATTTGTAGGTCAGAGGAGTGGAAGGAGTCACCGTTCATGTGGCACGTAGTTCTAAGTGCAGAGGTGAAAATAGCTGCTGAAGTCCTGCCTTTAGTTTAAACTCAATAGGAATTCTGGTTTTTTAGCACTGAATGGGTAATCTGCTTAAAAAGCATTGGATATATGACATCTCTACAACTGAGGACCTTTAAGAACTGCAGCAGCAGGGTTTTATAAGATCATGTTCTCACATTCCGTATTTGTATCTCTGCTGCGGCAGGGCAGAACCCACAGTCCGCTGTGTCCTCAACACGGTATTAAAACACTGCTGTGAGCCCTAGGACTATGCCACACCACTCTGGAGCCCCATGTTATATGACACTGCTTATGTATCTGCGCATACATATCTGGTTTTTGGGCTGAGCCCCAAATTACACTTGTACACAATGACACTGCTTCTGCCAGGAGCTCCGGTTGAGCCAAAATGCATTTAGTTATGTCGCAGGAACGTCCTGTAGTTCAGGTACACATCTGAAAGCTGTTTCACAGTTTTCTCCTCCTAAGGTCAGCATTCATTTAACATTGCATTATTTTTTTTTTTATTCAGTAATCCACTTTTTTAGATGGTATCTGCTTATTTTCCTTACGTTTGGCCTATCTTCAGAGTGCCAGAGCAAAGGGAACACTTCTGGGAGACCGCAGTGCGCCAGCAAATACTCCATTACACGCCTAGTCTGCTGTTGGTTTCTTTAATAGATTAATAAAGCTATAAATGCTGGAAATCTGGTGTGGATTCAGCAGCAGCCTCTGTTGCTGAGTGTGCGCAGACACCGCCTGAGCCCGGTGTGTATTGCTTGACTGATCCGCTGAAAAATATACCTCCAGAATAAGGGCTCTAAAAATCCTCCGGCTCAGAAAAATGAAAACAGCAGCAACAAGCTCTGAGAATCCTGTGTGGCTGTGAAAACTGGGGGCTTGGCCGTAGGACCCGTTCTTCATAGATTTGTGTCCACAGGCCCCAGGGATCGTTTTCTTTGTGAGCACTCAGTTCCCAGTACCTTTCCACGTGCTATTTTCAGAATACTTCACCCACTGCAAGTCAGGAGCAGAGTCTGAGCCTCTCTTTTTTAGAACAGATGACAGCGATCCATGACAGAAGCCCAAATAAATTCTTGCCTTTTTTGTTCTTTTAAAACTAGCTTTGCTGTGGCCAGTAATTAACATTTGTAGATAAACCAGTTTGCCTACTTTGTCTTAAGATTGGGGCTTAATTTTCTTTACGAGTGAGTGTTGCCCACGAGAGTGTGTGTTATGGGGCCTCAGAGCAAGTGCTGCAATTGCACCGTTCGTTCTTGATGTCGTGTTTCACCCCTGGCTCACCGTCTATTTTAACAGCCTGACCTTGGTGGTGTGTTTATCTCTTCCCCTCAGTGCTCTCAAGAAGACATTGCAGATAAACTTGGCATGGACATCTCTGCAACAAAAGCAGTGCGCATCGCAAACCCCAAAACGGCCGAATTCCAGGTGAGAGGATTCAGGTCAAATTTTGACAGCAACATTAAACACAGAATCTGAGACAAAGAGGAGAGAAAGGTACAAATGGAACTGCTAGACCTGGCAATGTCTAAACCTCCTGAGCTCTGCATAGAAAATGGTTATTTAAAAATTATTAACCATTATTACTCGGCTTTTCTAAGGAATTCCATATTTCTCTTTAAGCATTTCATGCCCATTTCTAGATCATTTCATCTTTGCTAGAGCAGAGTGAGAGCTCCAGTACAATATTCTCAACAATTCTGAAAATGCCTGGAAGTGTACCTTCCCTTTAGAGGGTGGTTTTTTAAACGGACGCTTTCTTTAGTTTACAGGGAAGGTAGATTTAGAGGCTTTTTTTTTGTTTCTAACCTAAGAAATACAAAGGTAAGCACTCCTTAGAAAGGTTTAGAAAAACTTCAGCAGTCTGTGGGTGTTAATGTTTTGTGATTTGAGGGCTTTTTCCCCCTGAAGATCTTCTCTTGAGCATCTAAAATACCTTTCCAGATCTTCTCTCTAATATTAAACACAGCCTTTGCTGCTCCGTATCTTTGGGTACCTTCATGTATTTCCTGCTCCATTTGGTACCGCCAAGAAACAGTCATGCAAGACACTGTGGTACCCTGTTTAGACCCCTGTCACCTCTTCATACACATCATTTGGTGTGGTGATTACAACCGAGCAGGGTAGGACAGTCCACAAACCAACCAACAGCACTGAGTGGGAACAAAACGAGGAGAAGTGGCAGCCCCTCCAGCCGGGTACAAGCAGCAGACAGTCACTCCCATCCCTTTTCCCTTAGATTTACTGAACCAGACTCTTCCAGCAGTCTGAATATTCCTGTTACTTTGGTTCTGCCTCTATCACTGATCAGGAGGTATCAAGATATTTCTGATAGCACGTAATAGTTCCAAAGCAACACTTAGTATTTACCTTCTCCATAAGTGAGATTAAATTATTGGGAATTTTTTGGCACTTTTATTTGTTTTTCTACCCTGCGCTGCAGCAGCTCAAGAAGCATCTGTGAACCGGTACCGATTCCTAAGCTCACATACATGCTCCTTCAGAAAACACGGGCTAAAGAACATGCAAAGAATGTACATTTTCAGGTTTACTAATTCTAAAGCAAAGATGGTTAATCGTAAGAGACAAGCGCAGTATTTACACCGGACTAGTTTTAAACTCTGATTACTAATGAGCAAAACAAAACTAAGCTGAAGGCAGTGCCCCTGAGCTGCCTCGGAAGGAGTTCCACTTGCATTCCCGATGTTCGTCCTGCAGGTGGCACGTACCACCCTCCTCCCCGGGCTCCTGAAAACCATCGCTGCCAACCGCAAGATGCCCCTGCCTCTGAAGCTCTTCGAGATCGCCGACATTGTAGTGAAAGATCCCGACACAGGTAAGAGGAGTTCCTCAGAACCCTTGGTAATGGAAATACGCTGACACACCGAATGGTAACAGCAAGTAAATCTGTGCTTCTTCAGCAGTCTAATACTCATTACATGCTGCGTTTTCTTTTTTATTTACGTGCACAGCGCAAGAGTCAAGAGATTGGCCTAACCAGCTAGATTTTACAGTGGCTAGAGACACGGTTCCATCTTAAATCTCTCTCAAAAGTGCAAGTAGGTACATTGCAAATGTTTTTAGGCATCTAAATATCTTAAAATCTGTCAAGAATCCTGCAAGGATAAACGCAAGACAACTTTGCACCAAAACAGAACCCGCTCCAAGTTACTTATGTTGATGCAGCCATTTTTACTTGCTTTTAACCTTTGTATTTTTATCAGGGCTGTAGCTCAGGACAGAAGCTGCCTGCTGGTAACGTTTAAGGGGCACAAACTTTGGAAAGCAGTAAATACCGAGGGCATGCTGCTGGCGCAGTACCAGAGCCTGCTTACACTGCTGCAGCGTCTAAGACAGGCAGCGCTGGGCCAGCTGAAAAGCAGCCTGTCTCTAGCCCAAGAACAGCAGGGTGTGCGTGCAGACAGATTCCGTTCCAGAGAGCTGTAATTCAGAGGAAAATATTGGGGTCAGTGGGGTTCAACATGTCTCCCTTTTCCATCATCTTTGGTTTTTGGAGGACAAATACAATCTGAAGAATTCAGCTGGTAGCACGGGTACAAGGCAAAGCATGGAGCAAGTCTGTGTATAAAAATGGATAAATGAAGCTCCTCAGTGTAAAATTTCCCTTCTCATCTATAAAAAGATTTTCCTTGTCTTTCCACTTCATCCAGCTGTGCTGAGAAAATGAAGTTTTGCCTCCGTGAAAAAGGCTGACATTACTTTCTATTCAGCAACAGAAACACTTCTGTTGTTTCGTTATCTGGTTTCAGACTTTAGTGGTTGTGCTTAAGGTATCTGGGGGCTGCAAAACAAAGGTTTACATAAGGCATACACAAACCAGCAAGTAAATTGCTTTGGTGATGAATTTAATTTGTAGATTACTTTAAGAAAAAAAAGCCTTGCCAAGCAAAATAAGCTGTTTTAGCAAGGCTTTTTCTTATTAAATACAGAGAGTCTGGGGTGCAGCTCACTCCTCACTGGGCACGCAGCTAGCTAGAATGCAAAAACCGGCGGTGCAGATGGCAGCGTAGCCCCAGCATTCTTCAGAACCAGGAGCAGGGCTGTCGATCTTGGATGAAGGAGCACGTTTATTCCAGCTTTATAAAGTTTTCACGTTAAATTGACACTTTTCTTTCATTTGTGATAATTGTAGCTCTTGAAAGCTGTCATTTACATAGATGGCTGCTCAACAGTTTTATAAAGACTGAGTTTGTAGTGCTTCCTTTTGACAGGAATCATTGAAGCAGAGGAAAGATAAAGACTCCGGGGGCAGTGGCTTTGTACCCTGAGCAGCCCCTCACGGGCTGAGCACTTGCAGACTCTGAACAGCATCCAAAATTGTTTCTTGTGTTGTGTTTAGAGTAACTACTGCCTTTCCCAAATTTAATTCCACAATTAAACTTGCCTAATAAACGGTTTGAAATGGGAGGGGGGAAAGAAATAACCGGTAACTCTGCAAACAACACTGAAAAACGTGGGGTTGTCCTCTGACATATGGAATGAGATTTCCGGCAGAACGCTTATGTCATCAGACGGACTAATTTAATTTTATTATTTCATGATTCTGGCATGCAGAATTTCCAATTAATAATTTAAAAAGTCTGGGTCAGAAGAGTTCTGACACTAACCGTATTTGAAACGGCATCTTGTAGTCATTGGTGTGTGATGAACCCCGCTCTTTCAAACCCGCTGGTTTTTGTAACACACCTCCTCGCCCAGAGCTCACGCTTACCAAGGTGAACCGAACAGATTTCTCTTCAGACATGTCTGGCAGAAGGGTTCGACACATTAAATTAGCAAAATGTGTGCCGAATTTGATATAACTGAATGGAACCAAACCCGAGCAGAAACGGTTCTTAAGGCAGGAGGAAACGTGCAACGCCAGATAGTCGCTTCTGGCAGGAGAGTTACACTAGTGCAGCGTCTAAGCCAGCACCGCACAGCACCAGCCCCGGCAGAGAGTACCCTTTCTCTCCCTTACCGCAACGAAAGAAATGAATCCATTAGGAAATCACCTCCGACCAGCGGTCTTGGAGAAGCTGGCAGAGCACACTGTGCACAACTGCCCTCGCTTGGGAGTGCAGCTGCTGCCGAATCTCGAAGCGTTCTCCCAAACTGTCTGGAAGCTTTAGTTCCACGCAGAAAATAGTTGGAGGGTTTTGTGAGCCAGATTTGAATGAGCAGGTGCCTCCTTTCTGATCTCCCAGTCATGTTTGTGAAGCATCTCTCATTTGGAAGGGAGCAGAGTACAACACTGCTTTATCTTCCCCCGCGCTGTTTTGGCTCACAGAGTCCTAGCCAGCTGCCCATCCTCGGGATTGTTTTTCAGCAGCATCCCCAGGAAGCACTTTGAAGTCTCAGGAATACACATATATGTATAATTTAGGTTGACATACTTGGCAGGCTCATTTGAAAAATAGAAATGTTTCATGGCATGACACAAGAGATCTCTTAAGCGAGTTATAAAGAGCTGAAGCATTTCTAACATCCGCCAGCTTTTGTCTGCAGTTCCTAATACTCGCTTTTTTTTTCTTCCTATCGCCTGTAGCAAATGAACTTCACGTGTTGTAATATAACTCTGTAAAGGAGTCAGTTTTATAACAGCTTTTTTGGGTGCTTGAAAATGCATCCTTTTCTTTACCAAGGATTTCTACAGCTGATAGCATGAGGCATAAACGTAGGCAATAATTTTTATTTTTGATGCTGTAGTTAAGAATAATGATCTGAGGACACCACTGACTATCTGAATAATCATGACATTAAAATTTGAACAGTTGTCACGACTTCTGCTAGCAGAGTGACTCCCAGAAAGAACTGAATGCCACGTCAAAGCATGTGATCTTCCAGAGGAAGAGGAGAGTCACATAAAGAGCCCTTCCCTGGTTCAGCAAAATTTACCCTTGTACATGCCAGCCTTGCTGAACACACCCTTGCACTTGAACCTTGAGAAGACAGAGACTTGAAAGCAGTGAATGAGTTCACTATGTTAATCGGTACTTTGAATTTCTCTGCTACTAGCTGGGTTTTAATTTCTTTATCACAACTATATGCTTGATACCTGTCACTGCACAGAAGATACTTGTATGTAATAATCCTGTTTCCTGCCTTGCTTTAAATCTTTCTTTATATTTCTGACTGTGAGAGTCCAGTGGGTTAAAGAAATCCCATGATTTCCCTGGATTATAGGACCAATGTGTCAGAGAAGCCATTTTACATACTCATTTCTCCTTTCAGCATCATGGTACAGCAGAAGAAAACTGACGCCAAAGAGAAGGTTGGAAGCGTGATAAAGTTCCCCAGATAACATAATTGTTTCCTCCTTCAGATGTCGGTGCAAGAAACTACAGGCATTTCTGTGCAGTTTATTACAACAAGAGCCCAGGGTTTGAGATCATCCATGGTTTGCTGGACAGGGTCATGCAGCTTCTTGAAGTACCACCAAGTGAAGAGAACGGCTACACGATCAAGGCAACTGAAGGTAAGGAAGACAGAGCTGCAGTGCCCAGCAGAGCTCAAATGCTCCCCTGGAGCCTGCCGTGGTTTGGGGCTGTTCGCAGCAGCGGGCGTTAAGGATTAGCAGTATTCTACATGCTCTCATTCTGTGGTGTGAGGAGATGACAAGGAACAGGCATTAGCTGCATTCCCTCGTTGTAAAACGGGATTGCTCTCTACTGTGAGCTGCTCCGAGTAGTTCCACATGAATTGCAAGCTGACGGCTTTTTAAGGAGACTTACAGGAAAGTGTGTGCCATGAGCTCCGTGGGCTGTTTAGAATGACCTAATTAGTCTGCCATAGGTAGGAATTCTCTGGGTGGATGAACATGCTGGATACTCGCTGTGCCTCTCGGGTTAACAGGGCCTGGAACACACAACTTCTTACACCTCACCTTTCTGTTTATAGCTTTATCTATAGCTTTTATTCAGCTGTATATTTCTATATTCACACAAAGGTATAGGCCTTATCTATCTTTTATTCAAAGACCTGCTGCCTTTGAGACTGAACCTGCTGCTTAGGCACGTAGTTGTGTAACAGCCCTCTTCCTTCTCCAGACAGGGTGAGCTGCACATGAATTAAAAATAACAGCCTTAAGTGCAAAATCTCCCCAGTGTACAAGCGTGTAAGAGAGCAGGCAAGCGGGGTGACCCCGTTTCTTCACTGGGAGAGCAGAGCTGGATGCAAGAGAGCATCAGCAACGCATCTGTTCTGCTCCCTGAAATAACAGTGTAGTAAAGGCAGTGTAGAAAAGCAAGACTGCGGGGAAAGCAGCTGTGATTCTACTTTTACATCACACAGTGGTGTTCAGAGATGGGAGACACTGGCTCACATTGACCCGGCTTGAAGAAGCGCCTGCATTCCGCGCTCAGAGGAGCGGGCAGCTCTGACAGAATCCCCGGCAGCCTGACCCAGCTTGTCTCTTCATAGAACTTTAATGAAGAACTGCTAGACGTCTCCCTGGTTCACAGTGCTGTCGCTGACACGATGCAAACACCTCAAAGTGCCCTCCTAGCGCTTTAGTGCACATTTGTGTCATGTGTATTGACACTCCTCTTTTCTTCCTCTGGTTTTTTGACAAAGCGCTGGTTTGCCCAGCATTATTTCGGCCAAACTTTCAAAGGTTTATTAGAATATTGTTAACAGGATTCCCAGATTGACCAGAGGAACGTTTAAACTGTTGTACTTCTTGCTCTAATTCTACCAAGCACTGAACAGGTACCAGCAAAGCTTTCTGTGTGGAACGGGGATGCAAGGGGCGCTAG
This sequence comes from Bucorvus abyssinicus, assembly GCA_009769605.1. NCBI lineage: Eukaryota > Metazoa > Chordata > Aves > Bucerotiformes > Bucorvidae > Bucorvus > Bucorvus abyssinicus. Next base: position 25,515,936 of record CM020035.1, on the reverse strand, counting down.
ACAAGCGTCTGGGAGTTGGGTACTCAGCTGTCAAACCAAACTTTGCAAAACCCTTCTCATTTTTTAATAGACATATCAAGAGTTTGCTTTATATAGAAAGTATTTGCAAGTGGTCTATCTCCTGTCCTGGAGCATTGCAATGATGTGCAGCTGGCTCCAAGAAAGTGGAAAAAAAGACCTCAAAATCATAACACAGTGAAGGGGTTATTTCCAGACGCTGGTGCTGTGCAGTATTCCCGATGCTGTGGGATCTGTAGAGCCCGTTCCAAACCACCGCACTCCCATGCCATGACTCCACAAAGCGTTGAGTGTAAAGGACAGATTATGCTTTGTCATGTGCAATATATTACAAGCAGTTTGTGGCTTTTAGCTATAGGCAAAAAAACATTTGCCTACACTTTCTGCCTCACCAGTGATTCAGAAACTCTCTGGCATGGCACAAGGATTCCTTGCAGTACTCCTGACATTGGAATTTAACCTTGGTGTCATTGCAGGTGGCTGATGCTCTGGTGCCATTGTGAATGCAGCGTCACTGCACCAACCTGAGACCTTCACTGCAGAGGTGGTGCAAGTCAGAGTAGTTTGGGGGGGTTCAGTTTTTTTGCTTGGGTTTGGTTTTTTTTTTTTTTAAACTTACTTCCCAATCTCTTAATTAAGCACGTGAGAAAATGTCGGCAGATGATGGAGCGAGGCCAATTGCTCAGTGAAAAAAAAACATACCCTGTACCTCATAAGAGACCGCAGACACTGAAATCATTCAGAATAACAACGCAATTTACTTCAGAGGTTTTAAATCCTGACACTACACATGGCAGGGATTTTTAGACGCATCTTTACGGAGCATACATGCTTTTTCATTGCCTGTGCCAAATTAAAATTTGTACAGTGAGAGCTGGGTTTATCCTATGACCGATGAGGAAGGATCCTCGACACTTTGTGTGTGCTCCCGAGCAAACCCCCAGCCTAGGAAGCAGCGCAGTATACAGGTAGGGCTTAGGCCAGCTGATTTTATTCCTTGTGTAACCGATTAAAATAGTCCCAGTGATTACCGGAAAACAATACAGGAAAAAAATATGGTTTTAAATGAGCATCAGAGAAGAGACAGAGATGTGCTGGGCACAGATTTGCCTCTTTTCCACAGTCCCTCTGGTAAATGAAATGCCGGTACTACAGTCCTGCCCGGTCCATATGTGCAAACCATGGATATTTAAGCCCCTTCTGGTGTCCCACCACCTCAGTGCCCCATGGTTTGACCTGAAGGTCAGAGCCTTTGCACCTCTAAAGCAGCACCTGTGAGAAATCTACAGATGCTAGAAAATGTGGATGAAATTGTGATGTTCCCCTGGCCTTTGCGCTACACTTCGGTGTAACCCGAGCTAGGTCATAAACGGAGACAAGCTGTTTAGAGCAGCCTTAAGGGAGAGAGGGGTTTGAGGGACCGAATTCAGGGATTTCAGCATCTGACCATCAGCATTTTATGAAAGCAGAGGTTCACAGAAAACATTAATGGTAAATGTGTGCATCACTGCTCTTCGCTGGCTGCCCTGCTGCCTTCCCTGACAACAGGGGTAACTCCATGAAATAGCATTAATCCACCTAAAAACCACCCCTCAGTAGTGGGAGCTTGAGACATGAGCTTCCTTCAGTAACTGACTGTTGTTTTTCAAGTAAAAGGGAGAAATTGCGCTTCCTTCTTTCCCTGCCCTTATTTAATTAAATGGAAGGTGTGGCAAAGTGCAGAGAATTGTAATTCCGCAGTAAATCACAGTAATGGCTTAGCTGTGAAATTCGAGGCGTAATAGTTATTTCCATAACTAAGAATGTCCATAAACACTCGCTTTTATACTAACAATTACGCAACAAACAACTTTGAAAGGTTTAGATGTGAACCTCAAGTCACAAGGCAAGAGGAGAGAACTCCAGGACTAATTCTGAGTTACGTGGGTAGAATTGAACCCCAACGTCTCTCTCTGGTGATCAGTTTAAACTGTGAGACTAATACACAGATGTTTAGTTCCCGTGTTGAACTTGGCGTTATTAATTCCTGGTTTATTTTGAGGACCTGCAGCTTGGTTGCTCTTCATGGCAATCCTGGCCTTTCAGTTCCCTGCCTTGGCAGCCACCGCATGAACGTCAGTAATTGAGTATTTACTCAGAGATAATGAAAGTCAATGTGCCAGTTGTACTGTGAAGCCTCCAGATATCATCTGTGACACACTAGAAGACATCAGTCGGTATCAGTCAATTCTTCACCCATTTAATACATCGGCATTCAAAAATAGATGCTCTATGGGTGCTTCTGCATCCTTGTAATTGTGTTTATAGTCTTCGTGTTACCCCCATTCTGCAAAGGGCTCTCAGGAGTCCAGCGCTGACCAGTACATCACTCCATTATAAGGCATCTTGCAAACTTGGGTGTTAGTCACTAGTTCTTGTGGCTTTTCCAGTGTTGGCCACTACTTTGAGATCTCATGAATTTCCAATTAATTTCTCGTCCTTTTCTCTTGAGCAGTTTTTCCTGCAGCATCAAGGGAGCTTAGTTATGGGAAGGACTCTAAATTAAATTAAATTATCCAATTAAGTGGGTGTGGCTACTTACTTGACATCCCTTTAATTGTCTGTTACCTCTGCTCTTTTTTTCCTTCCTATAAATACAGGACTTCAGATTTACAGGAACTAAATCCCTACGAACTTAGGCCAAGTTTATTTCTGTCTTACTAAGCATCTTCCCACACTAGTGCCAATGCCTCAAGTGTGGTTGTGCCTGGATCCACTGCCCTTACGAGGAGCGTGTTACACGCCTGCCATAAAGAGTATGGTTTGTCACATCCTAGTTTGACAGATGCGCATGTTTGAAAGGATGAACTGTTCCTTTAGATACTTACAGAGGGGTAAAAACAGTCAAGTACAGAGGAGAATGTATTCAGCTGTGGTTGCCCATGAGGGTTCTTAGGAGGTAGAAGAATTATTATTTTCTCACCCCCTCCCCGAGATACAAGTTAATAAAAATGCAGCCACTTGTTGTGAGATGATGAATCAACTGACCGCTGCAGCCTTGGGGATGGTTCTCCACATTGCCCGTCCTCGTTGTCTGCACGAGAACTCAGCTGTTCAGCTCTATTTTTGGATACCCAGCGCACAGGCCAGGTAAATAATTGATTGTCCCTTTGCCCTCTCCTGCTGCGCCTGTACGTGGAGGCTTTTGAAAGAACATCAGAAGAAGTCAGACTGAAAGATGTCCTTTAGACAGAGGACTTATTCCTATCATACAGATACTGCTTCTGGCATCTTTTCAAGCATTAATCTTTGGGAGGAAAAAAGATAAATCTAAGGCACCTACCTTAAATTGGATTGCACTGATTCAAATATCCCGACATGTTTTTTTCTGAGCATGGAAGCATATGGGGGAGGAACTGCTGACAATGGGCAGCTGAAAAGAGAGATGGGTCTCTCCATAGCCTTTTGAAGTACTGCCTGGTCTCTCAGAGCTGCATTTCAGCCTACCTGCCAAGGGCAGGAATTAGTCAAAAATGGGAAGAACCTGATCCTAAAAAGAAAAAACCCATCTAGGTTCACAAAACTAAATTCCCTCCAGTGTAGCCAGGGAAAATGCTTCCCCAGGTGAGTCAGGTTGAGGTGGTGAAAGGGCAGCTGCAGTGACTAAGGGGATGGAGAATGAAGATGAAAGACTTTGGAGGCCAGATGAGCTCTGCTCTATTACCTTCTTAAGCATCAGCTTCCACTGTCCCTTCAAATTATAGGGACGGAGGGGGGTTTGAAGGCTTAGCACAACAGAGTAGGCCTATAAGGCTACTTTAATCTCTTTCTTTTTCAAAAAGAGAGAGTAAGGAAGAGAAAAGAAACTGTGCAAGGTGTTTGACAACAAAGAGTGCAGAGAACCCAGAGCTCTTTGAGAGTCAATTAGCCAGAAAATGTGCTAAAGACTACATGCTCGATTGGATTATTGGCCAAAGAATTACCCCAGAGCAATCGGAGCGCCCGGTGCCTGAACGCAGAGAGGCAATTACAGATTCTGAGGACATGCTGCAGAAGCTCTAATTAAAGGTCTTCTTTCTACATCGCTGAACATTGGAAATTAAATTCTTACTTGCAGCCACGAGCAGTAGCTTTTGTCTCTCACCCGCACGTAGCACGTCAGGCTGGCTTTGGCATCTCCTCTTCGGGAGCACATATTGTGTTTCACCCCGCCCCTTCTCGTAACCGCCAGTTATAGTACCGACATATTAAGAGAGGATTTCGACTGCCAGACCTTCTGGCTTCCTCTGGCGTTGTACAGCTCCCTGACAGCAAGGACAATACCGTCTCTGACCAGGTTTCAAGGTGAAGTGTACAAGGCACTACTTGTGTGCAGAGCAGAAACAATTAGCTATATCAAGAGCCATAAATCTGCTATCCTTAAAACAGGTGGTATAATAAACCGCAACTTTAAAAGGAATTTTGGTTCTCAATGTACTTGATGGTGCAACCAACCAGACCTACAAGAACAGCCTTTCCACAGAACCGCACCAGCAAGCGAATGCAGCCCCTTCCCAGCACACCTACTGCTAACAGTGCCTCTGGGGCTTCTCCAGGGCACCCATGCTCTTCACCACCACACCATTCTTGGCCAGCTTGGAACTCCTGCGCGAGCTTTGTGAGAAATCAAAACCCCCATTGCTATTTACTCAATAACACAGGAAACACGCAAAGCAGGAAAAAACAACCCTTACCTTGGTTTCGCGGTTCTGTTGGTGAATCCTCTGGTTTGCTGTCATGCTCTGTGGGCTGCTCAGGTCCTGCTGCAGCCCCTGGCTGGTCCTCAGCACAGGGAGATTCCTCTAGCTCAGGTCTCCTTTTCTAGTTGTGGTTGGTCCCTCAGTCAAAGCACTCCCCCCAGCTACAAAAGGCTCGTTTCTCTTTTCCCCCCTTTCTGCTCAGATCTGTCATGTTCTTTCTGAGTTTTTCTCTCCTTATATGTTTCCCTCTCAATGTCTGTGTTTTTTGATCTGAAGTTTACATTCACTCCAAATTCTGGTGTCCCGGCAGAGATACGTGGACCAACGACCCCCAGTCTCAGGCGTGAGCCAACCTCCTTCGCGTGCCACATGTGTGGTCAAAGGAAGAGTCACTAAGCTGAGGAAGACCGTAGGTCCCCCATCTGCAGGCTGCAGGCTGGAGGCCCTTTTGGCAAGCAGGAATATACTTGGAAGCATTCTGCAGTGCAGCCAATTATCATCATAATAGTTTCATTATTAACCAGGGTTCATAAACTCTCTGTAAACCTGTTCCTCAGCTCATGTTTCCTTGGTGCAGGAGCCAAGTGTTGACTGGACAGATGGGGACCCTAAAGCTTTAACAGGGTCTTTTGGGTTTATTTGCTTATTGGCTGATCTCTTCCAGTCACAGAGCTGCGCCCTGTAAGTGCCGTGTCTACAGAGCACCGGGCACACGAGTGACTGTGCTGGGCAGTCACCCACATTCAGGGTTAGCTTCACGAGAAACGAGTGGTGACGGGAAGGACCTGCACTTTGGGGAGCTAAGCGTTCCCCTTTGGTCTTGGTCCAGCATCGGCTGCAGCACATTCAGAGCCCACCAAATGTGTGTGCTTTCATGGGAAAGGCTCCAGCCAAACCCACAGCTTGTCCCTATCTCCTCCCCTCTCCACGTGGAGACCCACCAGCTCCCGTCGGGCTGTGGGGGGTGATTCAGTGCTCTTGGTGTTGTGAAGCTGTGCTGTAAGCTCCTGGGAAGGAGGGGTAGACTTTATTGGTGTTAAGAGTTTGGGATAGAATGTCATGAAGTGCCGTCAATTTTCAACTTCTATCACAAATTCTTACTTCATTAAATGCAAGGTAACTTCTCCTGAAGTTCACCTTCCAGGGAGGGTCAAGTGCCCCCTGCTGCCTCACTTCTGCCTGGGAGACCGACAACTGGGGATGCTGGGGTGGCGGAGCATTTCTTGTGCCTGAAAACACAGAATTGTTTCGCACCGCAGGAGGTGGCACAGCTTTTGAAGCTGCCTTGGATAGACGGGCTGAGCACAGCGTTATTTTAGGCCCCATCCAGATGTCTCCAACAGGTTTAAAACCAGTTAATTCTCGTGATGTCATTGGGCCTAGACGTGTGAGAAGATAAAGGAACGTTCCCAAGGCTCAGAAGACCGGACGAGTCAGGCTGACATCGTGTCACAACTCTTCTTTCCTACCATTTTACAGTGGGGTCCCACCTATCAACTTCTGCTGGGTTCTTGCTCTTGTGCCAGCGTAAGCTGTCGGTCGTGTCGCCGCGCGCCGCTCACACCCCCGGGACAACACCCACTTATCCACAGACAGGAAAGCCGTTACCGCCGCCTACAAGGGGGCTGTATTTTGAGGTGGTGTTTTCCCCTGCAGAGTGCTCTCTGTGTGCGGCGGGTGTTTCTCTGCTAAATTAGTTTTATTTCAACCCTTGTTTTGAAGCACAGCTGGGCAGCGGTGAGCGACTGGGTAGAGTCACGTGCTGGTAACACCCAGGGCTGGATAATTCCCCTTCTGCGCGTCCAGCGTAAGCAGTTGGCTCTGCTGAGGTGGGAGCTGGGTGATGTAAAAGATACCAGCCTGTAGGTGGTGTTGCTGCGGTCATTCACCACGCATTTCTCCAGGCAGCCAAAATTGAAGCGCACGGTTAAGATAATTTGTGCTTGCAGCGAGTTGGACAAGAAAAAGACCTTATTGCTGCTCTTGTTCTTGTAGCTGCAAGTTGTGACTGCAAACCTGGCAGGAGACACTTCTTCCATGAGCTGTTCCCACTGGGGAGCTAACGAAGAATCGGTCTCTGGGCTTGAGCCCTAGTGATGAGTGTCGTGAGAATGTTCCTGAGCTTTGCGGTTAATTTGGCCCTTTATCACTTTTTTAAGTAGCTCCTTGTAAACGCAGGGAAATGCCCTGAGCTGGTTCTGAACCACAAACGCCATTTGGAGCAAGCAGAGAGCGTCAGTTGCCATCAGGAAGTTGGTGGGATCCCTTTGCAGGGTGCAGAGGGTGCCGAAGGGCCGCGTGCCGTGTCGGGAGCGGGCAGGGAGCAGCTCCTCAGCTGCTGTCTTCATCCTGGCACAGGAGCACGTGGAGCAGGGATGTTCCTCATCCGCACGGGTGCAGCTTCACGCACCCCAGTAACCAGCTCTTCTTGTAGAAGACGCTTGGTTGGATTTTAGCCTATTGAGATAAAGGTGCAGGAGGGGCTGTAGGGTTCCATGGCCTTGCCTCACCCTCTCCTCTTTCCTCCCTGGAGTTCCTGCTGCCGCACCGCTCACTGGAGGTCCTGCACGCTGTGCCTGGCCTCCTTGTGAAAGAGGGGGCTTCGGAGGGAGCAGCTTGCTCGTTTGGTTGGGTTTTGTCTTCTGAAGAGCTCTCAGATCAAAATGCCCCCCACCTTGGGACAGAGCCAAACGAAATGCCAGCATAGCTGCTCCAGACCAGCCAGGACGTTCTGCTGGTACAGCCCCCACTGCTGGAACAGCCCCCACAACGTTCCCTGGTAGGAACTTGCCTTACCTGTGCCCGTTTCTCTGGCAGGAGTGACTTAGTCAAAACAACTGGAGCGTGAAGAACACCCACGCTTTGGGCTTCATGTTTTATTTTTAACTCGAGAGTGTTTCCTCGTTCTCTATCAGTCGTGACAACTGTTAACACAGGAAAAGCGAGAGCCCCCTCTCAGCATCGCAGCACAGAGGCGGGTTTAATGCCAGGAGCTTTGTTCTCCATGTTAAATGCCTGTTGACTGCCCTGGCCCAGGAGATGCTGATCCTTCCCTCCTTCTGTGCAGGTTCTGCGTTCTTCCCTGGTCGCTGTGCTGAGATCTTCGCCAAAGGGCAGAGCATCGGGAAACTTGGAGTCCTGCACCCCGACGTGATCACCAAGTTCGAGCTCACCATGCCGTGCTCTGCCCTGGAGATCAATATCGAGCCCTTCGTGTGAAGACGGGACTCGGGTCCTCCTGCAGCCGCCACTGCCAGCCACGGCACCCTCTGCTCTTCCGTCTTCCTCTGCGGGGGCATCGCTTTCGCTTCTGGGTTCCAATAAACTAGAAAATCAGAGCCTGGCTCCCTGGTAAATCTGTCCCTTACGGTGCAGTGTGGCTCAGAATGTGGCAGCTTGGACTAGATCGTGCCCTCTGTACTTTTAAAGGGTTTGGGGGGTGCAGGAAAGAAACAAGTTGGGTAAAAGCCCGGTGTTTTACGAGAGAAATGCCATGGCAGAGCACACGAGTAGTTTTCAAATGTGAACTGTTCCACGGACACAGCTTCATACTGTAACCGATTACGGCTGCGTAACAGGAATCTCATTCCTTCCTTATTGCATGAAATAAGATAATTGATTAGAGCAAATGCTGAGTGAATGTGAGCAGAACTAAGGGCTTGAGCTTTTATTCTGTACGGTTGTCATGTGCTCATCAATGGCTGGGGGGAGGAAAATAAACTTGTTTCATGCAAACCAGAGCTATTTTGTAAGCAAGATGTGTGCAGGATCTGCTTCCCTGCTCCAGACGTAACTGTTGAGCCTTTATCATTCTCAGTTCAGAAAGGGGAGGGGGTGGAATTACATTTTTTCATGGTCGATGGCAGTCTAGTGGTTTTTGAAGCTCCATACCAAACTGGGGAAATGCATTTCAGAGCATGTGCCAGTGGCCTTTTGCGTGAGGAGCTGAAAAATATGGAAGCCTTTGTCCGGCCGAGGCCGGCGTGTTTGTCTGGAGAAGTTGGCGTGGTCCCACCACGCTCACGTAGCACCCCCCCAGCAGCTTTCTGGGCCCCAGCTGTGCATCCAGGACCATGCCGCTCCCGGCCAGCTTTATTTTTCGTGCAGTTTTGCCCTTGATGGTATGCGAGAGCCTCTCGTGGGTCAGGCCGTTCCTCCTCGGTGACTGGCTGGCAGCGGTCACGCTCCAGCCTGGCACATCATGTCTCTGCTGTGCGGGAAACCAAGACGCTGCAGCCAGCACAGTGGTGCCCGGTACATCCTTCCCGGTGTAATGCCGCTGGGTGGGTAGCCAGCTCAGCGCTGAACAGGCTCTTTCCTGCCTTGCTAACGAAGCTGCCGTCCCTCATTTGCAGCATTATAACCATCACGTTGCAGGCCGAAAATAACGAGTATTTTGCGTTGAGCCAATAGGCAGCGGTTTGTTTGAGAGAGCCAGAGCCCCTGATGCCAGGAGGGGACCGGCCATGAGCAGACACCTGGGCGGTGCTAGAGAAGGCAGTGACAACCTCATCAACTGGGGAGGGTGAGGTGAGCTCGTGAGCTGCGTGTCGCTGGACCCACTATGGCTTTTCGGTGGTAGCCCTGTCGTAATCTGAACGGGTCGGGGCAACAGGCAAGTCTTAATCCAGTATGAAAAACCCACTCCAGCCACCCATCTGGAAACCCCGCGGTTGCCCTCGGGTGGCCGTGGAGATTTTCATTGTCTCGGCCTGACAGACGTGAGATGAGAATATGGCTCCTGCCATACGCTGCCTGACTGCAGCGCCCACAGAGAGGGAGAGGCTGCACCCACTCTTCACCGTCTCCCGAGGACCAGCCAGCCTGTCGTTCGTGGGCTCTAGCCCACCGTGATGCCAACAGGACTGTAAGCAAGCTCCCGGTATGGGAAGCGAGCTGTGAGGCAGATGGTGAGCATTAACCCCCGGTTTATCGTGTGTCGTGCACGGGGATTAGGAGGGCAACGAGGCCGGTCTGCATCGCCGCAGAGTGCAGCCGTAATTGCCTGCACTAAACAGGTTTCTATGCACAAGGTTTTCTGGTGCTTTGGGTGTCCCAGTTGTCTTGTGAATGTGCTGTCCTTGGAGTGTAAAGACCAGATTAGGCTGGGACTACGGGCTTGAGCTGCAGCGGTACGTGCTGTGAGGCTCTTCGGCATCACTGCTGCTGCTTCGTGCCCTTTGTGGTGCTGGCCGAGTGCTCCTCAAGCGGGACATTAGCTCTCTGCCGGGGAATGTTCCTTGCTAAAAGCAGAGGCAGACAATCAAGAGGAAGTTAAAAAGCCTCTTTGGTGATGAAGGTATCTAACCCAGCTTCGTGCCATGGAGAGCCGCCCTGAGCATCACCGTCCTGCTCTTACCCTTTGCAGCAGCTGTGGTCTCTGGTGAAGGAGCCGTTCTCCGCTGGTGCTGGCGACTTCTGAGCAATTTTTGAACTTGGGTGCTTCCCCTTGAAGGTCCATCCATCCCCTGAACGAAATCACCCGTATCCCGAAAAGCAAGGCACAAGCTTACGCAGAAACTCGGAGACTGGGGCCATGACAAAGTTAAAAAATTAAACCAGGAAATTCAGCGCTTGCTGCTTTGGGTTTTAATCCCTGCTGCTGCCAAAGTATCTGGTTGTAATGGAGGAAATTTAGAAAAAGATTGTCTTGGCAGCACCCCTCCCACTGAAGATGGCCACAGGATGGAGAGGATGTACAGGACGGCACAGAGATAACAGCCCAGGCTCCGGGGCTGACACTCTGTGTCTGAAAGTGATCTCCTGCCCTGCCCACCTCAGCGTTTCACTCCAACCCGAGCGTGCCTTTCGAGAGGACTCCACTGGTGCCTTCGCATCACCCAGCGCAGAACACACCCAGCAACCCCACCCCAAACCTCCTTTTCGACCACCGCGCTGGAGATGTGGAGGCACCTGAACAGTGGGGATGGAGAGGTGGGGAGCGTTCCCAGAGCCACAGCTGGCTTGGCAGCGAGGACCCAGTGCTTCGATGTGTCTTACCTTACCAGAGGACCTGCCCCTTCAAGCCCGGCCCTAAGGCTGTCGTCCTGTGAGCATCCCCAGAGCCTCAGCACAAAGCCCAGCTGAAAGCCCTGCCTGGACCCAGTGGCCCGGGGCAACAAGTGGGCTCACCCCACTCAGCTGTGGGCACTTGGGAGCCCACGGGAACAGCATTTCCAGGTGGGACATGATGCTGAGGGGAGGACACAGCCCCACCTGGTGTCAAATACACCTCCTTGACAACAAAACCTTGTCACCATCCTCCACCAGCATGAACTGCTCTGTGGCCTGGGGGATGTCACGCTATAATCGCCTATCTTAATTTAAAAGCCCGTTGGGCTTTTAACTGTTCAGTCTATTAGACTATGCCAAACGAATAGAGATGCACCAAATTTTGCAAAATAGGTATATTTTAAAATTCAAACCAAATACAGTTTGCATGTATATTTATTTTTTTAATAGGCAGCCTGAGTTATCGCCACACGTTGAAGTCACCAGAGTCACCTCTTAGCTCCTTCCACCCCGCGGTATAAAGACCCTGGTTGTCACCCCAGCACTTTGTCCCCTCTCCTAATCAAAGTTAAACGGTTTGAACACAAGCCTCAACATTGTGGTAACACCTGGGCTTGGCTGTGTGTAGGAGAAGGACCTTCTAGTGGAGGGTTTCTCATTAATATCTAAGATAAATTCGATACAAATCACTTAGAACGTTCTGTGTGGATTTTTCTGGTTGACTTTGTTTGGGTTTGGGTTTTTTCTGAGGCATTGCAGCAGGTAAAACACACACCCACACACACCGGCCAGGTCTGGCAGTGCCGTCAGAAGACACTATGACCAGTGACAAGTACAATAATGACCAGCTTTCTTCAAGGGAGTGCTCAGCCGTACCCACGTGTGGCCGTCTGATCCCTGCCGAGGCTGGCTGCTGGGGAAACCTGCCCCCTCAGCCAGCGGGACACTCCCACCAAAGCCTGGCAGCAGGAAGGTGCCAGCCCTTGAAGAGCCTCCACATGACCTTCCCATCTTCAAGCACTCTTCTTTGCCCCCGGCCCCAGCGGCTGGCAGAGAGCAGAGCTCTGCAGGCCCCAAGGCTGGTGCTTCGCTCTTGGCTGGTTGCCTCTTCCCCAGCCCACCAGCAGCTCCTCCGTCGTGCCCCAAACCCCAGCCCTTCCCTGGCTTGCTCTGCTGCTCCAGCAGGAGCAACCCCACAGCCGGGCAGGAGGTTCCACAGCCCCACAGCCCAGCCAGGCTCCCCGGCACCCCTGACCCCACCTCAAACCAGCCACTGCTGCTGCTCCGGCAGGGCCTTTGGCTTTGTGCTCTGTGCTTGTTGGGTCTCGTCCGGGCCAGGAGTATCCATGGGACACAGCGGGGTCAGCAATGTCTAATCCAAAGTTACCTGCGTAGGGCAATTCCCACGACTCTCCGAATCGGGTATTTCAGGCCAGTTGTATTGGATTTGAGTGGCCAGGTTTTGTTAGTGGGGGGCTACAGCGGTGGCTTCTGTGAGAAGCTGCCAGAATCTTCCCCCATGTCTGATGGAGCCCATGCCAGCCGGGTCCAAGACAGACCCACCGCTGGACCAAACTGAGCCCATCAGAGATATGTGGTGGCACCTCTGGGAGGATATATTTAAGGAGAGGGGAAAAAAACCTGCACAAGGACAACTTCAGTGAGAGCAGAGATGCCCGTGAAGACCATGGTGAGGCAGGCTGGGCCCTTGCAGCCCATGGAGGTCCATGGTGGAGCAGATATCCCCCTGCAGCCCATGGAGGACCCCATGCTGGAGCAGGTGGATGCCTGAAGGAGGTTCTGACCTCATGGGAAGCCCACACTGGAGCAGGCACTTGTCTGAACCTGTGGAGAAAGGAGCCCACACTGGAGCAAGTGTGCTAGCAGGACTTGTGACCCCATAGGGGGCCCACGCTGGAGCAGTTCATGAAGAACTGCAGCTGGTGGGAAGGACTCACATTGGAGAAGTTCCTGGAGGATTGTCTCCTGTGGGAGGAACCCCATGCTGGAGCAGGGGAAGAGTGTGAAGAGTCCCATCCCTGAGGAGGAAGGAGCAGCAGAGACAACGTGTGATGAACCAACCACAACTCCCATTCCCCGACACCCTGTGCTGCTGGTGGAAGGAGGCAGAGAAATCAAGAGCGAAGTTGAGCCTGGGAAGAAGGGAGGGGTGGGAGGAAGGTGGTTTAAGATTTGGTTTTATTTCTCATTATCCTACTCTGACTGGATCGGTAATAAATTAAATTAATTTTTTGCCAAGTCAAGTCTGTTTTGCCTGTGACAGTAATTGCTGAGTGATCAAACTGTCCTTATCTCGAGCCTTTCATTGTATTTTCTCTCCCCGGTCCAGCTGAGGAGGGGAGTGACAGAGCAGCTTTGGTGGGCACCCAGCACGCAGCCAGGGACAACCCACCCCACCAGTGCAGAAAGGCACAAAACACTTTTTGGTCAAGTCACCAGCCCTGATCAACATCGCGTCCCTCAAGCAGTGGTGCCACACGTCACTTTGGGAGGAAGGCGCTGCGCTCACATCAGTCCCAACAGCTCGTGCAGCCACGGCACGATGACGGTGGCACTGAAGCCAACGGAGGAGTACGTGATAAATTTATACGGCACTTCGACCTCCAGCCGTCTCCGGGCTTCCAGGTCGCCCATGGGAAACTTGTACCGATAACCCAGCGCGCCGAGGACCACGCTCTTCATGAGCTGCCGCGTCAGCAGGACAACGAGGATCCCTACGAAGAACCTGGCTAGCACGACCACCACGATGCTACCGATGACCAGAGGAAGTCCCAGCTGGAAGTTCTCACTGGTGTAGGCTGGCGCAGCGTACTGGTTATTTAACCAAAATCCCACCGTTGCTCCAGCTCCCGCTCCTAAGATAGTCGTGGTGTCTGCCCTGGTAGGGCTGTAATAGTCCAGTTTGGGGTAGTTGTAACACAAGACGAGAGGCACGACTATGGAAACCAGTGGGCAGAAGGGACTGGTTAACAGCAAGTGATCGATCGTGTCCCACGCGGGGTACAGGAGCACGAGCAGCACGGCCGAAATGAGCGCTCCGCCGATCACGTCCTGCAGAGAGAGCACGTTTAGAAGCTTTGCGAGGCAAAACAGACAGTCTCAGGTGATGACAAAAGACCAGGATCTGCGTTCGTGGGTGCGCAGCAGCGGAGGAACACCCTGAAGTCACAGCAATGGCACTGTCCACCCGCAGTGACAGCCTGAAGCCTCTGCCAACCCAAAGAGGACAACCCCTGAGCCCAGCCTCAGCCTTGTCCAAGTCAATGCGTCTGTTGACCCATATTTCTCCGCTGAACAAGCGAGATCCTTCCCCTCACCTGCTTTCAGGTTTTAAGGGCGCTCTGCACCCGCGACCTCAAAGGAGGCATTGCCGGGAGGGTATCACGGCAAACTGCCCCTCCCATAACCCTACCAGTGCTTTTATGGTATCAGCAGGGTTATCGCTCGCTCGTTGTTGGGTCGGAGACGAGCTCCCAGCCCAGGAACACGGGCTCCAGGGGAAGGACAGCACAGGGCTGGGGGACGTGGTGCCTGTGCCGCGATTTCAGCCAGAGGTCGGCACCGCCAGGCAGGAACACGGCCAGAAGAAATTTGTTGCCCCGGTTCGCAGCAAAGCGCCTGAGGCAAGCACGGAGTTAAAACCTCATTTATTAACAGAGGCAAATACGGTGCTTTGAGAACTCCGTTGTTGCTGGCCGCAAAGGCTGGGCAAGGAGACGAGAGGTCACCCCTAACAGAAGCCATGGCTGGTAGGAGAGCAGCCAGACAAAAAGCGATAGAACCAGTTCCCCGGTGCCGCTCTCCCAGCATCGCTCCGGAGGCAGCGGAGTTCCACCACGAGGAAGCGTCCTCTTCTCCAGAGTGTGTCTCTCTCCCCGAGTCACGGGAGTTGCCTGCTACCGTGGTCACAGACTAAAATGAATTATTGATGAGAGCTTCACTTAGAGTTAGGCAGGAATGAGGGGACCTTTTCACCACAGAGATACTTAATGACTTTCTGGTAAACGCATTATTCCACCACGGCTGAACTTCAGCTGTTTACAGCTCCCAGGCTAGAGATCCTCAGCACAACGTGGGGTTCAGCAGCTCCCGGAGCCATTTTGCATATTCCTGATGCAAATCTCCACTTACACTTGTTCCCTCATCCATGACATGAGGATAGCCACGGAAACACGAGGCTCTTCACGGGTGTCTAATATGCAAAATACCATTAGGTGTCGATATTTCACAATAATCCATCTTTCGATACCAAGTTTTAGGTGATAACGTGACACGCAAAGGCATGTTTTGGGCCAGCCCTGAGTAATTGCACCATCACGAAAGAGCCGGGGGTTGCTCCCAGCACTGGTGCTCAGACACCCCAGAAATACCCACTGGGTACCCCCATGTCCTACGATTTGTCAACCTCGCATTAGTGGTGACCCCTCCCCACCCCTCCACGCGACTGAGTGAAACTCAAAAGCTGTTCTGGAACTTTTCTGTTCCAATCCAAGACATTTAACCAAACATTAACGTTTCCCTGATAAAGGTTCTGCTCAGATTTACCCAGCTGACCCCAGCAGTTCCCAGTGGGGGCACAAACAGCCTCTATTTATGGACCTGATCAATAATTCAGAAGTAAATACACAAATATTGGGGGGTGCACGCTCAAAATATTTTTACTGACCAAAAAGGATTGCAGACCAGAGGTTTATTCTGGTTTCCCCACTACCCACCAGTATAGGGGCTTCTCCTTCTGGAGACTCCTTCCCAGGAGCTGCTGAGAGCGTGGGCCACCCAGCAGCGACTCCCCTTGGGTTGGTACGCACCAGCGGAGGCTGGGCCTTCTGAACACCCCGAGGAGGTGGGTGAGCGCGAGACCAACGCTTTACACAGTCATTTCACAGCGCAGAATTAACGATTTTTCCCCCTCCCCTGTTAAACTAAGGAGAGGACGGGCAGAGGAGGGATGGCTCTGATTTCTGTGAGGAAAAACTGCTTTTCTGGACTCTGCGCACCGCGGCAGGGACCCAGGACACGCTTCTCCCGGCGGTGGAGCTGCTGTGAGCGCTCCCAGGAAGCGCATTCTTGCCCGGCTGCCCGTGTAAACAGATTAGCCTCCCGCCAAACCCGCAATTAGAGAGGAATTTTTTAATGAGGGCAGGCACGAATTTTGCTCAAGGTGCAGCACTACTGGCAAAGCTTAAAACCTCCCGGTTCCCCGCTGGGATGCTCCAGCTCCCTCAGCACGGCCAAGTCCTCCGCAGGCTCCATCCCTCCCTCCTGCCTCCCCCAGCCCAGCTCCGACAGAAGGGAGCCCTCGCTCCTACCCGTTCCAACTGCAGAGCTCCCGGTTTTCTTTGCACCTAAAGAACGGGCCACTATCATGCTTCCAACACCGCAAGTCCTTCCAATTATTTTCCTGAGTTACAGGCACATAAAGAAAAACATCTGAGGTCAACATCCAGCTGCAGGCGGTGCCTGGGATGCAGGAGTGGGGCGCTTCGAAATGCTTCTCGCCCATCACCACGGGAGCACGGCAGTGCACGCGGGAACCGGCACAGCCCGCGGGAACCGGCACCGCTGCTGCCGTGCCTGCGCTGGGCTGGGGATTTGTGTTTCACAAGGTCTTAGAGCACCATTTGTGTTCTGAAGTCTGAAGGTGAGACCCTTCGACGCTCTTCCCGTTGGCACGAGGGTTGCACTTGTAAAGGCTGACAAAGAGCCCCCAGAGCATCGAGGGGACACGGGGGCGCTCTGGCAGCTCCCCTGACATTGCCAATCAAAGCCAAAACAGCACGTTTGCCCTTCTGAGAGGCAGCATTGCTCACACTTCAGCTGAGGAGCTTTTTGTTTTACTTTAAAGCCCTTTTTTATCCTGTCAAAGGCACAAAGGACTTTTTCTTCTTTACCCTAAAAATTCATCTAAATTTAGCGGAGTCTTTCATTAGGCTGGACCAGCAAGGGAAGTATGTGAAGAATTTTTACTGATTGACTTGAGGTCACGAACCAAGAAAGGGGGTCTCAGCTTCACCTTCAGATGCTGTTTGGATCCACTAGGCCTGGAAGGGAAGGTCAAGCTATATTTTATAGATAACCTCAATCTCATAGAGGCTCCCTTTCTTGCAGCCATCAAGTCTCCTTATTACCAGCGTAATTATTACTTCGTACGAAACGCAATTATTTATGCGTACGCAACCAACAATTCGTATCAGACTCCTGCGGGGAAGCTGCCGGCAGGTTTTATCCACACGTGGGAAGCTGGACCACCCTTCTGACCACCGACAATAACGTTTCCTCTCATCGGGAAGGAATCAGCCACTGCAGAATCCAGGTTCTGAAAGCAGGGCTGACTCCTCTCAATAACTGTGCCCCAAACTGTCCTATATAGGTATGTATGGGTCCTATGGAGGTATTTTATGATCATTTTCAGACAAAGTATTTGCTCATCTCAGTCCTTTAAGAATGAATTTCCTTCCAGCTGAACACGAGAAGCCTGTCATGGTATTTTTTAAGCACCGTGTCCCTGTCCCCCCGTCCCCCAAGGGCAGCTCCCTTATCCTCCAGCGTGACCCACCCACTGCTGCTCCTCCGCTGACACTCCCAGGCAGAACCAGTCCGGAATATTTCACGCTGGCAACAGATACTATTGCACAAAGGGCTTAGCTAAGGAGAAGCATCGGTTGCCCAAGTGCATTCCTCGCAATTAAAGTTTCCAAACAGAGAACTACAATGGAGATGCCGCCCCGACCTCACCCAGCTCCTCCGCCCCCGCGCACCGCTGCTTCCCCGGCAGTATAAATAATAAATAATTCCACCGCAGACTCAAATAGCGATAGCCCGAGGGTTTCCTCACGGCTGCCTCTGAACCTACAGCCGGAGATGGGAGTGGCGCGGCTCCTCCAGCCCCGTCACACCGACCGACCGGTGCGGGGCATCCTTACCAGGACAGTGTGCATCCCCGTGTAGAGCCGGCTGAGACACACCAGCGCCGAAAACACGAACGCTGCTACCAGGCCGAGTTCGAAGGGATACTGTGAAAAGGGGAAAAAAACCCATAAATACACCCATCACGCCATCACCCCCTTCAACATCAGCGTATCTCTGAAATAAAACAGCAGCTGGGCTGAGGTAAGCGTCTCGTGCTGGGAAGCAGCTCCTGAGTTGAACGTTCCCAAAGGGATTAACATGACCCGAGACGAGACCTCGCATCGCATCGGCCAACCCAACCCCGCCAGAAGGTCCTTTCTGCGTTATCTGCGGTGTCGCTTTTGCTGAGGTCTAGTCTAAGCGCGGGGAGGGAATCGATGCCTTTTGCAGAGGTTTCCACCGCAATTCTGCAAAATCCATGTCGGTGCTGAAGACCTTAAGGACAAAAGGGCACAGCGCGTTGTACAAGGGATGCCCGGGGCTGAACCGTGGCCTGGGACCACCCGAGGGAAACGCGATAGCCACAGAGCCCCACCAGGAGCGTGAGCCACAGCCCAACAGGGCTGGGGGTAGGAGGGGAAATCAATGTCTGGGCTGAAACCGCGATCTGGCTATGAGAGCAGTCAGCACCCTCTTCCCTGGGACGCTGGAGGTTTGAACGTCTCCTCATGAAGATGGTTTTGCTTAATTCTCTCTCTGAGCTGCCTGCAAGCATGGACAGAAGTGTTGAAATAAATCAACGTTCAAAAGGAAAAAAAACCCCCATATTTGGTAAAGAATAAGCTTAACATATGAGCCCTTAATCCACTCGTTCAACTCCCCAAACCGGGTGGGCTGGTGGGCTCCTGTCAGTCCGTAAAGGAGATTTTGCTGAAGAAAAAAAAAAATAAACCATCTCGAAATATAAATAAACGAAATTAATTCACCCAATTTGACACAAAGTCTCCCTCTACTGCCAAGAGGCTGACGACTGACCAGGGTGGTCACAGGTCAGCGCAAAAATGCTGCTGTGGAAATTTTAAGCATAACAACTTGCTTCTGAGCTTCCCCCCACCCCGGAACAGCGAGCGCAGACCCGGCTGCGGGTGTCATTCCCAGGTCATCAAACGCTATTTTTCCCTCACTCCTCTAAGCCTTGGGAGGATTTATGTCCACTTATTCCCCCTCAGCAGGCGGCCTGGGAGCTAGTCCAGGTTGGTAATTGATGACTGGGGCAGCTTGAGAAGACAGAGGCATAAGGTACCGGTAGATTTTTACCCTCTTAATAGAAACAATTAAATCATTTAGTTATTTTACAGCAGCTTTATTGTCTCATGGCTGTTTCCAAGAAGTATGAGACAGCCCGTGAAGAGCTGCGTGTCCCACTGGACATCGATTGAGGAGGAGGAGGAGAAAGTGCTGCTGACCGGGACTTCTGGCCAGCTCTGACACGTGGGATGGGTCTGGCCTTCCAGCGCTGACAAACATCCCATCTCACGGCTCCTCCTCCCCATCCCCATCCCACTGCCAAGCTGCTCTGACCAGTTACCACACAATTACCAGTCTGGCAGCACCGCCAACTTGCTTGCCCATCCCTGTGCTGCGGGCAGGAGCAAAACCTGCTGCTTCACAGCTAGGACCGGAGGAGCCTGGAAGAAATTAATCCAGAGATCTTTGTTTCTTTGAGTTCCAGCCCCAGGACACAGCACCTGTCATCAAACCGGTGGCCACCATCATCCCTGGACACACGCTGGCACCCTGGGGAGGACACCCGAGGACACCGTGACCCTCCAGCTGTACCACCAGCCCTCTTGGTTACATGGGTTTACCTTTGAAATACCCTTGAGAGGGCTGAGAAACATGCTCAAATGCGACGCAACCAGGAAGTTATTCTTGCTAGAGCTCAGGAAACACGTGTTGACATTCATAACATGAAACAAAAATAATCCTCAAGGAGAAATGAGTTTCCGGGCAATAAACCTTTTAGAAAGGGAAAATGCAGAGCTCCTCTGGAAGGGGCAACAGCTGTGGGTGTGCTGGAAGCAGACATGTGCTTTGCCTTTTTGTTCTTCCGTTATGATTATCTTTTTTCTCTCTGTGCCCCCTACCTTGTAGTGGTTCGTGGTGGCAGTGAGGAAGGAGAAGGAGATGGCGGTAGCTGCCATGGCGTGGGTGGAAGGCATCCCGTACTCGGCATTCGTCCTCACTTCCAGCTTGACAACAGGTGGCGAGAGGGGCCGCGGCCACTTCAGGATGTCCTTGGAGACCTGCCCTATGTACATCACTATCTGCGGAGAGGAAAGGTCAGTCAGCAGGGGCAGTCCCCGCGCAGCCCACCCAAGAACCACCTCTACTTCTGCGCTTTTTCCTGCTGAATCCACCACCCCGAGCGCAGGTTTTATCCCCTGAATTATTAAAGGGGTTTCCATTATCCCGGGTCAGTGAAGGAAGCAGATTTTTTACTGCCCCAAGGTGTAACCTGATGAGAAGTGGGACCAAAAGGAGGGGTCGCTGACGAGCTGCTGCGATACGGGATGGCGTGAACCAGCCAGCTGGCTCCCACCCCACTCTAGAGAAGTTTGTTTCCTCCCTATCCCTTATAACCCCTCTCCTGCAAAGCAAACAGCTGTAAGAGACATTTTTCCATCCCCACCTTCAAACCACCGCATCCCTCCCGGCTCCACGCAGCAGCTCTCCAAGGGCAGCACCAGCTCTCCTGATCCCAGCAGCTCCCCCTCCACAAGGTGCTGCAGGAACCTCGCCAGGACGCACCACTGCTGTGGTGATTAAATAACACACCGCTGTGGTGGTTAAATAACACACCGCTGTGGTGATTAAATCATAACTTGGCATCCTCGGGGAGGCAGCAGAGAGAAAACCTGACGAGCAACAACATCAAGTACCGTGGTGTTCTCCTGCCTAACTTCTCCAAAGCAAAGGGCTTTTGGGCACTGCTTGGGGCAGCAGAGGTTGGAGCAAGGGTTCTACTAATGAGCTACCGAGCACCGCAATGCACCGATTTGGGGAGGGAACGGTGCATTCTCAGGTTGCTGTAAGCAGCAGCAACGGGAAGCCAGAGGCAAAGCTGGCCAGCATCCCTGGTGAGAGCTGTAGCCCATCTCACAGCACCCACGGCACCCGCCGTGCTGACATCCTCTGCTCCTCAGCACCCTCTTCCCAAAGGCTCTCAGCATCCACAGGGAGAAGGACGTGAACAAAACTCACAGAAGTCAGCCAGGCTGTCCCTGGAAGAGGTATTTGCTTTCTATCACCACCCTCCTCCCTTTGGGTAGCACAGCCAGACACATGCAAAGCTCTACAAAACAAAGCAAACCTTTTAATACAAAACTCAGGTTAACCGATGTCCGCCGTGAAAGCTCGGTTGCTGTGTGAGACAGCTCGCTGTTCTGCTTCTCACGCTTCCGCTAGCAAAGGAGGGGTCTTAAAATAACATCCTTGCCATGCTGGTGTTTGCCATATGCCAGAACAGCAACACGATCAGCCACTGCCACGTTAGTCACCAGCCACGCTGCAGCCCCCTCTCTCATCTGTCACCAGCCACATCGCAGCCCTCTGTCTCCCACCAGCCATTTAAAAAATAGCTTTGCATTGCCAGATGGAGATCAGGATTCAGGATTCACAAATCAGGACGGGGAAAAAGCCAAACCGCCGCCTTCCTCCAGCCCCCTCTCTACAGCAAAGGGCGTGCCGTGGGGACCGCCAGGCTTGGAGCCAGCCCCAAAGTGACCACCGGTGCCTTTGCATCCTTCATCCCGTGGATGACGTTGTTATCACCCCTGCCTGTGGCACGCCCGGCTGCTCCCTCTTTGCCCTGATACACGGGGCATAGGGCAGTCGGCAAACACCCTGCCCCACGCCGTGCGTGGTAAACAAGGGCTCGAGCACCACGTGCCTTAAAGAAACCACCGCAGCAGTTTGTTTGGTTCATGCCACCAGTTTCCACACGGATGCAGGCGGATCTTTGGAGGTTAAATTCCTGGGTTGAAAGCAAAATTACTCTCTCCGACAGGACATAAAACATTGAGGCTACTGCTTGCGACACCACCGGAGAGGCGAGGTAGGACGAGAAGCTCATCAGCTGTTCTCTGTAATGACTTCCACTTGGAGAAGTTTATTAGCAGTGGTACATAGAGCGTTACAGGGAGGGAAACGAGTCACCTTTGAAATGAAGGCTGTGCTGGGGAAAAATAGGCTGGATGCTGGAGGTGGTGCAGGTGAGCAAAAATGCCGGGCATCCTCACAAGCCAGCATTCCAGATTCAATTCTGACCCATCCAGTGGTTAAAAACACACATTGTATAGACACGTACAGCAGCGAGAGGCAAGACAACCTCCACAAAACCTGCAGAGGACTCCAGGAGATGCTCAGACTCAGCACCGACCTCTGAAGCACCAGACCTTTGCGCACATGGTTTTACACGCAACATCCTGGACTGTTCGGCAGAAGCTGCGGGTGCAGTAAAACGTCCCCCAGCAGCTGAACTGGGGACGTGGAAGATGACAAGTGCACCACGGCTAAAAGCCACCCAGCAAAGGTGCTGCTCTGCTTTTCCTGCTCGCACACGGCTGGAGGCGCGCAGGGCTCCAGCCAGAGCTCAGCCGCTCACAGGACGCAAAACCCAGCCCTCGAGCAGGAGGCCACCGCGGATGCGGTCACTGCGTGATGAGTGTCCTGCAGGAACACGCTTACAGCACGAGATTTCACTGCAGGGTGCAGCTGCATCGCTCTCTGCCGCCGCTCTCGTCCTCTGAGGGCGGCAGGGACCTGCCTCGGTTAAGCGGCATATTCTCTTTTAAGCCATGTTTCAGTATTTCCTGCCCTTATTTACAGGATTTACTCTCCAACAGCTCTAAGAAAGAAAGCAAGCAGCCCGAAAATTTTGCCTGTTACCAACTTTTTTCAGCCTAGCCAATAACAAAGCCCATTAAGGAAAAAAAAAAAAAGAAAACCCATTAAGAAAAAACCCATGACAAACCCCCCGTAACAAACATCGTGAGCCGTAACCGCTGAAGCACCAGCAGGGAGGAGAAGGGAGATGGAGAGCTGAGCCAACACAGAGCTGAGCCTCACCTACGCTTGACTTGAACCCCCTATCTGTGCAATACCAAAAATCTTTGACGGCCCTGGAATAAATTTAGCATGGGCAGAAGTTACCCCCAGTCCAGACCAGCAAGTAACTGGCTGTTGCTTGGGTCCCCGGGACTGGGTAAGTTTGCCGTGATTTCCAGCCAACCATTTCCTCGTGCTTTATTGTTCTGTTTGCTTCTTCCTTACCTTGCTGACATTTTTTTGTCTACCCAGGGTGCTACATTACAGCCCTCGATGTTATTTCTGGGTTTATTTCTCACACGGGCTCTCTGCCACTCTGAGTGACTCAGATCAACCAAATTTTCTGCAGTTCTGGTGGAAAACCGTTTGCAGAACCTCCAGCATCCATAATTTTAATTTGCACATTAACAAGCACCTCCGTCTGTGCATGGGGAATTTGTCTGAACGTGGAGACCTTCCCGTTCCTGAGCAAAGCCAAAGCCGTGATGGACTGTGTGGGGCACCGTTAGCTGGAGAGGACAAACTACACATGGGAATTTGGGTGAGATTTCACAGGGCTGGTGGGATGGGCATGGCTAATCCCCTTCACTCCGAAAGCTGAGGGCAGCAGCTCTAACCACCCTGTACCTCAGACGGTTCAAACCTTCCAAAACTAAACTTAACTGTTTCACACCCGAGTTACAAAGATGCGTTGGCAACCAAAGGGGCTGCTCGGGCTGGCAGGGATGGACGGCAGCTGGAGTTCAAGGATGGGAAAGGGAGAAGCACCACGGGGCAGCACTGCAGCCTTCCCGGGTCACTGGACACCCACAGGCAGGGCCCAAACCTGGGCAGAAGTGAAGCGATGCTCCTGAGCATCAGGTGGGTCCGTACAGGGAGCCTTAGTCCCCAGACACCCACCACTTGTTACCCGTTCCCCTCTCACCGGCTTTTTTCTATAATGCTGTAAGCCACTTAAAAAACAAGACTTCCCTCAGGCTCTGGTGCCTACGGGTGCTGCTGGGGTGGCCTGGGCTGCGCGAGGAGAACGGCAGTCCCTTACAGCATCGGGTAAAGGGGAGGCAAAGCTTCGTTGCCATTCGGGTCAACAGCACCACATTTGACTACCCAAACGCAATTAGCCGTTGCTATAGCAGCGCAGCAGCCTGGGCAGCCTTTTTCCAAGGGTTTCCTCTGAGTCACGTACATGGTCCATCTCCAAAAACACATCCTCGCCGGGGGAAAACAAGACGCATCCATCTCTGTGTTTTAACAGATCTTGCTTTGGCGAACAACGATGAACCAGACCTGAGGCATTAGCATCCACATTGGCCCAGATGCCAACTCGTTTGTTCCAGCCTCTGCAGGAGATTCTCTGGGTGGAAGTCCTTGACCATGCATGTAATTCTGGTGTTGCTTCAACGATCCAAGAAGTGGGTTTGCTCGCCTGCAAGGCATTGCCTGGCATTTTCACTGCTTTTCCCTCACTCCTCTTGCAGTGGCTGTGGGCAGCACTTCTGTGGCGGGGAGCAGGAGCGCTGCCCGTAGAGGTACCACCACGGTGCAGACGCGTACGAAGGCGGGCAGGCAAACCCAGGCAAGCCCGCTCTGTAGGCGGAGGCACGGACTGCTGCGTCAGGGTGCGATTTCCCCTGTGGAACATCTACACAGCAGCTGCCCAGACCCTGAGCCTGGCAGGGTTGAGGAAACAGGCCCAGGGCTGCGTGCGGCGCGTCCTCCAGCATCCCTCCTCTGCCACAACCTCTGCATGGGGACAGACACACCTGACCATCCCGCAGGCACGCCAAGGTCAGGAGGAGCAATTCTTTTTGTGCTCTAATATTTTGGCTAACAAAGATGAACCAGAACAATATTTATTTTCAGCTTCGGATTTTGCAGCTCTCCTGTCTGTGCTATTGATCTGTTAAAAGGATGAGATGAAATTCTAGAGAAGACGTGGGGTCAAATAGCATCGGCCACTTCTTCCCCGAGACTCACAGCGTGGCAGCCTGACTCCAAATCTGCTGCTTTGGCTCCAAAACAGAAACTCTATAACCCAGCTCTAGAGACCCCGGTCTGCATTTGTATCTGTCACCTTCCCAGAAAGGAAATTTACAGCTTCAAAATGATGTTGCTTTTGTTTTTCTCACAACCACCGTGTGCTGATAGGAGCGACAGAGCACATGGGGAACACTGGCAAGGGTGGGGGCAGAAATCGGGATGCACTATTAATAAGCTGGCATTTGCAGGAGATTAGACAGGCAGAAGCAAAGCCTGTGGTTGTGGTTGTCAAGGCAGGCGTGACTTCGATTCACCACGCAGAAATTAAACCAAGCATCCAGTCCGCGCTGCTCCCGGCTGCTACTCCCAGCAGGAACTTCTCACAGCGTTTGCTGAGGATTTGGTGAGCTGCAAAGGGATGTTCCAGGTCGCATTGAGCTGGTGGGATGCTCCAGCACTTGAGTTGTCCCAGCCATGATGCGAGGAGCACATCCACGAGGCAGGTCTCCAGCCCAGCAGCGTGTCACGGCAAGAGGCAGCAGGGGGCAGGAGGAGGGAAGAGCCTGCACAGACAGCTGCTTAAAAATATATCTAGGACAGCTTTGGCTCTCAAGTTGGGCTTCAGAAAGGCAAAAGCAGAACAAGAAGATGAAGAGATCCTCGTGCCTCCAGAAGCATGACCAACCAACATCCCAGAATGTTCACCCGGTTTGTAAAAGCAGCCTTCAGCCCAAAACTATAAGGGAGCTGACTAGCTCGTGATGGGTTTAAATAAGAGAAATTTGGGGCCACAAACTCCTGGCAGCACTCCTGTGACTTTGATCTGGTTTATCACCTAACACGGGTAAACTGTTACACCTTGTAGTTCTAGTGAAATACAAAAGGTTCCCGATTCAAACTTCTCCTGAAATTCCTCCCGGCTGGTCTCGGTTACAAAAGCCTCCCTGGCACTTTTTCTTCAAGGGCGGAGGACACTACCAGCACGCCCAAACTTCCCTCTCCGCCAAGACTCCATCACCCGTGCACGGCATTTCTTTATGAAGCCTCTACTCCTCTATTCTGACACGTCGTAGGTGTCCCCGTGCCCGAACACAGCCTGACGCGCTCTGGCCCAGGGCAATAGATGATTTATAAATAGGTGCTTTAAGGGTTCCACTTGCGTTCATCAGCTGTTCCAAGCTTGTTTGGGTGAAACGTTGCAAAAGCCCGTAAATATTTTAGTGAAATGTTGCAAAAGAACAAAAACGTTTTGGTGAAATGTTGCAAAAGCAGAAAAAATAACAAACACAGAAGAACCACTCACTAAACCCAACCTTTGCTGCAAAGTGTGTTTTCAAAGCAGCATCCAGGGATTCAACCATCCCAGAAAAAAAATAACAGGAAAAAAAATTTCCAAGCATGCTGAATGGCAGAGAGGGCAAATCCTTTGTTTCCAGGCTGAAATTCCACCCCAAAATACAGCTTGTGACCCTGGGTGGGTGCAGAGATTGAAAAACCGAGCTGTGCTTTCGCCTCTCAAGCCAAGACGTGCTGTAAATTTAGAGTACACTCGGGGGCCGGTTCCTGGGGAGTTATTTTTCAGCTCTGCACTTCCTGGTTGGAGCAGCAAGAGTCACAGGCACCAAAGCCTCGTCTGTGCAGGTTCGGGAGTGTTCAGGCTGCTGGAGGAGGGAAGCAGAGACACCAGGGGACCTTCAGCACTGACCCAGCACCTTGCTCAGAGGTTTCAGGCGGTTATTTCCCTTTTCTCTCCGCAAAGGGAAGGGTGAAGCCTACGGAGACCCTGGTTATCGCCAGAGCAAAGGCACCGCGAAAGCACCACGTGCTGCTTTCAGCTGCCGACGCGCCTGGATGTGACGGCAGCCAGCGTTCCCCAGAGCCGTCCAGCTGAACAGCAGCGCTCGAGGAGCCGGTTTGGGGCACCCAGGACTGGAGAAGGCACCCCAGGGCACCCAGTCCACTCCTCCGCTGCTGCTGAAATACACTCTTCATAATTTTTCTTATTGCCCTTTGCCCTTCAACCCTTGGCTTCCACTCACCTTCTTTACGTTTCTTTTTGCGGCTGTTCTTTTATTGCAGGCAGCCCCTTCCTTCCCACGGTGTTTACAGCCAGCCCCATTCTCTCTCTGACTTCATTTGTTAGGGACTTATCTAAGCTTTCAGTCTCTGCTCAGAAAATAGCCTGTTCCCGAATCATCCCTGGCCCCGCACCAGTTCCAATTTATCTTCCTCAAACGTGGGTGCCTGGTTCTGCGTAAACTGTCACAGATAAGACGGCAGGAAGGCCTCGTAAACAGCGTTCATTCCGCTCTGATTTTTAAGGGAAGAAACTCCCCCGATTCATCCTGGGACACTGACTCTCTCGTTTCCCACTTGCGGCAGGAACTCCCAGGTTTAAGTCCCCAACAGCACCAAACAAAGTACCACATGCTCAGCACCACTCTGTCTCTCGCCGCCCTGTGGCCTCACCCCCTCCATCAGGACCATCCCCGCCGAGCGTGTTTTACCAGAGCGTGTTCCCAACGCACCCGAGTGCTTGGCACCAGGCTCGTGAGAAGCCCATCGCTGGTCCACCGTCCCTCTTGCCGCTGAAGAGCTTCACTAACCACCTCTCCTCACCCCAGACAGTGCTTCAAGAGAACTTCTCCTACCTTATCCTTCGGGCTCTCCATTCCATCCAGCTCCTTTCTCCAGCTGCATAAGAGCCTTCTGCAGACTGTGCCCTGGTGCCCCTTGGTGCTCCCCCCCACCCTTCTCCTGGCAGTTGTCAGAGACTACGAGGCTACCTGGAGTTTTTGCTTTTACCAAACATGGCTGTTCTCAGCCCATAATCCTCCATGCAGAAACAGCAGCATTTCTTTACAGCCCTGAATTGCCCATAGCTAAGCCAATACTGACGCTGCATACATGACCAAGGTGTCCCAGACGGACCGACACCACTCACAGCACCAGGAATGGCGATTCCTGATCGCCACCAGCAAAGAAGCCACCTGGCTGAGCTCACCAGAACATTAGCACACGTCCTGTATAGATGTTTTTAGCCATCTCACAACGACATGTAATTAAAATGTACTAAAATATAATACCAGAGATTGCCAGAAGTCTGTGTATTAAAGCAGCTTCTCCTCATCAGTATAAAACGCCACTCTGGAACTCCCTAAGTTAAAGAATAATATTAATAATCATCATATCACACGCTTGAACACTCTAATTAAACCAGCCTAGACCTGGCCAGTCCTCGGATGGGCTCCTTGCAAGGTAAAGGCAGGGCGAGTCTGCAGGAGAGGAGCTCTAAAGGAGCCTTTTTTTGAGCAATATGCAGACCCAGAAGGCAGCGACTACCAATTATCACCTTCCATGGCACATTTCCAGAAGCAGGAGGTGTATTCCTGGCCAAAACCCAGCTCTAATTACACAGTGTCCACCTACATCTCAGCCTCATCTGCAAGTTATTTATCGTGTGCTCTTTATAAGAGGTATTGACTAGGGCTACTGGCACAGGACAGCTGACAGCTTCTGTCCAAGACCCAATTCAGATTGGTTTTATTATTCCTCATCACATCATTTGGACAAAAGACAGACTATTATTAACCAGGACTGACTAACTCAAGGAGAAACAACGCCAGATATCACATCCAAGTTTTTACCAAGCTTCAATTTCGTCAATCGATGTAGATTGACAGCCAAAGCTCCAGGGTCTGCCAGCTGCCAGCGCTGCTCCCTACCTCCCTCCTTCGTTCTAAAACGGTCGCATTTGGGCAGCAAAAAAATCGATACCAAGATGAGCAACGGCAGCGACAAAACAACCGCCATTCCCAGGCTGAAGCGCCTGGTTATCTACTGGTTTCCAGTGCCAGAAAGGAAAAACGTTATTCCGGATACCCCATTGCTGAAGCCAGTTAATTTGAGAATGCTCTTGTAGTAACAAAAATCAATACTTGGGAGCCTCTGCCTTTGACAGATAATCTGATATTTTTTCCTCCTCAAGTGATTGCAGAAGCACCTTGTTTATTCCACTGCAGCCTGCACATCCCCTTCCTAGTGGGTTCATACTCATTTCGACCAAGGCAGAACTGCATGAAGAGGTTACACAGAAGAAACTGCGGTAAGATTTCCTGAAGTCATGAAAAATTGTCCTTAAAATACTGTGACACATTGGGAAGGGTTTTCCCAAATCAAACCCTATCAAAAGCAGCTGAAAAAATAAGTCAATCCAAGATATAATGGAGATGAAGAAACACCCTGTGTCACCTCCCTCCTCGTCGCAATGCCTCTGCTTCCTCAACACGCACCTTACACATATAAATAGTGATGCCTTTTTGTTTGTTTGAAGGGATTTTATTCATTTGAAGGGTTGTTCTTAAATATTCATTTGCTACCATAACAGAATTAACATGATTAAATAAGCCATAGAAATACTTACGGACCAAACAATTACCATCCTTCTAGACACAGAGTGATCTATGTTCCAGTAGATAAACGGAAGGAAAGTGATATAAAAAATCTCTTCGCCCAAAGCAGCCGAAAACTTGAACAAGTAGTAGTAGAAGTAGTTCTTCACAACATACTTGTGTGCACAGCCCTGGAAAGGAGAGGATTTAAGTTTCAGTGAGGCAGCAAGTTATGGCAAACATCTAAGATATTTTAACTGTTACAGTTCCCAGCCCTTGAACCAAATGATTTGTTGGCACAAGTGTCAGAAAAAAGGAGATATATATGAAGAGGATCTTTGATTTGGGGGCAGGAGCAAAGGAGCCAAGTAGTCTCTCCCAATCTCCCCAAAAGCAAAAAGAATACAGTATGGCAGTGGTCCGTGTGAGCACGAGATGGAAGAACTTCCTAAAGATGAGAGCTGAGAAGGGATGGGGAAGGTTTCAGCACAGACACGCTAAGTTAAGACAGAGCTTTGACCTAAGCTCCTCAAACTCTTGGAAGAGGCAAACTCTTCTGCTCAGAGCTGACGGTGCAATGACACAACCCTCTAAGATAAGGCAGCAGTGTGCCGTGGCTGGCCCAGCCACACAGCAACCAGTCTAAGCGTCTCCTACGCCACTTAGAGAACACCCCCGGGGCAATTAGCAGCTCTGATGCTTCTCTCCGAGATCCTGAAACCACCTCTGGTCACACTTTACGTGGCCCCAGAGGCATCGCTAATTCCTCCATTAAGCACCAGCCTCCTATGTTTTAGGAATTATGTGCTCGTGGCGCTTTGCATCAATCAGACATATCCCTGAGGTAACGCTGTTATACTCGGAGCCTTGTGGGATGAGGGGTAGAACTTTCTAATTCCAGTAATCTGGAAATCCAGAAAGCAAAGATGACTGTGCCTGGTGAAGCGTCTGCCCTTCCCGTTCTAACCCCAGTGCAGGAAAAAGCCGTTAACCGTTATTTGTGAGAACGTTCAGCATCTTCTAACACACCCAGCAGTTGATTCAACCTCTACTTTCACATAACTCTGATCTCGAGACTCGGTTAGTCTTAACCTACTGAAGTGACCTGGTGCCTTCCACAACCTCTGAAGCGCTTTCGGTGGGTCAGCCCCTCCAGCCATCTCCATCGCTACTCGCTCTGGATCGGAAAGGTTTTAATGGGCACGAATTGAGGATGTAAAGAAAGGCAGCGTTTTTAGACGGTTTCAGAAGCACAGTGAAATCAGCCACAAGGCACAGAAGACAGGCAGCGTCACACAAACCACCCTACTCATCAACTGTAAAATACCTATTTTGAAAAAAACTTAACTGCTCAAATTACAGGAGACTCACGGGAACCTTTCCATAAATTAAAATCACGGACTGGTTTGGGTGGGAAAGGACCTTCAGAGCTCACCCAGTCCAACCCCCTGCAGGGAGCAGGGACATCCGCAACCAGAGCAGGGTGCTCAGAGCCCCACGGGCCAACCTGACCTGGGATGGTGCCAGGGATGGGGCTTCTGCCACCCCTCCGGGCAACCTGGGCCAGGGTCTCACCACCCTCAGGGTAAAACATTTCTTCCTTCTCTCCGGTCTGAATCTCCCTCTTTCAGTTTAAAATCAACACCCCAAATTCATAACTTTCCTGAAGTTTTGGCACAGAAAATGGCTGAACCGCTGGTTCAATGGATTTTAACTGTATTTTTAGGCAGAGGTGCACCCCCCAAGACAAAGAAGCAGCTGCATAAAGGTACCGCTCCTTCCCGTTCCTGTAGGATCTCTCATCAGAGAGCTAAACAGGCTCCGGCTTTCCCTGCCCTGCCTCCAGAGATCACCTTCGCAGCATCAGACTTCTAGGGCTCACAGCCTGACCCAGAGACACCATTAACCGATGTTTTGTTCTCAGCTCTCAATTACTTTGGATCTTTCAGAAGACATGCATGTTTAATTAAAGCTCCTGAAGCCTCTTGCTTCCCCTCCGGATCTTCTGCAAGGCAGTTCTGGTAGCGTTTCCCTCCCAAAGCCCCTAGTTCATGCATTACAGTACTTCTCGCTTCGGGGATTTTTAGTGCTGAAAAAAAGCACAAAATTTAGGGAAGCCACCAAAGAAAGAAAGTGAAAAATTCCTGTCTAGATGCTGCTGCACTCAGAGACAATATAAATCAGACAATTCAGTCCCACAGGGCAGCACTGCCTGGAGTAAAACCGCTGGGGAAAAACCGTCTGCATAAGCAGTCGGGTTTATGACACCTTCTGTGTTTGTTAACTACCCACTTGCTAAAAGAACCTACCGACTCTCAACAAAAAATTGGATATCGGTGATGAGATTTTGGACAATAACAAAGGCTTCAGCTCTGCCAGCCATCTGCACAGCTAAATCGCACAGCATTTCAGAGTTTTCTGAAGCACCAACAAGCCACAGCGAGCAGCCAGGAACATCTCCAGCACCTGTGTGTTCACCTTCCCCAAGAGTTGGAAAGCGGGCGCTCCACCATGAAAGGAGAGACTGGTCAGATGTCCAGTTCTTACTGGAATCCTCAGACATCCAGTTCTTCTCCTTTTGTTATTAATCACTGGGGTGTGTTGACAGCAGTTTCCTGCCAAGAAAGCTGAGCACCACCAGCGTAAGTAGGGCTGGCATCTCACCTCCTCCGTCCTCTCGGCCCTGCTTTGTCAGCCAGAGGTTAGGCAGGTTTGACATGGCTGTTCCAGGGACCCCAACAAAAGCGGTGGGTGAGCTTCCCATGCGCTTCTGCACCCTCCTACGTCCCAGGAAGAACCGGCTGATTTGTGCCATAGGGAAAGAACATGGCAAGAGAGAAGGGCAGGAGGAAAAGGTTTCCTTCCTCCCTGGTCTACAGTGGAAGAACAGGTTTGTCTAATTGCATTTTAATTGGCAATAATTAGATTGCAATTCTGAGAGGTGACTACAGAGCCTACACCTGAAAGTGTCTGAGGAAGTCATTGGAAGCAGTAGGTAGCTACAACGTCTGTGGACAGAGGGAGGAAAAGAACGTGAGGTAAGAGCCAGAGCAAGTAAATGACAGTTCAAAGGACACGGACTCCAGCTTCAAAACAGAGATCAGATCCCTCTGAAACTCAACTGCATTTCATCTCTCCAAAGGTTGAGTGTTACCAAAAGCGTTTTTGGATAGAAGAAGGATGCGTCACACAACAACAGCTTTCAAGCTGTACGGCATTAGACGGCCACCCTGCCCACACACCAGCTCCCCGCGAGCACCACCACCTCTGATTTTTCACTTCCTGCCAAAACACATGAGTCAGAGCGTTACCAGGACCTGCACGGCTGCTACATACCCTGGCTGCTCTCCAGAGAAGGACAAGTGGGAAGCCCCTCAACTCGCTTTTCCCCCAGTACACCAGATCTGAGCAGCTCACCATCAGCTGGGAGCTCAAGATAAGCCCAGCCTAACCCATCAGAAGCACGTGGGAATGGCCACATGACCGTGGAGAACCAGGACTTCACAGTTAACGTTTCTTTTCAGAGCAAAACCACCATAGATGAGTCAGGAATTTCCATCCAGCAGCAGCGCCATGAATCCAGGCAGCTTGCTTTGACACAGAGATCGGTTCCACGGGAGAGGTCTATCCCGAGAGGCACAGAGCAGCAAGGCTTCTGGAAGATAAACGGGCAGAGTAACCCCACACCATTTTCAGATAACTCCAGCAGCATTTTAATCCGTTATAACCAGGCACCAGCACAGTGACCGTTTCCCCAGCAGATCGTTCCAGCCCTCAAGTCAAAGCGCAGCCTTTCTAAGGTAGTGACGAATAACGCTTCGGGTTACGTGTCACCACAAATACACTAGTCCCAGGTAGATGTGCTCCTGGGAGGCAAAACCACTGTAAAGGGGAAGGGACACGGCGTTCAAATGGCAGCCGTGACTGTAGAGAGGCAGGCTGGAGGACGCCTCAGCAGCCAGCCAGCCCCTGGGGACAGGAGCCATAGATAAGATGTTCTCAATTCACTGTCTGCCTCATTATGAGTTGCAATTAGCACAGGCCATGCTGATGTCAGCTCTGCTCCCAACGGGGAAACACACAAGCAGACCAACACGTAACCCGACGTTGCCCACAAGCGCTGCGTCAAGGACCTCTCCTGCTGCCTTTCAAGGCCAAGGTTTCCTACACCACTGAACAAGCGGGTGTGTGGCTGAAGCCCCCCAGCGCCCTCCAAGCACCCGTGGTGCTCAGGAACAGACTCCTCGCTGTCCTTTCCCATGTAAGCATCCTGTCTTTGCTCTCTTGTGGCACAACTGAGATGTCCGACACCATCTTCTCCTGTAAGATGAAGACCTCAGCGCTCTCCCTTCGCAGGGGGGATGAGGCAATGGGGACGCTGTAGGCAACACACCTCATTAAACCGGTTAGTGTTAAGCAAGCAGTTGTAATTACGCGGAGTCGAGCTAGCTGCAAAGGGGATCACAAGGACCTGGTCTGCCTGCTGCTACAGGATGACCACACAGCGATAAATATTCACAAATACAGTAATAAAGTAAAACAGAAATAAATTAGCAATGTAACTATTAATAATTCACGTACCTCTAAATCTAGAGCAATAGTGGTTTACCTTGGAAAAAGAAGTCGCGGGCGCTAGCCTGAACGGATATGAAGCCCTGTAAAGCAGGGTCTTGAATAGCCATTTTAAATGGAAATCTCATGGTTCACACACTACCGGTACATGCCAGACCTCAGATTTACTTGCCACAACAGTCAGCAGTCACCTTTCATTGCCCAGATGACCCATAAGTATTCCCTGCAGGGAATATACACGAGGCAAAATAAAAGAACTGTCCGAAGGAATTTTCCAGGGAGAAGAGACTTTCCCTGGCTCCTCACCCGTTAAACCCGCCCCTGTTCTCCAGAGACCCAAAGGAGAAAAACGACCGCAGAGGAGCGGTTATTCTTGTGGCTGATACCTGCACTAATGGCCTAAGACATTCAGCAGAGTGATAAACCAGCAAGTGGCTCACCTCCAAGGGCTGGAATTAATCCCAGGATCCTGACAGCTCCTCATTACAAGGTCCGGCGGCCTCCAAAGAGATGACTCAGGCTGGGAGCCGGGAAGCGCTGAATCACGAAGCGGCGAGCTGCCGAGGCGGACCCTCACATGCCCCCTGCACCAGCACCCGCCTCCCTCAGCGCCGCAGGGTACCGATTGCATCAGCGAGTGAAGCTTCACGCACCTCTGTTAACACGAGGGGTTTCAGCAGCAAGATCTAGAAGATGACCAGACGCGGTGACAAACTGCACATGCCTGGCTTTGCTGCCTGTTCTCCGGAGAGGACACTGGTCTCGCTGAGGAGCGGCAAACCCAGCACTGACAGACACGGGGTTGCCACACGCAGCTTAAACCTTGGATGCGACCATACCGTCATCTTCCAAAGGACCACTGGGGCCAAACACATCCGATGAAAGTGTCTCATTTGTAGAAACAACGTCCCTTTCCAGCTGCTTTCCATGAGAACCTTAAAAATCAGACACGTGCAAGAGAGGCGAGCTCCTCCGGCAGCCACCCCGGCCAGGGGAGAGCTGAACACAAAGTACCAGGGCAGCGGGAGCGATGCCGAGGAATGCGAGCCTCAGGCTTGAAATAAGAAACTGGATCTCATGTTTCTCCAGCCGCAGCTCCAAACCGAGGAACTGCCCAAAGTTCAGCTATGTTGTCCAGGAGGACAAAGACCTCCGACCTTCTCTGTTCCTCTTCCCACCACCTTGCTGCTGTCCTGGTTATTAGCTCCTCACCTTGGGCACGAGCAGGAGCTTATACAATCACTGAACGAGATCAGGCAGTTTGTAAACCTTGCACCGGATCGGAGCGGTCCAGACAGTTAAGGTGTAACTACAGAGTAAACACGAACTGTTCTCTTTCAGAGGCAGGAAGAGAGATCTCAAGAGATGATAAAGCTTCTGGGAAAAAGAAGAGCGGAGAAAAACAAACAAATCTCCACAGAGAACTTTGAAAAAGAGATTTTTTTTTTTTCCTTTGTTCCCTTTAATTCAGGCTATCAACTTCAGGAGCAAAAGTCCGTCAAGGAGGTTAGAGATAAGCAGAGCTCCACTTTGTACCTATATGCAACATCTATTTGGCTGCTCACTGACACACCAGAGAAGTCCTCAGAAAGTTACTTGGTATTTTCAAGCGTGCAACTCGAGGACATCACCCGAAGCATCAGAAGAAGATACTTTTCAAGCAGTTTCAGAAATAAACTCCCCGCAAATCAAAGAAAGGAGTACAGAAAACAAAGCGGTATGAGCTAGAGACAGAATTACAAGTTACTGTCTTGTCTTCTGCAGTAATAAAACCTGGCAGTTCCCTCACTAAAAGCCCAGGGGTTCGAAACTAAGTCAAGGCTGGGGTGTGAATCCAGCTATTGGACTAAATAAACCCAGTGCTGGACTAGCACCAGTTTGTACCACCCTCAGACACCCAGGTTTTCACTTGAGGTGTTGAAAAGTGTTTCTAACTGATCCGGTAACCAAGGGAACATCAAGAACATGGGCTACGCAACCGACTTGATATTTAAGAAACACGTGCAGCCCTCGCTGTCACATCTCGATGTTTGATTCCTTGTCTCAGGGCAGATGGGACTGAAGCACAAAGATGCAGAAATACAGCCCTTCGTTGTGCTGCTGATCACTAGTGAGGAAAAAAAACCCCACACGTAATCATGGAATGCTTTGGGTTGGAAGGGACCTTTAAAGGTCGTCTAGTCCAAACCCCGATAACCTGCAGGTCATACATAAAACACACACACACACGTATATATACATCTGTGCACCGCGGGCAATAAGCACATGCTGGTAATTGGAGGCTGCCTCCTCCTCCTCCCGGCTGAAGAGCTGTCCTGTCCCACTACCCTCCCGAGGGATCCCCCTTCTCTCCGTGCAGTATGGCATCCACTCCCCCCAAACCTCCAGCCGCTGCTCACCCTCAGCTCCCTTTCCCCAGGGCCCCTCCAGCTGGGCCACCGTGGCACACGGTCCAGCCTGTGCCAGATGCAGGGGCCTGAGAGGTGGAACAGGAGAAAGGGGGAATGTCCTGGAGAGATGGACAACCACCCATGTCTTCTTCACCCAAGCACTCAATATACTCTATTTTCATAGGTACAACCTCCTGATTGTCCAAGAACTTACGTAGGAGAACCTGAAAACCTTTAAGACCACTGTGATGTGGCACTACAGGCAAAGTAACATGAAAGTTTCTACCTCACAGAAACTTTCTGCCCTGATAAAAGCGACTTTTCAACTCCCAAGCTTCAGGAAGGGATGCTCAAGCCAAGCACAGAGGTCACCAGGAGCGAGACACAGGGGCAGTGCTTAAGCACCTTCCTGCAGACACCGGCAGCTAAGAGCAAGAAAATACCACTGACCATCGAGAGCTGATGGCTGAGGACTTCACCGCATCAGGCTTCTAAACCCAGCTCTTTGCAGATACACCAGGGCAACCCCAGTTCATGCAGCAACAGAGAGTGGCTTTCGGCAGAAGGAAGATCCAGATCCACTTCTTGCATCTCCTGGCAGGCTGCAGAAGCCCCTCTTTGTAAAAAAGGATTTTCCCAGGAGCAGGGACATTCTGTCTGTGTAACTGTTCAAGCCGTTACTCCCATCTCCATTTGCTTTGGGTTCGAACCCAACTCTCACACGGTTGAGAAGTGAGCACCCTAATTATGTGCAAACAAACCCTCTTGCTCCTACCTCCAGGTGTTGTCACAGGCCTCACCCAGGGCGTAAAGCGAGTCACGTCTTATTTCGTGAAACCCCAGACAACTGCTCCAGGTGATGGGCTCCGTTCATGGAGCATTCACTCGGGCAGGATTTTAGTATCATTACATGAACTATGTCACTGTTCCAAGCAAGCGGTGAACACAACTCCTTTAGTGAATTTTCTGCGTAATTTACAAAAAGTTTACTGCAGTTGAGACTAGACTGAAGGACTACCCCAGTTTTCTTTGTCTTCTGAGAGTCAAGCAGCAGCTGATGAAGAATTTGAGATGATTGAAATGGGACCCCAAGCACTAGGTGTAGAACAGGGAAAGGTACGATAGTCCGAAAGGGGAGGGGTGGGTAGAGTTGCGTCGTTCACAGCCGGCTCATGTTTATTCTGCAGGCGGAGGTGGGAAGGCCAGTATCGCACCTCCTTTCCAAAAGGCACCGCAAAGGGACCTGCTAATGAATCCCCGTCATTACAGTCAGAGAAAAAGCAGGTCATCCAACCTGCACGCAGGGGTTGCATCATGTCCTTCCCTCTTCCCTTCAGACACACGAGTGAACTACAGACCGTGCTGGAGAAGCGGGTCCAGCTCCGTTTATCTCCACTGACCCCCCCCCGCTGCGAGCACCAGCGCTGGACCCGCGCCGGCCGGGGCAGCAGCAGCGGCACGGCCGGGGGCAGAGCTCCCAGCCCCTCCCCAGCGAGCCAGCAAGAAGCCGCGGGGCGGCGGCTGCGCCCCCGCCCCGATGGGGCGAGACCCAGGGGAAAGAGAACCGCCTTCCAGCCGCTGCCCGGGGAACACTCGCGTCCCGGGGTGAGGCTGCGCTGCCGCAGAGCTGCTCGGGCTCCTCGGCGGGCAGACCCCCGCGCTCACCCAGCACCTCATTTCGGGGGGTGGGGAAGGCAAGCGGACCCCAGAAACGCCTCCCGCGGCGGTGCCGGGCTGCGGCACCGCCCCGCGCTCCCCAGCACCAGCCCGGCCCCTCCATCCCTCCCTCCTCCCGGTCCTCCCCAGCCCGGGCGGGCGGCAGGGGATCCCGCGGGGAGCCCCAGCGCGCACGGTGGCGGCAGCGCGGCGGGGAGCGGCGGCTGTGCTGAGTCACTGCCGGTCCCGGCCGCCCCCGCCCCCGGCGGCACTCACCTGCGGACCGCAGCCGCACCGCACCCCGTTGGGGAGGCCGCGGCCGGCGGCTACCGGGCTGCGCAACGCGGCCGCGCCGTTGCAGGCGCCGCGGTCCCGGGTCCCCTCCGCAGCGAGGTCGCCGCCTCCGCCGCCCTCCTCGGCGGCGGGGAAGAGCCCGCAGCAGCGCTGGAAGCGGGCCACGGGCTGGGAGCCGCGCAGGGTGCCCAGCAGACGGGCCATGCTGCCGGCAACCTCCGCACCGCGCAACCCCGACCCGACCCGCGTAGCGGCCGCAGGGCCGCGGGCAGGTGCGCCCCGCCCCGGCAGGTGCGTCCCGCCCCCGCCCCGCCCAGGTGCTGTGCCCCGTCCAAGAGCGCCCCCTGCCGGCCGGGCCGTGTGCCGGGGGTTTGGGGGCTGATCCGGTGATAACCCGTGAGATCCGGACCCATCCGGAGAGGCGGCGGAAAGCGGGAGCGGGGATGGAGGTGCCCAGCCAGACCCCGCGCTCTGCAGGGGGTTTAGGACAGCTCCTTGTCCACCGCGAGTCAGCGCTCACCTGAGCTGCCACGTCTCCCCGTTGTCATCATAATCCTTCGTAAGTGTTCAGATAGAACTAACAATTGGTCGCCAGCTGATTCTTGGGTTAGTGGGAAGGTGCCTCAGCGAGGACGTCAGCATCCAGCTGAGGAGAACTCAGGATGACTGAGATTTCTTTTCCAAAAGTACTCAAAACCTAAAGGAGCTCCGCTGCCTCGCTGACGTGAGCGATTCCTTGTGGTCCGTCAGCTGATGATGGGTTTGTGACCCTTTTTGGGCTGCCTGAAGGCCCCACTCAGGACACGCTCGTTTCCAGGGGTGCCGCTGGCAGTTCCAGCCCTTCCAGCCTATCCGGTACCTGACAGAGCCGGGCACGGCTGCGGGATGCAGCAGCGTGGTTTGGGGGCACTGGGAAGAGGGAGCTGGAGATACTTCCAGGGTGGAATAGAGGATCGTGACATTTAGAAAGGGGATTTTCTGAAAAAAAACAGTGGAACCAACATCACCACAAAGGACTCAACGAGTCGCATTCCGCGAGTGTTTAAAGGAAGTTACTTATAAACTGTCCAGCTTCAAAAAATGCTTTAACTGGTGAAACTACTTCCTCTAGGGCCAAGATGTCTCACAACTAGCTGGGCAGCGCTCAGCTACATTTTCACCTCTGGGCTGAGGATAAGTGTGAAAGACGAGAATACCAAGGACACTTCTGAGAAAGCTGAAAGCTTGTGCCGAAGGCTTTTCCTTAACCACAAGGGGTGTGTCACTGTCATGTCACTGAGCATTTCACCTCCAGCATCCACAGAGCTAAGAGCCAGGCACAAATCCCACGACTGGGGGCGGATAACGATGCCAGGAAGACACAGCGTGAGTTTTGGGATGCCAGCGTGAGTCTGCAATGCTGACAGCCAGACAAGGTTTGTTTTGACTCGTGAGCCGAGGGGATGGGTCTGGAGGAGCAGCTTTTACCGGCTCTATGGTCAGCAATCACGTTTCACCGGAGGAGTCGGACGCAGAGTCACTCAGCTTAGGGTTTTGCTGTGACCCCTCTTTGTCACCATCTGAAGATGCTCGTGGCGAGACACAGAGCCCTTTGGCCTCGCAGTGAAGACAGAAATCCCACCAACTCCTCAGTGTATGTAAAGAGGTTTCAAACAAATTTTCCTTCCCTGCTTCATCCCATGTGTTTTCATTATCTCCAGCCGTTTTCTCAACCTTCTTAGAGCCCAACTCTTACTTTCATCATCCTTTGCCATTTTGGGGCGTTTTGCATTTTTCACTTGTTTATATCGCAAAAGAAACCATTAAAATTTTTATGCTTTAATACGCAAAATTCCAAACACTCTTTTTACAAGATCCTTGCATTCCCACTTTATTTAGTTGACACGTTACTGAACACATACTTTTGGACGTGAGACTTTTTTAAAAAACTCTTATATATATGGTCATATTTTCTGTTTCAGAGAACATAAGTACAAAAACAAAGTGAATTTTAGAAGGTGGAATGATGAAAGCATCCCCAAAACTGCAGGAAAGAGAACGTGCTGAAGTGGCAGCGGCTGCTCTCTTGGGCAGGAATAATTAACTTGTCCCTTTGCAGAGTAAGTAAGCAGATAATGCTCTGTAATTGCTTACGATTTGCATTGCTTAGAATGGTATTGCTAATTTCCAGTGATGATTAGCATGTCATTTAAATAATTATTCTGCACCATATCACTTGGACGCTTCAATTGCAGGCACCTCTGCTGTGAAATTCTGAGGGGTGTTCTCGACGTTCCTGGTGATTTGCAGGGCCACACACTGCCTTTGACCATCAAACTTAACCCCAAAGAGCTTTTAAAAGCTTGGCTATCACCGAGGTTGACTATCAAGGTTGACTATCACCAAGGTTGACCTGTCTGGTTTTATTTACAATACCCTATACTAGCCCTCTGGAAAAAAATTCAGATTGCCTCAACAGGAGTCTGGGCGTAAAATGGTGACAATTCTCTTTCTCTGGGTTGTTTGATGCTCTTGAAACCATGGAAAGGTTTTCTAGCATTTTTTTACGGCAGTTCCCATGCTGCTGTCTTCTCTTTCCTTGTACTCTGACACATCTCCTGGCCCACTCTATTGAATAAATCCTCATCCAGCATGTTGAAAAACTCCACCAACGGGACAGTTCTCGAGTCGTTGTTATCGGATACCGCCTACTACCCTGCATGGACAATTTCCTCAGCTTCTCAGCACTCTATGATTCTCGAAAGTTGGGGTTTTTTCAGTTATTTTATGAGTTTCCACAGAAAGTCTGTTGGGGAGTTGACAGTCCAGAAAAGGAAGGGTGGGAGTGGAAAATCAGCAATGAAATGGATTGAGGCCAGTGCAGCCAGTTCATAGATTTATTTTATCTTCAGTTCACAGATTTATTTTGTTTGTATGCACGAAGTTTGGGTAACTAACGCTTTTTAAACCACTAAAAAATACAGGCTCCGTCAATTCATTCAGCTATGAAGAGCTCTGAAATTCTCTCCTTTCCATTCCACTGCCACCCACCTCCCAGATGTCATCCTCAACCCAGAAATAGCTCTTGGGTTCTGTGCCTTATTTCTACTATTTACATGACAAACCTTAATGTCATCGATCCTATTTTAAAGACGGCAAAAAATCCCACACCCGTATGTCATCGCTTTACCACCGATTGACTGGCAGCAGAGCAAGGAGGACACATATGTACCGATTTTGTGGTACAGCAGAGAGAAACAATCACTGGGAGGGCTGACAGCATTTGCCTTGACTCACCAGAAATGACACAAGTCATCCGCTTCAAACACTGGAAGACCTTCCCTGCAAACTCCATCAACTGCCTGTACGGCCATTTTAACAAACCTTATTTTTAATTTCCTCTGCATCAAATTGTTGAACCTCAGATGCCATCCGAGAGGTGACCAACCACAGCTGCCAGGAGCTGCTGCCCCCTCTGACTAGGAGGGCGGATGTTACGGCAGCATCTAAATACACTGGGTAAAATTATTTCTCTGAGATTAGAAGATGAGGTTTTTGAGGGCCAAAGTGTTTCCAGAGACCTGAAGTGGCCCTAAGAAAATTTCTCCCAAATATGGTAATTTTCTCTCTGTGCAAACCCCAGCCATTATAGATCTCATCTCCCCAAACGAGATACGTGCTAGCGTGAAGAATGAATTGCCTCGTCTGCTGCTGATAAAATCACCCACAGGTCTCTTGCCAAGCCAAGCTTGTATTCACTGATTTTATAATCTGTGTACAAAAGGCTTGGTCTGGAATGGGACCTCAGCCTGGCTCCCCATTAGATACCCCCAGGTCTAAAAGCGGAAAAATTATGCACGCGAGGCCTGATTCTGCACTCGCTAAAGAAGGTGCAACTGCAATGAATGCAGTGGAATGCCTCCAAACTGGCATTCGCTAGTGGGACTACAAAGTTAGTCCACATTTTTGTGGGGAAAACAATTTAATGCATTTTCAATTACTCATAAAACTCAGGAACAATATACTCTTCAATTCAAGTAATTTAGATTTCAAATCAGGGTGAAGGCATCTTTCTTGAATCAGCTAGAACCGCATTTTTAGCTAATTAGAGAGGTTTTGTCTCCAAATGTTAACAATCCCGAGTTCTCACCCCCATCAGAAAGACATCCCAGTTGTTAGCTGTCTTTGTTCCAAAACCTTTACCATCTCATAACCCATCGGAAACAAGCTGCTCATCTTCCTTCCCAGTATCAGACAAACGAGCGGGCCAGCAGGACAGACTCTACCGCAGGAGTGTGCCAAGTAATCAATCAGATCCCCCTTCCCTCTAGAGTCACAGCCCCCCTTGGCGAGGCCGTTCCGAAGCTGGCAGCCTTCATCCCCTGGCCAGCCTCCATCCCCTGGCCATGCTGGAGATCCCTCTGCTGGGTCCAAGGCGCTTGGCTTGGTCGGCAGAGTCAACTCGACCGCTATTGCACCCCGCCTGAGCTGCCTCTCCTGGATGTTGGGGGGTCCTGGTCCGTTGGGTTTCCTTTGTAAGGAAGCTCTTCCCACCCCCCGGTCCTTTTTGCTCTTCCCTGGACATTTTCGTTCCAAGAGAGGAGGTACCAGCAGCACACCCGGTGTGTTCAGGCAGAGGGGAGGGCAGGGGGTGGCCAGGGCAGCCCATGGCCCTGACACTCCGAGGTAACCCACTTCTTACGTCCCCTTACAAGCTACCTGAGCTCAGGAGAAGCTTGTGAAGTTTCTTCTCCCCTATGAAGAGGCACTTACTGAGCGCAGAGCTGAAATAATTCTACAGGAGAAAATAACGGTATTTGAAACTAACCTCGTGCTCAGAGAAATTGATAGAAACAGCCTCCGAGGCTTCAGCGAGCTATAGATCAGGGCTTAGGGTCACGTCAAGCGATTTTTAAATTTGCTATTTCCTGTAAGAAGATGTTTGTCCAAAAAAAAAAAAAAAAAAAAAAAAAAGGAACTCTCGTGAGCTTACTTTGGCTCAAAACAACCAAAATAATTCACAATTTTAATATCTGACCATAGGCAATAGAATGAATGCCAAAATCCCCAAACCCTTCATCGGAATAAGACTGATTTAAGCGCATATACATAATATTGAGGTCTGAGCAACCGCAGTTGTTTCCCAGCTGTCTTAAAACACTATGTCCCTGTCATTGTCAAGGATAAAAACTCGTCCCCTTTGAAGCTCATGAAAAAATCCTTACTGGCCCCACTGGATCAGGCTTTTCCTTCAGAGATACCCATCCCTATCCGAACTCAACGTCACCAGCGATGGGCTGTAAGAAAAGCAGTCACTGAACTGCAAACTGTGTTTTAAAGAGAGCTCCCAACCTCTCAAACACCTTCTAGGGGGATTCCACACAGGAAGAGCTTGGCTTTCTCAGTACCACACACGGACAGTTTGGGTGGCAGAAAGTCACCACCCCAACAGGGGTCTACAGAAGTTTCTGTGACTGCAACCAGTTTTTCTCATTCTTAGTTTTATCACAAAACGTCATTGTAGAATTTGTTATTATGGTTATTTTTCAGTTTTGCTCAGC
This sequence comes from Bucorvus abyssinicus, assembly GCA_009769605.1. Taxonomy (NCBI): domain Eukaryota; kingdom Metazoa; phylum Chordata; class Aves; order Bucerotiformes; family Bucorvidae; genus Bucorvus; species Bucorvus abyssinicus. The sequence continues at coordinate 25,472,386 of CM020035.1, read as the reverse complement.
TTTGCCGTCTATTCTGTGCAGATTTCACGCCAGAATTCCAGGAAGCTTTCCCAATGCCGCCTTTCCGATACTTATTAGGTGGAGTTTCAGCTGACCTCCAGGCAGATACGCATCAGATAAGAGAACTTGGAACCCAAAAGACAGGGGCAAGGCAGTTTGAACCCCTGATGTGTCTGGACCTTGTTAAAGCATTTGATACAGTGCCTCAAAAAAATCGTACTTGAAAAATGAATTTGGATTTGCTCGGATCTAAGGACTTCCACGTGTTCTGAAAACTGATGGGAAGTTGTAAGGTTGTGAAAGTGGCAAGAAGATTAAGTGGAAGGGCAGTGGCTGGGGTAGTTAGACATATATCTTTTAACATTAAGTAGGAGGATGACACTAACTGGGAAACAGTAGCCAGCAAAAAAAAAAAGGGGGGGGGGAGGGCAGCAAACCACCAGGAACATACATTTAAGAATTTAAGAAGTAAATTTACCATAAATTACCATGAGTAAATAATTTGAGATTTATTGGAAGAAAACAGTGAGTGAGATGGAAAAAGCCCAAAGGCATCAGGAACAATATGCAGCACCGGGAAAAAAGTAACGCTGGGAAGTCCTCCAGGTGACGGGGCAGATGAGCTGTGAGGGTGCAAACCGCTGACCGCTCCAGCGCAGCACGCCTGAGACAGCACAGGGCAGAGGAGAGGGGAAGGTGTCTGAGCAGAGGCAGCTCCTGGTCCAGAGCTGACATTCCCAAACCTGGTATGCCCAAAACACCAGCTCCACTGGGAGGTCTGGGTCCAGCTCCGGGCTCCTCAGCACAGCAGAGACATGGACCTGCTGGAGCGAGGCCAGAGGAGGCCACAGGAATGACCCGAGGGTGGAACCCCTCTGCTGGGAGGAGAGGGGAGAGAGTTAGGGGGATTCAGCCTGGGGAAGAGAAGGCTGCGGGGAGACCTTAGTGTGGCCTGTCAGTGCTTCAAGAGACACTGTAAGAAAGATGGGACAGACTTGAGCAGGGGCTGCTGTGACAGGACAAGAGGTGATGTGTTAAACTGAAAGAGGGAGATTCAGACCAGAGAGAAGGAAGGAATTGTTGATGCTGGTGAGACCCTGGCCCAGGGTGCTCAGCAAGGTGGGAGAAGCCCCATCCCTGGCACCATGGCAGGTCAGGTTGGCCCGTGGGGCTCTGAGCACCCTGCTCTGGGTGCAGATGTCCCTGCTCCCTGCCAGGGGTTGGGCTGGGTGACCTTTGAAGGTCCCTTCCAACCCAAACCAGTCGATGATTCATTCTACAGTAAACACATTGGGGAACCCTCGTAAACCGTTAAAATCAATAGAATGACATAATAAAAAAAATGCAATTCAGGACTTAAAAACCAGCCGGCATCTTTCACTCGTGAGCGCTGCCAGGAGCCAGCGCAGCCCCCGGGGCTGCAGGACACCGAACCCCGGGGCTGCAGGGCGCTGGGGCGGGGGCAAACCCGACCCCGTGAGCCCGACCCGCCGCTGCAGAGGCGGACACGGCGCCGGGGCGCAGCCGGCCGGGCGGCCCCGCGGATGCCGCATCCCGGCTGCACCGGCCGCGCTGTCATCGCGCCGCTCCAGCAACCCCCGGGCGCGGGCTGTGGGGCCGGTCCGAGCCTGCGCCGCGCCCCGCCGAGAAGGGCCCGGCCGGGGCGCGCTCCCCGCCGCCGCGCACCGCGGCCGCTCCCGGGGGCGGTCGGCGCCGATCCCGCCCCCCGCCCGCGGCAGCCGCCAGCGCGGCGGGCGGGCAGCCGCCGGCCCTCCCTCCCTCCCTCCTTCCCTGCCTGCCTGCCTGACTCCCTCCCTCCCTTCCTTCCTTCCCGCCGGGCCGGGCCGCGCCGCGCCGCAGCCCGCGGGCGCGGCCAGGAGGCGGCGGGGCCGCGGCACCCCCGGCTCCCCGCCAGCCTCCCAGGGGCGGCCCGGGACTCCCCGCTTTTCCTCGGTTCTCCGTTCCCCCCTCCGGCGAGATGTTATGGCCGAGCCGGCGCAGAAGGGCGGTGTAGGGCAGGGCGGGCGGCGGGAGGATGATGAGGAGGCGGCGGCGGCGGCGGCGGGGGCCGAGGCCGTGGCCCCCGCCAGCTACGAGGACTACGAGTGCAAGATCTGCTACAACTACTTCGACCTGGAGCGGCGGGCGCCCAAGCTGCTGGAGTGCCTGCACACCTTCTGCCAGGAGTGCCTGAGCCAGCTGCACCTGCGGGCCGCCCAGCAGCCCCCCGCCGCCGCGGGCTCCGCCGCTGAGCCGGCGCCGGCGCCGGGCCCCGGCCGGTCGGGCGGCGGCTCCCTGGCCTGCCCGCTCTGCCGCCATCGCACGGCGCTGCCCGACCACCGCGTCCACGGCCTCCCCGTCAACACCAAGCTGGCCGCCGCCTGCCCGCCGCAGCTGCGGGCCCGCGACCCGCTGCCCCAGGACAGCTTGCCGCCGCTGCCGCCCCGCCGCCCGCCCCGCGCCCGGGAGGCGGCGGCCGCCCTCGCCCCGCCGTCCCCCGCTCCCGCCGGCCGCCGGGCCGGGCCGCGTTCCTCGGGCGGCGGCTACGAGAGCTGCCAGAGCTGCAAGCGGGCGGCGCTGAGCGCCGGCTGCGTGTGCGTCGTCGTCTCCTTCCTCTCCATGGTGGTGCTGCTCTTCACCGGCCTCATCTTCGTCAACCAGTACGGCGGCGACGCCGGGCCCGGCGCCTCGGCCTCGCCGTCGCCGGTGGGGCCCATCTGCCTGTCGGTGGCCAGCATCCTCGCCCTCTTCTCCGTCGTCGTCACATGGCTCATCTGCTGGCTCAAGTACCGGCCCGAGGCGGCGGCGGCGGCGACCGGCGGGGCGACCGCCAACGGCACCCCGCGGGGCCGGGCTGCGGCTGCCCGTAGGAGCGACACGTAGCGCCGGCGGAGCGGAGCGGGGCCGGGCGCGGAGGGGCTGAGCGGGGCGAGCGGAGCGGGAGGGGAGGGGAGCCGGGGTCCGCCCCCCTCGCCTAGCGGCCGGGCGGCCCGGTCAGGTCCGGGAGCGGTTCGGCCGCGGCCCCTGCTCGCAGGCACCGCTCGTTTGGATGGTGTTAACCCCGACACAGCCGAAGGCGGGTGGGCAGCGCGGCGGGGGAAGGATACGGGCGAGGCCGTGTCTCTCCGGGGTGTAACGGGCCCGCCAGGTCGGGGCCTGGGGCCTGCCGCGGTGGCGCGGGGCAGCAGAGCCCAGGCGCCGGCCCCGCTACGGTGACGGGCCCCGCAGCCGGGCCAGCCCCGCGGCTCCGGCATGGGGAGGGAGGGACGCGTCTGGAAGGGCCTCCCCGGAGAGCTGGGGCTCGGGGGTGGGCGACGTGCCCCTCCCGGCTCTGCGGGAGCCTGCCCTGCTTCCTGCGCTCCCTGATGCAGGAGCACACATGGATGCAAGAAAACTGGCTTACTGTTGCCCCCACCTGGAAGATAACCGGAGACATTCGGCGTGCTGTAGGAGCAGGGCAGGGTGGCGGTGTCCGGCGCTCTTTGTGTGCTCACTCCTGTGAAATGAACAGGTCCCTGCAGAAGAAGCTGTAACAGACGGGGGTTACCGTAAAGAGACCGAACCAAAGTTCCCCTGCGGTGTATCGAGTACGGTTTTGTTATAATACTATTAGAAGGCCACAGGGCCCTCTGTTGGTTGCTTAAAATAAGCTTTATTATTTAATTCTTGGAAATTCTCATTTGATGTGGGAGACTGAAACACCGCATCGCACACTCGAAGCAATTGATGGAGGATGATTTTATTAACGGAGCTCTCAAATGGAGCTAAGAGACTCCTGCGGAAGAGAGTAATATTTCACTGGCCATCGATTCCAATTTTTACCCAGCGAGAGGAGCCCACATTAAAATGCGGACTTTCAGCGTTGCTGCAAAGGGCAGTCGCCTAATTTGGGGGTTGAAAGTTTACCTTTGGTGGAGGTAGCGGTACTAAGAGGGTGGGTTTTCCCTCATGGTGGGTTTCTCCTCTGTGTTGGGAGTCTGTAGAGGCCAGTAGAAAAAGGTTTTGTTCGGTGAGGTTGGACCCTCAAAGGTGTCTTTGAAACGTGACGAGCTGATGTGAAACGGGGAAGCGTTGCTGTGTGGCTGGTTTTGCCGTACGTGGAGGAGCGCACTCTATATAGACGCTGTTCGATGCGGCAGGATAATTCCTTTGGTGCCTGAATTTTTTTTAACTTAATTAGTTGTTACAATCTGTTCGACCGGGAAGAAGATAATGCTGCTTATTCCGTGTAATGGAACAAGGTCATTATTTTCCTGCTTAACAATTTGAATTTTAAAAGCGCTCTTTTTGTACGTGTGTTTTGCGAGCCACCTGCATGATCCCCCAACGAGCACCACCCCCCAGTAGACTCTGACTCCACCACTGCTACTTATTTATCACCAGTGCAAAGGACTTGGCGCTGCAGAAGTGCAGAGACGGCGGGTGAAGGCGCCTGGTGTGTTTTATGGCTGCACAAGTGATGTGAGCTGTGCGCTGTCTTCTTGAGTATCCCAAATCTGTGAAAAACAACCCCCCGCCCAATGCCTCAAAACTGCCCACGAGCCCCAGCGGGGTTCATACAGACTCTGTTGCGAGGGACACGGTGGGTGGAACGGTGGTGTGAGTTCGGAGTCTATTTAGACAGCTCCACACCAACCTTTTAAAGCCGTCTGTCATAACATAAAGGCCCCAAGGAGATAAAAATCGCTGGGATCGACTGTGGCTCTGCCCGCGGGGCGTGTGTTCGGAGCAGTGTTTTCACCCCGGGAGCCGCTCGGTAGCGGCGTCCAAGGTGCACATCTCCCAACCCAGTTAGCCCCCGCTGACTTCAGCAGCAGTCGTGGATGTTCTGCACCAAAGAAAATCACGAGACTCTTATTGAAGCATCTAAATGAGAATTTAGATGGTTGACTTCAGGTACAGACATTGGAAAATCTTGGCCTTAACCTGTGTGTTCTTCAGTCGACGCGTCTGTGAAGTTTGATCATAGCGCTGACCTACCTCACGGGTGAGATGTGAGGCTTTATTTATTACCGTTTTTAAGCCGTTGGAGGTCCTTGAAGTGGAGGTGCTATAGAAGTGCAAGTGTTATTATAAATGATACTGTAGTGAGAATAAATAGGTGTAAATTAATGGACATGAACGGCAGCACTGTTTTCTAAGAAAAAATAAACAGGTAAAACATGTATGTGTGTACATGGTATGGACTGAGGCCCCGGTTGCCTGCTCTCCTTCCCCCTTCCCCAGGTAAGCTGGTTTCAGCTGGGACCCCTGGACTACCTAAGGAGCTCTGAAAGGTAAGTGAGAGACCCAAATTGATCATCAGAAGCTTCAGTCGGTGTCGTGAGGCCCAACTTTAACATGTTCAGAGGTTGGCGCGTTAGGAGCCGTTGAAGATCACAGACCTCGACAGGGTTTTCAGGCTTATTCGCAACTGCACGGTCATGCTATGGATCAGGTTCCTGCCCCTATGTTTGAACATACTTCAGAGCCAAATTAAAGCAGTCAGTCTGGCCCAATTCCTTAGGCAGATTTGGGGGAAACTCCCCTGGTGTCAGGAGGGTTAGTCTGGATCCACATCCCAGACCGTACCAGGCAGAAAAAAGATCACGCGTGGTGTCCCTCTCTGGCTGCTGCAGAATCCCAGGATGATGGTGGTGGTTTGCGGTCCTTCTCGTGTACATGTCGCTTGGCCAAAGCCAAGCTCAAATTTCCGCAAAAGTGAAGTAAAAGGCAAAAAAGAGAAAATTCCTGTGGCTGGGGGTGGCTCATTGCTGTAACCATTAGTCAGGGACACCTTCCACATGCCTTTCTGCCACGTTTCTCTGCGTTACACGGTCTGGAGCACCAGCGGCTGCACAGATGGGAGCAGCGGGAAAGGCAACAAAGGCCCGAATCTTCCTCGGGGCTTTTTTCCCCTCTGCGAGACAGCGGGCTGCGCAAAGCCTGCCCACGGCAGTCCTTCAGGATTAGCACCTGGAAATACTGTTCCTTCTTACTTGCTGCTCTTCTGTAGCTCAAAGGACCGTTCGCGGGGAGCCGGGTTGGCTTTGGAGGCTGAGGTCCCAAAGCAGGCAGCAAATCCATTTCGGTTATTATTTTGTAATCTCTTAATTGGTATCAAACAGCAATGGCAGCATTTGGGGTTTGGTTTGGTTTCTAATGACTGAAATACAAACCAGAATTTGCTTTCCTTTAAAACGGCAAGAATGAAACTTTCCACGACTTAGAAAGTGTGGAAGTGTATTATTCCACACTTTGAAAATGTGCAATATAGGAGCTGCAATAATGCCAGGTATTAATTGGGACATTTCCTCAATCCACCACCACCCGCCACCCCCAAAAAAAAAAAAATAAAAAGCCCACCCGATTTCTGTGATTTCTGCGGGCAGTGGTGGCACGCTTCACCCCGGGCAGACCCGGCACACCGAGAGACACGCTCGCTCTCCGCTGATGGCATTGGGAGCGCCGGGAGCCGCAGCGGGGACAGACCTGGGGAGCGCCCCGCCACTCACCGCCCGCTCCCCCGAGCGGCCCCGGCCCTGGGGCTCCTCCCACCCCGCTCCGGTACCGCTGGCCGGCGGCTCTCGGCCGGAGGAGCCCCGGCCCGGGAGAGACATCACACTGGCCCACGTTCAGCCCTTCGGTCTTGCCTTTTTCCCCCTCCTTTGTCTTCTTTTTTCCTTTTTCTTTTCTCTCTTTCTTCTTTTTCTTCTTTTTCTTCTTCTTCTTCCTTTTCTTCCTTTTCTTCCTTTTCTTCCTTTTCTTCCTTTTCTTCCTTTTCTTCTTTTTCTTCTTTTTCTTCTTTTTCTTCTTTTTCTTCTTTTTCTTCTTTTTCTTCTTTTTCTTCTTTTTCTTCTTTTTCTTCTTTTTCTTCTCTTTTTTCTTTTTTCTTTTTTCTTTTTTTTCTTTTCCTTCCTTATCTTTGTCTCTCTTTCGCTCCCTTTCTCTCGTTATTTCTCTCTTTCTTCTCCTGTCTTTCCCTCTTTCTGTTTCTCTTTCCCCAGAGTTAACCCGGTTCCCCGTTAACGGCTGAGCGGTGACATCATACAGCAGCGGGCCAAATACCGGTTCGCGAATTCAGTGTCTGCGCTGGTAGAGCCGCTTTTCCCGTTAATATCGTTCGTTCCTGGCTTCCGTCCTGTTGGCTGGAGGGAGAGGTGTCCCGGGAGACACTCGGGGCGCCCCGGTACCCGTTGGCAGAGCCGGGACGGGTCACGCAGCGCCACGCGTGTTCCTCGCTGCTGTGAAAATCCCGCGTTCCCAAGGCAAATGTGCGTGATGCGGGTCCGTACATCCCTCGTGGCGGGGGAAACTCCCGGTGGATCCCGTTGTGATACTGCCGGAATTAATCATCGCCGGGTTTTTTACAAGTAATTAACGAGGATTAGACGCTTCGCTGTGAAACGGGGCTGTTCGCGGCGGCGAGGTGGGGAAGGGGGGTGCGGGACTCCCCTCCCGTGGGTGAACCGAGCAGGTGGGCGCCGGGTGGGGGGCACCGGCCCGGCCCCTCCGGGTTTCGTTACAGCGGGATGTCTCTTCGCAGGGCAGGAGCAGCCCGTCGCGGTGGCCGTGGAAGGAGCCCCCCGGGCCCGGCCGAGCTGGGGACCGGCGGCGGTGGAGGGCGGCGGGGCTCCTGCCCCGGCAGCCCCGAGCCCAAGCTCCGTCCTGCCGCAGCAGGCGTGTGTTAGCACGGGGTGGCAGCTGTAGTATCGCTTACCGGAGGATCTGGTAGTAATCAGAAAGGTGAGGAGTTAGTGAAATACATGTTGTATTTATTGCCAGTTTACAGCGAGGGAGAGGGCGGCCGGGAGCCATTTGTAGGGTTAAGTGTTTCAGCCTTGTCCCACGGGCAGCCTCAGGGGTACCTGGGGGGGCCAGGGGGGTCTGGGGTCCCCGTCCCCTTACCCAGAGCCTCCTCCCGCACCCAGCCGCCCCTTCTCGGGCAGCCAAACGCGCTGTGGATCTAAATTAATGAAAACATAACTCAAACGGGGGAAAAAAATTAAAAAATAAAATAAGACGGTGCGGATGGGACATAAAAGCGATGGGAAAAGGTTCAAAGCTTTCGGTGATGACTTTTCAACCTTTATTTATGTGCCTATTAATGCAATATCCATCATGGAGATAGGCATCTTTATCCTTTCAACTGATATGCCGGGAATCAATTGGATGTGCAGATTACATTTCCTAAGTTTCCAAATGTTAATCTCCCCGGCCCTTTGCTGGTCATTTCTTTTGTCGCCAAATAGTATTATGTTTCTGCCAATAATAATAATAATAATAATAATAATAATAATAATAATAATAATAATCCTTAAAACAATTAATCTTGAGGCTACTTGTCTCGAAATTCTTGCTAAGGCTCGGGCCCAGGTGCTGGGCGGAGAGCGATGCTCCCCGACGGCTCCACCGCCCTCCCGGAGCCTTCCCGGGGCACCGGCTCCTCGGGGACGGCGGCGGCGGCTGCGGGCTCTGCCGGGCCCGGGAACGGCCCCTGCCCCGCTGCGCGGTGCTCGGTGGAGCCGAGGAGGTGTCCTATAAGGGGTATTTTACCCCCTCAACCTGGAGGTGGGGTGGGGGCCTGGCTCCCTCCCGGAGCTGGAGCTCGGCGGCGGGGGGAGCGGCGCGGCCGGGAGCCGGGCGAGCCCCGCACGTCCCACCGCTGCCCCGCGGCTTACTTCTAAGGGACTGGTGTGTGCGGGGCTGTCTGTCGCTGTGACCGGTGGCTCCTCTGGTGTCACGGCCCGCGGGATGCCATCCCCCACCACCTCCCTCCCTGCCCCTCCGCACCCCCCCACCATCGCGTCCCCTGCTCAAAGCGGGGCGTTTATTCACCGTTCGTTTGTTGAAGTTTCTCTTCCGTGCCGTTTTACATCTCGCCGCCGCACGCAGGTCACTCTCGCCCGAAAAAGTCGAGACCGGTTTGATTTAACGCGCCTCGAGCGCTCGCACCCTCCCACGGGGGACGGACCCCCTGAAAGTGGGGCACACGCTCGCCGTGGGCCAGCGGCTGCCGGAAAGCCCCAGCCCCGCAGCTCCCCGCACCGCCGGGCACAGGCTGCCCCGCAGCATCCCCTGCCCCGCACCGCCGGCACCGGCCCTGGCGCCTCTGCCCGGCCCCGGCGGGGCGAGATGCCCCGATCGCACAACGCCACCCGGTCTGAACGAGGCGGGGAAGGAGGGAAAACTCTGGAAAGGGAGAGACATCGGGCAGCGGGGAGAAGGGAAGCGGCCAGCCCCAGGCAGCCCACGGCCAGAGACCCCAATTACCCAGGGGTGTCCTGGGGGTCTTTATGGCGAGGACAGAGTGGAGCACGAACCAGAAATTACGGCGCCCGTAGTTATGCCAGTGGTTTTTTTTCTTTTCTTTTCTCTTTCTTTTTTCTTTTCTTTTCTTTTCTTTTCTTTTCTTTTCTTTCTTTCTTTTCTTTTCTTTCTTTTCGTTCTTTTCTTTCTTTCCTTTCTTTTCATTTCTTTCCTTTTCCTTTTCTTTCCTTTTCTTTCTCTTCTCTTTTTCTCCTTTTCTTTTCTTTCTCTTCTTTTCTTTTCTTTCTTTTCTTTTCTTTTTCTTTTCTTTTCTTCTTTTCTTTCTTCCTTTTGTCTTTTTTCTCTTTTCTTTTTTCCCCTCTTTCTTTTCCTTTCTTTTTTTCCCCTCTCCTTTACTCCCTGCCTTCACTCTCCTCTTCTCTTCCTCTCCTCTCCTTCCTCTCCTCTCCTCCTCCTCTCCTCTCCTCTCCTCTCTCCCTCTCCTCTCCTCTCTCCTCTCTCTCCTCCTCTCCTCTCCTCTCCTCCTCTCCCTCTCCTCTCCTCCTCCTCTCCTCCTCCTCTCCTCTCCTCTCCTCCTCTCCTCTCCTCTCCTCTCCTCTCCTCTCCTCTCCTCTCCTCTCCTCTCCTCTCCTCTCCCCTTCACCTCCCCTGGAAATAGCCAGGCGGAGAATTCCCCCCGAAACCCCTACGAGGAATTACTGTATGTGCGCAAACCCGGCAAGAGTCTAATTGATTTATTTCTAAGGGAGGAGAACCCCGCGATGTCCCTCGGTCAGAAGGACCTGCCCGTGTCGGTAATCGCTCTAATTTCCACCGGCCATTTGATGTGCTGCAGGTTTAATATCGAGCTCTTACTAATCCCATTAAAAGTGCACCTGGCCTGGAAGAGCTCTGTAATTAGCAGGAGCGTTTTTAGCCATTTCCACTGGAAAACCGTGAAATCATCTCTGCTGGCCTCAAGGACTGTAATACGGGGGTGGGGGCGAGGAGGGGAGGAGGAGCGGGGCCAGGCGTTCGTGCCTAATCTTTTCGCCTTGGATTTTTTAGCAGTTCCCGTGCGGGAGGATGCGGCTGTTGCACCTCGGGGCACTCGGTGCTCGGTAGCGCAGGACGGCGAGATTAGGTGGGTTGCACACCGCTGTCCCCTCCCGGCCCCAGGAGCCCGTCCTGGGAGAGCTGGGGGGTCCCCGCCAGCCCCGGGGCGCCGGCGAGGGCTGCGGGAGCGGGGCGGGCGGGGGATGCTGTTCGCGGCGTGCGCGCTGCCCCGCGCCCCGACTTCAGGAGCACGTATTAAACCTCAGACGGCTTCGGCTTCGGCCACCGGGGTGCTGTGTAAAGCACACGCCGTGTAAGACACACGCGGTGTAAAACACACGCTGACTTTTACCGTCGTGCCAACTTTTCTGGCCAGCCCGTTTCTCGGTGCGTGGAAGCTTTCCCGAGCAGAGCCGGCGGCCGGGGCGCGCTCAGCGTTTGGGGTTTATGTTAATGGCAACCGCTCGGTCTGGTGGCCGGGCTGGGGGGTGGTGCGGAGGAAGCGGGACCACGGGCCGGAGCCTCCTCGGGAGCGGGGCACACGCCGCAGCGGGAGCGGCAGCAGCGGCCCGGTCTGCGGGTCCCCCCGGAGCGAAGCCCGGCGGCCGCCCCGCGCTCGCCCCAGCGCCGCTGCCTTTCCCTCGGCGGGCGGATTCTGCGATTACCCGGGGTCCGGGTTTGTGGCTAAATAACGCGAACTCCCGCCCTCCCCGGGGCCGGTACCGAGACGATGGCCCGGCCCGTGAAGGGGAAGCGGACTGGGAGCCCAGAAAACATTGTTTCCCTCATTTCAAAGGGGAGAACCCGAACGATTCTCATCCTTTTGATTGATTAAGGTCTTGAATAACTTGAAGCTCGGGAGTGACAGTTCCTGAATAGACTATTGCAAATAAAGAGCGCTGTGGAAAGCCGGGCTGGCACTTCAGAGTGTAAAGGAGGCGAGTTTGCTGGCACTTACCAAGTTATAAATAAAAGGCCATGCACAATAGTACCTTCTTTAAGGACAGACAGTCTTTACAACACTCCTGGCGTCATATCCTGCTGTGGTCACTCCAGCTCCTAGGCAGACTTCACCTCTTTTATTTTTTTTTCCAGCAGTTTAGTTTGAATACTACAATAAATTCCTGGGAACAAACGCTTGTTGGTAAGGCTTGAACACGCAGCGCCTCGCACAGCCGGGGACACGCGTGGAAGGCGGGGACGCTCCCGTCCCGTCGGTTTTTAGAGGCAGAAATCCCCACCGGCAACCTCTCGCCGCCCAGCCGTTAGCACCGCTTGGGCCGGGGATGGGGCTTCTGGACGGCGAGGCGGTGCGAAGTAAAGAAACAAGAGGACGAAGCAGGTTTTTTTCTTTAAAAACATCAACAAAAAAAGATTGTTCCCCCCCCCGTACCCCCCGCCACTGGTGCTGGGGGGAGCGGATCCGGGAGACAAAGCGCTTCTCGGGCACCGTGCCGTGCCATAGCGGGCCGTGCCGGGCTATACTCTGCTGTACCGGGCCATGCCGGACTGTGTCGTACCGGGCCGTACCGGGCCGTACCGGGCCGTACCGGACCGTACCGGGCCGGGCCGGTCGCGCTGCCGCCTCTCTCGCCCAATCAGCGGGGGCGGCGCGGCCGGGACGGGCGGGGGCGGCCAATCGCGGAGCCGCCGCCGCGGAGCCGCGCCGGGGACGGAGCCGATAAATGCTCCCGGCCCCGCGGCTGCCGCTCCCCGCCGCACCGGGGACAGCATCACCGCCGCCTCCCACCACCCCCCCCTCCCCTCCCCTCCCGCTCCCAGCCTCGCCGCCCGGCGGGGCTCCGGCCCCCGGCCCCTGCCCTCCCGGTGCGGGGCAACGCGGGTCACTGACAAAGGGGCAGCGGCGGAGCTGCCTCCTCCCAGACCATCCCCCCCCCCGCCCCCCCACCTCGGCGGCATCCCCCACCCCTCTCCCCGGGACCGCTCCTGATTCGGTGGGACCCGCTGACAGCGCGGATCTCTCCTAGATCGGCCCTCACCTGGATATAACCGGGCCGGGCCGCCGCCGCGATGACAACTCTGGCTGGAGCTGTCCCCAGGATGATGCGACCGGGGGCCGGGCAGAACTACCCCCGCAGCGGGTTCCCGCTGGAAGGTAAGGCCGCGCCCGGGCTGCTCCCGCTCGGAAAAGTGCCTGGAGGCCGGGACAAAGCATCCCGCCCCGGTCCCGGCAGCCCCGGGCTGGCAGAGCCGGCGGGGCTGGAGCAGAGCTCTGTCCTGGGAGCGGCAGCGCTGGGGCCGCCGCGGGGAAGGCTCAGGCTGCGGGCTGGAGGTTCTGGCCTCGCACCCCGGGAGCGAGCCGTCCCCTCCGGGCGGCGGGAGCGGGGGGAAGCGGCCGGGAGAGCGGCGGCGCAGCGCGCCCCGATCCCGCTCTTCAGCAGAGTGAAGAGCAGTGATCTGGGGAAAAAAAGTTAGAAAAAAATTGAAATCGAATAAAAGTGAGCGAAACGAAGTGGGACGAGACTTTAGAGACGAGGGTTTGTCCCGGGTGGTTCGTGCTGCGAGAGCCCCGCAGCGCCGGGGAGCCCCGCAGGCCCCTGCCCCGGACGGGGAACGGGCTCGGCCGGCCCCGGAGCCGCCCGGCGAGCCCCGAACCCCGGCTCCGGTGCGAACGCAACAGGTGAAGCCGCCCCTTCCCGTCGCCTTCCTGCGCTCGCCGGGCTCCGCGGGGTCCGGCGGCGCCCGGGCGCGCTGCGGGGCGGGCGGGGGCGGGCGGCGGCCGGTTGCTTTGCGGAAAAGCGACGCCGAAAAACCACCGAAGGAAAAAAAAAAAATACAATAACAACAAAAAAGACGCAGCAGGATCCGAAGGAGACGTTAACGCCATTTCCCCCCCCTGCCTCCCCTCCCCTCCTTTTCTAGTCTCTACTCCTCTAGGCCAGGGCAGAGTCAATCAGCTCGGAGGAGTGTTTATCAATGGCAGGCCTTTACCCAACCATATCCGACACAAGATAGTGGAGATGGCCCACCATGGCATAAGGCCCTGTGTCATCTCTCGCCAGCTCCGAGTGTCCCACGGCTGCGTCTCCAAAATTCTCTGCAGGTACCAGGAGACGGGCTCCATCCGGCCGGGGGCCATCGGCGGCAGCAAGCCCAAGGTGAGCCGGGCAAACCCCGGCCGCGGCGGCGGGGGGCGAAGCCCCAGCCCGGGGCGCGGGGGGCAGCACCCCGGGGGGACTGCGAGGGGACGGGGGGGGGGTGGTGGGCGCAGGCACCCCGCCTGTTGCTCTGAAACTTTCCGAGGATTTAAAAAATTATTGTTGGAGCTCGCGGCAATTTTTTTTTTTCTTTTTCGATTCAGAAAACTCGATTTTAAAAAATAACTTCTCAAACGAATCTAGCGGGGAAGGGGTCGTCTTCTGAGCGCTTGGCCGCCCGAAGCCCCGAGGGCCCCACGCCGAGCCCCGCGGAGCCGCGGGGACTCCCCGGGGGAGCGATCGGCCGGTGTCGGGGCTTGCACAGCGCGCCCGGATCGGGCCCTCGCTGCTTTCGTTGCGAAGCGCAAAGAAAATTTACCCGTCTGTCTGTCTGTCTGTCTGCCTGCTGCTCCTTCTCCTGCTCTGTTTATTTGTCTGTCCGCTGCTTGTATTTATAGCCACAGCGCTAAAAATTTTGCGCTCACAATAACGCAGGCAAATACGGATCCTTGTCGCAAGCTCAGCCGCCTCCTCCTCCGCCAGCTTTTCATCCCCACAAAAGCGAAGTAAAAGCTTCAGTTTCTGTTCAAAGTTGCGCATAGATTTTTTTTTTCCCCTCTTTTTTGTTACTTCTAAAGTAGCAATGCCCGAAGTTTCCCTGTCGGTGCTCGGACTAGAGATATTTTTTTATAAGCGTGTTACCCGATCGAAAGGCTGTTCCCAGCCGGGAGACCTTTGTTTTGTCTGAATTCGGCTTTATTTTAAAACCACGAGGCCGTCGAAGGAAACCTCTTGCTACTCGAACCTCTCAGCGGTGGTTGTGGGTTTTTGGTTTTTTTGGTTTTTTTTTTTTTACGCTTCTTTTTCACTCGGCGCTGTAAACTTTGTTCAGCCGAAACTTTGCCGGCTTGGAGCTCCGCTGACGCGGGGTCCTCCTCTCATCGCCACTGCGAATTTCCCCGGGATTTTCTTCCCGGCGGCCGGTGCTGCCTCATGCGGGGGTCTCCTCCCCGAGGGCTCGATCCTCCTCCCCCGCAGGATTTCCACGGAAGTTTCGTTTCACCCGGGGGTGCTTGTGCTGCGCGGGCCCGTTGTTACCTGTTAAGGCCCCTCTGATTTTACCCTGCCCGTCCTCGGGGTGTTTCGGCACGGGGTTGCTCGGCGGGGGCCGGGGCCGGCGCTCGGAGCGGCGGCGGCGGGGAGGCTCCGGCCGCCCCGGGCGTCCCGGCGGCGGCATCCCGGACTCCCGCGGCCGCTCCCGGACCTGCAGACTGTGCCCGCTCGCCTTGTTTTTACTGAAGCAGGTGACGACGCCGGATGTTGAGAAGAAAATCGAGGAATACAAGCGGGAAAACGCGGGAATGTTCAGCTGGGAGATCCGGGACAAGCTGCTCAAGGACGGGGTGTGCGACCGCAACACGGTGCCGTCAGGTACGGGGCGATGCCGGGCACCGGCGCGGGGGGGACGACCTCGGACACGTCCCGGAGGGCCGCCCCGACGGGAGCGGAGCCCCGGGCCGGTCTGGTGCCCATCAAGCGGTCGGTGTTAACACGCCGGTACCGGAGGCGCGTCCCGGGAAGGTTCCTGCCCTCGGCGGGGGTGTTTTCAATTAAATCCCAGCTGCATAACCCTCCTCTCCTCTTCCTGCTTCCCCGTCCGGCTGCTGCCGCAGGAGGGCTCGGGGCTGGCTGGAGCCCCGGAGCTGGGAAGTGGGAGACGGGGAGCAGCTCCCTGTGCCGGTGGGGTGTTTGTGGGGAGTGGAGGGTGAGGCTCACGGAGCCGGCTCAGTGTTTGTGCGGGTGTTTGTGGGCTTTTCTCATCACCCACGACCCAGGCTTGGGAAAAAAAAGACTTGCGGGTCTGCTGTGCCGGCACTGGAGCGCGGTGGGGACGCTGCCCCGTGAAAACCCCCGCGGGGAGGGGAGAAGGCAGCCGCCCCCCCAAAAGCCCTGACTGGCAGCAGTGGTGGGGCGGATGCGGGGCAGCGGCACTGCTGTGGGGCTCGGCTCCCGGGCCTGGCACCCGCGGGGGGACTGCTGCGGACAAGCCCAGTCACAGCTCTGCACTCCCCCCAAAGTGAGCTCCATCAGCCGCATCCTGAGGAGCAAGTTTGGAAAAGGCGAAGAAGAGGAGGCTGAGCTGGAAAGGAAGGAGGTGGAGGAAGGCGACAAGAAGGCCAAGCACAGCATTGACGGCATCCTCAGCGAAAGAGGTAAAATCCCATTTCCCCCTGCTCTCCGCGGAGCCCTGGGACCGACCAGTGCCAGCCCTGGGTGCTGGTGGGTATCGACTATTCCCCTTCTCCGTGAGCTCATCCTGGGGCCAGTGCTAGCCCTGATGGGGTGGCTGCCACAACCCATCCAGTCCCATTCCCGCACCAGTACGACTCTGGAGCATGTGGGAATGGTGCAGTGGTGGGGGCAAAGATGGGGTTCACCACTGCTTTGGCTTTCAATGGCAGGGAGGGCTGGAGCCGGCCACAGAGCCCACGGCACGGCTGTCCAGGCGCTGCTTTCCCAGCCCAAGCCGAGCCGAAGGCCATGGCTTACAGGAGGGACGGTTGTAGCCAAAGGCTGCGGAGCCTCGTGTCTCTGCGGCGGGCAGCGAGCCGCATGTTTCATTTCTTCTCCTCTTAAAACGGCTGGGAAAAGCTTGTGTTGGTGGTTGGCCAGGGGCTGCGCGGAGGTTGCAACCCGAACAAGGCGGAGGCGAAGGGCTGCTCTGGGGGGGGCGCTGCGGCTGTGCCCAGCTGGGCTGGAGCAGCGGGGCAGGCGAGGGCCCGGCTGGGCGGCCTGTGCGTGGAAGTGGCTGCTCAGCGCATGCACAGGCGCTGGGAGAAGGCGAGACAAAAGTACCAAATGAGCTGGTCAAACATTTGTACAACTTTTCCAGCTTTTACAAAGAAGGCCTTCTATACACAATCTACACTTGGAGATGAACTTGGAAAACAAAGAGGGGGGAGTCCATTGAAACTCACACTTTGGCTTTGCACGGACAAAGCTTCAGCTAGCAGCAGCTTGATGTGAACAAAAGAAGGCAACCTTTTTATAATTCAAGGAGAAAAGAAGAGAAAACAGCCCCACAAAAGGCTGAGAAAGGACATTATGGGCTTGCAATGAGGGATGAATTATTCAATGAGCCCCTAATAGCTGATGCTCCACGCAGTTTTATGGACTCTCCACCGTAGAAAAAGTAGTGGTTTTACCTAGAAAAACGTTTCTAGCATTTCTAGAGCTGCTGAGTGCCAAGAAGGCACTGTCCAAGGAGGACAACTGAAGCTGGTTCTTTAACAGTGGGATATCTCCTGGTTGTGTAGGAGCAAACCCAAAACTGCTCCTCTAACTTCATTTTCAACTCTGTTATTAGAGTTTTCAGGGAAGCCTCATCTCCAACGTGTCTGTGTTTGCGTGGGTGTGTGTATTACAGCCACGCGGAGGATGCTGATGAAGCAAGAGATTTCAAGGCACAGTTTGATTGCCCAGTCTAGCTGCCCCCATGTGATGGGTCCAGTTTCCTCCAGTATCTCCTTGCACAGAGGGTTGTTCTGAGAGGGATGTGCATTGAGGGAAAAATAGCGAAGCTCGGTGCCCTAGTTGTTGAAATAACTGGCTCTTCTGCCTCCCTGAATTTCCCAACAGAGATCAGAAACAGAAGATAGGAAGCCTTGATAATATGTCCCAGCTTTATGGAACAGAGTAATTAATAGAGACAGCAAGAGAAAAAGTATTATCGATATAACCCAGCCTTCTCTCTGAAACAGCCTTCCTGTTCTTTGACTCTGCTCTTGAAAGCAGGGCTCCTGATTTACCGTACATCAGTGTCTGGGTGCGTGGCTGCAGCCCCCCAGCCCGGGGGAGCCCCGAGACTTGCCAGAAAAGCACTGGGGCTGGTGGATGGGGACTCGCTCGTGCCCCCCAGCATGGTCGTACGAGGAGGCTGCACCCTGCCCTCCGACCCACCCTCTCCTTCGCTTGCTGCGGGCGCCAGTGTCCTGCTTTGCTGCTTTCCAGTTGAATCAGTGGCAAACCTCCCCTTGGCTCACTGGGGTAGCGCAGCCCCGTCCTTGCGCCCGCAGGGTTTTGCCAGATGAACGTGGCCGGGCGGTTCTGCGCGAACAGCAGCTCCGTAATCCCGCCTGTTTGGTGATGGTGCCTGGGAAGGTCTGGCGAGCGGAGGGAGAGCATGTTCCTCCCTGCAGCAGCGCCTACTCCCCCTCCCTGACCCGCAAGCTGTTGCTTAATCTTGATGCTGGAGTGGCTGGGATGTCACAGTGCGAGAGAGCTGCTGCTTGAGGAAGGGTTTGTTACTTTACACAGGGTTTACGTATGGTACGTATGGACAACACACCGGTGAGCTCAGTATGAAAGAAAATAACCATGAAAATCAGCCTGCTGGTGCTTTCTCTATGCAGCCAACACAAAAAGGTTCTGGTTCAACTCCTGTTGCCAGCAGAGGAGCTTCGGTTTCACTCCATCTATAAAAACCGTCGGGTCACCTCCTGCGCCCGTACTGAAACCGCTGGCAGTGCTCCTGAGGATTTGGGTGCTGGGGGATCGTATTTGCACGCCCACCAGCCTGGCTGTGAGGGCTGGAGTGGCAGAGGGTGCCCGCTGACAGGGCGTCTCGGATGCCAGCTCTGATGCGCGGGTTGCTTGCAGTAGGTCCGAAGGTCATCCTGGTAGGTCTGAAGGTTGCTCTAGTGGTGTGCAGCAAAATCCTTGCGTGGAAGTTCACTGCCAAGTGCTCCACGTGACAGGGTGAAAAAAGTGTGGCATCTTTTCCAGGATGAGTAATTTTTATAGCTCTGGTCTCGGGGGCTCGAGGTATCCTGGTAGCAGGAGTGTGGGTGCAGGGAGACGCAAGGGAAGGCTGTGGGATGGGTCTGAACGCGGGTCCTGGGGCTGAGTGCGGAGCGGGGCATCGCTCTCCTGCTCCAGAGCACACATCTAGCGCTGGACATTTGCTGACGTCGCCTGAAATCCCCCCCTCGCCACGGGCACTTGGGTGGCTCAGGGAAAGGCATTTTTTCCGAGGGTGAGGATAACAACCATAATTTTAATGGTAGCTAATCCAAGATTTGGGATTTTGGGGAGTACTTACAGCAGGGTGGGATTAGAGAGAAGAGAAACATGATATTTTGGAAAAATGCGTATCATGTGGCTTGGGGTTTCTCCCATCACACTTACAAGTGGAGGTAAACTTCCATACGTCCCCCTGTGACTCTGCTCCAGCCTCACGGACACTCAGATACGATTCTCTCACCGCCGTTTGCAGATGCCACACGTGCTTTGCTGTACCCGGCATCGCTGCCGGTGTCACCCTCCCCCCTGATTTGGGATATGTATTTAAAGAAAACCTCGACTGTCCCAAGGTGGATCGGGAAGCTTCCGATTCTATAAGCGCACATTCTATAAGCGCATATTTCTGCGTGCGGGAGACATTTTTCTTAAAGGCATAAGCCATAAATAAAGTGAGGGAGAGAGACACTGTTGTGCCTTTATACGGCGCATCAGGACGTGTTTTTAGTGTAACCGCTGCAGAAGAGGGAGTTGCTTGTACCTTTGCGGGAGTTTTGCCCGCACGGTTTGCTGACTAATCTGATAACTCCCCCCTTCATAAAATAGCTGTTGTTTTCTGGGGGTTTCCAGCACCCGAACGCTGGGGCATCGCGTGGTCCTCGGGGCGGCTGCGAGCGGGCGGCGCGGCTGCGGCTGGGGCTGGGGCTGGGGCTGGGACCCCCTCCGCCAGCCTCAAAGGGGGCCTCTGTTCCCGGCCAGCGGAATTGGCCCCCGGGCCCTGTCCTGGCGGATCCTCCCCCAGTCATGCGCACCCGTCCAAAAAGGGCCCTACTCATCCCAAGGCTCTACCCTTGGCTGTACTGAGAGCAATTCAGGCTACAGCCGACTAAATTGCCTCCTTTATTTCCCTCTTACTTTCATCTTGGACCAAACCCTTCCCCCCTCTCCCTCCCCTTCCTCTTTTCTTTTTTGCTGTGCGCCTCAGGCTCACATTAATACAATTTTGGCACCACCCCTATTTTTGTGTGTGTATGTGGGGAGTTGGAAGGGGGGGGGATAAAAAAAAAAAAAAAAAAAAGCCCTTAGCACAAAAGCCCCGCTCAGCAGCTAGAAAGTTCAAGCTGCCGCTGCTTCTCTGGCTGTGCGATGCTTTTCCTGTTTGCGAGTTTTGGGAAACATTTTTGCTTTGTACTGTCATGGAATTAGAGGACAGATGCTGACTGTAAATGGGACACGCGACTACCAGCCCCTAGCTTAAATATTTAGATGCAATGTTACAATTACTGACTTGATGCGCCGGCTTTGAAGTGGTGGCACATGATCTAAAGGGGAGCTCGGGCTAGATGGGCTTGCAGATGTTGTGATTAGCGTTGCTCAGTATCAGGCAGCCAGTTATTTTTAGGTCGTTAAACTAATAAAGGCAGTTTATTAAGGGACAGGATTAACATGCAGGCACCAGATACCAGTTTGAGTCATCCCGCTCAGTTCTGCAGGGTTAGCGGCCGGAGCGCGGGCTGAGGCAGATGCTGAGTTGGATTTTGGTTGTGATTTTCTGATGTGGAGTTTGCTGTGATTTTCTGATACGAGGCTTGCTGTGATTTCGCTCCAGCGTCCCGTCCCAGCACGCAGCAGTAAAAGAACTTACTCACCGTGTGAAACACTCTTGTGTCTCACGGCTGAGAAGCACAATGTGTTCCCCCGCTCCGCGTTCCTGGTAAAGATTCACTTACGGAGTGAAATGTGATGACTGTGGCTGCAGGCAGTTATCGTCCTGAGCCTGGAATTTCATACAGTACTTTACTACGTATTTGGTCACTAGCAGGTCTAAGAAATCAGCTCCTGTAACTTGAACAGAACTTTGTTTCTGAGGCTCTCGGAGCTGACAAGAAAAGAGAGTTTAATTAAGAAAAGCTCCCTCGTGACTCCAGGGTTTGGCTCAAGGCAGATAGTATTTTCTAGCAGTATTTTCTGCCTTTTCCCCCTTTCTTTCCTCACATCTCAGCAGTGTGTGAGAGAAAAGCACAAGTGCAAATCGATGTGGGTGATGCCACTCAAAGCCAACACAGCTTTGTTTCTTCTGCCTGACCCACCGTCACCGGGGGCTCTGGGCCAGGCTCCCCCTCCCAAACCATTATTCTGAGCTAATAATAATAATAACCAATGCCCTCAACGCTCAATAACGACCTCACCAGCGAGAACAAGGTCCCAGCGCGCTCAGCATTTTCAGAAAGGCGCTAAATGTCCGTATTTTGAGTGACTTCAGAGGAGAGTTTGCCACCCCAGAGATGTGGAGCAGCCCAAGCCCTCCTGCCTTGAAGGGGACGTTGAGCAGAGTGGTAACTGTTGTGTTTTGCCCTCTTAGGGGCATTTTCTTCCTCTTCGGAAGAGCCAGCACCTATTCAGACAGAAGCGCTGTGGGCATCCTTGCCACTTGTTCTAATTGTGTAGATCTGGAACAAAGGCAAATGTTGCGTTAGCAAACATCTGGATCGCTTCCCAGGCAGGTTAATGTGAATTTGTACCCAAGTTTGCATCTCATTTGGTTGCTCTGAAGGTCCTAACAAGCTATTAGACTTACACAGTATCATTCAAAAGTCTGAGGCAAGAAACATGATCGGTGGACTTCGGCGTGGCTCGGACTTGCTCCGAAAATGTGATTTTTATCTTTGGCTTTCTGGATTGCAAAACCCTTGACGTCAGCAGGAATTTACCATGGTGGAGATCAGGCTCTTCTTGAAACCAGCTCCGTAATGCGCTGAGCAACTGCAGCTCTGGGGGGAATCCTCTGGTTTAGGGTGGGAGATGGATTTACTGGATCGGGTGTCAGACCTCCAGTTCTGCCAGCGCTCTCCTACGTGGGTCATGGTGAGGAGTCCCACTCAAAGGGCCTATTCATGACGGTAAAGTTACTCACGTGGGTTGGGGCGGGTGGGAACGGGGCCCAAATTGGTGCTGTTACTCCAAAGTACCCACTGAACAGGAGTGTGACTCTAATCCCGAGGGAAAGTCTGGCAAAGCTTGCATCGAGGGCGGAGACCTTTGTGTGTACACAGCGGCAGCGATGGCATCGACAGGCAGAGGTTTTAATCAGATAAAAAACTAATTAGCAATTAACGCTGAAAGTAAAAGTCGATGCTGAGGAAATCCTTAAACCAGATTGTTTTCTGTGCCTGAATTTGAATAGTAGTTCTCTGTCGTGTCAGTCAAAGACGATGCTTTTATCTAACGCTTACGTGGGGAGGGTTTAGTTTGCTATTGGGTTTACTTATTGATAAGGGTTGGAGCGGGCTTTAGAAGAGGGAAGCCAATAAAGCTGGTAGTGATAAATTATCCCGACTCCCCAGAGCGGTGTAATAAAACTGCAGTGGGAAATGAAGCAGAACTACAAAGTGCTCTCTGGTTAATTTAAGAAGAAATTGAGTGAAACGCAGAGCAGTAAATCAGAGCAAGCCAGTCAAAGCGGATTTCTCCATGTAAATGTCACTTTAAATCCTACGTAACAAACACGTGTGGCTGGAGAAAGAACGAAATACAGAAATAAAAATGCAGGATACTTCCAAGCGTTCCCCAAAGGCTGAGCCCTCTGGCTAATAAAAGTGATGTACAGTAACATAATTCACCGCAAGACCTCGATCGGCGCTGGGTGAGCCCCGGAGTCCTCCTGCCCCATGCTGTTCAACTAATTCAGTTTAAATCACTCAGCCTAGGGGGAAAAAAAAAAAAAGTGAGTCATAATGAAATTAAAACTCGCTGAGGACACATTAGAGTTAAAGTGTGTCATGTGCCCAGATTATTTAGTTAGCGGAGTTTGATGGGGTTGTTGACAGGTCGTTTATTCCTCCCAGTAAATAAAGATTCGTGAACTATTAAGAATGTGCATATATAACGAGGAAGACAGTAAAAGGCAATTAAGCAGTCAGTTTAATGTCTTATCTTGCTGGTTGCCCTACAGTTGTTTTACAACTGGGAATTAAAATTTGAAAGGGAAGTTTTCAGTGTCCCTGGCCAAATATTGATTAAGTAGTTGTTTGCTGATGCCATTGTGGCGCATAAAAAGGCCAGGGCAGTTCTGCCCCTTGTTGTTCATCTTCCATTGTGGCTCATTCTTAACCTCGGAGATCAAAGGAGGATCATTTCAGTTTATCTGTCTCGGAAAATCCTTCTTTGCTCCTAAACCCGTATGGATTAATGGCCAAATTGTCTTTAATGAGATGTGAAATTCGAATGGAATCTGTATTTCGCACGGTCTGTGGGATGCACGCACTGTGCGCTCCTACGGCTTGGAGAGGAGGGGACTTTTCTTTAGCGAGATTCCATTTGGGTTTGTCTGAACCCCTTTAGTTTTAGTACACAGTGCTCTGAAATTTTACTGTTACGACAGGTAAAATAGGGTTTAACAGGTGTTTAACTGCATTTTAATCAGACTAATTTTGCTGCATGTAATCTTTGGGATGAGTGTAGCCTAAGGGACCAAAAAAAAAAAAAAAATTGTCTTTGTCTCCTAAATCACATCGGAGACAAATGGTCCAGGGAAAAGAAAGGGGATTTGAGAAGCCAGCCAGCTCTCCAGCCTGGGCTCTCAGTCTAAGGGGAACACGAGCGGGCTGGCGGCGCTTCTCTGTGCAGAAAGCTGTTCTTGTTTCAGCGGCAGCAGGAGCGCTTGCACCAGCCCTCAGCAGCAGAGGCTGCGCGGGCTGGATGCGTGCTGTTGGCTTCGAAATATGGTAGGAAGTTTCCCCTGAACTGAGGGCTATGGGAGCCTTAGCTCCGGGTTCCGCTGCGCCCACTGGCAGCTCTAGAGATTTAGCTCCACAAACAGCAGGCAGAAGCCTGGTGAAGCCGGGGAACCTCTCCTGGTGTCTCGTTGATTTTCACGTGGGTGAGCAAAGAGCAGCGTAAGGGGCTAAAGCAGCGGTTTTTTAATTATCAGCGCTGTGGAATCAGCGTTTTCTCATTCCCGTTCTTAAACGCACTCTGCTTCCGTTCTGTCTGGTTATCTCAGGATTAAATGTCACTCTGCGTCTACTCCACAAGAACGCAGCTACTTCAGCACACGTGTTGCCCCAGAGCAGCAGCTAAAATTCTTTGAAAGCGCTTTAGGCACAAATTTCCTTAAAGTCCCTGAACTCGCCTTGTCCGTTTCCACAGAGAGCTGCTGCGGTGAGGACAGTGACACACGTTCTACCTTCTGATTTTTTTTCCTAACGGATATTTGCCTGGTGGAGGACTTTCTGCCAAACACGACCAGTGTTTCTATCACGCACAAGTCCATAAAAGGACCTGTCTGAAGGGTTTGTGTGTTTATGATATGCCTCATGGTGGATGCCCGATCCAAAAATGACGATGTAGTAATTTCTTTATCAGATAGAACGTCACAGAGGTCACTGTGGTTTGAGTCTATGAGGAATAAACTGTCTGCAGCTGACGTTTCTGCAAGCCGACAGCTTATTTGGCCCCTGTCAAGTCTCGTTGGCCTTCTTTAAGTGAGGAGGACTGTTCATGCCAATATCATCGGGATCGGTTCCACCCACCAGCCCAGAAAAGCAGCAGCAACAACAGGTCTTCTGGCAAAATTACTCTTTTCTTTGTTAAAAACATCACCAATGGATATTCCACACACCCCCCATGAGGCAGTAGCACCAACATATGCAGTGTAATCAAACTGGTCTTAAAACTGCTCTCCACCTCCTCATCTTTGGCTCAGAGAAAGGTGGGGAGGGCTACAGGCAGGTTTTGTAAAGCCAGGCCAACGGAGCGGCAGGGGATCCCCCTGTCACAGAAAATCCCTTTTTACTGAAGATGCTGCAGCAGAATGCCCCCTTAATTTCGGCTCAAAGGCTGCTTGTTGGGTCTTGCTGAAGTGCTGAAGGGTTGGGGCGTGAGCTGGGGTGGGGGGGATCGGTGTCCCAGAGAGGACTCTGACACCCACCCAGCCCCTCCGGTCAGGCTGGGTGGCAAGGACCTGCAGAGAACCAGCTGGCAGTCAGGTTTCACTGGTTTCACGGGCAGCAAAATAAGCTGTTTTCAGAAAGGAAGCATTTTGACAGAGAAAAAAGGAAGTGGCAAACGTTTAGAAATGTGCAAACAGAAAGTGAAATAACGCTATTTGCCTGTTTTCACGATGAAATCCTGCAAAGTATGGATTGAAATACCTCAAACCCTCAGGAATTCCATTTCTTGAGGTATAGATTGAGATTAACTCCACTGTCAACAAAGTTTTCTGGTTTAGAATATCGTGTGATGGATGTTGCAGTGAGGAAAAAGCCCTGTGGGCTCACCCCTGGTTTGGCACCGTTGCTTGGACCTCCTGCCTTCTAAATCGACAGGATCAAAATGCTCAAATGTCGGAAGTTCCACAGAACCTCCACCCCCAAACCTGTCGCTTTAGCACCCACAGTTCTGGTTTCCAACAAACGCAGTGTGACTGTTCGAAAAGCCCGTGGAACGAAGCGCTTGTCCACCTCTCCTGTGTAGCATCGAGGCTGGCACGGATGGCACTGCCAGGGCAGGGACCAGCAGCGAAACGTAGGGCAGGCTCTCGGGGTGCTCATTTTTCCCAGTGAAAATGCAAAACGGCTGCGTGCAGTGGACATATTCTTTATTTTTTTATTATTTCCTTCTCTGTCGATGAGTAAGAAGGTTCTTGAGACCAAACCGTACCGCCGTTTTCTCCTGAACAAGCAGGGCTGCGCGGGTTCCTTAGGGACGAATTTGGCCCTGATGTGGAAGTTCAATTTACATTTCAGATTTGAGGGAACTCATTCATTTTCTCAGACTTAGCAAGACTTCATAGCACTAAACATCTGGTTTTGCTGGTGAATAAGAGATCCGACATGGCAAGTAAATGTCGTTAAGATAAAATGTTATGAGTGCAGCAAGTGAACAAGAGAACTGTTTCAGAGAGCTGTGCTTCGAAATTTGCTAACACAAGATTTAGCAAAAAAAGAAGAAAAGGGGTGGCAAACAAAACGCCTGGCGCAAGCAGCTCTGTAAGCAATCTGCTGCAGGACAGGAGGCAGAGGGCTGCTCGCTGGGTCTGATCTCTGGCTCCTCCCTGGCTGAAGGGTCTCAGGAGGGGAGGCGAGCTCCGTCCTACACCGCATTCCTCCTCTCAACCTTTGATCCTGGTCCACACCACCAGTGAGGGTTTGGGGAGCTCTTGTCAAATCCTACGCTGTGACAGGCATAAAGAGGATCTTTCTCCAACCTCTTAGAGGTCACTTGGCCAAGGAAGAACTTAAGCCAAGATTCAAAGTCACTGCACTTCTCCTGAACAGGGAGTCAAAAAGATGGAGCCATGAGTGATGACATAAATATTTCTCATGATCTGACATCAGGAACAGCCTTGGAAGAGTAAATCAGAGACAAAAATTTAGAGAGAGTGTAAAAGAATCTTAAACCCATCTGGTATCCGATTCCTGATAACAGCAGTTATAAATGAAAAATAAAACACCCCAGGAAAGTCCTGTAAGGGGAAAAAAAAAGATCCTCCAGGTGATCCAAGGGTGGAGTAGGGACTCATCTGTTGCCAATCTTGGGCGTTACCGTGCAGATAAGTCACGCTATTAAAGAAATAGCCCCGCCAGTGCTTGTTCTTTGGCCTGGGCTAGTGTGGGGAGGTTGTGTGGAACAGCAGCTTTCCCAGGATGGCACAGAGGGAACTCCTTGGGATACACTTGGTTTTCTTGCTGTGTTCCTCTCCCTGTTTTAGCCTCAGGGGTTTGGAGGAGCACCGTGCCCTTGGGGCACCTCGGACCAGCTCGCTGCTGAAGTTCCCGCAGCAGGGAAGGGGCTGCTGGAGACACCTTTCCATCGGCTTCAACGCTCTTCGGGCTGCGCTGAGTGGGGTGAGGGAGATTTTTATACCCTTTTTGAGTAGGAAAGAGTGGCCTTGGTGACTGATGTGTTTAGGAGTGATAGCCCTAACCACAAACAATCATGAAAAAAGTGCTCCTAGTAAAACTCCCTAGCTGGGTTTGGTTTGGAGGAGAGCTGGTTTGAGTTGGTACCGTTTGTATTTTGCAGAGTGACCCTGGGTGTTGCCTGTGCCTGGTGCCAGCTGAGGTGGGACTGCTCCCCTCCCTGGTTACTGGTCTCTGCCTCTGCTTGGCCATGATCCCCCAGAGCAGGAAGATGCTGCTGGTTCTTGCTTTCTATGCGCTCCTTAATTTTTATTTCTTTTCCCTTGTGCTGCTGGGCATCCTGGGTGTGTGTGCAGTGGAGAAGGGGCTGGAGCGTAGGAGATCCCTCTGTGTCAGCTGCTCCTGTTTGGCTAAACCTTCTCTTTGAACCTTTGTGTGGCTTTTTTTGGTTAGAGGTGGGACCAGGTATTTCCAAATGTCTGACATACAGAAATCAAAATTGCTTTATGGGTTCAGCTGCCTCAGCTCATCTGTCAAAACCGCAGCTCCTGAGGAAATGAGGTTTTGTGGCGAGAAAGGACCATAGCCAGTGTTTGGAAGAACAGTTGGGCTTCCAGCCGCTGGGGCTGCAGGGCTGGGGAGCACCAGGGTGTTTGCAGAGGGGCCAGTGAGTGCCCTCTGCTCCAGTGGTGTGGAGCTTCCTCGCTGAACAGTGCGATGCTGCAAGCCCTGGCTCAGGGCAGCAGGTGAGTGGGTTGCGGTGAAGTGGATCAAGGCTCGGCAGTTTTATTTCTAATACTTCTGTTACTGTTGTCTACAGCCCAAAGCAGGTCAATAACTAGTACGGTCTGGGATGATGCTCGTGGATTCAGAGGTGTTGCCTCACTCGATATTGAGGCTCTGAGCCACGGCGTGTTTGCTGGAGTACAGCAATTAATGAGACATATTTTCTGCCATGAATAGCCGGCAATTTTCTCAAGTATGTGGCGTGGAAAATCTATTCAATAATATATGCAAATAATCTCTGGTTCTAAGCAAATACTTGATGCTTGACATTTATGTGGTTGTGACTGGGCTGTTCTAGAACAGGGTGTTGCTGTTGCATTCACAAAGGAGGTATCAGAACTTCTGGAGAGCCGCTTACAGCATTTTATTTCTTCGTAAATTGGATTTTTTTTTTTTACTAATGTACTTGGTAAAGCAGAAATACAAACTGAGCAGAAAAAGGAGACAAAAGTCCTGCTTTAAACATGCTTTCGTTGTATATCGCTGGTGTTTATAGTCTAAAACTGTAACTTTCAAAATCTTCATGCAACAGGATGCATTTCTCAGTGCTGCCATTGTGTGTTACACAGACTGCTTAGAAATGAACTGTTTTGCTTGGGTTTTAAGCTTTTAAAAAATTAAATCGGTACTTTCTTTTATAAACATTTTTTCTTGACAGAAAGAAACAAGTCCAGTGACTTAGACACAAAGCTGTGAGCCAAAAAACTGAGGAGCTGGTTCCAGTTGATAAACTGGGTTGAACTTGTCAAGAGGTCTTGAAAAAGAAAATTAAAGTCTTTTTAGATGTGTGTCTGCAGCATCACTTGCTGTAAGGCAAGATGTGATTTCCAGAGCTGCTGATACCAACAGCGTTTATTGATTTCTAGTGTTGAGGAAAATGGCTGTAAATAGTAAAATCGTTGTGGTTTTTCTTTTTATTTTTTAAAACACTACTAACTCCTCTAATTAATAATGTCAAGCATGCGGGGTTTCTCATAAACCCCCAAAAGCCTATTTAATTTAATGCAAGACTTGCATTGTCTTAGAGGAAATTTGGCCAGGCTCTAAACTCTGAGGCTTTTTTTCCTGTTTTTTTATCTCCCTTCCTTGAGGGGGAAAAAGTTTTTTTCTTTTTTGAGGAAACAGGGGAATTCTGGCATTCCTGGGCATGAGAGGAGAATACTGATTAGAATCAGGCAGGGAGCAAGCAGGTGCTGAGCATGTTCATTGCTTAACCCCCTGCCCTGCTCCTGCATCCCTGCCCTGACCCAGCACACAGACCCCGCACGTAGCAGCAACTTGCCAGATGTTGGGGATGTTTTCAGGGAGAGCGATTATTCACCAGGTCTTGCCGAAACCCAGAGTGTTCCTACAATGGTTGTATTTCATGTTTAAAGCTGGATAAGCTGCCGGAGACGATGCTGGGGGAAAATACTGTATTTCTGAGGGTGAGAACTGGCTGTGCTGTTGCGGACTGCTGTGTCTGTTGGAAAATGCAATACAAAAAACCTAACAAGCAGAGTCGATTGCCTGAGGGGAAAAAGCTGTCTATTTTTTAATGAAAAAAAGATTTTATAGCTCAGAAACAGTACACCCTAAAGAGAGGTGTGTTTAAAAGCGAGACTCCAATGCTTTTTGTCTGGAGAATAATATGCTTGGTGTGAAGAGCGGCACAATGGAAGTCCTTTCTTCTAGTTATGTATGGGCGAGCATCAGTCAGCCAAGGAGGAACTTCAAAGGCCAAAGGAAAAACTTGCTGCTTGGCTCTTTCTTTCCTGACAGGTTTTTCTTGAGGTGGGAAGGGGAGAGCTGTTACGCTGGGAGCTGGCGCTCTCCTCCTGTAGCACAGAGGCAATAGATGACGTGCAAACCGTGGTACCCAGGCTGGACTCTCTCGGTCTCCAGTTGATGTGCCTTTTTGGAAGCTACTAGACTATCCTGTTTCACGAGGCTTTTATTGCTTATTCATAAAGAGGTCTCAGAAATTCCACTTCTGCCTTGCTGGGAAGGCACCATGCCAGATGGAAGGGGAGGCTGCTTTCCAACTGTCTTCCTAGGGAAGATGATCCGTTTCTCTGCCTCCAGAAAGACTCATTATTCATACACTCTTTAAGGTGGGAAAATAGCCCCAATGTGTTTTAATATAAGTAGTCCAAGGGTTTAGTATAGTCCAAGTTTTAATATAAGTAGTTCAAGGACATAAAGCACTATAAACCAGCCACTGAACTTCCCATCTGTCAGTGTACATGCAGTGTCAGGGTTTGTAATGGGGATGTGATAGGAAATGGAAACTCTAAACAGCATCCAGAGAAAGCCCTTCAACATGACCTTACATCATCATTTAATTCTGTGACTTCTAAAAGCTTTTTTTTACCTAGGAATTACCTTACAGGATGTTAGATGCTGCAGTCTGGAGTCATTTCCTTAGGTTAAAAATGGATTTCAGCAGCAGTTTTAGTGTTACCTGCAAGGTGTTTGCACACAAAAAACCTCATACTGCTGCTTTAGCGGACTGTGTCCCCCATCGGCCTTTGTCAGAGGCAGGGGCACAGCAGAGGATGGCTAACGGAGAAAGAGCAATTCTCATTTCCCAAGTCCACTGAGCAGAGCAGTCTGTACCATGCGCCTAAACTGTGCTGGTGCTCCTGCTGCCGCGCACAGTGGAGCCGCTTCTCGAGCAGAGCGCAGGGGCTCCGTTCTCATGAAGCGAGTTGCAATTTGTCTGAGCATCAGAGAAGGCTCAGGTAGGCTGCTCTCAAAGTGTCCTTGCTGCT